>BQMF02000050.1:0-1366943 GCA_027922465.2 Turritopsis dohrnii | reverse complement strand
ATATTGTTCTAAAAGATCTACTGTAATCGCCACCGGTGTTTTTAAATGTGAGCATTGTGACTGTAAAATGATGGCTGGTTGTTGTAAAGTGTCCTGGTTTGTTAAGTTGGTTTTTGAGGATACATCCTTAAAGGAAGTATACACACTTGTGATGTCAAACGATGTAATTCATCAATTTGCTTCGCTTACAAAGCTGGATTTAACCACAACAACAGAGGACGACTTGGTGAAGCGATTTTTAGAAACATTAGAGCCTTTAGTTATTGTGTTTAATGCTATATCAAAGCAAACAAAAGCCGCTTGGCTTGAAAACTTCAGGACGTAACACAACGATGCAATATTTAATCTCAAAATACAACGTTGCCGAATTGCCAATTATGTTCAAATCTAATAAAATGACTGGCAAATTCAAAATCAGCAACTTCTAATTGTGAGTCGTAGAAATTTTTATGAATATTGCGGAAATTTCTAAGTTTGATCCAAATTTGGCCCGAATTACCCATTTCTGGTCAAATCTGACAAAATGACTGACAAATTCGTAATCAACACTATTCAAATGTGATAGGCGCAAAATTTTTCGAAATTTGAAGAACTTTCTAAATTTGGTCCAAATTTGACCTAAATTGCCCAATTTTAGTAAAACCTGGAAAAATAATTGTCAAATTTGAAATCAACAGGTTTCAAATGTGATCTTTGCAAAATTTCCTGAAAATTGAAGAACTTTCTAAATTTGGTCCAAATTTGGCCTAAATTGGCCAATTTTAGTCAAACCTGGCAATATCATTGTCAAATTTGAAATCAGCACCTTTCAATTGTGATCCGTGCAAAATTTCATGAAAATTGAAGAACTTTCAAAATTTGGTCCAAATTTGGCTTAAATTGCCCAATTTTAGTCAAACCTGGCAATATCATTGTCAAATTCAAATCAGCACCTTTCAAATGCGATCCGTGCAAATTTTTGTGAAATTGAAGAACTTTCGAAATTTGGTCCAAATTTGGCCAAAATTGGCCAATTTTAGTCAAACCTGGCAATATCATTGTCAATTTCAAAATCAGCGCCTTTCAAATGTGATCTGTGCAATTTTTCATGAAAATTGAAAAATTTACGAAATTTGGTCCAAATTTGGCCTAAATTGGCCAATTTTAGTCAAACCTGACAAAATCATTGTCAAATTTGAAATCAGCACCTTTCAATTGTGATCCGTGCAAAATTTCATGAAAATTGAAGAACTTTCAAAATTTGGTCCAAATTTGGCTTAAATTGCCCAATTTTAGTCAAACCTGGCATTATCATTGTCAAATTCGAAATCAGCACTTTTCAATTGTGATCCGTGCAAAATTTCATGAAAATTGAAGAATTCACGAAATTTGGTCCAAATTTGGCCAAAATTGGCCAATTTTAGTCAAACCTAGCAATATCATTGTCAAATTCAAAATCAGCACCTTTCAAATGTGATCTGTGCAAATTTTAATGATAATTGAAGAATTTACGAAATTTGGTCAAATTTGGCCTAAATTGGCCAATTTTAGTCAAACCTGACAAAATCATTGTCAAATTTGAAATCAGCACCTTTCAATTGTGATCCGTGCAAAATTTCATGAAAATTGAAGAACTTTCGAAATTTGGTCCAAATTGGCCTGAATTGCCCAATTTTAGTCAAACCTGGCAATATCATTGTCAAATTCGAAATAAGCACTTTTCAATTGTGATCCGTGCAAAATTTCATGAAAATTGAAGAATTTACGAAATTTGGTGCAAATTTGGCCTAAATTGGCCAATTTTAGTCAAACCTGGCAATAGCATTGTGAAATTTGAAATCAGGACGTTTCAATTGTGCTCTGTGCAAATTTTCATGAAAATTGGTCAACTGGAAGTCCTAATTTGACCAAATTTGCGAATTCTGCAACGATGTCATGTAAACGCTGCACGAAAACGTTCATAACTTGGAGGAGTAGTAGGAGGAGGAGGAGGAGAAACCACGGGTATTTTAAATACTTTACTCCATCACGGGTGTCCTAAAGTCAATAAAGAACTTAAAATTTGCAGTTGATTGTTAATCTTTCAATGTTCTTTATATCTTTTATTTTAAGTTGACTATTATTCTCTATGACAGATATTCGAATCACCTGAACTAAATTGCATTGTGTTAATTATTATTGCCTATTACAGCTTTTTCTTAGTTTTAGCTGAGTCCTAAATAATAGCCTAAATATATACAGCTCTTTTGTTTTCAACTTGATTGCTCATTTAAGAAATACTACTGTTCAAGATTATACCTGTTCGTTGACAAAGAAAACTTTAATTTCGTTTGATTGTGTTTTCACTTCACTCTACTAGGTGAACTTATTTTATTATCAGATGTTTTAAAGCCCTAGAATCAAGGTTGATCATTTTGGGAAAAGCGTTAGCCTCGTAGGACGAGGGCAAAGTAATGTATCAAGTAATGTATTATGCTATATTGTGTCTATATAATAAAGCGAGGGGATATGCCAAGTTTTTCTGTGTTCAACTATCATCTTATCTTATTATAATAATCCGCGATTGTGCATCCCACTTTTATTTTAGAGAGTGACATATTTACTTTTTTGTCACGGTCAAATTCTTCTAATTTTTTCCCTTTTCGTCGTAAAACCACGCAGATGCGAAAGACACTTTTTTTAATGTTACATAATCTAAGTGTGACGATTAATTTAACTCACGTTTTTTAAACCAATCAAAACGCAGGACTTTCTTTATTTGCCATCTTGATTGGTTGCCGAAAATCAAAGCGGAATCCGTTGCTAAATTATTATTCACGACAAACTGGTGATGCGAAGTTTTGTGAGTTTATTTTAATGCATAAAAGGCTTATTATTGACGGAAGATTTACATCACATTCAACATAAAAACAGTTCTGGCAAATGAAGAAGTCTGACTTATGTTTTTCAGTGCAATAAAACATTGCAGCATGGCAGAAAGAAAGTATATTTAGTACGTACGTGTTTGCAGCAGAAAATGTAGATGGATGTATAGTAGAAACTTGCTGGAAAGTAAAGAAAGTTTGCAGAGGTATTAACAGTGTTTACAGTACAAAATCTACTGGAAAATACAGAAGATTTTCAGGTACTACTTCGCATATAAGCATAAAAGCAGTTTTGCCAAACGAAGAAAGCAGTTCAGTTTGTAAAAATGATAGCGAAAGTGTTTTATAAATATATATGTGCTGGAAAGTAAATAAAGTGTTAGTAATTTGTTTACAGGTATGAATATAGAAGTAAAGAGTTTAAAGGTGTTTGAAAATGGCTACAGAAGATGATCAACGCTGTTTGCTAACATGTTGAAGTGAATTGGCAGTGAAAGGTATCCTATATTGTTTGAAGTTAAACTAAAGTAAATCGATTCAGTTAGAACACAGTTAATATGCTGGATAAATAAAGGGTTGTTTACTGTTGTGTTTTGAATTAGCCAGAGGAGATTCATTTGTTATTCATTTGTTATAAACTCTTTAGCTATAGAAATTCTGTCATTACGTTTGTGTTTTTAATTATTATTCATAAGGTAAATGCGTTCTTGAAGTTTCTTTTAGTTTCTTTTGCTTTCTTTCGATATCGTCATAGTATGTTTATGTTTTTTGTATGTTATTCAATTATTCTTTTAAGTTTAATATATGTTCTCGTTTTTCTTTGTTTGTCATAATACGATTAGGTATATATTTGAATCATTATGCATTCAAAATCTTTTTTTCTTTTAGATAAGCAAAATAAAAATACAATAACAATAAAGAAATGAAACTAATGGTTTAGATGACGATGTTGATGGTTGGTGAGGAACGGATTATCGATTTTAAAAATTTTGTCCAATGTAACTTCGGCATGAAAGAAACACAGTTGGAAGGTATCGATTTGTTTTCAATTCACATTTTGTAATGTTATTCAATGTTTGGTTTTGTGTTCTGCATTATGTATTGCTTTTTTACACTAAAGTTACTTCTATTCTGCACATACAATATATACTTCTTTGTTGTATTGCCATTTGTTTCTGCATGTAAAAACATGATTTTGGTCTGAAGTAGGGCATTTAAAGTGTTGCAATGTTTGTTTCACGTCTCCAGGGTAAAAAATAATTTTACAAAACCTTTATTAAATTTTATTAATTTCGCTGTAGCGAACTATTGGTATCGTCGTTCTATGTATCTCCGTGACATTTTGGACGATCTCACTAAAGTAAATAAATGAGCCGAATAAGCCATGTCCGCACACACCTAATGGTCTTTTCCTCTAGGAAAATGTATATTTTATGGAATATTAACAGAGTACTAAGTTTCATTGTTAAACTTCAAAAATCAAGTTAAATATTGTCTTTACTACATAATATTAGGTTTTTAAGTTATAAATAAATGTATTAGTCAATCATTACTTAATAGCTTATTATTTTTTATTTCACAATTACTATCAACTAGTGTATTACACAGTTCTGTAAAGTATATCTTTGTTAAAAGTGAAAGAATGCGATGTTTATGTCAGTGTTTGAAGAAAAGCATTGGTGTGCGGGGTAATTTTATGCGTTCTGAAAGGTACACAACACTATTTGTATATCTAAACAAGTAATACTGTATTTCTTTGGATCATATTTTTTCTTTTTACATTTTTTTGGCACAGTTTGTCATACTTAATAGTCACTGACTGCTGCTGGCCTATTTCGCTCAGTTTGTCATACTCATACGTCACTGACTGCTGCAGGCACCAACAGGGAATAGGCACCAACACCAGCCACCAACAGCAAAGTTAACTGAGATAACGATTCAATTATATTTTTTGCAACTAAATGGATTTTTCATTTCCAATTAAAGTCATCCAAGGGTCTTTTCATCAAGGAGATCCAACTTTTGGACATACAGCAGGTATCCAATGTTCTTGCAATACTATTATATCTGTGTGCTATTCAAAGCTTAGGAATATTCCACTATGGAAAAGTCATGATTTGGATTACATATTAAAGGAAGGCGACTTGAATTTTAAGAAATTAGGCGTTACGGAAAGCCTCTTTGTTGACCAGTTTCCAAAAAATGTGCAGATTGAGAATCAAAACTGCAAACTTGAATTCACGGTTTGTGATGGTGAGTTTATTTCAGATGATGTTGCAGTTAATTTTGTTTCCACAAAACTATTGTCCCAGTGTTGTGGATTTATTTTTGTTATTCATGGTTATAGTGTTTCAATAGCATTACACCAAGGGGAATTTTATATATTTGATTTGTATAGTATGGACAAGAAAGGTAAAATAATTCAAAATGGGACTTATTTTTATGAAATTTGATAGTCTAAAGAGTGTTCAAAATTATATCTACAAAACATATGATGTAACATTTTTTCAAGTTTTGTATATAAAAACCAGTTTTGAAAATCTTGGGAAAGCAAAAAATTTTGCTAATAAAAATGTACGAAAAAGACAAATGCAAATTATTCGTGACAAAAAGAAAGGCACTTCTCAACACGAGGAGGAAAAGGAAAGAAATAAGAGTTCTCATAAAAGACTTTTTGAAAATATTAAAGGGACTGATAGACATGAGGAAAAGAAGGCAAAAATGAGGAAAACGCGCAAAAGACATTACGAAAACTTAATGGGGACTGACAGACATGAGGATGAGAAAGTGAAAATGAGGAAAACAAGCAAAGCATGCTATGAAAAGAAAAAAAAAGTAGTATTGTAAGTAGAATAGAGCATTTCAGAAAAATAATTCAAGAGGGCACTCACTACATATGTGTTTGTTGTAATCGTTGTTTGTACAAAAGATCAGTAATTTTGTTTGTTAGTAAAAAATATGCTGTAAACACATGTGAATTTTGTTATGAAATAGTGAAAACTTCAGATAGGAATGTTTACATCTGCTTAACATGTCACAAAAAGTTACTTAAAAAAATACCATGCCAAGCAGTTAAAAATAAACTTGAGTTGTATGCTTTCCCAAACAATTTGAACAATACTAGAAAATTAGAACGTATTCTTATTGCACAACTTATCTTATTTTCCAAAGTCTTACTTATGTGCAAAGGTGAATTCCCAAAACTAAGGGGTAGTATTTGTAATATTCCAATTGAAAATCCTAATGTATGTGAAGTTTTGCCCAGAGGGAGTGATAGCAGTGGTGTTGTTAATATAGAGCTGAAACGGAAACTTTCATTCAAACATCCAGTTATTTCCCAGCAAGTTCGTGGTGAAATGTTAGAAGCATTATTGAATTACCTTGTGAACAATAATCATCTATATAAAGATATTAGTGTAATCTTTCCTAATAATGTCAATGATTCAGCTGTGGATTTCAAAGTGAACACTTATTCTGTTAACCAAAACAGTTATGATAATTGTGATATTCAAATAAAATTTATTGACGATGATTCCATTGCAATTCTATTTGCAAAAAATGAGTCTGAATTTAATTGTGATATTCAAATAAAATTTATTGATGATGATTCCATTGCAATTGTAAATCTATTTGAAAAAAAAGAGTCCGAATTTAATTCTGAAGACCCATTAAATTCATTTGAATGCCTGCAAGTGAAAAAATTCTTGTGTCAGAAATTCCTCACGTTATAGTTGATAACGAAAATGCTATCTTAGCACCAGGTGAAGGAAAAATTCCCCATTCTCTGATAAATGATGAATATTGTGAAGAACTAGCACATCCCCATTTATTCCCCACAGGAAAATTTGGGTATAAAGTTGAAAGGGATATTGTGTTATCCCCTACAAAATATTTTAATCAAGGTTCATATGTTATAAAGCTAAATAAGGAAGAAGTCAATGCAGTTGTAAATCAAAATAAGGTTAATTTTGAACCACATGGTGATCTTGTAGATGTGGCTTTAGAAAATTACTGTAATAATTTCGAAAATAATCAAGATGCTTTTGCTCAACAAGAAAATGAGGAAGTAAATGGGCTTATGAATGATTTGCAAAATCGCGATGATGATGATGATGATGATGATGATGAAATAAATTACAATTTCATTGGCAGTTATACAAATAGCAATCACAATCTTGTAAGTGATGATGACATAAATGCCCATATTAGATCACTTAATATTAAACAAAGAAAAATCTTTGATATTTTTCTGAACTGGGGTAAAATATTTGTCCAAAACTTAAAGTGCAAAGATCCTATCCCTCAAGAACCACTGAAAATTTTTTTAACAGGCGGTGGTGGTGTGGGAAAATCACATTTGATAAAATGCATCTTTAACTGTCTGTCTAAAGTTTTGGTTTACAAAGATGAAGAATTGGAAAAGCCCAGGGTAATTAAATTGGCCCCAACTGGTATTGCTGCAAATAATATCGATGCAACAACTATTCTGTGAATGTTCATAATATAAAGATGTTGAACACTCTTTCCTCGCAATCCTTTTCAATTTCAAGCATTGATAGCTATCCGCAGAATTTCACCGACAGTGAAAAAAATAGAATAAAAAATTTAAAGCAAAGTGATACAGGAGGTTTAGCAAATGAACTTCACTTGAAAGTTGGCGCAAGGGTAATGTTGATCACTAATGTTGATATTAATGATGACTGATCAATGGTCAACTTGGAACCATATTAGACTTCAAATCAAAGAGTGGGCTAATAGAAATTATTTATATCAAATTTGATGATTGTAAGGCTGGTTTAAACACCCGGAGAAAAAGCGGATTACTTTTCACAGGTCAATATAATCGTAAGGCTTTACATGCAATGAAAGGGTAACAGAGGAATATGTTCGTCTGAGAATGATAAAAATCGAGTCATTGCTTTAAGGGACTTTGCATTATCTAGTTTTTCCTTGACTATATGTGTTTTAAATGTCAGATCTTTAGGGAAGCATGCAGTGGATATTACACATGACAATTATTTATATAGAAATGACCTTCTTTGTTTGACAGAAACCCAAATTGGTTTTGGAGATCAGTCTGTAATGAATTATGTGGATGAGTGCATGATTGACTACACAATAAGCTATAATAAATGACCACCACAAATACAATAGCATGGCAATCTGTCACAACAGTTATTCCTTGAATTGTAACTGAGTATGACCATTATCAGGTTTTTCTGTTGTTAAATTTACAAAAGAATCTTTCTCGCCCAAACAAGGAATTTTGTTTAATTTTGGTTTACAAGAATAATAGAACTCCTATTAATATATTTGCAAATCAACTTAGAGAAGTCTTGAGTATCTATTCTGTTGATTTTATTTTAGGGGATTTTAACATCAATGGATACAAACTCAATGAATTATCAGCTCTAACCGAAGTTATGTCCGATTACATATTACAGCTTGACTTTCCAACTCATTTGGATGGAGGAATGCTGGACCATGTTTACGTTCATCATAGTTTGGTTGATTTTAATGTGAAGGTTCTTCGAAAATGTGTTAAACATATCAGATCACGATGCAGTGAAGATGAATACTAACTTTTAGGGAATGAATATAATTTGGATGCTCCTATTAATCAGCCCATCAACGAATTAGGTGGCTATGGGGGGATAAAAGGGGATGGAGATGGGATGGCCTATAAATGAATGTGATGACGAAAGAAACACTCCCCATTCTAGAGACACTTTTACAAGGAGACGTTAAAAAGTTTTTATTATTAACTTTGGTGGAGTAATCCATAATTTAAATGTGTTGTACTTCAGATAAAAGCCTAGAAAATAATTTGAAAACTTATCCATAGTATAATGAATTCCTATATAGATGTAATTTATTCCAATAACTTGGAGAGTGTAATATACTTCTATATTTCAGGCCATTCCATCTATATACCAAGTTTCAAAAAGTATTCTGACAAAGAAAACGTATATATATGTTAATTATACAGACATTATACATCTTTGCGATTCCAATTTTCAATTATAGATCTTTCATGTCAGGATTTTTTTTGATACCCCATATGGTTGAGGATTTCTCTAAACTATTATAGGTCTATTTTGTGATTTCAATTTATTATTGAAATTAGATATTTTTTGTCAAAGCTAAATGGATGTATATATTATTGAAATCAAATTTAAATGCACTCATGAAATGACATTTTGCTGTTGCTGTGAATTGGTATATAACCAGATTTTGAATGAAACTGTTGCTGTTACGTATATAATGTAATTGTTCCTGTTTACAAATTAAGCAGTTCCTGTTTCGATTGTAGTTTACCCTGACTGTACTTACTGCTGTTACATATATATATATATATATATACCATACAATTGTTCCTGTTTCAATTGTTGCTTGTTCCTAAGATTGAACAGTTGCCTGTTTAGAAAGCAAGTGTTCCTGTATATAGACCATGTTGACTGTTGACTGCTGCTTTCAATCGTAACTGATTCTGTTTACAAAGTAGCTATTATTATTCCAACTGTGCATAATTATTTTCAACAGTAAGCGTTTGTCTGGGTGTATTGAATCAATCTGACCTAATTGTAAATTGGCATTATTTCTATGACTATTGCTACTCTTGTGTTGTTGGAATGGTGAATATAATGTGTACTCATATGGATCCACCTGTACAGTTCATTAGCGAATTATATTTTCCTTCATCAATCCATGAAATAAAGTTGCATTCATTGTTATGATGACTGGTGACTTCAGTAACAAGTTAACATTGAAGAGGTATAGATGTTAACAGTGAAGTTTGAATATTCCAAGAAACATTTTTTAAGTGGGATATTTTTGGTTAATTTTTTACAAATTTTGTTTTACTGAAGATGGGGTTAAAGCAGAAAAGCTTTTAAATAATAAAATTTTGTATTTATTTTATCATTAGTCAACATGGCAAATGATTGGAATTATATTTTTTGTCTATCTAACATTTCAAATGTTTGTATGTGACATAAAAGCAATTTCAAATAAATATGATATTCCTTTTTCAATGTAAATTTATCCACTCTTATTCACAGCACTGACCCTATTTAATCTAATCTGTGACCTTTTGGTATATACAGCCCAAAATCTTAATTAACAAGACCCACATGCACAAATGGTGCAAAACCTTTTTCACTAAACTACCTGATTTGCAGTAATTTTTAGTGTTACCATGTAAATTTTTGCAGAGGCTGCACAGTCAACTGACACCATAAATCCTATATAATCAGTATTTGATAAGTAATTGGTCCCAAAGGAAAACTACCAGTAATGGTATTAAGTAAATATTATATAAGATAATAGTTGAACACAGAAAATACTTGGCATATCCCCTCGCTTTATTATATTATACACAATAAAGCATAATACACAAAACCAGAAGCTTTCTGGATTCCTGCAGCACAAGCTTCGAAACAAAAGGATAATTTCAAATAATAGTTCTAGATAGCACCCCTGACCGTTTGAAAAATTACAGAAGGGGCGTTACTTCGCCCTCGTCCTACGAGGCTAACGCCTTTCCCAAAAATGATCAACCTTGATTCTAGGGCTTTCTCGTTATTTTTCAAGATATAAACAAAAATTCCTGGAAAAGAAGTTACTCCCCCCCCCCCCCCCCCGCAAAGACCACATGAAGTGTTCTGCTGCTGATACACATGTCCTTTTTCCATCAAGCAACTGCACTTCACTGGAAGCGTTGTAAATCATGAAAAGAGCTAATCAAGGTAAACCATAAAACTTTCTTTAAGTCAGTAACTCAAGAATAAGTAATATAATGGAAATTTATATTGTAGGTAAATCTCAGAAGTCTAAAAGCGAAAACAAAAACGAAAGTGAAAACAAGAAGGAAAAAGATTGCCCAGGTACCTATCTAAATTTATTGTTGTAATTGACGCTTCGCACGCTTCGCACGTTTCGAGAGTCTGCTATGATACTTGAAGTCACATTTCTGCCAATTTGAACCATTTCGTATTTTAAAAATGTTAACGTTGTTCTTAGAACAGTCACTTAATTCCTCATTTTCCAGTCTGTGACAAAGAAAGATGGAAAACCTCAAACATCTTTGCCTAGAATCCAATTAATATCCTTGAAAAATTGGGGGAAATTTTTTTCTTTATTTTATTTTATTTTTAGATTTATTTTATGTGCATAATGTATCGCCACTGAAGAAATCAGCTGCAGGATCCGATTATTTTGATTTGATGCTACAAAATAAAGATGGAGCAAAGAAAACACTTTGCTTCTCCCCAGTTAAACGTCGAAGACTATCCGATGCTATGGTAACAAAAAGTCCAGTAAAATTGCAAAACCATCGCTTTTCAAAAGGAACCATCTACCTTAAAACCCAAACACCACAATAACGCCAGTGGACCCTCAGGAAGTTGCATTTTCCCATAATTCAAAACTTGCAGAAGATGCTGTGGTGTCATTGAAAGATCTACGACAATTGGCAAGTGGGCAAATTGTGAACATACGTGCCAACATTTTGAAATGCAATGACGTCATTGTCCACAAGGGAGTGAATGGAGACGTACCTAAAGTAGAATGTACAATTAGAGACAGTACTGAATGTTGTCAAATGACGTATGGTGATGATGTCAATCTTATCAATGAAGGTGACACATACCTGATGAAGAACCTTCGTCTTCATATTGTAAAGAATGCATGCTACTTGAACTCTACACTATCTGTCAAATTCTGTGCTCAGAAAATTGATCCTTTTGACAATGTTGTAGATGCAGCAGAGCCAGAAACTGATGCAAAGATGGTAGCATCAATCAAAGGTATTTTTAACGTTTCAAGATCCTTCATTTGCAATATTTGTTCTAAAAGATCTACTGGAATCACCACCGGTGTTTTTAAATGTGAGCATTGTGACTGTAGAATGATGGCTGGTTGTTGTAAAGTGTCCTGGTTTGTTAAGTTGGTTTTTGAGGATACATCCTCAAAGGAAGTATACACACTTGTGATGTCAAACGATGTAATTCATCAATTTGCTTCGCTTACAAAGCTGGATTTAACCACAACAACAGAGGACGACTTGGTGAAGCGATTTTTAGAAACATCAGAGCCTTTAGTTATTGTGTTTAATGCTATATCAAAGCAAATAAAGAACTTAAAATTTGCAGTTGATTGTTAATCTTTCAATGTTCTTTATATCTTTTGTTTTAAGTTGACTATTATTCTCTATGACAGATATTCGAATCACCCATGAACTAAGTTGCATTGTGTTAACTATTATTGCCTATTACAGCTTTTTCTTAGTTTTAGCTGAGTCCTAAATAATAGCCTAAATATATACAGCTCTTTTGTTTTCAACTTGATTGCTCATCTAAGAAGATGATTATAAGATTATACCTTCAAGATTATACCTGTTCGTTGACAAAGAAAACTTTAATTTCGTTTGATTGTGTTTTCACTTCACTCTACTAGGTGAACTTATTTTTTTATCAGATGTTTTTATTCAAGTTGATGTATTCATGTTATCGATATTTTTATCACTGTTTTTAATAAAGTTTTCAAATTTGAGTAAGATCTACTCCTTCCTTAATATCAGTTCAGATTTTTCATGTCGCGATGCAAATATAACCTAAATAAAATAACAAGACAGCTACCCCGTTATTTTGATACCATTTTGAAAATTAACGAAACTTCAACCACCAAATATCGAAAATCAAGGAGTCTAAAGCCCGTATATATTATATAGTATATATACCCAAATATTAATTGAATCTTTCTGTATCTTGTCATTAATGCGCGTACACATGAAATTAATGCACGAAATGCCAATTGCTAAATAAACGCAGCGAAATTTTCGACTTCCCAGTCGTCTTGTTATTATCTTGAAATGATTCAATGATGATCATTCGTTTCTAAGGAAAAGTTTTTAATGTTTTGTAAACAGAACGTAAAAGGTATGCCTTCTTTGTTTTTAAGATTAAATGTCTGAAATTGTTTCAAAAAAAAGATGGTTGTTTGTTTCATGTGTGGGCTTTTTAAGCTGTGGATACGTACTGCTCAGCTTACTGTCCTCCTCAGCATTAAAAATGTGTGTCTACTCTGTATCACTTTTAATGTTATGCTAATGTTTATGTTTTAATGTTTGATCAGTTTTTAAGTTATACTGCCAATGTCCTTTATTACGAATGGCTTTCCTAATCACAAATGCAAATTGAAACATCTTCCAACTGCCTGTAAATGCAATACACCAGCAAATCTTGTAACACACAAAGAAAATTTTCCCTTCAGTTATAAAAATGTGTGTGGTGAGTTAAAAGCATAGGTATTTATTTTTAATGATCAAAATTTTGGTTTACTTTTTGTGTTTGCATGTTGGGAATTATGTACGTAATTAAGAAGATTGGCAGTACATGTCAAGTGTTTAAAAAAAATGATTTACGTACGTAACACCACTGTGATATCTGAAAAGTTTATGAACTTAATCTTGTTCTGCATCCCCAAAAGAAGGGATGTTTTATGTCATTCAGATGTTTCGCATAGTGTCAATAACAATTTTGCAATGCCCTGAGGTGCATATGTAATCAGAAACGCAATGTTATGTTCAACCTTCCCTAAATTCCCCCCCAAAATTTTTAGACAGGTCATACATGTCAACTTAGATCAAGAATGTAAGTGCATGCCATATTCTTAATCAAACTAAAACAGCAATGTCTGATTTCAGTTATATATATATATGCTGATTTTCTTTAGTCTATATATATATGAATGTATTTTGCATACCCACAATTGATGTGTACTTGGAAAAATGTTTTGAGTTTATGAGTTACAAGCATACTCATTAGGATATCCGAAAGGATCGATATATCGTTTGATATTAATTATATTAACAAATATATCATTCAGTTTATTGGCAGTATATACATTATAAGAAAGTTTCGCATTGTGTCAATTATATATGCCTTTAAAATTTCCTGAGGAGCATGTAATTGGGAATGTAATATATTGTAGAAGTTCTTCCACCATTCAATGATTCAAAATCATTCAAGTAGTAGTATTTCATTTTTCATTTTTCAGCTGATTTTGCAGAAATCCTTCTGCCCGTAAGGGCATCTTGTTAAGGTTCGATCGAGGATTTTCAAGGTTTTAAAGCATCTGAATTTTTATTTGAGCGCCTTCTCAACTCGGAGAAGCAAAGCTCGGAGAAATGACAGGTCCTCCTCTTATGCAAAAATTCATATTCATTATTCAGTATCATTCATAATAGCTACATATTTTATTCATATTTTGATGATGTTTAATCAACAAAAACTTTATTCACTCTCTACGTAAACCAGATGAACTGAACAAAATGGCTTGCATCTAAACATAGAGTCTTTCTCACCTGCTGGAATATTTTTTCTTCCATATAAAGAGATACTTACTCCACTGGGGGTGATCACTGAATCACGGACACGGTTGTATAATACACATTGAGAAAAATTTAAGGCAATTAGAAACTAATACTGTATAAATTTAGTTTTCTAATGAATAAATTAAACTAGAAGTTCAATCCACAAATGCATCATATATGTCTAAACCAATGGCTTAAAAGCATAACAAACGAATGCTACAAAGTCGCACAAAATCATGCTACAATCATTTATTCGGGTCTTTAGTTAGATTAAGGGCTCAGCGTAGGCCCACTTTTTTCAATAACCCTGAACATGCCTAAGGTGAGTAGTAAGAGGTTAAGAAGCAGCTGTGCGAGAGTTGTAAAAAGTTAGTTCATTCAACGTTCTATGCAGAAACCATTCAAAATGATATACAGTGAAACCCTGTAAATACCAAATACTTTAAACAAGCAACGAATAAAAAGTAACCTCATGTCTTTTCTTCAGACCCTCCTGCATAAGATCTCCATGCGTTTGCAAGAAAACCGATTTCAACTCGATATCTCATCACAAACAGAATAGCTAATATAAATATAAGAAAACTAAGATTGTTTTGAAAGTTTATTTCCGACAGCGTTTACTTACAATTATTATCTGATTGTTCTTTGAAACAGTTGATTACTCACAATACAAGTTCCTTTGCCATTCCCCCTTTTCTTTACAGCGTATTGTTATAAACGTTGTTATAAATATATTAATGACTCGTATTTCACCTTTTAATTGTTTTGAGGGAAAAAAGTGTTGTTTTTTTACACTTTCAATATTTTTTAAAATAAAAACACATTTTTTTAAGGACATGTTTCGACATTCTTATGTCATCATCAGCTATAAAATATTTACAAAAAATTCCTACATATATAAAATAAACGAAAAAAGAAAGAAAAGAAGATATATAAGATTTTTCGTTTCTTTTATCTTTCTTTCATCTTTCTTTCATCTTTCCCTTATTCATACTTTACATTTACTCTTCACACGTTCTATTGTCTTTTTAACTCTGTCATCTTTTCACACTTCTAGTCTGGAGATTTTGATGTATAGCTTTTTTGTAACACCTTTTGTAATCATTATTTTATATATGTAGGAATTTTTTGTAAATATTTTATAGCTGATGATGACATAAGAATGTCGAAACATGTCCTTAAAAAAATGTGTTTTTATTTTAAAAATTATTATACACTTTGTGCTTCTACGTAACTTTCAATATTGCAACAAAAATGAAAAATCACCAGAAAAGCCTGTTTTTGAAAGGCAATTTCGAGATTCTACAAGTTTTAACTATATAGTGTATTATGGTAAATAGCCTGTTCAAATATATAACAAGATCGAACAACCTAGTCTCCAGAGCTTGTTGTCTTTTCAATCCTGTTGACGGTAGGGAGCCCTGGACGATGGGAAGCCCTTGTGCAGGTCAGTTTAAATCAGTTTTTTTTGGGGGGTTTTGGGGTTTTTTTGTGAGTGTGTCAATGTGATCAACAACATTAATCATGTTCAGATACTATGGGAAGACTACTTCGGAGACTCACAACTGTTTGTTGCTCCATATTCATACAGATAATGAACAATATCATAAGGTCTTGAAAAAAATGTGTCAGCAGTTTTCTTGTGACATAATCTCCACGAAAAAGCCAATCATTTTTTTACTTTGTTTGAGCGCTTTGTTAATAATAAACAGCTGCTCCTTCCCAGATCATTTCTCAATTGATCATACATTTATTATGATGAAATTCCTTCACACATTGATGATATGCAGTTGTTTAAGGGGAAAAAAATAAGTCGCATTTAGGTCTTACAACCGTTAACTAAGTGTCCATAAGTAAGTAACTGGGAGTTTTTAGTCCTTGGGCTACCGTTCGTAATGGTTGGGCTATTCTGTCGGCCGACTTGCAACTAGTAGTTGACTTACCGCCAGAGATACGTATAGCATTGCTGTAGCTTGCCCGAAGGCCAGAGTGCAGTCATTCGATAGCTCCTAATCGGCTGATACGCTGGTTTCGAAGAAAGAAGCAATAAAGGTGTTGGCTCACTGGTTGGTCAGCCGCAGGGAACTGTCCCAACACAAAATGAAATGCTGGTCTTGCCGGTTGCTTACATATAGAAAATATGCATACATTCAGCTTGAGAAGTTCAGGAATTCTACTATGAACTTTTGTTAGCTCCATAGCGGAATGATACAAGAATACTTAATCTTTTGAAATAACTATGAATTGATGCTTGAAATTGTGAACTATATTTCATCTGACTTGATATTTAGTCATCGACATCGTTGCGATATTCATTAATGACGTTTATCAAAGCTGAGAAGAAACTAAATATTTCCTAGATATTTTCAAGCAAAATCCCTGATTGAAAGACCCCACAGTTCATGCGCACATGAATGTTTTCCATAAGATCACACTTGCTTACCTTTTCGTCCTCTCCAATTCTTTCACTTCTTACAGCACGTTTTATCAACCTCTTTTGAAGCAAGAAAGCTTAAAATAGCCATTTAAATATTTGGTTGTCAATGATACAAGCCATCATGATTCAGCTCAACAATGACAGGTACAAAATCGTATCGAAATTGAGATTTCAAAACGATTGGTTAAAAGTTACATCGAAATTGAGGCTATATCGTGATTGGTTAATAATCAGAGTTGACTTTGTAATACCAATGGTTAATGTGAAAATTAATGTTTGGTCTTTTTACCTACTAAGCATTCCATTAAAACAATTCGTGGGTTTATTGCCTAATTATGAGAATATTAATGCACAAATTGAAACACATTGTTAAATCCGCCCATCACGAAAAACTTTTACTAGCTACTCATAAGAGGTTTTTTTGAAATAATTCGTGGGTTTATAAGAATTTTTGTTTCACGTGCTCAAAGGGTGAACTGTTCCAACTCCACTTTCACCACAGAGATTCTTATACTTAACAGGAACACCATCAGCACGCTTGTTTCGATGAGAAGTTGCTAAGGACTTTGTAGGGGGAACATGAGTTGTAAACCTCTACAAATATATATAGCAAATATAGTTTTCATGAATTTGGTTCATTTTTGATTAATTGTAAAATGTAATTGCCTAAATTCCTTGTTACAATTTATAAATGTACAGCTGCTGCTCAATGTGTGGAGAATTCACTAAGTGGAACCATTTTCTTCGCTCTCTAGTAATTTGCCTTATCAAACCATCTTGATTTCTTCGGATAAGTGGAACCCCAGATAAGTGGAACATTCGCTAAGTGGAGCCTAATTTTTGGTCCTTTGAGCCAAATTACACCCTCATAACTGGAAATTTCGCTCAATTTTTCAGCCTTTAAACTTTTGAATTTAAGTCTATTTGTAAATGAAGATGGAAAACATTCATTTGTCATGAATGTGTTCGGGTTGGTCGAAAAAGAACTGAAAAGTCATTTTAAAAAAGAGCACATTCACGATTTTTTCTAAAAGTTGTAAAGTTTCGTTCTAAATGGCTATATAAAAGTAAATCTCATCAACTAAAATTACTATGTCTATCACCCTTTCAGCACTCATACTTTAAGAGCTCCTAAAGTGTTTTCGCAGGACTGAGGGGGTTTTTTTGACGAAATTAAAGTCTTTGAAAAAACTTCGAACGAGTGGAACATTCGCTAAATGGAACCAATTTTTTCGCTCACTTGAAAGTTCCACGCTGTACTTAAACTTTGAAAGTATTCATACTTAGACATGCATTAAAATTCAATACTTCACAAAAAGTGTTTGCCTCAGAAGTACTTGTTATTTCAATATATTTGGGTAAAAAAAAAAAAACATCCATGCAAACATTGCAATTCTGCTTTGTCATGATAGGATCATTAACTTTGACTAAGGATTTAAAAATAAAATGTGTTGAGTCATAATGAGAAATAAACAGGAAATTTAGATCGTTGCAAAATAAACGACATTAACCATAAATATTTTGGAAGACTCGTTCTCGTTCCAAATCTTGCACGAAAAAGTGTATGTAGCGTGACTTGACATTTTATATTGATCAGAATGGCAAACAACAACCTTATATCCTTTTGAATGTTACAAATGACGTGATAACAATTGGAAACGATAACCATTACAAAACATTTGGGAAAACATAATAAGTAATAAAATAATAAAACTTACGTTTTGGGTACGCGATATTTGTGCTAGGCCCTATTTTAAGTCAAGAGAAAAATGCGGTGTCGTTAAAATCTAGGCTGATGATTTTATCCACCCTGTAAGATGATCGTAATTGTTGATTATTTATGTTGAACAAACAACAACTAAAATTTTTTTGTTCAGCAAAAGCTTTTCGGATTTAATTATATGCTGAACAAAAAAATTTTCCTTGTTGTTTGTTCAACATAAATAATCAACATATATTAATATGGCTTCTACATTAAACATGATGATATTTCTTTCCGTCAATATGTTTTCATTTTCGGAATGTTTTCAGATAAGAAGGGTCTTAAGAACTTTAAACAAGTTCAAATGTTTTATGCAGCTGACTGGTTATATTTAGATATTTCAAGAGCCTTCTTCGTCAACGTCAAAGATGAAACAACCGTGTATAATAAAATCAAATCAAAGTGAAAGAAACGGCGAAAACAAGAATCGAAAATCAGCAAAGTACGAAAGTAACTAACGTCAGTTTTCAGTCAATGAACTTTCAACATAGTGTCGATCTTTTTCTCCATTGTTTTTCAACTAAGTAAATAATATTCTGCCACGCCACGCCACGCCACACAATCGACATTATTCATTCACATAATCTTACCAAACTTGACTCAGTGTGACCAGGGACGTATAAGAAGATCTTACAACATATAATTCACAACTTTTACAGATCTATGATAATAAACTGTGTCTCATCTGACCTGAATTATTTTCAAAAGCCATTTCAATCCCTTTATAGTATACTAAAGAATATATGCTTCGATTGATCGGAATATCGGAATATTATAGATATAAGCTCTTATTCCTTATCGATCCTTATCACTTCAACCTTGAAACTTTCGCAAAAGGAAAGATAAAAAAAATTATTTTCTTGTGTGGTCTTTCTTGCGCATTTCTAAATAGTTGTATTTTATAAAAAGCAATTAATACTATCATCAAATTTTCCAGCGAAAATCTACTTTGAAGCTCACCGTACAATACAAAGTCTTTTGTGTTTCTTTTACGAGCAAAAAGTAATTATTGTGAGATCAAATAAACACAACATCGCACTCAGATTTTCTTGCCTCTTCGATGCATGAATGGCGCCAAAGAAAATCCTGGCCAACTTTAGCCGAATCACATGAAAATTACACAAAATCTGTGCGATTTTTTTAAAATGCGGTCAACCAGTAAAATTCATTATTTAAGTAACCTTCGCAACGAGATCCTGGAATCGAGGTTGCTATATTGGACAGAAACGCGAATGACGGTTTATTTACAAAGGAATGCCGCCTTAATAGGTTCCCACAGAAAAATTAAAAGTTTATAGGTATAAATTGTAAGTCCTTCTTTATTAGAATACGCTCACTTTGTTGTAAAATTTGTCAGCGTTCAACAAGAATGTTAAATATCTATTCATCTGTTACACGGAATCAGAACGATAAGAAGTTCAATTGGATTAAAAAGTGTAAAACCAATACAATTAAGCAAAATTTTTTTATAAGAAACTTAGAGAAGGTTCTAATTCTAAAGTTTCTTAATTTTAGTCTAAATTTCCTCAAATAAGAAGTCAAATATGGAAAAAAAATTCTTATTTAAAAAATGTCATAACAATGTAGTTCTTAAAGTTTCTTAATTTCTTGAGATTCTACATGTAGGTTTCTTATAAACTGGTTTCTTATAAAATAAAAGCGTGTAAACAGACAAATGGCGGTCGAGAATGAAATCAAATGTTAGTATGGGTAAAATGATTACATCATTATTTGATAGTTAATAAATACCAGAACCTATTTGAGTAATAACAAATGTAAATTGATTACTTTAGTTTGTGCTGATCAATCGAGTCAAGTTGTGTACTCACTTGAAGATCTGCGTTCAACTCTTGTAATGTTGTAATCTTCGAGTCTTCCAACAAATTGGAAATCTTCGATGGTTTTATACCGACCATTACAAATAAGATACTTATCACGTCCGTAAAAAGGGGATATTAAGCAATAAAAAGATGCGGACAGACAAATGTTTGTTTGTAGAGACAAAACGTTGCCTGGTGAAATTATCCTGTACTTACCTGTTGATATGATAGGAACAGGATAAAATGGGAATATTTTATTACGTAATTTAAGGTCTATCCACACTTGTTAAGTATTCTTTATACCAGGCTTTAAGGCTAATCAAATGATTTTCGTGTTGAAAAGGTCTTCGACAATCAAATGTATAATTTACACAAATAAAAACAAACAACAAAAACAGCGGGAGGTCAATGTAAGAACAATATTTGTCAAACTGACATGCGCCTCTTTCGCATTCCACCCCTTTCATTTGCCAGATAAATAACTGAATTTGATTTTATAATTTAGAAGTTTGGCACTAGTTTACTATGATCAGGGATCATATATGGAACTTGTCCACACAGTTTTTAAGGGGCGTAGCTAGAATTCAGTCAAAATTTGTGGAGGAAAGTTTAGTCATATAGATGATAGTACTAATGGATCAAATACGCCTATACCGTTCATGACAAACATTTAATCTTAACATTTGCGCCTTTTTAGATACCACCCTGGTACTGAAATCACTAATAAACAGATAATAATGTCTAGTGAAAACTAGGACTAATGAATTTCTACCACACAAAGTGACGTTGCATTATCAAATGAATAACATCTTTTCAAGTCAATTAAGTATATCCGAACTTGGTGATTTTGAACTTCCAAACTACATCCTAACTAAAAGTGCATAGGTCATATCGCAGCTGGAGTAAATCACAGGACAAGGCGTGTAAGGAAGGACATTCTTTGCAGTTCCTAATTACCAAACAGCTACAAATACGGAAGCTAAAAGTGGAGGAGGACAAACACTATAATCCCAGCCGCCACATTTGTTAAAGAATCTCTGCGAAGGAGTGTATTTCTATAAATATATACAGACAATTTACTATAAAGATGCTCTCCGCCGCAGTGATTTTTTGAAGATTTTGCCCACTAGGATAAGATTCTTTTTAATTTTTAATGTCAATTTAGATCATTAGCAGAAAATCTATTACAATAATAAAAACGTGGAGGAGCAGTGAATAAAATTGCTTTTCAGTCTGAAATAGAAAATACAAAAATCACCCTCTTCCGACCAAGCCAGATCTCGTTGATTTTTGCCGTGATCTCGTTAAAGGAGATTTTCATCATATCATATATCATATTATATATCATCACAATTATGGGACAATATTTCACGCATGTACAGTAATTACAATTTTTATATAAGCACTAGCACAAAAACTATACCGGCCGGACAAAAATCTCATATGATTCCAATGCGAAAACCGCCCGGAAAACTTCCGGGATAAAAAAATCATATATGACCAGCCTCTTGTATTTTCATTTCAAACACCTCGACATTTCTCCGTAAGTTTTGCTCAAGCATTGGATCTGATTATACATTGTACATCCCCAAAGATATGTTTGCTCCATTCAAGTAAAGTAACATTATCCCATAATTAAATTATGATAATTAAATTAAATGTACAGAGTGTATGGAGATGTTTCTCCTTTCACAGTGGAGTTCTCCATCGTAGATCTTGAAATCAAACTTCTTCACATGCGCCTGCAAAACGAAAAAAACAAGATTTAAGAAAAATTTTTAAAGTACGGTTATGCTACTGCGTGATAGCGAAAGAGTGAAAACGATGACGTATGCAAAGGTTTTCAATTTAGGAGCTATCTAACAATTTGACTTCTCGGTTAAAGCTTCTTAAAATCGTCTGAAAGAACAAGGCATATAGCCTGAACCTAACCCTCACTAACCCAAACAAATTTTACAAGGTTTATACCATAAAGTTTGATGCTTTCAAATTGTTACATGAACTAGCTATATGTTAGACTGCATACACATAAATTAGAAAGCAGAATCGGTAGTCGCATTATACGTCGCGTCACGTTTCAGCTACTTGGCGTACTTGACATTGTTGGCTCAAAAGGAAAGTAATGCTTGATCATTAATGAAGATCACACATTTCTGTTTCAGCATTTACTCGCATGAAAGGTGCATGTGATATAGCGCGCTTTTAGTTCGATGTTTACTCATATCCCGGTGGACAAAATCGTCAAAAAGTCACTACGACGAAGAGCATTTTCATTGAAATTGTGATTATGTTTTTATAGAAATGCACTCCTTCACAGTGACTTTTTAACAAATGTGCCGGCTGGGAAGTTTCGCCCATCACAAGAATAATGCAAAAAATAATGCATAATGCTAGGTTGAATACTGTGTTTAAACGTCGTGTTTAAAACGTCATATCTAAACATTTTATTCTTTCGCTAATAGCTTTACAATATGCACTAATTATTTCCATTCCGCAGAGGGATAATTAAAAGCAACCAAAATATTTAAAACGAGGCTATACTTGATGGCTTAGCTGTTACACGGCATTTCAGCAGAAATTCAGTGTAATTGACGTACATGGTGAGTTGTGTCACGTGACTGGCGCTATTTTAAAAATCGTTTTAACAGATGGAATAAACATGTCTTCATCGTTCACGTAAGAAGAAAAAGATGGCATATTTTGTTGTTATTCTTTTTATTGTTTCATTTAAGTCAAATAAACCCCCTTCACCCTGGCCCACAATATATGATTTTAAACTGAATAACGACCCTATAATGAAACGCCAAAATCAGTCTAAAGAAATTGCGGTGGCTGCTGTTTCGAAACTTCATAAGGAGAAAGTAAAAACAAAAGATGTCTTCTCTTTAGTTTACATTCAAACTACCTTCCTGTTCTTACTCATGGAAAAACTATTCTAGCAATCTCGAACCCAAGGCTTCTTGCCTTTTGTATATCAACAAAATGCCCTGGGTTCCATTTCGTTATTCTATGTTTTGTTTAAAATTGGTAAAATGTCAAATTCCAAATGAGTTCACCAGCCATTTTGAATATATTCAGTATGCGTTTAAAACCATCAGACTACTTGGTGAAAATATGTAACAAAAAAGTTTGGAAGAACACATGTCCGAATGCCCACTGAATTTCGTTGTATCAAAGCTTAATAATTAACAGAACAGCAAACCAGCATGGTTTATATTGAGAATACCACCATTGTATATTCAAATGATATAACATTATGATTTATTTAAATAAGTCCATACCAACACCATCAATTGCTTGAATCTGCTTTTTAAATGTTAATGAGTATTTCTTAGTGATTTCCTAGAGGATCGTACTTCAATAGATGGATGTCATAACTAGCAGAAAAAAAACTTCGTGTGTTACAAAGTTATTGTATCGTTGTTGAAATTTTCAAAATCGCATCACAATTTATCGTAGTGCGGAAAGTATGACGGAAGATATTTATCTTGGTGATGATTGGCAGATCACATTATGTATCTTGTATGTGATTGGTGCAATTGTTTCGGTATGGATGATTGTTTTATCACCATTTTTAATGGACTGGATGGGAGCTAAACTACATAAAAAGCCTCGAAAAGATGAAAGAAATTGGCCGAAGATTTTCCTGGTTGTGGTACTTTTTCAGCCGATAACCTTTTTGGCCTCAGCAATTGGTTTATGGTGGGTTGGAGCAATGGCTATCTTACCGCCTATTCATTTCGTCATTTCGCTATGCTCTTTACTCGCTATTGATTTCTTTCGAGATGAAGATCCATGGGAGAAAGAATACAAGAAACTTGTGAATAAATGGTAGACCGAAGAATCTTGCAGATAAAAGAAGCTTCACCCTTTTCGAATTTTAAATTATGCATTTTTGATTGCCAATGGTCAAGATAAACATTGACGAAATATTACATTCCAATACTGACTTTTCTCATAGGCGTATTCAGTGTCAGTCACAAAATATGAATAAGTTGACCGTTATCATATCTCTTTTTGGAACTAAGCATGATTAAGTTGGTGCATCCTTTTCTTTACCACTTTTAATGACTAAACCTCCCCTCTATGAATTTTTACTGAGTTGTTGACTACGCCTCTGTGATATTCTTTATAATATTCTTTGGACGAACGTATTTTAATGTGAGTTAGTAGAAATACTTTTCAGCAGACACGATTCATCTATATACACAATTTCTTGTTCCTTGAATTAATAGCTTGTTTTATTACCCTTTACTTTCTAATTTTCGCAGACGTTAATAAAACCCTTAATAACAGACTTGTGGGAACGGCAGCAGTAGACAGATTCCAATATCACTTGTTTCCTTTGTGCATTTCGTCAATGATTTTATTGAGATATGTAGCCATTATGCTACACCCTCATAATTTCACTGCAAATCAAGTTTAAGCAACAATTTTTGCATTACAAGCCCCTTTTGCTACTGGTACCTATTTGAAAACCATTTTTTCTTTAAATGAAATCAAACGAACTTTCTGCGGCATTTACACGTGCTTTTGCAAATAAACATCTACTGCCAGATAAAACAAAAGCTAGATAGCCAACTGATAATATGGAGGTATGGAGGTGCTTGCTTCCTATTTGAAAGGTCGTGGGTTCAATCCCCGACCGAGCCATGCCAGCGACTATAACAGTATGAATGCTCTAGGACTTTCTTCGCATTGATAACAGTACAATTAGGAATTGTAGAGGATATCCTTGGCAAGTAATCGTAAATGAAATGAAAAATAACAAAATAAAAAAGATAATCTAATCGGTGATTATTTGTTTATTTATTTGGCATTGTTTTATGTGGCTGGCCATACTCCGTTGCTATTGCATCTGTTTTCCAGGTGGAGACTAAGGTTGGCGGCTTAGGTTGATTTTAATCCAGTACTTTCTTTACCTGTTTCAATAAAGCAGCACTAGTCGCACAAGTCTAATTCTTTTATGCGATTGGAATGTACATGAAGATGACAGATAAGGGAGTTTTAGTGGGACATTTACCAATAGAACTGTCCAATAGAACTAGAAGCATTTTTTAAAAGATGCGGGAATTAAGTTTGAATCTTCCTGTGCAATTAATTACACATCAATTAAAATTCATGCAAATGTGGAAGAATTTCTTGATAGAAAAAAAAAATAAAACTATTTAACTTATTTTGAAGTTCTTTCTTGTTTAGCCTGTTTTCTATTAAACACCGCTATGTGCACTATGTGCGGCGTTCATTAGAAAGCGGTGTTTATAAGAGGGCGGTTTTTATTGCAAATGTTTGGCTTTTAATGCGGCGTTTAATAGAGGGAAGCGTTTATCAGCGTTTAAATAATTAACACATGCTGTCTTTGAGATATGTAAATAACTCTAGTGTTGTGAAAGTGTTGTAAAAATGAGTTCGAGTGATAATTTGTTCTCTAAATTGAGTATAATATGACTATATTCAAAACTGAGTTAGCGAGACAAAAAATTTTTCAGATTACGTTTTAAAGACAATCACGTGACTGGCAATGTATTGAAAAGGCAAGAGACCCTGGGTTTGCAGATGGTTTATCATCTCAAGTTTTGCGTGAAACCGTAAAAAATTCAAGTATCCAAGATATTAAGTTGTTAGGCACGTCACAACTTACTGTTTTTAATCTAAGACCCAAAGTGAAAGAGAGAATCAAATAAACAAATAGAATAAAGTCTCTTTTTGGTAAATAACTAAATCAGTTTAAAAACAAAATTGCTAACACAAGACATGCGATGTGTTTTCTTTTATTTTGTGATGGATTGAGACAAAAAGCTTGTTAGTAACTTTCAGATGATATGATTTTTAGATGAATTCAGACAAAATGTGAAAATCTTTATTTGCAAAAAATTTGGGTGTGACAAAATTTGGGCATACATTAAGAACTGGGCGAATTTAATTTGGGCATCGATTTTGTCCCCAATTTTGTAACGTCCAAATTTATGGTTGTCAATGTAGTTTAAACTATTACATGATCTAGTTTGATCAGCAGTGTAAATTGTTTTCTCCATGTACATGTTGTCTATAAATATGTCGTTCTGTTATTTTTAATTTTTCCTTTCTTACAGTTCAGAGTACCACCAGAGTAGTGGACTTGGAAGTTCAACCTCTCTCCGTTTAAATCTATTCGTCCAACTTTTACCAATGCTGCATAATGTGCAGCACAAGTGGTCTCAAGGTAATACTTCGCAGTTTGTTTGTTTTTTGTTTGTTTTTTTGTTTTTTTTTTATAATAATAAATAAAGTAACAAACATATAAGACAAAAGGCTTGAACACCTCCAAAGCACCCGAAGGTGAGATCGCCAGGTACTTAGCCTAAAAAGTAACACAGAATAAATGACATATAAAAGCATGGAGTTCGATCTCTAAAAGACAGTATCACTGAAAAGTGATTGACTGAAACGCTCAGTCCCCTTGATATATTTAACTGTCAAACTAAGAATCTGTCGGTTAGTCATCTCATCAAACATTGGGTTTCCATATAAAAGAATTCTGACTATAGCGTTTCCACAAAAAGGCAAGATAGGAATGTTCGCGCTTTGCAGGTCTTTGAATAAAATACTCCTTAAATTTGAAAAGTTCGAGCAGTGAAGAAGGTAGTGCTTCGTTGTTTCCTCTACATTAGTCTAACATGAGCATATCGGATCAAGTGTATCTTGGAAGTTATGCCTAAATTTATGTGCTTTCAGGTGACTAAAGTCTACTCTTAGGCGGGTAATGAAAGTCACACCCGTTATGTCATTCAGCCCATAAACTGAGTTCTGCAATGGTTTGCGACCTTTTAAAATTTCTCTTTTGAAAAATAATAGATTTGGAAGATTCCTCAAACCAGCGTCAAGCTTATTCCATTCAGTGATGCAATACGGGAAAAAAGAATTTCGGAAACAATCAACTCTCCCAAACATAGGGGGTATGGCATAAGTAGCTCTAAAGGAGTAGTGTGGGGCATCATTCCGACGCACTATATCTTGCAAGTATTGGGGTGATGCGCCATTTACAATTTTGTAAAACATGCACATCCTTCTACAATACCTTCGATCCGACAAAGTTTCAAGTCCAAGTTCAAGATAAAGTTTTACGCGGGAAGTTCCAGAGAAGCATCCAGATATCGCCAAAGCAGCACTATATTGAATGGATTCCAGACGTTGAGTAAAGGAATCATTTCCAGGGTTGTCGTAAATAATATCCCCATAATCGAGATTAGGCCTTATATAAGATTTATATATTGTCAAAAGTGTATCCCTAGGAAGAGCACTTCGCAACCTCTTTAACATCCTGATTCCGGTATTGACTTTGGAGATCTTCTCATTCAAATGATGACGGAAGTTTAACTTACAGTCTAAATGTAAGCCAAGATGTAACTGGACATCTTGACGCACAACAGGTATGCCATTGAAATATATGTCATGAGGGTCAGAAATATTCAATCTTCTCGAGAATAACACTTCAACGGCTTGTTTAGAAATATCCGGATTAAAAGACATTTTCCATTGCCTAGCCCATTCATTCACTTGACTAAGATCAGCATTTAACTCACTAGCCGTAAGAAACGGATTAATTACCAAGGAAAAAAGGGAAGTGTCATCAGCAAAGAAATCGACTGTCGATTTCATATTGTTGGGAAGGTCATTTATGTAGACTAAGAAAAAAAATTCAAAAGTTTGCCAGTGATACCGTAAGTTTTGAGTTTAAAGACTAGGCCCTCGTGCCAAACCCTGTTGAAAGCTTTAGATATGTCTAGAAAAACCCCACGAGTGTCCAACGGTGGATTAGCAGTAAACCCTTGGTAAATGTTATGCGTGATGGAAAGTAACTGGGATATACAGGAATCATTCTTGCGAAAGCCAGATTGACTAGGAGTAAAAAGGCCGTGCTGCTCAAAATAGCCATAAATCTCGTCGTAAATGCACTTTTCAAAAATTTTACCTAAGATCGCAGTTTTTTCATAACTGATAAGGCTATTCTGAGTAAGCATAGATAATAGCACTAAATTCTACCCGCTTAATTTGGTGATATCTCAATCTTAGTCCATGCTGGTACGACCCAGTTCACACTTCTTCCTTCAAAAGTAGACATTTGGGTAGACCCCGTACCTAAACGCATTGAAATATTGGATATTGGATTGGATTGGATGGGAAAATATGTACATTAAAACTCTATTCAAATTACAAAAAAAATTTGGTAATGGTAAAGTCCTGTTTTCATTTGGAATACATGTAGTAGGTTGTTTTCCTTTATAACAATCTAACCACTAAAATTCAAATTGATAATTCACGAGCCGCTTCTACAACTCCGGCTATTGATTGGCCCTATATGTCTATAAGTTTATATCAACCAACACTATGATTGGGTGATGCCTGTACCACACAAAACATTGAGAATATACTCACGTGGTAACTAAACGGATAACATCCAGATATTTTTTTTTTTCACATAATGTTCTTTGAGATCGATTTCTATCTACTTTGGTTATCAAACAGATATCTCTTTGGTGTACACCAGATATAATTCAGAAACTTGATAGCTCTCCATTCACGTATTTTATGCCAATACTTATTCGATTGTATTCGATACTTCAAATGACCCAGAATGTCACAGAACCAGTCAAACAATAGCAATCGCAATAACAGAATAGTAATCAGATTGAAGGGTGTAATGGTATCGCCGCTATGTCTACCCAATGTTTGAAGAGCTTGTTGCCGATGCTCAAGTTCATTAAGTCGAAATGAACAACCGTTGTACGGCGCGGTATAAGCTGTCAGAAAAGCCCTAGGACTTTCTTTGAACAGATCCCAATAATCAGGATAACAGTTACTTAATTTTGCCACTTGATCCAAATAAGTGTAGCCTTCGACCAAGGTGCTGATACGTTGAGAGGTGTCTTTGAAGTAATCTTGCCAAAAATGTTGATCTGTTGCTACAGCTTTAACCCTTTCATTGCGATCAGCGAAAGGAATTTTACCACTGATTGTGCGACATACCCATCTGGCTTGCATTTCACCAATACCAGGGATTGACCCAACAATCGGCCGTACATATCCGACGAATGACACAGAAGGATCGTCGACAAAATAAACATATTTGTACAGGTCGGTTAGTTTTACGTTATCAAATTGCTTTGGCAGGAAGGGAAAGGTCACAGTGAATCCTGTGCACAAAATTATAACATCAACATTCTGCCTAGTACCGTCTTTAAAGTAAATTGTTTTGTCTTCAATACGATCAATTGGTCCCTTAGGGATGACCTTGTCATAGTCAACATAATCTAAGGCGTGTGCATGCTTGTTGATGAATTGATGAAAGTAAGATGCTTCATTACGAAACTCAGGGATACCATGACCCTGATAAGCTATAACAGATCCATTTGTGGTCCACCGACACACCCATGCAAGACCTAAAACATTTAGAAAAAGTTTGCTTTAAGATACCAATGTAAGAAAAAATTGATGTGATATTGTTGTGTGTAAACGTGTGTTCTCGTTGACTCAATTGTCGTTGGGCAAAGTACTCCTTGCAATAATCAAAAGTGATTTCCAGTAAATATACATAACTTAATATCAGTCAAATTTATATGAGATATTGACCAAACTAGCTAAATAATCCACACTTACCAGGTTTGCCTTTAGCATGCGGTGATATCAATTTCAGTGCCCTTGAAGAAGCTTTATCCAATGCTTGTGGTTGTCGATGTGGTAAAAGTTTTGCTTTCTTTCGAAAAAAGTGCTGCCCGTTCGGAATGCACCATACAATTGTTCCAGCATCTTGATAATATTCATCTAGAACATCACTGGCGGTTTCACCTCCACCGAGAAGCATTATACGCTTGCCACGGTGCCTTTCTTGGAACTGTTTAATCCTACCTGAATGTAGAATTTCCCCTTGAAATGTACTTAAAAGTGTAGTTTCTAAAGAGGTGTTAGGAATTTGATGAACACCTGTACATACTATGATGTTTCTGGCGCTGTACTTAGTGTTCTTGCTTGTACTCACATCCCATACATTACCATTTTTTTCCATCGATGTCACTGTACAATTGAAAATGATATTTTGTCGTAAATGATGTTTGTTTGAATAGCTGTCGAGATACCTCCATACATTCCAATGTTTTGGGAAATCCCCGATATCTTCAGGCATTGGAAAATCACTCAACTCTGTCACTGTACTTGACGAAGACATACCCGAATTCTGCATAACAGTTGTTGTGTCCGGGTCGTCGGAGTATTTCCACACACCACCGATATCCTCACGTGCCTCTAAGACCATGACCGACAAATTTTCTTCTTTGGCATACTTGCATGCCATCAGGCCTGACCAACCTCCACCAAGTACAAGGACGTCTAGAATTTCTTCTTGTGCTGTTGCCATGTTCGCTAAAAAGAAATTGACTGGATCATTGAGTTATACTCATTTCCTTCCTTCTCCCCGATGGCATATGAAAAGTCAATTATATCCTGGCCCCATACATTGGGACAGCATTCACGAAATTGTGTGCTACAATCTTTTTTGTGATTATTTATTATTTTGAAAGCATATGGTTAGCTTTTAGTATCTCAAATTAAGCAAATTAACTTTTTGATTGTTTAGCACTTAAAAAAAAATTGAAATACAATTAATTTGTGATTATTTATGTTACGTAGAAACAGGAACATCAAGATGTTTTGTCGAATTCAAGACAAATTGCAAGGATTATTACTGCACCAAAGCAAAAAAAGCAACCAGAAAATTTAGAGATTTTTCTGTTGCATATATGTATTTTTCATTCTTCATTCTTCGGCTTAATTATTAATATTAATTTCTAAATCAAATTTCTAAATCTATTGAAACCACGGTGTGGCATTATTTTGTAATGCTTATTTTCTATTACAGAGGATAAGGTTCAGTTTGTGCCTCCTTGTTTCAAACTTTATTGCAATATTTTTCACCAGAAGTTTGGTAGTCTGAAGTTGGTACAAAAGCAGACACTAATTGTTTACTTTTGCACGCTACCATTTACGACAAATTAGTTTCGATTCTCAAAAACTTTCATATTCAAGTTTATTTACAATTAATTTACAAACAGTTAATCATGGAGATAAATCAAATCATTGCAGATCATGACAAATCCATCTCTAAACCATACACATACACCATACACTTTCATTTCATGTTGCTGTTGCATATTAAAGACACCAGCTTTAAAAAAATTTACTTCATACAGCTTTTTAAAATATTCCCAAGAATCAAATGAAATTTTAAAAGTAAGTTTTCTATCTTCGCTTCATTCTACACAAACATTACATTGCGCTGCCTTTATAATTGTTTTGTAATGAATGCCAACGATTAACTAAAACACCCTAACTATTTCTTTGACAAAACAATATAATATGAATACCACTGATAAGAATTACTTCTCAGGATTTTCTGATAATGCGCACGAATTGTTGAATTCGTTTTAAACTATGGAAAGATTATTTGTTATTTCAAAAAAGAAAAAAGAATTAATTAAAAGACGGAGTTTGTTCATTTCATTCAAAAGAAATTGACAACATCATGAATGTCGAGATTAACCTTTTAAAATAGCGTTCGAATAATCAAAAAGTTAAAATGATTTCAAAACATTAGCTGCGAGTGGTATGAAGTTATATTATGGACAAATTGTCAATGTCAATTTTAAATGTCAATTTGATTAGACAAACATTCAACCAACCTCGAACCCAGGGTCTCTTGCCGTTTCGATATACGGATGGCGTCGCAGAAGACCCTGGCGAACGCTACTGAAACTGTGAATTCTATTGGCTGAAAATATTACAACGACCGCAGGATATTCGAGCAAAAAGAAGAAATCGTCCAAGGTACTTCTGAGGAAGATAAGAATCGAAGTATACCATTTAATTATTCAAAATGACGTTATTTATAAATAATAATATTTATCATATTATCTCGTCTGGTATGCACGTTATCGATTAGATTGGCTACGCAGATGATATAGCGCTAGTCTACGAGGACCCCAAAAACATGCAACGTGGTCTTAACATTCTATCAGAAACGCTAAGCAGATTTCACCTCGAGTTGAACATTCCAAAAACATAATCAATGATTCTTAACCATCTATACTTGAATTCGAACTATCCATCTTCAATTCTTTCTATAAATGATATCTCAATAGATAATGTATCAGTTTTCAAATATCTTGGCTGCCATATAAAATTCGACGAACCATTGACTTGGAATACCGAAATCGAACTTCGCATTGATTCCGCATTAAAGAAATTCTACGAACTTTGAAAGAAACTTTTAAATCGGAAAATCGTGTTGAGTACTCGTGTGCAACTGCTTAATGTCCTTGTATGCAGTCGCTCAACATATGGCTGTCAAACATGGAACCTTACAAAACGACAAGTAAACCACATCAACGCAACGTACAATACAATGATCAGAAAAATGGTGAGAGGCGGATATCGCAGGGAAGAAGGATCATTCAGTTACAAACTTACGAATGAAGAACTCCTACAAAAATGCAAAACAGAAAGTATCATTCAACACATACAAAGACAACAACGAAACTACGTTGCACACACCATTCGCAAACCAGACACCAGCATTACAAAAAGATTGCTCTTCAACAACAACAAAGGAACAAAACAAGGTCGACAAATAACACTTTACAACACCGTCAGTATAAAATGAATGTGCCACGCCGGAAGTATTGCACCGTAACGCCTTCTCACGACTCTATTAAGAAAAGATTTGTTTTAGGTCGGCCAGTTAAGTTTCGACCGGTCAATATCTAATGTAATTTAGATTGATCTAGTAATATGTATATATACATATATTCACACAGCATTATGTATTTACACTGAGAATGCCTATCCACACAAAGTTCTTAAAAAATCAACAAGTTGAACGTTCATGCAATTTTGACTGAAACAAAAAGCAGCGTGGTGAATTATGAGTCTTTTTTTAAAAGAATAGTTTCTTAGAACTATAAGAGCATAATTTAGAAATATTAAGATGAGCATCCTCAAAAATGCAATACAGCATAGTTTAGATTTGCTCTTGGGGAAAACCATGAAATTTTTTATGACATTTATCAAAATTAGCAACAATGACATTTCTACACAAATCACAAATAAATGCCTTAACATTTGTTGGTCACAGATTCTGCTATATTAAAATTTAGTGGCTTCAGTTGATGAATAAATTACATTCACACATGTTCTTGAAGCAAAGCAAATTGTTCAATATATGGATCCAAACAAAGCATTGCAGTCTAGAAATACAATCAAAAATTCCAACGAGCATGTGCACTTACATAAAAGAAATTTTGCTTATACATTATCTATTATGTGTATAAAATGGCTGGGAAGCAATACATTTTATTTTTATGCAGGCCACCGTTCACTGTGTTGCATCAATATACAAAATTTTCTTCTCAACCACAATAAAAAAATCATTTTCAACAAGTAGACCAGGATATGAAGTGATTCACTTATGTGTTCAAAATAGGGAACAGGAAGAACCAACAAATTCACTATAAAACAAAGTTTTGGAATAATTGGATTCATTTTATCGTGTTCGAATATACAGATATATATGACAATTATTTGTAGGATTTTCAGGTCTACATATATAAACATTAACCCAGCGGGCCCAAGACGTCTTTGACACGTCCCGTTTTAACCGTAAAATGGTCGTTTGCTTTTCAGATCATTTTGCGACGTCGTAGAGACGTCTGAAAACGGGACGTCGCAATTGAGATCCTTTTACGATCAAATTGCGACCTGATAAAAATTTTCAAATTTCATTCTGCAATCTTTAAACAGTATATATTGAGTAACACCAACATACTTATATAAAATTTAAATTCGTATCGAATTCTGTTCATTGATCGTGTGAGAGATAATTTTACGACGTTTTTGGGACGTCTTTATATGGATTGAATAACGACCTTCGAAACAATTACAAACTTAAGATCATTTTGCGACGTCGTAGGGACGTCTGAAAATGGGACTTCGCAATTGAGATTCTTTTACGATCAAATTGCGACCTGACAAAAATTTCATTTTGCAGTCATTAAACGGTATAAATCGAGTAACACTAACATGCTTATATAAAATTTATATTTATATCGAATTCTGTTTATTGGTCGTGTGAGGGATAATTTTACGACGTTTTTGGGACGTCTCTATGCAGATTCAATATCGATCTTCGAAACAATTATAAACCTTCAAAAGCAATAGTCTGTATAGAATGATTTATTGTAAATGTTTTTAAACGTCTTGACAACAAGCACCGGTGGCATAACGGTTGCGAGTTCGGCTGGAAAACCAGTGGTTCCGGGTTCAGGTCCACCTGTGGCCTATCACAGTTTTTGAAAGAGTAAATTTCATGATCCTGCGATGTCGTAACGATGCCATTGGGATGTTATCGAGACGTTTCAGTGAAGATGTGATTGGGACGTCTTTTGAGATTCCAACTTCGCGACCATTTTGCGACGCCTTAGGGACGTCTTGAAAAGACGTCTTTACGACGTCTTTGTGCCCGCTGGGAACTCAATGGTTTGATTAAATGATATAAGCATTCTGTATCTTAGCTGTATATTGTTAACTCTACTCTTAGACACTTGATAAAGACTCATAATTGTCGAAATATTGTGCGAACGAATGTGTTTTTTTTCTTGTCTTTTATCTTGTCTTTTAACATACACTGACTCAAATATTTCATATATCAGTGTGTGTTGTGTATATATATTTATATATAAGGGATTGTTCACAAATGACGTCAACCATTTCTTCAAGATTTTTGACCCCCCTCCCCCCTCTGTCAACCTGCGTCAACTTTGAGTTGCCCCCACCCCCACCCCTAACAGTTGACGTCATTTGTGAACAGTCCTCAAGTGTTTACTCAAAACTCAACAAAGTATGATCTGCATTATGGTTTCCCATCTAATGATTTAAAACTATAAGTTACATAACTTGCTTATAAAAACCCTGCGAATTGTATTAAGTATTTGGAGAGAAAAGAATGAACTGACAAGATTTATTGAGACCATTTTAGGAAAGCAATTCTCCTAAAATTCATATGCAACTCCGAGGAACCGATCCTGGAAAAATATATGAAGAATATTTGAAAAAAAATATGAATATGCATTCAGGATGTCATTCTGTTTTCTATCACATATATATTCTGCAACCTTATATGTAAGTAATTGACACTCGACGCTCGAGAAAGACTTTCAATAAAATGAAATTGTGCAAATTTTAAAAAACGTTTTTAAAACTTGTGCACATCTTGTCTTATATCAAAAGTTTTTCTCAAGTGTCAGTGGGTTTCTTTGAATTATATTTGTAACACTCACAAAGCATTTTAAGAATTTAAGCTCTTCATCCGAAACATTATTTCATGAGAATCTTCTTCGTCTTCTGTAGAAACTGAACCTCGATACACTCAAGATTGAATTTTCTGTTCATTTTTTTACTTTTGTCCTCTCTACATACTAGTTTCTGAATGTGTCTCCAAAATAAACCACACCCAAATGTTATCGATACAAAGATAACATCACACAACACCACATGAATTTTGCAACCTCCCCTTTATTATTCAGGAGTTATCGGTCAGATCTATATTTTCTTTTTTAGAAGACAGAACCTCGATACACTCAATATTAAATGTTCTCTTCTTTTTTTTTACATTGTTCCTCTCTACATAGTTTCTGAAAATGTCTCCAAAATCAATTACACAAAAATGTTATCACTTCAAAGATAAAACACCACATGAATTTTGAAACCTCTCCTTTAGTAGTGTCTGCTCTTTAAGCCTGCTAAGGTATTCAATTTCAATCAAATTGACGACACCTTCCTTCCCAAAATGTTGCTGAAGTCTTGGAAGCATGTAAACAATATGTCAGGTTTTGCAGAAACGAGCTCAACTCAACGAATTATATTTGGTCTCTGCATTGGTTATATGTGACTATGCAAAAACTGAATGCACGAGACAAAATTTCTTCGGATCAAGTTTTATAAAAATTAGATAGATTTTGTGTAATTTTCATATAACGCCAGGGTCTTCTTCGCCGCCATCCATATATCGAAAAGACAAGAGACCCTGGGTTCGAGGTTGATATTCAACCTATCAATGAAAAAGTCAAATCTACTTTGTGCGTATGCCTAATGGTCAAACTGATAAACCAAACGGGAAGTCCAGAGGCGTATTCAAGGTCAGTCAAAAAAAAGTGGAGCTACGCCTCTGAACTCCAACATATTCGTCAAAGTGAGAATCAGAACCTGCTAGTCAAGTTGGCAAGCCAAAACTACTAGATTACAGAACATATTATAATAATAACAATAAATAATAATAATGATAAAAACTGACCTGAATCTGCATTTTATACAAAACAAAAAAAAAAAACTTTTAAAATTGCATACATGGCTATACAAGTCAGCCCTTCACAAAATTCCCTGAAATTTTTAGACGACATTAATAGAACAGCTATCTGTCCTTACAATAAAAGTTGCAATAAAAGAAAAACACAGAAGTTTCGTGAAGGAACGGTTAACAATTTCGCTTTCGTCACAAATTGATGATGTTATACTTGTTATGACGAGGGAAAGCATGCGGTATGAAAAAGGTGTGCCATTCAACCCTTTAATATTTGGCAATATAAGCAACACTTAAATACCAAAAAATTCCAGTTCACAACGCTTTACATTAACAACATCACCAACCAAGAGTATACAAATATTTTCTATTTCGTTAATGGTTTTAATTAAATCAAATGATATAAATAAATGTTGCTCGCATCTAAAATGAGGAAATATTTTTTCATTCTAAATTGAAAGGTATTTATGTCGTTTTTCTTTTGTCTGTAATTACATTATGGGACAGAAAAACACGGAGCTTCGAGTTACAATATCAAACCGTGAACTCGATATTCCAAATAGGAAATCTATTTTTCAAACTTCCGAGCTAACAGTGAAGACGTGTTGTTGATTATGTTATCTACCGTTTGGAACAAATAATCACCGTCGTATGATATTAATGATTACTACCTAAATACCCTTACAAAAACATTAGAAGATTCCATGAATGTAAATCATCAACTAAAATTATTTCCATGCAAGAAATCTGGAGATCTTTGTATTGTTCTCAGCCATTGTACTTTCGCATATGCGGGCAGAAGTACTTTTAAGCATTATACGGACCAAAATTCATTTTTAAAATTAAACTACAGACCAAATTTTGTTTTATCATCTCCTCACTTTGACCTGTCGGTTTGACTTTTACGTTTGGTTTGTCGGTTTGACTGTTAGGTTTGGTTTGTTGGTTCGTCTTGTCAGTTTGAAAAATATATTATACTTCGAAAATACGAAGTTTGTCTAGTAGGTTTGACTTATTCGTTTGGTTCTTCTGATTTCATTTCAACCAATCAGTTGATAGCTTGAATGCTTGTCTAATCAAATTGACATTTACATTGACTATTTGTTCACAATATAACTTCATAGAGTGGATTGCATGCCGTTTGATTTTTTATAGAAATACAAAAAAGATGAACTGATTAATATTCTAAAATAGCTTGTTTTTAAATCCCTACCTATCGCTTTTTAAGACTGCAATACCATCAATTATTTGCCGCTGAACACAAGTTTAAATACCGTATACTTTCTATTAAGCGCCCGCTTCAAGTTGAAAATATTATAACAAGCGCTCCTCTTTATTAACTTCTTTAATAACCATAACGGAGGCGTTTATTAAAAAGGGGTACCTCTCCCGTAAACTTAATTAAAAAATTTATAACCGCCCGGGCGCTTATTAGAGAGAATACGATACATGAATACATGATACAGACTAATTGCCATTTCGGCCGGAGTAGCAGTAGGAGTCCACGGGTGTTTTAATACGGTATTGGCTTTCGCTGCTACCATAATTAATTTTTTGTAAAAGTTTTCATCTCATGAAAGAGAACGGCGACAGTGATATTTATGGAAGCCGAGAAGGGTCAAGCCATGAATATATTATCAAATCTAGGAATATATTTCAAAATCGAGAAATATTTTTCAAATCCAGGAATATATTTCAAAATCGAGAAATATTTTTCAAATCCAGAAATGTATTTCAAAATCGAGAAATATGTTTTACAATCTAGAAATATTTTTTAAATCGAGAAATTTTTTTACTGGTAAATTCGTTTACCGGCAAACAAGCGAAAACAATCTAATTAAAGATGGCTGCACCCGCAAGCATGCATTGCACCTCCTGTGGCAAAAAAATAGGATCTTCTGACCTATTCTGCATGTATTGTGGCAGAAAAAAAGAAAAAAACGATGAACACCCCAAAAATGATGAACCTCTGCTGACTTTAATGGACTTTCAAAAAATGAAAACTGAAGAAAGAACTTCAAGATTTGTTGGTAAAAGAAGAAGGAAGGACAGCCCCTCTCCTCCTCCTCCACCTCCTTCCTCCCATTCTGCATATGGTCATAAATCGAAAGTGAAGGGTTTCATGAACAAGAAATCCACGGAGACTGCACTCATTAATGTTGGTATTATCAGAGAACATGAAAACACTGGGCAATTACAAATAGTTAGAGGAAGCAAGCTACCTTTACAGGTTTCAAGAAAAGCCAATGCCAACACAATATTGAATCTCGCTTTAAAGAAACATGCTAATCAGGACCAGTTTTTTTGTGGATTGGATGAGTACATACTGCTTTACCCAGACCAAAAGTTGGTAGAGACTATACCAGGGTCTGATTTACCATTTACACTTGAAAGATACAAAAAAGACCTTGGCAAACCATACTCCAAAATTGATTTGTACATTTGTAAAAAGCATGACTTGGATGCAAGAAAACTGAATGTTTTGAAGTATCAGCTGCAAGCTCCATTAGAAGAAGACCCACAGTATTTTAATGACAGTGGTAATGAGCATGAGTTAGGTCACTTGTTGTTCAAAGAAACAGATTTCCTTGATCCAAATTCATTACTAATAAACAGTTGTTTCGATATAGGTGCTAATGATGATAACTCTCCTGTAACTTCTGTGCTTTCAAAACAAAATATACAAAGCAAAGATGCTGTTACACCATCATGCTCCGTAAATTTGACAAACTTAAAAAGCATTGATATTAATTGTGGTATGTGCCCAATTTGTAACAAAAAGTTTCCATTTTCAGTGATTGAAAAGCATGCTGATGACTGTTTGCAGAAAAAGCAAAAACCAATTATCTATTCTATAGACGATGAAGATGATCCTTTTGATGAAAGCGATTCCATTGACCCTGTTGTTGAAGATGAAAATACTACTAGCAATATAGACACTAACATAGAATTTAATATGAAACAAGTTCAAGCAGTTTTAAAAAAATGCCATATAGAAAATGGTGAAATTCTTTTAAATGTACGACGTCATTATGAATTTGAAGACTTCATGAGATTTTTTGGGAAAACTTGGAATAAGAATAAGATTGATAAAACTTATAGAATCGCTTATATTGGTGAGCCCGCAATAGACACTGGTGGAGTTTCAAGGGAATTTTATTCAGGTATACAAAAACATATGTTTTTTTTGTTAGTGTATTAAGAATTTAAATAACCTTGTTTTCATGTTAATCTAACTTCTTTATTTCTATTTAGTCTTTTTTTTTCATTTCTTTTTGTACAGTGTTATTGCTTCTTGATTTAGAAGCAATAAAATCAATCAAGCAAATTTATTTTACTGGAAATGATGTCAGTGGTTATATACCAAACTTTGGTACTTTAAGTGTAACAGACGGTGCTGCCAAAGCGGTTGGACATCTTTTTGCTGCTACACTAGTTAATGGAGGGCCAGCTCCTTCATTCTTTGCTGACTGGATATTTGATTATATAACTTGTGGGCTAACAGCTGCATTAAAGTCTTGTCCAAAAGAAATATCTGAAATATCACCACTGAAAGCAACATATGATAAGGTATATTATATAAATTTTACATTTTTCAACTAAAATAGTTGTGGCTATTTCACACTAGATTTTCTGATATCAACCATCTTTCAAGTTTATTTAGTTTTCTATTTATGTGATCATGTACATGTGTCAACTGCAATGACCATCGATTTTAGTGTTTTTTGGCTTAGTAACTATAAGTACTGTCATGATAGAAATGAAAAGAGAAAAGAAAATATATTGAACTACTGTACACTTCTCTAATGAAAGGGGCGGTTTGTCTGTTGATCTAATAACATACTGAAATTATGTCTTAATGAATAAGTAATTTGATTTAGGTCTTTCTTGCAAAATCTGATTTGGAATTAACATCGATACTTTCAACAGATGAGGGTTTAGATTTATTAGAGCGTATTGGATATAGAGGAGATCCAAGAAAGACAACAATGCAAAAGAAAAATTCTATTTTAGAGTAAGAAATACTGACATTTCTTGATTTAATAATCTAATAATCTCATCTAATGTATATGTTATGGTGTAAGCACTTGTAAATTTCTATGGAAATGTTTCCTCCTGTTAAGATAGTATATACTGATAAAAACTTCTATTAATCTGTCTCAATTGGTTCTACTTAAAATATCCATTCATTGTATTTTGTGCTTTCTTTATAGGTCAATTATAGTAAAAGAAACACTGGAACCCTTACTTCCAGTTATTCAGGAGATAAGTAACGGTTTGCAGTGCTATAATGTGTGTCAATTACTAAAGCAAAATGGAGCAATTATGCACCCTGTATTTTGTCGCAATCAGAAGTTTGTTTGGCAATATGATGATTTCATCAGTTCTCTTAAACCACAATTTAGTGAAGATGCCACCAATAAAAAAACATTAGAGGTAACAACATACAAGGCCCTATTAGATGTTGCTGAATATTGTTTTAATTCTGGTATGTATTTAATTGCTATATTTTTTGTTTTGTCTTAAAGATAATGTATTCTCCATATTGTAAATTCGACTTTACCTGGTCTCAATTTTTAGTTTTTTATCCTTTTTTCGTTAACAGGTCTAACACTGATAGCAGCCGATATGTATATTTTGTATATATTTTAGACGCTGAAGTTTTTAGTACCTGTATAAATATTCTATAAATAAAATAAATAAAATAAATTACTTAGGGAAGAAATTTTGTGGGAAGAAAATATATTAGAAAATGTATCCAAGTCAAAGTCCCTCAAAGAAAGGAAAATTGCTAATTCTGCAAAAAAAATCTGCTACTTTTTGATACCTAACTAACCAAATGACATATTTGTTGTTTAGATAATCCAGAGCTTTCATCTGAACAGTTAATTCAGTTCATAACTGGTTCACCAACATTGCCAGCACTAGGATTACACAAAGATATAACTATTCACTTTATCCATGGATGTAACTCAACTAATGGTAAACCATGTAAATGTTTGCCAAGTGTCAGCACTTGCGATGTACAAGTAAACCTTCCTGTACACATAGCATCAGAGGAATCCATGATGCAGGCTTTTTCAATGGCAGTGAGAGATGGTAGTTGGTTTGGACAACTGTAAATGTTTTACAAAATACCTTTGTTGTTGCATGACATAGTTATTTCGTTAAAGTTTTATTCATACCGTTCTGTTTTGTTAAGATTTTTCTGTTACTCTAATATATTCTAATATAGGATGATATTTTGTTGATATTTGTTTTTAGTTCTTTTGTTTTTTGATAATAAAATGAGGGGGTGAGTCTCATCGTCAAATTTCGATAAATTGATTTTGGGGGTGAAAATTTAGAAAAAGTGGAATTTGACCTTCTTTCTATTACTGCTGTTATTATTTTATAGCACTGCATCTTTTACGTTACTGATTATGTTTGAGATGTGAAAACGTTGTTTTTATTGTTTCAGGTTTTTAGATCTAAGCTATTTTTTCATTTGAAATATAAATTTTATTGTGCTGCAGAAATGATAGTGTCATAAATTGTTCTTGCTTCTATCCAATCACGTGGCGGCATTAAAATTCCTAATGCATTTACCAAATACTTGAAATAGTTATTCAATTCTTCATCAACTTCATTCAAAAGATTCTCTGCTTCACCATGAATATCCCTCTGGTTAATAATCCAATCAGTAACATTAGTGTTAACCCTCACACCACATTGTTGATAACCATAGAGTTCAGGAATACAATACATTTCATCAGGTATTCCACAAACTTTGGCTTGACGTGATTTTCTAATTAAATGAGAGTTCCACTCTAACTTCGCCTTATCCAGTTCAGCCTGCAAAAGATCTGAATATACAAACCAAGCGCATTCCATATGCAATCGGTTTCCAAGACGCAGAATGTCGTTTTGCACCATGTTTTTAAAATAATCTATTATCCAAGAGGTGTAGGTTCTCTTATAATGGGACCAAAGGTTTTCGATTCTTTGGTTTGCCTGTGATGTACCATATTTGTGTGCATTGGTATCATTATGAAGAAAAGCGTGAATACTTGCCATTAACCCATTTTCTGTACCGCAATCTGTTTTAAGGACGTCTGGGCTAACTTGGACATTTTCGACGGCATTGAGATAAAAATGAGCCGGGATGACTGGGTTGTTATTACTTCGACAAACTTTTAGCCAAATAACCTTTCGTGAAAATCCATCGACACAACCATGTATAGGAAATCCATATGGCTTAAGTTTGTCGTAGCCGTCCGCATGCCATACTGCATTCGGTCCAGGAGATGTATAAATCCTTCGGTAAAGTTTCCTGGCTCTTCTGTTTAGAGACTCTCGTGGATTAATATCTCGTACAATGTTCATAACGTCATCACGATTAACTATTATACCATAAGCAACACGTAATTTATGCCAAATACTACGATATCCCTTTATTCCTGATGAAGTACTTAGCTCTGACTCTATAATTTTGCGCACAGAAGAATCGATTGCCGGTCTCCCTTTTCTTTTTAATCCAGATGCTTTTAGGTAACGTTTTAACGTACTTAAGCTAATTTCTATGCCATGGTATCTCTTGAGAATCAGTATAATTCTCTTATATTGAGTACCTTTTATAAAGAAATGACGGATAAGTTCTTCTGTTGTGGTGTTTTCCTTCACAAGTATTTCCTCGTTTGCTAAATGTCTTCGTTGTGTACCACAATTGGTACAAAACAACTCAACTTGAAAAAACTCTCTTCCACATCGAAAGCAAAATCTAACGTGCATTATGATGATTAACTCCTGTAAGTAAAAATTACTTACAAGAAGAAAAGCACGTGTTTAATAAATTCAACCAGCAAAAATTCAAATATTGAATCTTAAATTATTTTTCTAGATTTGAAAAATATTTTGGAACATAATATCTCAAAAACATTTTCTAGCCCTAGCTTTCAAAAAAAGACAATATTAAAAATATTTTTCTGGATTTCAATTTATTTATTTTTCTTGATTTTAAAATATATTTCTTGACTTTGAAAGATATTTCCTGATTTCAAATATATTTCTGGATCTCAAAATTATTTATCGAATGACCCTTGTCGGCTTCCGTAGATATTGCTGTTATTTGACATTTTGTGAACAAATAGTTTGTGTAAAACATTTTCACACAAGGACAAGGAAACATTAATATTTAAGTTTGCTTCTGTCCTATTTTTTATTTTGTAATAAACGCCGCCCTCTAAGGAATGCCGCCCTCTCCCAGCCGGCACATTTGTTACAAAAACTCTGCGAAGGAGTGCCATTACTATAGAAATATACACACAAATTCAATAAAAATGCCCTTCGTCACAGTAACTTTTTGACGGTTTTGCCCACTGGGCTATTAAACTATTTTTATCTGAACAAAATGGTAGGCGAGTAGTGAAATATCGGTTTCGAAGGCTCTCTCTACACTTCAAGTTGTAATGACCCGACTTACCCCGCCGACACATGTTGCCCCATATTACCCTAATTATTTATAACATTCATTGTCTTCACTAACTATCAGAGTAAACCTTTTGGAGTAATGGTCACTTTGAATGTAAAAAAAATACAAGAGTAAAGGTTTTAAACATAATATGTTTGACCACACCAAACATGCATCAGAAAATTTCATTAATTGTTTACACGAAAACTCCTGAAACTGCGAAATGGAATAGGTAACAACGATTTCCACTTAATCTTTCATGCATTCAAAATATCTCTATCGGAATGACAATACCATTTCATCTAACAACTTGTATATCATGGGATTCGAACAGTTTTACTGGACGATTTTAAAGTAAGTTTATAGGCTTTCCGGTTGCCATTATCCAGTTTTTTCCTACTTAAAACATGATATTGATAACTCCAATCTACCTTTGAAGAACATTTCTTAGTTTGCGCTCTTCGTTTTAACACCTTTGCAAGTGGTCACAACGTTTTACAAATAACGGAAGTAGTTAATGTGAGAATCAAAATCAACTCAAGGTTCCTTAGATGCATTTTTTTTAATACAAGCGACATAAACTATGTATTCTGAATGCCTCTTGCTTGTTGGAAAATCACTGCGAATGAGTGCATTCCTACAGATATATACAAACAACTTCAATAAGAATGCTCTTCATCGCAGTTGATTTTTGATGATTTTGCCCACTGGAAAGCGATATAATCTATGTATTCTGGACTTCTATGGCTTTCACACGATTAAATATAGCATAACATCATCTGTCTAATCAATTCCAACCTTAGAAAAAAATGTAAAAATGCATAATTCGCATAAACCTATAAAATGTATAACTTGTATAACCCGAACAGGTCCTTCTGAAAAAAAGTTTTATCTTCTTGCAACTTCTAGATGTTTTTCTCTCATGCCGTGAACTTGTAATGGCATTATTACATTCCACGTAACTGTAAAAATATTAGCGGAAGAATAGTTCTACCGCAAATGACTAGCGGAAAACATTTTCCGTCATAGTGAATCCGATTTTTACGACTACCGAAAGCTACTACATGTTTTTTTCTTATAAGCAACCAAGGTCAGACATTGGTAGTAATGTTGCTTAAAAAATGACCGTCTTTTAGAAGTAATTTTGTTTAATTTGTTGCTAAGCATTAATCTTGAAAACCTTTTTGTATGTTTTAGTTGTTTAATTAACGCATCTAAATATAAAGTCTAAGACATTGAAACCATTACATAAAGCGCGCAATCTGCTACAACGACCTGGTGTAACAATTTCAAAAAATGTGCTATATCCTAGTGCTGCATCATTTCAAAATTTCATGCTACTAATGTGTCCAAGATTCTTGTAGTACTGTTGCTTAACTTTCTGAGAAAATTTACTAGTGTTGCTTATAAACTTGTTACTTATAAAAAACGCGACATAATAAGGGTGTTCCTTCTTGACCTTTTCAGTAATTTTCAAGTGCTTATTCACATTCTCTGATATGGTCTTAGATTTTGTGACGTAACGGTGGCCATTGTGATTTTGTTTACATTTCCGACAGTGGAAAGGAACATGAAGCTTCGAAGTGAAACTTTTTAAAAAGCTTTAGTATTTATTATCCCCCGTTTAAGCTTTATTATAGATAAAATAAAATAGAAATCATCGTTTCTTATCAATAGTTGGAGTTAAAAATATGGTTTGTCTTTATATTAGGCGAAACCTATAAGAATGTGATTGGTGGTGGAAGACAAATCCGAATTTCTTCAGCGGGATTCGAAACAGTTTTAAATAAACTAGCCGCCAAGGCGGCGTCGCTCGCCGCCCATGTCCACCTGCTCTGTATCACTGTATCAATAAACGTCAAATTTCCTTATAAACGGCTCGTAAAACTTGTGTTCAACCAGAAGCATATTCGAAGTCACAACCTCTCGTAAAACCAATCTTTTAGCAGTGTAACAATACACTCAAAACGTAGAGAGAGAAAACTTCAACTTTTTATTAGCTTTTGTTTTAAAAAAGTTACGCGCTCTAACATGGGTGCTATCAAACGTAAGGGGGAAATGGTTTCTCTTCTTAAAAAGATCACACGGGAGGAGAGAAAAAAAGGCACGTGCTAAATGAATAAAGTGAATAAAAAAAAACGTTCGATCTGATTAAAATAGATTAAAAGAAATCGATTAAAACAAATTAAGACAACTATTATGACAAAAGCAAAAAAAAATATTTTGTATCATATACTCTTTTTTTACCTATCGGTTTTTAAACATTTTGATTGCTCGAAAAAATGTTCACCCGTCTCAGACAGTCAGGCAAGGATACGTTAGGATACACTGGTAAACCGCACGTTTTGCCACTGCTTTATGTCCAAAACGTTTAATCAGTTAGTTTCAGTTAGTTTGTATTTAGTTGATGTATTGTTTTCAAAGCCAAGTCAACGTGGAATATAAAACTAACAATAATGATAAAAACAAAACGTTATTCCTATTAGTTCATCAGCCAAAAAAAGTCACGTTCGATTGGGGTTGCAATGTATTTGCTTCGAACTCACGTCGCACACAAAAAAAGAAATAATTTCGCTCACAACTCAATCTACCATTTTGCGTGACAGACAAACAAACAGACAAACAAACAGAGAATCGGCTATTAATATATAGACTAGCCGCCAAGGCGGCGTCGCTCGCCGCCCATGTCTACCTGCTCTGTATCACTGTATCAATAAACGTCAAATTTCCTTATAAACGGCTTGTACAACTTGTGTTCAACCAGAAGCAGATTCGAAGTCACAACCTCTGGTAAAACCAATCTTTTCTCAGTGTAACAATACACTCAAAACGTAGAGAGAGAAAACTTCACCTTTTTATTAGCTTTTGTTTTAAATAAGTTACGCGCTCTAACATGGGTGCTATCAAACAGGGGGGAAATGGTTTCTCTTCTTAAAAAGTTCACACGGGAGGAGAGAAAAAAGGCACGTGCTAAATGAATAAATACAATAAAAAAACGTTCGATCAGAACGCTTAAAGAAGAAATTAAATTATTAAAAGAAAAGCAAAAAAAAAAAACATTTTGTTTTATGATACTCTTTTTTTACCTATCGGTTTTTAAACATTTTGATTGCTCAAAAAAAAAGTTCACCCGTCTCAGACAGTCAGGCAAGAGTTAGTGGCAAACCGAACATGCTGCCACGTTCTGCCACTGCTGCTTTTTGTCCAAAATGTTTAATCAGTTAGTTTCTTTGTATTTAGTTGATGTACTGTTTTCAAAGCCAAGTCAACGTGGAATATAAAACTAACAATAACGATAAAAACAAAACGTTATTCCTATTAGTTCATCAGCCAAAAAAAGTCACGTTCGATTGGGGTTGCAATGTATTTGCTTCGAACTCACGTCGCACACAAAAAAAGAAATAATTTCGCTCACAACTCAATCCACCATTTTGCGTGACTTACAAACAAACGCACAAACAAACAAACAAACAAACAAACAGAGAATCGGCTATTAATATATAGATTCTGACAAGTAATTGACTTCGTGTAACAGGCTCGTCGATTTTACGAATCTCCCTAATTTGAATGACTTTCATATCCTTCTGGTTTTCAAAGAAGTGAAACGGATGCTTTCTGGTGACACTATTCTTTAAGCCTGGTTTAGACATGGCGATTACGACAATTACGAAAATTAAAATTCAGTGTAATCATCATAATGTGAGCACTTTTGTAATCTTCAAAATCTTCGTAAACACCTGGCGATTGCGACGATGAAGTACAAAAAAGTTATTGATTGGTTACTAAGGCAATACTTGAGAGTGTTCACACCTAACGATTGGCGATTGTGACGATTAATATTTTTCTAATCGTTGTAATTGTCATAATCGCCATGTCTGAACCAGGCTTTATTGCATATTCTACACTACGTGTGATAGGGAAGAAAATGAAGTACCAATTTATTTTGTTTGTATGAATTTGGTCGTCATATTTTATAAAACCTAAAAGCATAAGGTAAATTGAAAACAGTACCGATTCAGATCCAGAGGGTAGTCAAAACTTATAAAAAAATAAAAAAATAAGAAACGTAAAAAGTAAATTAGGCTTTAATGACTTAATGAACATATTACACGTACTATTACCAAAATGATGTTTCACCTCTTTTGACTACCCATGGATCCACCTTTGATAGTTACATAGTATTCCAATATTTATAATGTCTTTTTGCAAATTTCATGTCGTATATAAATCGAATTTCCCTGGTTTATGTTCAAATATTTGCTTATATAATAAGGTCAATATCAACTTTCGATCCAAAAACTATTTCTAATCAAGTCCAGCGGTAATTTTTGATTTTAAAACTTTTCACTAAGCGAAACAAGGGTTTTCGTATCGATAGTGTTTTCCCAGTAGGCAAAATCTTCCAAAAAAAATCGCTGCGATGAAGAGCATTTTTATAATAAAATATGTGTATATTCATATAGAAATGCACTCCCTCGCAGTAATTTTTCAACAATATCTATCACAGATTTGCAGTTAATACTACAACTAATCACCGTGTAACAATACCGAATTGATAACTTGGCAAATTCTGAAGACTTTTGATCAGAGTTGGTTTCGCTTATGAAATCTAGGCATCCGCTGCACATTTTTAATAATCTCTACAATTTGCTCAGCATCCCAGCTTCCACATTCGTTAAAACATCTCTTTGAATGAGTGCATTTCTATAAAAAATATACACGCAATGTCAATAAAAGTGCTCTCCGTTGCAGTGACTTTTTGACGATTTTGCCCACTGGGAGATTTTCTACTGAGCAAGTTGTATATATACTGTACACATTATAGCACTGAAGAGCCGAAAATCCGAATATCCGATCAGCTTTAGCTTAGACTTGGTTTTCTTTGCTTCTTCGAAATAACTTTATACTACCTTGTAAAGGATATTCCGATCCATAAATTTGTTAAAATATCTATCATTTCACCTCTTGAAATGAATAGATGAATTTACTTGATGCGTATGCGTGACAATCAATAACAAACCACACTTGGTTTCATTTGTTGTTTCAAAGTTTCGAGAAAAAGAAAAAGAAACCCACCCGTGTGGTAAATTAATATGATAGTGCTTTATTATAATGATGTGCGAGTTGTACAATCAACAATTCGTCTGTCTGGCTTTCAATCTCTTACGATGCATACGAAAAAATTGACTAAAAAAATGACAAAAAAATTCACGGCCTGAAGTGTAGGATCTCCAAAAGAATTGTTAATTTCTAAATTTTAGTCATCGATCAATATTCTTTCACCAAGTAACTTAACCTCGTTCGAAAATAGATTCGTTAAAATGGTTGGATCTGAAATAATGTGTTCATCGCTCATAACAGCCAACCTTATACTGTTGTCGTAGCTAAAAATAGAGACGGATAATCCCATATCTGCATGTAAAGGAGGTGTGAATACGATCGATTTGATTGGATTTTTCAACAGGTAAAGAGTCTTGGTTGGTCCAGGAATATTTGAACAGATCAATGCAGCATGATTGCGGACTGAATACGTAGAGAAGCGTCCAAAGAACTCTGGTAGTCCTCCAATTATATTGAAATAAATGAATGAAAATAAATGTGGATGTGGTGAAGTCTTCAATTTGGTCATGTGACTGCGTATAATATGCAACCGTTTGATTGCATCTGCTGTTGCTATTGGTAAGTTCAGAAACACTCCCCCAGAGCGATTACCTAATGGTATGTGTTGTTTCATCTTTTCCATAGACGAACGTTGATTGAACGTTATGGCAATTGGAAGATCGGTTGGTTTTTGGGTTTTTACATCACTCAGATACTTTCGAATAGCTCCAGCAAGACATGCCATTAAAACATCGTTAACTGTTGTATCTAAAGTGAAAAGCAGAATACAGTCGTATTATAACTTGTAATAAAGTAAATGTTTATTTTTCTAATTTACCCTAAAATGCCTTTTACAATAGAATACTCATTAGTATTTTTATGTAATTATGAGATGTGTAGAAAATAATGTCGCACCGTGGTTTCAATAGATTTGGAAATTTGATTTAGAAATTAGTAATAATAATTGAGCCGAAGAATGAAGAATGAAAAAGGCATATAACTGAAACCACGGTGCGGCATTATTTTCTATTGCAGATGATCAAGGCCTTTATAGTATCAACAGTAAAAAAGTGTCAATCTGAAATCACGAAGCAAAATGATGGCGTTAATATATTAGCGTTTTGGAAGTTTGAAATACTTCCTCGGAATTTGGATAGCATACTTTATCCCTTGTAATAACAACTTTTGTTTTCAAGAAATTACATTCTACATAAAAGTATTACCAGTTTTGTATTTGATTCTTTTCACTAAGCTCAAACTGATTGGTGAGGTCCAGCTAACTGTTTTCTTTTCCGGTGTTGATTTTGCTTGGAAGGGATTTCTTGAGTTGATGGATACACTAAGAGCCAGCAAGGCCAATGGACCAGTCAAAATGCCACTGAACATTCTCTTAAGTGGGTTTTCCAAAAAGCCGCTTTTTTTGGTAGGGATATTTATGAATTGGGGTTTTTCATCCACCAGTTCAGATAATATACCCATCATGGCGAACCCATCTCCGATGGCATGGTGAAACTTGACAAATAATACATATCCAGTTTTGTCGTGCTTCGGCACCACACGAAACATCCAAGGTGAGATGGTATTATGAATTTTCTCTGACGCAAATTCGGAGAACAGTTTTTCCAAGTCAGCTTTCGTTTCGAAAACTCCTCGATACATTGGAAAATGCTGCTTAATGTTAAAATTTTTCTCGTCTTCCCATACGTATGACAAGTAATACCTTGTTATTCTTTGTAACAATCGTTTGTAAGAAACATCTAAACTGCTTTGATTAACTAATCTAGACAAGACACATTTTCTTAACCTGTCGATGTTAGGTTCACCGTCGATTTCAAGCATTCCTATGATAAAGTTGCGATTGTTTTCCGTCTCGTGTAAAAATGGTAGATCTAAATTCGAAAACACTGTTCCAAGATTTTGATATCCAATCAGAGCCTTTTCAATTACTTTGAACAACCGAAATACAGTCATGAAAGGCATGGCAACAACAGCTAACAGTGACCAAACAAGATAGGCCAGAACACATAGCACTGCATGAATCGGAACAGGTAGCTTTCCATCGACATACTTCAAGTATAAGACAGCCATATTGAAATAATCGATGATTTTTTAGTGGATAATCTAAAAAAAGCAGCGGAATGTATCAGCCAAAACGACAGCAAAACATGTTGTGTATGATTACAGAAGGATTTGTTTGGTTACTGTTAACAGTATTTTCCTTCTACCTTGAAATCCAATAACTAATATTACCTAACCGTAATTCTCATGATACTACAGCAAACTATTTCATATAATGTAGATAAACCTAAGTGTTATCAAAACGTCATATTTTTTCAATACAGTAACTGCTTCCGGCTATAAATAAGCTAATGCTCCAAAGTTCAAAATGAGTAACTTATCGAAATTTTTTTAAAAGCAAAAAAAACGGAGAAAGAAAAAGAAAAGAATGATCATCATACTGAGAACAAATTATGTGTTAGATTTACACTTTCCCCAGCAGGCAAAAAACCTGTTCAAAGTCAGCAATATAACGTAAGAGCAACGTTCATTCAAACGTTCTAATGTCATTTTTTTGCTGACTTTGAGCAGGTTTTTGCCAGTTGGGTCCATTTCGTGATGTTTTCAATAGTCGATAAATTATTTCTCATTTTGTAATAAAAGTCAGCGATATACAGCATATCCTTCTTAAACTTCTACCACTAATAAACTAAAATGAAGATCAAGTTAAACGATTCGCGAAGACGAGCCTGTGCCTGCATTCTCCGTCACAACAAGGAAAAATATTTTTATTCGCCGGTAGTTTTTGTCAGCTTACGTCGTCTATGCAAGACACTTGTAAGCGACGTCAAATAAATATCGGCGTGTTGTCTCCCCACTTATGCTTTAATATTTACTTTTCCGATCAAATATGCAAAAATAACATTGGAAGAAAAAATAATTGATCATGTATTATAGAGACAAGATCAAAGTGTCGGTGGCAGAGGAATAATAGCTTTTTTGTGCTTAGATTAATGTAGGTTATTTCGATCTGTTGGTTTGTAAATAAATAACGTGATATCTAAGGTAACCTGACACCTAAGGTAACACCACACCCACAGCGGCTTATCGCATTGCGTTAACCCAATATTCTGAGTCAGAGGATGACACGGTTTTTTATGTATGAAATGTTGCTACATGAAATCAACACACTTTTGAAGGCTCCCAATGAGAAAGTGACTAATCAGATAAGCATTGTCGTGGGCGTGCTAAAGTGGTTCGAGTTGGGGCGCAATTACGCAATCACAATGAAGATGGGGCGGCGATGTGACTTTTAAACAAAACCATTGCTTTCTACGCGGAACTAATTTTAAAAAGAGGTCCTATTTTTCACAACAGCATTGGGTAAATTACGTTTCATACTTACATCATTAGTAGATTTTCATCCTTTTGACAAAAAAACAGCTGGTTCTGAGGTCAATATTCTATCCTATGAATAAACTGGCACGTTGTTAGACAGAGCGATACCATGGTTGAAAAACTATATCTCTACAAGATGATGAAGAAGATGTAAGTTATGACATAGAATCTCTGTTTACTAGCATTCCAATTGGAGATACGATTGAATACATATGTGACGAAATTTATATCAACAAGAAATTTAAAAGTATATGCAAGAGATCAATCTTTGAAAAATTACTATACAAATTAACAACAGAGTGTACATTCTCTGCTAATGATCAGTTGTTCAAACAAATCGATGGTGTAGCGATGGGTGGCCCCTTATCAGTGGTTTTAGCAGGTTGTTTCATGAATAAGATGGAAATGGAAATCGTTAAACCAATGAAACCAATTTTTTATCGAAGATATGTTGACGATACATATAGAAGAAGGAAGAAGGATACTCCAGATCTTTTATTCGATCAATTAAATTCTTATCACCCTAACATAAAATTAACGATTGAAATTCGTCCAGAGAAATTTCTCGACTCAAAAATTATCTACAATGATAATCACTTAGAATTTATGGTGTACCCAAAGAACACAAAATTACCATTTCATTGGAATTCCCAAGTGCCCAAGAAATACAAGAGAAATGTTATGAATGGTGAACTACATCGAGCTCATAGGATCAGTTCATTCTTCGAAGAAGAAAAGAAGAGAATTTACAAAAAGTTCAGACACGCAGGATACCCCAGCAGATTCATAAATTCTGTGTTTAAGTCTTTCAACGCACAAGATGAAGAGTTTATTATCCCGTATTGGCTGTTTCAGGAAGAGAAACGAACAATATCAATTCAATTACCATATTGCCATAGGAATGAGGATTCAATTAGAGACTTCACCAATTACTTACAATTAATAACACATCAGAAACTAAACATACGCATTTTTTGGAACACAAGAAAAATCAGAAGTCTTTTCCCACTGAAAGACAGAGTCCTTCACAAAAGTTGTGTAATTTACGAAGGAGAATGTAGTTGCGGAGATTGTTATATAGGCGAAACTAAACGAAACGTGGAAGTTAGATGGTCTGAGCATGCGCATCCTAAGGGCAGTTCAGAGCCCGCTAAGCATTTAATCAACAACCCGGGACATAGCTTTAATTGGAAAATACTTTGCCAAGCTCCATTAAACAATCAAAGAAGAAAGATAATTGAGGCATTTTTTATAAGAAGATACAAACCTATTATAAATGACCAATTAGACATACGTTTCTTAAATCTTTTTAAAAATGGCATTACGTAAACTCCCAAGATGGCTTTTAAATGTAAATAACAGTGTATATAATTTGTATTTTTAGCTTTTAAGAATTATAATACCTGAAGATGTAAAAAGTATCTTACGAAAAGCTTCGTGTAATAAATTAGTTTTAACAATACTGTTTCTGTGTTTTTCACTATCAAACTATGGCTTCGTTATTTATATATCTCGATCATTACTAGATGTCGAATCGATCTTTTGTCCATACCGTTCCGGAATTGCACTGTTTCATATGAAGACCATTTTGTCGTGATATCGTATTGACAGCAGTGACAATAGTATTATTTGTTCGTTACTCGCATCGTTTCCGACATGAACTCCCTAGTGCATTCTTTAAGAAAAAGGACTATGATCGATGACTAAAACCATGCCATGTACAACTTTTCGAGTAGCTAATATCATGTAGAAATTAAAACGAATTTTGAGCACGTCATTTCCTTTACCATGTACGAAATTGATACTGCACTCATTCATGTGATTTATGAAATGGTGTCAGTTAATATGCATGCAAAAAGCCATACTTTGTGGGGAGAAAGTTTGTTTTGGTATTATTGGAGGTACAAACCGGGTCATCTAGAAACACGCAAGAGAGTGTGCTTGTGAAGATTTTATAGTATAGTTTGGTTATATATGCAGTTGTTGCTTTTCGAAAACCCTTGAATGGCTTATAAGTTCTTTCCTGTTTCTGTGAATGCCATGACAATCCTATTTTTTTTACATAAAAACAAAACACTTCTACATCAACAAACAACGCGTCAGTTAAAGAGATACTTATAAAATTACGTCAGCATGAAGGAAGCAAGAACAATCACATAATCAACATGTTCCAAAATTTACCAAAACTATCAACAGAATATTCTATTGAAAAAATATTTTGACAAAGTCTCATAGTAATATACTTAAAACAACAATTTACAACAAAACCCTGCAACCCAAACAGAAGTGGGTTAAGAGTAACTATAAAAAACAAGGGTAGGAAGAAAAGAATAGAAAGACAAAATTGAAATGTACTAAAACCATTTAAAAACTTGTCATGCTATACTGTTATAATTTTATTAACTAATCCTAGCACGAAATCCATAAAAAACAAACTAGGCAAGGAATTCCGAAAACCAACAAGATACAGCTTAGTTTCTGAAAATAATTGTAACTTGCCATACAATTATTTTAAGATTAGAAAAGATTACATAAACCGTTCTTTCAGCATTTCTCGTTACACAAAGCTTCCATTCTAATCCATCGTTTGCTCATTGCGAGATGCAAATAAAACAAAAGTCTTATATTTGTTTTGTTAAAAGACATGTGACATTGCTTATAAAAAGATGTCTGCTTCACATGTCAACAGAGAACAAAACGCCTGCATATCCACTTCGTGAGATTGTCTCATGAAATGTTTTCTTTTGGTCATCAATATTGTTTTTGCGATCTTTTGAAATACTTTGTTCTCGAAGTGAATAGGGGAATTTTCGATTCAAAGGAATTGATAAAATAGTTATAGACTTCTGATTGTAGTCGTCAATAAACTTTAGTCAAAAAATAACAGCTTTGATCTTATTTGTACTTTACAATATTAAAGAGATCTGGGGAGGACGTTTCGCCTAATGGTGACATGATAATAGGATGTTCAGTCACGTGACAAAACCCGTGTCCAGCTAGCTCCGCCTGAGAGATGCGTAGCGTGCGAAGTTACATTTTCGGAAAAATTACTTAAAGAGTGCCTAATTTGAAATTCAATTATGGGCCCTTTGACAGCAGCTAAAGCAGCAGTGCTGGTTGCTAACACTTGTTAGGTACCTATAAATTTAGGATTCAAGTGAGCCATGATCGGAAAGTCATCACAACAAAAGTTATTCGCGATATAAATTTGTTTTGATTGCCAAATACGTTTTTTGTGAACTGTGTAGTAATGGCTCACCTCAATTATGGAAGGACAAAAAATCATCTTTCGACTTATATAAGTATTGTTAAATAAAATTTGGACATTACTCGCATAATTACATTTTTATGATTTTGTAACCCCCCATTTTTGCTGGCAGACCTCTTCCAGCTTCTGAAAATGCACTGCAGCACACATGTTGAAGATGATTAAAGACTTGTAAAAGGTTCTGGAAAGTGGTAAGTCGAGTTTACTTGATGCTGGTTTATTTTGAAATAGGTGTACACATTTCAAATATCCCTTTTCTCAAAATCACTCTTGAAAAACATGCCAAAAAAAAATTAAAAAATTAAAAAATCTATAGATTAGTTAGATGTGATTAATTATGTCCAAATGTAGTCCTAAATCTCTCAGTCAGATCACATATGCTGCAGGTAAACATGTAAATCTGGCTTGGCATGAGCCACTTAGGAATTTCAAAGTTATAAACAGCAGTGCAGCAGGCTTGATCAGACAAGACCAAGCAGTTTTCCAACAGAAAAATGATATTGTACAAAAAATTAAGGATTATCAAATGAAAGAGTTATATAACTGACAAGCAGGAAAATGACTTGCTTAAGAATTTCCTTGAATTCAAGTTTTTAAACCCAAAACCGTTTGTTGGAAAAGTCATTTGTGTAAAGAGAACAAAGAAATGAATGAAGTGATGTCATAGAAACATTCTTCACTTGACGAAGTCAATAAATATTCCAGATGCACCTAATTTTGAATAAAGTATGGCAATGAGTTCATCGAAATTTGTGTTTTTCCCATTTAGATTTCGAGAAGGGGGATATATATATTATACCGCAAATGATTATTTTGGTTTCCATTTTTCTGGACAAATACTTTTGTTCCTTTACTGTCAGTACTGCAAATTCTACATTTACAAACTGTGCCTAATATAGCAATTGCTGTGTGTTATTTTATATTATATGAAAAGGTTTTTTCTGTTTGTTTTCTGCATCTTTTTTTTAGCTGTTTCCCTCTAAAACATCATTAAAAGAACCAGTCAAAAAGTTTAAACTCGCATCTTCGATCCCTGTAGAATTTGACATTAGTCAGTGACAGAAGAAGCTGAATATTTCTGTATTATATACTATTTTTATTTTTCCAATTTCCATTTTATAGACATTTTTGTTTTTAAAAGAAAATAATCCAAGCTCAAGCATTTTTCATTTCATTGCTATCACTGACTTTATAGTTATAATAATATTATTGTTCTTGTAGTTTTGCATTATTTGACAAAAAGATAATTCTAACTGTTCATTATTGTGTTCTTGATAACCAATAAGTTATGGACAATTACCAATTTTGGTGTTAGAACCCAGGTTTCATCATGTGTCCCGGTATTGGGGCCTTTGCCTTGTATGTATTTCGTGTGGGTAGGGCTATTAGACATCTGTTTTGCAATCTTTAACAGTGACATAGAACTTTGTTCTATCACACAAATATCACTTCAGTGGTACTACGGCCTGAGTCTAGTTTTAAAGCCACAATCAAAATAATGGAGACATGGATCGAAGCTTTGGTCTTGGTGGTAGGGACAGGTCATAAACAGGTCATATGAAAGTCCATGGGTTGTGGCATGTATGTTACTAGTTAGCATTGTATATAATAAAAAGAAAGATAACAAAATAACAAGATAGCGAAATAACACTCAGAATTGTGTCCAGGTTACGGGGTCTTGCTCTACAAGACATATAATTCTAATGGGCGTGGCTCGTCAATGTCTATTTGGCAATTTTAGTGGAGTAACATTGTTCAAATAAGATTCTTTTCCAAACAAGCCTCTCCTGATGTGCATTTTCCAATCTTGGTCAGGGTTACGGGGTCCAGGTTGCAGGGTCTTGGTATATAAGGTACATATTTCTAATGGGCGTGGCTTGCTTGTTTATTTGACAATTTTTATTGGATTTATACCTTTCAAACTTTCTTATTCAGCATCATCTTTGTTGTATATACTTTGTAGTTTTGTAGGTTTTAGTCCGGGTCCCGATCCCGGTCCTAGGGCCCAATCATTGAAATTGTTAAGGCCAAATGGGCGTGGCATTATATAACATGGATTTAGTAAATACTGAAATATACTTTAAAAACCTTGTATTAAATAATTCAGCATCAAAACTATTGTGTTATTGCACATTTTATGTGACATGACCCCCGTCTTTGTGCCAAAAATCGCAGCTATTTCCATTCAAGTTTATGTCCAAAATTACCCTAAATTAGGCATACAAAAATTTAAATATCTCCAGTTCTAGGAAGGTTAGAAACTTGGTTGACCCCTCGTTGGAAAGCTGAAAGTCTGTAGAATACGATGAAAATGATTTTAAAAACAAATCCACACAAATAAAAAATGACCTGAAAGGCCTAATGATAAATATATATCAAGAATGGTGTCAGAACAATTCCCCTCAGAAAATTGTACCGGACTATAACCCTCCAAAAAGGAATTTCACACTTCACAACAGTCCAAAAAGAAAAATCCGAAAAGTTCTATTTATGTAATTTAAAGAATGTGTTTTCTAGATAACTACAACTTTTTCGTTTTGAAATTAGGATGAAGAACACTTTAAGATTGGAAAGAAGTCACGAAAAGTGATTTGTAGAAACCTTTTCTTATCTGGTATCTTCATAAAATATTGAAGTTATAGAAACAGTGTTCTAACATGCCTTGCTGTTGTTTTAGTTTCAATTGTGGTGATTCATTTTGGGACGTGAAGTTAGCAATGGGTATGTCCTATAAAGTGTGCTTCCAATAACTGTCAATATGCTCGCAAGCGAAGATATTGCGTGACCAATATTCATAATCATAAGTGAGTCACTTGTTTATATGTTTTTATGCACTGAAGATGATTTTTATCGAAAAGCTTTTGCTATTTTAAACACTAGTCTCATCTATTTCTCACAAATGTATACACTGTTTACAAAGAAAAATGTATATATCTGTACATACGAAATAATTAATAAAATAATAATAATTTTTTCTGAAAGTCATTAATGATTAGACGCTTTGTTAATGATCGACAGTGTTGCCTACTTTACCGACATTTTCTCTATTTTTATGAACCTTTATGTTACTCATTTAGTGTGGTCCAACATATCTACTCCAACATTTAATAATTTGATACAAATTTTCATTTCAAGTTCCAATAATCTTCAGGCTTTTACAGCTCGACAGTTGCCAACTGTAAACGAATAATTGAGCAACGTACCATTGACTGGGATGGATTTGGTTCAACTAAAACTCAAGGATTGAGAGTCCTCCTATTCGTCGTGTTGGGCATCACCACCATTAGGTAAAAAAACCCATCAAGATATTCTCAACTGATAGGGGTCCTTGTGTTGACACAAGCATGTCATCAGATGCCCGAAATTATTTGTATGAAGCTTGCCCCAATTCGTAATAAAAGAATCTTTTCCAATTTTTTATATCACGTTAGCCCCGATTATATAAAAAATAATTTATTTTTTTGCATCTTGTTGCTTGCGCTCAGACGCAAATATTTTGACACAACCATAATGTGGAGAAATTATTCTTCATAGGAATAATGGATCAGTAGACATAATTATAGTACTTAGTCATATAAAAACATAGTTGGATGATCAAAAATTTGACCACAACAATGATGACTATGTATCCAAAAAAACTACACGAGGCGAGAGTTATACCCTATGGAACACGAAACAAATGTATCGTTTAGTTTATTACTTACCGTATTTCCTCTAACTAATGCCGCCTTCTAATAAACGCCGCTTTTTAACATACGCCGCATTGTGAAAAGTAAATGTCCCACCAAAATTTCCTTCCCTGACTTCTTCCTGTACATTCTAATCGCATAATCAGGATTTGTCTTGTTCGGCTGTCGCTGCAACTGAAGCATTGCATTAAGGGCAACCCTCTGAAAATCTCCAGATATTCAAATTTTCCATCCTAGCGTCAGCGAAATGTCGTGAAAGAGGACGGCGATAATGACATTGATATTCTTTGAAATTTATGTGTAATGTGAATATATCTTTTGTTTAAGACACAATCTTCCCACAATCTGTCGTAAATCTTTTAAGGAAAAGAAAACATTGTTGTTTAAAATCTTTTTTCATCTCATTTTTCATTTTGTAATAAACGCCGCCCTCTACTAAACGCCGCATCCAAAAGTTGGAAGATTTAATAAACGCCGCGACGTTTATTACAGGTAATATGATAAATAAAATAAACTTCTTCTTTACGGTGGCCTATATGTGACATTCTCAATAATAAAAAAATGTAACATGCAGCAGACTCTACTGAATGTTATAACATGCATCATGCACGTTATACCATGCAGGAGCCCCCGAATGTTATAACGTTCGGTAACTAATAGTTACCGAATGTCACAATTTAAAATGCGGAGCAGAGGTCACGTTATAACATGCAGCAGACTCTCCCGACAACACGTTTTTAATTGTCATTAAAGATGTTATTTATATTTAAAAATTTTGTTCATTGTGATTCATATATACTTCGTAAAAGACCTTTTAAAGGTGTCGTGACTGAACAGTTGTTTTAAGTCTAGTTTGTATGAAGTGTGATTTTTTAACATTTTTGGAAACCATTTTCCTTTTTAGTGTTACGTTGTTTTTGTTTTGACACAGTGAATGTGGATAAGACAATATCTTGGTTATTTTACATTTGTAAATCACTTTTATCGTATTATACATTCAGAGATTATTATACGGTTTGAACAAACGATAATTTATCTGGACTCATCCTGTATTGATATATGTTAAAATTCCTCTGAACCCTTATCTTGTATCTCTGGACATATGTCCTAGATATATTTCTTGTGTTTAAACTGCGTGGATCAAATGTGATTACCTGACTGCAGATATTCGATAATTTTCATCAGTCTTGTAATGTCCTATAATTTCCGTTATAAAATATATATAATAAAAATTGTCCCGAATCCCGGAAAATCCTTGACTGTCTTATAATCTCTAAATTATGAATGATCACCATGAATCGATATAAATATCCAAACCAAACCTTCTCACCCTTCTCACAAGAAATTTTTGAAAGTCTAACTATTAGTAGAAATAACGAAATACAACCATCACCCAGAACGCCTTACGGCAACTCCTCCAAAAAGCTTGACATAATTTCCCTGTCGGTTTCTTGAAAGCTATTATATAGATTATGGATTACCTACTCTTGTCTTTTTCTACTTCGTGGTGACAATGAGACATTGACGGTTGCCGGTTTCGATTTTGGCAAAGCTATTTTGTTTTTATCAAACCCAGCCGGCACATTTGTTAAAAAATCTCTGCGAAGGAGTGCAGTTCTATATAAATATATACACAATTTAAATAAAAATGCTCTCCATCGCAGTGACTTTTTGACGGTTTTGCCCACTGGGAACACGAATATAGTCTCGGTTCGAATCTCCTTTGCGTAAAACCAATGAAGGTCTTTTTTTCTCAATATACACGGGAAATCCTTTGCAAAACGTCACTAGCGTTTCGGAAAAATCAACCGAAGACTAACACCCTCTAATAGAAACAGTTATTTCGAGGAATCGAGGGATCACAAGCTGAAAATATTTGCTCAACAAGAAGAATCCGAAAGTTAACCTGGAGATTTACCCCGGAAATTCCAACCGATATTCAATGTTCTCTAAAAAATGTTTGGGAATTTGGGGCGAGGGCAAGAAAGTTCTGCACAAAAGATTGTTACTCAGCAACATGAAACTCCAACACGCAAAACTACATCGTGACTACATTTGTAATTAACCAAAAATAATCGCTATATGAAAAGTCTTATAGAGTACATGAACATGAGAAGTCTATAATCACATTTCCGTATTTAAACATATTTCAAGTAAAAACCTATTTTAAACAAACAGTTTCAATTAAGGTAGTACAGCAGTTATCGAAGTTAGTTATCAATCTCTTCCAGTATTAGATCATACAATGTTCTTGCATCATCGACTGTTTCGGGAACACTGATCCCATTTTCTTGCATTATCATAGCTGCCAAATGTAAAAATTCCTCTCTACACCCAAAATATAACAGTCTTTCACATTGATCTTTTGCTGCATTATTATCTGCATGAGAAATCATCAAACCTCTACCGTTGACCGTTTTCGGAGCAAAATAAAGAATGTCGGGAGGACCAGCAGGACATTCAGAATTTCGATTATATCTTATTCGGTGATTGTTCCAAAGTCTACGAGTTTCGTGAAGTTCTTTTTTTATAATATCCATGAAGCAAAAACGTATGCACTCTTTATGATGATCTAAACTGGCATCAAAACTTAAAGTGTCTCTCATGTCCTTAAAATAATTTATCCACCAATTTAAACGACTCTTTCGTAACTGACACCACCATGACTCGATCCGTTGATAGTTTATTGATGAACCGTATTGGAAACTGCGACTCACACCTGACCGTCTGTGAAAATATCCTTGCAGTCCACAAATTATGATGTTTTCTGAACCTCTATCAGCTCTTATCAGCCTTGGAACAAGTTTCAAACTTTCAATGCAACCAACATAATATTGTGCTATTACCGCAGGGTTATTATTAGTTTCAGCCACTTTGAGCCACATGATTCTCCTACTGAAACCATCTACACATCCGTGTATTGCAAGTCCAAATGGTTTCAGTTTGTCGTAGCCGTCTATGTGCCAGACATAATTCGGCCCAATGGATCTGTACGTTCTCCTTCTCAGACGTTTTGCTGATCTATTCTCTACACCTTCTGGATCAAGTGCCTTTAGCACAAGGCGAATGGTCTCTTTGTCCACAATATATCCATCTTCTCTCAACTTACAATGCATTGCTCTATAACCTAAACTTGACGACGACGTGCCAATGTTCTTTCGAATAAAATAAACAACGTCGTTTATAAGTGTTTTTTGCTTTTTCCTAAACAGACCAAGTTTCCTCAACAACCGATGTAGCTGACGTAAACTTATCTTTATGCCATGAAATGTTGCAAGAATGTGTAATATTTCTGCATATGGATAGTTTGCACGAAAGTATTCCTTAATGATATCATTGATTTCCGCATGAAGAAGATGGTGTGGATTTACAGCGCTCACCAAACCAAACAACAGACATATTATGAGTATTAAAGTAAAATCCATAATGTTTTCCTTCAAAAAAGTAAAAAACAGCAGAAATAAATTCATCACATCAAAAAACAAAGTGAGAAAGCCATAAATCAAAACATGGCTGTTACCTCGATTAAAACATAATGTCTTTCCAAACGTTTCACCAAAACATTAGCTTATGCTCATGGATTCATCACGCATGCTCAGTCGTAGCGTTTGGTTGCTGCATGTTATAACATGATCTCCGCTCCGCATTTCAAATTGTAACATTCGGTAACTATTAGCTACCGAACGTTATAACATTCGGGAGGGACTCCTGTATGTTATAACGTTCGGGAGAGACTCTTGCATGTTATAACGTGCATCATGTATGTTATAACGTTCGGGAGAGACTCCTGCATGTTATAACGTTCGGGAGACACTACATGTTACATTTTTTTATTATTGAGAATGTCACATATAGGCCACCGTACTTCTTTTATGGAACATACAAGCTTTATTTATTGGAAATCAGATTTGCATTCAATTCAATTCAAAGACAATCATATATTTTCTTTCATTGGAAAAGATGTACAGATAAAACTGTGTCAGCTACAAAAGAGGCTTTGATAAGTATTTGATTTTCATTACTTTATTTTAATTCGGCTACACAAAGACAGTACGTTATAGTCTATTAACACCGAATATTTTATTGAATGCTTTGCCTTCAATTATTTCTACGATAAAGATTTATCGTAAAAAACAGAAGGAATCTCAAATGTAATATTAGAATATTAGTTATTCTACTTCTACGTCTTAGTCTTCTTCACGATCTGAGGCAATGAGAAGATTGAGATCGTCTTCCACATCAGACTCGTAAATATCCTTCTCATTTACAAAGAAAAACTCAAAAAACATTTGTTTTTCTTTCAAAAATTATTCTAGTTACAATTAATCCATACAATTAGGCCACTAGCCTCTCCCGCCTGGTGCTAATAAAAAATGCCGTGAATCCCGATTTCCCGATATTGCGCATCGAACCTTGGAGCAACTGTTTCTACAATCATTCCCAAAAATTATTGAGATACCTTTATTTAAAATGAAAACTCTCAAAATCATATGTCAAGGCACCCCTCCCCACAATTCAATATTGAAGACGTTTTCCACACAAGCCAGGAAGGCATGTGGATGGCTTTAAACAAATACATTTTAATAGAAAAATAAGTTTTGGGGGAATTGTAATCGATTTTACCATGAAACCACGAAATTAAACCAGTAATGATCAATTAACACTTGCTTTAATAAGAGTTAATGGCTTGAGTAATATGGAAAGTCATGAAAAATTAAAATTTTGTGATAAAGCTGCATTAATTTATACTTGGAAAACACATACAGTGGAGTCTCGCTATCTCGAACATGCGCTATCTCAAATATCGCGCTATCTCGAACAAAAACGTCGGTCCCTTCAGCATTTAAACCCTCGCTAGGCAAAATTTGTCTCGCTATCTCGAACATGCGCTATCTCGAATTTCCCGCTATCTCGAACTTTTTTTAGGTCCCTTGAAACAAATCGCCATCATTATCTCGAACTTTTATAAAAGCCGCTGATAGAAACCAGTTTTGTTTTCATAAGGACATTCAATTTTCGAATTTTTGAACGTTCCATGAATGGAATTCTTTTCTTTGACTTTGTCTCTCAGTGTTTTTGTACTTTTACACTGTGTATCTTTTACTTCGAGACAGTCAAGATGCCGAAAAGAAAGCTAACTGTAAAAACTCTTAATGAAAAGTGCAAAGCGCTTAAAGAAATTGAGAAAGGTCTTTCTTTAAGAAACAAAAATAAGTAAGTAAGTAAGTAAGTAACGGGAGTTTTCAGTCCTTGGGCTTCCATCCGTAATGGTTGGTTCTTCCGCCCGCCGACTTGCAACTATTAGTTGACTTACCGCCAGAGATACGTATAGCATTGCTCTAACTTGCCCGAAGGCCAGTGTGCAGTCAGTCGATGGCTCCTAATGGGCTGACACGCTGTTTTTAAAGCGCATCGGAGTGGTGTATTGAGATGCGACATGACTAGACTCGAACACGAGTCGCAGCGGTCGCACTCAAAGGTACTAACCACTACACCATCGCTGCACAAGTTTATTTGATTTGCTTTTCATAACATGTTTGTATTTCATTGTTTCTTTCCCATAGTCTGTCTTACATTAGGCATATGCTTTTGTCAGAGTCTGAGATCCCAATTTATAAAATTTATAAAACCTCGCTATCTCGAATTTTTCAAGGTGTGACCCCGCTATCTCGAACTTTTTGCTTGACCCGATGAAAGTTCGAGATAGCGAGACTCCACTGTAGTTTTTTACAAACTTGAAACAAAAGTTCATCATTCAAGACTTAAAAAAGGGCGTTTTTTTATAATAACGGTTTTGGCAAGGCGTTGGAAATACAAAGTTATTAAATAATAAAAAAAAATTTGTGCCTATTCAAAATATTCCGTGACAAACTTAGCACAACACCACCAACAGCGGTTGTTTCAACGAAACAAAGAGTTAATTGCTCGTTAAAAGTCTGTTTTATTGATCAGTACAAAATTAACAACCGTGTCAAAAGTAGTCATTATTCTTTAAAATAAATTTTTTTATAAATAACGACTTATATTTTTGGAAAGCTCGTAAATTCTCCTTTCCAACGATATAAAAAGTGCATTGTATTGGTGAAAATTCGAAAAGTTATTTGTGCTTTAAACCAGGTACCCACTTTCTCGTGGACACACTGTTTAATTATAAATGACTTCATATTGTTTAAGAGCTACGTAAAACCCTGCCGTCCTCTCCCCAAAACGAAGTTTTTAAAGGAAGAAGTGCTTTAATGTGCAATGGGTGTTAAATTGCACGATTTTTCATTAATTTCATTAACAAAACATAAAGAGTACACAAGAGATACTTGAAAACCGTGCAGATGATGTTTGACGGTCTCTGGTGTCCGAAATGTCTTTCATTCTTTTGTGGACATCGTTCATGTACAACAAATTGATAAATTCATGTAAGAACGTGAAAAACGTTATTAGAACAAAATCGCAAAGAAATGACTCGATTGTGGCAAGTATATTTTTTTTGTTATCTTTTGAAGTTAGTTATATTATTATGTTTGTTTGTTTGTTTGTTTAATATTTTTATGATGTATAGATGTTTCATATTACTTTTTAAACTAGTGTTCAGTGTTAGTGAATTGTATCGTCGTTGAACTGGAGATTTTTGATAGACTTCGTGGTTTGCAATGAGTGAGGATGATGGCAGTCCAAGAGTTTTTCATCTTTATCAAATGTCTGTTCTACTGAAATTTCACTGGAATAACAACATCACTATTCTTATTTGAGAAAGCAAGATTTCTTTTTCTTGTTGTTCTTACTTACTTTTAAAACAAGTCTTCAGATGAAGTTTTCTTCCTGGGAATAGGCTCACTAAAGGATGTAAAAGGATGAAACTTGTTCATCAAACCTAAAAATAATGTTTATTCTATAACAGTGACTTTGAATCAGGCAGTTCCAACAATAGGCAGTTGTTGGATATCTCATTCCTCCTCCCAAAAGTGCAGCATTTTGTATGACTCGGTCATGGCCGTGTTAGCTGATTGTATCAGTACTGCGTTTACTGGCACTTCTCTCCTGGGTGCAAAGAGGTGTCTTCGGAACGACTCTGCACGGCGAAGAAAGGGATAGCTTTGTGGAGAACGGCGTGTATCCAGGGCCCACAAGAGTGTTTCGGTGCGCAGACCTAAATATTAACATGCTGCATCAATTCATATAGTCTTCGTTGGCTGGATTTTTGATTGCTCTTGACCTACGATTTGCTTTCTTGAAGTAGCGAGGACGGAATAGCCCCTATCGGGATGTCTTATAACCTGCTGCTCTTCAGATATGGTACCGCTATACACTGCCCGAAGTCAAGTCTGTGAGTTAGGGGACCCAAGGCTTTCGGGATCTTTGTTCAACAAGACGCTCTAAACATGAGGAGTTAAATAGTATTTCCGTCAAAAAGACATTAAGGTAAAGGGCATGAGGTGTGTTGTGTAACAGAAAGAAATCTTTTTACATCCTGATGTTAGTCTTTCTTTCTCTTCTTTTTGTTTTGTTTTCCTTTATTTAAAAATTTGCAATTTTCAACTTTCTCATTTTCAATAAAACCTTGCTATCTTTTCTGAACAGTCAACATGTCAATGACATGTGAAGTTCCTATCAACCTATAAACCTGACCAGCAACGTTTTGAATGGTGTTTTGACGGATCGGGTTGCTTTTTCGGATTTATGTGTTTAGTTTAAACGGTTAGGTTTTAGTGGACTTAGTCTTATTTTAACTACATATTTACATTTAGTCCGCGTTTATGCAAATAGACCTTTCCCGAATTTCTGTTTAAACACCGTGTTATGGCCTAGCTTCTAAGTTTCGCCTCGTTTCTATGTTCTTTATTGTTTTTCTAATTGCATAATGTTCTCAGTAAGTAATAGTTACTCGTTTTTTCAGTTCCCCAGTGGAATAATTAGAAGTAATTAAGAGTTTGAAAAAGAGGCGAAACTTAGAAGCTAGGCCATAACACGGTGTTTAAACAGAAATTCGGGAAAGGTCTATTATACATACAGAAGTCTTTATTATTTACCACGGCATTTGTTATTATATATGGTTTTTGTTATTATGTTATTATAATTTAGTCTTTTTCATTATTCATTATTTCTGTGTTATCTTTTGTTACCTTACATTTACTTATTATGTAGTTGCTTTGTAATTTATTTTGGATCTAGGGTTTTCATCTTCTTGTTGCGACCGAATATTGTTGTTTTTAGTATTGCTATAGTAGTGTATTTTAAATTAGGTACTCATTGTTTTAATTTTCATTTATTTATATTAATAACTTAGTTTCTTTCTGATTTTGAACTAGTGATGTAGCTGTAACATTATCATGTTTTTCTTCAGTGAGAGGACAGTGTTAGGTCCATTTTGTTTTTGGTATTGCTTAAGGCTTCAATGCAGTTGAAGTGACTCATAACGACTAGTTGTGATGATAATTTCTTTCAGGGATGTGATGCTCTCACTTAAATGATTATGCATCCTGACAAGCCATTTGTTTCTTTGCAGGGACAACTTCTGTAACAACCAAATTCATTTTTATTTCAGGCATTTACTACTTCATGTTCTTATTTTTGGAGTAGGCACTAATGGAATGCTCCTAGGCGTTCCTGTGTTGTGGGAAATTAATGTTAACTTCATGTGCTTTTATTCTCAGGAGAGGATAATCTAACTTGCTCTTCATTTCATAGATTTAACGCTTTCACTTTCAGGTTGATTTCAGGGCTAACGACATGTTTATGTTAATGATCATTTTTTTTTCCAAATTTTCAGAATAATTCATTTTCCATTTTTACAGGGCAAACTGGTGAACCTCATTTCTAGGAATTAACGATTTTTGTTTCAGATAATTTCAGAGAGCAGCCGCTTAATACAATGCCTTAAAGTTCCTGTAACTGAATACTTTTCTTTTTCATGAACCGTGTTGTTTTTGCAAGTTCTTGTACAGAATGAAATTAGTTTGTGGACCAATTACAGATGGAGGAAAATTTGGGTTTGGCATTTGGCCTCACAATTGTTAATGCAGCATGTTTGGTCAAAATAGATTTTCAACTCCTCACACAACCTGAGGTAAATATGCATCACCATATTGTTTATTACCAAGAGTATTTATTTCATTTAGTTCGATTGTTTGTCGTGTTTCATTATAGGAAACTTGTGAATAGTGGGTAATTCCTTAAAGCTTTGGCATCGATATTGAAACTAAGGTATGGTTGATAACATGTTTTATCAATTGAAATAAAAGCATTAATTCTCAATACGCTTAAACGCTTAAATCTTTAATTTATAGATGTGAACGAAACATGGATACACATTATGGCCTTTCCCTCACGGTTTTCTCGACAGTAAAAAATGCCAGATAAAAGTGGCGCTGCTGTTTTGGCTTTTATGCAGTAACTGCGAGTTTTTCATCCAGAGGGTGTTTAGTTTAGCATAGTCACAACAAATATATAGCAGAATTAAATATTGTCTATTATTTTTTAACCCATCTCAAGTCCTCCATATTGGTTCACTTGCCGATCTTTTTATCAGTTTTTCTTTTGAAAAGCTTTGACAAAATTGAAACTGCCTTTATCATCCGTCGCGCCGTTATAGCAGACTATTTTGACTTCCTGGGAAAAATGACTCCCCAGTTAAAAATAAACCAGAGAAAAATAATTCCCCTATTATAAACTTGAAATAAATGACTCCTATTAGTTTATAATTACTCCCCTAAAAAGTTCATTGATGATAGCGGAGTCACAATTAACCAGACATTAAAAACTCCCTTTTGAAGACCTTGCAGTGTGTAAGTTCTATTTTCGAATGCATTCGAGAGACACATCTTGAACAATCATAATAATCTTGGGGCCATCCATTAGGTACAGCCGACTCTCGATATCTCCAATACTCGATAACGCAAACTTTTCGGTATCTCGAACCTTCCGGTCCCTTGGACACTACGCCCTTGATTGGGCCAAAATCCGCTCGATATTTTGAACTTTTTTGTATCTCGAACAATATTTCCGATCCCCTGGCTGATTTTCTCTCGTTATCTTGAAATTTCCCCAAAACTTTCAGAAACTTCAGCCGTGAATTTTTCTAAATTTGAATTTTCGAAAAGTATCTGAATCTAGTTTTTTTCTGAAAGATTAATTGATTGTCTCTACGAAAACATGACGCTCGTTAAGCAAAGGCTTACAAACAAACCTGTTGTAGAAACAAACCTGTTGTAGAAAAATGTGAAGCATTGAAAGACTTGCAGAAAAGAATGTCTAAAAAAACAGTTAGCCCAAAGGTATGGTGTCCCAAAGAACACAATATCAACCTGGGTTAAGAATAAAAACAAATTATTGATCTCGTTGGAAAAAATGGCACGAGAAAAACTTTCTACCCCTTTCTCGATATCTCGAACTCTCGATATCTCAAACTCTCCTGGTGTCGCGGTAAAGTAAGACATATAGACATATAGACCATATAGGCCTTTCAGGTGTCATCGAAGTTATAGTTCTTCCCGGAGAGGCAAATTAGGATTCGATAAAAATGCTTAAATTCTATTTTTTTTTTATAAGAACTATTTCTCAAACCAGGCTAAAGTAAAGGTTTTGAAGGCCATGAAGACTTTTTTGGACCTTCCTACAATGAATGTAAGAGTGAAATCAGTAGCTCGGTCATTTTTACCAAATCTAGATGAATAAGACGCAAAATTTCTTTCAATCGGGATACTTTAGGAAATTAAATTTAGCCTTGTGATTTGCCAATCTCAAATTAGAAATGTTTTTTAGCTACATTTGCTTTATAACTTGCTAAGCATTCTTTTTCTTATTTAAAACATATAGCGGTGGCTTAGTTTTCTTCATTGTTCACATGTTCGTATATAATCCGCAGCATCAGCTAATATGTTATACCAAAGAAATCTTGCAGTGATTTTTTCATAAGTAGTGTTTTTTCCTCTATGGGCAGATAGAGCTCTTGCATGCTCGGAGTCCCAATACCTCTGTGAACATCACGTACAATCTCAAGTTGACGCGAACGATCTTTAATGGCGAGTTTGTTCTGTTTAAATAGATGAGAATCTTTCCTCGAAAATTTCTTTGCAGCACGTCTAAAGTTAGAGTTTGATCCAAAATTGTTTTTAGCCATGCTGTCAGGATACTTCTTATTTCTGATAAAATTCTGACTTTTCTGCCTTTAGAAATGATTTTAATTTCGAGTCTTAATTTGCTGGGAAATTACGACTCTTGAAGTCACAATATCCCGGGAAATCAGGACTTTGGAGTCCTAATTTCCCGGAGTCTTAATTTACCGCTACACCGGTCCCCTGAAAGTTCTAGATATCGAGAGTCGACTGTGCTACCAAATAATTACTCTTCTTTCTGGATTGTTTCTGAGAATGTCACAAATTTTTACTATGTTTAACTTCGCAAAAGATATGTGTCAAACCCATCTTTCCCGTGTCAGAAGAAGTGACGAAAAATATTATCTTGGAATTGCGAGTGAAAAGTGTAGCCATGTTATAGAACTCGAAAAACTAAGCAAGAAAAATGCAATGACCTCATATCGAATCTGTTTTGATATTTTATTTTGGAAAAGATTGCGTTAAAGTCCCACTTAAGCGGAGTTTTCTTTTGCTCGAGGGATCGAATAAATGGTCCCAGTCAGCGAAAGTCCCAGTTATCCCGGGTCCCACTTAACGCGAGTATACTTTATTCACTTTCGACAATCAAAAACAGAAAAATATAACATGAATTCTGATCTCTAAATCTTTCTAATATATGTTCAAGCGAGGTCAAATTTCACTGCTGTACACTTCTTCTGCTCGATTAGCCATCATTTCATCGGATCAAACTCACAGAATTTACGTATTATCGGACAAAACTTAGTCGGACAAAAGTGACTAAATTTTTTGGAAGTGACTAAAATTTTGTCCGACTAATAATTTTGTCCGACTAAAATTTTGTCCGACTAATTATTATGTCCGACTAAATATTTGGTCCAAATCATTTTTTTCAGAATTTTTTCTTCTTATCAGTTTAATTACAATATTTTAAATATTTATTATTGTTTTATGATGTTTCTTTTTACTCACCAACGAATACAATATTTTTACATGACTTAGTCATAAATAAACAATTTCTAAAGTGGTAAAGTGTTTTGATAAATAAGATTAACGCTCGTCTTCATGATGTTCATTGTTTATTCTCGACCCTTTCGTAAACAGATTGGACCTTTTTAATAGCCTCTCTTATTCCAGGAAGGAATCCACAGGAAAAGAGAAAAGCACCGGTAATAACAGAAACTTCCGATGAAAGTGATGGCGAGGTAGTTCAAAAGAAAATGAAGAAGACAGCCATAATGGAAGAAACGCCTGAAGCCAATGCAGGAACCAAAATAGATTTTTATACTGATCAGGAATATGACATTGAAATTGGAAAATAAAATTATACTACAACCCTTTTAATTAGGATTTTTTTCCGACGGCAAAATTGTACCGTCGTGGTATGATGATTTTGTTGGACATATGATTTTCACGTCGGCAAAACTGTTTTTATTAAATATGCCTTTCCCCTCGTTTTCCTATACATATCTAGAACTTAGAGTAATCGGCGCACTCCCACAGGCTTTTTCATAATCCTTATCGAAAATTAAGTAAGTTATGAAATTTTAGAAAAGGACCAAAATTTTAGTCGGACAATATTATTAGTCGGACAAAAGTGACTAAAATATTTGGAGGTGACTAAAATTTTGTCCGACTAATATTTTCGTCCGACTAAAATTTTGTCCGACTAAGTTTTGTCCGATAAGGTAAACATTTTCAATATGCGAGACAGAGCAAGATGTGTGTTTTTAAGAATGTTGACATGTGCCTCGATAAGTGATTCGTTTTCCAATACAATTCATAATAATACAATGATCATACGAATAATTTTAGTAAAACAGATAAGCACTTTGAGTGCATCTTCCAATTAATGGGGAGGATATGAAAAAGCAACACGTTCCATCGCAGATCATCAAACAAGACACCAATTGAGGTTCAAAAGTAAAAGCTTCATTTTTCTTATCGCAGGCGAAGGTCACGAAATACAATTCAAAACTTCTGAAGACTACAGTCAAATGCTTTCAAAAGAATGATGAAATGTTTTACTGGAAAATTTGGGAAAACATGGGATTAGGTGTTTTACTAAAATTTAGGACTAAATCATATTACAAATTGGGGAAAAGTTCATTACAAATTGAGAAAATTATTAGAAATTTTGGGCGTAACAGTATCTTTCAGCGTTTTCATAGGGTTTTGATCAGTTTGATTCAACAGATTCAAAGATCTTATTCTTCTTTTTAAGCCATTTGATAGTGTCTACTTTGAGATGACAACGTTTTTTTGGCTACAGTTACACAGTTTTGTCATATTTGTGTCATCTTATCAACAACCAATTTTCAATGCAACATCTTCGAATTCAAATATTTTTTGCATCTCGAAAACCATTACGCTGAAATCCCACTTAAGCGTAGGTTTTGGTTGCATGGTTGCACTTCAAAAATCTCACTTATCCGGGGTCCCAATTAAGCAATGTTTTCCTGGATGTTCAATGAAACAAGAAAAATGGTCCCAGTTAGCAAAAGTCCCACTTATACAAGGACCTACTAAAAGGGGGAATACTGTAGCACCAAAAGATAACAACTAATTTCAACAGTCTGTCTATTTACAGAGAAAATCCAATCAGTTTGATATAAGTAAAAATAATAAGCGAATGATGAAAGGAGACAGAAGAAAATTTAGGGTTATTCTTCTGAGAAGAAACAGAAAACCAAAAAACAATCACACCATTAAACTTCCAACAATGACAAAATGAACTCCCAACAATGACAAAATCCTTCTTCGCTTTGAACTTTGTTATTAGAGTTTTTTCAGAGCAACTAAATAAGCATTTGCAAATTCAAAATCTTTGTCAGGTCTTCTGCAATATTTCACACATTTCATGCAATCCAATTCAACCAGATTTTCTTTCATCAACTTTCCAATGATACCCATATAGTCGACAGAATAATCTAAATACTGCAAGCTAAATACGAAGAATCCACCAGGTCGAACTAAACGTAAAACTTCTCTGATAGTTTCAAAAGGGATTCCATATGTTCCTTCATAGCAACAGCATGCTGTGACCAAATCATATGCACTGTCGGTAATATTTGGTGTAGCTTCAATGGTTAGCGCAACTAAATGGGAGAAACAATTCAAACTAGCTGATCAATGACGAAAGGAATTCATTACGTACAATAAAAGAACTTCGTAAAGTAAATTTTTCCCTGAGGTGTCATCACTTTTTGTGAATGATAGCTACAAACGTCATTAATATTGACTTTAGGACATCTGTGGTGGAGTAAGTCTTTAACATACCCGTGTTTCTCCTCTCGCTCCTCCTACTACCTCCTACTACTTATTGATAATATCATAACATTGATATTCCACTGTCGAAGACTCATTCATCTGGTGGTGAACCTCAAGATTTGTATTTAATCGATGATTATGAACACGGAATTGTACTGGTGGGAAAGGAAGAGGTGTATACATTGACATTCGAAACGAATAAACTTCGAACACACGGTATTGAATAAAAACATTATACAGTCTTTGAAAAAAGAAACAAATATATATCCCGAAGAGATAATGCATGCTCATGACATGACAATGGAATCCCACTAGGGTCATCTTAACTTACTTTAGCTGGTTCAACTAAATCACTAAATATTGTTCTGTAAATGTTCATTTTTGGTAATATTAATGCAATGTGAATATCTACACATTTTGAGAGAAAAAAAATTACCTCGTTAATTAGGCGCATAATTAAACATAATAATTAAAAGAGGCTTGCTTTTAATTTCTGCAGCAAATAACTCAATGACAAATTATCGGTTTGATTTCAAATTTTGTCAGAAGATTTATATTATAGATGTTCATGTTCCCTATAAATTTCTAAGCAATTTGATTATTGGTTAAGTATTTAAGTATGGCATTCCATGTTAGGAATTTGGAAAATCTGGTGAAGAACCTTAAGATCGTAGTTGTCATCTTAAGATCGTGTCCTTGAATCAAGTAAAGAGATAAAATGGCCCTACTGGACATGACTGCATGCTTACGAAAACTCAACCACAAAAAAATGTGTCATTAATTAAGTCTGGTTTGATTGGTCTTTTGTCATAAAAACTTCTTAATTTAAAGTTTTTCATAGAGTTTAAGCAACTGATCTCAAAAAATTTGAATGCATACCATTGTAAAACTTGGTATATATATTTTTCTTTGAGCAAACATCAATCATCCCTTGCGAACTATCAATTCCATGAATGTTTTTGAAACCTTTCTTAGAAAGATTTTCACCAACAATACCTGTTCCACAGGCCATATCAAGTACAGAATATCCATCAAACTCTTCGTTTCCACCAACACACTGACAAAGAAATTCTACTAACTTCTTTGCTACCAACGAAGCCCCAGTCAAGGTAGCAACTTTATCATAATCCGAGGCAATAGTATTGTAAGAGTCATCTGGGTTTGTTAACTCTGCTGCTCGTTTCAAAACATTCCATACAAATTTTTTGTCTCTTTGCTCCATTTTTCTTTCAATCTTCCGTGTCAATAAGATTCAATGGAACTTGTCTGTGGATGTCACAATAAAAGTAAATGAATTGTTATAAAGATCGTGAAAACATTAAGTCATTAAGTAAAGGGAATCTCCAGAAGATAGCCAATCATTTGCTTGCTTTGGTTGTTTGCAATTGTGATGTTGGACAGCTGCTGTCAGATTTTAAATTATACCGGGCACGCCAAATAAAAGTGTATCCCTTTGAACTGATATTTTGAAAAAAAAGACTCTGTTATAAATCTAGAGATTTTTTTACCTGAAAGATGAAAGATTAATTTAGATTCTGATGTATCATATGTTAAATTTCATTTATTTCTTAAAAAGTTATGAAGCAAAACATTTTATATCTACTTTTAAAAAATGTCAGGTGACTGTTTGTTTTGATTTTCTTTCACACATTTGCCAAAATAAAAAGTTTTGGTTTGCTGAAAGGTCATTCGAATTAAAAAGATTCAAACGACTTAGTGATGATGTTAAAATGTACGTCAAAAATTTTTGAAAAGAAACACTTTAAGGTGTGAGTAAGGGATTGACTTTTCTGAAAAAATTTTTTTTGCACATCAGGATGAAAGGAACTCTGAATTTTCTACTGGTGAAACTATTTTTTCAGGAAGTGGCTGGGAAGACTGTTTATTTTCCAAAACCGTTGTATTAGCGGCTAATTTGTGTACATGAAAGGTCATGAAAAAATAAAACATATTGATCATGTTGCGTATTGATCCTTTTGTTTCAAATTCCGTTTCATAAATAATTATAGTCTGTTCAAAAAAAATGTGCACTAATTTCAGCTTTTATATAAAAACCAGGCTCAAGGGAATTGATGTAATTTGCTAAATCTGGTTTCCACATGATAACTGAAATTAGTGCACATTTTTTTTGAACAGACTATAATTAAGTTCACGCAAAAAAGAAAAATCTTTGAAGCTGTTGTTTCAGTGTTCATTTTTCGTGTCAGGGCCACTTACGTTTGATGTTCCATTTACTAAACTAAAAAAGTTCGTATATTGAGATTTGGCTTACTAAGAAGCTAAAGGATAGATCTAAAAACGCTTTTTTGTATCTTTTAATTCTGAACAGAACAAGAGTTATATACTCTTTGTAAACGAAAAAAATGAAAACGAAAAACAAGGTTTTAGAAAAACTGAAAATAACTCTTTAAATAATTTATTTGAGTAAAAACAAAAAAAGCGTTTTTCACTCTATGTCTTGTGATTACAAAAGTGTAAAACAGGTAAGTCAAACTGAACTCGTTTTGTAAATGGGGCTACGTTTGTACAACAAGGTTCATTTTCTTTGACTCACTCTAAAACTTAAAATTGGTAACGAACGCGGTAATAAGAAATTTTGAACTGATAAGCTTTAACTAACAAAAAAAGCAACATAGCAAGTATTTCCAGTAATGAATTAAAAGTCCCATTTTTATGTAGGCCTATTTGATTAGAATTCATTCTTTCATGGATTAAGTTACAAAATATCAGGTTATGTGCTTTGAAAATAAAACGTAATCTACTTTTAGATGTTTGATATGTGAAAAGCTTCCAAAATTGGAAGGCTGCGTTCCTTCATTAGAACTTACATTGAGCTATTGGTAGAGTCTCACAGACTCTAAATCGCAGACTAATTGCCATTTCGGCCGGAGTAGTAGTAGAGGAGGAGGAGTCCTTTGGGTGTATTCGCTTTTGCTGCTACCGTAAAAAGTGGGTCATCGTTTTTATATATCATCCACCAAAGACTTAGAGTTTGGCATATTTTCTATCGAACCTTTCTCATATGATTGATTTTTGATCAGCATGCAGTAGCAGCTGATCTTTCATTTGCGTTTGTTTGTCCTTACGCCCGGTATTTCGGAATTTTTGTCCACAGCTCTAGCCTGGATTCCTCCTGACACTGGAGTAAGGGCTTTTGCTCGTTCCACATTGAACTTTGGCGTAGTTAGGTAGATAAGAATAGAGGCTAGTCTTCAGTGAAGAGGTACGCCATTTTTCTCAGTCAGTGGTGCAGATACAGTGGAAGATGTTTTGTTTTCTGCAAGCTTTTTGAAGAGATGGTTCAACAGATAAAATATTAAATGGTGGAAATAAATGGTTTTAGTTCAGTGTTTTCCTAGAATGTTTTGTTTTATATTTTGAACGTGTGACAGAACAAAAATATTTACATCTCAAAAATGTCACCTACCGATGTTTATTGTTTGTTGATAATAACAACAGTGTTACGATGATTGGTAATTAATTTCTTGGAACAGTAAAGAATTGAAGCTGTGGCATTAGAGCAAAGGCGAAATTTTATCAGCTAGGCTGAAGACTCATAACTACTGACACATGAAAACATACGATGATGCACAACGAACAACCACCGAACAGGGAGCCCTTTACTTTATGTGGAGAAAAGTTAGTTATGTTAATTCAAAGAGTATATAACATATAGAACAAAAACTGCAAGTAAAAACGTGATGTTGTATATATACAACAAGAAGTTCAGAAAACCAATTACGTAATTTTTTAATACACATGATTGAGACGAATGATAATAACATGAAAGAATCTGATTGAGTGTGCTTCCTAGATAATCGTTTAATCTAACAACAGAGACAGAATTTACTATGAATGAATTCCATGATCACATATATGAACTGTTTTGATACTGTATTTATATATGATATTTTATTTCTTTAAAATTAATGTTCTGTTAATTTTTCTAATTACGAACAACCTTTCTTATTACAAGCTTAAATCGAAACACATTCCACCATAACATTCTGTAAATTACAAACTATACAACGCACCCCGCCAGTTACGGCACTGTATTCATCACATTTACAGTATGTTTAGGAGTTCGTATTCTGATGAAATAATGTGTGTGGGAATGTAATGCATAATATTTGTTAGTAGAGATTTTAGTTGAGGTTTTGGATCGCCTTTGATAGTTATTTGCTTATAGTGTCTTTCCCAAACTATCTTATTAGTAGGGAGCTTAAGAAATCGAGGACGGCAATGTCTAAGACGGCGGTTGTGTCAGACGGCGAAGTCGACGTTGACGTTTTCTTCAGAACGTTAAGAAAGTAGATGGCGACCGCAATTAAAATTTGTAAACAAATATGGCTTCCTTGCGGGAAGTCAGAAATGTGCTACTGCTTTCACATTCTGAAAAAAGCATTGATGAAATAGAATTTTTACTTCTGTATCAGTCAAATATTTCAAGAAATCCAGATTTTCCATACTGGCAATATACTCCTTTCCAGTTAGATGCTTTGAACGAGTCTGAATGTTTGGCTCAGTTCCGTTTTTACAAGCATGACATATATGCTTTGGCTGATTTGCTGCGTATTCCAGACCCTGTCATTTGTTATAATGGCACAAAAGTACCAAAAATTGAAGCTCTTTGCATACTTCTCCGAAGATTGGCTTACCCCTGCCGATTCGGAGACATAATTCATCTATTTGGTAGATCTGTACCCGAATTAAGCATGATTTCAAACTATATTTTGAATTGGATTTATGACCAATTTAACAGCAAATTGCACAGTTTTAACCAAGCTTGGTTACAGCCTGCCAATCTTAGAAAGTATGCTGATGCAGTGCATGAAAAAGGAGCCTCTCTAAATTTTTGCTGGGGATTTATAGATGGAACCGTGCGTCCAATATGTCGACCAATTTCCAATCAAAGAACGGTTTATAATGGTCACAAGAGAGTCCACTCTATTAAGTTCCAGAGTTTAGTTGCACCCAATGGCTTAATTGCAAATTTATATGGACCAATGGAAGGTAGACGCCATGACTGTGCTTTATTGAACGCATCTGGCTTACTGCAGAATTTACAGCAACATTCTGTATGTCCCAATGGTCAAATTCTCTGCATTTATGGCGATCCAGCTTACCCCATTCGGCCACAGTTAATGGCGCCTTTCAAAGGAGCCTGTATTACAGCTGATCAAAAGTCGTTCAATGAAGCCATGAGTAAAGTTAGAATAGCAGTGGAATGGATATTTGGGGACATATCTAATTACTTTGCTTTTATGGACTTCAAAAAAAATTTGAAAATAGGTCTCAGTCCAATTGGGAAAATGTATATTGTGTGTGCTTTATTGCACAATGCCCGAGCATGTTTGTACAAGAACACAAGATCATTATATTTCGGTGTTGACCCACCAACACTTGAAGAATATTTTTCATGAACACAATTTTGTAACAAATATTTATTAATAGGGCTCAGTTGACATAGTATAATGCTTCTTCTTAAAAAAGAGTCAAATATGTTTCAAAATTGCCAAGAAACTGCTATCAAAACAAAACATAAGAAAATACAACATAAACACAACAAGCAAGAAATGGGGCTTTTTCGTTAGATTTACTTCTTTGCAAATTTCTCTAAAAGTCCATAGAGTATTTGTGTTTGGGCTTGGTGACTCTGCATAAATGTTTGTGTCATTTGCTGCATTTGGGTCATCGAGTTACTCATTAATGTGATTAAATTATTTTGTTGGTCAAGAGATGCTTCCCTGTTGCTTTTTTCATTTTCAAGTTCTTGCTTTCTTAGCTCTAATTCTTTTTCACGGTTCTCAGATTCTAAAGTCATTCGTTCCTTTAAAAATGCAAGGGTATCACTCCCTGTGTTCCTTGACTTCTTAGGTTTTGGAGAGATAAATTCTCCCTCGTCACTACTGTTAAGTCTTTTTTGAGTCTCTTTAAAGGTTTCAAGAGCTTGCAAGCGCATATGCTCACCCACTTCTTTGTCATCTTTCTTTTTCTTTTCATTCTGTGAACTTTCATTAACTGAGAACTCAAATGTTCGTTCAATAATTTCTTCCAACAAAGTATCTAGTTCAGATAATTCAACATCAATGCCACTGGCTTTCAATTCATCGTTCCTCTGTCTTTTATATTTTTGTTCCAACAGCTTAAATCTTTCTCTAACAGCTCGTGCCGACACAGTAAAACCTGGTATAAGGTTCAAATTATTGCTTATTTCACACCATGCTTGACCTCGGTCTCTTGTTTTTTCTTTAAACTTGTATGGTTCTACAACAAGCATCTCCCTTCCAAGCAATATATCTTTCTCCTCACTCCAAGTCATTGGGCTAGAAAAAAGAATTTGTACAAATTGAAATTTCAACCCATAAGATGGAAACTCACCAATAAAGTAATTAGAAGATGAAAATTATTTTAACTGATGGACAATCCTCATCATTTCAGGCAGGGTAACCACTCTTTTTTCATTTTTGGTAGAAGCCAAAATGTTGCCAATTTACAAGTTAAAAGGTTTCTCCACAGCCACTGGCAAATCATAATGTATTTTGTATATTCTTTTATTGTTTAAAACAGTTCTACTTACCCACGTTTTACATCAGAGACTTCCCCAGTTTGTTCAGCCATGTTGAAGTTATGATAACAACGCGAAATCTTGAAAATCACGTCTTCGGCACAACGTGAGTGGGTTTTCCTCAGAGACACGCATGCGCATTTCAACAAAATTTTGAAATTCACCGTCTCAGAGATCGCCGTCCTCAATTTCTTAAGTTCGGTAATACTATTATGTATACACTCATGGAGGTATAAAACAAAAGGAGAACGAACTCTTATTTTTCTATTATTCAGATAATGACTATTCTATTCATTGCGGTATCACTTTGATGTCATCCGTGATGCGCTTTCGGCTGGTTGTCGGTGAAACGAATACTTTTTTAAAAATTAACGACAATTTAAAAACCAAATATCATCCATTATAACAACGGATCAACTTGCTGCATAGTGACAAGCAGATTATTAAACCTAAAGCTTCCTTGAGAAACAAATGAAAATCTATGTTTTTATACAGAGTTGAAGATATCGCGTAATTCATGTATAAGTTCCAATCTACATATCTTCTGACTTAAATGCGCCTCGATAGTGCCGCGGTACGTGCAAAAACTTAGGATTATTCTCTCTTCAAAAACTGAAGCTCGGCGAAACTGCTTGAGGGGATCACGAGATATATAGACCTAAAGTTGCAATGTTTTCGTTGCATATTTGTGACGTTTTTGCATAATTCTCCCAATTCCTACAGATTATGCATGCTAAGAACTTTACCCTAACGATCTTTAATCACATTGGAGAATTGATATGAACGAAATTTTCACGCAAGAACGCCAAAATTATAAAAATTATGCAAGATGATAGCAATTATATGTTATTACACACTGAGGACTTAAACAATGCAGCGCATCACGGATAGTACAATAGCAGATTTTGAGTTCGTTCTCCTTCTGTTTTATACCTCCATGATACACTGTAGTAGTAAAATTAGGTTAGAGCAATTCTCTTTAGATCTTTTGTAAACCTGTATACAAATTTGATTGTATAATGTTGTAAAATGTTATCGAGTTACAAAAAGGAACTGTTCTATTGAAGTACATTGTTTCCCGTAATTTTATGTTACAATAGGGTTAGGGATTGGAAACTTGTCAAGCTTTTGCAAGAATGAAGATTATATACTTATTATGATGAAATTGTCTTAAATATTGATGCAGTTGTTGATGTGTTGTTTCGTTCTCTTCGGCAACAATTATAAGAGAAACCCTTATCATTTGACCATGGACACCTTCCCTCAATAATAAATTCAAAATAACTTCTTTTGTTTTATTATTTTCTAATTCGCTTTGCTCAACCGAAAATAACCTCATTTATTTGCTATATCTGGGGACAAGAAACAAAGATTATCTTGTAGTAGTGGTGTCATCTTAGCATGGTGAACCGTTACAGAATTGCAACAAACTTCGTTTTCATACTTGCAACTTTCTCTTTTGCAGCTATAAATACAATCAAATATTGGAATAACCTTCAAAATACGTTCATCTTATTTCAGTATTTCTATCAGCTGATTACAGTGACATAGTTTGGACTACGGCATCTACTAGACTCAGACAAGCTAATGATGTTACTCCTTTCTTTATGCACATTCCTGTGATCTGAGTAGAAAATGGAGCTCTTTGAATGTAAATACAACATTTGACTTTCACTAACAACAATCGCAACTGCGCCGGACACGAAAAACCCCCTCGTGGGAGGAAACGTACTCTTGGAACCATGCTGCAGTTACTAGTTCGCCAAGGTTGCGAGCAAGACAAAAACATATATGTATATAATAAAAAATTTCGATAGTAACATAGTTACATATATGCTGGATATCGTCATTCAGTTTCTTATAACACAAAATCTTTAAAGGAAGTTTAACTTTACCGGTTCGAAGCCAATTGACATGTGACTGTTTTCGCGCCATTTATCCTTTTTATAATGAAGTCACGTGACGTGTATTTACTTATTGAGATAAGACCCTAGCTATATCTAATAAATTCAATTATTTTTTAATTCGCTTTGCTCAACCGAAAATAACCTCATTTATTTGCTATATCTAGGGCAAGAAACAAAAATTATCTTGTAGTAGTGGTGTCATCTTAGCATGTGGAAAAAAGTTAGGAACAAAAAGCATGAAGAAGAAAGAGAGAGAAAAAAACAAAAATTTTTATAAAGAATCCTATAAACCTAAGTATTTCGACACTAGCAGCAGGTGTTGGACATCATCTTCAATGTAACCCTCTTCGGATTTTTCGGATTGCCATCTTCTATATCTTTTAACCAGACGATCTGGCACATCAGCATTTGTTGCAACTGTGGCTCCACCTGAACGCAGACTGTGAAGACCGAAGTGCTTCTTTTTCCAGGCCGATGGATTCCAACGAATCTAAAAGAATCTCACGCATTCTTTTGTAACTTAGAGGAGTATTCTGACTCCGCAATAAACCAAATTTGTTTTTCGAAGACACAGATATAGCTCTGAATAAGTACAAGTCAGAATTGCTGTCTGATAACCCTGCGTGTTCTAAGTAGGTTTTCAGGTTCAGAACGGGGCTGATTCGCGAGTCATGTCCGCTGATATAAATCCACTTACCATCTCTGTAGATGTCAGTTTTGTTTTGTTTTCAATAAACACTTTCATATACTGCTTGGAAAATTTCGGATCTTTTTAGGTTACTTATGTCACTGTACCAGAGAAATCCGCAGAAACCCAGCAAACAGATATTCATCGTCCTCATTTTACTCAGATTAGTATTTTTGCTAATGAGTTTTTCGTACAGCAGGTGAAGACGCGTCACCGTGATTGGTTTTTAGAAAATTGAGAAGAAAAATAGTGTGCCCAGTAGTTACCTGCTTTTAATTACCTGACTTCATTCGGCAGTTTACACAGCAGTTACCTGCTTTTAATTACCTGTCTTTATTTCGGCAGTTTACCCAGTGGTTACCTGCTTTTAGTTACCTGACTTCATTCGGCAGTTTACACAGCGGTTACCTGCTTTTAATTACCTGTCTTCATTTGGCAGTTTACCCAGTCGTTGTCTGCTCTTTGCCACTTCTATCATATGTATCTTTTACAGTAGGTTGCCCAGTGGTTGAATGTTTGGTACTATAGATACCGTAGAACGCAATTTTGAAAGCAATGATTTTAGTGTTACAATTTAGGGAACCAATAACAGTTCTTGCATTTACCTTGGGAAACACAGAAATTATTATTGTTATCGAAAATCTGTTACGTAAGTTTGAAAGAAATTTAATGACGTGGAAATTAAAGGCCAGAATGAGGCTGACTTCCAGTATGGAGCTACGAGTGTTCCTGAAGCTTTGCATTTTGTAATTATGTTTTAATACTTTTGGGATCAGAGAAACTGGAGGAACTAATAAATTATTTTCATTCTTCCAGGAAACAGATAGGGCATCGACATGTTCGGTTCCAGGGCAGTAAAATTTTGAGTTAAATTTTGAGGGCCCCCAAAGCGAATTCAAAAGTTTGTTGTTATCCCCCAGCTATCTGTATCTTGGTAGCGGCTCAGTTCGTCTACAAAGGAAATATTTCCTCATTGAATTTTGAAGTCAATAGAATGTTGTTGGCAAATGGCAAAAATCTTTTCAGCGATAAGCTGTAAATCAGGTTTCATACATTCGGATTTCGAAATAATTATACATGCACGATTGTCGGTGTTCCATAGAACCGATTTTCCTCTGTTTCGAAGATCAGCCACCATGTTATCGATGCGTTTACAGGATCGTGTTATAGATCCCTCTTCGACAAGAGATTTAAGACTCTCAAGATTTTCTATAAAATTTGTATTGAAATAATATTGTACCATATTGCTCCGATATTTGAAGGTTGGGGCTTCCTGATTCTTTTTCCCTTCAGTCTTTTTTCCAGTAGTTTTGTATCGTGGAAAATTCTTTCTTCCAGCATAGCATTTTGCTCACTAAATTTGAGATCGAAGTAAGCCTTGAGTTGATCTATTCCACCGTTGGTTTCAGTATCCATTGGTTGGTCATCAGTAATAGGATCAGAAATTTCGATAGATAGGTTGCTAGCAGCCATGATACGAATTTGATATATTTAAAGGAAGTTTAACTTTACCGGTTCGAAACCAATTGACATGTGACTGTTTTCGCGCCATTTCTTCTTTTTATACTGAAATCACGTGACGTGTATTTACTGTGGTTCTCGATGGTCATTCGTCCAACCCTCTTTCTCATTTTCATCAACGACCTTCCCTTTCCTTCGGGAAGTATTCAGAAGCGCTTAGTTAACTTAGTTGGCCCTGATCTTTGTGCTAATCTTCACCCCCTCTCACATCGGAGAAACGTTGCTTCCCTGTCTCTTTTCTATAAATACTTTCATGGACATTGTTCGGATGACTTGCATCAACTGACTCCTTCTCCTAAAACTTTCTCTCGGAACACTCGCCTCTCTTCGAATTCTCATCCTTTGACTGTTCAGGTCCCAACTTGCCATAAGAACTTTTATTCATCTAGCTTTTTCCCTCGGACTGCTCGCCTCTGGAATTCTCTCCCTCATAGTTGTTTTCCTGCTGAGTATGATCTGCAATCTTTTAAATCCAAGGTTAACCGCCACCTTGCTCTGTCTTTATAATTCTTCTTCCTATTCTCATCCCTCTCATCTGTCTTTATAACTGTTCTTCCTTTTCTCCATCTTGTAGCTTTCTGCCTAGTAGTGGCTTCGGCTTTGCAGGGAGCAACTCATTTAAAAAAAAAAAGACCCTAGTTATATCTAATAAATTCAATTATATTCAATTCCACCCCTGGTAAGGGAACTAACGTCAGGTTTTTTACCATGCCAAAGTTCATAAGGCGTTACTTCCTTTAGTACAGCGGTAGGGCTTCGATTCCGTGTGTAGGATGCAGTAGATACAGCTTCAGCCCACAGGTTGAGGGGTTTCTTTGCATGGTGCAGCATCGACCGTGCAGCTTCCAAGAGGGTGCGGTTCATGCGTTCAGCAACTCCGTTTTGTTGTGGGGAATATGGAATGGTTGGTTCACGTTGGATTCCACGACTGTTGCAGAACTCGTCAAAGTCCTTTGAAAAGTATTCACCACCATTATCTGAGCGTAAGCGTTTTACAGTCTCGTTCTCAATGTGTAATCGTTTCACTTTCAATCCAGTGCGATTTTCAATAAGATTTACAAACTGCCCAAATTTTTCAAGCACTTCAGACTTTTGCTTCATCATGTAGACAGTAGTGTACCTTGAGAAATCGTCTATAAAAGTCACAAAGTACCTGGAACCTCCCACTGAAGGCACATCCATCGGTCCACACACGTCACTGTGGATCAGCTCGAGCAATTTGGTTGTAGTGCTTTGCGATTTCTTTGGAAACGGCTGACGATGCTGTTTCCCCATAGCACATCCTTCGCAGTTTCGATCGAAGGCTTCCTTTTTGTTGATATTCAGGCCATTCACCAACTCTTTTTCGTTCAAGAGTTTTAGGTTATCGTACCCTAGATGACCATATCGTTGATGCCACAGCTCGATCGAATCCTGCTTGTTTGTTTTCCCGATACAGCACGTTTCGTCGTTTCCTGGGTTTATCGTGTTCAGTTTGTAAAGTTTGCCGTACTTGTGTCCAATGGTATACTGCTTCCCCTCCTTGGTGATATCGCAATCCTTGCCTTTGAATTGCACATCAATTCCCTTATCTGTTAGGTAAGATAGAGAAAACAGTTTGTTTTGGATCTTCGGGATGTAAAGTACGTCGTGTAGCAAAATTTTGACTTTTTCATTCTTGCTCAAAATAGTCAAATGTACATTTCCTTTACCGAAAGCATTCAGCTCGTAGTCATCGGCGAGTTTTACCTTTATCGGCGTTTCAAAACTGGAATAGTTTCTTAAGCTTTTCATGTCATGGGTCATGTGAGAAGAAGCACCAGAGTCTATCCACCACTCATCCTCGTTTACGTTAGAAGATTTCAGAGCTAGTTCACCACTGTCGTGATCACCATTTGCGAGATTTGCGTTTTCCTTCTTCTGGTCCTTTTTCTTTTTAATACAGTCACGAGCATAATGTCCTGGTTTCTTACAGTAATGACATTTTCCGGTTTTCTTGTGGTTAGGTTTTGATGTGAATAGGGCATCACCAGAATTCTCAGCTTCAACAGGCTTTCTCTTTTCGCTCTCGTGAACAAGCCTATCGCGAACGTAATCCCACGTGAGGTGGTCTTCAGCTATAGTTTCTAGCGCGGTTATTAAGTAGTTGTAATCGTCGGGCAAACTACTAATCAGGAGAATCACGATATCTTTTTCTGCGATGGCATCATCAATGGCTTCAAGATGTTCCGACAAAGTCTTAATATAGTTAATGTGTTTCGTCATATTTTGTCCTTTGTCCATCTTCGCAGAATATAACTTCCTTCTGTAGAAAATCTTTTTCGAAAGTGTTTTCTGCTGGAAATGTTTCTCCAGATTCTCCCACACCTCCTTAGCCGATTTCGTGGAACGAACATAGATTTGTAAGTTTGTTGAAATTCCCAAACAAATGGCGGCAAACGCCTGGTTTTCGCGTTTTTTGATTCGACGTTTTTCAGTCTCTTCCATATCATCCTCTATAATTTCATCACCGGTAACGATCTCCCAAAGATCTTTTCCAATTAAATACATTTTCATATTGAACTTCCAATGATAATTTTCAGCAGTTAGCTTCTCAATTTTAAACGTTACGTCTTCAGTCGCCATCATAAAATCAAATTCAAACAAATCAAAACTAATTCAGTACTCGATATATAAAAAAAAAATGTCTGGGCCCATAACCTGATAAAAAACAGACACGCAGTTCTTTACTCAACGAGTACGTTTTCTTCTCTTATAAAATATATAACGAACGACAAAAACTAAAAAGAATAACAAGCGTGATAAAAGGGCCACGTGCGTGAACACAATACATTAATAAGAACACCATAACATAATTAAAACCATTGTGCTGAAAATGAGCGTCACATATTTCAACAAGAATTAACAGAGATCATATGGATATAAACAACGATAACAATTTTGATACTTCAATCGATTTTGTTTAAAGGTTGCCTCCTCAGTAAAATGAACATGAAATAAATCAAAAGTATTATTGATGAAATAACATAATTCGGCATTTATTTTTTGCAGTTCGTTTCGTTAAAGACGAAACTGAGAATTGTTTATATTTTAAGAATGCTGCTCTCTCTTTCCTTCGACGCCATATTTACTGAAAATTTCTCGCGAAAAAGCAAAGTCGATATTTGCATTTTGACGTCACGATCAGTAACGCGGACCAGATGATTGTTATCTTTCGCTTGAGCGCATACAGATATTTGCCCCCGTCGATTGAGTAACAAAAGATTTTCAAATAAGCATGGTGAATAAAACTCGTGTTTAAAAATTTTCGATCTTTTTTCATTTAATGTACTTTCTGTATAATGGCTTGGTGTGCAGCAGTAGGTTGTAAAACATACAAGAAGGGAAACCCTGAGTTAACCTTTTTCAGCTTGCCCAAAAATAAAGCACTATCGGATGCTTGGAAAGCTAAACTGAAACGTGGCAGATCTTCCTAAATTAATATACGTTTGCGAAAACCACTTTGAAGCTCGTTGCTTTGATCCATCGGTAGATTTAAGAAATCGACTACTTCCTGCCGATCAGAAGAAACAGTCAAGAAAACTGTTGCCTAATTCGGTGCCAACAATATTTTCCTTCACTCGACAAGAAAGAAAGAGAACCAATGTAAAGGACAAAATTGAAAAAGTTCAGGTGAGTATTTCATAAAACTCATGTTCTATCCAGAAAATAACTGCTAAACAAAACGACGGAGGAGGGTGGCGGCAATCATCATCGGATTGGAGGCTTGTTTGATGAAATGTTTTTCTTATATGTTACAGAATTTATGCAAAGAACCCGATCTTCAACTGGATAATGTCCAGTATGGTGACAATACGGATGACCTTAACATGACTGATGAGATTGTTAGGCATGATGCTCCCAAGTATAAAGACAATTCATGTCAAGTTTCTATGAAAATAAAGGTAAGAGAAAGTTGCAAGCTTACATATATTTGTTTGGCTTGCGGTATAAATTGTTGAACTAGCATCATGTTTTATTAATGATTTTCTTTCAGCCTAAGACATGGAGTAGGGGTATCCAAACCGACATGGAAACGAGTGATCCCGCAGAAACATGCACACGAGAAGGTATTAAACAAAAGTTTTAGAATCAAGCAAAATGTAAGGATGCTGAAACATTGGGAAGAGAGTTAAATGGAACTTTGTCTCTTTAATAGATATCATAAATCATAACGAATACGAAGACATGCTGCCGAATATAATGGTTCTCGGCGATATTCTTGGGCTTCCATCGCTTCCCACAGTAATCAAGTAAGAAGCCTAATTTAGTTTACGGAACATTCTGGTTTGGAAGATCACGGAGCATTAAGTTCTGCTATTAACTTCCTTTCAGAAAACTCTACGATGCACAAAAGGATCCACAGAAAGTTCCTGAATCCCCACCTAAAACTACGTAAGGAAACTATGTATTCGGGTATTCGTCTATCATTTAGCATACGTGGCATTAGAATTATATTTTATTGCCAATTTTAAGGACGTCTGATGCTGCCATCAATACATCTTTTACAGAAGATACATTCAACTCATTTTTGGAATTTCCATGTCAATCATCATTCTTGGCAGAGCAAAGGTTAGATGACAATCTTGAAAACATTCTATTTCTCAATTTGGTTCGAGGGTCTAACCTAAAGCAGTTATTTCCTTTTTTATAAGTTGACATACACTTTCATCGAACAATCATTTTCCTTTAGATCAATAGCAATGCCTGGTGAATCACTGCAAATTCACGATGAAGACGATGAAGTTGATGATGATGAATGGCTTCAAAAATCACTAAGACGCGCGGAAATTTCAGATCCGGATTTTGAAGTTTCCGACGAGGTTGATAACGACGTCATTTTGACAATCCCAAAAAACGTAAACTTTAAGCAAGACCGTTGTTTTCTTGTTTATGAGTCACAACTTGAAAAGCTTTTAACTCGATGTTTAAAGTGTAATGGACATGTCATTGAAAGAAATGAGCTTAAAGGTGATGGTAGTCAATATCGTTTACGGATGGAATGCCATAATGGTTGCCAAATGACATGGAGTTCACAGCCCTCGTTAGCTGGTGCAGCAGGTAAAAAAATACCAATAAGTTTTTAATAATATTTGGTTCAAAATAATACTTTATAATGAAATGCATGAATTTACTTCTAGGTGCTGGAAATCTTATGATTACCGCTGCTGCAGATATGGTTGGCATTTCGTTTCCGAAATTAAAAAGATTTGCTACCATATTGAACTTGAAATTGTTTGAAAGCAATACGTTCTACCGGCTACGAGGTATTTATCGATTTAAAAGTACCGTAATATGTGTTATGTATTGTCTTTTTCCACTTTACTTTGAAATTTAGGAAAATACGTGTTTCCAGAAATTCACAAAGCCTGGTTAAAAAATAAAAAGGAAGAAACCAAAATTTTGGTTAACAAAGGGCAGAAGATCGACATTGGAGTAGATGGTCAATGTGACAGTCCGGGGCACAATGCCACATACTGCACGGTGACTGCTATGACAATCCCATCCAATAAGATCGTCGACTTTGAAGTGATCAATGTTAAAGAAGTCAAGAATTCGCAAGGTATGTGACATTCATTTAACGCAAAATATACAAAGGACATGAAAATAACGAATGTACCTACATTTTTTGTCTAGGAATGGAGAAAGAAGGTTTTATTCGGTGTGTTACGAGGTTGAATGATAGCATTGGTGTCAGAGCCGTATCAACTGACAGACACATACAAATTAAAAAGTTGATGAGAACAGACAAAAAGTTCGAAGGTATAAAGCATCAAATTGATCCTTGGCACTTGGCAAAAAACATTTCAAAGAAGTTGGTCGCTCTTTCTAAAAGGAAGGTTTGTGACAAAAAATTACTTGTTGTCAAAAAATCTTATGTTAATTTTAATTTTATGGGTATGAGTTTGATTTTTAGCTGTTCGTCCCTTGGGACCCTGGATACCAGCAATAATTAGCCAATTGTATTGGTCGATTAAAACTGCTGGTGGGAATCCTCAAGACCTTGTGGAACGGTTTTTGTCAACGATACATCATTGTTGTAATCGTCACACTTTTCCTGGCAATACCTTCTATAAGAAATGCGAACATGATAGATATACCAAAGAAGAGATAATGCAGAGATCGTGGCTGAAGTTTGGATCGCCCGCACACGAGGCCCTAAAAAGCGTTCTCCTTAACAAAGTCTTGGTCAAGGACCTGCCAATGTTAAATGAGAACCTTTTTACCACTCATTTGGAAGTTTTCCATGCTCTTAAAATACGGTACCTCCCAAAAAGTATTTTCTTCGAGCAAGAAAAAATGGAGGCAGGAGTGAAACTGGCGATTTTGGACCATAACCTGAACATGGGAAGACGTCAAGTAAGTCTCCATTTTGTTGCTAACAGAAATGAAAGAAACTAGATTATTTAATTCATGAAACAAATAATGATGAACTTCGTTTCAGGATAACACAAAAAAAAGATCAAGAGAAGGCAGTTACAAGCCCAAGTTTAAAATATCGTGGCATCGATATTCAAAAAGATTTGTGGCCAAAAAAGTGATAAAAAAGAAATCATATCAGTTCCTGCGCGATATTGCTCTGGAGGCATATTTTAGAGCTGTGGATCGTGATTCAAACAAGACTTGTGTCACAAAGAAAAGAGAGAGAAATGTTCCCGAGGAAAGACCGTCTCGGGAAGAAATAATTGAAACATCAACAAAGTATTCTAGGCTGACCAAATAAAACATTGAAATATATTAGTCAAGTTTTTCATCTTCCATTCGAAACGTCCACGAAAATTCACGTTCGTCCACCATCTTTCCGTCTGAATATCCGCTATAACACCCGTCAACAGAGGGAAAAGTGTGTCTTATTTCTTGGACGACACATGATGGAATTACCCTTCTTACACCTTTTCCCAGGCGGTTGTGGATCCACCACGTAAACTGCCGGTATGCTGCATACCGATAACATCTGGATGGAACTTGGTGCCTTGGTGGTAGGTACGCACTCTCTCTGTCATGCATTCCAACCAACGCTGTCCATAGATTATCTTTTAAAAGCACAACTGCTTTAAAGTTCTCGTGGCGCGTTATGCATGTCAGTCCTAAAAAGTTAAATAACATGATGAATGAAAAAGCATTCATAATTGTTAAGAAGGTGGAACAAAATTTTCCTTACCTTCAATATCAAAAAAAGCTATTCCCTGCAACTCTCGGCAGCATACACACTCCTTCTCAGTGGGCATTTCAGAGCAACGTCCACATGTGCACCACTCGCTGACAATTTTTTTCTCTTTTCTCTCAGCACATTCTTCTTGATCATCATCTTCCTCGTCATCGTACGTTTCCCATCCTTCGTCGTCAAAATATTCTGGATTTTTCATAGGCTCAAACTGAAAACCTTTAATTGAATTAACTACGCTTTCGACGTCTGATAAATCACTGGACGACATATTCTTAAAATTTAAAGCGGTAATGTACTTGCTCTTCTTCAGTATATGAACATGTTTTATAAAAGACGTAAAAAAATAATTTCAAATGTTTAATTTTTAATATTTTTTCAAATCGTCTTTCCAGGGGGTTGTACACATCTGAAGGAATTCTAATACAAGGCTTTAGATCTGCTCCGTATTTTTACTGATCGTGACGTCAAGACGTCTACCATATTCATTTTGAATTTTCAGGCGCTTCGTTTCGAAAATGGAGGTTTGTGGTGAAGAAAACGTGGGGAAAATGAAAATTAATTTGAGGTTTTATAAAGATATAATTCAGCACAAACAAAACAGAGTTGAAATTCATATTATTTATTATGTTCTGTTTCAGTTAACAGGCCATGCATTTTACTGAAGAGGCAACCTTTAAGCTTCAAGTTTCAGTTACAAGTTGCACCCACCAGCTGAACTTAACTGATGGATCACTTAACCCCATCACGTGAATTAAGAAGGTATACACAATCACCATAATCATCATGAAAAAGGGCACTAAAAAACTGCAATTATAATCAGCAGGGAATGTTATGAATTTCTAAATGGCATGCACTAATTCAACAGTCCATGACTATGTTTCTATAATAACTGCAGTGTACTTTATGCGTTCTACTGCAGGTAGAGCATCAAACGTAAGAAGCTCGTAGACAAAACTCAGATCTGTATACGCTTCCTTACCAAGCTATAATATCCTGTCCATATTTCATTGACCCCAATACCAAAGAGATTTCATATAAATAAGATCATATAAATAAGATCCATTAAAGCATTACGAATATATAGACTACCTTCAGATCATTTTCAATGTCACCAAATGACAAGAGTACAATGGGGAATTATAGAGTAACTGTAACATCTCGACCAGGTTTTACCTGGTTGACACACCATTGCTATGCAACTGAAAATAGTCATATTTGTGAAAATCCATCACAATCTCAGTTTGATCAATCCGTTACCGGTGGCTATGCGATATCCTCTAATAAATTGGAAGGAGATAATTAAATCTATTATTCATTATCTAGTGATTCCAGTTCTTATTGAAGGTCTGATTCAAGTCACATGTAGGTTAGGCAAGTCTGCTTTTACTTCGGGTTCAATTTGCTGAGACTCCCCAAATTCGTACTTTAAGGATACAGTATACGTTCTGTACATCAAAAAAACCAAAAAAAATTTTTTTTCAGCAATTTACCTAAAAATATCTGAATTTTTCGGTGGTGAAGTTGATTTTATGATTTTTTTACAGAAAAGTTGTTTATTTCCAAATAAAAGTTTTTCTCATTCATTAATCGTGATTTTCTTCGATTGATCTTTCACACATTTTTTGTAAACATGTGTTTTTCAATTTTTTGTTTGAATGAACATCATAATTTAAATGCACATCTGTTTAAAATATTGTTAATAATAATATCACTAGCCAAGGTGTTAATCTATGTCATGATCATGTTGATGGTGTGATCTTTTGCAAAACTTTTAAAACGCTTTTTCGCAGTGTTCGTTTTTTAGCACGGTTCCTACTACATTTTGAGTCCCATTTACAAAACTAAAAAAGCTCTGCTAAGGAGACTGCCACCATGTTCAAGCATATAGATTTTTCTAAAACCGGTTTTTGTTTTTTTTCCGAAAAGTGAACCATTCCCAAGTTATTAGTAAATAAAATTAAAGTTTGGACGGAAAAAATTCACTTTTCAGGAAAAATGAAATAACTTGAAAATGAGGCTTTTTCAAAGAATAAAAAAAAAACCGTTTTTACCCACATCTTTTGTGATTCTGACAAGAGTGGAATGAGCACTGGAAACTAAGTAGTTTTGTAAATGGAGTTGCTTTTGTGAAGACAGGGTGTAAAATTTCCAAGCCTTCTACATTTTTACTAGTACAAAATTTTCAAATAACATTAATATCATTCGATAGCTTATAAAAAATGCTTTTCAGTGATATATAATATAGCAAATATTTATTCATAGTTGGCAAAAAAATTGAATTTTAAAAAACTATGCTCAAAACGTATACTGTATCCTTAATGAAAACGTGGGTATTTTAAGCATACAGTACATATCCGTTAATTCGAATGTTGCTTAATTCTAATTTTCGTTATTTCTAGTCCATTGAGTTTTTATACAAAGCCTCTCCAATCCCTTCAATTAAGTTATAGGTCCCACTTTCGATCAAGTGACGAAAAGTGAGCTTTTGATGCCATGACAGCGTATGTTGACAATTTACTTTTATGGTTTTGCTATGCACTCTTTGAATGCACATCTGGCTATTTTTCATATAAAACGGGTCTTCATGATATGGCTGCATACAGATGCATACATCATGTGTTTTCAGTTGGGCTAGGCACTATCAGAACGTAAAATAAAAACGAGTTTTCACTCTGGCTTTTAATAATGATAATTTTCACCTATGCTCTGAAATCACACAGCTTCAATGCTTTACTGTTCCAAGAATTTAACTACCAATCATCATAACACTGTTATCAACAAACAAAACATCTGTGACATTGACATAACATTTTTTCTTTTTTCACACGTTCACTCAACATATGTATCACAAAACGTTTCAGAAAAACACTGAATTAAAATCATTATATCCATCATTCAACGTTTTATCTCTTGAATCATGTTAAAAGCTAGCAGAAAACAAAAATCTTTAACTACTCAACTACGCTGACTTCAAACAATAGCGAACAACTTCACTAAAGACTATCCTCCAGTCTTATCTACCTTGCCTAGGCGAAGGTTCAATGCTGAACTGCGGCTATAATAGCAAACTGAGAAGTAGAAGAAAAATGTGGGTTTTGACATATATTTCGCCATAAATAAAGTGAATAAGTTGAAGAAAAGATACTTAAGTTTGTTGGACACTGGCACTAAATACGTAGCAAAGAGACAATCTGTCAAGTGTCCAATGAATTAGAAAGGTTTTATTTTTTCTCTCTGTTCGTCAATTTATTGGTATGGGCCTTAATTATGTTAGTGTTTGAAATATAAAGCGAGAGTCGCCGATTCTAGGACAATATCTCGATGGACATTTGACAGACAGACACTTCCCCGAGAACAACAATCCGACTGACGGACATCCTTTACGGCTATCCTCGACGGTAATTTCCCGACGGCCAATAACCCAAATCCTAACCCTAATCACCAAATCTTATCCTAATCCTCCTATTATTATTGGTCATCTGGAACATTCCGATTGGGCTACTGTTCTGATATCGTGGTCGTCATGTCTCCACACAAAATAGTTTCACAACTTTATTTTGACATAGCTTCGATATATTAGTTAAATTTCTTAAATTTTTCAGATTCAGTGTCTGGACTCTTTGTATTTCTTGTAAAAGACCCGAGTATCGGAGGCAACTTGAAGAAGACAGAATTGCAGAAGATAGATCGTTAATTTTTACAACAAGTCTATGAAAAGCTAAAGAATACAGCATTCGCTGCTTACCTTATTATCAGATGTTTGCAAAATTTATGTTTGCCTCCATGGTCTGTTGAAAGATTTAAGACAAAAATCACTCATAAATGAAGTCAAGTGGCGTAAAGATACTTCAAAAATGCCATTGTGCAGGAAATTTTCTCTGAAACTTCTAAAAACGTTTTGTGAATTCATCACTTAATGCAAAGTAAATTTTTTCTCTTAACCAAAAAGTAGTTTTAACTTTTAGCTGTCGTAACTTTTAACTAGTAGATTTTATAATTATATATTTCCCCATAGGGCGAAATATATGTTAAAACCGGCAGTTTCCTTCTCCTTCATCTTCTCCGTTCACTTTTATAGCCGCGGTTCAGAATGCAATTTTCGCCTAGCCGCCAAAGTAGATAAGAATAGAGGCTAGTCTACAGTCAAGTAGTACGCCATGTTTTTTCAGTCAGTACGGATGGGCTGTAGAAGATTTTTGATTTTTCCACTAGCTTTTAAAATGGTTCAAGGGAATTCAACTTTAAATGATGGAAATACAATCATTTTAGTTCAGTATTGTCTTAAAAGGTTTCGTAAAAACTTTTGAAGAAACGTGTAAAAACAGAAAAATGTTGTTTTGTTTTTGTTGTTGAGATGATGATTGATTGGTAATTAAATGCTTGGAACAGCAAACCATGAAGCTGTGATTTTAGTGCAAAGGCGAAAATTCATTATCAATACAGGCAGAAGATTTATTTTAATTTTACGTCCTGATATAATGTGAACTGAAAGCACATATATGATTTACACGTAAAAGGAAGTCTCTTTTATGTGGAGAACAACCAGTTCAACCAGTGTTAATTCAAAAAGTACATTACAAAAACAGCAAGTAAAAATGCGATGTCGTATATGCAATAAGAACGTCAGAAAACCAATTACGTATAATAACAGACAAGATTGAGACACAAATATCTGCTCGGAAAATGTGCTTCCCTGGATATTCATTTAATCTGACAACAGAAACATAAATTTACTTATGGATTAATTCCATGATCACCTATACTGTAAATTAAATCAAAACAGAACACGAAACGTCTACTTTCAGCTTTTTAGTGATTTGGTTATGGATATGTAGTCTATTTTCACTACAGAAATCTGTTTTTTTTTTCATTTAGGATTTACAATGGTCATTTTTATCAAATAATAAATAATGGGTGTGCACATATTTTTTTGAACAGAGATGTTTATTCTGAACACTTGAATTTAATTTTATAAATTGTCACTTTAAGCCCATCTCTTTTTGGAAAATAACTCTTCTGTCAAAATTGTTTGATTGCTTTTTGATAGTTATTTGCTTTATATATTGAAGATATTCTTCAGGGCGTAAAGCTTTAGTAAAAAGAGAATAACGAGAAGTTTCATTTTGATTTATAATTTAATTCAATATTTCGTCCTGCATGATGATGTTCTGTGGATGTAGGACGAAATATTGAATTAAATTATAAATCAAAATGAAACTTCTTGTTATTCTCTTTTTGCTTATACATCTGCCTCATAGTATTTTTAATACTTATACTGTAGTACTAAAATTAAGTTTGACAATTTTCTTTTCTTCTTTTGTAAATTTGATTGTATAATTTTGAAAGACAGTTTTATCTGAGTTACAAAAAGCAAGTGCAAGTGTCTTCCATTACATTACATTGTTTTGTTGTGATTTTATGGTATAAAGGATATCAAGCTTCTGCAACAATAAAGATCATATATGTTTATTATGCTAAAATCGCCTTACACATTGGTGCGGTTGTTGATATTTAGTTGTTTAAAATTTATAAAAGAAACCTTATCATTTGACCATGAACATCTTCATTTCTTAATAAATTCAAAATAAGTTCTTTTGTGGTATTAAATTCAATTCTACCCTGTTTAGTAAGGACAACATTTTTATCTGAGAGTATGATATTGATGGTAGTTATACCATTGTAGTTATTTGATGATGTATATTTTTCTTATGGTATTTAATGATTTATATTTTTCTTAACAATGTATAATGTATAATGATGTATAATTGAGTTTCGCAACTTTGGGGAAATATATAGTCGCATTTTTGCGAATCTTGTTGCGATTGTTTCGATTAGAATGTCAAAAATTTCAAACCAGTTTCCATCTGACAGGCATGTGCAAGTAGATGAGAAAAAAAATGTCAAATACATTTGTGTTTGATTAGGTAGCAAATATTTATGAGGAAGTTGACACTAATGACATTTTGAGCATTCTAAAGAATTTATGAAGAAAAACTGACTTTATAGTTTGTTTTCAATAACTTGAATTCACCATTCCCATAATTCACTTCCGAACACATTCTACATGTACCATAATTCAATGCGATAAAATTACTGAAAAATCCTTGAATGTAAAACTTGAAAGAGTTACACAAACAGATATTCGATTTAAAACAGTGTTTAAAGTAATCTCGAAGGAAATTAACTTATTACACGAAATTAACAGGCGGACTATTTAACGCACCATAAATCAACGTGGTCACAAATTAACGCGGATGGACGAAGAGACTCTAAAACTGTGCTTTAATTAACACGGTTCAAGAACTGTAATTTTTTTAAATGGTATTAAATTAACGCAGATTTTGATTTTTGTAGTTTTGACTCTGGATTAGTTTAAATGATACAGAAGGTATAATTTCGAATACCAAAATGAATTCAAAAGCTTCAATGTTTAGAGTTACCAAAGTCGTAATAAGACACAACAAAACACAAGAACGGAAACAAAATAAAAACAGTGCTAATGTCTGCTATACGATTATGTAAACGGGTTAAGTTCAAAGCACTTGTCGTTAAATCAGCCAATCAGCCTTCATTATTGCTTTTCCTTTCTCTGAACTCAGGTAATGGTAGATACCGGTCATAACTTTGGCGTGGTAGGGTTTCAAACTGTGCGAGTGACTCGTTATGTTTGTATTTTTAGATTTCTGCGTAAGCAAAAAATCTATTAAAACCGTCCGTGTTCTTGGTTAATTTTGTTGTTTTCATACGAAGTATGAACGAACAAGAGCATTAACAAGCACAAAGATTTCTGCATTTTTCATTCATACGTCATACTTAAATACTACCCACTTGATGTAATTCAGAAAAATGAAATAGTTACATGAAAACGTTATTATAAAATTTTCAAATGTTTCCGGGAATTTTGATGATTCATCTCACAACGATTCAAATTTTGTGGTGCGGATACGATTATGAATTAGAAGGGGTGTACGCCATTTTTCTTTCACGGGAATTGACATTTTGACGAGGCGCCATATTAAACATAAACAAGCACCGCGGACGTATAGTAATCACGCTAGGTTTGGCAGTAAGAAAAATAAAATGAACCAAGAACATGGATGGTGTTAATAGATTTCTTGCTTACGCAGAAATCTAAAAATGCAGAAATCTTTCTGCCTGTTAAGGCTCTTGTTATATATTATTTTGTTCCGTTCAATTATTGTCTTAAAAATAGAAAACCTGTCGTTTTTACTGCATTTTAACAATTTGCTTTCAAAAATTGAAAAAATATCAAAAAATAACGAGAGATTACACCTTACACCATTCATTAATTAATGGGCGTTAAATTACTCAGGACACAAATTAACACGGTTTAAATTAAGGCGGATTTTTAAAATCCGCGATAGTTAATTCCCACGTCAATTTCGTGTAATAAGATATAGAATTGCATTTTGGTAGTTTGACGATATATTCGGGACATAACTGAAACATGGGACCAGTCAAGTTGCTTGAATTAATATAAAGAAATAGCGTTTGACATAAGTCCTGTCCGCTCTTGACCCTGACCCCATCCACTTCCGCAAATCTGGTGAATGGAAACTGGGCTTTAACCGACCCAACATATAGGGATTACTCGCATGTGCACTTGTCCACTATGACTTTTGGAAACGGTTTCTTGATGATTGAACCATCATCACCATAAAATAACGCATCCATACTTTTAAACGAAAGCGGTGTACAACATACGTTTGAGTTCTTAGGGTTCAATATATGGTACAAGGTTTGCACTACGCTGTGTGTTGTAGTTTTCCCATCGGGTGGGTAAGAACACTCTCCGGAACACAGTCCCATTTCAACTACCTTAGGTGAAATTATCCAACTATCCCAACCGGCTTCCTTAAAACTAACGGTTAGTGTTTTACGTTTGCACGCGTTTTTGTTTCGGTTGCCATACTTCAAATTATCCGGAAAATCTTCGGACGGCTCTGGAAGCTTATTATTCGTTTCGCCTCGGCGAAAGCGGTCGAACATTTCCTTTATAGCTTCATCATCATCCATGGGGGTTTCATAGTGTCCAACTATAAAAGGGCCATTTTCATTTTTATTCGGTGAGTTTACTAAGCCACATTCTTCCGGTGTTTCCACTTGCGATGTTTTACATTGAACCAAGAGACCATTATTTGATGTTGGATCATCTGTCCAATCCTGCATAGCTTTTGTGATATCAAATTCGTGCCAATGCGATGAAGTAGCATCTAAATCTTGTCTTGTCAGCTCCTGTTTCTTTTCGTTTGATTTTGTTAGTTGGTAAACAATCACTGTGAGGTCATCATCAGGAAGTTTCTTTTGAGTGTGGTCAAGATAGAGACGAAGAGATGCTTTGTTAAGCTTTTCAGTGTTAACGGGGACTTTCGTATCGAAAATAATTGAACCAGCCTCGTCACTATCTTTCGGGTCTGATATGGTAGCTAAACAAAACAAAAGTTTTTGTTTCTTCTCATCCTTTCATCTACAACACAACTAACGTTCGTGAAATAACGAGATTGTAGTAAAGTACAAACCGTATTTAGTAAAGCTGATGACAGTTTCAGCTTCCTTGGCGACCATATCGGATTCGGTTAAATCCTCCCGGCTTTGAGCTTCTTCAGAATCAGTCTGTTTACCAGCTTCGTATAAACCCAACATGTATGACTTTGCCGCCTCTTCACTACTTCCTTCTGTTGAAAACATTTCCTGTTGTTCAGCACTTGCCTCTTTTGCAATTATCCCATAGTTAAACAAAGCTAACAAAGCTATTGACGAAAACAATGTTACACCTGCCATTTCGTGCTATTAGCGCCTAAAAGAAGGAAAGTAAATGTCTAAAGTGCCTTTAAAAACATAAGATAATAACATACTCTCACCTATCAGGATCAGTTAGTTGAGTGTTCAAACTGAGGTCGTTTGTAGAAAGTGAGCGTAATTATCTTTGAAAGGCAAAGATGTTATCATACCTGCAGTGAAATGTTACTTCCTCCCAGACAAGAACCAGGAACAGGAAGCAATTAATTTTTTTCTTAGAGTTTTTTTGGCAGAAAGGAATTATAAACTTAACAAATACTGAATTGTGAGTCTGAATTGTATTTCCTTATGAACCAATCGGCATGAATGCACTTTGCTCTTTCTAAAATGTTGTTCCTTCATTGATATATTCTCTGGTTGATCAATTGAAGAAGACATTGGTAAATCACCAAAGTGCGTTGAGGTAAGAAACTTTTAGCTAAGCCTTGGCAATTTCAAAGGAACATCATCTAAGAACGAAGGAAGGCAAACCTCAGACTTTTTCCAAACATTAAAACAAAGAAAATGCTTAAAATACTTATCGGAAATTTAGAACAAAACAATAGACCTTTCCCGAATTTCAGTTTAAACTCTAAACTGTGACCGAGTTACATATCTAACCTCGTTTTAATGCGATTCATTGTTCCACTGATTTCATTACTTTATAACTTAATAATAGTCTATATTATTACCAATTCCCATTCGAATAATTAGAAAGAGTTCGAATATTCAAAGTGAGGTTAAACACGACAACTCGGCCATAATGAAGCGTTAAGAACATATTAAGAACAACCAACCTGGCAATTTTTGTACAATTAAACTATCAAGACTATGACGTTTGAGAGGAGTTTGATAACAAACCATGAAACGTTGTATTAAAAACCGTTATAACGTTAAAAAGAAGCAAAAAAGAAATAACAATGGGAATTGTTGAAGAAACGTTATATAAAAAAAGATTCAGCCGGCACAAGACCTTTTTGAAAATGTTCGTCTTAATCACGTCCTCATAAGACGTGTCTTGATAAAGCGCATATCTTTCATGTGGATTTAGGACTTCTTTAAGACGTTTTCAAAACGTCTTTTTGTTGGCTGGGACTTCAGCTCCTAAGAACATAATAAGACTGAATGAGCCTGCAAAAAGCTGAGAAAGTAAGGCCAACCTCTGTTGTTATACCGGTTGTTCTAAAAAATATAAAAGAAATTATCATACCATATTGTAATCACCAACCTCAGTGGTTGAAATTCACGTAAGAACGTAAGAATATTCTCGTTTACTCAAACCAATATAACAAAGTTTTGACAGGAGGAATGCTACCCAACTGAGAAGAATGTTTCCTTTTACGTTTTAGCTGCGGAAAAAAAGATTGTCGAAAGAAAACGGATCGCCCAAAATGGTTGTGTATTCATCAATAATTCTGGTTCAAGTATTAACTCTGTTAAACCTCAACGATATTGCATCTGCACAAGAAGCACAAGAACAGACCAATCGCCCTGCAAGATTTTCCAAAACAGGAAGCAGTTTGGAATCTTCGACAGAATTCTTATCCAAAACATATAAATCTAGACTAGCTCATTCTGATAAACAGATTGGTCAACTAGATGATATCATCAGCTTTAGCAATTATGGTAAGAACAATTTTCTTTACATGTTACACTTTTGCAATGGACGAAGAGCTCCAGCAATGCTGTAGTAGTTGATTCTTTCCAGTACGCCTGTTTTGACACATGTTCGAATCCCAGGGCTTTCAAATTTTAATACTCCAGCACACTTTCCGTATCCGGTCCTTTAGGAGCCTTTAGCAAGTGAGGAAGTGTAACAAGAAACCCTGGGTTTTGAATCATCGGACATGTTATTACAATATCGTTGCATGGACTGCACTATAACCTGCTAATTTGTTGCAAAATCACTGTGGAGGAGTACATTTTCATAGGAAGGCATCAAATATGCATGTTTTTATAAGCAGCACGTTTATAAGCAACATTACTATTAACGTCTGCTAGATGTCTCTGCAACCTACATGACGATGGAAGAAAGAGGCAATAAGGCGGCGTCGTTTGCCTCCCATGTTCAGCCTGCGTTGTGCCGCCCTCAAAGAGTTCACTAAAAACGGAATTAAGGAATTCTGAGCAAGAAAATACATAGGATCATATGTTTATGACGCACCATTTCACAGATATCGTCGATCAAAAGTTTTGACGATGTGTAGGGCCCCGTCTCCAAAAACTTTGCCCAAGTTTTTTCGTCACCTCATGGCCAATGTGGTAAGCCCCAAAAAACGTCAGTTATCCCTGTTGGTTACCGAGATAATTGTCCCTGAACGTCGCATTCCCTTACTCGGTAACCAATAGATATAACTGACTTGTTTTTGGTCCGTAATGCAGGCGACGGGGAGACGAAACATTTAGGCCAAAGTTTTTTGGGGAACAGGTCTGTGAAGTCATCAAAATCTTTAAACGATGATATCTCCGTAACGGTTAGTCGTGGCGAAACGATCCCATACATTTTTTTTATCAGCATGGGCACACTTAAGTAAGTAAGTCAGGAAGTAAGTATCAATTTATTTCAATACAGATAAGTGGAGACCACTTCAATAGAATTAATCTAAACGAAGGAAGGGCCACCACATCAAAAAGTTACAAACATCAAAATGTTACAAACATCACAATGTTACAAAATTTAACAAACAAGTAAACAAATAAAAAGTAAAAAGCTAAAAAAAAAATTAAAAATAAAAAAAAAAATAACACATTGTGTGGAAACTAAAATAAAAGTAAAATTAAAATAACTAGTTTTTTTTCAAATTTTTTACTTATTTTAAAAATATGAGAAAACATTCAACATCTATTAGTACTGTACATGCAACAGAAAAATTTTTGTACCAACTAAATGTAAGAAGACAAAAGATATAATTTTACTAGGTCTTTCAACCTGTTAAGTGATAAAGTTGACAAATCATCAACATCAACTTATCATTGCCAATTCCTAAATTTCATTTTCGTGAACTCAACGCAGCAGGCTGAACATGGTCGACGAGCGACTCTGCTTTGCCGGCTAGTCTTATTAATGCCTTCATTCATTCAACGAAAATCTATTTATTTTAGCTTATGTCGAAAATCCAAAAGGAACCGATGATAGTGGCGCTGTGTTTTTTGATCTTCGATCCAATGTAAACATCAACAATATTAAGAGGGCTTTTGTTCATGTTTATGTCAACACCAATCAAAAAACACTTGCTGGTGATGAATTCAGATTCAGTGTTTATCAACTTCTACAGTCTGGCAAGAAAGAGTTGCTGACGACTCATATGTTTGATGCTTCCAAATCAATATGGCATGCATTGGAAATCCGGAAAGCAGTGAAGGCTTGGAACAAAGAACCATTGACCAACTATGGACTTTTTCTTGAATGCAAAACATCAAGTGGTGTGAAAACATTGTCAGAATGTGGAATTGTCGGCTTTGAAGGTAAGAAAAAATATCGACCATTTTTAGTTGCGTACATCGATCCGAGCAATGCTAGTGATCTTATGAAACAGTTGGCACCAAGCAATGCTAAAGATATGATTTCCCCTGACACTACGAAAGAAATCTTCAAAAAGTTCGTGGTTGATAAACGTAAAGTGACTACAAGACTTTGTCGAAAGCGTGACATGGAGGTAGATTTTGGGCTTTTGAAATGGAATCATATACTTCAACCAAGAAAGATGCAAATTGGTTATTGTGCAGGCAATTGTGATCATCCTCTCACCACCGTGGTTTTAAGTACCAGCCATGGCAGTATCCAAGCGGTACTCAACGGCATCAATTCGAAAAAATATCCGAAGCCATGTTGTTCTGCTGGTGCTTTTAAAAGTGCGATTTTCTTGATGTACGATAAACATGACAATCTTGTCGTGACGGATATAAACGATCTTGTGGTAACAAAATGCGCATGCTACTGACCGTTTCATGTAAACGCTACATGTAATTTAATAAGAAGAATATGCCAATATATCGCACGATTGTTTCTTTTTTTACCCTTCATTATTATAGTATTACTTTACATGTGGCTGACCAAACTGCGTTGCTATTGCATCTGCTTTTCCAGGTGGGGCAACGGCTTAAGTTGGAGACTCCGAAGTATTTGACAGTCTTGTGAGTGATACGAACCCAATGAAGGGTCTGTGCTGTTCTATATGACCTCCTGCATTATCCGATATCATCTACCCAATTTCCCTCACGTGGCATGGGTAATCCTGCGGCTGCGCTCCATTCACTCGCGCTTGGTGAATCACCAGGGATTTGAACCCCTTACTTCTCACGTGAATTCCGAGAGTGATAAGCACTACATTTTATTTACTTACAATATTCTTGCCAACTTTCGAGCGTGATCAGAAGTATGGCTAAAGATTTTTCTAGTTATTTTGATCGGGCTGGGATCTGATCAGATCCGACGAAAAACGAATTCCCATTTTAAACATAGGACCAGTTTTCTATTTTCTTGCGATCACTTTGAAAATATAGTCAACGTTTATCGATTGGAAACATGATACAAAATAGGCTACACGTAACGTAACGTAATGGTAACGTAACGTAACGTAACAAGTTCGGACCATCCACACTTCATGGTTTAACACTTAAAAAAAAACTATTTACGAAAGTGAGCATTTGGTCAACGGATCTTTCGAATTGATTTAATAGTATTCGCGGAGCATTATTGTATTGGTCTTACAATTTCGAGATTTTCCGTTCTTAACGATTGGCTGTACACATAAACCGTACTATAATGCTGTTGCAAGTAACAATAGGGACCTTACGAAACTACGACGGCAACGATTCACCGGCGATTCACCATGCGCAAGTGAATGTACCATAGCGCCGGGTCGACCCATGCCATGTGAGGGAAATTGGGTAGATGATACATCGGGTGTTGCAGGAGGTCATCCAGAAGAGCACAGGCCCTTGATTAGGTTTGTGTCACTCACGAGAGTGTCAAATACTTCGGAGCCTCCAACCTAAGCCGTGGCCCCTCCTGGAAAGCAGATGCAATAGCAACTGAGTGAGGCTAGCCACGTAAAACAATACCAAATAAAATAAATAAATATATAAACGTGGACGACGATGTGAGGCAAACAAAAGATTCACTTTACTCCATAGATTTGCTTTAGAATGGAAGTCTATTTCACACTATACCATTGGGAAATTTTTTAATTTTACTAACATCATTATCTGATTTGCACGTTTTACACGCAACGTGAAAAGTAATATTTTGAAGTCGTACTGAAAACGGAGACGTGAAAATAGCAGTACTTCCGATAAGTTTTCATTAGTTCCTTCATGATTCTGTCTCTCTCAAAGTTCAAAAAACAAACTTCAAAGGCATTATAAATAAACTTCATAACCCAAGTGTATCATTTCTGCTCTTTTTTGATTCATTGAAGATGAATATCTTGTACGTCGTCGTCCACGTTGCCGTCGTACTTTCGTAAGTTCCCTAATGACAGAACCCAGCCGCACGAGCGATGTTCCGAAAGTGAATTTGATGCCTTATCTCCTCGAACACTGCTCCATATGCTTTAATCCTCCACATGTTTTTAGCTCCATATATTTTTGGTCCATAAGCAAAGTATCTTATGTTCTGTTGTAAGTACGACATTGATTGTTTTATAAATTTGATATACCACCATATGCAGGTCTCTCTCTCTCTCTGATCTTTCTTTCTCAAGTGCTTTATTTAAAATCTCAACCTCGTTCCCAGGGCTTCTTGCCTTTTTCGATATGCGGATGGCGGCGAAGAAAGCCCTGGTGCAGGCCGGTCAAAACCAACTGAAATACTGGTGGTTTTAATTTATGCAGTATTGACGTCATTTGTCTTTTCTTCCCATGGTTTTAAGATCGTCTTCATACGGGCAAGCGAGGTAAAGAACTACTTAAAAATTTTTCATTAAAACGTCGAGTGAAACAGAATTTGTAGATAAAAAAATAAACAAACGAAAATGGAGCAAGTGATTAATTTATTTTAGCAAATTGAGTACGCTTTGGATAAATGAAACAAGTTCAATGCTGGAATCAACTTTTAAAAGGCAACGATGCAGTTTTACCAACTGGTTTTGGTAAATCGTTGGTTTATCAACTGCTGCCTTTTCTATAATTCCTATAAAAAGAGGAAGAGAAATATTGTCATTGTTGTAAGTTGTAATATTTCTGGTACTGAAACTGATGATATGGAATTAGAAAATAGCCAATGAAGTTTTAGAAGGAGAAATCGACATTCTGTTTTCACATCCAAAGTCGTTATTGTGTGATGATGTAAGGAAAATATTAAGATCCAAAAAATATATATGGAGATAATGTTGTGGCATATTGATGAAACACATGTGTTGAAATGTGGTATGTATATTACATACTAATAGTTTTTGATAAATATAGTTTGACATCAAGCCGCGGCAGGTTAAAAAGTTAAATATAAATATATAAATAAGACTGCAACACAATGTAGCTAAATTAGCTGGGTTTTTTTTAAAAAAAACTCATGTGTAATACACCTTTTTTTTATAAGCATAACGGATATAAGCATAATTAGGGTGATAATTGCCAAAAATTTAAGCATAAACTAAGCATACCTTTGACTCTGAAAAAATTGTGTAAGCATAAACAATAGTCAAAAAATATTTTTGGGGGAGATATGAAACATCTCCATAGCAAAGAAAGGTTTTGCTGTGATATAAACAGTGTATGATTGAAGACATTGCAATGGTGGTTTGCTTGAAAAGTAATAACAAGCATAAAATAAGGCTGAATCTTAATATTTTTGGTCATTAGGTGTGGATAGACTAAGCATGTTTACACGCATGGATTAAGGCTCGATTCTCAAAATCTTTAAGCATAACTGAGGCTGAGCCAAATTTACCTGATGCTTATAAAAAAATGTGTATTCATGTGTAATAGTTTTTGAGTGCTTGAATAATATAAATAATGTAATATAAACACAATAATAAGTATATATATATAGTTTCTGTATAACTTTTATGTGGACAAAACTATAAACAAAAGAGCTTGAAAATAGAATTTATACAAATCTGCTTTTTATAACACACTGCATATATACAGACCAATATTACCCAGATTTTGTAAGAATGCATGCATTAAACTTTCAATCAATTCATTGAAATTGCATAAATCAGTGCGTACTTCTGTTTCAATTCAGCTTGGGCTTCTTCAATATCGACTGTCGTTCCAGACACAGTATTAAAAATATCAATTATAAATGGATGGTTTTCCTTCAGTTCTGAATAAACTTCATTTACACTGTACTCACTGAGGTCTCAACAAGATGGGTGATCTCAAGATCTGAGAGAAAACTATGTCACTCAAGTAAACTTCAAGTAAAGTAGGTACTCAGATAGTCCTGTGAAAGTGTTATCCAATAATACTGACTTATTTCCCTTTCTTTTACAGAGTTTTTCACAAGATGATGCTATTTCATTGTATAACAGCCTTTTCAGTGCAAGATTGACTCCCTATGTAGACAGTGATGTTGCTATAGCAAGTGGTTGTTTTGTTTTTAATGAGTTCTCAATTTTTTCAATATTTTCCAATGGTTTCGTTACAATTTCGTCATAATCTTCAGTATATACAGAGTTATGTTTTATTATGCAATTTTCATCTTGTTTAGGTTATTGTGCTATGTTCCTTACTTTTATTAGTTGTTGTGTTGTAAATTGTAACTGTTTACGTGGACCTATACTGGAGCTTTCGCCATTAATTGCATATGATTGGATACTACTAGGTGGTAATGTTTTTATAGATAAGCTTTGTCTGAGTGTCACTTGTATTTGTTGACAGGATTGTATGAATGTCAACATGTTCTCGACACGGCTCTAACACTTTCTACAAATTGTATGGGGAGGACAGTCATCCTCTCCTATGGTGATTCCACGTATACGTGCGATTTTCAGAGACAATCTTTTCTACTTTCAAAAAACTGAAAATATCTTAAGTAATTGTTGTTCTTTTGCTCGCCACAAAGTCGACATTTGGATTGATTTCCTCCTTCTTTCCCTAAAACACTTTGTTTGGTGTTAATTGAGCCATTTACTCATGAACACTAAATATTCACACCAGTATTATAGTTTTTCATTAACAGGTAGGGAAGAAAATGTTTTCTCTGAAAAATTTTATGAACTTACTTCCACAATTTTGAGAAACTACTGTTACACCTGCTTGGTAGGAAATAATTATGAATCCCAGTGGGCACAGGTCGTCCATCGGACGTCCAGCGGACGTACTAATTTCGTCCTAACGTCCACGTACGCTTGAAAACGTCCAATGGACGTCTATTTTAGTCCAAGGTCATCAATAGACGTCTTTTCGACGTCTGAGTTTGTCTTCTATTTTTAATCTAAAAGTTAAAATTTAATTTTAAAACTGGATCGGCAGTTGTACTCAAATCACTTGCTACACAAACATCATCGTGTACAGTTGACTCTAATATCGAAATTTTCGTTCGAGATAGGGAGAATTTCGGGATAGAGTGTAGTTTAGTAAACTACAATCTAATCTATTTTTTAATTCTTTATCTCGAACTTTCTCTAACTCGAACAAATTTGCTGGTCTCTTGCGAGTTCGAGATAGAGAGAGTTCAGTTTTCGTTGGTTCAGTTTGATTATGTAGAATGTCCGTGCGAACGTTCCACGTATTGTGCGAAAACTAAAATAAAATACGGGGGTCAGAATACTAAATCTGGTCATATAACTTGGTTTTAAACGTGATAAATATCGTGTTTTATCATGCACAAATTTTACCTATTTTGTTTATTTGAAATTTGTTCAATTAAATTCAATATCTAATGAAAACTATTCTGATGAGTGAAATAGCTTTGTAAATACACCCCCGTCTAGTTTTGACGTTCGATATAAAAAATTCCATCAAGATCAAGATTCTACCATCAAGATTCTACCGTTACATCAGAAGAAAACATTGGATAGGCGAACTGATAGACGAACTGCCAACAACTATTACAACATACACCATATAATGTAAGTCAATATTCTGTGCTGTAATCAAAAGTTCTCTGGTCACTTTCTTTTTGCACTACAAAAAGTTTACAGAGTATGACAAACTGTGCCATCAAAATATTTTAAAAGATTTAAACTTTACACCTCAGTAAAAGCATATCATAAATATTTTAATTAATAACCAATATGATTCTGGGCAACACATCTGTACACACGCTTTAATATTGAAGTAATCATTAACCACATGTAACAAAAATCTACTCTCTTAAAGGTCCAAAGCCAGTAGCTTACTGTCTCTCTCACTGGTCAACTCCATCTGAAGACTTGCGAAAATATGAGCTGTTGGAAACTCTCCTGGAAATCGGATCAAAAGACGAAGCTGATCAGATGATAAATATTTCAACCACGAGGAGGAATCTGGTAAGTTGTCATAAGTGTATGATGAATTACGTAAAGCAAATTTCTAAGGAGCATAGCTTATGTTTAAATTTCAAAATTTAGGTGCAGAAGACCATGCAGAAATCTTTGAAAAGACTTAGCCCTGTAAAAGATGATGATTCGACGGTTGAAGACAGAAACCATCAAGATGACGTAATTATTCTTTTTTACTGAATACCACCTTCAATCTGTACCAGACTTTAGTTATTACTTACTTGAGTAGAAAGCATAATTACTTTATACCAGCAGCACCAGCATAAGTTTTGTTTATATTGAACAGTGAATCTAATTTATGATACATCTGCTTTAAAACAGGAGTGATTTTGCTTGCCTTATATTATTTATTTGTGTATCACACTTCATAAATTTAGAACAAATTTCATCACTAAAAAGACTAGCTCATCTAGCCTCTGAAACACCGGCTTGTGCTGACTTTGGACACAAGTGACAGTTTATTTTCTTCACAGAATTCTCTTTCTGGTATACTAAATTTATATATTGAGTTTCTTTGTTACCTTTACCATCTATAAGATACCAAAATCATTAATTTCTTTTAATAAAAACGGCCTAAGGTCCTAAAAAGACGTCACTTGGACGTCATTTGGACGTCATTTGGACGTCCTTGTGCCCACTGGGTTTATGATTGACATAAGCGTGTATTATAACTGAATCATACATTTGTATTCCAGGCACATTGACTGAATGACATCACAAGAACGAAATCGACACGTTAATTAGTGACCTTTTGAAAAGGGAGAAAAGTAAAAGGCACATCTAGAAAATGATGAACACGAACGCGGAAAACAATGTAAATTAAATTATAATCTGTAAATACAATTTAAAAACATGGAAAGGACATGCTTTTTTCAATTCTCTATTCAATCCCTATCCTGCGAAGAGCTTTTTCTTATCCCAATGGACGTCCTCTGGACGGTCAATTTTGTGGAAAAAACGACGTCCTCTGCAGACGTGGACGAAAAGCGTTTCATTTGGTACGTCTTTTGGACGTCCTCTGGTCGTCCAAAGTGGACGTCCTAAGGTCCTAAAAAGACGTCATTTGGACGTCATTTGGACGTCCTTGTGCCCACTGGGATGGTAAAGCATGAGAGGAAAAAGGAAAATATAGCTGATATATCTGTACTTCGCTGTCATCAATTTTCTAGCCTTGTTACTATCTTTTATCAATAAAACAAATTCATAAGTACGAAAATTCAGTCATAGCCAATTATAATGTTATTTAATATTTATCCATCAGGTCTTGTCTTCTGAATTGGTGAAATATTTTCAATCTTTTTTTATTCCCATTTCTGGCTTTGAAACTTCTCTCCGCATTGATTTTTTAAAAAAAATCTCACTCGACGCCGAGGGCAATATTTTCATTAATTATTTAATTCTCGACAACCAATCACAAGTGAGAAACGACCGGCCTGCACCAGGGCTTTCTTCGCCGCCACCCGCATATCGAAAAAGGCAAGAAGCCCTGGGAACGAGGTTGTTAAAATCCCACAATTTCACAGAACCCAGGGAGAGAGAATAGGAACATTGCAACTACAGTTATCCTCATAAGTACAAGTACCCAGTGTCTGTATTTTCACCTCTATCGCATCACTAATCGTGCTTTACGATCCTTTTTTTATTTATTACTTTTATAAGTGAAAACAGCAAATTTCTCACGCGAAAATTACAATGTCCTTCTGTTTTACTGTTTCTTTGATTTTAATCAATCAGAGTTCTCAAGGACCCAAAATGACCTCGAATCAGACAAAAGTTCCAAATTGTTTGAAAAAAACCCTATCAACCTCTGACTTGAATGTAGTATTCAGGCCCCTTTTAAAAGCGTACTTCTAAAATTAACTTTTGGTGATTTTCGATTCCAGTTAAAGTAAACAAAAAACCCATGTTCTCTAAAATAAGCTTGCTAACGTTAAAAATTCTAATTTTTTCCTGATGAAAAATCTATGTACACCAACTATATAATAAGGGACATACTAAATAAAATATCACTGCAGCGATACTACGCGGAAAAGTCATGCTCCAACACGACTTGGTTAGTCATCGTTCGATTCAGCCTTTTTTATTGGTAAACGAAAGCCGAACGAAAGCGTGCATGGATTAACCTTGACGTCACAGCGAGCCTTCACTCTCTTGCGACATTAATTTTTCGTTATATTTTACAAGGTCCATTAAAAATCTTGACAGTATCTTCCCAAAGTTGGCCTAAAGACGAAAACAATCTAACATCAAACACTAATACATAGCGATATCTGCGCAAGTGAGAATATGAAGTATATATTCTCTCACAGACAATAGAAGTTATTTACTCGCCAAATTTTTGTTTTTACAAAATTTTACACTTTTGCTCTTAACCGTTTCCCCCTTTAGTCACTTCATTTCTTAGGTCTCGTAACTGCGACGGAGAGCATTTTTATTGAAATTGTGTGTAGATTTACATATAAGAGGCACTCCTTAGCAGAGACTTTTTAACAAATGTGCCGTCTGGGTTTGTTAAATACCAAGCTTTCATCTGCATTATTACGATCGGCAATTCTCTGTGTGCGAGGTTCGAGAAACGCTCGTCGCAAACACAATGTGAAAAATATAATTACAATATGAAATAATGAAAGTATATTATGTATTATATCTGACTTTATCTTACGAGAAAAAGATTCCAATACTGAAAGCGAGATCATACAGGTTTTGATTCAAGAAAATCAGGTCTTAAGCCTTAACGCAATAAAAACCATGGGATAAGTTCGTTTTCTGGCCCATGCACGTCGTAAAACCGATAAAGAAACCGACAAAAAAAACTAACAAGAAACAACATGTTGAATACGAGATCTTAATTTTCAGATCCTTTTTGAAAGTCCTTCGTCAGAAAGTTAGATATCATTTTAACAACCTCTTTTCATCAACCCTTCTTCAGAAACTTTGAAAATAATAAACCTCTTTCGTCTTCCTACTCGTCAGGATAAAGCGAGTCAAAGCAACTGTAAACAAATAGACTCGCTAACCTGTTTCTTTAAAATAACATCCAGCTTTTCTCGTATGTCGTTATCCTCGTACAACGGCAGAGACGTCTGAAAATAAAGTCGTTAACACCACTCGTCAACACAACAACTCAACTGAATTTAAAACAAGGCAGCTGCAATAGAGTCCACAGCCTCTGTCCCAAAGCCCCTTGTCTAACATAGAAAAAATCACTATAAAACAGTTAATGTTTTCCAGCTTATAGATCCTTTAGTGAGTATAACCTTAAACACTGCAGTTTATGTAATTGAATCTGTTAAAATAAATTAAAACCGATTTTATTTGTAGATGATTTTACAGACCAGACCATCTGAGCCAACATCACCTCCTAGGTCTGTTTTACAGATCCGCGTATTTATATTACAGACCGGGCCACCATCTGAGCCAATATCATATCCTATATATAACTGCAAGTTCGGATAGAATATAATACAGACTCAGAGTGATTACTTTACAGACCTTGCCATCCGAGTCATCAACATCATCTTCTAAAAACTCCTGTAAGTCATTAGTGGACATGTTTAAGATCGAGCAAGCTATACCATGTGCTTTGCTGCGAAATAACTCCTTGTGGCGAGCTTTCCGTAACTTCCTCATCTTATGGGCGTGTTCTTCCGCCACCTTCGCTCGTCTGTCGTGGATTTCAGATAACAGAAGTTCGGTGAAGTTCTAGAGCAAACGTCTCGAAAAAAAAGTTACCAAGGCGTATGTTCGGAAGTAAATTCGGATGGCTGAACAATCCGAAACTGATTACATCAGAAGATTTTTCTGCAATTTTTAACTGATTACTGATTACATCAGAAGATTTTTCTGCAATTTTTAAAAGCAATAAAAACAACAACAACAACACTTCAGGAAATGACATCACATTGACTCAGAACGAAAAGAAGACAAGCGGTTCACATAAGGCTTTAACATGAGCCCAAGTATGAAAACAATCCCAGTGTGCAAATTGGTCAAAAAAGCCACTGCGACGGAGAGCATTTTTATTGAAATTGTGTGCATATTTCTATAGAAGTGCACTCCTTCGCAGAGATTTTGTAACAAATGTGCCGGTTGGGATACAACTATCTATAGATATTGTCACATCAGCCTGAACCTCGTTTTCAAGTGGAGTCATCATGAAGTTTTTATCATTAACAAAAAGTGACGCCTCAGGGAAAAGCTCTTTTATCATGGTATTTATTGATTAGACAACGTCACTAGAAAAATCGCCAACTTCAATTTGATGTCACCTCAAGCTTAAAGACGTCCGTCACAATGATTACGACGTCCACTTATCCTGTCGGACATACCTTGACGGCGATTTTTATTTCGTTTAACTGGTCCACACACTTCTCATATCTTATCTTGACGATGACGTAACGGTCTTCGTGACTTTTTTGCTGACTCTGCAATTGTTCGTAGGCTGTGTTTTCCATTTGACTTATGGCTGTTTCCGCCTGTCGGCATAATAGTTGACTGTCGTGTAAAAGATCCGACTATAGAAAAAAAACAACAACACGCAAGTTGAACTTAGAAGGAAGATTTATCACAAAGGTTCAGTAAAAAATCTGATAAAAATGTTTGAATGAGCGAGACATCTCCATCTCGCTTGCCCAAACAATAATTATAAAAATTTACACTGCAAGATTTCGTGAGGAGAAATTCCTTGATGAATCTGAGCAGAACCATCCAGGGGGTAGTGCAAACATCGGATGCACTTTCTATTTGATAACAAAAGTTCTATCTATCTCTATAACTTAAAAACCTAACTAAAAACAATGCGAATGAGTGTCTTTTTATAGAAATATATACACTCTTTCTATGAAAATGCTCTTCGTCGCAGTGCTTGTTTTGACGATTTTGACGACTAGAAAAGACCAAGTCTACACAGGGTGGAGAAACCCGTCTAAACACGTACTTTTTTCTTCAGCTCTGACGTCACCAAGTCCAGAGATTCCTGGATGACAGTTTTGTCGGATATCAATTCGTCGATTTTCGATTTTAAACTTTGAATCTACAATTACAAGACAATCTAAAAGCAACGAAGGATTCAAATCCCGTCAAGATATATGACGTTCCAGGGGATTTTGATAACAAACCATAAAACGTTATTCCAAGTACGTCATGACGTTAAAAAGAACAAAAGAACTAACGTTAAAAATTGTAAACAGTAACGATAATCAAAAAACAGTTACGTTTACATAACTATATAAGGTTTTACAGTTTGTTATTAAAATTCCTTAGAGCGTCACATATCTGTCGAATATACCTTCCGAATTCATGTTCATAGTATGTACGGTTATCCGTGTACTGACCCTCGTTTCCGTGAAAATAATCGCAAACTGGTCCACCGCTACATGCATGAACGCGAGGTTGACACGGTCAGAATGAGACAAAAATAAACATAAGTTCGGTACATCAGATATATATATAGTAACTTTAACAAATAATAGAATACTGTTTCCAAGATTATAACAAATTTCTGTGCAAAGAGAGGAAAAACAAAACATTATCAACATACATAAGTTTTATTCTTCGTTTCACGTTCCAATGCCGATTTGAGCTTTTTGCTTGCACCATCCTAAAATTTCACAATCATCAATATTATCGTCGTACATGCGTAAAAAGTAAAAAGTATATTAAGAATATTTAAAAGAAAATTTGGAAAGGCACTCATTCTGAAACAATCGATGTGTACTCGAATGCTGGTAACTCGACCATCCAGTGAAGCCTGTTTCAACTGTTGACATAATCATAAATATTAACATTAACAAATATAAAAAAACATCACGTGAACATGGCCAACAAAAGAAAACATCGTGTGACCATAGTTAGCATGAGCATAATCCTAAGACATAGGAAGACCTCCCAGTGGACTCCATCGTCCAAAAGTCACTGCGACGAAGAACATTTTAATTGAAAGAACGTGTATATTTCTATAAAATTGGAATCCTTCGCAGCGATTTTTCAACGAACTTGCCCACCGGGATACGATATTCTTTTGCTAAAGTTTTGACTTGCAGTAAAATGTCTACAAATTGAAATCAATACCAACCGTTTGAGGAACGCTCAAAAGAATCAGTATGTTCTTACTGGATTTTGTGCGATAACTTTAGCAATGATTTTAGAAGTAGGAAAGAAAGTGATAACATGAAGCTTTAGAAACTATATGAAGCCCTATTGGACATCCAAAAAGACGACGACCCGACGACCAAAAAGAGGAGGGTTAGGGTAACGGTTGGGTAATGTTAGGGTCATTGAGAAAATTTCAGTCGGGCTACTGTCCGGGATGAAAACGTTCAGTCGGGTTACTGTCCGAGATGGAAAATGTCAGTCTGGATAGTGTGTCCGGAATGGAAAATGTCAGTCGGGCTACTGTCCTAGAATCAGTTTTTCTTTATGAACAATAACAATGTCAATAATATCAAAATATTTTCATCTTCTTTCAGCACTCCTTCCTTGTGTTTCTGTCAGTTACATGGGAACTTCTTATAAGAAGCTAACGATTACGTCATTTGAAATTCTTTGTACTATGCATGTTTACGTTTCTTATAGTAACGCTTTCCATCAGTGTGAACCAGGCTTAACTGGAACTATTTAAGTTAACAAATTCTCGCGAGAATCTTTCGATAACTCAACCCTTTTGGCAAAATCTCCTGAAAGTCACTGCGATGAAAAGCATTTTCATTAAAATAATGTGTATTTCTATAGAAATGCACTCCTTCGCAGTGATTTTTCAACAAATTTTCCCACTGGGAAATATTCGGCTAATTTGAATGTCCGTTGAACCCTTGGATGTTCTAGTTAGCCGGAGTTTTCTAACCGTTGCTCGTCCGCGAGTTGTTCATACCTGCTCGTCCACGTGTTTGTCGAGTTTTCGTTGCAAATCTTCATTTTTGTCTTTTAATTCTTTGACGTAATTCTTCTTTTCGGACAGCCTTTTCTCGGCTGCCGTCATCCTTGCAACAACAATAAATAATACACGATAACAAAAATAATAAAATAAACTAATCAGGTAAACAAAAACAGATTAACTATCAAGTTAAAGATTAAATAAAACAAGTTCCAAATTCTTGAAAAACAAGAACCTTAAAATGGTTCTGCGTAAACCCCCGTCTTTTTCAGGAACACTATTGTTTTCACGCTCCCCCACACGCGTTTTTTACAGCGCTTCTCGTTTCAATAATTGTAAAAAAAATGTTTTGTTATACAAACGTTCTCCTTTCCACATTTGTCGGAAAGTGGAAAAAACGTACGCTGAGAATTGTGGGTAACGCATGGACGGTAAAAGACGTCCCTTTGGTGTATTGTTTTATTTGTCAAAGGATATCAACTGCAAAAGTTTCATTCTGTATCTTTTATTTTCTATTTTCTGTTTATTCAGCACGTAAATATTTGCAAAACTGTATTTTTGTTAAACATACGTTGTAATATGTTCATTCATCTATCCTGTCTGTATTCAATCGATGTAAATTTATTCACATATTCTCATGCAGTGACGTCATTGACGCACTATAGCTAACTTGGAGCAACGCAACCTTTTACAGCACATCACCTCCACCGAATCAAACACATCGAGAAGAAATCCAAAGGCAGATTTGGACTCAGGGACCATGTTATCCTGTATACAAGCCAATTACCATTTCAAACTCATGTGTGTCAAACGTCAGGCGTTGTCAAAATTCCTGGTCAAAGCCTTATACGAGTACAAGATTCATAGACTAAGTTTTACGAAACGAAGCTCCCTTCAAATGCAAAGCCAAATTCTCAGAAGCTTCGATTACCTTAATCTAATGTGCTTGACGCCAAAGCACACGCCCGAAACGTGCAATCTCTCCCGCCCATGTACTTCCGTTCAGTCATAATAGGGCTGAATAGGGCTCACTCATCATATTAATCAAGTAGTCACGTGACAATCCCATTACATCATTTAACAACATTCGATCACTGCCTCGTTTTTTCAAACAAAAATAAAAGACTTTCAAACAAGATTGCATCTTGTGAGACACTGAAGATAGCATGATTTTATCTTGTTGGATCAACAGATTCCATAAGATGTCAAAGTTTTGCGAAAACGGGGGTAATACAAAGTAAGGAAATGAAAGTGAACATGAATACCTAGCCAGTAGTCAAATTCGTTTCAAAGATCACTGCGAAGGAGTATGTTTCTATAGAAACATACACACTATTCTAATAAAAATGCTCTTCATCGCAGTAACATTTTGACAAATTTAGCCCACTGGATAAGGTTTACCTTTCTTGGTAATCCTTGAGCTTCAAAGAAAGCATTTCGTTCTCCCCCGTCAATGTCTTATTTTGAAACGACAATTTGGAGCACTCCATCGTAGCGTGTTTCAGTTTGTTTTCAACAGTCTTGTATTCTTGAGTGGTCTTCTTCGATTCTTCAATGAATTTCTTTTCGTGTGCTTCCTCGAAAACTTTTAAATCTCTGACGTAATTTTCTAGTTCTTTCGTTCGGTTCTACAATGGGACAATAAACAAATATGACACAACGAGGGAGTACATTTCTATAGAAAGTTATACACTATTTCCATGAAAATGCACTTCATTGTAGTGTCTTTTTTGGCCACTGGGAGGTAGATTTTATTTAAGAAAAAAAAATCAGTAAGAAAAACCTGCAGTCCTCAAAAATCTCTAAAAAATTCTCAATTTCAACACTGGAAGATAAAAAAAATTGATTCATTTTCAACGCTGTAATCGTTTTCGGGTTTAGAGAATTCGGCCTCAGGTTGAAAGGCTCCAGGTCTGGGTTCCAGATCCCTCATTTCATTTGTCCAACTATTTTGTAGGAGCGATACCACATACCTGTAAAACCTCCCTGGTGGTCTGTAGTTTATGAAGATTTTCCACAAGTTCAACTTTTAACCGATCGTTCTCGTCTTGAATATCCGACACATTCTTCCGAAGAGAAACTTTGCTTTCGCGTAGGTGATTAACCTGTTCATCACATGTAACCGTTACACAAAATAAACACACAAACACAGACTAAAATCAAACACAGGCTAATATTCCGTCCGCAATTTCATGCATCAACTCTGTTGAAAATCATATTTCTCTTGTGAGCGTATTCATCCAACATTTTCTGACCAGCAAACTATACGATAGAAACTCTTATAAAATAGTTTGGAAGAACGAGACAAATATTGTTCAAACTCATTAAACCAAACAAATTTTACAAGGTTTACACCATGACGTTTTCACGGTCTAGAACTGTCCGATGAACTACTATGTTGTCTATATAAGGGAACGCTTTTTATAAAGGATTTTAAAAGGTTGATAAACAAGAAGTTGATTTTAATTCGGACGATATTCACACTTCCGTCTACCATCATAAGTTATGCCGTCAGTTCGGGAATACCAACCGATGTGGCAATTTTTACTCGAAAGAAGCTTCCCGATGAAAAGTCTTAGAAGAGTGTTCGAAAAAACAAGAGGTCGTCTCTAACCTCGGTAACCCAAACAAAATTTACAAGGCTTTCGTCATAAACTTTGAGGTTACCTAGAAATTCTCGCACTGAATATTATGACGTGGAACATAATAATATTTCGAGGTCGACGTCCATTGAAACGCCGTGGTCCAGACACGACGTCCGACGTTTATAAGAATCGCCGACAGTTGAGAAAGGAAACTGACCTGACTTTCTAAAGAAAATATTCTCTTTTTGAGGCTCCGATTTTCCTGGTGTAAATCGGACTTTAACAAGAGCAAACGCTGGCTTTCATTTTGCAGTTTGTTTTTCTTTCTCTTCAACTTATTGCTCTCCACCGTATTGTCACTGGAAGAGTCACTCGTAATATCAGTCTGTGTCGAGTGCTCCATCTTGTCGAATTGCACCTTTGGAGGAGTGGCTTTTCGTGGCGATGTCTGCATGGACGATGTGACGTACTTTTTATTCGACGTCGCCTTAAGCGTCGATTCAAACTGACTAACAGTCAGACGGTCGTTGTGCACGGCTTCAATGACCTCATTCATTTTTTCCAACAACTCCTTTTGATTGGCTTCTTGGTACACAGTCTGCGCATGCGCGTCCTTAGTTTCAACGATTGGTCGAGAATTTTCCAGGTCATCTTTTAATCGGTTTACTTCGGCAACCAACAATCTATGAATAGTGGTTTACATTGATACAGGATAACGGTAGAATGTTTTCATGAAATCAATGGGCACATTTATTGAAAAATCACTGCGAAGGAGTGCATTCCAATAAAATTATACAAACTATTTCAACAAAAAACGCTCTCAATCGCAGCGAATTTTCGAAAATATTGCCCACTGGGAAACAAGGATAAGAAAAACGCAATCCCTTTTATAATGCTTCTTACAAAAAATCTTACACAATAATTTGTTGACATTCGCGATGAAGACAACTATCCTATCACTCACTCACTCACTCACTCCTTCCCTTTTCGAAAAAACACAATTACGAAAAAAAGGGGTACACTTTTGTGAATAGTTACGAAAACCTCAGAGCTACAATATAATTCTAGTTGCAATTTTCTACTATACGTTGTCATGACAACTGAGAAGTATAATCCAACAAAACCACAAATGAACTTAAGATAGAAAATAACCGCCCATTAAAGGCGGTGAAAAATGGTGCTTGAATTCTCGTTAACCATGATAACGTACTTTGATCCAGGAATCATTTTTTTCACACCCAAGCAACAACGATCCGATTCGGTACCGCATTGACATCGGATTAGGGCATTCCTTACACACCTCAATGCGCTTACATTGATTAATTAAAAATAGGTCATATTCCGAAACATACCTGTTTTTATCGGATAAACGATCGCATTTTTCTTGAAGATCGATGTTTTCTTGTTCGTAGAGGTAAGCCTATATAAAAAAATTGCAACAAAAATCGTCAAAAAGTCGCTGTGATGAAGCGGATTTTTATCGAAATAGTGTTTTAAATTTATTAGAAATGCACTCCTTCTCAGAGATTTTTCAACAAACTTGCACACTGGGTGTCTCTGTCAAACTTTCAAAATTCTCCCACGCTTCAGTCGAATTTTCATTCAAAACATTTGTGCGAGCGAACGAAAAGGTAACGGCGAGTAATATCATATGCGTGTGTATAATCATACTAAACCGAATAGACTTTGTCATAAAAAAGTCTCAAAGTCTGGATTTAATATTTGGGCTTGCACAAAATAGTCGAATGGGAATCCGGCTTTCAGTTCTGGGAGTGGTCACACCTTCTCCTTCCAGCTATTCATAAGCTTCTGTAGAGAGGATTTCTCCGACGTGTGAGCATATGGCACGAGTTCTTCCTTCCCTTCTTCGGATGCAACGGCCTCTTCTTCTTTGGCCCTCATAGCTACAAGAAAACCCATAATGTGACTATCTTTTAACGCACTTATCAAATAAGATGTTCGAAACATCCGAACTTGACGAACTTCAGCTGAGAAAGTGATGTCAAGTGATTTTAGTTTCGTGGTTGAAGAGAACATGAAATATTAAAATAGGGGTTGAGCTTTTAATTTTAAACACGTGTGTGAAAACATTTACTTCCTTTCTAATCGATACACCACTATAGGTTTTGTGTAACGAGTAGCGATCATAAAAGTTTGCGGTCAAAACTTTGTTATTCTCGTCTGGTTTAAGCGAGCAAAATTGTTTTACCGATAAAAGATACGAACCAAAAACAGCATGACCACATGTTGTCAGACACTCTTTGTAATTAATACCTAGTAGCTGGACTCATTTTACTCAGTTAAAAAAGCACAATTTTAGTGTCTGCATCTGCTGCAGGGTGAGGGAGCTCTGAATAGTAGTAATACAGACTGAAAGACAACTTTAGAAAATTATGCCGATTATGAGACTAACGAAATCATACGGAAAACAGACCCAATCAAAATATCAATATCTGAACGTGATAAAACGGAAGGAATAGTTTTTTCGTGAGGAAATTGTGCTGTGATAGATTGATTGGGAAAAATGAAATAAGATCATCATATGGAATTTAAGGAAAACATAAGTATGTTCAAAAAGTTTCCCGATGTACAACATCAGACAGATCTCTTTATATAAGTATGTTCCGAAAATTTCCCGATGTACAACATCAGATAAATCTCTTTAGCTTACCATCGATAAGTAGATTTACGCGTTTGGAGAAAGCCATTCCTCACGACAGACAAATAACGGAAGACTAACTAAATGTTCGACTGAGAAACGAAAGTTTGCGAGTCCAATCACCTGTAAGTAGGTATCAATATGTATGTCAAACATAAAATCAAACATCCCCCGTAAAATGGAGACTTTTGGCTTAAAGATAAGTAAAGAAACAGTCGAAAAACAGGGGGGAAAATTTCATTAATATCTAATTCAAGAAAATCAGAATACATAACGCTAAAAATCAAAACTGTATTGATGATTTCGAGCTAAAAGGCAATTTTAAAGATTTATTACAAAGCGTACATGAATGGGCTCTCGAACAATCCACTCTTTTGCAACCTCAATGCAATATTCAAAACAAAAACAATACGTATGTAACACTCAGGGAATGGCCAGTGCAATAAGAGGGAATCATTTATTCAAGAACCAATGAAATTCTACGGCTATGGTTTCATTGTTTACATCGAAGTAAAAGAAGAAAACAGATGAAAGATATTCTTGTCTTGATCTGACAACTTCACACCATCAAATGCTTTATAGCGTGAAATGAGTGATCGAGTTCATAAACAATGGCTCGCCAGACTCAGTTAATTATGTATTGGAAACTAGAAGTAATGTATTGAAACTTCCACTTTATAGGAGGATGATGATAGATGATGTGTACTTGTGATAGATGACATTCGAGGTCAATGGCGTTCAACACAGAGAGGGTGTTAAAAAGGGCGCTACAGATTTAAAAATGCTCAAGACGATGGTGTTCGAGACAGAGGGTGTTCAGAATCGATGGCGTTCGTAGAAGTCGTTCAAGATAAAGAGTGTTTGTGATACATAACATGATGAAAGCTTCACTTACCATTCTTTAACTCCAGTAAGTGCAGCTTCATTTCATTCAGGGTAGTTTGATCACTGGCCGATTTCACCCTCAGTTGGTCAATTTCTTCTTCCATATTTGGTCTGATGGAAACAGAACGAACTCGCATTACAATTAAATCAAACAGAACAAGAGCAATAACTATGAAGCGATCATGTTAATCAGATGAACAGAGAGGATTTCAATATATATTTACTAAGCCATCATACAACGACAATGGTTTTGGTAGGATATAAACTATCAGGACTTCACACAATCAAACGTTATTATCAGTTCGAATTTAGTTCGAATTTATATAGTTTTTTACCTTTCTTTGTTTAATGTTTCATACTTTCGTCGATAATATTCCAACTCATTCCACACAGATCTGCTATCTTCCCTTTGAAGTGATTTTGGTGACGCCCTGGGGATCTTCTTGGTTTTCTGGTCTGGAGAAGAACTACAACAACGACAAATTTCAAATTTTGAGTAGACCATGTACAGGTGTAATGATGAGTACTTTCCAGTGTGACAACCTATTTTCGGGTCCCAGTTCTATACTCCTCGCGATACGCACAAAAGCAAGGGATTTAGCCCATTGTGGAGCTAGTGATTGTACTTTGGTCTCTGGACTAGTTAAAACAATGCTTAACGTCTAGCGTCTCAAAACACCGGTTACTCACTTACTTATTTGACTTATTCTCGTTTCATTAGTTCTAGAATATAGAAACATAGGACATAGAAGCTCCACACTGGACCAATAACACCATTGCGTATATACACAACATCTAACACTACTTAACATAAGACAGAGAAATCTTCAAACCTGTCCTCGTATGTGGCAAGTTGTTGCAAGACCAGGTTATAATTTTCTTGCAGTAGTTTATAACGTTCTTGTCTTTTCTTGTGAGCTGATCTGACCGTGTTCAGTTCTTCATCCTTCAAAAATGGAGAGTAGAATTGAAGTAGGATGTAAAATTGAAAGTTCACGCAACAGCAGAGTGGACTATTTTTCATCGCTCTATGTTACTTGCTGATCTGAACAGACTCTGGTCTTGGTTTTGGTGTGAGATCTGTTATGGGGTCTGCTACAAAAGTATTAGCATTTTGTCCATCCAACACAATAACTGTTTGTTTCAATATTTTTTGACATAATCCTTGTAGAAATCATGTTTTGGAATTTTGTAAATTCTATTCTAGTATACTTTCTAAAAAGGTTTGCTTGATATTGTATCATAAACGTGCTGTTTTTTATATAGCCCTAAGTATCGATTTGTCCGTCCGACATAAAACAAGTATTTTTGTAACAGACCCTAGAGTCTTTTGAGTTTTACTGAGTTCCCTACTGAACCTAGAGAAAACTTTGGTTAACACGCTAATAAAAGGTCTGTCAGTGGGAAGGATTGACATACAGACTCTCGTCTTGGTTTTGGTGTGAGACCTGTTATGAGTCTTTTGAGTTTTACTGAGTTCCCTACTGAACCTAGAGAAAACTTTGGCTAAAACTCTAATAAAAGGTCTGTCAATGAGAGGGATTGACATTTTTCATGCTCAAAGAAAAAGTCCTGGACATCCCATGTTCGTTCTTTAAATTTTAGCAAAGACAGCAAAGAAAAACCAACAACCATTAAACAGACTTGAAAAACAAACTGGGATTTGCTGCGTAAAAGAAACTAAGGACCAACTATGCTTTTCAAAAGTTCTTGCAACTTCTCTATCGTCTCCGATTGAATTTTTACACGAAGAACATCATTACTGTTTTCAATCTGAAAAATAATAATAAAAAAAAATAATAATAAAAGGTTCAACTTCTTTTAAGCGAGGAAAGTAAAATACATGAAGATCAAGGTCACCTCAGTCAGGCTGTTGTTTAAGGTTTCAATGTTCTTACTGAAGCAATCTTGTGCTGTTGATAACTGCCTATAAGATAACAACAAATCTTTATAAGTAAGTAGTTATGTATACATTTTTCTGGGATGGATGGACATTGGTTGCGTAGGGAGACAAAATTTGCACGTTGGCTTTCCGACATGTTGAATCAAACACACATGCTCATAAAATAAAGTTCGCTCATTATGACTGATTATGACTATTGTATTCTAATAATTATAATACTGAGTAAAAGAACCCTTCTTAATTCTTAATTCAAGTACAATCCCAAACGTTTTATCATTTTATTGACCTTCCTCCATTAAAAGAATGAAGAAACAATAAATTTTATATCCTCCTTCAGGATATGTGCCGAGAACGACGGACAGAAACAAACTCTTTAGAATTTTCTTTTTAGCAAATTGAAACTGTTTGAATTTGCTAAAAGTTCTTAAGACTGTTTGTTTGATCCCACTTTCCATCATGCGCAGGCTGCTAAAAGGATCCATGAACAGTGCATCAGATACATCATAATACATCATACTCAAACTGTTCGCAAGGAATACATACTCAGAATTCATGTATATTTAACAGCATTAGAAAGTGATATTGGTATGCACTCTAACATCTTGAGCTATCCCAAGAACCGATACAGGGAATGGCTTTACTAAAATGCTGAGGATGTTTGTCAAGTTTTAATCCTGTGAAATTTATAAAATACTTACTGGCATTTTTTATCATAGTTAGTTAACAGAAGGTCGTAATTCTTTTGACATGACTGCAGCTCTTCTTGAAGTTCCAAACATTTCGAACAAGTCTAGCAAAATGCATTTATAAAACATCATCAACAAGATTAAGCAATAGTTGATTTTATTACAAATTACCTTGGTCACTTCTTGTTCTTTACGAAGTACTTCAAGAACCTGAAAAATGTAGAGTGAACAAAAGTTCTGACGTGACCTTTTTATTCGGTTATCTTTTATCTGGTCTAAATTATTCGACGAAGGGCTAGAATGATGCAAAACTAATTCACTTACATTTCTAAGATCATTTTTCTCTGATGTTACTTTATCCATCTTTTTTTGAAATTTGGAAAGTTTCTTTGTTGATTCTAACAAGGCCTACAACATCAAGATAAACACAACTAATTCTTTCAGAAAAACACATTTCATAATCCAGAAGATATTCAGTATGTTAATGAAACAGGAAAAAGAGATTCATAAAGCTGAAAATAGAAAATTAACCACAACAATGATACAGTTGACTTCAAAAAATCAACTAGTTACCTTTTGAAGTGCATCAATTTCTTGTTGATGATTCGTTTGTTGTTTGGCCAATACTAGATCAAACATAAACCAGTTACATTTACTCTTGAAGAATTGTCTCCTTTTCATGTTAAAGTGTATTACTTTTCAAACATGAAGCTATACAATCAACTATCTGACAACATAGCATCAATCCTTGCAACCTTACTAGAACCTTCTTTAAGAAGCAAGAGTTGAGGATTGGACATTCCTAAGATTATTCTCTGATTCTTGCCTATGAAACTTTTTAAACATGCACAACACTCAAGCTATGTGGAAGCAATAATTTCGTTGGCTAAATCCATAAATTCCTAGCTATATTGGCACGTCTGATTTAGCACCGGAGAACACAATTATAATCAATAGAAAAGAAAATTCGTAATACCTTCATGTGTCTCTTCCTGCAAATTTTCGAGATCTTTAATAAGCTGGCATTGGTTGCTGATGTGTTTTGCACAAGAAGAATGGTCTTCTAACTGTTTTCTGGTAATGAAGAAAAATATTGAATTATTTAATAATGATATGATACTGACAACCATCATCTTAAAGTCAACCATCTTGTATATGTAGAAGAAAAAGTTGAAAAGAAACACTGAAAAAATGAAGCACATTATGCATCCACTGAATCAGATAAATTATAGTCTCAATGACATTCTCACTTCGCATACATCCTCACAGTTTTCCTTCGCAACTACGAAACCACTGACGTTTTTATTTTCCAGTAAAGGAATGTACAAAAATACATGAAAACAGTCCTCCAACTGACATCAAAAATCTGTTTATTCATTATTTCATGATTACACGATTCCAGGGAATTGGTGTATCAAAGAGAATATTCAGTAATGAAATGTGTAATTGCTTTTCCAACAGAAATGTTACAGAGAGATGTTTTTCAGCATTGAAAAGTCAAAATTCTACATGAAATTTTCATACAAATCATACAAATTCTTTTCGATCATACAAAGGATGATAATATCTGTGCCACAGAGATTGATATCATTTTGATCTTGTCCTCACCACTAATATATTCCCTCAAATTTTTGTCAGCACCAAAAACGAAAAACACTGCTGTTAGTGATCAAAACACATACTGTTTGCTCTTATTTTCTACTGGAAAGGCAAGAGAAAACAAAATTTTCATATTAACCAAGCTGATCACAGTCCCAACTGCATAAGATGATTATTGGAAGATCATGAACACTTACTTGATATCCTGTTTTTCACTTTCCATGCTTTGTATTTGAAGGTTCAACTCTTGTATAAGCGAGCTATTCTTCTGCAATTTCTCTTCAGTCTTTTCAAGTTTTTCTTTGTTTTTCAAAAGCTACACAAAGAAGATATTAATTTATCTATTTATTGATGTTTATCCAGAATAGCGTCTTCAGTTTTTATTGAACTAATTAGCATGGCAGTTTTATGTTTTTAGGGGCATCTAAAGCCTTCATTTGACCCATGGAAAATGCAGGAACAGACAACACCTTGAGATATCAATTCCATTCTCAAGTTGTGTGATAAGCTGAGTGACTGGTGTGACTCTAGGTGTCGAATCTTGACCTTCATACTATACTTCACACTCTACCGTTAGATCATGGTTTAATTCTCCATTCCTGATATTACTTTACTCAAAATAATGGATTTCACAACACAGGTAATGAGCTTGAGGAACCTTTAGATACATTATAAACAGACTAATAATGTTTAGAATGAATACCTCACTCTTGTGGAAAGCAACTTGCTCGTTTAGTTCCTAAAAACAGAAGGTATAAAAACAGCATCTCCATGAGTTGATTGGGAGGATAGCCATAGCAATAAAAGCCAAACAGAAGAATTTGTGGGGAAAATATCGAGAAAGAATACTGTTTTTATAGAAATATATTTCAATGAGTACCATACAATATCATTCATAGTACATGCAATTTTCTAATGAAGCTTCAAGGTACATAATTTCTGTGGTATTGACACCGTTCGGAAATAGTATCCTGTGATCTGTAATGCCACCAGACAACTAAGTTTACACTAGTGCACAGTAAATTCACTCCATTACTGGGAAAATAATATCCTTAAGAGTACCAGTTGTGTTTCCTTACTCCTCTCTCTTGAATAGTTAAAGCTACATAACAGATGAAAAAAATAGCCTTGATCCAATTTTGATTACCAATCACCCTTGATAAGATTTAAAGTCAAGATTAGAAAACATTAAAGTCAATTTATATAAAAAATATCAACCTTAACAAGCACCTCTGCATCTTCTTTCTCAGAAAACAACACTTGCTTCTGTTTACATTCATGATCCAATTCCACCAAAATCCCATTAAATTCTTTGTCCTTTTCAAGTAATCTCGACTTCAAATTTTGAAGTTCTTCATCTCGAGATATTATCTTCTTTTGTAATTCGCTTTGTTTTTGAAGATGTTTGTCATGCTCGTTTTGAAGTTCTAGTAGGGAAAACAAAGAAATAACACTAACAGTAACTAAGTAAGTGTTGGAATTCTCTGTTGAAAACATGAAAATTGGACTTAAAGGGATCCCACAATCTAAAAATCAAAATTTAATTTTTATTGACAAAACTGGAAAAAATGAAAATTGGGTAATGTACTTCTTTTGACCTTTTTAAGAATAAATTGAACACGTATGAAACAGGATTCAGAAAATAGATAATGATTATCCGCTTGAAAAAAGAGAACGCATTCAAAATTTCCTTAAATTTCACAAAGCAAAATCAAAATCAATCTATAGAATATAAGTTAACAATCTGAAATTATTTTAAATCTGTAATTAATTTTCAAATTACACAGGAGTTCCAGTGTTGTAAAGGCAGCATGAACAATACCTCATGTTAGCTAAATATCAAATGCCGCAATTTGTAAAGCTTGATCATAATCTGAACAGTATTTCCCCAACAACTCAACAAAGATCCCTTAAAAATTGTAGGAGACAGCAATATCCGAATTACAACACATTCATCGAACCTGAATTTGTATTTTTCAACTCCAAAAGTTTCTCATTTAAGTCCTTCTCTGTTAACGCCTCCTGTGATTCTTTCATTTTGATCTAAAGAAACATCATTAAAAATGTCACTAACACATGTTTTTTTTATAGATATTGATGACTAATAAACATACAACGTCTTGTAGATGTTCAATTTTTGATTCAAATGCCTGCCGCTCCGTATCATATTCAAGGAGTTTATCATCAGCAATAGATTTTCCAACCAATAACTCAGATAGCCTGGAAAAGAGTTATGTTATTCCTTTAGTATACTTTATAAACAGATGTTTTAAAAACATACATTGGGGAAACATGATTTCTGATCCAAATACTCTTTTTAGCAGCTACCATATAGTTTTCTCAAATGGAAATCACCTTTCATTAGCATGCTTCAACTGTGTTTGATTGTCAGCAGATATCTATAAACGTTTTGCACAACAATAAACACCCTGGTTATTTTAAAAGGAAGGCAACTAGTTTCTAGATAATGGAGCATCTTTGATAATCAAAAAGGGTCTTTGAAAACCTCTTGTAGTGTTTGAAGTTGATCATCTTTTTGCTTTAAAATATTCAAGATCTTCAGATCTTTGGCATCAGACTTCTCTTGTTCCCTGGAAGATTAAAATTCATAATACTATGTAAAAATAAACATTAATGAATTAAGAAATGCAATATAGTCATTGGCAGGCATATTTCCAAGCACGTTTCTACAACCGTATAACGGTAGTGGAAACTCAAATCTTATCAATTTGAAACTCAAAGGGATTTAGGAAACATTTTCAATTTCATTTCTGTAGTTCTGTGGACGAGTATAGTCATATTTTTGGTATATTAAATTCGAAGATAATTCTCAGCAAGTTCTGGAGAATAAGCAAAGTTCTCCTCTAGACCCTGGACCGCAGCCTCCCTTCAAACTATTTTTAAACTCAATCTTCCCATAAAAAGGTAGTAGCTAAAAGTGCATGGAAGACAACACAACACAAAACAAGACACAAGACAAGACAGAGCAAGGTGGCAGTTAACCTTGGATTTAAAAGATTGCAGATCATACTCAGCAGGAAAACAACTATAAGGGAGAGAATTCCAGAGGCGAGCAGTCCGAGAGAAAAAGCTAGATGAATAAAAGTTTTTATGGCATGTTGGGACCTGAACAGTCAAAGGATGAGAATTTGAAGAGAGACGAGAGAAAGTCTTAGGAGAAGGGGTCAGTTGATGCAAGTCATCTGAACAATGCTCATGAAAGTATTTTATAGAAAAGAGACAGGAAAGCAACATTATATTGGACATTTGAGCTTTCACTGGGGCACTTTGGAACTTGTTTAAGATACCTTTTTATTTACAAAAATTATATTATGCCTTTGTTTTAGTATAGAAACATTATGTTGATGTTCGAAGATTCGCGATAAGTGAAACAACTTTTAAATTGTATTTGGATAATTACATACAAGCATTTTGTTTCAGTCTTGATATTTATCAGAATTTCTTTCCTTTTCGGACTACTTGAACTCTGAACTCTGCTTTCAAAGGAATCTCGTAATGATCTCAAACATTACTTCAAAGAAAGCCTTTCAATTTCTTTCAAGGAACTCTCCTTGGATTACTTGAACTCTGACCTCTGCTTCAAAAGACCCTTAAGAAATCTCATAAATGCTCTGAAATATTACTCTAAATGAAGCCTCATTTAAGTAGTAACACCAGATCGAAATTTTCCTAAAATAACCACATCAACATATTTAACATTTATTATTACATTTACGCTAACAAGTTTTGTAATCAGAGAATATGATAAACACGATACAAACACTTTTGTTCCATTATAAATCAAGAAAAATATCAAAGGAACTTCTGTTCAAGACAAAAAAGACTACAGACAACCAAGAAATTATATTAGTAAAACTAAATTAAAATAGTGGCTTAGTGGTTAAAGCATTGAGCTTAGGAATCCAATATTGAGGGTTCAAACCCCACTGAGGTTGGGTGTTGAAAAAGTCACGACTCCTGGAGGTACTGCAACTAGCTGGATTGCCTGATGTATTTCGGGGAAAATGAAGGCTAGTCGGGGAGATTAATGCTATGATTGAACATCTGGAATATGTAGCCCCACTCCTTGTAGTGGCTTCAGCCTTGAGTGGGGTGAGTGATTTAAAAAAAAAAAAGACACAATATAATGTCATGTTTCACCTTGCAACAACTTTGCTGATTGCATCAGTCACATCCGGTTTCTCATTTTGCAAAGACTTCCACAGGTTCCATACGAAATCTTTATCTACCTTATAAAAAGATCAAACTTACTTTCAATTTATTTTCGATCCTTAAAATCCTCAGACACTGTAAGCAAGAATTGCCCCAGTACCAAAATCACCAAAATCACTTAAAATGCTTGAAATGTATGAAAGAAGAGGTATGAGATAATTTTTAGCTTTCGAATATTCACACTTTATTACAACAATATGAAACTTATACATACTTGACTTTGTAATAACTGTTCAGATAAGGATTTGTTTTGAGCAAGTAATTCCTCATATGTGAATTGTACTAAAAAAAGAGAATATCATCAACATACACTTAGTAACAGCAGACAAACATAAGGGAGAAACGCTTTCCTTATATTACTTAATTGCTCTTATAAAGAAACAGCTGAGAAACACTTCTTAATGCTATCATAATCTGCATTGACCTTACCATTTTTCTGAATCTCCATGGCAACTTGTTTTTATTTTCATAATTCTATATAACTATAAAGTAGTTAATAGAATGACTTACACAGAAGGCAACAATTTAATGGTGTTAGCAGTTTGGTAAGCAATAAAATTTCAGATAACAGAATTCTCTTAAGGGAAGGTGTATGGGATAAAAATATGAAGCATTGTTGATCTGAGAGATTGAAAGGATGTGATAAGTAATGGCCGTGTCTTTCAACACTCGCAATCAAATTATAACAACAATCTGCAACCATATAGAATATTTTGTTAACAACAGATTTGTGAATTAACAAAAATCAAATAGTCAATGCTGTTAAAAATAAGATTCTTTTATTTCTATTCTACACTTCAGTATTCCAAAAAACAATCAAACTCCTCAAGAGAGGACATCTTAGTGGCACTCAGTCTCAACCGAAGACAGTTCCTTATAGTGAACGGATTTCATTTAGGTTAAATGATTAGCAGTAAGGCTTGAAAATTCTCCTCGATCACAAGTGGTCCATACGAAGAGTCTTTATTTTTAATTCCAAATCTACAGCTGGAAAGAACACTGAATAGATCCTTTCGTTTTCTTTCTCACAATCCCATAGCATAATCTTCCGTCATCAAAGTATGAAAACCACTCTGGTTATCATGACTGGAGCATTAACGTATCCAATGGAAACTAGCTGACGTTCAGAATCGAACAAAAATCGTATCTCCTGATGTCACAGAGAAATATGTTAGCTGCTTCATATTGTCATCCAGATTTATCTCTCTATTATTCTGTCAAGAAAACAAAAACAGCAGAGCATTAGGGCTTAATTAATATAAAAATGATAATTTTTTAAAATTAGGCAATTAGGCCACCTATAATTAATCATTCGTTCATAGTCTTCCGCGCACATTCAGAATTAAAATTCAATAATTGCGCATTGAGTTTGATTATTTTTCTAAAGCTATAAAACCATGAAAAAATAGGATTTTTCTTCTTTTATTGTTGCGAAGTAACCAATATAATCTTGGAGAGGTAAAATCGAAAAACGATATAAACGTTCATAAACTGCATAACCAAAAATTGTCGATAAGCTTTTCACCAACGGCTTTAAAAAAATACCAATGAACTTTCTGTTCTGAATATTGTCACGCGTTTATAATACTTTTGTTAACTTCATGGAATGTCAAATTTGTTTACAGAATGCACTAAGCGCCCTTGAAAAACCCATTAGTTTATGTTCTGTATTTTATAAATAACAAGTTTTTAAAAGGAGTAATAATAAAAATAAAAATGGAAAATAATCAAATAATCACCGCATCCCGCATCAAGATTTTTGCATAAAAAATGACTATGAACGAATGATTAATTTTAGGTGGCCTTATACTTTTACTCACTTTTCTATCAAGGTAAGATAAAATTTGTTTAGAATGTGGAACTTTATATTGTCTTTGTAAAAATCCCTTCAACTGTTGTATTGTCATCGTCCCTGAAAATAAATATAATATAATATAATAATCAATAATCAACTCATATAATTATAAAGTCTAGACTGTCTATTGAAGTCAACTAAACAGTTGACAATCATTATAACAGTTGTTCATTTTATGTAGTAAATTTTTATTATAATAATTCGGATGGTGTAACAGTTATTATGCTTTAATACATAAATAAATGAATCAAGATGGATGACAAGAGGTTGGCTTTAAGTATTGGTCTGTAGGTTTGAGAAGTTTTCACTCTCTGCAGATAACTTCAATGTCAAGAAAATCTACTTTGTTTCTGGAATGATTTGCTTAAAACTTGATGGTTGAATGGGTTTTGTAAAAGTAGTTAAAAATGTATTTTAGTATTCTCCACCATTATTGCCAAAGTTGGAAAATATCACTGGTGGACCTCCATCATACCTAGACTTTAAATGTGACATGGAAAGCGAAAAAAAATCACGAAAAATAAATTTCTTATGCCGTAAGAAAAATAAAATTACGCGTAATATGCAAATGGTCCCTTTTCGCTTTCCATGTCACAAATGGAAACCCCTCTATACCCACCTTATATCTCTAATTCTAAATGAATTCCACAAAGAAAACATAGCTTGCGTTTAAGTCACTTTGCCATCTTCATGAGCATTCTGATTTCTTAAGCTTTCAACTGTCTTATAAGGCAGTTTTAAACATAGGTGTGATTGTAACCTGATTACCAATGAACAAGCCAAATGTCCTGGTATAACCCATCCCTTAAAATCTGTATTTTTACAAGTTCTTGTGGGATGATTTTGCTTCTTAATGTCTGTTTTCATTTCAATTATATTTTAATAACTCTACGTACATACCTGGAAATTTTTTCTGCACACTAGCTTTATCATTACGATCAGGAAATTTAAAGATTAATTCTAAAGCAACCGAAAAAACAGACAGCAGAATTAACAACAAAACCAAAACAAACATCACATTACTAGAGATAGTTACCAAGTAGACCATCTTTCATAGAAACCTTTTTCTGAACCTGTTCTTCGGGAGGACCGTATACTAAAAAACAACGGCGAAATGAAACTGACAGAACTTCTTACCACAACAAAGCTCTTTTGTTACATAAAAGGTAACACTGTAAGGGAAAAATGATTTAACACAACAGATCTTCCATTACATAGAACTTGACACCGTTACAGAATAATCAATCTAACAACGGAAAGCTTAAATAGAAGTTGAAATTTTTTATTTATTTTATTTATTTATTTACGAATATTTTAATATGTCAAATCAAAAATAAGAAATATACAGTACTGCCATCAGGAAGCCTTACATCGTGAGCGTGTATCCTGCATGACACTAACGATTCACGATCCAATCGTGACAATCATGATTGTGAATTAAACACTATTATAATCATGATTGATCGTGGTCATCATGATAGGTTCATGGTGATCACGATGCATCAGGAAATTCATTAAAATCTCGATACTTTCACGATTAAAGTTTAATTTCTTACAAATTCTGTTTATATTGTAACTCATGGCCGCAGTTCTCTTTTTAAAAATGAAATTTACAAATCCATGCATGTTCAGTAAGAGAAAACGTTCTTGCGATCGCATTTTTACACAACATAAGGATCGCGGTATTCCTTCGCTACGTAATTATACATGAAATAGTTATATCGTGAGTGTTTGTTAATGATTAATTTATCAATTCAATAATTTTTTGTACATTATTTACAACGTCGAAAACTTAGAGAAGGGCACGCCCGGTGATGTATAAATGTTTTTTAAAGGTGGGTTTCCACTTCATTCGCTGTGCTGGCGTGAACGAGCAAACTGCTTTTCGATTTAATAGTTCAGATGATTTGAACTACCAGGCGAATGAGATTGCGAATGAGATAAAGTCATTAAATCTGTCTCTAAGGCGAATTTTTTGTTGACTTTTGCGAAGCATTACTTAGATTTACAAAGGTTTTTGTAAAAGAATGCAAATTGAATTTAAATATATAATTGCGATAAAAAAATGTTTGTTTCCCTGAATGTATCTCACCGTTTCGAATAACGAAGATGTTTTCTTGACCTTTTCTTCCCTCAAACACATTAAAATTTCTATTTCTGACGTCAAAGGAAGTTGCTTTGAAATTATATTCTGTCTGGTCTTTTCAAAATATTCTTGTTTACAAAAGTATGCATAATAAATTAGTTTTTCTTCTTACTATTTTGTGAGTAAAATTGGCAAGCATGACGAATTCATGAAAATTTCTTTTTCAATGTACGCACGATTTGTTGAGATGCGAAGTATTTCTCTATACAGAAATCACAAGCTGTCATAGAAAAAACATATACATCACAGGCGTCTTGTTTTTATTGTGGGAATCTCATTTGGTTTTCGCTCACTTATTGTTGCACCCAAAGCTTGACAATAAGCCATTGTAAATTACAATTATACAAAAAATGTTTTGAAATATGCATGAAAAAAAAACAAAAAACACGAAGCAACGAAAAGGGAGTTGTGACGTCATTTTTAAACAAACTTGGAAATTTTAAAAACCTTATAACTTCTTCAATATACATCCAAACAAGCTCAAATTTTCACAAGATGTTTTATTCAACAAATACTTTTGATTTTTGTTGTTTTCTTAAGAAGTGTTTTTTTGGGTTAATTATCAGGGAAAAACTGAAATTGTGCTTAGGAGGGTATTGACTATCCTTAAAGTACACTAAGCTTTCAAAAGCATTTGTATAACAGGTGAATTACAGCCTACTGCTACTGTTTTTAATAACTTTGCTCATAACTATGTTCTAAAAATGTCACAAATAAATTCGGCAGTTTGTGTTAGGTAAACCATAGAAATGCAAGAAAAAACATAACACCTTCAGATATTTTGAAGTGAAGCGCCCTAATTACATTACATTAACATACCGTCAGTCTAGGAAAGTGTCAAAAATTTTATTCATAAATATTCTCTGTTTATTGTCGGTAGACTTGGTGTGAGATTTTAACGCTATGGTTTTTCGCATTTATAAGCATTGCTTGTACCCAGGTCACGGCTATGTTCTTCTTTGTATCGGAAAAATATCTGAAGTGTTATTTCTCATATTTCTACAGTTCACTTACAGCAATCCAGCTAGCAAAATCTTAAATTATCAATTATCATATTCACAAAATAGTTTACGAACAGTTATTTTCATAACTAACCATGTCTGTCAGACAATTATTGAAATCGTACCGTTATGGTCTTTTTTATTTTAAGTGATAAAACTTTAATGATTTTACCAATGAAATTGGTGAAGAATGGTTGCCAGCAGATTGGGTTGGAGGTAGAAGTAAAGTTGGATAAAAAAATCGAATTTGGCGAGATTATAGAATTAAGTGGTAAGTGTAACTTATTAGACAGTAGAGTTTTTCACAATTTTTTTGCGTTTCTTCAATATCAATTAATAAATTAAATAATTTTGATTTTCTTATTTTAGATAACAAAATCTATCTAGAAGAAAAGCTGGACGAGTACTTCTCTGACCCTCAAAACAGTAATAAATTTAACGAAAAGGAAAGCGATGATGATGAGGATGATGAGGCTTTGAAGAAAATAATGAACATCGGGAAAAAAAGAAAGAAACAAACGAAAGACACAAAAACAAGACAAAAAAAGCGAAAAACTGATGTTAAACATACTCCACAAAAACAAAAAACGTCGAAAGGGACCGTAGTTAAAGAGCTGGTAAGAACCATAACGACTCTGTATTTTTATTATTTTTCGCCAGGATCTCAAACGTTGTTTGATTCGTTTGAAAACAATATATATTTTTTTCCCTGAAAATACTTTTTTTTAGATACAGTGGAACCTCTATTAATGGTCACCTCCATAGATCGGTCACCTCCTGATAAGCGGCCAGAAAAAGCAGTCCCTGCCGAATTTATTGTCAAACTCTTATAAAAAAACCTCCATACATCGGTCACCTCCAATCAACGGCCAAACGGCCACTTTCTATTGTCCCAATGTCTAATTTTACCTCTATCAACGGTCAAAAAAAATCTTTATGCAAGCAAATGAGAGGAGAAATAAAAAAAATTGTTATTTACAATGATTATTTACAAAAATAAAGTCAAGTCAAGCAGCCTTATCTGTTGTAGATGATTTGAACAACTTTTGTGAAGCACTTATAGTAAGTGCTTTGAATATTGTCACACAACGACTTGAAGCACTTATGCTCAATAATGTTGTGTTTATTTTGATCACGAATCATTCTTTATGCCCCTTCCACCTCTCCCGACCAGCCTTTTTGATAAAAAAAGTATATTCATATGAAACCTCCATACATCGGTCACCTCTAATGCAACGGCCACTAAGCTGGGTCCCACAAAGTGACCGCTATTAGAGGTTCCACTGTATCTTTAATGTTCACTTTAATCTTGTCTTGACATATGTTATGATATTTCCTGGTGTTATAAAATGTTTAACATAGCTTAATTTGATTTATTTAATAGGCGTCAATGATTGTTCATGGAAAGGTCGGTGAAAACGGTATAAATATCAATAACAGTCATGAATCGGCCGTGCAGAATGACGATATCGAGTGTTGGACGAACGAAGAAATTTCACCCGACAACAACTGCCAAGACAATGAAAGATCGTCTGAAAAATTTGCTTTAGAAAGTGATATAACTACCGACAGCCATGAACTTAATAATGTTGAAATGGTGGATAATCTCCTTGGAAAAGAAAGTTATTTAAGCGAATTACTGGAGGATGATTTAAGTAAAACTCCGTTACTTGAAACTCCTAAAGAATGTTCGATAGATTTTTCTGTAAGTCTTTTTTTCTAAATGTACTGGCTATCTTGCAGATCTGATTTTCTCTTGGGCAATTTGATGAAACGAAATTTGTTTATTTTTCAGGTTGAATCTGAACAACCACAGAAAATCGCGCAAATCCAAAATAACACCAACTGGATGGTATCTGTACTGGTGCAACAAAATGCTCGGCTAAAAGAAAGAATAGACGAAATTCAAGCGAACAATATTTATTTACAAGGAGTGCTTCATCAACTTGTGGGAAATCAAGAACGAATAATAGGGAAGTTAACTCTCTTGGATGCAAACAAAGTTGTTTACGCCTCACCGCCAAAACGCTTCCTCCCCCCTAAGAAGATAGACTTTATAACTTCATCACCCGCCAAAACAACAACGACAACAACAACAACAACAACTGCAAATCCTATTTCCTTCGCAAGCCACACACAAATATCTTCGCCTGATGATCCAAGTCTTTCCTTCCGTAGCAAGTCTCATCTTCCAATAAGCGAAGAAATATCTTCGCTATCTAGCGATGTCGGAAACTGGAACCTTTCATATGCAGATGTTCAAAAAATCTCGTACAAATCATTGTCTGTGATGAACTTTGCAAAAAATCTTGCTGTGGCAGTCTTCAGTGAAGAGGAACTGGCGGAAAGTAATTGTACTGGAGCCAAAAGAAAAAAAGCTTTGGATCCAGAAAAGCTTGCCAAGATACGAGAGCAAGTGTTTCAGTGGAATGCCATGAGTGCAAAAGACGAGGAGCAGGCCTGGAAACGATGTAAAGAAGCCATTAACGAAGTCGGTCGAAGAAAGAAAAGTAGTAATTTGTAAATATTTTTGTGAATAGATTTTGTAAATAGTTTTTATAAATAGTTTTTGTAAATATTTTCTAGTCAAATAATGTGTGTGAAATAAAGCAAGCTCTGGGAACAGAATTGTTTTCATACATTTATATTTTTCCCAAAAATGTTCCAAACAATCTGTAAGAAATGAATCGAACTTTTAAAACTAAAAACTCATTATTTCGGAAGTAAGAAAAGTTTAGAACTAAACCCTTCGCTAGTAATTGATTTTCGATAAACACATCAAAATTTTCAAATAGTTCTGTTGTGTATGCGAACACAAAAACCTTCGACACATAAAAACGTAGAGTTACAATTATTATGGAGATAACATTTATTAAGGAAACGGCTCGAACAAACAACAACAATTTCAAAGTCGGTTTTCCACTAATCGAAATGTTCAGCGCGGGAGGGCTATGTGTTCTCTTCATGATCATTTGAATCCATCAGTTGTTTTTCTCAGAATGTATTTAAAAATAAAAACAATGAAAGACACTGGTAAAATTTAAAAAGTAATAACAATTTTGTTAGTGTGTTTAAAATTTTTCATCTTCTTAAGGCTGCCGATTCCATAAAAACACAACGTCCCAACTAACCAGTTAAAAATGTTAAAAACCCAAAACGTTTGCAAACTTTCCAGACTTTTTCATCTTACTGTTAGTTAATTTTAATTTAATTCCCATTATCAGTGAAGATTTTTTATATATAAATCAATCGCGTGAAAAAGATTTTTTTTTTACGAATTACAAAAAGAACAATAAAAACAATTAATGTGTTATTGTAAGGCATCATGAACCACACGATAATGTTTCGTGATTATCACGATCGGATTGTACATGATTTATCGTGGAGCACACGATACATGAAAATTTTTATTTCATGATGATATCAGGGATCGTGCGTGACACGCATGATACACGATACACGATGTTAGGCTACCTGATGGCAGTACTGTATACATAATCTACAAATTTTTGTGTTGTCATAATGGGTCCTGTGTTAAAAATATATAAGAAAATCTGAAATATAAGAAGGAATCGATAAAACAACTAAAATGTGACATGAAAGGACAACATTATACTTACATTCAATCAGTCTGTTGTAGTAAGGGTGTTGAGAATGGAAGTTTAGTGATCCATTACCAGATTTGGAATTGAAATAGTCTGTAGAATATTTCTTTATGTATGCAAGTTCGGCCATCTTTCGTTCCAATTTTTCTATCTGAGGACAAAATACATCGAGGTTATAGTGGAATAGTAAATAATCCCTGTTGCTATAACAATACAAATCCCAACTCAAGACCCTCAAAGTTGTAAAAGCACGGCAAAATAAAAGCAAAAATTACAACAGTTCCATTAGTTGAGTGAAAATTTATCTGTAGATAATTTCCAGGCTCTAGTAGCCAAACTGTTGTCTTATCTTGTCTTGTCAATGTACTCAAAACAACAATAACCTGACTGCCATTGGAGATAACAATGTTTGGTAATCTTGCAATCAACTCTTCTCGCAATGAAGCTCCAGTCAAATCTGCAAAGGATTCAGTTTTGTCTTAATTTGAAATGTTTACATTAATAATTAAACAAAACCAATGAAGAATAACAATACCTTTACATAAAGGGTTATTGCGGAAACGAATCTCAGTCACACACTTCATTTTGTTTATTTCATTGATAGAATTCCACTGAAATAGCAATGACTAGTAAACTAGAATAATTAACATAAGTGAACTCTCATAGATATTTTCATGGTTTCTGACAAGGAGGAAACCTAAACTGCCGAAAACTTTGAAGAGCATCAAAAAATATCATTATTTAACTGTACTGTGGCCTAGTTGAAAGATTCTTGCCATTTAGCTTCCAAATTCTTTCTCATTATAATTTCCCTGTCAGTTATGACTTTTGAATTGCAGTGGTGTATTATCAACAAGGTTTTCGATTTAGTGACTCATTTCAGATACATTGTCAGTTGTTAATAAAATTTGAGTTAGTGATTATGTTTTGATTACGAAATTTACGAAGTCAAACCTTAGTTATTAAGTTGTTAGATAAGGAAATGGATTCCAGAGCAGGAAAACATTGATCTAAAATGAAAAAAAAAATCCCCCAAAAGTTCACAAATGAACTTGTATTATTCTCTATTGAAGCAATAACAGTATCTATATGCTTCAGAAAAATCTGAAATTTCTAAATGGCACTTAAAAAGTGATAGTTTATAAACTAACATACCAGAAGGAATATAGACATCTTCGATTCCATTCGAATTCACAATCAAACGTTTTAATCTGTTAATAAATAAAACGTTGAGTAACATGTTGCAAATCATTCTAATAGCCTTGCCGATTATCATACAGGCTCTTCCTCTTTCATACTTTTAAGCATAACATGCATTGATCTGAGACATAATTTCGTACGTCTTTTTAATTTAATTAAATATATCACTCTCTAAAATAAAAACTGGATGCACAGCGTGTATTATATATAAGACTAGTATCCCGGGTAAAAACTTTTTACCGAACTTAATTTCGAAAAGGATGGGTCAAAATCGCCTTTCCCGTGAACAATCCCCGTGATGAAAATTTCAATATAGGAATTGGAAACCGAAAATGTAACCATGTTGTAGAGCTCGAAAAACTGATCAAAAAAATGTATGGGATTGTTTTGCTACAACCAACCGTTGCGGAGATATCGCTGATCAAAAATTTCGATGACGTCATATCCGCAGTACCAAATAAAATTTAGGCCCAAATGATGCGTCACCCCATCACCCGTATCGCTGACCCCAAAAAACGTCAGTTATCCCTATTGGTTCTTGAGATATTTCCCCAAAAACGTCGCGTTCGATTGGGGATGCAATGCAATGATTCCCCGTGATCATAAAAAACTGACGTCAAATGATGCCACGTGCTTTTGGAATGATCGTGAAAAAAGTGTCTCTTGCCTCTACGTGGTTTTACGCGCACATAAGAGGACGATGACCGTAAATTAAAACTAAATATATCACTCTCTAAAATAAAAGTGGGATGCACAACGCGGATTATTATAATAAGATTTCATTTTTTTCCTTTCCATAACAGACATCAACATTGGGTAAATCATGAATTATGAAAGTTTGTATGGAGTTTGTGCAAAAGACTTGAATATAACACTACCTTTGAAGTGAAGATAGATTTAATACTGATTGCCAACTGGATATCCTGATTTCCCTCCATGTTGAGAATCACTAAATTGTCAATACAGCTGTCAAACCTGTTTTGATAATAGGTATCGATTGGTGGGTTTTCATAGATAAATGGTTAATTCTACATAGTCATAATTAGAATAATAATCATTACCTTATTTCAGATATTTCGTTAAAGCAGGCATGAACGTCAGTCACGTTTGGTGTCATCTTAACAACACTGAGTAACTAAAACATTAAAAAACAAATTCATAGTATATAACTTTAAAGAGGGGATAAGTCCTCTTTTTAATATGCAAGACATTAATTTCTTATAAGACACTGATGATGGCGCAAGTCGAAAAGTCGAAAATAAAATAAAAACAGATTTTAATAATAAAACTAGAATATAGCGAATATTTTTATGACTAAGTCCTCTTTTAACTACACACTTGGATGAAAACTACATGTTTTGTGCTTTCATATGCTTTCATAAGCATTCATCTGAATTTCTAGTGCGCATATTTCATTTTCACTGATAAGACTGCACTTTCTTTAAGGTGACTGCAAACAGAAATAATATAAGTATTTATAAAAACAGCACCGAAATAATTCCTCATAGATTTTAGTATTGGTGTATTTAAAGTAACCTCATTCATAAAAACAGCAAACACTAAAACAAGATTAGAACCATGAAGTGTTTGAATTTAAGAAGGATATAGACATTTTGTTTTAGGAGATCATGACTTGAAACCACAAAGCAGTAAAGCATCAGTTAACAGGAAAAACAGAAGTAAAGTAAAGTATTAACCATGCCTGTTCCCAATTAAGTCGCATTTTGTTTACAAATATTGAAGTTAACTGCGTAAATATTTCATTGCCAACATCTTCAGGTAAGTCATAATTGGAGAGTATGTTTTCACTAAAACAAAACTGTTCAGATTAAAACTTGTTATTTTTTAAGAAAGTTTATCATTTCGCTTCCTTCAGTCACCCTAATTTGGAAAATTGAATAAGCACCTGGCACCAATTTGAGAAAACATTTGAAATTCTAATTACGTTGACCATAAAAATGACTGAAAACCTATTAATAGTACAGTAAACTCTCTCTAATTCAAACATTCAAAAACAAATTAGAGAGGTTTATTTACAAAGAAATGATAGATGAACGGACCATGAAATTTGTTGAAATTAGAGAGAGTTAGAATTAAGTAGGTTCGAATTATAGAGATTCAACTGTATTTCGAAAAGCACAGATCCAACTTACAAAAAGGCGAAATTTATTTGTGGGATTGCTATAATACGTACTAACAGCATCGTATTGACAAAGCATTTAGAAAGTCGGTCTTAGGAGGAGTGAGCATGAACAAAAAAAAAACAAAAAAACGTACAACATAAACGGACTTACCTAATGTTCAACGACTTTAAGGACTTTATATTTGCAGCTATCAAGTAGACATCCTTCAGTGATGAAAGAAGATTTCCACGGAGATTTAAAACATTCAAGTCTTTCTCAAGTTAAAGAGTTTTTATTGGGAAAAAGGAACTGCAAAATATTATTTCTTAAGTTTTATGAACTATTCTTGCCACATAAAATAAAAATGTCAGGAAAAGTTAGAGTAATATTTCAGTAGAATGAGCTGAAGGTTTGCATGCAGTAAACATACATTAAGAGTGGTTTCCACTTATCGTCTACTCTCCTCCCATCCATCAACAGCATTGTTGCATCCTCTTATGCGCTCTATAATTAATTATTTCTTTTATACCGAAAAAGGATACTTGGAAGAAGATTGCCCAGTCCACTATGCTGTTTTGCATGACTTATCTTGCAGTGTGATAAATCCACTTCTCGTAATTTTGTGAAATCACTAAAGAACGAAATAATTTCAAAGCAATATGAACATAAATTATGAGGTAGAGGCCAAGATCAACAACTTTTGAGCTTCAATAACCAAGAACAAAAGTATCAAAAGTAGGCAGCAGAAATGAAAAGAACAGTAAGTTTTGAAATAAAAATTTGCATAATCTTTGACCTGAACATCAGCAGGCAAAAGTTGGTATCAAAAGCAGTGTTATCGGAACTAAAATAGCTATCATACAACAGCCAGTATTTCTACTGAATGGAATAGAAGATCTTCAAAGTGCAAACAAAAGGGTTTTTGTCGTTATCTACTGAACAGTTTCATTTATTCAATTACTTGCATCGAACCTTAAGCTTGGTTTCTACTATGAACTAACTTGGGTTAAGTTGAGCTGGTTAATTTTTCTGAACTATGAGTTATTTTTTTGTTTATTATTTAATTGCTTAATTAAGTATGCATAGTTTCCACTATGAACACAGGAGCTACATGGTTTCATAATAATGCAGCTCTGAGGATGAACTAGATCAAATGCTATGGTAGCTTATTTTTTTAAGAATGAGACGAAAAAGAATTGCAGTAAGTAAAATATATCATAAGTTTTGTAGTACGTCTTTTATCCCTTGGTTGTTTTGTCATACAAACAAGGATACAACTTCACCTTTCCACTTAATCTTTCTTTATCAATCAATGCTAAAAATATCACCATATTTATGCACCAGTACACTCACACACACACACACACAAAGATAACTAATTCCTAACTACTTCATTGAAAACATCTTGTTCAAAATTTCAGAAACATGCTTCATTCGGAAGCCTTTAATGTTAATGAAAAGTTTCCAAGGATCAAGTTAACTCATGTTTTAATTTAGGAAAACATGTGACTTAAAATTTTTGAGCTGGTTTTGAGGATGTTTCCACTTGAGTTAATTTTCCACACCAGAAATTCTAGCTCAAGTTAACTCATAGTGGAAACCAAACTTTAAAGCATAATAAGATGCATGCATGAGGAAGACTGATTTAACTAAATTTCATTAATTCATTTTTCATTTAATCAAATATTATCTTTTGGGCAATTTCAATTCGGTTATCAATTATAAATGTTATACCATTGTTGAGCTGCAACCTTATCAAATCCAATCATTTCAATGATCTTCTCCTCATTCGTTTTTGTGTTCACGATTATAGGTGCATCTCCCTCGAACTTACCAGCACCATATGTTTTTTCTAAAGCCTCAGACGCACTGATGCCGAATTTGACTTTCGCTGGTCGTATAAAAGAGCCATGCTTGTCCCTGAAAAATCAATATTTTCAAAAAAACAATGATTTATTAATGATAAAATATATACATTTAACAGACTGGAAATTGATACTTGATCTTTAACTCGAATCGTAAAAAATATTGATGTGAAAACAGATTAATCACATTCTACTCACTTGCAAGAAAAGTAACAGGTCCCATTCAGACTGCCATTATGTTTTCCTCTTTCTTCATCCCATTCCACACCATACCAAATACCTAAATTTCAATCCAGCAGACTCTCTGTTAAAAATATGATTTGGCAAAAACCTGTTGCTGAAAGTTTTAGAAACTCAATACTCCATAATTATGTTTATTAAGGAAGTCTTTGTGTTTAATTTTGTCCCTATGGAAATCATTGTATTGACCTTTTTAGAAGCTTTAAATGTCATCGCTGTCATTGAGGCACCATCTGTTTTTAGTAAAAAAAGTGAAAAGTGAATTATATACAGAAATAGTTATATAAAAAAAGCTTAAAATTAGATTTTAATTTGTTAAAAGAAGATCTGATGCAGCTTGATATGAGCAAGTTGTGATATTTTCTTACAACACATCCTGCCTAAAATCATGAAGCCCTACCTTCTGACTTCTGACATTCATACTTGCACTCACATTTCAGATAAAGAGTTATAATTCATCTTAAGTTAAAACACATTTCATACAGGAACCAGGAAACATTTCATTCAGAGCTGCCACTTCCCTGACAACACAATCTACCCTCTCATTTTTTTTTAATCTGGCACGTTCCACAGGAGCACTAATTCATATGACCAACATGATATTGACTCCCTCTGTAAATAATCTTTCTCGTATCTATCTTTTTCAGAAATACGTGTACCTCTTGTACGAATTTATAAAGTAATACCGAATTCGCTTAAAGGGGAATCAAACCCTCAGATAAAATTTTGTAAATTCATTCAAAAAATCAAATTAATAAAAATAAAACTTGTTTGAGACTAAAAATAATCTTCCTTCTCTTCGTAATTCGTCATAATTGAACCCAAAAACATTAGCGCTGAGGTCCAAGACAGAAGCCGTAGTCACGTGATATGACGTGTATTACGCTTAAGTTTCGCTCGATCATAGAGAAGTGATAAGGATGGCAAACAGTGAAACAGAATATCACCAAAGATATCTGATACTACTGACGAGGAAGATGAAGTAATTAAGAGTTTAGGGTGCTGTCTAAACAAATCCGTTTGAAGTTGATTGAGTGTAAATGCTGTCAGGAGAATGCAACTCTTTTAAATGATAAACAGGATAACATTCAGTGTATCACTTCACATCCAGACTTCAAAACATTTCGAACAGAATGGTTTTGGAAACGGCTGTAACAAGATATATCAACGCTGTCATCAAAATTTCAAAAAGTTGCCAACGTACATAAGTAATTAAGCCGTAAATAATGCATTTTTAAATATTTTTACATCTTCATTTTGTTCCATGTCTGTCTTCATATTTTGTCGTTCCTCCAAAAGCATTCAAAAAAATAAACAAATACGAATTTCTAATAAGGCCTAGTCTATCTCTATAAAGAATTCTTCTAGATTACTAGTTCTTAGACAAATGCTTTACACAAGCTACCGATCACATACAACATGGGTACACTACTTTGAAAGATTAGGACATGAGTGGTGATGCAGATCCTACACTATAATTAGATTTAATAATAATTAGATTTTTGTTTATCTGGAAAAAGAATTTTCAGACAGTTTGTCACAGGCTTTATCGATTAACATTCATGCACATGCAAGCTCAAAACATAGTGTGTGTCAGACGGGGGTTGGTTTATGAGACTTTAGCCCCAAAAAATCAAAAACATTTTCATATAAATTTTTGTCACTATGAGAAAAGATGTATAACAAACTATTTGTTTAGTATATAAAATAATTACCTGCTGCTGTTTTCCGATCTGTAAGTAACTTAGATATCAATAATATGTGCCACCCGTTTTTGTCGCAATAAACATAAGACATGAAAAACAGTCCATTCTTCGACACGAGGTAACTCATTTCATAACAACGGAGAGCAGAAAAATATGTTGAGCGTAATGTACATCACGAAATCTCCTCCGTCAACTTTCTCAACAAAGTTAGAGGAACTTATAATAAGAGAAAAAAAATAGGAAAAAAGCACTTTCAGTGATTTTTTTTATTTTCCCTAATAAAATTAGGGCTTGACAAGAGAATTTAATGAAAAAAAAATTTTGGGTTTGATTCCCCTTTAATCACAACTTTATTTTCAGTTTCAACATCTTCCAATTTGTTTGCTTCAATATTTTTTATTTTTTATTTTTATTTTCAATCACTTGTAACTTTACATTTCGATGAATTACATTATAAAGTAACTTTTTTTCTGTGGTGTCATTGAAAAGGTCATTTAAAAAGCTTCCAAAAGGTGAAAAGAAATAGGTGAAAGGAACGAATGTTTGTAAAGGTTATGAATAATCAATGAAGAGAAAATTTAGCTTGGTGTGTTTTTGTTTTAAAAGAAAAATTGTTTAAATGAATAATTTGACTTTTTACCGAACTATTCCAGGGTTCAAATTAGAAAACAATTCTCAGTTTGCAAAAATAACCAACCCTAATTATCGTTTCTCTGACCATTCTCTATTGCCTCCCCTTTTTAGGCAGGCTTTTCCATGAAAGGTGTGCAATCGCGTGCACCACACATGTGCAAGACGTCTTATAAATGTTATCAATTGCACGCACAGAATCACATGAGTGTTCCTCATACTACTATGTGATGGTTGTTTAGTTCAGAATTGAATATAAACTGTTATTTTATAAATATAAACAGAGTTATTTTAACAAGTTCCTCTTTTCGAAAATCTTGGTCAAGTTTCCATTTCCCTGTGTTATTGCAAAGGGAGTTAGAAACTAAGTTGCTTTTTATTTTCATTGAATAAGATGAAAAGGAGTCCTACTGGTACCACTTACTTTCATATTCTTTCATTAGGTGAAGAAATGACTTCGTATAAGGAATGAAATTTCAAAATTACCTTTGCAACGATGTTCGTGCTCCCTAGCAACAGGACATTTGATAAATAATCGCTCAATATGGCTAAGTTATCTTGTCAATTGAATCATCTAAGTTGAGCATGTTTTGTTTCATATAAATAGTATATAGAGCATCTTTGTTAGTCCCTCCTCCTTAAAGCAAAAATAATTTTTCCTTTCCCAGTTTGAATATTATACACAAAAAAGATTGAGGTTGTGTTTATGTCAAACATGAGCTGTGACAGTATCTATGTTTTTCTGTTGCATTATTTGAATTGATCCTATACACTACCTGGGAGCTATAGCATATGTGACTCATCACTTGTGCACTCAAATATTCATGGAAAGGCCTGCTTAGGTAAGTGTCATAAAGGGATCATCGCTTCATAAGCGTGAGTATTATTGCATATCTCATCTACTTGGGCCTGAACATCTTTCATGAGTGTTCTAACCATATGCTTCAAGATAAAGACCTTACAAACAATGATACCCGAACCCATCACGTCACGTTTGATTTCCTTGACAACAGCAAAACTACTGTACCAAAAAATAAAAACTCAATCTTTCTAATTGTTTTTTTTGAGCAAGGTTAAGTGACCGCTAGCCACAGGTTCAGAATTGTCATGTCTGTTTACATACGAGACAGAAAATTTTGGGTTCACAAATTTTGATAAGGGGAAAAACAGCTCACGAAAACATTGAGTCGCCTTGCAGAAAGCAATTTCCACCTGCTAATTTGAACCCTGCATTCCTTTAATAGTGCTAACATCAAATAAAACCAAAGTTAACAGAATACACTGAAACACAGACCATTGAAACCACGTAATAAGTAACTTGACATCAACATCATATAGAAATAAAACTTTAGCTACCTTCAGTTGGAGGAATAGCACCAATATACCTCACAGTACCAAAATGATTTTCCAAGTAGCAACGTTCACCAATGAAATAAACTTGATCAGAAGAGTCCATTATAATTGTTTATATCTCTATAAGATATTTATCATGCAATGTTAGTCTATGCTGAATGGAGTTGAACAACTTTCCTTCTGAGCTAAAAGCTATTGTAATTCTTTTATTTATCTTATATAACAATACCAGTGTAGTTTGCAATAGCTTATCCCAGTATTATAAACAAGGACTAAGAAGTGTAATTTCATGTCTTTTTAAAGGATTATATACATGCTTTGTATTTTTAATACAAAATATGCAGATCTCTATTGACTGATGTTTTCTGTTGGGCTTTTCCTAGAATCTGAATTTTTTTTAAACAGCCTTTGGTATCTCATCAGTATTAATTTGCAACATTTATTTTCCTTTGGTTTTAAGAAGTTAAAAGGTTCAAATACATTATAACACTTAAAAAACATATTAAAATTAAAACCGAATAACAGTCTTGTATTACCTAATAGCATGCTGTCTAAATGTAACTTGAATGTTTGTGGTGACAATGTGACAGTAATGGAAAAAGCATTTTTCAGGCCAATCCCCGCATGTGAAAAATATGGGGAAAATCGACCCCCCCTGAACATCAAAGTGCACCAACCTCTTGGTGACATGCCCTGATGAATTCCCACCATACCCATTTTCATCTAGTCAAAATACAATTTTACATCTCAGGATTAAGGTGTTATATTACATTACATTATACTGTCAAAAACGTTGGTTGAACAAAACCCAGATGTTTTTAAGCCTTCCTCATTGCAAATGCTGACGTCAGCAGAACTATGTGAAGATTGGATGCTTGAGCAAAAGTTCAGCTCATTTAAGAGAAAGATTGCCTGTCCGCTGTACAATTGAATTGATATTTCTAACCCAAGGTGTTGACTATAACCAACCAATGGACAAAGAAACTTGTGCTTTGCAAACTGATTTCAGCTTAATTGACCTTGCGTTCACAGAAGTCTGTTTCACAGTTAGGAAACATTAAAACCAGAAAATCTGGACTTCTCATCTTAAAAATGTATGACTGTCATTCTTTACAGTTCTCAAGCAATCAATCATCGAAAGGATCTGTGTTAACGTTTTGTTGATGTGGTGAATGAAATCTCCAAGAGTCATCAGATGGATTAAAATGCATTTCTCCTGACATTAAAAAAAAAGAAAAGTAATGATACAATTTCAAGGACGCCTCACTACACCGAATTTCTGAAAAAATATTGTTATTTCAAAAAAGTGATAAACAGATTTTAATCATAACATACCCTATTTAAATCGTCGATTTCGGCAAAATCTATATCATCATTTTCTTCAAACAAATCAACAAACTGTTCTTACTGTTCTTCCTGTTCTTCAGCTTCGCCAAAGTCAGCACCGTCTTCATTCTCATCTTGTGCCAGATTTATGTCACATGTTTGAAGCATAGGATATTCATTCTTGTGACAGTTGCGATAACACTTTAAGAATGTAACGTGTGGAAACAACGTTGTGCACACAGATAAAATTGGATGGTGTTCTTTTTCTTGGTAAACTGACTTTGGCAAATACCAGAACAACATTTCACAAAAACTTGATTTTTTTGCCTTAGATTTGAACAAGTGTACAAACTCAACATCAAAACCAGCACAAACAGAAAATTTATGAATATCTTCGTAGGCAAATGAACAACAGGCTATTTTGCAGTTTCAAAGCCTGCATTCAATTTTCTATTAAACAAGGTATTGCTGGCATCATCCACAACCTAAAAATAATCAACAACTATAATATTAAGTAAATTAAAAATTTTTAGGTATGCTATGTTAAAGCGAGTTAAATTTTTTCAAAGACATCGCCAATTTGAATACAAAAGCAGCTTACCTTCTTCATGGATTTCTAAAACAAATCTCCAATGACAGCAAGTAATTCCTTCCCAATCATTTCCACCAAAATTAACCAAAACAGTTTATATCAGTGTTTTAAAAGTGCGGGTGAGTTTCATTCGATCTTCTTCATGTGGTTTTCTCACAATCACATAATCATTAAACTGTAAAAAGTAAACCACATAAGACTATGTATAGGGCTTAAACTTTTATACTTTTTAATGAAATTCCAACCAATAATTTTGAAATTTCATGCATATTAAAGAAAATACAAGCCTGTCTTCATTAGGCTTGATTAATGTTTGGTAGTATGAGTGTTGATGAAGACTTTATTATAGGAGTTTATTATGTATTGGTTTCTTCTTTTACTGATTTAGCAACTCAAGTGGATATGAATTTTTCAAAATTTGGATCATGTGCCATTCCTAGGTCCATCTTTACATTCGTGGATTTAAAGTTGTTTTTTTCTTGTAGGTTGTTTCTTGTACTTAAAGATAATGAACTATTATAATGGAGAGCTGAGGGTTGCACAATGTTGATGTAAGCAAAAATATAACAATTAGAAAATGGTCTGGGGAATGACCAGCTGTTTTATTATCAATGGAAATAAAGAAATGATTGGCTCCTTCGGGGAGATTATCTCACAAGAAAACTGCTGACATTTTTTCTTGACCTTACAATATAGTCCCTTATCCTAAATACAAATGATAGATGATCATGGAAAAGAAGAATGATTTTTATAATTATACAAAATGAACTAAATAACAAAGATTTGATTATAAATGAATGACTGGGATGTATCTAGTTTATTGTTGCAAGAGTCAATGAATGTGAGACCTATATTTATATATATATATACAAAGAAACCTACATGACTTTGTGGTTAAATAACGTGTTGGTTGCTATTGATTGCTTTTACAGATGCTCAAAAGTTAATGCCAGTAAGAAAAACATTCAGACAAGTACCTTATTACAGGAAATAAACAAATCACAAATCACTCAGAACATTAACGCACAAAAAATTAACGCGGTTTCTTGAAAATATGCATTTCTGGAGCATAAAATCAATGCGGTTTTCCAAAAAATGACCTTTTCCTTGCATGAAATAAACGCAGTCAAGGGGAAGTTTTAGAAAAAATCAAGTATATATAAATAATTATAGTAAAACATAGAAGTCATATTTTAGATATTTCGACAATTAAATGTCTTCATCAGTAGAATGTATGTACAAGTAAAAATTGAGACATATAAATATAAGAGAAAAGCTAAAAATCATTCAAGTGTAAAAAATCTGGTAAGCGATAATGTTGAAAAGAAATCTGAATAAATAAACGAAAATAGGTCCCAACAGAAAAACTAAATTGTCCAAAATAAAAGTAATAACCAACAAAGGAGAGCTTGCCACACTCATCCTCTCTCACAGGAATCTCTTTGAAGCGGGAAACAAGTGACGTGATGTTGATAATTTCCAAAAAAGAATAAATGTGAAAATCACTGTCCAAAATAAACGCAATAACCAACGAAGGAGAGCTAGCCACACTCTCATCCCCTCTCACAGGACATATGACGAAGTGAACAAAACCAAAATGTAACCACTGTCCAAACAAAAAATTAATACGATTTCCTAAACAAAAGTTGTTTGATTTTTGACACATCCGGGAGTTTTTATAGTATATATATATTGACAACTTGTAAAATCTGTGTTCAAAAGTGACACGTCCATAATAAATTATTAAATAATTATTATATATTATAATTAATAATAAATAATTATTATTTCTTGTTCAGTTACTCTTATTTTTAAATAAAAGATGGAAATCAATCAAATCACCACTTCCCTTCATTTCAGAGGATTCAACGGAAATCCTAAAAGAAATCGTCAAAGTTACAGTTCGTGAGAGCAAAGTGATGATGATTAATCAGTTTTGTTCTTAAATACCTTTTTAAACACTGTTTTCCTTGTTAAAAATGTCTTAATTGCAGTTTACTCCCATTCTTTAAACCTGCAATTTTTAAAAAACAAAACCATAATTATGATTTCCTGCGACATAGTGTCTATCGGGGTCTGGCCCCCCCCCCAAGCAAAATCGCAAAATTTCACTTCCCCCCTCTGAGATGTCCCCCCCATAGATCTGAAAATTTTGGTTTCCCCCCCTTGAAATGGCTATTTTCCAGAATTCATAAATTTTGAGAAGATGGGTCATCTACTGTTGACTTTATGCACATATATGCTTTCTCGTTTTTAGTAGACAGACAGACCAGCACACAGACTGATTTCGTTTCATTTCGTTTTGAACAGTAAAAACAGGTGAAAAGAATGATAAATGATAAATGCAGCGTCTATTTTACTACTAAAAAGTGCCAAAAAATTAAGAAAGTTTACTACTAGGCGCCTTCACTAACTTTCTTATAAAAAAAGTGTGTATACAAAACATCAACTCGCCCTTACACTTATATATATCTCTGAACTATCTCATCACCCTCTACAACAGCGAGATCAAAATCAAAACAAAGCACTGCAATGACTTCAGGGAAAGTTAATATTCCAAATAAGGGAAAACCAGAAGTATTTGAAAATGACCAAATAAGGAAAATTCGAATAGTCCGAATAAGGTAATATAGGATGGATACATAGACAAGAATCCTTTCCCCCTCCTAGAATATCATGTTAATTGGGGTTTCCCCCTGCTGAAGTGTCCCCCCCAAGCCTTTGAAAAAACTGCTTTCCCCCCCGATCCTGGAACAGAAGCCCAAAAGCCATCCCCACCCTCATCTCTGGGGGGGGAAGACACTATGTGCGAAGAACATCGCTTTTTCAAATTGCAGGTTTAAAGAATGGGTCAAAGTTACAGGAATAAACTGCAATAACGCCTTAAAAAATTTTAATTTTTTCTACACTTTTTACACAAAAGTAAACGTTCATGAAATTAACACAGGCAGGCAATAATGTATATAAAACTAGTGCAGCATAAAATTAATTGGGGCAAACCGTGTTTATTTGATAACTCATTAATTTCCTAGGTATATATACAAATAACTGACAAGATTCACAAAGTCGTGACATCCACAATGACAATTGACAATAATAGAATTAGAATAAACCCAGCTCAGTCAGTCTCTTCAGACAGACAGATCAACAAGAGTTACTTTTCAAATATTTTGCGTTGGTTGAGGTTTGTTTTCTTCTGTTTCATATTTTTTTTTGTGATCAAACCTATTTAATTTTTCATTTCAAATAATGTTCTGTGCAAATAATAGGCTTTCTATTAAAACTATAAAAAGATGTGTTGCTTTATAATGAATTCACTATCAAATTGTTTCCTTTCCGTTTAGACGCACTAACCCTAGCCCCTGAAAGAAAAATTCACTTCGTTATCGGTAATAGCTAGTATGTATCTGCATTGTTTTTGAAGAGAAAAGCAAGCAATCAACAAGTAAAAATAAAAACACATGGTCTCTGCATTACAAAGCTTTCACTGCCATTTTCTTTGAAAATTTGGCGGTGACTTGATCAGTCGAACAGTAAAATAAACCAGTAAGCCTTTATACTCAAAAGAAGTGAGTAAACAGATTTTGAATGTAAACAAACGAAATCGAAAGTAGCATGAGTGTGTGTGTACCCATTCCCCTCATTTTAGTGCGTCCTAAATTTACAACCATGAATGTGTATCGATTCAATTCGGATATTTCGTTAACTAAATTTACATTACCGTAGTACAAGATAGAAAATTTTATCTACTTAAATATTATTGATTATTTTATACCAGTTCTTTTTCGTTAACTACCGTAGGGGGATTTTTTTTGCGTGGATTAAATTTTTGCGAGCCAAGGTTTGAGAGCGTTTTGCGTGGATTAATTTTTCCGAGTCAGAATTTTTGGATTTATTTTTGCGAATGTGCACGCAATGCATGTATTTTATAAGCGAAAATTACCATTTCCATGCCTGCCATATTGCAAAACCAATGGGTGCTTACACAGAGCCAAAAAAGAGCAAATAAAATTTTGCGTGGATTTATTTTGCGAATTTGGCCAAAATTCGCCAAGGTCACAAAAATTAATCCACGCAAAAAAAATAGACCTTTCCCGAATTTCTGTTTAAACACCGTGTTTTCACCTAGCATCTAAGTTTCGCCTCTTTTTCAAACTCTTAATTACTTCTAATTATTCCACTGGGGAACTGAAAGAACGAGTAACTATTACTTACTGAAAACATTATGCAATTAGAAAAACAATAAATTATATAGAAACGAGGCTAAACTTGATAACTAAGCATTAACTCGGCATTTAAACAGAAATTCGGGAAGTGTACTTACAGGGATATGTTTCTTAAATAAGAACGTTCATAATTTGTAGTGGTCGAACATCACTACAAATGAAGTAACATACGAATAAAAAATTGAAAAAAAGGATCAGTGAAGTTGATAAAACACGACTAAAATGGCTGGTTGAAGTAATACGAGCACCGTAAGACCTTCCAACATGGGTGTAGCAACATTCAAAATTTCGAAAAACAATATCTTCTGATGTTTCATTTACCTGCTGCAAATATCGCAGTAAGGCTTTATCAAATAAGGCTACTTTTACGCATTCTGTGGCGTGAAGCATCGCATCAAATTCACGATCACTATGGTAACCGAAACCGTCCTAACATTGAACAGTGTCATTGTTAAAATGTGATTTTTTTTCAACACTTTACGTAAGAATACCTTTTCAGGGAAAAAAAAGTCGGTAAAAATTCACCTAAGGCAATTTTAGTCACTTTCCCCGACTAAATTTTGAAATTAGTCACTTTTCCCTGACTAATTATTTTCAATACAAGAAAATAACCAAGATATGACAATAACGTCTGAGTCATTGTATACCTTATCGGGGAAAAAAAGTCGGAGGAAATTTTTGGTCGGGTGCAGAAAAGTCGGGGGAAAATTTGGTCGGGGAAAATTTTAGTCAGCCCCCCATAAAAATTGGTCACTTTCCTCGATTTTTTTTCCCCGATAAGGTATTTGATTTTTTGAAACAACATCGCAAAGCAGGGAAGAAAATGATCTCATACTTTATTGGTAAACAATTTATTTCCGTTAAAGAATTTGTACCTATGCTGTGCATAAGGTATCTAAGTGATAAATTGGTAATCATCTACGTCTGTGGCCACTGCGTCGCTAATTTTTATGAATGAATTCTTTTTGTATTCTTCTAACAGGTTTGACGCTTCTGGCATTGTTGTCACACATTCCTAAAACGAAAACCACACCCAATTTTAAGTCATGTTGAATTCTGAATTTCATTGGGTACATGGGAGTAGATAGTCGGCACAGGGGTGGTATGATAGCTGGGCATTCTTGTAGGATTGCCTTCCTATTATAAACTATAAATTTGGTCAATAAATTCATTGTAAAGTGACGATGTTTTCTCAGAGTTCTGAAGAGAAAATTTATCAAAAATAAAACTTTGCCTCTTGCCTGAAACCCCAAGGTGCTTCCTTATAATATTGAAAAGCTCTTTTAAGAGAAACCACACCATAGATATACTGTATCAATTATTTATTGGGTTTCATATGGCTGTATATGTCAAATACACCCTTTTTATGAGCTTGTTGTATTTTTTGCCCAGCCTCAGTAACTCAGTCTGGTACGGTGCTTTAAAACCGTATCAGAGTAAAGTATCGAGATACCTTATCGGGGAAAATTTACGTCGGGGAAAATTGCATCATTTTGCAAAATATTACTAATACTTTCTTATAAATTTCACTTGATTTTTTCAATTTCAAACAACAACTGGATCGTTTTTTTTTTAGTCAACTTTTGTTCAATTTTACAATTTTTGAATTCTGAGCATTTACCGTTTTTTCTTATTGCTGATTAAGGTATTTACCGCATGCCGAAGCTTTTTAGTTCTCCCACGCCATACCCTATTCGGTGCTTTGGGTGCTTCTGTTTCAACTTTAGCTTCTAACTCGACAATTTCTCGTTAAGGGATACTTTTCTCCAATTTCTAATTTTAGCTCACTGTTTTAAATATACATACACCTTCATTTTATGACTTTTACTTCACAGGACATCTAAGACAACAGTGTATACATGTGAATATGATACTACTGTAGATTTTATCCTGTATAAATATTCGAGAAATAAATAAAATAAAATAAAATAAAATAAATAAATAAAAATACAGCATCACTGCACAAGTAAAACAGCTGAAAACACTTACGTCAAACAACAGGTCATTCCTATGCAGCTGCAGGACGAAAGCCAGTGTTAACTCCGACTGGCTTCTTACAGCAGTGTTACGATCACGAAGGAGCGCTATAAACTCCGGAATCACGTATCGAACACGATCCAATGGCAGAACCTCGGGTGTCTTTTTCGAGACATGTTTCAGTGTCTTAAGCGCAGCAAGTTTGACGTCAACCGACGCGTTCGCTAAATTCTAAAATCAACAAAGGATTATTTTGTCAAATTATCCAACACTCGCCTCCTTTTGATACATTGCATTGTCTCACGGCATTGCATGACAACATCTATGTGCAGCAACAAAACACTGTGGAGCAATCGTGATAAGAAAGAAAGAATGATGAAATATCGATGTTTACAAAAACATCCGCAAATATATATAACTTCCCTGTGGACAAAAATTGTCAAAAAGCCACTGCGATGAAGAGCATTTTCGTCGAAATATTGATTTTATTTCTATAAAAACGCACTCTTTTGCTGTGGTTTTTCAACAAATGTGCCCAATGGGTTATCCGTCGATTAGATAAGAGAGAAGTAATGGCTGATTCCTCACCTTCTTCATGGAGCTGATTACGACAGTAGGTGCAGCTTCTGAATTTTCATTTGAAAACATTAACAAATGACCAAGTGAATGTACACCATATGTGCAGATAGGAACCTACAAGAAATAGATGTTCTCTTTTAAGCTGAAACCTCTCCAGTAGTCAACCTTAGTTACACGGTTAATTCTTTTATCATAGAGAAAATAATTAAATTTAGTTAGTAAGTAAGTAACTGGGAGTTTTTAGTCCTTGGAGATCCATCCATAAAGGTTGGCTCTTCCGCCTGCCGACTTGAAACTTACCGCCAGAGATACCTACAGCATTGCCCTAACTTACCGCCAGAGATACGTACAGCATTGCCCTTACTTACCGCCAGAGATACGTACAACATTGCCCCAACTTCCCCGAAGGCCAGTGTGCAGTCAGTCAATGGCTCCCAATGGGCTGATACGCTGCCTTTAAAGCGCATCGGAGTGGAATATCGAGATACATGACTGGAGCTCGAACACGCAGTGGTCAATTTCAAAGGTACTAACCACTATACTAATTTGTGCACTGTTACACAAAGAGATTCTTGCAGGGCATCTCTATCACGCTGAATAGGAATAGGAATAATAACCAAACATTTTCTTATTAGTTACTTATTGTACATACCCTGTCGTTGTTAGAGAGTTGTACCACCACATTCACAATATTGTCTTCATCCACTGCAGAAAAGACTTTAGAGGGAGCATCATACAATGCGTAGGAAAGAGCAACTGCTCTACCATGACACACTGTCCAATCCAGAGTTTGATTCACGTCTAGAAAGAACAATTTCCCTTCAATAAGTGGACAATTACAATCGAGGAAAATCAAAAATTTCATAACCGACAGGTCGGTGTAATGACCACAAAACTCAAACGAATCGATCGGTTTGACTGGCAGTCAGTTGTAATGCTTTATGCAGAAACGTTGGCGGAAAAAGGAAATACCTTATCGGGGATAATTTCGTCCCTTTTCCCCGACGAAATTATCCCCGATAGGTAGTGGCAACTTAAAGGAGGACTTACCCAAAAGAGACCCCTTAAGTAGCTGTGTCATTTCGTCTGCAGATAGGACTTGACACAACGCACCCAATGCTGCACCAGAATTAACGCGAATTTCATCCTAAAAAGTGAATCAAGCAATAAAAGGGCTGCTCAAGATTCGAAGAGAAAATTAACCAAATCATCTCGAAAAATATCATTTTTTCCTCGCAAGTATAATTCGATATGTTTCAAAGGCTTTTGCATTGTCACTGAATATTACCTTGCCAGAGTTTAAGAGTTCCAGCAATGTTTCCAGTAAACTGGCTCTAATGGCTTCACCCATCTTCGCACCAGCATTGAGTGTGATTGTGCGCAACGCTTGTAGAATCGTTTCCCTTTTGAAAAAAAAAATATACACCGGCAAGACCTTAAAATCTTGGTAATAAAGCAAGAAACGCAAATTTTAAAAAATGTAATATATATCTGATAAAAATATTACGAAGCTTTTCGTCACATAAGTAACATCTTCAGGTATAAGGTTTATATTACTCTTTCTTGCTTATTACGGTAGCAGCGATAGCGAATACCGTATTAAAACACCCGCGGACTCCTACTCCTCCTCCTCCTCCTCCTCCTCCTACTACTACTACTCCGGCCGAAATGGCAATTAGTCTGTGATTTAGAGTCTGCGAGACTCTACTAATAACGCAATGTAAGTTCTAATGAAGGAACGCAGCCTTCGAATTTTGGAAGCTTTAACAAACATTTAAAAGTAGATTGCGTTTTGTTTCAAAAGTACATAATCTGATATTTTGTAGCTTAATCCATGAAAGATTGAATTCTTATCAAATAGGCCTACATAAAAATGGGACTTTTAGTTAATTACGCTAACTGAAAATACTTGATATGTTGCTTTTCTTGACGGTAAAGCTTATCAGTTCAAAATTTCTTATCAGTTGTTAGCTAACTATACACTGTGTTTCTGTATTAGGGCTTTCATTCAAAGATCTAGTTCAAAAAGGCAGTTATTTGTTTGAATTCATTTTTGGTTTCATGAAATTATAATTAAAAACATTATATATATATTTTTTTTTCGAAACGCGTGGTTTTTTTTTCTACACATAGTCTTACAAAAAATAAAAAAATCATATACAGCTCACGCATGTATAATTCTTTTGTCTTTAATAAATTAATTTCTGGTGGTTTATGATTAGACCCTATTTACACTAATTAATCATTTTCATCGAATTTATCGTTAATGCCTGTTTCCACCAGTGAGATATAAAAATACACAAGCCTCAAAGAACTTTGTAGTAACTTTTCATAACTTTAAGTACAATTGCTGCTACCGTTTTGCGCCATCTGGCTCTTGTTACTCAGCCGATCTTAGATCGAGATGAGTATTGGAATCGGCGTTTTTCTTCTTCTTCATTAAATTTTGCCGTTTTCGGAAAGTCCGTTCGGATTTCGGATTGTTTGTTTATTCAGAATAGTTAATGACAGACCCAAAACTTTATGCTAAATGCAATACAAAAACTTTCAATAATAACTCATAAAAGAATTATCTTTTCTGTACTTCTGAAATACTTTTAGAAGTTATGTTAGACCTTTTTTGTTGATAACTTCTCAATTCAATCTTTAAAATTTTTATTATCAAGTCTGTAAAATATGCACACAGCTCGTAAAACGTTTTCGCTTGTTATGTTTTGAGGAAATTGTAGAAGTAGCTTTGTAGAATCTTTGAAGAAGAATTTTAAGACTTCTTTCCTGTCTTTATCAACTTTTGCCATGGAAATATTATCATGAGAACATTCCTTGTAGGCAATATTTATGTTTAGTCGACTCTGGGAAAAGTTCTCGAAAAAGAAGATGAAGGATTGATAATAAACAAAACTGTACTACTGTGGAAAAGCTTTCAATGTCACAACAGAAATGTATGTAGTATCAACATTACTGGTGAATACGTCTTATCATTAAATCCATGAAACATGCTCATTTCATTTGATAAATATTACACTGAACTGATCCATCTGTCTACACACTGATACAGACCGAAAGTATAAACATCATGCGCAAGATATTGGTGAACGATTATGTTTAATAAAACTGTTTTTCCGGCTCCGAAATGTCACAGTGAATTGAAAAGTGGTTGAGATTAACATTAAGTTTAATAAATTAAAGAAGGGAGTAATTTGGTGAATTCCAGTCTGTATCAAATTTTTAGTCACTGTACAATGCTCGATCAAGTTACCACTGTGTGGGACTGATTAGTGTTAAATTCACATTGAAAAAGATGACATTATTCAAAATAATCAAGATTCTTTCTACTGCAAACCACTTGACGCAGGCACAGATTAAGTTTGGGATATATACAATGTCAGGAAAAAAATCTTTGGATGATAATTAGAATCAAACCAATATACATACATATATATAATTTAAAATTTTGGCATGTAGCTAATATGTGCTAGGACACAATATAACATGTTTGAAAAGAACATTACAATACGGATCCTAAAAAAGTTTTATTGTGTCATTTGTCTTTTCGTGCACAATTGCTTTATTTGTAAACTCCATGAAAAGATTCAAGTGGTAAATGCAGTCAGTGGTGGATCTAGAGGGCAGGCGCAACTTATGGAGAAACGCATTAACATAATTTGTCAAATTGGTTTATATTACCAATGGGATTGTTTGAATGTTTTTCTTTTATGTTGAATTGTTAACACTCTCTCACACAAGTTGCGACTTACCTTAAGGGGATTTTTTTTGCGTGGATTAATTTTTGCGACTTTTGCGACTTTTGGCCAAATTCGCAAAAATAAATACACGCAAAACGTCAAGATATGAACGATTCGCAAAAAAAAATCCAAGCAAAATGTTATGATTTTATTTGCTCATTTTTTGGCACTGTGTACCTTTCGTATATTAACTATTTCCTTTTACTTATCAAGCACCCATTGGTTTTGCAATGTGGTAGGCATGGAAATGGTGATTTTCGCATTGCACTTTGTTCACATTCGCAAAAATAAATCCTTACATTTTCTTGAGAATATCTGACTCGCAAAAATCAATCCACGCAATACGCTCACAAACCGTGGCTCGCAAAAATAAGTCCACGCAAAAGTAAATCCCCTTAAGGTACTTCTTGTTCCGCCACTAGCAGGTTTAGTAGAAATAGATTTTCATATTGCATGTTATGTTAATTTAAATTATATCCAATACATATAATTTTTACATTGTCGTGGATCTTTGAAATGCTCAAGTTTCTCCTGCTCCTACTAATCCAAGTTGTGAACAATTTCATGTAACGTTTACTTAAATATGTTTCCCATTTCTGGCAAAATTTGGAAGGTTTGCACAAAGAACAATTGGAAGGTCCTGATGTTAAATTTGACAAGGTCTTCAGTTTTTAAGCAAGTTTGACCTATTTTTACTCATTTGATTGTAATAGATTTAATAGTGTTGAAGTCAATACAATTGTGAAAGTCTTCGATCCATATAATTTTACATAATTTATGTTAGATATACTTCTGCAATTTACTTAAGTCTTCCTCACTTCATACTAGCCTCTTACTATAAGCGTCATCTCAAAGGGATTGCCTGTAATGTAACATTGGGCACAATTTAATCGCAATTATAATTGTTATATCGGCTGAGTTACCGCCCTTTAGGGCTGTTTTATTGACAATTAAAATCTTAGGTTTTGACTAATTACGTATGCAAAAGATTCAAGTTTATGCTTGTAAAAATTTAATACTTGTCTCATAGACCGATATTTACTCCGACACGAGATTCATAATTCTCAAAACCGCGTAACAAGGAATATATGGATTTATATGTACAATCAAATCACCATAATTCGAACTTCCATAATTCGAACTCTCTCTCTAATTCGAACAAATTTCATGGCCCCTTCACATACTATGAGTTTGTCAGTGAACTTCCGTAGTTCGAACAAAAATCAAAAGTTTTTTTTTTCAGCCCTATGTAATTCGAATTAGAGAGAGAGTTTACTGTATATCACTCCAACTAAAGATTTCTTTTCGGCAGTTCTTAGAAAAGCGTTGCTTGCAAGAAGTTGAATTCTCTGCTGGCTCTACAAATTGTCTGGGCACCAGAACTGCCTATGAAGCTTGTTAAGAAAGTAAAGCATGGCAGACAACGCAAATCTAGATTCAGTTATAACCTTATAACAATATGAATATATTCATATATGAATATGAATATATTCATATTGTTATAAGGTTATAACTGAATCTAGATTTGCATTATTTTCAGAACTTCCAGAACAGAAGTTCCGTGTCCTGACATGAGGTTGGAGACGTGGGTGAGCAAAATACCTGATAGCGTTGTCTTCGTTATTTTTGATTCCATTGCGCAGTTCTGTAAACAACGAATCAACACGTGTATGTAACACAGTCAGCAGTCCCAGTGCCCAAGCAGCTTTGTTTCGTACTGCTAACGTTTGATCGTTCAGTGCTTTGATGAACGTCGTCTGCAGTTGTGGGAGGAATGGCTTCAGCATGATTCCAACCTAGGATGTCGAAATGGAAGCACGTTGTTGTAGACTCAATACTCAAACACTGATGTCATGAAAACGAACTCACTTTACATGCCATATACCACTGATACATGCTGATACATTTACCATTACATCTACGGCATTAGAAGAGATGAAACAGTAACATACCTTTGACAACAGCAGGCCGAGGGTATCCAAGATCGCCACCTTCACATTCCAGTTGAAGCGATCACCAAGTATACGGATCAGAGGACCGGTGATGTGAACCACCGACGGTTTCAAAGCGTCAGCACTAGTGAGTTTTATGACCTCCCCCAAGATGTTAGAAGCTTGTTCTTTTACGTCCTGCGATCCGTTTAGTATACCTTCACGAAAGATTGGTAACACTGGAGTAATGCCCTGTCAAAAAGAAAGAGATGAATACAACTTAAAAAACAAGGGATTTTTCACTTCCACTTTCGTCTCGTTTCTTCTTCCTTTGTCAGGTGCCGCAGGAAGAACTCACTCAAAACATGTTTTAATGTCCAAGCTCATTGAAAACGTGAAAGATTCTAAATTCGATAAGGTTAATTCTTCAAAAGTAAATGTTACAGACGTTCAGATCAAGAAAAATGATTCCAACAAACAAAGCCAACAAAATCTGGGTCCAAACGATTACCCGCGGGGAAGGTTTCGATACAACATGAATAAAATAAATTTAGGGAATAAAAAAAATTTTTGTTTTTGAACTTTCATCTCTACGAACTGTTATTCAATGCAACCGGCCAGCATTACTATTTTCTGCACATTACATTATCTTGAAAGGCTGTGCTGAAAACAGCTAATGGCTGGCTGGTTGCTATAGCAACCGCCTGCAAATAAACACCTGTATCAGACTAGCACTCATACCTTTTTCAAAATGCAGAATCCAGGAAGCTGGCCATTCCGGATGTCGTCCCTTACGAAGCGAAGAGCTTGTCGGAGTGATGGAAGGTGTTGTAGCTGCTCACCAGGGTCGAGATGCTGTGGACAGTAAAAACAGTTAAAACGCTTAGTGAGTGATAGCCTTCAGTCCATGGTACATGGCGTAGAAGGGTCAATCAGATAGATCGCACACAGATCACAATACTTTGTTTTTCTAGTTCCAGATTTTCATGATGGTAACCTTTTCTATGTATTGACCTGACGGAATCGTATATTAATGCTTGGATGCGCGTTTCTGTTTCAAAAATCTTTGGTTGGAGTTACGCTCACAATGATAGCGTGAATTGTTTTACTCGAAGTTATTTTCGGTGATTACTCGAGTTATCTTGGTATGACCGGTTTTGTACACGGGTAAAAGCAGTATACACCATCGCTACACAAGATATGAACTCAACATAAATACGTGGTCTCACCTTAACTAAAGCGTCCAGCGCAGACCAGCCTTCCAGCACAACGACACTGTCCACATCATTCATCAGTCGTATGATATGATAGAACAACTGTTGCACATACTGGCTATAGTCGATTTTGCTCTCTTTACAGAAGATAGCTAACAATTTTGCCGCCACCTAAACATTAACAGTTCTCGCTACAGGCAGTACTCTCAAGCCATTAAAAAACCATCAAACAGTCCAATACACGTTTTTTTATAAGCAACACAAGTAAATTTTTTTAAAACGTTAAGCAACGGTACTACCAGAATCTTAAATAAATCAGCAACATGGAGTTTTAAAATGGTGCAGCAGTAACTTAGCAACAACACAATTCTTACCACACTAGGTTGCAGTACTAGGTTGTATGCTAGATCATATGATGGTTTGAATGTCTTAGGCTTAGATACTTTAAAATAGGTACGTAGGTTCTCAAGACGGGACATTTTCGATTAATTACATTACTACTAAAAAATGGTCATTTTTTAAGCAACATCACTACTAACATCTGGCCTGTGTTTAAATTGTAACATTGTTGTCAAACTACCCAGCAACACCTACTATTTCATATTATTACCTATTATTATTATTATTAGTCACAGTTATAACCCATATATAAGACTTATATGACGTACATTTCTCACACCAGGGTTTCTTTCATTTGCAGCAGCCAGTAGTTCGTCGATTATCGTCTTTACGCCAACCCCTTCTTCTACAGACAGAATCAGTGTGCGGGTACCTTCTAGTGCCTTAAACGAAATAAAGGAATCAAGTCAATTCGACTCCATTCTTGAAAGAGAAAGGCTTGTATAGAAACCTTTGAGAATTTCAATGTGTAAGCAGGCAGCTTAACAATGTTCTTTTCTGTTGAAAAGGAAAGCGATCAGTTCAATTCACTTTGGAGTCGATTGCAAACTGTGTTTACCATGTTACTTCCGTCTTTATCATCATTGACAGCTTGAATCATGGCAGGCAAAATTTTTTCGAGATGTTTAATCAACGCTTCACCGGCTACAGAGGAGAGTATAGCTAAGGCTTTGGTGTTGACAGGTGGAGTAGTGAGTTTGGGAACCAGGAAAGGCAGTACTGATTTGCTTTTCACTGCCATCACTTGTTTCAAACCATCCAAAGCATAATCAGAGAGATCAGGGTCATCCTGGAAGAAGAAATGTTAGACCAGCCATAAAGTAAGAAGTATGTTGGTCCAGTATTCGAGTCCAGTACACAGACAAACAAGTTACTTTATACGGTGAAGATGCCATGTTTGCATCGATTAGCTTTTCCGTAATACCTTTCGCCAATAAAAACTCAAGAATTCACAGATTAGATAATGTATAACTGCTAGAATTACAAACAGTTTTCCAGTTGGTTTTTCATTCACAATGTTAGGTTCACATCAAGCATTCAAAATAGCCTTAAACGGTTAAATACAACCAACATACCAATTTCTTGAAGACATCTGGCAGAACTCCATCAAGAGCCCGATGACCAATGGTATTATGTAAGTTCTCAAATGTAAGTGAAGCAGCATGTCTGACATCAGCTAGTTCATCAACTAACGCCTTTCGGACAGTAGCTATGAGCGAATCTTCAAATTGTACCATCATTTCACGGCTTGTTGAGTCCATGATTTCGCTCAGACCAATACACACGCCCTGACGTTTCGCACCGTCTGTGTTCTCTAGCCCGGCTTCTAATATGGGGATGATCTCAGGTAATATTCTCTCACCAAGTTTTCGAACTAAATCACCAAGTGCTCGAGCAGCAATCTGAAATTTGGAATTGTTGATAGATTACTTGATAGATTAGGTTGTGCCCATTGTGCAATGAGAAACCCACCATTTTCTTTTAAGTCGAAAAACAAATATCTTGTCAGGAAAGTTCATCACTTAAGTCTCCACTAATCAATGAAGTTGAGAAATTTTGGAAGAATTGGTTCAAAATGAAATTAGTGACAGTTCATTTCACATTTAATACCAAACATAAGTTTCTTTATAGCAATAAAAAAAACACTGGAACATGGAATAAGGACCTGATTATATGAGGCACGTTGACTCGGGTTGGGTTGTGAAGTAGAGTTATAGCTAGCTCATCTTTCTTAAGAAACGTTGCTCCCAATTAAAAGAAAAAAGTTTACGCAGGTCAACTTGCACTTTGCCGAATCAACCCACATTCACAACCTGGGACAGAAAACCAACCCAGGTTGATCCATGTTGAGGTTTTTCACTTCTTTTTTTTCCATGGTTATACGAAATGAGCCAATTCGGCTTTCAACCTAACCCAGACCAACCGGTCTATATAATCAGGCCCTTCATGGAGAAAAAACATCAATTCAACATTTTGAAAACATACCTGTCGTTTATCGTAACTATCACATGCCAAACAGCCTAACAACAGCTCAAATAAAGTTGGTAAAATCTCACGCAACGTTTTAACTGTATTTTGAACAATAACTTTCCAGACATGGAGAGCAGCTTGTCGTACTGTCAGAGCCACATCGGAACGTCCCATGTATAGACCAGCATATACACGATCACGACGCTCTTGGCCAACAGTTTGCAATATCACCTACAAAAGCAAAAGCAAACAGTCAACACCTTAGTACTCTTCCTTGCGTCTCATTTCGTGCACTAAAGGTGCTCAAACTACAGGTTAAGGCCTCTGTCACCTTAGCAACTCTGGAAAGATTTCTTTTGTTTAAGTAATAAACAAATCTCAATTATCCTGAAATGTTAAAGAAGCTTATTATCATTGATACATACTGATCATTTTAGCTAATTCAAAGTTCAAATATAGTATGGCTTTGTGAATCGAGTTACGGAATCTTGAGTACCAGACAATCACAACTAATTATGATCACTGTTCATGTTACCTGCGATGAATGGGCAGTACCAAAATTGTCATCTTCATCACCAACTGTAGTTTGCTTCCCAGTAACCCCAGACAATCTGAACAGCAAATCACCAAGTAACTGAACGGAGCTGTACCGAATACGCCAGTGTTCATCGAACAGCCCAGCTTCCAGTTGTGGCAACAGAAGCTCAATTGCACTGTCGGAATACAAACTGATGATGCGCTGACCAGCTTTTAAAGATGTATCGCGAACATATTCACTTTCGTCTGCAAGGCCCTGGTTGAGACAGAAGTTACAAGAAGTAAGCAATCAAATGCCGCAAAAGCGTTTTATTGCACGAGTTTTCCTTGGGTTTGCCGGCTTGCAATTAATCAGAGATACGAAAGGCATTGCCCTAGCTTGCATAATGACTAGCATACAGTTTAAGGGTAGTTATATAAATGGAGAAAAGAGCTGAACAGAATGAACTTATGAATTAAAAAGAAGTACAGAGTAGTAGAGAGAGCAGGTCATTCACCTTGAGAATAGAAGGGATGATTTCTCCAATATAACCAATGAAGTCATCGCCAAATGTTGACGGCAAGTAGATATATAACATGAGATAACCATCTCGAACATTTGGTGCAAGCTCAGTCTTCATGGTGGTGGCGATCACATCAGGCATGAGTGTGTGCAACCTTTCCTGTCCAAGACCATGCAAAACCTCTGCTAATCCTGGAAATTTTGACCGGAGGGCGACATAGTACATTATGTTTTTCGTTACTTGAGCATATGAGTATGCCAAGTTTCAAACTTATGTTTCAAAATATATAATAAAGTACCATTAGAAATTAGAGAAGATATTTAATTTAAGAGTATATTAAAATAGTAAGATGTTGCTTATCAAGTGACATGATCTTTTGCTCTGTCATCATGTACATAACTTATTGAATAAAACCTTGCACATTGTGATTAATGGGACTGTTTTAACTATAGAATATTTGACACACATGTAAAGACAGAAACACCAAGTTTCACATGTTGGTTCTTAGTCAGAATTCTACCTTGTGCAGCACCACTTCTGTCCACACTACTAACTTCTGATGTTAATGTTTCCAATAACCAAGGCATCAGATCATTGAAACAATCTTCACCCATACCTTTAACAATCGCCCCCAATGCTCTAGCCGATACAGCTCGAACCTGGACAATATAGAGGAGATTTTGTGATACAAGAGACTAGTGTAAACATGTTGAAGTTTTTAGGAAGATTCACATTATTGGAACAAATAAGATACCTCAGGAGCAGGATCTAGTACAGATTTTTTCAAACCTGGAACAACTGCTGGTAGATATGGTGAAAGATCCTAAATAAAAGTATATGTGATATAAGTATGACAAAAAAAATTATAACAACATCACCGTAACACTAACAGTTTGAGGAGAAATCGTGAGTGTTATCATTGGAATATGGACTAAGGAAGTTTCCTTAACTGCTCTTATACTAATCAATTTTGTGTATTTATGTAAATAAATTATGATTGACTAAATTTGGATGTTTTTGATTGGTTGATGAATTTTAAAAAAACTGAATTTTTAAAAAAAACAACAGTAGCAATGAAGTTCATGTGGACGATTTTCCATTTTCCATTATTTTAAAGAACAAAAGAGTACATATGAAAGTGACTTTTTTAACAAAATTTTGGGTATTAATGAAAGTATTATATTCTCATACAACATGCAAAAATGAAGATATTACTACTTTGTTTTTAGTCTGAGATGGCCTGAAATATTAGAATTAGAAATAGAAGAATTAACGAGTATAGGAAAGTATAATTTTGTTTGCGTTCACAGAAGAAAAGTATATTTCGAAACATTTACAAATTATGGATTTGGGCACCATTTCGTACACAATATTTATTCTTAACCTTTTTCATATGCATATGGTATCGCAAAAGCTTTTATTAGGAATACTTTTGTTGTGCTTCAGTTCTTCTGGGAAATTAGATTTTTCTGTTTACCTTGTTGAGTGAACCCGTAAAACTTTTACCTGGGATACTAGTATTATTTTGAAGTACCTGTGAAGTACATATGATACAAAGCCCACAACATATAACAGGCTCTGCATTTCTTTATTAAGTTTATTCATCTATTTTATTTTTCCAAAGAAATTCAAAAAAATATATCCGAATAACTTAAAATATTCAGAAAACTTCTAACATTCCAACATAAATCAAGAACTGTTCACAGATCTAGCAGCTATGATAGAAGAAAATTTGATAATCCACAAAGTCACTGCCAGGGCTGTAGCACACTTTTCTCATAAAATTATCGATAATACCTTGGGATCCGTTAACTCATACATGTTTCCCAAAATTTGAGCAGCCATTTTCTTCGTTTCCATGGGGCGCTGATCCAAACCCTTCTCAAGCGTTGGCATGATTAGTGCAAGGGACGGTGCATCGATGAAATGGACGAACGAAGTACTGAGTAGTGATTGAAGACAAGCAACAGTATGCTTGTTGGGATCTGTTAATGCATCCAAAATTATCGGTGCAATCTCTAAACAACATTTTGTATAGTATTACTGATTTCAGGCATTCCCTATTGTGAACAAGAACATCTGGAAACATTATCACTCAATAATTCTATAATATTGTCTTTTGACTGACTAAAAACCCCTGGTTACATTAACCATAACAATTCCCTTCACAAAACTAACTGAAACATACAAACCTTGAATCTCAGGATTTCGGATAACACCACCTATTTGCCTTAAAGCTTGCTGTCCAGCTTTTTGCACTTTAAGGTGTGAATCACCCAATACTTCTGTGAGCTTTGGAACAATACTTGGCAAGCATGATGAGAGCTGTTTAGGTGCACAAAACGACATAGCACCAAGTAACTCAGCACTTCCTACAAAATGCAATTTTTCTAATGTTTTTAAAAAATAATGCAACACTTTACACCCAAGACAATGAGGATCAAACATGCAACCATTGTCTTAAGTCATATCTGCACAGGCTGATACTGTAGTAAATTACTTAAATTTTCACAAAATAAAATCATTTTTAATAGCAATATCAAAGGACATTGATCATGTACATAAGAACTTTTTTCATGTGAATGCTAGTTGTCTAAATGGTGACAAGCCATAATTAGGGGAATTAACCAACTACAAATTTTATCTCACTGTTTTTGGGAAACAGTGAAAAAAATGTCTGTGCACAAAGAAAAGTTTGAATTGAATAATAGACCGAAACACCTGTTTTTGTTCGCCATGAATCTTCCTCCAAAGCTTTTAATAATGAAGGCAAGACAAGTTTTACACCATGGTTGCTAAGATTTTTCATCACTGCCTTTGCTGTATCATCAGCAGCCTAGGTGAAAGAAAAATATCTCTTTTAGATGTTAATGTAAATCATGTACCAATATCTTGTGAAACTAACTGCGACTAAGTAACTGTTAAACTTAACAACTTTGTTGACATAATTACTATGGAGAGTGTATTTATATAGAAAGACATACATACACACTATTTCAATGAAAACACACTATGTTGCAGTGACCTTTTAATACAAACCTTGCAAGAAAACTTATAACATATAAATTTTGTTGTCTCTTAATTTAAATACCTTTCTGATTGCAGCATTAGCAAGAAAATTTAAACAATTTGAGAAACTAGCCAGTGATACGCAAACATTGAAATAACACCTTTTAATAGCAACACTATTGAACTTGAAAAGAAATAATAGTACTGTCATTTTTGTTTTTGTGAAAATTCTAAAATTTAAAATGGTGCCAAATCAAATCTGAATAAGAGTAATGAATGTGCAACAAGATGCCCCTACAAGTATTTCTAGAAAACACTGTCACATGAATGCAAAATAACCTTGTTTTCACGAAGAAAGATTCAAACTGTATTTCATGTCTGTAACTATTGGCAGGTTCTAAAGTAGACGCTTTACAAAAAACAATGTGTTTTTGTCATTCTTGCAGGTTTTTCAAAGGCTTTTAAAGAAAGACTAAAAATTGAAAATTAAATTCCCTAGAGCTTATGAACATAAATCATTGCTATGAAGAGGCGTTTTAGCCATTGAAACTAAGAAGGCAAACCTCTTCCAAGAATAATTCGAAAAAAATTGTAATGTTTACACAAGAATACACTAATCACAGCTTTTACAATGAGAAGATTATAGAATAAGACCAAGAACAAGTGTTTCTTGCTCATGTAGAAATGCAACAAGGTAGAAATGCAACAAGGTACAAATCCACAATATTAAATAAAGAATTAAATCAAACCTCTCGGACATATTGATTTCCATCGCCAAAACAAAGCAAAAGATGAGGCAACAGATGGACAACGTATGGCTCAAACAGTCGTCCAAGCATTGTGCATAGAGTTTCAAAAGCAAACAAAGCCCCTAAACAGAAATAATATGAGAGTTGATTTGGTATCAGAAGTGACGAAAATGTTAACCTAAAAAACAATGATAACTTAAAATCATCTTTTCACTTTTCAATTACGGTAAACTCTCTCTAATTCGAAAACCCATGGGATCGAAAAGACATTCAATTTATAGAAAGTTTGAATTATTGAGGTTCATTTACATAGAAATAATAGGTGAAGGGACCATGAAATTCATTCACATTAGAGAGAGTTCAAATTACGGACATTCAACCGTGTAAACAGAACATTCAAGAAATTTCAGGGATCAATGTTGCCATGGTAATAAAAATGAAATCATTCAGTCTCTAAAAAACACATAGGGCACCTCTTAGAGTTTAACTACATGTGTCCAGTGAAAAAGAGAGGTAGCAGAATTTTATTCTGATTCCATTTCTGGAAATTAGAATCTTGACTTCAAAATAATGAAATAATGCACCTCTCCTTAATAAGCAACATCGAAGTCAATGTCAAAATACAAGAAAGATCCTTTTAGCTGCGAAAGCAATTTAATTTTTCATTATTTTCAGTGAAAAAATAAAATATCACTACTTACCTTCACGATGTCTCCATATTTTCTTATCTTGAATTGCTTCATTCAGTGTGGTGATTATACTGTGCTGTTTCAAGGATAGGATACCTAAGCCTTTAACTATTCCAGCCAATCCAAATGCTGCTCCACGACGTTCACCGTATGATTCAGATTCTAACAGCTGTCAGGAAAAGTGGGATAAACAAAGATGTAATAAGACATCAATTCATTAACCAATGCAAGTGAAAAAATTGACTTCACAAGATCAAGCATAACACTTCACAAAAAAAGGCTGTTTTAAAAAGATGTTAGAAATTCTTTATTTCAATTAGAAAAGTTTATTCTATTACTGTATCATAAGAGGTTCGTTAGAATTAGAAAATATATTGTTCATACCTGATCCATCAAGGTTTTAATTAGTTCAGGTGCTTCATCTTTAACTGCTGCACAAAGTGGTGGCAAACAGTTAGCTACAGCTTGTTGAACCTAATAACAAAATATCAGTACCGAATACAGTCTTAATGGATTGAAGAAGGATATCTCTGACACACCAATAATAATTTTCTAGACATTGCTTTTGCTGGGCTTTGATAATTTATGAGTATGCATGAGTTCTTGGAAAAAATCTTTACCCATATTTCATATAAAAGATTTATAATTGGAAAATTTATCATGAAAATTTATCAATAATTGATATTAATCCATAAAAGCCTTTATTTTTTATCATTATCTATGGTGAAATTTTAAAAAATTACAAAGGCTATGATTTTCCATTAAACCGAATCTGCTATTAAACATTGCCAATGTATTAAAACATTCATTATACATTATGATTTACAAAGAAGCTACCTGCTGTGATGGGGTTGTCAATGCAGCCATCAGTTTGGTGAAAATTGGTTTTATCTAAAAAATAATTGACTTGAGGAAACTGTCTTGCTGTTTTCCAAGAGTACAAAAAGCATGAACCAATTTCATCTGAGAAGCTGTTTGCAACTACAGGAGTAATTTTGATGGTGCATATTATTCTCTACGACAACTAGAAGCTTTTACCTTTGGGTCAGTTTTTGCAAGATGTTTTGCTAGTGATCCAGTCAAAATGATAACAGACTGACGTATGGCGTCATGAGATGACGAATCAGGAGCAAGATCAAGAAATTCTTGGAAAATGGATAACAAGAGCGACATGTGCTCCTAAACAAACGTAATATGAATTAAAGAGAGAGAGATTAAAGAGGCTACTCTTTAATGATGATAACCAGAGTATCAACTGGTTAACAACTATTTCAAGTGTGATAAACACATATTTCCGCATACCTTCCCAAAGTGGTTGATATACTGCATAGCAGCATCTAGCATTTGCTTACGGACTGACTCATGTCGATCTCCGAGTGCTTTGAGTACAAAAAAACGAAAGACTTTCTCCAACTGAAATCAGATAAGTACAGTCAATATCTAAACCACTTTAACAAATTTCATGGGAAAAACATTCAAGTCACTTCTTCATACTTTTTCAACCATTAAAATAGATTTCTTACTACATACCATGTTTTCATTTACATATGAAGCAATTTTTTCTAATGCAAGTCCAATTCCTTGACGAGCCTCCCAAGGATCAACAAACTGAGATGACACAGTACGGCCAAGATTATCAATAACAGGTGGAGGGATCTACAATAAAAATAGTAAAAAAATGGTGACAATTTCTTCATGTGTTTTCGATGTAACACGATAGTTAACACACTATTTGCAAGTGTCAGACAACAAAAAGATTAACCTTAAACTTCTCGTCATACAATGACAGAAGATTTGTAAGGACAGCATCTGAGTATTGCTGCTCATCACTTAATGCTTTTGCCAGAGCCATACTAGAAGCTTGACGAACTTCATCTAATGGATGTGAAATGTCTTCAACAAGTTTGTTAGTGAGTGTCTCAGTAACATATAAAGATGTCTTCTCCCACAAACTAAATGTATAATGATGAAGCATTGGCAATATTGGAAGACAGAGTTGTGTGTTCTTTATTGTTCCCATAAATGATTACAAACCTTTCTGCAAGTTTTGCATTTTCCTCTAGCAAATCAAAGCGCGCAACCATAAGACGTCTTGTCAACAAGTCTTGCATTGATGGATCAAGGCCACTTGATAAAACATCCACAAACTCAACAAGTCCCTTGAGTGAAGCATATCGCAGAACCGAACATTGAGATATCACATTACTGACTAAAATTTCAATCTCCGCTTCAGTAGGTTTTGCACAACCTTCAGTCCCATTGCTAGCCTTGCATATTTCGTCAAACACTGTGTTAGCATATTTTTGGATCTTCCCATCTTTGTTGTGACCATCACATGCCATGATTACTTCAGAAAGAATGCACAACATCTGCCGACGTGGTAGTAGCTCTGGACCATTCTAAATAGTAGCAAAGTACAATATTGATAATTACTTAAAATATATAAAAATAACAAAAAAATCGCTATAACGACGTTAACCTCATCAATTTCTTCCCCATGAGATCTTAATTTACTATGCATCATTATAACTTGCAACCCGTTCATTCGTTTTTGTTCATTGAACTTAACGAAATTTCCACGTTCTTTTAAAATAATCTTAAGTAGCGGAAGGCAATAGGCAAAAACAGGAGCAGTGAATGGTTTCTTCCACGTGTACGCCATCATAATTTGTTGGTTTCGCTCAGTCACAAAAGTGTGCAAGTAGTGCAATGCTCGGTCAGTGGCTGCAGATAATTCTTCTTCACACCAGTTACTAGGTAAAGTAGATCCAGGATTACAATGGCGAAGTGTAGTGTAACCAACAAATTCACCTGCAAAATAAACAAAATCCTCATTACTAATTTCATTATCATCAAGGTAACTCAAGTTTTTGTCAGTTCAATGCTATAGGGGTATGTACTTAATCTTGTTATCATCTGCGTTGAGATTTGTATTAAATTTTGTCATGAAAGACAGAAAGGAAGTTCGCAATCTCATACAAAATTAGCTTATAGCAATCAACTTGTGCAGTCACAATAAACTTTCAGCACATTTAACTAACACACACCTAGATGTCTCAATTCATCTTTGAACAAACACTTTGACAATTGAATATAGAGCGGAATCACATGTGGAGCTGCCAATGGAGATCTTACTAATTGGAGTAAGAGGTCATTGAATTTCACATAACCAAGTGTGAGCTGGACATCGTATATCTCCAAACAAGCACTAAAAACTGCACACCATTTCCTTAAGAGATCATCAATCTAAAAGGGAGACAGTACAGGAGTCAGTACAGCAAAAGAATAATAAAAAGAAGCAACACACAATTGACATCCACAACAATAAGTTGAATAAAATTACTTAATAAACTACACCAATATAAACAGGGGAATTCTTCACTGAGAATGCCTTTTTTTTAATAAGGTCTTTCAAATGCCCTAAATTATTCTTTGCTTTGGTGTTATAATTCCTCACAGGAAAATTGCCCACTAGAGCATAACCAATTTCGTCCTCCCCATGTAACCCATTATACTGTGTGACAATCAACCAATTTCCAGGAGGGGATTGTCCATTGTTCAATCAATGCTCATATGTTCTAAAAGCTACAGATAAGCCAACTTTAAGCTTTAACCTTTAATAAACGCGTTCGGGTTTCTTTTTCCTGTGCCATAATTTGATGCAACTGTTCTTTTTGCTTTTTGTTTAAATCTGGTAACTTTTTGTCTTCACCTTTTTTCTTCCTTAGCTCCTAGTAAGCAAATAGAAATTATTACAAGGGCAGATTCAGCTTTAACATTCATGTCTGTTTTTACTGATAATTCTGTGCTAACAGCTGTCTTTATGAAATGAACACCTTTCACTATCATAACTTTATTCCATGGTGAAATATTAATGCCATGAAATTGATTATGTTAAAGTTCACCAACTTCTTTATTATACCTCTCTCAGCTCCATTTCAGCTTTTTGTTCCTTGAATGAATATGCTTTGGATTCTCGCTTGATGTTACCCTGTTTCATTTCAGCTGCCTTTGCACTATGACAAATTCAATACCCATGCTAGGTTAATCTGTCCAGAATTTTATGCAGTCTAAGCAGTCACTTAACTGAAATTATTATTATTATTTCTTTTTATTCTTGCTCACCCCTCCAAAGCCTGACTTTCTATTCTGACAAACCAATAGGTACTTTTGAGGGGACTGATTACTTTCCACTACAGTTGACATTCATCTCAATTTTGCACCAATTTCCCACTTATGATAAGTGGGAAATTGGTGCAAAATTGAGATAATATCCCTCACCCAGCCCCATTGACACTGAAACATCATATTATTTCTTAATTTTTTTACCAATCATTCACCAACAAGTTGCATAGTTTAAAAAATCAGCAGTTATCAATAAAAAATCCTAATTGGTAGGGAATTATAACACATCGCTAAAAGATAACCCCAAAAAATGTCAAAAAGTTTCATTTATATTTAAAATTCTTCTACCTTTCATATACACTCTGATCAAACACTTCCCCTTCTGGTGTGTTCATTATAGCATACTCGTTGGCCGTAACCAAATTTAATGAAGGATCTGATAGACAAACATCCACAAACTCCAACAATGGCAACAAGAACGTTTCTGGAGATGCTTTAAGAACCAACAAAAGTGTGTTTGCGTGCATCTAAAAAAACAACGAAAGATAGGATAAAATCAAAAGAAAGTATGCAAATTACTTATGGATGATTTTTATCAAAATAAACCTTTTCAAGCTGCTGGCATTCTGTGAAAATATTTAGGATATCAGTCTTTTGCTGGCAAAGAAACGTTTTTATGTCAATGTCTAATGATGATGCAATTCTGTGAAAGAGGTCCTTGCAAGAACTTTCTAAAATATAAAAACGTCAAATTTTGTTTAACAACATTCCCTATTTTGAAACAATTTTTGATAGACACCAATGAATTGCTAATGCTTTATTGACAGTTAACAGACCCAATAACAAAATATATAAGAACAAAATCTCAATACTTATATTAGGGTGGTTAACTTGTAATAAGCACATCATTAGTGACTTTACTGATCTATCATAGTCTGTCTTCACTGCTGTGCAAACAAATACGTATGCATTCACAGCATTTTGAATACATGTTGTTAAATCATCTCCCTCAGTAGGCTGAAACCAAACAGAAATATTCAAAAACAGTGTTTCTAGCTATAAGGAAAATCAAACAAGTTTGTAAAGATTATTGAAGAGTTCTATTACCTTGTACTTGACAACAAAATTATGCAGAAGTCGAATCATGCTTTCTTGAAAGCCAACAACATCTGTCAATTCATTCTCAAGCACTTTTTGTAAGAGTGATTTTGCCTTTTTAATTATCTTCCAGTCACCATGCAATAGTAAAACGAGGAATGCTTGATACCAAGGTCTGTAAAAATTCAAGAACAGTGAGAACATTCAACAGAAACATAACCTGAAGATCTTTACAATTTCGAACATGATTCAAAACACTTACTCAATTCCTTTCTGTAGAACTAAATCATAATGATGTAAAAAAATAACAGTAACAAACTGGAGCAGTTGCATTAAATCTATAGTAAAGAAAAAGAAAAACATACTTCAAAAAAAGTTACCATTTTCAACAGTACCATATTAATCAAACTTACGTTCACTCTGTGCATTCGATAAAAACTTTTCGGACACCAGCAGCTTTTTGGTTGGGTCCAACACAATATCCCAGAAATCATTCAGTTTTTGATCTGAAGATTAAGAGTAAGCAACAGGTATTTGATTCAGTTATATGACAGCAAAGAAAAGCACCACAGCACAAGAAGTTGAAGAAGATGAGCAGATGACACCATCAAAAACTTTTTTGATGGTCAATAAATCATAGGCAATATTTTTTGAAATAAACATGGCGTAATTTAAGGTGAACATTTTATGGTGGCAGAACTACCGAGATTGTTGACAGAAATAATAATGTCCAGACTTCTCCATGAGGCGAGCGCATTTGCGCTGGCACACGCCCGCACGCTGGCAAATCATAGTTTCTTAGGTTTGCCAGCGCATGATAACACGCTGACGAAACTCGTATTTCAGCGCATTTTTCTACCGAAAGTTTCTGCTCCTAGCTCCTAGTCATTTTGTACTTTAACATACAATTGTTTCATTGCTAAACTCCACCTTAGTTGTTATAAAGATATTATTTTTTTCTTTTGTTAAAATTACTTTATAATAATATTTTACAGTGTGATGGAGTGCTTGAATTATTTTTCCTACTTCTAGCCTCTTTGTTGTTTCCATAACATGCACCTGTGTGATTAGGTCAGTTTATTTTTCATTTCTTTAATCAAACATGGAAATTTGTTGCGTCATGAGAAACAAATTATCGGTACCGTTATTTAACATTTACGGAAACGACAGAACCTAAAATCGTTTCAGCAGATTTAGATTTAGATGGCAATGATTGGTAACGACGGTAACGTTGACAAAATAAAACAAGATTGTAAAGGGAGCTGGAAACTAAGATGCTTTTAAATTTCATTGAATAACATGAAAACGAATCCTGCTGGTACCACTTCCGTTTTCATATTCTTTCGTCAGGTGAACAGATGAATTTGTATAACAAAGGAAATTTTAAAATTACCTTAGCAACGGTGGTCGTTCTCCCTAGCAACAGCAAATTGGTGAATAATAACTTAATATACCTAAGCTATCCTTCATTGTCAATTGAGCATGAAAACTAATATAATAAGTAAGTTGGGCATGTTCTAGTTCATATAAATGGTTGAGCATGTTTTCACATGCGTGATTAATAGAGCATCTTAACTAGGCTCTAGGAGTGTTAGAGAGCGCGAGCATGTGCCTCATAATGAGAAGACAGTAACGATAACGATCGTTTCCACCAAATTTCCATGCCTGTTTAATGTTACGCAAACTGTGAATTGGGAATTCAAATATAATCAAGGGAGCTCATTACAGGATTCAATATTTCCCACGGCTGGTACGCTGGTACTTGGCTTGAAAATGGAATCCTACTCACAACATAAGAAACGCAAATTAAATTAACTTTTAGTTAAAAACGAGGCTAACTCAAGAACGAGACCGAATTGTTTAGGTTCACTTTCGGTAACACATTCTCTTCGTTGGTGGATCTTCCTCTACTACAATATTGTAAAAAGCAATGTTCTAAAAATTAAAATTGAAAGATGTGCACTCGAGATTAAAAAACTATTAATTACTGTTTTAAGCGTTGTTCCCTAAACCAACAGGATTTTGAATTAGTTGAGACCACCATGTTTCAACAAAAACGTAATTGCGCTGGCAAATTAGTCCAAGGAGGTTTCGCCAGCGCATTTGCGCGCGCTGGCACAAATTTCTTCATGGAGAAGACTGCTTGCCAGTAGACTACTGTTTCAATGCTCTTGTTTCACCTCACATGCCAATACCTTGCTGTTTATCACATTTCATGGAAAAGATGATTCACTTTAATGAATTTAACTTGATGGAAACTTGATGTGTTAGTTATATTTATCAGATCAAAAACTGTAATGCTATTCATTAATGCCTATCCATTTTAAATGCTGATGATGAAGACTTTATCTTTCCAATTCTGTGAAGGCAATTACTGATCACTTTATGATTGGATGTTGAATTCTCTGCCAACCTTAGCTGTTGGCCTGTAAAAGCTTTTGAAACAATGAAAATAACCACTGGCATGAAAAGGGTCAACAATTTCAAAAACTGATGAAGACGAAATCCTTCTATATTGATGGGGTTACGCATTTTTTGAATGAAAAGTGCTGGCTGATTTCTGAGTAATACAGTTCTCATTCATCCTGATAATTTTGTGAAAATAATTTGTACAAGATGAAACATTCCTGTCAATTAGCAGACCTACCAGCAAGATCATCAGATGTAGCCATTTTAGCAAGAAGCTCCGATGCTACCAAACATTCATAAATGCTGTTGATTTGATAAACTTGAGTTTTGGCCTTGTTAACTATCTAAATAAAGTGATCTTCAAAACTTAAATATGTGCAACATATCAGCAAGTCTGAACATTGTGGATGACACTAAAGAAAGAAGTGCAATTGTATATAAATACTCATGAATGCTTTGATAACATTCCTACCTGTAAAAGAGTCTCTAGTAGTGCAGCACCTTGGTGAAGAGTATTTCCTGAACACAAAGAAAACTAACATAGTCAAAGAATGCAAAAGAATGTAATAGAAACAGTAATTAACAATTGACCATTTCCAGAATGTTATTATCTCCTTAATGCGTCATTCAACTACCACAATTTCTTGCTTTGGGATAACTTTAAGCACTGTTCTCTAGCTGTGAGAATATAACAAAGCTCTTTCATTATTCCATCGATGCCTTTTTAATGATTTTCGTGACTGTCCATGGTAAAAAAAAGTACATTCGATTTACCGATGTGAGCAAATTACCGGTAATTTTTACGGTAATTTTCTTTCACTTTTAAAAGAAAGGATGTGTCGAAAATTTATTATAGATTTTTTTCATCATAGGTTTAAATTCTTCCAATCTTCCTTATTATTCAATTATTATAATAGACAGGGAAATTTTTCTAACAGCCCTTTGGTAATCTATACTCCTTTTATGTATACATTACAGGTAATAGTTGTTTGTGTATTAAAATCAACTTGTTACCTGGTTCTCATTCAACTGAAAGTAAACAATACAACAGTTAGTTCGAAATTTAACATTCATAAAAACCAGTTGAAAATAGAAAATTTTGCAGAAAATATATCAAATCTGGCAAAAACATAATTATTTTTATTCAACAGATATTTTTATACTTTTTTTCCCATGGACGGTCACCTTTTCTAAATACATTGTGATATTAAGGAGATGATAACATTCTAGGAATGGCGAATCCAATTATAAAGTTGGTTCAATTCAGTGAAATCAATCTATTTGTGACCGGTTGAGGGAAAAGGGACCATTCGATTTCTCAGTTATTTTGGTGTTTAAACGCATTTGTGACGATTCGAGGGAAAATCACTACAAGCGATAATAGCGCTCGCATCGAGAAGTAGCGCTAAATTTATCGCTAACATTGACGAACTTAGCGATAAATATAAGCAGCACAAAAAGCACTTTCAAGAATAATTAATTAATCAAGAATAATTATTTTGTTGCTAATATATTCATCATAAATATTATTCATCTTTCCGTCTTTTTTATACGTAAGTTTACTTGTGTGTGTCAACACAACCTTCAGACAATCTTTCACATAAACCTCACGAAAAGCCGAAGGAAACAGGTGTTATTTTATTTAAACGAAAGTGAGTATTTCAAAAGAGAACTTTCGCAACTCGTCAAGCCGAACTTAAAATGTTTTTATTTTTCCCTTCCTACATTCATACTTCATCCTAATATCGAACCTAAAGACATTATCGATGCAGTGACAGAAGTCAATAATGATCACTAAAAACGTTGTGATCAATTTAATTAAGGGTACATCTCCACCCAGTGCAAGTGAAATGTTTTTCAAAAGAATAATAATAAAGGTTTTGCTATCGAAAAAACTTTTAATGTAATGTGTCTTTAATATTGTAAAAGTTTTCTCCCAAGAGCTTATAGAATGGCAATCGAACAATCTAGAAAAAAGAATTATCGCAGATGGTTTCTACTTGTGGTTGCTTTCGAACTAACTTCTGTATCTTTAATCTCCAACTGAATATAGGAACCAGTCAATTAAGTTCAATTTAATACACAAGCAGGTGCTACCTGTAAATGTTTCAAAATAATACATTACCAAATCGAATAACACAGTATTTTAAATTGGCTTTCAGATTTGTGCTGAAGGTGCCGGAATAACAAATAAAATAAAAAGCGTTTCGGAAACTTTTTATTTCTCGAGAAATATGTCCGCTCGTCTGTTCAGTCATAACACAATGAATCAGAGTTTATCATATCAAAACAAGCGAGTTTGTTTTGTATTTATTGCTATTTGGCGAAAAAGTAGTTAAATCACTGTTATTTGAGAACTTCATAAAACAACACATGGTATGTGAAATTGTATAAACAAAAGACTTGAACAAAACTTTTTGACGATAATAACGGTAATCTGTGCCCTTAGAGAATATTAATGATATTAACGATTTCACTTTCATCTCATTCGATATTCTGTCCGTTTCACATAATTAATTGAACCAACATTATTATACGAATAATTAGTGATAAAATCAAATACTTATCGCTAAAATTTAGCGCTTTTTCATAAAGAGCGATATTTATAAGCGATAATAGTGATAATGATAAAACTACAAGCGCTAAATTTATCACTAATATTGTTACTACATTTGTAAATAAGGACAAATTAGCGCTAAAACCCATTGTTCTTTTAGCGCTATTAGCACTTTGTATAAAGCGCTATTATCGCTTGTAGTGATTTTCCCTCGAATCGTCACATTTAAACCTTTTTTGTTCGAAATAATGATGCGTTTAAACGGCAAAACCACAGACGAGTAAATGCCGCTTAAACTCTTCCATGAGAACATCGTAACGAAGAGAAAAATTCGAATTCACGTTTAAACTCTAAGAAAACAAGTTGAAACGTCAAAAAATGTTATTTACTAGTTAGAAGTTATTTTATAAGTTAGAAGTTATTTACGAACTTCGTGAAAATGATTCAAACCGGGAACTTTACTGACAAGTTGCTTGTGTAGTCTAAAATGTGTATTGACAGGTAGCACCCGTTGTGTATTAAAATAAACTGATTTGCTGGTTCTCATTCATTTGGAGATAAAAGATGCAATAGTTAGTTCGAAAGTCACGATAAATAGAAACCGTCCGTTCTATTTTTAGTTGGTTGACAGGATTGCTATTTTGGTAAATCACTTGGGGGAAAACGTTTATATTTATTTTTTGTTTGGAAATATAAAATTTCGATAGAAAATATGAAACTCTCCCATGTCCTGGCTGTAAAGCTTGCATGGGTGCGCACTCTTCTCGCAGTAGTCAATGTTGATGATGGACAGTTGAAAAACCTGTGGCAAGGTTCCAAATGGTAGTTCCTCTGTCCGTTCGAATCTCATTGTCATACAACAGTCAAGCATAAGAGTGTTAGCATGAAGTGATGGAACCGACGTAATTTTCCTTGTACAACTTTTTGAAGACCTAAACCTCAATGTCATTAATATTTTTTTCAAAAGATCTTGGGGGCCGCATATAAACTTTCTCATGGAAATTTTGTTAATGTTTAAATTTGTTTTCATGCTACTCTATGAGAAAAATATTAGGAAGATCCTTATGCATTCCATTGCATCTTCATTTAAAAAACATTCGATTATAGGACACACTCGGTGTTCATGGTTATAAACATTCCATTGAACTCTTTGATGATTTTTGATGATTTTAGAATTCTTATGACGTAAGTTATCTCAAAATTCTTACAACGTAAATTATCTTAAAATTCTTACGGCGTAATACTTACACTTTTTAATTCTTATGTTAGGTAATTCTAAAACATTTGAATTTTGCCAACTTTTAGTTTAAACCCGTTTAAACTACCCGTTTTAACGCGTTTTAAATAATAATTTGGCGTTTAAACGCAACATTAAAAAGTTTGTAAAGTCGTTTAAATGCTAGTTTAACTGCCGTTTTTACTAGAGTTTAAACGCATTAAATAAGCGACTGGTCCCTTTTCCCTCAACCAGTCACATTTAATACTTTCTTGAAACTTGAAAAAAATTCAAACAACACTTCTCCTGTAGCTTCAACTTACCTTTCAATGCTTTACTAGCAACCTGCAAGTATTTTGCTTTGATTAATGGTGTGGACGTCTTCACAGTTAAACCTTTCTATTGACGTCAAAAAAGAAAATAATTTAAAAAAAACCATCCCAATAATGTTGAAACGTTTTGTAAGTACAGCAGGTAACATCCAAATTTATGAGAAAAAGTTTACTCTGAAAGAAATTTACTTAGTTTCTCTACTCTCATCCCAAACTAAAAAGGACAATTGAAACAAGACAATCATTTTACCTTGATAGAATCAACAAATGAAGGTGGTAAGTTGGAGACAATATTTTCACACCATTCTTGCAATGTGGAGAGACCTTGCAACAAAACATTTTCATTACCTAAAAACAGATAATGAATAATAGCCATGACAAGTATAAACAATTAAGAGCATAAGAACTGCATTGAAAATTTATTGGATAGCATGCACACAATTATTTTTATATGATACGGCCATGTGTAGGCAGCAAATCACGTAATGTTTTTATTGAGTATCACTCCTTGCAAGGATGTAAACGGCCACTAGTAGGTAAGGAGTTATGAAAGAAGAAAAAACGAAGAAGAAAAGATAGACAGAAGCATTAAGATAGAAGGAAACGATTGATGCTTTCGATTGATTGCTCTTCCTACAAGTGAAACGATCATAACCATCAGGAAAACAAGACGATGGAAGTGCTATTCAGCATGTGATGTGCAACTTTATTTTGTTATCATTCTTGTGCTTCATTATTCCCTCAGTGTCATTTCTTATTGTTTTGTTATCGTTATCTTGTAATTGTTTCATTAATTTATTATTGTTTTATTAATTAGTCATTGTATTTAAACATATGAAATGTTAGTTTGTGTGTAATTCATGTTAGTTTATCGTGCTGGTACTGATTTTTTACAGTGATTTTAGTAAGTTTATTTCATTCTTGGTAGTTTTGTCTTTGTGCAATCATTAGCTTTTCTTAATGTTATTACTTAGTGTTATTACCATTATCAGTATCTATTTTTGTTCTGTTTAATTTATTTAATTTCGTATTTTATTAGTAGCCTGTGTTCTTGTGAAACATTCAAAAATCTTTGGAATCACTTGTTTCCTGAGTAAAATTGCCTTTCACAAGATAAGGGGAGCCTAAGAACGTTTTCGACAGAACATGGTCCAGGATTAAAATCTTGATGTCAAAATAACAATATGCTTACAAAGAAAATAAGGAGTTTCCTTCATAATGATAACTATAATCAGTGGCTAATCAGTAGAATTATATAATCATCAAAATGAAATGTTGATTGTAGAGATATAGTAAAAAGAAACAACCTTAGATACAAATAGAAATTACTTTAAACATGGAATAGCATGCAAAAAGCATTTGACTTGAATTAATAAAGCCAAATAAGATTCGATGGTCAATAGCTTAGTAGAGCATTATAGAAGACAGGACAAACAAACCTTCCTGAAGCAAGAAAGTTGACAATCCATTGAAAACCACAGCAGCTAAGTTCTCCTTATTACTGCCGCTGATTGTTGTTTTAGACACAACTTCGATTGCTAAAAACAATTGTTAGAATATTCTTGTTAAAAATGATAAATTGGTTAGCTAGTATAAAATTTAAGTATAAAAAAGTTATCTTACCAATAATAACTGACACGCGTTGCTCGAATAAAGAGAGCTTCCCTTCAGAGCCTAAATAAGTGGAAGAAAAAGAGTTGATTAAGATATTGTGTCCATTAATAGACAATGGTGCATATTTATTATAATTGAAAACCAGGTCACATCTTCTCCAATAAATTTATGCTTGAGAGGCTATACTAGCATTAACAAAAACGATTCTGTGTACCAGAAAGAATGTTCAATAGATGTTTCAATAAGGATTCCACCGCATTAGCATCACTACACTGAATTGCAAGATGTTCCACAACTTTCGTAGTGTCTTTGCGTAATGAAGCATTTTGGGAAATCAAATGTGCTAAAAACAAAGTACAGAATAGAACATACACGCATTCATGTCACGAGGCATGATCAAAATTCAATAGTCAACATTAATGTTGCTACCAAAAAATAATCGTTTCAAAATTCCTGCATTTCTGCATTTTAATTCTAAAATCTAATTGATACTTACAGCATATGCATTTACAAAGAGGATCAATATATTTGGATAGATCAATTGATAACCCATATAAAAACAGACCAATAGCTATAAAGATATTCGAGTAAAATTATTCTATTAAACTGCAAATATTGAGGTTCTATAAAGCTTGGTTCCCACTGGGTGAAGGAGTTTTGGCGACAGAAATTGGCACTATCCTCACGATAACTTTCGGGCGATATTTGTGACTGTCCATGGGAAAAAAAGTACATTCGATTTACCGATATGCACAAATTATCGGTAATTTTACCGGTAAGTTAAGATTTTTTTTAGCGATTACCGGTAACTAGAATTTTTTATCGACAAATTTACCACTTTACCGGTAACTACCGGTATCGTAATGTAAAGTAAAAAAATACCTAATGTGATTTACCGGTAGCGTCTCAGACGTAAGGTAAAGTGGCTAATCGATAGCGATAACATGTTTTCTAAAATATCAATGTTTGTTTATACTAATTCCGCCATTTTTAAGACCCCGTCAAGTCATAAATTACCTAATCGTTGGTTGTTCAAATGTGTTTCTTTTCGAATTTTTGTATTTATTCATGATGAAGTAATTGACGTCATTAAACTCTGAAACAAAACAAATCACCTGCTCATGAATTAGACAGTTGAAAGATCTTTTAAAAGAAAGGATGATGTGTCGAAAATTTATTAATGATTTCAATTATTATAATAAACAGGGAAATTTTTCTAACAGCTTTTTGGTAATCTATACTCTTTTTATGTATATATTACAGGTAACATTTGTTTGTGTATCAAAATCAACTCGTAACCTGGTTCTCATTCAGCTGAAAATAAGAGATACAACAGTTTGTTCGAAATTTGGCAATAATAAAAACTGTCCGCTCTAATTCTATTTATAATTAATTTATAATTCTAGTTATTTTTGTAAATCCCATGACAAAAACTTTTATTTTTATTTTCCTCAGGGAAAGTCAGCTGATTTTTATTCAACAGATATTTCACCTTCAACAAGTGGAGATGTGCCCTTAACAGAATCGATCATATCGCAACGTTTTTAGTGATCTTTAACTTCATTCAGATAATATTCCGATAAAGAGTGAATTTGGGAAAAGACATATGAAAACATTTTAACGTCGGCTTGACGAGTTGCAAAAGATCTCTTTTGAAATACTCACCTTCGTTTGCTAATGCTAATGATGGACAGTTGGAAAACCTGTGGCAAGGTTCCAAATGGTAATACCTCTGTCCGTTCGAGTCTCATTGTCATACAACGGTCGAGCATAAGAGTATTAGCATGAAGTGCTGGAACCGACGTAATTTTCCTTGCACAACCTTTTGAAGACCTATACTGCAATAGCATTAATATTTTAGTCAAAAGATCCTGGGAACTAAATGCCAAAATTTGGCTTCGTGCTACTACAAAAACAAGTATACGAGAAAACATTATCAAGATCGTTTATTTTCTTTGCATTGCATATTCATTTAAAAACATTCGATTACTGAACATTCGATGTGAGTTCTTTGATGACTTTTAAGTATCCCAGAGGTAAAATGATTTTAAAATTATTATGCTACGGTAACGTAACACCATAAATGATAACTTAGGCATAATAGCTCTTAAAGCTAGCTCTTTTCTCGCTTTAAAAACTATCATAATTCACACTTTACCAATAATCGATTGGATCGATTTAGATTTACCGGTAAATTTACCAATAAAAGTATTGATCAATTTGCTTACTGGTTATTACTGATAATATAATTAGTTTACCGGTTAAAATTTTCATTTTACCGGTAAAAATATGGATACTACATCATTTACCGGTAAAAATACCGGTATATTTACTGGTAAAATGAAATGTACTTTTTTTCCCATGGACGGTCACATTTTCTTATCACCCGATAAATTCATGAATCGCCTTGACAAAAATTATCACCAACCCATTCACATCAAGAATGATTTTATCATCAAATTAAAATTCTTTCCTGTAAACAAACGATGGCATGCAGACATCATGCTCATTTTCTTGGATCTTTGGCATTGGCTATTCGCTGTTGTAGAAGGCGCCAACAAAATCAAAACCAAAAACAACATTTTTGGGTCGGAAAGATCTTCAGTGAAGAAAGAAAAGAAAGAGTTGAATGGGAAAATTTTTTCAAGAGCTTGGTGAGGATGATCGTCAATATTACTGCAAATATCTCTGCCCTGCTTATTATAGAAGCAAGGATAATTTTAAACAACTTCTAACAGCCTTTTGTGGTTTTGGAAAGGCACCATCTTCACGTACAAACCTCTGTTCAAAGTTCTGAGCAGTTTTACAACGCTTCGATTGGAATGGGATTCAAATGTCTATTGGAATCCCATTCGAATGCCATGAATTTTTTTCTTCCCAAATTTCATTCAGTCTAAATTATCGCCAGAATTTGGCCATAGAAAATTGTTGCATTTTCATTTTGATTTCATAATACAATAATTTTCTATTGCCTCAAAAAATTGGCGATAATTTTCTGTCGTCTGAGCATTCACACCAAAACCTCACTTCGGCAACAAATTTTGATTTATCGCCAATTTGGCGATTAAATTGGCTTTTATCGCCTGGTGGGAACCAAGCTTAAGTAACCTGAAGTCCCTACAATCTACCGTTTAAATAGAAAACAACTTCTAACAACTACAAACAGAATCAATGAATACACTTTCTTTATATCTAATTTCAGTACAATTGATAGTGCACCAAACTGGATTACCTTCCATTATTATTTCTGGATTTCGAAGTAAACATTTCTGTAACACAGGCAGCACTTCAGTGAAGTCTTCATGTGTCAGATATTTCAAAAATGGTTTGAAATTTTCCTGCAATCAATTAAAAATAACATTATAAAAACTTATGCTAGAGGAGACCAATTGATAATGTAAAAATGTTATGAAAAGCTTCATTTCAATTGATATAGGTTTTTAACAATATACGAATTTAGAATCTTCCAGGTGCAACATGAACTAGTTATGTTCAATCTGCAAGATAATGGAGCACAGAATGCTTACCAAGATCAAATAATAGAATTAATAGAAATACTTTGTGATTAATAAACATTATTCAAAACTTCTGTCATACCATGCAATGTTTAGCAGCACTAGTCTTTGTTTGGATGCAATTCTTCACAAACATTCCGAGTAAAGCTTTCTATGTGAAAGAAAATTTTATCATAATCATAAACAGATATTTGCTGTTACCGTATTTGCCGGTGTATCAGTCAATATTTTTTTACGTTAATTGGATTTCTGCGAAAGCAAGAAATACATTAAAACCGGCTTTGGTTTTTTTGTTTTTTTTTTCTGCTGTCCAAACCTAGCGGTTTTTTGAAATTTCGTGCGTGCGCCTACATCAGGCCTGGTCGTAAGAGGCGTGCGATCGCACGCGCACGCCTCCACACACGCCAAGATTAATTTAGGCGTGTGGCAATCGCACGCCTGGCTTGTAATTACAAGTGTAATAACAAATGTTTATTTAAAAGTCAACAAAAATCTGTCCCAAAATGTTGAAAGTTTTGCTTCGGAAATTGTTCATGTGTTACGATTAAATTTTACAATAACGGAACGAAACTTTGCTACCATTTCAGAAGTGAGGTCTCCGATCGCTTTGGAATACGGTAGTGGTTTTGAATTAAAAATCCAGTGCTCAAAAATTTTCTTCGTTTGGTAGTAGAAAACAAGTCTACTCAACGAAATCCGCTGAGGAATGAAGAAGGAGCTTCATGCACGCGATTTTATTATGTATTATGTATTATGTAGTTTTCTCTTTCTTTTTAACGTTCTTTTAAGTTACAAAAGTATGCGCAAGGTTGCAGTTTCGAAAAAATAATCTTTTATTTAAAAAAATAGCCAGCCAGGTGATGACGAGTTAATGGAACGGAAACGTCTTTAATTTAATTAAAAAACAATTTGAACTTCAAACCAAAACGATGGAGAGTAATACAAATATTTTTTATTTTCAGGTTGGTTTTATTTTTCCTCTTTATTACATTAATTACGAAAATTTTCGGACGCTTTAATGTTCGGACAGAGGCTGTGTCCGAAAATTGTATTGTCCGAAAATTTTACCGTCCGAAAATTTTGTAGTCCGAAAATTTTTGAGCCCTGTGAATTTACATTTATGTATTACAAGCTTCAGTGTCTTCAAATAACATGATACAGTCGCCATCATCGTCGTCTTCGCTTTGTTCGTTATCTTTATCTATCCCTTCTAGAGTAAGGTCATAGTTCTTTTCTATTAGCTCTTTCATCCTAGTCAGATATTGTCCTTTCGAAAATTCAATCTTAAAAGTTGCAACTAAAATTATTTCTAGACCACCTTTCGGAATGGGCGAGGGTCTGTATTTCTCGTTGTGCACAAAACCTTCAACTGAACCACCGTGTTGCAGAAAAAAATAAACGAATCTTGAAATTTCCTGTGGAATATGCCCGACAACATCTGCTACTAGTTTCGCCTTTGATTTTCGCATCCATGCAATAGCGTATGGATCAACCAACAAAGCGTTCTTGTCTTCTTCCTTCTTCGCAAAAAGCTTCTCTCCCTTTACGGGATTCGACCAAACAGTTTTACCATAGAAATGCCAGCCGCGGGAAGCAACATTAGTCTTGAAAGTGACCTCCATCTCTCGTATGATACAGACAACAGTTTGTATTAAACCACTTTGTTCTACTGGAATGCTAATTGAACAAAATCAAACCCGCGAATCACGAACGTTCGAACAGACATTCGATTTAAGCAGACATTCGATTTAAACAGACTTATCAAACATGCGAGTCACGAACGTTCGAACAGACATTCGATTTAAACAGACATTCGCTTTAAACCTTATAAATCGAATGTTGATAAACTAGCATGTCTTTCTAGTTTTGATTCAACTTTATCAACATGTCGCTGTACAACTTTTTCAAGAAAATACCAAAAGAAACGTCGACAATTGTTGCACAGGCAACTCCTGAAGAAACTCCCAGCATTACTGAAATAGAGCGTACTGAAGTAGTCGAAAGCCTTCGTCGTTTTGAAGACAAGAAAGTTTCAAAGCCGCGTGGCAAGTACCGTAGTTGGACTGCAGATGAGAAGCTTGAAATAGGTAAACACGCTATGCAGCATGGGGTCGGAAAGACGGTCAAGCTGCTTGCAGTGAAATACCCTGGCTTGAAGAAGCAATCCGTAAGTGACTTTAAAAAACTAGTTGTGTCTGCAAAAGCAACCGAAACAAATAGTCCACAAAAATCTCTGGAAAACTTAAAGCGTGGTCGAAAGAGTTTATTACCTGAAGAACTGATGTCAAAAACAATTGAACTTGTCGAAGCACTCCGTCTGAAAGGGGCTCCCGTAACAGCCGGCGTGGTAAATAGCATTGCGAAAGGCGTTGTTTGCGCAAATGATCGATCAATCTTGGTGGAGAATGGAGGATATCTGTCTTTTAGCCGGGACTGGGGTCGCAATGTATTGTACCGAATGGAAAAAGAGGGAAAGAAAATGTGCCGAAGGAAAGGAACAACCGCGAAAATACCTATTGCTCCTGGTCTTCTCAAAGAGGTCAAGCTAAAATACCAGCGTGAAATCCAATCAATACAAAAGTGGCACAACATTCCTGACGATTTGATTTTAAACTTTGATCAAACACCATTGTCGTATGTGAGTTCACCTGGTCATACTCTTCATTTCAAAGGCGCTACCAACGTTCCCCTTGTTGGAAAAGGGAAGAAGAAGCAAATAACTGGGACATTTACAGTATCCAAATCAGGAAGATTCCTCCCAATGCAATTGATATATGAGGGGAAAACGGAACGATGCCACCCTCAAGGTATTGTGTGGCCTGATGGTTTTAACATTACTCACAGCCAGAATCATTGGAGCAACGAAGACATTGTCATCGAACATTTGGAGAACGTAATTTTTCCATATGTTAATGCTACCCGAGATCGACTCGGTTTGTCAGATGACCATAAAGCACTACTGATCTACGACGTTTTCAAAGGTCAAAAGACGCAAAAAGTAAAAAATCTTATCGAGGAAAACAACTGTCTATCTGTGTATGTTCTTGCTAACTTAACAAACGAGTTCCAACCCTTAGATTTGACCATCAATGCTCCAGCAAAGCAATTCTTAATAGGAAAATTCCAAGAATGGTACGCCAGTCAGATCACTAAGCAAATTGAAAGAAGCAGAAACGTGTATTCTATAGAAGTAGGACTCCAGCTAAGTATTATGAAACCAATTCACGCCAATTGGTTAATAGGATTGTATGACCATCTTCGCAACATGTCACAAACAATAAAGAAAGGATTCGATATGGCTGGCATATCAGAGGCTCTTACTATGGAACTCGAAAGGGAGGATCCCTTCGCGGACTTAGAATTGTAAACCATCTGTATTCGTTTTTAGTTAAAAAGATAACTTAAAGTGAAATTCAAACGTTTTTTTAAATATTTCAGACACCAGTATGGGGTAAAGAAATCCGTCCGAAATTTTGTCCGAAATTGTCCGAAACTCCTTGAAAACAGTCCGAAAATTTTTTGTCCGAAAATAAAACGTCCGAATTATTTTCGTCCGAAAATTTTCGTAATTAATGTAATTTTTGAATAAATTTTATTTACCGTCAAAGTAATCTTTATATATAGCTAACATTTTACGTTCCGAATCTTTGAAAACAATGTTTTGTTTCATTAATTCATTCTTCGTGAAAATCTCATTATTTTTACATATGACACATTTCAAATTTGACTGATTATCATACAGAATGAAGATCGTTGATCTTAACTGGAAACAAGACGACCAGATGGTCGAAAGATTTCGCTTATGTTTTTCTAAGAATAGCGACCTATAAATAACGCCCATTCTAAATACATACTTGAGAGTTCATTGGTTTGCAGAGTGGAATTTATAATAGACCCGTCTCCATAGTGATACGTGTTTTCGTATTTCCGCGTAACCTCCCTGTTGCACTACTGATCTGCTAGTGTAAGCATAGAAATAAAAATGTTTTATCGTGTAAACCTAACTTTATTAATAAACACAACACAAATTGAAACAAAAGAAATATACTTGTATGAGCTGTAACCATGATTTTTTTTAAAAAAAACGATTTTATAAGAAAAACGTGAGCCAAAAGAGATAAGAAAAAAAGATTCGTTCGAAATTATTTTAAAAAACGAAAATCTATCAAAAATACTCAAACAAAATAAACAAATCAAATAACAAACAAATAGTTTGTTTGTAATAGACGGTTTGAAGCTAGAGTTAAAAATTAAAACTGCTTCTAAAGCTTCTTCTTCACTGCAGTTGATCTTCGAAGGTATCAACATCAAAAGCGTCACTAAAGTTTACTTAATTTAAATTTCACAGTGGTACTTCGAATCAAAAAAGTAATTGAAACACTTTTTTTTTGTTTTTCCTTTAGGGAAAGATCCTTTTTTTGTGACTATGTGGTAAATACACTTTATAGCTCACGGAATATATGAAAACATATCATGGTCATGAGAGCAAGGATAAAAAGGAATAGAAATAAAACAATTTTAAGTTAGTAAGTGCGATACTAAAAAACCTTCGCCGTACATAGATTAGATAGATAGATAGAACGCCGCCGAAACCAATATCTTTCGCTTAGCGAAATCTAAAAATTGATCGCACGTCTGTCAAAAATTTACACGAGCGCACGCCATAACTGATATCGTCAATTAAGGCGTGCGATGACCACACGTCTGCTAATTTTCTTACGACCAGGCCTGCTACATGGATTCATTACATCTATGCGTGAAGCCATTTTTTCATAGCACGAAGTTTCTTCCACGAGAAACTTCTGGCGACTGGTTGTAATTGCGGTAATACAGAAATCGAAAACTTTCTTTTCTAACATCGGTATTTGAAACTTCTATCTTTTGGTAAGCTTTCTTCTTAGTGCTTTTTTATCTTCCCATTTGCTTAATTGTAGGCTTATATCTGGGTGCATCGGAGTAAAAGTGAGGTCTGTGTGAGGTTTGTCAGCAAGCCTCTAGCTGATCCTAGCTGATCCTATCTTACCCTAGCTTCCTAGCCTATCCTAGCTTATCCTAGATAATCCTAGCTGACCAAGCAAAGTTTTGAGGCAAACTTGAGAAATACAAAAATTCATCGAAGTGGATCATAGTTAAACTTTTAAAAGGTAAAATTTTTAAATGCTTCGTAGCTAGCTTAGGTAGATACGTAGTTACTTTAAAACATAGTATTTCCGATAAATTTTTTAATTTGTTTCTTGTATTTTTTTCGAAAAAGTGTGTTTTTTTTCTTTCGTTCTTATACATAGATTCTTTTTTTAAAAAGCTGTCATATAAATCGCGTATCCATGGTTACGATTCGCACCTTTCTTTTCTTTGTATGTAATAGCTTATGTTGTTTTTAGTTAAGCCCTATTCACACTTTTTAAAAGTATTTTTGTCTTATATATTTTTGATCTACAGTATATTATATGTTTGTTTTCAAGAAAAAACTACTTTCATTTTGATACTTAAAGTTTCATTCATTAAGCAATCGTCTCTCCATAACCATAAAAGTAGTATAAAATCTTGTTAACGTTTGTGTGTAAAGTGTTCAAAATGCTCAACAGGAAAGAGGAGCTTTAATATTTTTAGAATCTATAGTATGTATCATTGATGCTTTCATAGATTTCTAGGGTTTCATGCTTCAGCTGGTTTTGCAGAAATCCTTATGCCTGCAAGGGCATCTTGTTTAGTGCTTAAAGTCAGGTGTCGACTTATACATCAGGTCAATTTCATCATCGTTATTTTTTATCATTATCGTTAAACTTAAAATCGCTAAAAAAATCATTCTTTCAATTGTTTTACACTCACCCTCTGTACGGTAATTGGTAAAAAAACAAAACAAATCCATAAAAAACTACAGATCCTGCAAGTTACCTTCGTTCCTTGGTCAACAGTTGATATCAACTTTTTGTCGGTAAAATAGTTAAATATAAAACCAACTATGCATAGAGACTCAATCTAGAAGAGAATGCATTGCAGTTCAATTTTCTCTTGAAAAAGCACATCGACAAAATTTATCCTGCAAATTAAACGAGCCTACAGAATTCTTGAAATATTAGTTGGCAATATTCAAACACAGGAAATAGTCAAACACATCACATACTCATCCCAAACGGAATCTCTCCTTCCATCCATTAAAATTTGATGTTGATAAGCATGTCAAATACAATGGGTTTAATCTCGCAAACACTCACCTGGTACTTTTCATTGTTGATGATGCTTTGTAAGTACTGCAAAAATACTTCTCCACTCTAAAAATGAAACAGCAAGATGAAACTAAAATTAAAACTAAAAGGCAAAAATCCCTATCTGTCTTGCTTAATATATGAAGGAAAATGTTCATGTGAAGTCTATATTGGAGAGATGAAAAGAAATGTTGAAATACTATGGCAAGAGCACAAGATTATCAACAAGGATTCAGAACCAGCCCGACATCTAAGAAAATTTCCAGACCACATCAATATCTGCAGATAATCATGGCAGCACCAATGAGTCTTACAACACGCAGAAACTTAGAAACAGGTTTAACTGCTAAATTGAGACCAAAATTAAACCAACAGCAGGAAAAGCAAACACTATCTATATATTAATAGCCGATTCTCCGTTTGTTTGTAAGTCACGCAAAATGGTAGATTGAGTTGTGAGCGAAATTATTTCTTTATTTGTGTGCGACGTGAGTTCGAAGCAAATACATTGCAACCCCAATCGAACGTGACTTTTTTTGGCTGATGAACTAATAGGAATAACGTTTTGTTTTTATTAGTATTGTTAGTTTTATATTCCAAGGACTACGTTGACTACGTTGGCTTTGAAAACAATACATCAACTAAATACAAAGAAACTAACTGATTAAACATTTTGGACAAAAAGCAGCAGTGGCAGAACTTGGCAGCATGCTTGCCAGTGTATCCTAACGTATCCTTGCCTGATTGTCTGAGACAGGTAAACTTTTTTTCGAGCAATCAAAATGTTTAAAAACCAATAGGTAAAGAAAGAGTATCATGAAACAAAATATTTTTTTGCTTTTCTTTTAATTTAATTTCTTTTTTTAATTGTTAAGCGCTTCTGATCGAACGTTTTTTTATTCTCTTTATTCATTTATTTATTGCCTTTTTTCTCTCCTCCGGCGTGATCTTTTTAAGAAGAGAAACGATTTCCCCCTTACGTTTGATAGCACCCATGTTAGAGTGCGTAACTTTTTTAAAACAAATGCTAATAAAAAGTTGAAGTTTTCTCTCTCTACGTTTTGAGTGTATTGTTACACTGATAAAAGATTGGTTTTACCAGAGGTTGTGACTTCGAATCTGCTTCTGGTTGAACGCAAGTTGTACGAGCCGTTTATAAGGAAATTTGACGTTTATTGATACAGTGATACAGAGCAGGTGGACATGGGTGGCAAGCGACGCCGCCTTGGCGGCTTGTATCTTTTTAAAAATGGTATGACTTAGCTCCCTAGGGTAATTATAGATCTTTTATACTGCAATTATTTCTTCTAAATGACTTTTAACACCATTTCCATATAAATTTACGCAATAACTGTTTTAATATCATTTGTATAATAGCACTGAAAACAGTATAATATACCGAAAAGCTTTTGCCTGTTTTTAGAGAACTTGTTGTTTTTATGTTTTTTAACTACGATGAAACTAGTCTGCACAAAAATCAATTCAGCTAACATGTGCCTAAGGATCAAGGGTAACCTCCATTTAGGATTTTCTCAGGAAGGTCTTGCAACAATTTGCACAGAATATTCCTAGAAAACTTTACTTTCACTTTTTAACTCAGTAAGTTGAAATTTCTTAAAAATAAAGTAGTGACTTCAGCTTCCATAATGTCTTCTTTTCTCCTTATCTTAGAAAAGTAAACCCAACTCTTTAACATAAACTTAGTATGAATTCTATACCTTCCCGACGGAAAGTGCTATCCTTGCCGATCTGACATATCTTTCAGCTCGTTTCGACGACATGCTGCATACCACACTATAACACAGTGATTCAATATCTACCAACTGACGGAGCAATGTTTCATCTTTAGATGCTTCTGCCAAACAAATGGAACTGATTTTAGCACACCAACTTAACAATGTAATAGCTGATGCAGACTGGAGGTAACTAAAAAAGAAGAGAAACAACAGAACATACTTTTGAAAGTGCGTTACTATCGAGACTACGATCACAAATGGATGACACCACTGCGGAGAAAGTTTACAAAATGATGGTGACACCTATAATCATTTTCAATTCCATCATAAATCTGAATTTGTGTAGGACTCAGTTGAACAAACTTTTGTCGTTAGATAGACGTGCGAAAGCAGTAACAGGAAGCGACAATTTACAGCCCATTTATGACACCATACAGAGAAATGCATGTAGTGTTGTAAGAAAATGTATGGATGGTAGAACGTGTTCGAATTTCCACAATTACTTCAAGCTCCTCAATCACGAGAGGGTAACACGAAACAACCTTCATTCGCTGAAACTACCTACAGTACGTTTACAGATGGCCAAAAATGGTTTTTACTATATTGGTGCTAGTATTTATAATAGTCTTCCATTAAATATTCGAAAGGAGGCTAGTTATTTTAAATTTAAGAATAAAGTAGGTAGCCATATTTTTTAATATTATTTTTCTTTTTTTCATCCAAATCCTTTCACATCATGTTTCAGGTCTATTTGTTTCTCCCTATCGAGTTCTATTTGCCTTCATTTTCTCTGCATTTTATTGCCAACCTAGTGCGGTTTTTCTTTTTCTTTTAGAATATTCTTTTAACATTTTTATTTATAATATTTATAATATTATTTATATTTGTAGATATTTATTTCATATGTATATATATTTTCTTTTAACAGGACACATTTGAAAAGCAGAATATATTCTGAAATGTTTTATCCTGTATAAATATTGATGATAAATAAATAAATAAATAAACTAAACCAGAATGGAACATAGTTGTGATTGTCTCTATGCTACATGGGTTTTAACAGACCAATCCATTCATACTACTGAATAGTCACCAACTGTTAAGAACGAGTATATCCAATAAACGAAAGCATATTTTATTAAACTATTATACATTTACTTAATTTGTTTTATACTATTTACCCCCTCAACACTACTTAAATTGGATTTAAAACAACTTAGACTTCAACAGCTCAATGAGACAACCCCCTTAAACAACAAATCATTCTCAACCCATCATAGCCATAACCACTGCCACAAGATCAGGCACTTCCATGAGACGCGTGCGATAGCATGCGCACGCGTACACACACGCGTAAAAAAATTTGCGTGTGTGATACGTCGCACGGGCAAAACTTGATACAGCACTTGTCATTTTTTCATTATTATTTGTTAGGGTTCATGTGCTGAAATGTTATTCCTTGTGGTTGTCCTTTAACTTATTTTTATGACAAGTAAAAATTCTTCTGATCTGAATTTATAATTTTTTAATCTTGCATAGGTAGTACGTGCTTCGCGCACGCAAGTAACTTTAAGTTGGTTTTCCACTAGGCGAATAATGTGCGTTGAAAGATTTCTTTGCAATCTCATTGGTTCACCAAACCGAGAGAATATTACTGCGCCAATCAAATTGCAGAAAATCTTTCCTCATCGACATTCTTCTTCTAGTGGAAAACCGCCTTTAACAAGTAAATGACCACCCTTTCTGTGATGTAATTTCAATAAAGTGGCTTATAAAATGTTTGGTCAGTGAAACTCTTCTAAGACGTTTGTTATTATGAGATTTCAGCTGGTCATTACCAATGACGTCAAAGTTTTTGAAAGGAATTTAAATAGATTAACGGGTAATGTACATTACATTTTTGCTTACTTATTTTAGGCACATTTTCATTTGTAAAGAACTTTATTATTAACAAAATATAACAACTGTATAATCTGTACGGTGGAGTACTATCCTTAAAGTCAACAAAACAACATTTTTGAGTTTTGTCGACCAAAGCTAAAAGATAGCAAAAACGAAAAACACATTCTTGATAACAGCTTGAAGAATTTACGAAACAATATCTTCAAAGTCTATATCGAAATCAGAGACGACCTAATCTGTAATCGACTTAAAATAATGTAACAAACAAGCACACAAGAGTCGCTTTCTTCTTCTTCTTCGTTCAATTGAACATAATCTTTCGTTTTTCATCACCACAAGCATTGTTATCATATTTTTATACAGGACACTTAACTTTAAATTTATTTTATGAAGTGCAAAGATAAACGGCATTCAGTCTCTAGTGTTTGGGGTTCACTAGTTAAATCGTGCTGAGTAAGCTAAATTCAACTGTATAATTCAATCTGAGCACCCTAAGAACTTCGTCTGATTAAGCGCTGTAAAGTCAAGAAAAATACTATTTCATGGAAATTAAAATCGCACGCGCAAATCAGTAAAATCAAGTTTGCGCGTGCGAAGTACCGCACGCGAGAGTTTTTTCTCACGGAAGTGCCTGAAGATTAGCTAGGATTAGTCTCATTTCTCTCAAAGTTTAAACAATCACTCGGCTGCACATACCTTGCTTGAGATTTCGCCAACGTAAGTGATTGGTTATGCATTTCACCAAGCAGATATTCGGCACACTTCACACCTAATGAAATTGTAAAAACAGAAATAAACATCAAAGAAAAGCCGAAAATTAAAGTCAAAAGATACATGAAAGTTACAGGAACAGTCAAAAATTAAACAAGTTATGTCATCATCACAACTGCATGGAAGTGCATATTTCATTTTTCAAGAATTAGATTTGCATCAGATACAATTATCGGAGTTTTTATTACTGATACATACTCAATACTTTCAAACATCATTCAATTGTCTAAAAGATTAGCACAATACATTCTCATTTGTTTCTGAAAAGAATACGAAATGATAACATACACTAAGAAAAAAGGTTTTCACGAAAAAACTATGCACTGGTTCACTATGAAAAAATTCAAAAGAAGTTCCACTTGATTTGTGAAATATTGTGAAAAATAATGCATTAATCATGGAAAGATTTTAGAAACTTCAGACAATTCACTGTCTGAACAGACAAGTCACTGAAAAATTTGTTTTTGCTGATGGATAAAACAGTCCAGATTAATTTTTTTTAACTACAATGTTTTGTAAACTGTTGATGGTAATGTGTGTGAACAGAAAATAGCCTGATCAAAATATCGGAATTTACATCAGCATTGCTGAATAAAACTAGGCTCAGATAAAGATCATGTAAAAACAATATTCTAAAAATTAAAAAATTAAACATACCATGTTTACTAACAAACTTCCCAACAAAATTAAGAACAGCATGTCTTGATGGCCCATCCCTTCGAAAAAAGATGCAAAGATACAAAACATTCCGTTTATTTAACAGTCATGGTTCATAGACTTTCTATCTACCTGTATCTATATGGTGTCAGTAACAGCATCTTGGTAATGGCTTTAATATGCCCTTCTTGTATACCTATAATTTTAAATATTTTCAAGCATGTAATATTTATATATATGTTTCAAATTAGAAAGAACGCAAATAAAAACACTGTGTTGGAGTACTGATGGTTGTTGGGATAGTCAAATTCAAAAGTTTTCCAAATCCATATAATTTCGAAAATTGCAAGAGTCCAAGAAAACCTTCCAATTTATAGTATTAACAATGAGAGAGCAGTCCATGAAATACATACTGGGGTTCTCAATGCACTGGACAAGATCATGACAAAATATCTCCTTCCGTTTATTAACCGATGCAGATGTAACCGACAGTAAAGATATTCTTAAAAATTTGTTAAACTCATCCAATGGCTTCTTTGCATCTTCTTCCACTCCCATGTTGGAACACCAGTCACCGAACTGAGCTCTTCAAACTAATAAAAGCAAACAAATTAGAAATGCACAGCCAAGTTTGATGAAAAATGGATATTTTTTGCTTCATGATTTTATACCATACAGTTTGTTTTTATTATTATTATTCTATTTCACTCCTCACAAGCCTGACTATTCTAATTAGGCATTAACTAGGCACAATAGACATTTCAAGAGAAAGGGTTACTTTCCCACTCCAGCTGACATTCATCTCAATTGGGCACCACCCAGCCCTGTTGACCTTGAAAGATCCAAAGAATTCACAGGGGAATGGGCTGGTAGCAGTGCAGGGATGGGTCCAGTAAAACTTTGTAGAATTTCATCTAGAGTGGGCCTTGAACGCAGAATCTCCGCTGTGCCAGCTGAACACATAACAATTATGCCACTGCAGTTCATGCAAAGAAATAAATAAACTACACACTTAGTGCAAACAAGCTCATTCACATTTCCTAATCATTTATATCTCAAAAGGAGAACATTTATGCAGAGGTTGAAATAGCCGGCTGAAAATACACTTTAGCCGACTGGGAAAAAGTCAAAATTTGATAAAAAAGCCGACCATAAATTCAGCCGGCTTCAATTTCAAAACGAGAGAAACACTTTCTTTATTATACTAATTCGCTTTGTGCATATACCACTTTTATTTTAGAGAGTGATAGATTTCGTTTTTTACTAACGGATAACTCCTTATTTTTTCCCAATTCGTTGTAAAACCACGTAGAGGCAACAGATACTTTTTACAATTATTATTAAATGGGGAAATCCTGATGCTGATCATTTTCATTGGCTAATAAAGGAAAACTCTTAAAATCCACTCATTTGATTGGTTGACGAATTCCAAAAACTTCGATCACTAATAACAGTTTTCATTAATCGTTGTGAATTTGACGAAGGAACAGGTCTGTATACATAATGAAGGTTTATTATTATAAAACGTTTATTGTTAAACTTATACGGTTATTCTATTTTAAATTAATAAAAGAGCAGGTAGCACATGCGTTAGTGAGTTAGATGTATTGTGTATTTTATTATGATGTATTTAAATGTTTGTTTACAATGTAAAGTAATGAATGGTTTATGTTTAGTGGAAGCAAACAAGAAATGCGAAAGGAAGAATGTGTCCAGCACATTTTCAGGGTTTTACTTATTTCCTTTTAGTTATCAATATGAAGTATATAAATAAATAAGCTAAAAAGTAAAGAGTAGACGTAGTTTTAATGAAGAGCAGACATGTTTTCACCTTGCTGGTTAAAAAGTTTAATAAAACTAGATGTTTTAATTAATGTGTTTTCTTGATATTACAGTATTCGATATGTGTTTGATATCAGCAGAAATATAAAAAATCATGTTCTTTTTCAGGAAGAAAGGTACTGTAATGGCAGAAAAAGAAAAGAAAATTCTGAAAATAAAATTCAGTATAAATTTACAGTTTAAACATGTTAAAAAGCATAACAACCTTGAAAATTTTCCATTCTTAATTCAAAACTGTATCCATATCTCAAAATATCTTTTGAATAGTTGTGAGATGAATAATCAAAATTTCTAGAAACATTAGAAAGTGTTATAATAATGTTTTTATGTTACCATTTCATTATTTAAAATTATATCAAGTGGGTATTGTTTCAGTACAAAGTATGAACGAAAAGTGTAGAAATCCTTATGCCTGTAAAGGCTCTTGTACAATATTTGCGATGTTGTTTTTCATAGTACACGATCCCTTAACTAATGTATTCTAGCTACAGCTTTTATCCTGCGGTTAGACATTTCTTCATGGCAAAGCCTGTTAAATCATTTTCAATGCTCTCTGTTTTTGTGAAGTTTCTTTCATTTAGAAAGTAATTAAATTAAAGTAATTAAGTAATTAAACCAGGGACCTATCCAGGCACAATTTGATAGCGTTTGAACGCTATGGGCGCCCAAAAAATTATGCCCCAAAAAACTTTTTAATACTAAGAAAGTACTTCCTTTTCACCGGAGGCTGCTGCACTGTATATGCCGATGATGTAACTTCATTATAACAATAATATTCTTTCCGTAAACAGTATGCTAAAGCTGTATTATTAACTAGTTGAGGCGTGCGACTCAGTCTTGTCATTATGAGGCTCATGATCCGCGCTAGCGCTTGCTATAACGCTCCTTGAGTTATTTAGTTAAGACATGATTTTAATCGCACCCATAGATACTGTTTAAAAACATGCGGAAAAAGTTAATTGAGAGCATCTAATTAACTATAAGGCTTAATGCATACATTCACAGGAAAATGACTTGATATAACACATTTAACGTTTGTATCATACAACTATTATTGAGCAAAGACCATAGTGTTTATATATTATATGTATACATTATGTCATTTGGAAACCCAACTATAAAATGTCAGTATACTATAATACAGGCCTGGTCGTAAAAGGCGTGCAATCGCACACGCACGCCTCCACACACGCCAAGATTTATTTACGCGTGCGGCAATCGCACGCCTGGCTTGTAATGACAAGTGTAATAACAAATGTTTATTTAAAAGTCAGCAAAAATATGTCCCAAAATGTTGAAAGTTTTGCTTCGGAAATTGTTCATGTGCTATGATAAAATTTTTCAATAACGGAACGACACTTTGCTACTATTTCAGTTGTTGAGGTCTCCAAGACGGCAGTGGTTTTGAATTAAAAATCAGTGCTCACAAATTTTCTTCGTTTCGTAGTAGAAAAAAAGTTTACTCAGCGAATTCCGCTGAGGAGTGAAGAAGGAGCTTCGTGCGCGCGATTATATTATGTATTATGGTATTATGTAGGTTTCTCTTTCTTTTTAACGTTCTTTTAAGTTACAAAAGTATGCACAAGGTTGCAGTTTCGAAAAAATAATCTTTTATTTAAAAAAATAGCCAGCCAGGTGGTGACGTGTTAATGGAACGGAAACATCTCTAATTTAATTCAAAAACCATTTGAACTTCAAACCAAAACGATGGAGAGTAATACAAATTCTTTATTTTCAGGTTTTATTTTTCCTCTTTATTAATTTTTGAATAAGTTTTATTTACTGTCAAAGTAATCTTTATATATAGCTAACATTTTACGTTCCGAATCTTCAAAAACATTGTTTTGTTTTATTAATTCATTATCGTGAAAATCTCATTACTTCATCAAATTTGACTTGATTATAATAAAGAATGAAGATCGTTGATCTTAACTGGAAAAATTGATCTGCTAATTTTCTGCTAATTCTGCTAATTTTCTTACGACCAGGCCTGATACTGTGTCGAATTTTCCCTAGACCTATGTTTCTATGTGGTTGCTATGCTAGATCATCATCATTCAATCGGATGTATTCAAATAGGAGAGTGAAATAAAATTATCAACGCAATTCTTTATAATAAATCACGATTATTTTAGCGACGAATTCTGGTCAACAAGTTGTCCTAACTGTATAACACCAAATTGACATTTATTATGATAATAAAAACACCTTCTTCAATTTGGAAGAATGTCATGTGACATAAGTTTTACTTTTACCCAAATGAAATTGTAGAAAAACAAACAACATGATCAAAGGTAAATATGTTTATTGCAAGTAAATTTAAAAGTAAATGGAAAATAAAAGAAAATATAGTTCTCTGTTTCTCTGACTCTGTTTAGTAGAGTCTGTCTGTGAAAAAGCAAACAAAATACGTCCACACAGAGAAAATGAAGACAAGCATGGAAAATACGAAAGCAGCTGATTAAAAATGTCGTTCGTGAACTTTCATTTATCGAAAGAAATTTTCGGGGTCAGTCCCACATGTTCGCAACATTATCTACCATTATGAGAACGTGTGATGGAACTTTTTAAAATGCACCGTTTGCGATAAAATCCTGGCTAGTGACATTAAAGCGCAGGGCCGAGGTCGAGTCTGTATTTTTAGCTATAGAATCGCTTCGCTTCGTTCGAAAAAACAACACAAGCGAAAGTGAGTTTGTTGGTTAATGCTCAATAATAGTAGCTAAGAAATTATGGTCTTTTTAATGTGGTAGTATCCATTTTTAGCCGGAAATTTGAATTTTCTGCTGAATATATAAACTGCGTAATTTTGCTGATCTTTTTCACATGACATTAATATGAAAAAACCATGCCTTGTTTAGGAAACCATTTTTCCCAATAATAAATGAATGTTTACTCATGTTTACACATGATTTGCTCATGTTAACAACATTTTATTCAAAGAAGATTTTCCTGTTTTGAATTCTTATTACAAACTAATGACTCTATTGTTACTAACAACAAAAGACTTTTGCTTAGTGTGCATGCGGAACAAATTTATCCAAAAATACAGCAGTGTAGACTTTTGCATGATTTTCTGCCAAAATTAAATTTCAAATGTATTTTGTAAAACTTTATTATAATGGATACTATGCAATAACAAAGAAGTAAGAATATCAGAATTTCCTAGGATTTTTTTTAGTAACGTTGTTTGGTGTAAAAGGGACTTAAAGGCGCGAGTAAAGGAAAAAGCATGATTTTTCATATCCTTAATTTCAGTTTAAAAATTGTTTATTTCAGTATCCAAGTATATATTTTTAGAAAACCATCTGTTTTATCAGAAAATATCGAAATTATTTGGAAAAATTAACAATTTCAGGTAGGGTTCCTACACTTCTGGAAAATCAGGGAAAACTGGAAAAACATGCCAGATTCAAGGCTTGCCAGGGAAATTCAGGGGAAATCAGGGAATTTTTTAATTTGATGCAGGTTGTGTAAGAAAAATATTGAACTTTCCAATATGGGAAGAAAGGCACTTGTTAGCCATGCGTCTGGCAAAAAACACAGCCAAAAAGATATAACAGTAAAGACATTCTTTCAACCTGTGAGTTTAAAGAAAAGTAATGACAGTAGTAGTTCAAAAGTGACATCAATTGAAAGTAACATCAGTACAAATTCACCTATTGTTACTCTAGATATTGTTAATGCTAGTAGTAGTAGTACACAAGTGCAAACATCACTAGAGCTCGTAACAACAAACCGTTTAAAGACAAGAGCAGAAATAATCTGGGCCTTAAAGTGTATCGAGTCAGGGTAGATACATACCTGTTATATATTAAGTTCACCTAAGGCCCAAACTATTTGTCCTTTAAATCAGTTTTGTACTTTGTAAAGACCACATTTGCTTCCAAGTGGTCCCAAAAGACCTGATGAAATATCTAGGGCTAACCTAGCCATTTTTATTTTAGTTATTCAAGTGCAGTTTACTAGGAAAATCATTCTCTTTTCGTATGTGTAATTCTGTTATTTTATGGTAGTAAATATTGTAAAAGTGTTTATGACATCTGGAAAAAATGTTCCATTTTCAGTTCTAATCAGGGAAAAATTATAATTTTTGAGGAGGAAACCTTGGGAAAAAATATAGTTATATACATGAAAAAAGTCAGGGAAAAATTTTTACGCAAAGGTGTAGGAACCCTGTCAGGTTTTTGAACCAAGAGTAAAGTATAGAAATGGAACCCACAACTTATCACTATCAGGCGGTTGCTCTACAAATTGTGTTGTATATTCAAGACTATTAGCCTAGTTCACAGTAAACAAGAGGAACTTACACTTGATGATTTCAACCATGACCTAAATCCTGAGAACCAATCCCATGTCATAGAAGGAGCTTGCCATTTGTGAAAATTATAAAGCGGTGTACTTTTAAAGCCTTGTGTTCCTTCAATTATTATTTAGAATCAATAACAATAATCAACATGGCAGATGTCCCCCCACTAGCTATTAAAGAAGCAAACACACATTTGCAAGCTTTACATGTCAAAAATGTACAGCTAGAAAAAGAAGTTGCTGAATTACGCTCCTTGTTGTCACTGAAACAAGACCAAGAAGCAAGGTTGCTTGGACAAAAACAACTGCTAGCTGAGAAAGACCAAAAGATAATATACTTGGAAAATGAGGTTAAACGAATGCTGAAGATGTCACAAGAAAACACAAAAAAAGACTTAGTTATAGCACAGTTGTCACGAAAAGTAAAACTACTCAATGAAATCCTGAAATACAAATCTGCACTTGAAAGTATAACTTTATGTCTGGAACAAGTTGAACAAGATTTTATAGTAGACATTGATAACTTAGTAAATATTTCTAATGATAATAATAATAATGGTAATGGAAGCCAAGATGAACGGCTTGATGTTAGCAAATTAAATGATGTTAATCATGAAACCACACTGTAAAGCGATGCATTTCTGCTATAGCAAAATACTTATAGTTTACTTTATTGGAAGAAATTTTTGCAGAGAAATCTTTGTGTATTTTGCAGGAATCTAATTTTGCAGCTTTAGGAAATATTTTATCAGATTCAGGTTCACTGCTACTAGGGGCAACATTATTTTTGTAAATTTTTTAGAAGGAAAATGATTTAATTTTAGAATAATATCTTCCAACCGCTGATCCTTGTTAAAATTTCTTCCAATAACTAGGTTATATGGGGGTTTTTTTGGTTGGACGATCCTTAGAAAACTTTAACTAAAATGACCTTCTGATTAACAACCCGTTGTCATATTTTGACATCCCTGCTGCTAGATGCTGACATCAGCATCATTGTATGTGGCTTTCTCAATTTGAGAGCATTCTTCGTGGTATTTATTCAATTATTTTATATAATAAACAATAGTAATTATATATATGAGATAAATTTCAACCATAAAAAATTTTAAAGGTTATTTTTCTAAGTTCTAAAAGTTTGCCATTGAAAAACTCCAAGGCGGCGTCGCTCGCCACCCATGTTCAGCTTGTGTTGTGTCGCAGAATTTAACTTGTGTCAAAGATTGGCCTTGCTCCAACTATACCCTTGAGTTATCACGAAATATTAATTTGTGAGCGAATTTTCTGCTTACAAGAAATTTCGTGCAATAATCTGTGTGGAGAAGCTATAGAAGCTTTTCCACGGTGGAAAAGTTGAACATGATCCAATTTTCCAACGAAAGTTATGGAAAAATTGATTAAGAAACAATACAGCAGCAGACCAAGTAGTTGTGATGGATTTTAAGAAGAGTGTCTTCTAACCGATAATTGCAATTTAAATGCCGATGCTGTTTTAGAAAGTTCCCCTCAATGTTGGCTTAAACTAGTCAAATTTCTGCTAGGTCCGTCATTGGCAATAGCGGCCGCATTATCAGTGAAATATGAGTAGTGCGTAGATCCCGCTTCTACTCTTCCCTATTTTTTTGTCTATCCAGTAAGAAGGTTAATCTTGTGTCAATTATATTTACAGTTATAACACGAATCTCGTTACTGATCTTCTAATGGAGTTTCAGTAAAATGATGCATCAGATGAAAGGTATTATTGGTCACTTTTATTTTGAGTTACAGTTTTTGAACTTTTTGAAAAAGTAAAACGTCACTAGAAATGTGGGAAATGTAAGTTTGAAAAATTAGGTTCAACATGACGAAAGTGCGCACGGACAGTTTTTGGGGAAATTACTGGGAAAGATTAGTGAAAGGTTATTAAAACTTGACAGTAAAGCTAGGTTGGGTTTTGAGAAAAGACTTTATGAAAACTGTTTTTCCATTAAATTTACAACTTTAACTAAAAGTTTTAAAGAAAGGTTTCAAATATAAAATCCATAGGACTTGTGTAAGCTAGGACTAAGGTAGTAATTGAAAATATGATGTTCCTCAGCCCCTTTTTACTTTTACAGGTTTGCAATTTTAGACAGGCAGCTGATGACATCAAAAACTTGGAAAACGTTGGGACAAATACATAGCAGTTTTTTAATAGCAACTAGACCCTACTGATTTCAACTGACTTACTCTGCACCCAAAAAAATGTTTACCGGGCGCGGTGGGCATGCTTTAATGATTGATGACGTCACAAGGTAGACTGAAAATTTTATGACGTCAAATTTTGATAAATTATAGATCAATCGACGCATTTTTCCAAGTAGATCAATAAAAACATCACAAGAAATATCTTTAAATCGTTTTATCAGACTTTAAAGATAAGAATATGACGTCATAGATCATGAGAAAAATACGTACTTTTGTCCAAAATTTTATTCGAAAAATGAAATTTTTTGAAAGAATCAGTACAGTGGACATCCAAAAGTCTATGGAAGTACTAAAAAAATACGATCAGTATTCAAATTCTTCAAAATGTCTTTTTCATCTTCAATTAGAAAATCAATTTCATCATCAATGTCTTCGACTTCTTCTTCACAAACATCAGCCATTTGATCTTCATCGTGAACATCATCATCTGCATCGTGTTCATGACCGTCTATGTCATCATCGTCAGCTGTCTGATTGGTGCAGCTTTGACATTTGCAAAATTCAGTGCAACTGATTCTGTGGGCCCTGCGCGAGCACGACCTTGTTTTGCAACCCTTTTACAAGCACAAGAAATCTGTTGCAGTATTTGTGTGGGGCACTGGTGGAAGTAGCATCCATTTGATTTGGAGCGAATTACCGGATCTCGTCCAGCCATAACCATCAGGATCAGGAATGAAAGGGTTGTTCTGAAGGGCTAACTTGATCACCGCAGTAACATATGATCCTTTTACAGTGCTGAAGGAGTGCATCTCGCGTTGGTGAAAGCTTCTGCGGCTCTGTATTACCATTTTTGCACGAAAAGAATTTCAGATATCGTGCTTCGTTAACATCCATGTAACCCTTAATGCCATATAGAAGACAAAAAAATTCTTCGATGACCCGAGAATATTTGGCGTTGAAGTTAAAGCTCTCGCCAATTCGCTTGAATGCCTTCCTGAACTTTTTCACCTTCGTGATTAACCGTAGGGCCTTAACTCTCCCAATACCGTGGAAAGCACTAGAGTAATTATTTCCAGTGAAAGCATGTTAAGGCCGGCATAACTTTGCAGTTTCCTTCACCTAGTTTACTTACCATGGTCTTCATGTCGAGTGTGCGCAGTTTTTCGCCAGAACCAGTTTCAACACAAAGCTTGGCTTCCAATTGCAATTGAAACTAGAGCGCATAAATAGATATGTCCACAGTCTTTATGATTACTTTGTCAGATTCGAAAGTGGTTTCGGCGTGTTTTCCACAGAGGAAAACTTTGGTATCAGCTTCTTCCTGATCAGTCGCGACGTTAACTTCTTCATCACAGTGAACCTTAAATGTAATAATTAAAAAGCGTTTGCTTGATTCCCAAACGACCAGGCATTTTACGGGATTTTAGGGTAACTTAAGTTAAAGTCATTTTTGTACTTTTAAGCACACGAACCTGGTTTCGATTGACGTCAATTTTCAATTCTGTCAATCACACGTTCTACAGGTATGAAAGAAAAAGACAAGCGTAAGTAGGAATAAGTGCTCTTTTCATTGTAAGAAAGACTTTTGGAGGAAACTCTATCGCACCCGTATAAGCGTTTTGCTCTTGTGGATCCAGGCTAGAGAGATGTCGCAACAAATGATATAAAGAGTATAGCCAGCGTATTGAAAGATTATTTCCTTGACGGCGGACGCGGTCGTTCGATAATCCTACTGCTTTAATATGCAATGACGGATTGTTATTAGTCCACCTGTTTAAATAACCTGTAATTTTCCATTGTTCTCCTGAGATTCATTTTTGTATCCCACACGGGATATCAAAGCTTCGTACGCATGTCGCACTGACCGATTTTTTTTCTCTTGCGAAGACCAGTACTGATGAGAAAAGATTTGAGATGTAATAAATAAACTCAGCTTACCTTGCTCTTTTCACTTTTTCGTACGAGTTTTGTGTGCATTTTCGAAGTTTAAGGTTCGATCCTGAGCAAATGTGAATTATACACTCTTCTTTTGGCTTTGCTTTGGATTTCTTCTTCTTCGGAGTCAAATACAGCCTTTTAGTGCCACTAGAAGCTGTTTCCATACTTTAAAAAATAGCATTGTCTCCTATCGTGTTTTTTACATTCTTCTTCAATTTACTTTTCTCTTGCTAGATTTTGATTTCTATCCCGCGCGCATGATGCAAAAAACCTTTCTGGGGGGTTAACATAAAAGTTATTCTCAAAGTTTACTTATAAAGAAGATGTTCTTTCAAAGAAAAAATAATTAACAAAATATGCTGAATCATTAAACTTGTTTTAATGATTGACTTTTTAATTTTTCTTTTTTATTGATTAACAATAACAACACTTAGAACATCGTGAACCCCCGTCTCTGTTTTCATATTCTGATTTGACAGCCGATAGAAACATTTGAAAGTTTATTAAGATGGCGGATGAAGTTACTTGGATTGGAATTCTATTTGACAATAACATTCGCCTTAAAGATTTTTTTAGGTGCATAGTAATTTTTTTTATTCTTTGATGTAATTAAAAGACAAATATCTGGTTTTTAAATTGTCCCCTCACTTTGCACAGTTTGACATTTTTTGATGTCATCAGCTGCTTGTCTAATTGCCATTTTTTTTATTCCAAGTTATTTGAAAATAATCTTTATTGATAAACGTTGTCATTCGCAAATAAAGTTTTCAGCTTAAAAACATCGATTCTTTGTTATAGTACCAACTATGGAATTCTTCCCATTGAAAAAAAAATCGATAAACTTGTTTTTAAATGTTTTTTCCTTGCCAAATGTAAAACGAAGGGAAATTTTTCATGGACAATCAACCTCGAACCCAGGGTTTCTTGCCTCTTCTTCGCCGCGCGATCCGTATATCGAAAAGGCAAGAAACCCTGGGTTCGAGGTTGTATTCACAATAATCCTTACTGCAAGTTTTTCAAAGGAGTTCTAGGAATGACGTCATCATTCTATGTCATGTTGATCTCCTATTGTTTTACATTTTTTAGCTTAAAGATAATGAACTATTACTATGGAGAGATTTGAGAGGGTCGCACTATGCCGATGTCGGCAGAAATAGAACAGTTGGGAAATGGTCTGGGAACGAGCAGCAGTTTATTATTAAGAAAGCCGCCCTCAAACAATGTAAACAAATGATTTTCTCTCTCGTGGTGGTTATCTCACAAGAAAACTGCTGACACAGTTTTTTCTCCGCCTTATGTTTTCCTTAATACAACTGACTGATTGCTAATACAATCACTGCTAATAGTTCAATTTCCGAATAAATCCTTCATTAATCGCATTAATAAAATCGCTTATGGTGTAAACTCTCGTTTGTTTATTGTTTTTTATTTACACTGGAAGACCTCTTTTTTTTACAAAGGAGGTCTTACATCATTTTAAGTATCCGAATGACTGGAGGCGAATAACAAAATTGTATTTGATTTTGATTTTCGTCATGTATATTTTGAGTGTCACCATGATTTATATTGACCAACAGAATTGGAGTTCTTCAAACTAAAAACATCATTGCACATTTCAAAACAAAACTACGAGAGCAACGGCGGATCTAATATTTTGAAAGATATTCCAACAATTGTTAGTACAGTCATGACATACCAACATATGCCAGTAAGCGAATATAAAAGCCCACAAGGCCGATCATATAACTGAAATCCCAATCTCTCCTGCTGCAACACTAGGTAGAGAGTTTAATTAAAATTTTAAATGATTTGAAATGAGTCACTTTCAAAAAACATTCAAAGTTTAATGTTTAATGTAGTAATAAAGTACACTGTGTATCAAAATGTCTTTTATCCACCAACTGTAAAATTCACAATATTTTATCAGACACGTAATGAAATATACGCCTTGAAAGTTGATGGATAAGTCTTTTTGATAAACACTGTATTCACTAAGCAATTAGTGGCATTGGTTAAGTTCACTGGCCAATTAAAATTTCATTGGTTAATAGGTTTGTTTGCAAATTTATGATTGGCTAGAAGTAGAAGTTGTAGAAACTTTTTAATAGTAGTTCTTCCAACACTACCTGATACATATTAATTAAAACAAGAGACAGATGGCGCAAAACGGTAGCAGCAAATTTGCTTCTAAAAAATTACAAAAGAGTTTCTTAAATCTCTCACTGGTGGAAAACAGGCATAAACGATAAAGTCAGTAACATACAGTTTAACTGCCAATTTGAGGCCATCAAAACTTCACAGTGTAAACCTTGTTAAATTTGTTTAGGTCAGTGAGGTTAGGGTCAGGCTATGCCTCAGTTTTTCAAACGCTTTCATAAGAATTTTCACCAATAAGTTTGATGGTCTCATATTGCCAGATAAACATACTCGGAGTAATGATATGTATAAAATGATTAGTAAGTGTAAATAGGGTCTAATCATTAAACACCAGAAGTTAATTAATTAAAAACAAACGAATACACCTTTCCCGAATTTCCGTTTAAATGCCGAGTTAATGCTTAGTTATCAAGTTTAGCCTCGTTTCTATGTATTTCATTGTTTTTCTAATTGCATAATGTTTTCAGTAAGTAATAGTTACTCGTTCTTTCAGTTCCCCAGTGGAATAATTAGAAGTAATTAAGAGTTTGAAAAAGAGGCTAAACTTAGATGCTAGGTTATAAAACGGCGTTTAAACAGAAATTCGGAAAGGTCTATTATACATGGGTGAGCTATGCAACGTTGTTTTTGTATAGAATTTTTTTACAAGAACTTACGTAGAAAAAAATGCACATCGACAAAAAAAAAGATATGTTTTTGATTATAATTTCACGAAACCAAAAATGAATTCCAACAAATAATTGCCTTCCTTGAACTAGCTCTTAATGCACAAAACATTGTAGTAGCTAACAAACGAGGTGCTATAGGAAGGTTTGAACTGATAACAAGAAAAATAACATATATCAAATTTCAAGTATCAAAGTATTTTCAGTTAGCATAAGTAACTGTAAGTCCCATTTTTATGTAAACCTATTTGATTATAATTCATTCTTTCATGAATTGAGAAAGTATTAAAGAAAACGTGTTTTTAAATTTTTGATATGCAAAACATAAAAAAATCGAAGGCTGCGTTCGTTCACTAGAATTTATATGGCGTCATAGCAGAGTCTAGCAGACTCTAAATCGTAGACTAACTGCCATTTTGGCCGGAGAAGGAGTAGGAGGAGGAGGAGTCCACGTTGTTTAATACGGTATTCGCTTTCCGCTGCTACCGTAATTAGATACGTGTAGAAGAAGATTGTGTTGATACATAATTGTAAAGATGTATAATAAAACCCCAGGCACTGTGTGGTATCTAAAGCAAGCAGAGCAGGGGTTACTGTCCTGTACCCCAACCCCGGTTATAAATACACCAAATTTGGGATTTGAGGGCATTTCAGTGACCTTTCAAGAACGTATAAAATCAAACGTGCAGGATAGCATGAGGAACTGTTTAGATTCAACAGTGTCGTGTACGGATTCCCCATAGACCAAAGATCTATTATTGTTTTTTATGCCCTTGAATAATTAAACGATTTACTAAGATGAATAGATCTAATCAAATTGTAAAAAACGTTTGTTCTTTATGAATTCCCCTTTGACAAAGACTTTTAACTGAATCAGCAATCTTGGCCATGTGTTATCAACGTTTGATTTCTAAGAACGACTTTTTGTATTGAATGGAGATTAATAGCTTATTATTATGAATTGACACAACGGGAGAAAACAATTGACCGCAGAAATTTCTATAAGTATCTGTGAAGATGTTCGTAAAAATCAGTAAGGCAATGGAACTGCTTGAAGCTGCACTAACAGGCGACTTGAAAGAGGTCAAGAGACTTCTTTCTTATGCTATCGCTATTGACACAAAAGATCAATATGGAAATACAGCGTTACATCTTGCTTGCCTTCGTCATCACTTTCAAATTATCAGGGTATTGTTAGATAACCACGCATCTATCAACTTCAAAAATAACGATGGAAGAACTCCGCTGATGTTATTATTGTTGAGTGAAAAGTGCAAGAGGAACGCTAAAAATTCTTACAAAGCCGAAGTGCATGAAATCATTGCCCGTTTTGTTGAACAAAAGGTTGATTTGAATAGCACAGATTCTGATGGAAGCTCACTTTTGCATAAATTGGTTATACGATCGTCGCAGAGTTCCATCAAGATGAAATCAGTGAAACTATTCCTTCAACATGGAGCAGATCCTACGATTATAAACCATCATGGTGACACTGCATACGATCTGGTCCTAAGATGGCGTCTAGCAAAGTTAATTCCTATATTTTGTGGAATCGTACCTGGTAACATTCCTGTAACGGCTGAAAACGTAAGAAACAGATTGAACCAACTTCAAAATGAAAGTGGAATTACAAGCAACCACAGCAATTGTTTCGATCCACACTCAATCAATGAAGTAGATTTCATAACATCAAATTAACTATTTTTATACATATTTTGATATTGTATAATATCATCTGTTTAAGCTGTGATATGGTTTTACACATATGTTATACACTTTATATGTTTGTTATATGGTGTATTATAGTCTGAGTTATTTGTTAAAATAACTGTTTCATAATCAATATCTGTGTAAATTTGTATATATGTATATGTTGAAGGCAAAAAAATTTCAAAAGCTTTACTTTTTTAATGACTTTAAATGTGTAAGTAGATAAAGTATATAAAAATATATGTAAGTATATAAATATTAATATTGATAAAAATTCTTGTTTTTTATTTACATGTATCTATGTTTTGGTATGGAAATTTATACAACGGCCAATGTAAATATTTTAAAAATTAAAAAGAAAAAAATATTTTTTAGTTTTGTAGTAAACTTTTTGTAGTTTTGTGTTGTTTTTTCTTCACTTCCGCGTGAAAGCTTGTGTCGTAGAACTCGTTTACCGTCAGAGGTTCTATTGACAGCGCGTATTGGTTTAATTGCATATTTAGAATTCCCATTTGACATACTGTGCTGTTACTGTACTGTATTAATCACATGTTATCATCAAGGAAATAGGAAGCGAAATTCTCTCTAATCTTATGAAATCCTTGAATCAAAATAAGCAATTGACGTTTTAAAATTTTGGCAGAAGTTCACGTGACGAAAGGTAATCATGGTAACTGCTTCTGACGACAATTATCCAGTAGGCATTTCAACGTCGGTGCACAAGCCGAATATACCAGCTCGAGCTGTCTTGTCTATGCCAGGCTCTGTACATTACAAAATCGGGAAACAAATAGCAGATTGGCTTTCGGTAGTTGAGGAGTGTCGTATCAACTCTTTTACTCAACCGACTTCAGAAAAGATTCAACATATCGAACATGAAGATGACAATGAACTTGTCATATTACGTCACTATACACTAATGTACATGTCCATGAAGCTATAAAGGGCTGTGCAGAAATCTTATATTCAGATAAATATCCCCAACCACCTGTGGATAAAGCAACCTTTGGAGAATTAGCAACGAGTAGTAGCTGTGATGTTATTCTGCTGACCAGAGATGGCTATTATCAACAAAAGGATGGTCTAGCCACGGGAAGTCCTCCCGCCCCATGTATAGCAAATGGTTGGCTTAGTAAATACGATCAAACCGTGAAGGGTGATGCCAAGCTATTTTCAAGATATATGGACGATATTCTTAGGGATATTAAATCATCTGAAGCTGATAACAAACTTAACGAAATTAATAACTTACATCCGAATCTCAAATTTACGGTCGAAAGAGAAACTGAAAATAGCGTTCCATTTTTGGATATGAGAATTATTCGTTCGGAGAATTGCTTATCATCTACCTGGTACTCAAAGTCAACAGACACAGGGTTGACCATGAATTTTCATGCCTTGGCCCCTACAAAATATAAGCGGTCCGTTGTCTCGGGTTTGGTGTACAATGGTTTAAAATGAATGACATCTGCGTTTATGTTAATTCATTTTTATTTGATCGTATGCTTTGTTTATTGAGACATGAAGAGATAAACAGGAGAACGTTTTAATGAAAAAGAAATAGATTTCTAATTTATTTTACCAAATAACAACTGCACCATTCGAAAGTTCGGGTCATTTTACATCGGATTAGTGAAAAAAAAGAAAAAGCAAAATTTTCACGAAAGTTTCCCTTACTCACGCCTTAAGGTTAAAGCCACGACATTTGACATTATTTCAACGTTGCTGTAACGTTCTAATCTGACGTTGTTTCAGCGATGGGAATCTGGCGTCGGATTTTCAATTTTCAACTTGAAAATGACTATTGGCATCAATCTTACCACAACGCTGACACAACGTTGAAATACCGTAATGCTTCGATTAGACGCCCGGGGCGTTTATTAAATTTTTCGAATTTTTAGGGGGCGTCTATTCGAGGGGGGCGTTTAAAAGAGGGGGGCGTCTATTGAATTTTTGTGAAACTCTTCTTTTTCGTAAATATAAACTAAATATAAACATCGATAAAAAATATACAAAATTAAACTTCAAGATCATCGTCAATAAAGACTAAGTTTCCAACTGTTAGTTTAAAACTTAAAAAGAAAGGCGTCTATCGCAAATTTCCATATTTTTGCCCCCGCAGCGAGCGTAAGCGAGCGAGGAGGCATAGTAGTTTCACGAGATAGGCGAATGTCAGTTTCCGATTTTGTTCATCATCTTCATCATCATCCTCCAACTTTCATGTTGACGTTACACGGTGGTATACAATTATTAGCTGACTTTGCTTTTTTTCCATGTCAAAGCATGACACCGTAGGTGAGAGACAGAATGTTTATTTTCCTAATTTATTATTATATTATACTATGTTATTTAGGAAGTTCGTATGCTAAAATTGCTTAGACATTTTTCATATTACTTTTGTGTTGTTTTTGGGAAGTGAACGACAAGGATTTCAAAGCACAGCTTCAAATCTGGAATTTTGTCCACCATTTTTGTATATGTTTTAGCTCTAAATCTTTCATTCAATAAATTTTATTCAATGCACTGATTTTTGGCGGATCTTGCCTTAAAAAGATTTTAATTGGAGAAAGAAAGAAAAGTGACCAATTTTTTGAGGGGGGTGACTAAAGATTTTAATTGGATTTCTGTGTATGCAAGAAAGCCTACAAATTGTCGTTCTTCGTGTTTTTCTTCTTTCTGTCCTCCAAAGATCATGATCAATAAAACATTTTTATATTTTTTTCTTGTTTTTTTTTTGTAAACTTTGGCTATGTTTTGTTTCGAATCAAAGTTTGAAACGCAGATTTCTAAGGATTTTTTGCTTTAATTTTTTTTTTTTAAAGATTTTTTTTTCTTTTGGCTCTTACAGAATTTCTTTAAAAAATCTTAATCTTATTTTGAGTATAAAAATACGTATCCATGGTTTTAGTTCACACATTTCTTTTGTTTGTAGCAAATACTTTCTGATGTTACTTGTTAAGCCTTATTTACACTTTTTGAAAGGTATATTAGCATCAGTGTGACATAGGACTAAGAGATAACAAAAAGTAACAAGACTTTGTTTGTTTTTGTTTCCGTTGTATAGGCTTTCAATGTATAGCTTGCTGCGTGTATAAATTGGAATGCTTGAGCGCGGGGGCATTTTTAGCTAAAGCTACATGCTAGTTATACAAAATGAAAACATTGAGGCTGAAACAATGCAATGTAGTAGTTCTACATGCCTTAATTAGTGTGTCTCTAATAAACGCCCCTTTCTAGAGAGAGGCGTCTATTCGAGAGGCGTCTAATAGAGGGGGGCGTTTATTTAAAAATCTCCTGAAAAGGGGGGCGTTTATTCGAGGGGGGCGTTTAAAAGAAGGGGGCGTTTAATCGATGCATTACGGTAGTTTGATAAAAACATTGTGAAAATTATTTAACAACTATTTAGTACGGCAGTTATAAAAAGGACTTTTAATTTTATTCGCAATTTCTCTTCTTAAGTTTTTGAATAACTTATAGTAAACGTATATTAATTTAATTTAAATAAATAGAAATAAGCTACACTAATCAAGCATTCCCTTAATGTTTTAATAGCCCCCTGGTATTAGGCAAGCAAGTTAAAAAAACATCGAGAATACAGTTGCAGTCGAGATTTTTTCCAGTACAACAGCATTCTAATAATACGCCTGGGCGTTGTTATTAAAAGCGCCCTTAAGGGCGCAATGAACAGAACTTGAGTTATGATGTTAACTTTGATAAAAATATAGAAAAAATATACTGTAAAAAAGAAATGAAACTATCTTCAAAAATACAAAATTTTAGGAAAAAAGAAAAAAACCGTTTTTGGATTGACATGTTATGATTTGAAAACGCCAAAACGTATAAGTGTAGCTTCAGCCGTTCTGACAATGAAGCTTCAAATATAAAATACACACTACTTTTTTATTAGCCTCAAAAACCTGAAATTATTATTATTTCAAAATAGATTGTGATATTTTCTGATAGTGCAGATTCATGGTTTTCTAAAAATATATACTTTGATACTGAAATAAACAATTTTTGCACTGAAATTATGGATATAAAAAATCATGCTTTTTCCTTTACTCAAGCCTAAATAAACAACTTCCTTTCACTTAATTGTCTCAGCTGCCAAACCGAGTAGATCTTTCACAATTTACCATTGACACAGGTTTTCTTCATATGATGTTCCAAAATTGTTTTCACGATGCATGCACGATATTTTTAGAAGTATCAAATCTAATCAGATTGAAAATAAAGTAAAAATGCTTGGTCATTTCAACTAGAATGTCGAAGGACTCTACCAAGAAGAATTGGAAGTAAGAGGGAAATCTCTCGATAAGTTGTGTGCAACCCGCTTTGGGATCTCTGCTTGTAAGAGAAGCTAACAACTGATGTTCACTCTGGAATTATTGGATATCAGGCGCAAATGTTATCTTTGAAGTTGTTTTTTGGTCTGTGTTTGGGACAAAGACTTTATAGCCACACAGACAATTTTTCAAAGCCCTGCAGAGCAAAACATTGCCTGGTACTCAGACTGGCTCTGCTGACAAAAGACACATTGATGAGCTTGCGTGGTGATGAAAATTTTTGACACAGCTTTTTCTCCGCCTTATGATAGGTCATTTAACTTCTGATTGCTAATAAATCACTGCTGATAGTTCAATTTCCCAATAAATCCTTCATTAATCACATTACTAAGTAAGCTCTAAAGATTACTCTATTAAAGAGTAAACTCTCGTTTGTTTATTGTTTTTATTTACACTGGAAGACCTCTTTACAAAGGACTGAATGACTCGTGGCGAAAAACAAAATTGTAATTGACTTTGATTTTCGTCATCAATATTTTGAGTATCACCATGATTTATATTGACCAACAGAATTGGAGATCTTCAAACTAAAAACATCATTGCACATTTCAAAACAAAACTACGAAAGAAGCGGCGCATCGAGAGGGTAGTCCAAACTTGATCCGCCGCTGAATAGCGCACGATCAGCTTTAAAAATGAATTGAATGGACTATTTCTCCGATGGCCATTTTTCTATTATTTTGGAAGATATTCCAAAAATTGTTGGTACAGTCATGACATACCAACATATGCCAACAACAAAAGAATATAAAACCCCACAAGGCCGATCATACAACCGAAACTCCAATCTCTGCTGCTGCAACACCAGAGTTTAATTAAAATGTTAAATGTTTTGGAATGAGTCACTTTCAAAAATCTTATAAAGTCTATTGTAATAATAAAGTAGTTCACAAAGCAATTAGTGGCATTGGTTAAGTTCACCCGGCCAATGAAAATTTCATTGAATAATAGGTTTCTTTACAAATTTATTAGGGAGATTCGTAAACTTGACGACCCTGTTACACGAAAAAAATCAATTGAGAATTTTTTTGAAACTGTTCTACAAAAACGGTACTTCAGAGATTTAAAACCTTTTGTTGCATCAAAAGAGAAACATCATTACTTCGCACGCTTATTTCAAGTGTTGATGTGAAGTTTCTAATGACTTTGAAGGGAAACATTCACGAACAACTCTACTAAGTTGTATACAATTCCCTACAAATCTATAGAAAAATAGTTTCGTGTAAACGAAACATGATTTTTCCGAATCCTATGGAACGCCATAGCTGCCACAAGTACCTAAGTTATCTTTTCGTTATGCGATGAAGATATTACGTGTTGTGCTGGTTTTATTTTTCGATGGGGTCTCGTCATTACTCCATGCGATTACACTCTGATGTGATGTAGTGATTTTATTATGGATTGCGGTGTTTTTAGTGCGCCAAACGGTAATTGCATTATAAAATGCGGTGGTTTCATTATGTAATGCTCCGGTTTTATTTTGTGATTTCTCGATGTCATTACGCATTGTGCTGATTTCATTACGTGGTTCGCTCATTCAGTCCGATATTTCTTTATGTGGTCCGTTGATTTAATGTGCTGATTTCATTACGTGGTGCGATGATTTCATGCGCTGATTTCATTACGTGGTGCGATGATTTCATGCGCTGATTTCATTACGTGGTGCGATGATTTAATGCGCTGATTTCATTACGTGGTGCGCTGATTTCATGCGCTGATTTCATTACGTGGTGCGATGATTTCATGCGCTGATTTCATTACGTGGTACAATGATTTCATTACATCATGCGTTCATCCAAATGCGCTGATTTCTTTAGGTGATCCATTGCGCATGCTCCAGACATTAAATAAATTAAAATAAATTAATAAAAAAGCGCGTATTCAGAATAACAAAATGGCGGATAACAAGATCCGTTCTGTTCTCGAAAAGCTCAAGTTAAAATATTTAATTCCAGTGTTTGAAAAGGAAGATATTACTATTGATCTGGTTTCTAAACTTTCTCAAGAAAATTTTAAAGATCTTGGTGTAACTGATCCTGGTATCATGATGAATCTTAGAGTTTCTTGTTGTTCTTATGGTGGCACACAACCAAAACAAGGACGGTGCAGTGATGTAGGGGCACCAAAATTTGTGATTCCAAAAGAGGTAATCCAAAATCTTATTGATGATGGTTGTCGTGTTAAAGAAATTAGTAACATTCTGTGTGTATCAGAAAGAACAATATATCGAAGGATGGAAGAATTTGAGTTAAGCACACAAAATTACACGATTATTGATGATGAGGACCTTGATAAGGCATTACTTGAAGTGATCTATCAATTTCCAAATTCTGGAGAAGTTATGTTGCGGGAACTACTAAAAAACCATGGTATAAAAATCCAGAGGAATGTGCTTAGGGAAAGTTTACAACGTGTCGATACATCAGGAAGTCAGTCAAGAAGTAAAAGAAGGTTACACAGACGAATCTACAATGTTAAAGGCCCAAACCACCTGTGGCACCTGGATACTAACCATAAAATAATACGCTGGCATTTTGTAACCATTGGTATTGTAGATGGATTTAGTCGATTACCAGTAGGATTAACTTGTACAAATAACAATAAAGCTGATTCTGTTCTGATGTGTTTTCAAGATGCTGTTAAAGAATACGGTCTTCCCAGCAGGGTCAGAACCGACAAAGGTAAAGAGAACGTGCTGGTTGCGGATTTCATGCTAGAAAAACGTGGGACTGGGAGAAAAAGTGTCATAACTGGTAAAAGTACCCACAACCAAAGAGTTGAAAGACTCTGGAGAGACGTTTTTAGTGGCGTTCTTTCTTATTTTTATAACTTGTTCTATTTTTTGGAAGATCAGGAAGTTTTGAATGCAACCAATAATAAACATCTCTTCGCGTTACATTATACCTACCTGCCAATCATTAACCGAAAACTGCAATGGTGGAAAGACGCATGGTCAACACATCGTCTGAGAACAGTCAATTCTTCTCCGATCCGACTTTGGGTCAGTGGTCAGATAACAAACCCTGTGGGTCTTGCGCCTGTCGAGGTTGACGACCTCTATGGGGTCGATGGAAATCTTAGCGAAGATCAGGACAGAGATATGGATAATCGACCTATATTCGAATTCCAATTACCAACTTTAAGCCAAAAATGTTTGGACGAAATTAACTTAGTAAGAAATGGAAGACACGATGACTCCGATGGCATTGACACTTACATTGAAGTTTTAGACATTATCAAAAATAATGACATATAAATATTAGTCCCGCAAAAAAATATATGTGTTTGCGGTACCCGACCAACCCTGAACTTGCGATTCATTGTTGCACAGAGTAACTTAAGTACTTAGTAATTACTATAATCATCTATTTTAATGGCTATTACAATATTTTCGCGGAATTATAGAAAAGTTATCATGAGGACTTAATTTCTTTTGATATTTTTTCAAGGAAAGTTAGGTAAAAAAACTGAAACAGACATTGTATATAAGTACGTCTTTCCAAAAAAAACCAAACAGATTCACAGATTTTTGAAAATAGGTTCTGCCATGTTTCATACGGTGACCGATAAGAGTAACACATTTCTTTCAAAAATACTAGACATGTTCTTCGAAAGTGCGAAATGCTTTCTTCGAAAATGCGTTAACATCTTAAGCGTGGAGCGTAGTGCGCTATTGCATACTAATATATCATGACATCGTAGACATGCGGCTTTTGAAGATGTTATGCATTTCGAAGTACATTTTTCGCATTTTTGAAAATCTCACGGCATAGAGCCTTCGCAAATTTCTAAACATGTTACCGACAGAGAGTTAACAAAATAATTGTAAACAAAAGATGAAAAAAGACATTAACACAAGTATGTCTGTTTATAATGAACAATGACAAAGTATAAACGTAAGATAACTGTTAAGGAATGAATAAATGAATAACATGTCCAATCAACCAGTAAAATAAATGAGACAAGTTGGTTTCGAAAGGAGAAAACACAAATTATTTTTAAAACCTCTCCTCTAAAGTCAAATTTGTTTCAGATTTGTGAAGGTTCTCTGAACAATCGAACGGCAGACTGGGTAGCACACTTCTATTTCAATAAAATTGGGGATAGACATTTGCCAATTATGTTTATGTCAATTCTAGTAATCCTCCACAAAAACATAATCGCAATTAAAAAGAATCACAATCTAGGATTAATTTATTTTAATTTATTTAATGTCTGGAGCATGCGCAATGGATCACCTAAAGAAATCAGCGCATTTGGATGAACGCATGATGTAATGAAATCATTGTACCACGTAATGAAATCAGCGCATGAAATCATCGCACCACGTAATGAAATCAGCGCATGAAATCATCGCACCACGTAATGAAATCAGCACATTAAATCAACGAACCACATAAAGAAATATCGGACTGAATGAGCGAACCACGTAATGAAATCAGCACAATGCGTAATGACATCGAGAAATCACAAAATAAAACCGGAGCATTACATAATGAAACCACCGCATTTTATAATGCAATTACCGTTTGGCGCACTAAAAACACCGCAATCCATAATAAAATCACTACATCACATCAGAGTGTAATCGCATGGAGTAATGACGAGACCCCATCGAAAAATAAAACCAGCACAACACGTAATATCTTCATCGCATAACGAAAAGATAACTTAGGTACTTGTGGCAGCTATGGCGTTCCATAGAATCCCGCTAATGTACATGTTAAGTAAAACAAGAGATGGCGCAAAACGGTAGCAGCAATTGTACTTAAATTTATGAAAAGTTACTACAAAGTTCTTTGAGGCTTGTGTTTTTTTATATCTCACTGGTGGAAAACAGGCATAAACGATAAATATGTTAAAATGATAAGTTAGTGTAAAAAGGGTCTAATCATAAGCCACCAGAAATTAATTTATTAAAGACAAAAGAATTATACATGCGTGAGCTGTATATTTTTTTATAAGAACATTTTTTGTAAGACCATGTGTAGAAAAAAAACACGCGTTTCGAAAGAAAAAAAAAATATATGTTTTTAATTATAATTTCATGAAACCAAAAATGAAATCCAACAAATAACTGCCTTTTTTAACTAGATCTTTGAAAGTCTTCTTAATACACAAAACAGTGTTGTAGCTAACAAACAAGGTAATAAGAAGTTTTGAACTGATGGGCTTTACTAACAAGAAAAACTATATAACCAAATTTTAAGTATCAATGTATTTTCAGTTAGCATAAATAGCTAAAACTTCCATTTTTATGCAGATCTATTTGATTAATATTCATTCTTTCATGAATTATTTCATATAACATCAAAGAAAACGTCCTTTTAAATGTTTGATATGTGAAACCTTTCGAAGGCTGTGTTCCTTCATTAGAATTTACATTGCGTTATTAGCAGAGTCTTGCAGACTCTAAATCGCAGACTAATTGCCATTTCGGCCGGAGGAGTAGGAGGAGTAGGAGTGAGTAGGAGTCCACGGGTGTTTTAATACGGTATTCGCTTTCGCTGCTACCGTAATTAAATACGCGTAGAAGAAGATTGTGTAGATGCATATTGCGAAGATGTATAATTAAGCCCCCAGGCACTTTGTTGAATCTAAAGCAAGCAGAGCAGGGCTTACTGTACTGTACCCCAACCCCAGTTACAAATAACCCAACATTGCATTTGACGGCATTTCAGTGACCTTTGAATAACTTATAAAATCAAACGTGTAGGCCGGCGTCTGTGTAACAAAAAGATGCTCAGAAAAAATATTCCGCTGTACAACTTGCAGACCACACTTTTGTGCTGGAATAATGTTAAGGGATGTCTAGTGGTTCTGAAACAAAAAAGTTCCCACAAATTCGCTGGTCCGTTATGACGTAATAACCAAAAAAAAAAAAACATTTTGTGACGTCACAAGAAGAACAACAATTTCAAAATGGCGGAAAAAATCTTTTTTATATATCATTGTATAGCAAATCTAATGCAGAATAAAGTTTCCTACCAAACATATATCTGAAAATGTATTGTAGACTATTTATGGAACAAAGACGACTATTGGATTTTACCCATGCTTTCAAGAAGAGGTGTGTGGTTCTTTGTTGTTCACCTAATTATTGCTTTCATATGAACCAGAAACTATGAAAATCAAAGTGAACAGGAGAGGGCAATAAAGATAAATCCATTTAATTCAAGTAATTAGGGAATTTCTGATGTAGGTTGCCTAATTTTCATGGCAAATCGTACGCGGGCATTTGCAAACATATGAAAGGAAACGTTTAAGGCATGACTTTTTCAATCACTGTAAACTACTAAGTGAAACGCAGAAAGCAAAAGATTAATAGTCCACAAATAAGCACGTATCAAATAGTCATCGTAACCATCAAGGCCTATTTCTTCGTTTCTTATATTATCCGTAACATCATCCGCAACATGAGTATTTTGTAAAATGTAGAGATGCCTGTGACATTGTGGTATTAAACCCTATCCAACTAGGTAAGATGTAAGATATATTTTACAAATTCTTTTGATGAATAAGTTGTTCCAGGAGAAATTCCTGTTCATTCGGACAACCAAGGCTTAATCTGTACTGTGATTGAGTTACACACATATTCCTTTTTCCCCAATACAAAGCGTGAATAATTATTGATGGTTCTTTCAAAGATCGCTTACTTTTCTTTACTGGTAGGAATCCTTCATTTAATGCAGATTCTTCACTGCTTCTTTGAATTATGGTACCATTGGCCATATCTATGTGTTGATCTTGTTTTTTCTCTGAAATCAATGTTACTTCAAACAAAAGTTGGGAACACACTACTGTGAAATGCTGATGGTAGAGCTATTTCAGAGATCAGATTCATTTAAGCAAGTGCTGTTTCATGGGATCTAACAACAGAATGGGGAAACACCATGCCCAAAACCATTCAACTTTTGAATTAACTTTTTTCAACTGCAAAAATAACGATGGAAGAACACCGCTGATGTTGTTTTTGAAGAGGAACGATAAAAATTCTTACAGAAACGAAATGCATGAAATCATTGCGCGTTTTGTTGAACGAAGGGTTGATTTGGATAGCACAGATTCGGATGGAAACTCACTTTTGCATAAATTGGTTATACGATCGTCGCAGAGTTTCATCAAGATGAAATCAGTGAAACTATTCCTTCAACATAGAGCAGATCCTACGATTATAAACCATCATGGTGACACTGCATACGATCTGGTCCTAAGATGGCGTCTAGCAAAGTTAATTCCTATATCTTTTGGAATCGTACCTAAAAATATTCGTCTAACGGCTGAAACCCAAAGAAAACCGGATGGGCAACATCAAAATGAAAGTGGAATTACGAGCAACCACAGCAATTTTTTCTATCCACACTCAATCAATGAAGTAGATTTCATATCATCAAATTAACTATTTTATAGATGTTTTGATATTTTATAATACCATCTGTTTAAGCTGTGATATGGTTTTCAAAATGCTTGCAATGGTTGTAAACACGAGCTTCTTTTGCTGGTAATTACTAATGTAGAGCTTCAAAAACTAATTATTATTGTCATACACACTTCGGATCAATACCACTATTCATGCACTAAAAAGAGGTTTATTAATGTTTCACCTTATTATGGTGTATTATAGCCTGTTAAATGTCAAATGTAGTTTTGTGTTGTTTTTTCTTCACTTGCGCGTGAAAGCTTGTTGTCGTAGAACTTGCTTACAGTCAGAAGGTTTTATTTACAGTGCGGATTGGTTTAATTGCGTGGCTTTAACCTTAATCAACAGCTTCGTTTCATTTAATTGTCTCAGCTGTCAAACAGAGTAGATCCTTCACAATTTACCATTGACACAGTTTTTCTACATAATGATGATATAAAATTGTTTTCACAATGCATGGACGATATTTTTAGAAGCATCAAATCCAATCAGATTGAAAATATACTCCCTGAAATTAATTATTTTTACCCATCGATTACGTTTACTATAGAAAGAAAATTCGATCCCGTTTCTTGACATTAAAATCGTCAGGAAAAACGCCATTAGTTACTCTACGCTTATTTATTGTTGCTAAGTAAGTACTCTTGCTTAACGTTTTAAGAAAAGACTAGTGCGCTGCTTATAAACTTGTTGATTTAAAGAAAAAACAACGTGTAGTGAAAATCGTTGACTGTCACATTGTTAAATGCCCTAAAAAAACAAATATCATAATTTGGACCAAATTAATAGTAATCATCCTCAAATTCGAAAACAGCCATTCACAAAAGTTTTACACCCAATTTCAATTCAACGCTGATTCTTGCCTAGAGAAATAGGTTTGAATCGTTTGCCGCGTGCTGCTCAGTAGTTTCAGAGGACAGTCAGTTTAACATAACTTAGGATCATCATCGTTATTAAGTATAAAACAATGTTGGAACCTTCAGAATCGTTTATATGACATTTAATCCATATAGACATTATTTTAACTTCCAGTGAGACTGACAGGTTTTATATGTCTTTCCAATCAGCTTGCAAGAATTTTAAATAAGTATCGTGTTTGCTTTCTTTAAAGAAATATTTTTGACCACTTTACGGATTTGTTAAAATCTGAAACAATGATATGGCAAGCTGTATTGCAAACTAGAAAATTGAGAAGGAAATGTTGAATAATTGTTACGTGGTTAGGAAAGTACTGACATCCCAAGTAAGTATTCTCCTGTTTTGATCATAAAGAATGTGTGAACGTAAGGGTAGAGCATTTTGATGAACGTCTTGACTAAAGGTAGAAGTCTTTATATCGTAAACTGCAAAAATTCATCAAATAACGAATATTTCGAAATCCTCAGCCCACAAACTTATTAGTTGTATTACTTATGCCATTTTGTGTCATTGACTGTGACCCTACACATTAATAATTCTGTCAAAATCAAAATGAATTACTGAAAATTCTGATATGGAGTGAAAATTTAAACGTTTTCGTTTATATAAATATTTGATTATAAGTCACGAGTTAAATGATTCCAATGGACGCAAATTTTATTAATGAAAATTATTCTGAAACAGTATCAATATTTTATTGATTTGATCACATACTATATGAAAAAAAGCAGATTTGATGAATGAATTTCAGAAAGATAGATTCAGAAGAAAGGGCTGGAGGGTTGGTAGAAGGCGTAGCACGGTGAAGGTGAGCGGTTGGTTATTTTAGAGGTATTCTTTTTTCTTTGAAAATCATAAACATAACCTATGTCACAAAGACTTAGGATGCAATTTGCTTATTTTTCGTTTTTCCACTAAACCATCTAACCTCTTGTACAGTGTTCAACTAACCTACAACTAATTGCCATATTAGATTTGATAGCTTTTACTCATCATCAAACACTTAAATCATATTATTATGAACCTTCATATTAAAAATTTTTCTGTCATCATAGCAGTATTCATTTACAATAACATCCTCTTTCAAAACATAATCTTCGAAATGAGACGTCGGCTTCGTTTTTAAACTATTTCTAGTATTTGACTTTTCTTTTACTGAGAATAGATCGTTTCCTCGCCAATGTTCGACTAAACGATTCTTTCCTAACAAGTATCCATTGGAATCACCTCACTTGATTGTAATTTATCGGAACTTTATTTGGGGCCGTTAAAGAGAAAATCGACGGTTGATCAGGGTAGAAATAAAAAGTTAAAAAAAAAGGAAAGAAGAATATTTTTTTACAAGTAAATATTCCCTTCGTGAAATTAGTCCAGGCTTCCCAAACTATAGCAATTTAGCTATCCGAAAGTATATACCTATTAAGCTATATGGTGGTAACCCCGGTTTTAACAACCATTTGCACCCTTAAATTGGTGCCAGGTCCTTTTATCATAGATTTGATAATCTCTTTCGGAAAATTACAATTATGTTGTTCTTCATCAAACCCTTAAATAGTTTAAATAGACTACCAGTAATATGTGTATTTTCAATTTTGAATCTCCGGATGAAACTTGTTGTGACTTTATGATTTGAAGACTGGCAAGTTGGTAAATCATTATGGTAGATCCAAATCTCTTGAGTCAAAGCATGAGCAAATTGAACATCGAGTTCAAAACAGTTCGTGTTCAACCTAAGGCAATCTTTTGAATTTTATTATTTCTAGTTATATTTCAGCCAGAGTCGCTTTCTCACAAGTTGGGGGGATACGCAAATATGAACATATCATTAATGTTAATACACGTTTACAAGTATTTTAATAAGAAAACCACAAAAAACAATTTGCACCTTCTGCTTAACGTTTGAAGGTCAATTTTTATCATAACAAACAAAAATTTTGTTATACACGTTTTTTTTTTATAAGAAAGTCACTTTTTGGCCCGAGCCTCGATTTTCTTAAGGTTTTTGACCAAATGAGGCTGAGATTTTCTTAATATTTTCTTTACTTTTCCGCTCTGAATTTCCTTTTGTTAAGACTTTGCTTTAATCATAAGCAGTAGAAACATCAATTTTGGAGAAAAAAATCACTTTTTCCTCCAAATAGCAATACGATTTTCTGCGGAATTCTTTTCAGTTTTGCTGTTTTATGAAACTTATGTTACTTTAGATTACATCCGTTAGAATGACGTCAAAATACCAAAGTTAACCGTTTTTTCCCTACTGAAACTCAATACGACCTAAAAGCTGATGTTTAAAAAAATGTGATTTTTGGAAAACTGAGGCTCGGCATTTTCTTAAGATTTTCTTAAGGTTTTGAGGTTTTTGAGCCTCATTTTCTTATAAAAATTTTTCTTATAAAAAAAAAAACGTGTATAATCTGAAAATTTTGCAACAACCTTTATCCATTTACACGTCTTTGTCCATTTAGTTTATCTGTGTTTTGTAACCAAATGGAAATCGGAATGATAAGTTAGCTTTGCCATTGTGTGAAAGTATACACAACAATAAATTAATATCAATATCATAATTCAAATGAAACTATATGCATTTATTGTCTGATAAGTGACAATTCTCAAATGTCACTAAATGTCGCACATCAACGGCTATGCTTGCAAGAAACCACACATATAGAATCGCTCATTCCATCGTTTCGTAATTCGAGTTTCCTGTTTTAGATCTTTCTTTAGTTTTATAACACTGGCGTATTTTTAGTTGGAATCTTAATGGTCTCTATGTTTCTATAAGGAATCAGCCCGAAGATTGACTCAGTGTATTCTTAAAAGGCGATGATTGAATGAATATTAAGTTTTAATTTTGGTACTGTTGATCGAAGAAAGTAAATCAGATCTTCACCAGAAGTAAATGCTGTTTCCAATAACACTTGGATAGCTGATATGTTCTTACAACATCACAATCCTAATCCGGCCATATATACTTATACCCGCCATGAGGCAATTTGAAGACCACTACGGCTTCACCATCAGTCTCATATTTATCTCTTATGCAACTGTTATGATAAACCGACGACGGGTAGCCTTGTGGCAGACCTATGCGTGGTCTATTGTTTAGATATCATCGATCGCTTAAATTCACTATAATGCAGAAACTGATTTCAGTTAAACGTTCATTCCCTTCCAACAAAAAACGTTTCCATTACGTAAACATAAAGAGTACTTGAGAATATTTAGCACTTAACATTATCATAGTTTGTAGACAAGGTACGCAAATCTTTATCATATCCAATTTCCACAAATATTCATTGACGTCTTGTTTTCGTTGTTGTTTCAATTCAATACTTTTGCTGAAGTGTCTTCTTCACATACTTATGTGTTTTAAGTATTTCATACTCAATTAACCAGTTTTGTTCATAGGAGATCTGAGAGAAGATCGAATGACTTGTCGAGACTGCAGGCGGTAGGAATAAAATTCAAACAAGTCGTTAGCTCTTCAGCGCAGTATCGAAACTCAGAGAAGCCGTCCAGAATGTTTCGAAAGATTTATCTGTTACTAAAGTAGTAATATTACATGAACGAGTCGCATTCGTACTCGCAAGATCAGGTAAATTAACAAAGCCGAAATGGAGAAGATTTTCCTGATCATTTGTGCAATTTACGTTGGTAAGAGTATTTTCTTATAAGGATTATTTAAACGACAAATATTTAAGCATAATGTATGGTTCTCTCGTCTATGTTACTTCATTTCTATTCAAATATCATGGCAAAAACCATTGTTACTATTTGGAAAACTTACAAATTGATGGTGTGTTCTTTACACTTCATAATACTTTATAAGTCTTTCTTTCAGTGACTGCAGAATCAGGTACTGTTGAGCATATTGGCTGCCATAAAATATTGAAGAACGTGACAGGCTGTCAACACTCATATAAAGGTAAGGATACCCATTCACCACTACTTTCATATTTACAAAGAAAGAGAAAAACTAAGAATAAACATCTTTGTTTGTCATAATATTTTTTAAAATCATGATGAAAGATAGGAGAGACGATCAGAGAGTAGCCCAATGGATAATTGTACAAGCACCCATATGTGTAGGGCAACTATTTAGAATGATTCGATGGAAAAAGAGCCTCATCCAGCTAGTACACGCTTCTAGGATAATACCAACTGATTACCTCAATATGCTCATTTCTGCACACGTTTATTCCTGCACACGGTTTTGTTGAGTCACACTTTTTGCAAATTTAAATTTAAATAAATGCTTTTTAGCTAAGAATATATTCGTTACTAACATTATTATTAGTGATATTATTTCTCTGTTTCTGCATGAATCTTAAGAACTTTGTGTTGAAGCTGTCTTTCTTTCCCAGCCGGCAAAAAGTGGTATTAAAGTGTTTTTTAATATGTTCTTGAAGCAGTTTTTATGAGGTTTTTTTTATGTCTCAAATGTCCGCTTTCGGAACCTCTTTTGAGAAACTTCAAAAACTTCTTTTCAAAAACGTTTTAAGAACGTCTTTCTTTCAGTTCTTAAAAACCTCTTTAATCGGTATTTTTGCATTTTTTTCTGAAACCCCTTTTAAAATACTTCTGAACAAAAGCCTCTGTAATACGATAGGCAAATACGCCCGATGATTAATCCGACATTGTTTCCGATTTACTCAAGATTTGAAATGAAAACAGTGTATCAGTTGGTAGTTTTAATTCTTATCTACATTAGATACAATTATTTCATCAGCAAACCATAAATATCATAAATAGATTAATAAATAAATAAATTAACGTACATCATACATCAATTGCTTTAAGCCGAGTGACATATTTTGAAGATGCATATCTTCATGTTACTTCCTTAGGACAACAAGATGGATTTCCAAATCAGATCAGACAGGCGGTTGCGGATGGTGTTCAATGGTTACGTAATCAACAATTGAGCACAACATTTGATGTACCATCATTGTCCTGGATTGTGGGATCAATAATTACACTTGGTTATGTAAATGACGAGGGTGAATGTACACAAACTCTCCAGAAAGCCATTACTAAAGTCAATTCACTGAAAAAAGATAACATCACAAGTTTATCAGGTGGAAAATTAGCATTGTATATGATTGGGCTACGAGCTTCGTGTCAAAACGTTCGAAATCATAACAGTGTGGATTTGGTGAAGATTCTTAAGCTTAGGATGAAAGCATTTCCAAAAATAGAATTCAACAATTTCTATCAATATAGTTTGGGTGTTCTTGCACTGTATGTGAATGGGGAGAATGTGCCATCAATTTTTGGAGAAGAAATTCTGAGAGGTGTCTTCCTTGGAAAAAGAAAACAAAGAAAAAAACACGATTTTGGTATGACTGACATTGAAAATCTGGCAACAATGGCATTGTCAGCTCTTGATCGGCAAATGTTTGTTTCGCATTGGGTTCGCAAGCATATCACAAAAGAACAGAAAAAAGCTAAGAAAAAAATTAATAAGTTTTTCAAAACAGACGAAAAATTGAATCTGGTGACATCTTCTTTACTTTTGCAGGTAATACATTTACATTTCCTATTTTTCTATTCTTCCTATTTTTTCCCAATGTAAATAACATTCTATATAATGGGATGAAGCTTAAATCTGTTATTAATGGAACACTCCCTCTAGAAAGTTCAATGTAGGTTGATTGATGTTTACATTTGATGACCCTACTAAGATACATCGGCATGTTCATAAATAAGTGATGAATTGTAGCACTTGGCCGTACCAGCATCGTTCGATTAAGGATCGTACCAGAAAGGAAACTTTGAATAAATATTGAGCATTCAAATTAAGGGACTTTAAAAAATACTTTTGATGCTTTTTTATTAAAGGGTTACCAAAATATTTAATCGAATATTTGGTAGAGAGTCATAAAAGGGGAATAGCATATTGTTAGATAAAAATATTACAATATGGTATATTGTTGCAACAACAGCTAGCTTAATCCTGTAGCTGTATATCCTTTAAATTGAGAAAAAAACTATGAATTTAGCGTTCTAGTAAGATATTTGCTGAATTTATTTTTCTGTTGTTATTTCAGACTTTACAAGTTCTTGGAGGTGATCTGCATAAGCACAAAAGCTGTGGAAAAATATACAAAAGAATTATGTCAAAACAATCAGCGACTGGTTCGTTTGGCGATGTCATGACAACTACACATGCGCTGTTAGCTTTGAATGGACAGAGCATTTTAAACCTAAGGGACATTCAATGCCCCATGACGAAAGGTTAGTTAAGAGGCCTCTTTAGAAATGTTGGTGGCATTATACCTCATAGTGTCCCAATATATTTGTTAACAGATTACATGTCTATGACCGTGACTGTACAATATAATGCTTAGAAGAGCTATCAACCCTCTGTGTTTTTTAGATATTCCTGATAAAGATCAACTACAGAAATTTGTATCTGCTGCCATACAGAGTATGGTTTTTGAAATAATAGTCAACATCTCCATTTTTCGATGATCCTATAAATGTCAGACATATATCATTTTCGTTTTTTTCATTAGGAGAAAGGAATGTTAAAAAGGATACCGAAGCCGAGGTTAGTATTCAAAGGCTTTTAAAGTTTTTCTATTCTTGTGTTCATATAAACACCATAGGCAGATTTTTGACACTTTGAAATCTTTGCATAAAGAATTTTTTAAAGACATTTTGTGAAGACCAGAGGTGTAGCTATAGCTCAGTCAAAATTTGTGGAGAAGAGTTCAGTCATTTAAAATAGAATAGAAAAACGTGAAAGTAACCGAATCGGTACTTCGGACTGAAAAGAAATAACATATCGCTGGACTCCTTCACTTTTCTTGAATAACCTTGAATACGCCTATTACCTTCCACTTTATGAAGAGAAGACAATATTAATCCTTGAATCTTTTTTTAGAATGTCGCTGAAGTTCAAAAGGTTCAGGTCACTGCACGCGTGATATATGACACTTTTGAGGAAATGCAGAATGTTCATGTCACCAATGGAGCAAATGGGTTTGATGTCTTAACGATTGCCGCGAACCAAAATCCTTGTTTCCATTACATTACAAAATCTACGGCATATGGGAAGCAAATAACGACGATTTGTAAGAGAGAACAAAGTCATGCAAAACGCATGTATTGGGTATATGACGTTAATGGCAAGTTCCCTTCAGTCGGTATCGGAAAATACAAAGTCAAAGATGGGGATGTATTGACCTTCTCATACAAGAAATTTTAATTTTCATAATTATTAAAAAAACAAACAAAACAGTATTAACGGATCCAGTAAAAATTTCAGACATCTTAGCGAACAATGCACACATTATTTAGACATCAGATTTTGTTATTCACCATTGCTAGTTGGTGACAACCGCCAAGTTGTTCAAGTAAACCACGATGTATTTCATTGTAAAGTAAATTTAAATTTAAAGTAGAAGGACATTTGCATTTCTTTCCTAACAACTACAACGGACGTTCCCGAATAGACCTTTCCCAAATTTCTGTTTGAACATCGTGTTATGGCCTAGCCACTAAGTTTCGCCTCTTTCTCAAACTCTTAATTATTTCTCATTATTCCACTGTGGAACTGAAAGAACGAGTAGTTATTACTTACTGAAAACATTATACAATTACAACACAATAAAAAACATAGAAACGAGGCAAAACTTGATAACTAAGCATTAATGCAGAAATTAAACAGAAATTCGGGAAAGGTGTATTTCTGTTTAAAGGCCGTGTTAATGCCTCGTTATCAAGTTTCGCCTCCTTTCCATGTTTATCTATGAAAACACTTAAAGATACTTAAAAACATGGGCGAAGAAAAATGCTCAATACACATGCGCAGAAAGTGCCTGTCAATCTTGTGCTAATCTTTTTAACGTTATATTTTGTGAATACCAGGATTCCTTCTGAATAAAACATATTCTCGGCTCTCGTGTCTCTCAATAATATTAGGTTTTATGTTTAATATTTCCTTAACACTGAATTCCAATCGTTAGGTTCCAGCTTTAAACCTGCATAATCAAGATAAACTTCTTCCACGAAACCATACTTCGTGATGCAAATCAATCTTAAAAGGACTTTTTAAATAAAACAAGAAGCCGCTTGGCTTGAAGACTTCAGGACGTAACACAACGATGCATATTTAGTCTCAAAAATACAACGTTGCCGAATTACCAAATTATGTTCAAATCTAACAAAATGACTGGCAAATTCAAAATCAGCACCTTTCAAATGTGATCCGAGCAAAATTTCATGAAAATTGAAGAACTTTCGAAATTTGGTCCAAATTTGGCCTAAATTGCCCAATTTTAGTCAAACCTGACAAAATCATTGTCAAATTTGAAATCAGCACCTTTCAATTGTGATCCGTGCAAAATTTCATGAAAATTGAAGATTTTTCGAAATTTGGTCCAAATTTGGCCTAAATTGGCCAATTTTAGTCAAACCTGGCAATATCATTGTCAAATTTGAAATCAGCACCTTTCAAATGTGATCCGTGCAAAATTTCATGAAAATTGAAGAACTTTCGAAATTTGGTCCTAATTTGGCCTAAATTGGCCAATTTTAGTCAAACCTGGCAATATCATTGTTAAATTCGAAATCAGCACCTATCAAATGTGATCCATGCAAATTTTTGCGAAAATTGAAGAACTTTCAAAATTTGGTCCAAATTTGGCCTAAATTGGCCAATTTTAGTCAAACCTGACAAAATCATTGTCAAATTTGATATCAGCACCTTTCAAATGTGATCCGTGCAAAATTTCATGAAAATTGAAGAACTTTCGAAATTTGGTCCAAATTTGGCCTAAATTGGCCAATTTTAGTCAAACCTGGCAAAATCATTGTCAAATTCGAAATCAGCACCTTTCAATTGTGCTCTGTGCAAATTTTTATGAAAATTGGTCAACTGGAAGTCCTAATTTGACCAAATTTGCGAATTCGGCAACGATGTCATGTAAACGCTGCACGAAAACGTTCATAACTTGGTGTAGTAGTAGTAGTAGTAGTAGTAGTAGTAGTAGTAGTAGTAGGAGAAACCACGGGTATTTTAAATACTTTACTCCACCACGGGTGTCCTAAAGTCAACTAGAAGCCATTAGGCTTGAACAATTTCCGCAGTCACAGTCATCAAATTACTCCCTTCTTTAATTTATTGGTCAGCGCCGCAAGGTAGCTGATCTTTCATTTCCCCGTGTCTGTCAGTCCGTGTGTGTGTAATGTTGCAGTTGTAGGCTGATACCGTGCAGGCTGTTAGAACTTAGGCTAATTTGGTCCATGGTTTAACTAAGAAACGTTCATGACTGAGTAGTTACATATTTTTTTCATGGTAAGTGCGGCGTAAAATGAAAAATTTGAATGCGAACTTGCCAGAAGAAAGATTCGGCGTTCAAGTCAGTTTGTTTTTACAAAATCTTGGTAATAAACCAGGAATGCGTCCAGTCATACGTTTTATATCCATGCTTCTAAGAAGGCAAAGGAATTCTTATAGTTTCGACTTTGTATTTTGAGTAACCCTAGGTTATATACTCAATTTTGTGGAGTTTTTTGTGGTGGTGGTGTGGGGGGATAGGTTAAATGACCTAATGGATAATGATAGCTCTGCTGCTTCCAAGGGTCCATATTCTCTTGGGTTTATATGTATTCAAATTTCGTTTTTATTATCATGATTTAATGAAATATTGTTACTTCTGCCTAATCAAAGAAAAATTGACTGATTGGATAGGGTCAATGTGGGGTGCATAAATGAATTATTTAATTTTATTGTTTTTTGTTAAAAACCTTGCGGTAAAAGATAATGAGATTCAATACTAACCAACAACGCATATCATTTAAGAATCAATTGCGATTAAATCAACTTCAGCTTCAGATAATATATAATACATATAATGAAAACGGTTCAACTGTTTAGAATATCTAAAGTCAAGTACTATTTACATTGCAAATGCTTACTTGACTTTGACTTTCTTGAGTTTCTATTGTGTTTTTGGGTCTTCCAGAGTACCAATAAATGGATAAAAACAGTTTGAAATGTATATTAGATATAATATTTTATTTCCTACGAAAGAAGTGCATGCATGCTCAATGACTTGATCGATAGTGTTCTATGATGAAAGTTTTTAAGCGGCAATTACCAAGTAAACAATGTTAGTGTTTATAAACATAGCGTCACTTGGAAAGTCGTCTATATAAAAGTTGTTTTGGTATTCATTGTTATTTATTGCTAGCATAATAATCACAAGTATATATCAAGTATTATATCATTCTATTTATATTCATCTCTGATGCTGAATAACCCTTTGTAATTCTGATGATCACAATAACCTGTATTGTCAAAAAATGTACTTTACTACTTTAGAGGAAGTAATTTTATAGATGAATGGCAGTTTATTTCTTTCGGGGAGAACAGATTTGAATTTAGGAGAAGAGATAACTGATATTGTACTGAAATTTCTGCAGATAAATATGACTAGTGAATTTAAACATGTTTCAATAACATTTCTGCTATATAGATGCTCTTTCACAGTCATATTTTGTTATTGGCTTGTATGATTATCATATAAAGTTTGTTTGTAATTTTATGAAAGTGTATTCCTTTCCTTTAGCGAAACGGTAGAGCGGAAACTAATTTGTGATTTTCCATGATTCAAAAAGCAAATTGTGTTTCGATTAACAGGAAATTCATAGTTTTACCCAATGCTTTATTTTTTTTTTGATGTTATTGTTTTGAAAAACTGTCATTATTACAGTATTAAGTAGCATGTAAGAGCATGTTTGAGGATTTTCTGTTTAACTTTTTAAGAAAAGGTATTACAGAGTATGAGAATATAGTGGATACAGCATTTGTTAAAAAGTATTAATCAAAAAATTCATTTTATATGATATAATCAATTTTATGAAAGCTATTTATGTCTAAGATCTGATCCTAGCGCTTTTTGTAAACAATTTGTCAACGGTTTCTGATTATGTTAATTATAATGGTATGATAATCAGGACATTTACGTGCATTAGCAAAATTCATCTTCCAAATGTATGTGTACCTGAAAATTTGATACAATTGTTGAATTTGAACTCGATGATGACGAATATTAGCCTCCTTGAAATTGTACATGTTTGAAAGGAAGTCTAGAGTTTATTCCTCCCTTTGGTTAACGTTACTGATCTTTCATTGCCCCTCACAGGTCAGTCATTTTGTGTGTAGTTAGTTTGCAGTTATGTGCGCCCTCTTTAACGCCCTTTTTTTGTTACCTTTAAATTTTAAAACTTAGATTCCTAGCATTAATATGTGAATGATAAGTTTTCATAATATAATAATCTAAGGAATATTGCCATTGCTTTTAATTTCTTAGTTTTCTTTTGCGATGACCTTAAGGCCCAAAGGCCTCTTGTTTAACTTAATCTTGACAGCTTTGCAATTCACTGTGATGTTTCGGGGCCAGAAAAACATCAATATTTATATCATCAATATCCAATATCTTACGCATGATGTTTATTCATGAAAATTGAAGATTTTTTGAAATTTGGTCCAAATTTGGCCCGAATCGTCCAATTTTAGTCAAATGTGACAAAATGACCGTCAACTTCTAAATCAGCACCTTGTCTCCCAATTTTAGTCAAACCTGTCCTAAGTTCCTAGCATAGGTCAGTCATTAACTATTCTGAATAAACAAACAGTCCGAAATCCTAACGGACTTTCCGAAAACAGCAACGTTGGGTTGCAACACATTCAAGAGAGACGCAACGAACGTACCAATCACCTTAATGAAATCAGAAAACATCAACATTGACGCACTCGACAATACTTTAGATGAGAAACAAAAACGTGCTATGGCTCAGAACTGCGAGAAAGGGGCATCTCCAGTTGGTTGACTGTGCTTCCATTAAAAGAGCATGGATTCAACTTAACCAAAGAAGAGTTTCAAGATGCACTAGCTCTAATTTAAAAATTAAGAATTTACCATCCAAATGTGTATGTGGATTCAAATCATTCACAAAACTGCAAAAAAGGTGGCTTTGTTGGTATTCGCCACAACAATATACGGGATTTCGAAGCCAATTTATTGAAGAAAGTGTACAACGATGTAGGAGTTGAGCCTAGACTACAACCAGTTGACAATGACGAGGCAAGGCTAGATATAACAGCCCGTGGTTTTTGGAGGCTAGAACAATCGGCATACTTGGACATACGAGTTACAAACCCGAACACTAATTCGCAAATGAACGTTTCCATCGAAAGGGTCTATAAGAAACATGAGACTGAAAAAAATATGACGACCGTGTGATGAATAATGAGCATGGCTCGTTTTCTCCACTTGTATTTTCTGTTACCGGAGGAATGGGCAAAGAGTGCATTATGTACCACAAATGTTTGGCTGGAAAGATTGCCCGAAAGACAGACCAAAGGTACGATCAAGTGATGGCGTGGATAAGATGCAAATTATCCTTCATCATCATGAGATCAGCCTTACTCTGTCTTAGGGGGCAGTCGATCAGTCAAAATGAACACTGATATTGTCGAAGATTTTGCCATAGCATGTGATGAAGCTAGGCTTTAAATTTTTAATTAGAGAAAGTTTGGGTTTCCATTTCACGCTTGAGTACGCAAGTGTCTCTAATTTTTGGTCATTTGTCTCGTTTGTAGCATTGTTTTGCTTTGTGTGTTTTTTGCAAGCGGTTGCTTCGTTTCATTTTTTTTTTTACATGCTCTTTTTTCACATTGTGCAGTGATATTCTACTTAATTTCTTGAATTTTTATACCTATCTTTATACCTATTTAGAGCTGTTTTTAACCTTTATTATACTTTTTAATTATTTGTATATATAAATTGTTTTTAACTTATTTCTACTAATAAATATGATCAACTCATTATTCAAGAGAGACGTCTTTTTTCAGAACACATGGAGAAATATCTTGAAAGAGATTGGAAATGAACATTGTTTTTTCAAAATCCTTGCGCAAACCCATATTTATCTACGTATAACATCTTTTAATGAGGTTTTCGGTAGGATCATAAAGTTTGCACACATTGGTGTTTTTTCGAGAAATGAACGCGTAATGTAATAACATGCTTGCATGATAATCCACTCGTTTTTTCAAAACTATCTGTTCAAACAGTCGCATTTTTACGCATTTTTCATACATTTTGGGAAGTTTTAATGTTATTTCACGATTTCGTATGTGACTTGGCAAAGCTTTATGCAAAAAACATTCTTGACGTCCGTTCTCCTTTAAAAACTAATTTCATTCACGTTAGTCGTTTATTAAATGTCAACTTATTCACGGCAAACAATGTGACAGAACAAATTTTTATCCGAGGAAGGTTTCGTCATTTATTTCGTTGCATTTTGTGCCGATATAGTGGTATTAACGGAAATGCAATCACGGGCGCCCTCATAGCGAAAGCTACTTGCTAGTATAACTATGATACAAAATAGAGAGGTATTATAAGCTCATGCAAAACATTCTGTCAGTCTTTACAAATCACGTCTTTTCGGACAGATTTCGTACACATATTTTCATTTTCGAGTCAATTCACCGTTCTCATAATTGGATTTCTGCGAAAGCAAGAAATACATTAAAACTGGCTTTGGTTTTTCTGATGTCTAAACCTGGCGGTTTTTTGAAATTTCGTGTGTGCGCTTACATGAAACTTATGCGTACAATGCATGTAAGCGAAGAAACCATCTTAAATTTTCAAAAGTATCTTTAAATGATAGATGAAAGATGAAAATGATTATCTTGAATTAGTCTTAAAGACGTCCGTACCAGAACTGCAGAAAGCGAATAGCACATCTTCCTATACTTTCTACATATGTGACAACGTTCAGGGATTTCAGAACTCGATCTCAATGTTAATTCGAGTGGTAAAAAAGATAACTGTCCGCGGATATTGGTTCGCTAAACCACGTGAAAATAATGCGTTATGTTTGCACGTGGTCTATCGTTTAGCGAACTAATATCCACGGACAATTTCTTAATTACTTAATTAATTAATTGGGATTTTATTAATAAAATCGGAGTACGATCTAATACTGAATTCTCCCAACCTACCGCGTAAACAAACGTGGGACCTCGGACCTTAGCAAGAACCTGGGAAGAAATACACAATTTTTAGTATATCAAGTTTTCTTTCGACCTCTTCAAAAGTACAAAGAAGACATAAAACAATTAACGTCGATGATACGAACTACGTCCTCGATGATATCCACCTCGCGACGCTAAATGAGAAAAACAGAATAGTATACATGTAATCTAGTAAAGGGTAGGTGAGAGTGGGACAGTATTAGATCGTACTCCGATTTTATTAATAAAATCCCAATTACATTGCGGTGCTTCGCGCCTTACGTAATTAAGGAATTTTATTTCATAAAATCTCCGTCGATCTAATACTGAATTCTCCCAACCTACCACGTAAACAAACGTGGGCCCTCGGACCACGCACAGCCTCAGTTTAAAGCGCTTCCATTGAGTACACTGTCCTGATACAACTGAGATTTGTTTACTGTTGTTTTGTGATAATGCCTTTGCCATGTAGACTCATTTGACCAGTTACCCCTGTTAAGGACCTCTTGAAGAGACAAACCGTTGACTTTAGCCTTGGATGAAGAGGCTGCACGAGTAGAATGTGCTTTAAATCTTTCAGTGTCTATACCAGATGCACTCAATACTGACTTCACCCAACCTGAAACTGTTGACTTACTAACTTCCTGATGAGGTTTTAAAGTACTGAGAAGAAGTTGTGTCTGGCCCGCCTTACGCCATTCCTTAGTTAAGTCCAGGTAACAATCTAATGCACTGTAAACACATAACTTTTCATCTTGCATGTATCTAGTGAATTCAACACAAGGAGGAGACTTCCCTTTCCTCCAACTTTTAACTAGCTTATCAAAAGAGAATCTATAAAATGTAGGTGAACGAACCATATAAGAAATGTTCAAATGGTGAATTTCTGAGCACCTTGATGCAGCAGTTAGCGCCAAAAGCATCGTGACTTTAAATGTTAACAGTTTAGTTGACAAACCCCCGTTATTCCCTAAACTATTTAAGTAAGCTAAAACTTTATCCACTTCCCAAATAAAAGTGTATCTTGGTTGAGGTGGCCTGTTATTAAATATGCCAGACATCAATGCACAGACTCTAGGATGTTTCCCAATTGGTTGTGAATTAACACTATCATGATATGCCGAAATCGCTGATCTGTGACAATTAATAGTCCTCCACTGGTAATTTAGAGAGAACAGATGCCCCAAATAGTTTATTACATATTGTAAATCGCATCGAAATGGATCAATTTTTCGTTCACTACACCAGCCAGACCACTTTCCCCAGGCCGATTGGTAATTAGATATTGAGCTTCTGCGTCTGGGATGGAGGATAAGTCCTGCAGCTTGTTCTGATAAGCCCTCACCTGCCAGGATTTCCCTGAAACCATCCAGGCTGCTAATTGCAGGTGACTGGACAATACTAATGGGTGGTTTTGCCCTTGAGGATTTTTCAAGATATTTTGGTGCATGTTTATCAATATTGGGTTGCACGTGGTCATTTCCAACAGATTGGCATACCAAGGTTGACTTTGCCAAGTTGGAGTGATCAGAATTATTCTGGTCTGGTCCCGTTTTACTTTGGCTAAAATCCTTCCTATCAGTGCAAAAGGGGAAAACGCATAAGGAAATAGATGTTTCCAATTTATCAGCATGGCATCTGTTCACCTGTTTCCTGGATCTGACTTCCAGGACATGTAAGCTAGAACCTGGTTGTTCAGACGAGAAGCAAACAGATCTATGTTCGGTGCGCCCCACCGTTTTGTCAACTTCTGAAAAACATGGTGATCTAACTTCCATTCGCTGGAAGTGTGAGCGTGTCGGGATTCCCAATCTGCTATCACATTCAATTTGCCGGGAAGGTATTCTGCAGTAATCATGATCTGTCTGGAAATCAAATAATTCCAGATTTCCTTCGAGATCCTCACCATTTCCTCGTTCCGGGTACCCCCCATGTTGAGCAGGTAGCTTAGGGCTACCATGCTGTCCATTTGCAAGTGAAGTCTCCTGATTTGAGAGAATTTTGTGAAAGACAATATTGCTAATTTGGCTGCCATAAGTTCTAAGACATTGATGTGCTTGCCTCTCTCCAAGAACGACCATGTTCCCCCTGTGGCCTTCCCTTGGAATGCTGCACCCCAGCCCTGAAGGGATGCATCTGTTTGTATCACCATCTCTGGGTCTCCCAACTGAAGGGGCTTCCCGTTTTGGAGGGTTAGGTTTTCCCTCCACCAACTTAATTCCCTCAACGAATTTTCGTTTAGGGTAATGACACCCTGGTAAGATTGTGATTTTTTCAATGCCTGTATTTGTTGTAGTTGAAGATACCTGTGTTGCAGCTTGGCTGGCAAAACTGCCTGAGCTGTAAACGACAGCAGTCCCATTAGTTTGGTCAAGTCCAACACCGTCACTTGAGGACATTTTATAAAGGCTGAACACTTTTCTTGGATAGATTGTATTTTGTCCTTGGGTAGAGATAGCTGGATGTGAACTGTGTCTATTTCCAGGCCCAGGAATTCTAACTGATGTGTTGGTTCCAATTGAGATTTCTTTATGTTTATCACAAAACCCAGGTGTTGAAGAAGAAATATCAGTGTATCTCTTGCCCTTATCAGAAACTCTAGGCTCCCCCCCATTAGCAACATATCGTCTAAATAAACGATGACTCTGATATTTATCCTTCGTAGTAATGAAATTGGAATTTTCATAAGTTTGGTGAAAATCAAGGGAGCTGGGCCCAGCCCGAAGCACAGGCAAAGAAATTCGTAAATGTTTCCTTGCCATTGAAACCTTACATACTTCCTCGATTTTTTGCTTAGAGGAACGGAGAAGTATGCGTCTTTCAGATCGATTTTGCAAAGGAAATGGTTTGGTAATAGCATGTCCTTCAACAGATGAAGGCCCTCCATCTTGAAGTGCTGATATGGAACAAACTGATTCAGGTTTTTTAGATTTATTACCGGACGATTCCCCCCACCCTTCTTTGGGACTAAAAATACATTGCTTATAAACTGATCTGCTGTTGGAGGGACCTTGTGAATGGCCTGTTTTTGTAACATTTCTGAAACCTCTGCATTCACTAATTCCACTTGATTTTGAGACATACGTGCCACTGCTGGTTCTTTGGACTGAGTTGGTGTCTTGACAAATGGAATTTCGTATCCTTTCACTAATGCCAAAATATTTTCGTTCTTGGTCAACATGGACCAATTTTTTAAAACTGTAAGCGACCTGCTCACTTGATTGGGAAAAAGCGCCCTCACCATAGGATGAACATTTCTTATATCGATATTGACTAGTTGGACATTGCTCAAAGAATGAATTACAGAAAAATTCACCTTGTGACTGAGTGTAGGTACTCGAGTCTGATGCCCCTCTGGCTTGGTCTCTTCGTACCAATATTGATTGTCGCCCTCCACGACCTCTTTTGTGGGGTGGAGGGCCGCCACGAAAGGGCTTCTGTGAGCCGGAGTTAGATGATCTCAGCAACTCCTGGTACTTTTTCTTCGACTTCAATGTATTGGTCCAATCCTGTTGGAATTTCGCACCGAACAGTTTCTCCTCCCTCTCTACCAGTATTTTTGATTTCTCTTTCAACACTTCTTTTGCCTTGGATTTCTTCATTAAGGCATTGAGACCATTGAGGCGTCTATTATACGTCAAGCTATGGAAGACTTACCCATTGAATTTATCCATTCTTTTCTTGTTTGAAATGCTTATACAGAATAGGTCCAACAATTTGCAAAATATTAATTTAAAATATAATAATTGGTAGAAGTGAACCAAAATCACTTGAAAAAAGTTATATAGATTGACAACTTCCACAATTGTATGCCTCAACACTATTCAGGTCTATTATAACCAAATGATTAGGTCAAACAGGTCTAAAAATTGAAGGCATATGCCTATTTATGGCTAAATTAGAAAAAGTGACTGAAAAATTCGAAATAAACACTTTCTTTCCACTTCTTCTTTGAGCACTCTTTAAAAAATTGGCACAAATTGGGAGCAAATTGAGAATTCACCATTTGAAGCTTATCAATAATACATTATGAACAAAAAGATGAAACTTTTAATTAACTTAGAGTGCGTTTACATGAAAGCCGTAGTGAACTAAAAATCGAAACAATAGATTTACTAGTTCTAGCTCTCTCTATGAGTGTGTTTTTACATGAGAGCCATACTGAACAGTTTGAGATTTCAATACGGGTAGAAAAATTTTCTATACACGATGGAATAAATTTAGCACATTCTACATTTCATTATGTGTCAGCAAAATTTAATTAAATTGCGCATGCTTGTTAACACATTTTATAATAAAACAATGAAATGTGAAAACTTTCACAACTTTCCAAGTCGTATTGAAATTTCAAACCTATTATTTGAGAAATAGGTTTGAAATCATCACGGGTAAAATTTCAGTAGGGCTGTTATCATGTAAACATCACTGCAGGTGTGACCAGGAACAGTACTGAAATAAGAACCCGTATCGAAATTCGTAACTGGAGGCTTGAAATTCCAAACCGGTTTGAGTTCAGTACGGCTCTCATGTAAACGCACTCTTTATCGCAACCATTTTTCAATTTACTATAGCTTATCCACATTTCGTAGCCAGAAAAAAACTTTGCATTGTATTGCACATTATGTTTATACTTCTTTCAGTATGTAGTAGACACAGTCTACATTCAATTCATTTCCAAATTTTAGAAATTTGTCCTTCTTTGGCAGTTCTAGTTATCGACATTTTTTCGATATCTTCAAATGTCAGTGCTCTTTTGAAGACAGTTGATACAGATAACAATGTTCTATCACACCAAGCATTATGCACATATTCTTAAAATATAGCGTTTGTCAATATGTGCAAAAAACAACAAAAAACATTCTCTTTATAAAGTTTTGTGTCAGTTCTATAAAACCTTCTTTTGATTGAGATGAGCACGTTTCATGCATTAATTAGAAAATTTTGTGCATGTATTGATTACATATTTCCCCAGTAATTTTGATATTCTTGATGGATGCTGAAAGTTTTTTCATCATAGGATAGTTTAACTTGTTATGAAACCTTCATTTTCTTCTTTCTCAAGCATATTTCCCCAAAACACAATCATTTTCTCTCTAAGAAGTCATCTAACGATTAACATCAGGTATAAACATGAAAATACTCTTAAAATTCTTCTTTAAAGTTTCTTACGAAGTTCTCTACAACTTCTACAAAACATAACGAAATCGGTTCACGTGTCACACGTAAATATTTTAAGGACTAGTTAAAAAACTTTTAAAGATTGAAATGGAAATATAAAACGTCCAAAATAACTTCCAAAAGTAGTAAAAGGTTATAAAAGAATAACAATTTGATGAAATTATATTAAAAATACCCTTTTATGTATTATGTTTAGCATGGAGTGCTGGTCTGTCATTATCTACTCGGAATAAACAAATTATCCGAAATGGAAACTCACTTTCCGAAAACGGATTGTCTTAATAAAAAAAAGGAGAAAATTTGCCAACACTTCGCCTAGGTCGCGAAGCTACAGAGCCCCTTGCGGGGCAATAAAATTTGATACAATTGATATGTTGCCAGTATATTTAGACATTGAAAGGCTAAAAGATGGAGAAGTTACACTTGATAACTCGCTTATTAGACATAAAGCGAAGTTCCACAAGTCTTGTAAGAATAAATTTGGAAAAGACAGGCTTGATAGAGCTATTCAGAAATATGAGAAAGCAAGAAATAATGAGAGAGGTATATAGACTAGAAGTACATTCAAGTATAGCCATGGTGTTAAGCTGTTGTTTTTAGGGTTGATAGAAGCTTGCTAGTTTTTTCTTTACAAAAAATCAGCTTTATCAAAGCATGTTCTGCGATCGTCATACATCGCCGGTTATGTTTGGGGCCAATCAATTATCGCTAATCAGGTTCTACCTCATCCGGAAGAATGGGGGTGGAAAATTGTCGATGGACGTTTCATCCCACATTGGACTGACCTACCTGATGCCACTGTTGCCTATAGACAACTGATTAAATGTTCATGTAATCCCGAAAAAGGTTGTAAAGGACGTTGCAAATGTGTTAAATCTGATTTCTTTTGCACGGAACTTTGTAAATGCAGAGGAGAATGTGAACGTGATTAAATCGAACATTGAGTTTTATTTATGACTGCTGTTTAAGAATTTTTATTAGGATCTTAAATAACCATTGCTTAAGGTTATTTACTTTCCAATTTACCGACTTCTAAGAGATTAACTCGATACTTTTTATGTGTATGACGTCATAGTGCTCACTTTGAGCATCAATAACTCTTTGTGCATTAATTTTTATGACATGAGATAACCCTTATTGGAATCTACATAAAATTTACGATCCAATGATGTATGATATGTCTAGTTATGGCGAAATTGATTTTTTAGGCAAAAAAGTGCCCATGTCAGCAAAAAATCCAAATTTTTTTTGGGTCCCGGACTAAAATCGAATTTTGTAGCCTGAAGAAGCAACGTGCAAAATTTCATGCTTTTAGCTAAAAGTGCACAATTATATCACCATTGGTTTACACTATTATGGCATGGTTTCTACATTCTATATGAATGTTTCTTCTTTTCTAAATTTTCCTTAATTCTTTTATTAATAGAAAAATTATTTTAATTGAAGGAACGTGATACTATTGAATTTAAAAAATTTCAGATCTGTTAGTTGTAAAATGAAAAGCGGCTAATAGAAGAAGTATTTACGAAGGAAATTAAGGTTAATTTAGAAATAGACAATGATATTTCACTACTTGATTTTCGGTGGTTTTGGAGTAGTCCTCTCATCAGAAAGACTTCCAAATCCGTTGCCAGAAAAAGGGTATAATGCTTTAAAAGATCGTTTAGTAAAGGGAAATTTAAAAATTTCACGAAAATCTGATCAGCTTGAAAAGAAAATTTACAGATTATTCATGAGCACATGGATGTTTCCACCTTGGCACATGCCTGTTTCCACTTTAGCACATGCCTGTTTCCACTTTAACACATGGATGTTTCCACTTTAACACATGGATGTTTCCACTTAAACGGATGGATGTTTCCACACATGGATGTTAGTGAATTGAAAAGTAATTACCATTTAGATAAGAAAGTTTTCTCCAAAGAGAATTGTAGTAATGAGGATATGACCAATAACGAGATACCGGAGGAAGCACCACAAAAGCATTACCATCTTAGAAATAAAAGAGTCTCATCGTATAAAAACCGCAAACGTCATTTGAACGACGACCTAAATGAGGCTATTGTTATTGCTAAGGTTACTGTTAAACATCTTAATTGATCGTTAAGAAATTACCGTATTTCCTCTAATAAACGCCGCGGCGTTTATTACAAATTCAAGTTTTTGGATGCGGCGTTTAGTAGAGGGCGGCGTTCTTTAGAGGGCGGCGTTTATTACAAAATGAAAAATTGGACCGAAGCAAACTTAAATAATAATGCTTTTTTATCCTTAAAAAAGTTACAAAAGGTTGTGTGAAAATGTTTTACACAAAAGATATGTTTACGAAAATGTCCAAGAAGAGCAATGTATGACATGAAAACTTTTTTATAATTCTTGTTTAACCTGTTTTCTAATAAACACCGATTTTCAAGATGCGGCGTTTAATAGAGGGAGGCGTTTATTAGAGGGCGGCGTTTACGACAAACGTTCGGCTATAAGTGCGGCGTTTAATAGAGGGCGGCGTTTATCAGAGGGCGGCGTTTATTAAAGGAAATACGGTAATGAGTTTTTCCAAACTTATTTTTCGATTTTCCGTTCCTCCACTTTTCCATTTCCTACAAAAATTACATCACTAGAAGGACCAAAAAATAAAGATTCCATCGATATGAAATTTATAAAAATTAATTTGATAAGTTCTTAAAAAATGCGATGAAAATTTTTGATGCCAAAGTTTTGAAACACACTGTATCCACTTCAGATAATTGTCCGCAGACCGGACCGGTCGGTTCGCTAAACAATAGATCACATGAAATTATTACGTATAATTTTCACGTGGTCTATTGCACACCCCCTAACAGTTGACGTCATTTGTGAACAGTCCCAAAGAAACATCATTTATTTGCACGTTTATTTCAAGTGTTGATATGAAGTTTCTAATGACTTTGTAGGGAAAAATTCACGAACAACTCTACTAAGTTGTATGTAATTCCCTACAAATCTATAGAAAAATAGTTTCGTGTAAACGAAACATGATATTTCCGAATCCCGCTAATTTCATCTAATTCCCATGAAAATCCCAAATAACTTTGATTTTCCTCAAAAATTTCGATGTGGTAATAACCTTGCTTTAAATCAGGCTAAAATATTTAACAAGTACCATTTAACAAGTATTTCTCCATGACCCTCCAGTCGCCAAATTAAATTCCATCTTTGTACACATGCTTCAATGTCTCAAATCCAAAATGATCTCAACTCAATTTTCAAACCCTTGATTTTTCTAATTAAGCAAACGTTTTTGTTATTATTGTTGTTTTAATAAGTTCAAAAATCTTGAAGAAATGGTTGACGTCATTTGTAAACAATCCCTGGTGTTTTTCATAAATAATCAAAACAGCAATAACTAACATCAACAACCATACCAAATGAGAGGAAATCCGAAGAGAATCCTGCAAATCTAATGACTCATCGCGATTTTACGAACAATGCACGGCGCGCCATTATGTTAAAAATTTAGGCTAGTGTAATTGGGTCAATTAAAATAACAAATCATTTTAAAACACTATGAATCATTAAACGAAACTTCCCGGTTCTTATCGTTTACAGTAGCAGCGGAAGCGAATACCGTATTTAAAAACCCCACCCTACTACTCCTACTCCTCATCTTTCGTTCGGCTGAAATGGCAGTTTTATTTACAATTTAGAGTCTGTGAGACTCTACTAATAACGCAGTGTACGATCCAGTGAAGGAACGCAGCCTTCGAAATTTTGGATGTTTTACATATCAAGTATTTAAAAATACGTTTTCTTTGATATTTTGCAACTCAACTCATGAAGGAATGAATATTAATCAAATAGGTCTAAATAGACTTATAAGTTACTTATGCTAAATGAAAATACTTTGATATGTAATTAGGTAGGTCGGGCAGCTCATAACAAGGTAAACAAGACGACTTGTAAGTCGAAAATTTCGCTATATTGCATTCTCACAATTCTAACAAATAGATACTGTTCATAGAACTGTGAGATACAATAGTTGACAACAGTAGCAGAATTTCAACTCGCAATTATACAAATAAAATAGATCAAAACTTATTCGTCTCAGTTTTGGCTGAAAGTCTTCAGGACGGTGTCACAATTACGCAAATCTACTCTCAGCAATTATAAAACATTCTCAATATAGCATTGCCAAATTGCCCAATTTTGGCCAAATTTGACAAAATGACTGTCAAATTCGAAACCAGCACCTTTCAATTGTGCTTTGTGCAAAGTTTTATGAAAATTGGAGAACTTTCATAATTTGGTCCAAATTAGCCCGTTAGTCAGCCTGCAAAAGGTTTTATTGCTAAGGTGTGTGCGGGCATGGCTTTTACATGCAATTATTTACTTTAGTGAGATCGTCCAAAATGTCACGGAGATAGAACGACGATACCAATACTTCGCTATACTAGCGAAATTAATAAAATTCACAGATTTACGTGATGCAAGCTAGCAGCCTTCTTATTGAAGAGCGGACACAAGAATCAAGAAGTAGTTTCAAGCAATGTCCTTCAGAGCTACACGCAAGTTCTTCAGAGCTAAGCGGATTGATTCATTGATTAATTAGCTACGGCTCGATTAGCAGTTACAAATTTGGCCGTGAATCCGAATAAACAAGACAATGTATCTCGAATCAACTTTTAACGAGAGATAACACAACATCATGAAGTGTATATATATATTGTTTTTCCTGTTAGGAAAGGTTATCAGTTCAAACCTTCCTATTACTTCGTTTGTTAGCTATCAACACAATTGAGGCTTACCATCTTATAAAAAAAATTTTATAAAAAAACACGCTGCACAGCTCACGCATGCATAATTCTTTTGTCTTTCAACTTATCGTTTTAAGTGCGGTTTACACGTAAAGATTCTTGAAAAAGCTTTTGGTGCACAATTTAAATTTAAAGCATTAAAACACCGCCTTGAAAGAGAAAGTTTTCAAGCATCTTTACGTGTAAACCATCCTTAACATATTTTTCAACTTAATAACTTTTTAAAGCTTGGAATACATTGTCATTTAAATAGCCAGTTTGAATGCATCAGTTCAAATAGGAGTGTGTTTATCTAACAATTTCAGACCACCAAACTTTTCGGTAAAAACACTCATAAAAGCGTTTGAAAAAACGAGGCAAGAGTTGTTCATAAACTCGGCTATCCAAACAAATCTTATAAGGTTTACACCAAATAGTTTTAGTGGTCTGAAATTGTTAGATAAACTGTATGTAGATACGAAAGAAAAACTGATGATCAAAACTGATCTAACACAGGTGGTCTACACTTATTCAACAAACGTAGCCAACTACAGTGCGTCCACGACAAAAAGGGCGCCAACTTTCAAGAAGCATATCTTATGTTTCTCGTGCTTGCTTTTTTTTCAGTTTTTATACCAAAAGAAAGAAAATTTTCTGTTCTCTCTATACATGACCTTTTTAGTAGAAAAATGAATTTTAATCGATTTTATTATGAAACCACGCAATTAAATCAATAACGATCAGTTAAAACTTGCTTGAATAGGAGTTAATGACTCGAATAATATGGAATGGAAAGCCATGAAAAATTAAAATATTGTGATAAAGCTGCATTTATACTTGGGAAACATATTTTTTACAATCATGACACATAAAAGTTCCATTTCTAAAAATCTTTAACAAAGGTTTAAAAAAGCTTTGTAAAAGGTTTTTTTGCTCAGGCCTGGTAAACGTCAGGACTGAACTAGGCCTTTTAAAGATTTTGGCAAGGCGTTGAGAATACAAAGGCGTGGGCAATATCGTCATAATTGTCGATTTTGCCTACGGGGATTTTATTTCTATTTAATTCGCTATGTATCACGTTTTCTTTTATTTAAAAAAAATTAAACTGATCATTTAAATGATAATGTATTTCAGCCTTAACAGAAAATTTAAGGAGAAAACTTTTCATCACAACACCAGCTTAACAAACATTTTTCAAGATTCTTCACGTGTAAACCGCCCTTAAAGAATATTTTCATAATCATTTAAGTTTTTAAATCGGTATTCACTTCCGCTGTTACTGAATGAAGTAAAAGCTGCAATTATATACAACTACACAGTGTGTATCAAAAAAAGGAGTCTGTTAAGCGTGGTTCACACTGCGCGCTAACGATGAGATAAGCACAGTGCGCATGATAAGCTTTTTCCTTATCTCATAGTGTGAACGAGAAAGTACCTGCTTAACTTTTTCTTTAGCGCGCAGTGTGAATCACGCTTTAACGAACCGACTATCGCTGTAACATTACAAAATTTACACTTATAAAAAAATTAATATTTTATGCTCAATAGACCATGGTAAATTTGTTAGCAACTACAAATGTAATCTCAACATCCGTTTACATCTTAATACAAACGAGCCGACTGTAACATGGAAGGCCAAGTCAACTCAGATTTTTTAAATCGATGGAAAAGAAAGCGTCAGATGACATACGTTGTTTTTCTGATGTGCAATGTTTGTATTGGAATTGAAATCAGTGGTTGCATATCAACGTTATGGATTTACGTCAGTAAAGTCATGAAAACAAACAACAACGCGTTGTATTACGGCTTGATAAATGCAGCACCGTATTTTTTCACTGTGTTATTTTTAAATGTGGTTGCTAGATGGGTAGATACTTACCGACGAGTCAAGTTTGTTATAATTTCAGCGAACATTTTATCAATGATTGGATGTGTCTTGTATATTTTGCCTTTTTCTCCACTGATAGTGCTACTAGGGAGGTTTTTAATGGGAGCTAATATGATAACCATGTCTTTGACAATCGGTGAAATTGGAAGATCATACAATTCCAAGGATATTGTTACAAGAATATCGTTATTAAGCGCTTCAAGAGTGTTTGGCTTTGCACTTGGTCCTTTAATTTCCGTTGTCTTCATCAACAAGGAATTTTGGATAGGAAAAATTCACATCACATATGCAAACGTCATTGGGTTAGAGTTATTACTGTTATTAGGAATCCTGCAGATATTTATTAGTATTTGCGTTTTCGATTTATCCAAAGAGTTTGACTATAAACTTCACTTGCTGAAACAGACCATCAACAACAAAAACATCAATATACAACCTTGGAAAGTGGTCGTCAAAAACGCCTTCAAAAATTTCGATACCGCCCTGCTTCTATTCTTATCCTTTTCATTCGGTTGTATAGAGATATCATTTACTCGAGGTATCCCTGTATTGATAATAGAGGAGTTGAAATTTCCATACTCAATATTGAATTGGTTTGTGCTTTTCAATAACATTTTCACCTTCCTTCTTCTTGCTATGATTGGTAAACTCAAACTTGGAATTGGCAAGATATTTTACCTGTCTATCGTCAGTATGGTTTCATTATTCGTCTTACTTAACTCATTTCTTGGTGCATCTTTGATCAGTACAGAGTACAAAGTAGTAATCTACATTTTACTGTTCATTTTGGCAATAAGCGTATCAGCATATATCATTGGGGAAAGAGTATTTGTTCAAGTGATGTGCGCACATTTTGCTAAACCTTGTCATCAATCGTTTTTTGATCACTGGCTCAGCAAATTGGATGTATGTTGGGATCACTCTATAGTGTGATCCTTGTACGATATTTTGTCCGCGTGTCGTATCCTGTATATTTGACAGTATGTTTGATGTTTTTCGTGGTGATTATTGCTAGAAAATCCAAACTGCAGAATCCTACTCCATTGATATGAAAATAAGAATCGAGCTAGATTTGTTAGTATTAACTTATTAACTTATAGTTATCTTATCAGAGACGGGCGTTTACTGGAAAGGGGCGCTAAGCAGAGAGCATACGATATAATGGAATTCAAAAAACCTTATTGCTTATGATGATATTTTTCCATGTTTTTGTGTTTCATGGAAAAATTTAATTTTCTATTACTTTTTGTTCTTAATCTATGTTTGCCAAGCATGAAATCTTGCACGTTGTTGGAACAATTTATTTACATATATGTATTGCTTTTTTTGTTCACGATTGTAACGTTAGTGGAGATCGTGTTTAAAATCGTCGTGGTTCCGCGGCGAGTTTTGTCCTTTTAGGCCGACGCTCATATGCATTGCCATCACAGCCTAAGTGACACTATCATCTATTTTCCAGACCTTATTTTTAATCAAAGAGACTTAAAATTCTATTGATACACTTCTAATTTTCCTATATTGTTTTATACCATATATGTTTTCTTAATGACAATAGTCGTTAATATACTCAATGTTTCTTATGGCAAAGAGAAAATAGCAAAATACCTATCGTCTTCGAAATATTGTTTATGCAGAAATTCCATCATCACATGCGTGCGTGCTGTCATTATGTACATTTCCTTGCAGTCCGTTGGTCTGAGTGAGTACTGGATAGTACATTATTTTTCTTATTTTTGTGTAATTTAAAACATTGGTCGGTGGCAGATTTTTCGTTGCTTTTGTTTTCATCCATATTTTACTGTTCTTCCTTCCTCCAAGAACAAAAAAATATAGAAGAAGAAAAGAAACATAAGTGTGCAGCTTCGACCGCACCACAATAATAGCTTGTGCAGCTTTGTCGCACCAAAGTATTATAAACGTACTTAAATAGTATCTTAATAACTTGTGCAGTTTTGCACCAAATTAACTTACACTCTAAAGTACATATTTTGTGCAGTGTCTTGCCTTGCACCTTACCTTAAATAGCTTGTACAGCTTTGTTGTACCAAAATTATTATACCTTGTTAGCTAACATATTTTCCTGTGCTTTGTTGCCACGGTACATATAGGCAATGGAATTCAAAATAGAGAGATGGTGTAAATAATAATTGAGCAGTGCTGAATTGTGCTGGATAATCTTATTGAGCAATTTTGAGTTTACATGAACAAAAATATGAGCGATGAAGATAAAGATAATTTTGGAGACCAGAATTACCTAACTGGTGCTGAAACAGGGGGCCGCCAGTTACAACTAGGGGCCGCGCTTTACAACTGGCGGCCGCGAGTTATAACAGGCGGCCGCCTGTTATGCCGCGAGTTATGCCGCCTGTTACGTAATGAGTTTTTTCGATGTCCTTTTCAGCCACGGAACATATATGTTTCTTCTGGTAGTATTATTATATGTTGCTTTATTCTGCTCAAATTTGGATTTAGCTGCTCTAAAATTTATGTAGTTGTGTATGGAATTAAAAGTAACCCAGGACCGAATTTTTCTAAAGTAGCTCAAGAACCTTTTTACTTACATGACGCATGATCCAAAATTTGGTGAAACAGCAGGTTTTCAATGTACCGAAAATGCTTACAATAAGCTACAGTGCTATCAAGAAAGTATTATTATGGACATCTTGGGATTTAGACTATGTTTTGAATCAGGTGAGGCGCTCTTTAATTGTTGCAAGCCACAACAACAGGGCCCCTAGTAGCAGTTGATCAAATTCCTTGTAATATATTCATTGAACCCCAGTTAGTCAAGTTACTTTTCTATATATGGTAAATCATCTTTTTTTAGAAGAAATTGACCTTTTTCAAACTCATAAAAATCTCACAGCCAATGATATGGGTACCGGTGCTATTTTTACTTAGTGCAGGTTACAGTTCTGCACTTATCTGGGATATCGAAAACATTCAATATATTTATTTGATTCACACAGTAAAGTAGTTGGTGATTCTGACTGTTCATCTGCTCCAAATGGCAACATTACTTGAATTAATTTTTTAAGTGAACTAAATGCATTTATAAAAGATATGTTTGAACCTATTGTAAATTATGAAACACAGTATAACATCCAATTATTGCCATTTATGCGATACAAGGTACTATTTCTTCAATTAAAGCAATTATATTACAATTACGCTGAAAGGTCAATTTCCGAAATTGAAAGGTTGTATTTGCAATGTACCCTTTGATACTTCTGTGACCAATGTATTTCCATGTGGAGCTGACGTTTAGTTATCATAAAACTGAAAAGAAAGTTAGCTTTCCATGGACATGTTTACTTTGTGTCTGTCTCTCCAGAATCTATTTATTCAGGTCTTCAATATTCAATATTTTCAGGAACACAATCCATTTGACATAGAAATTCATCATGATAACATTCCCAATGATTTCCTAGATTTGTCTGAGATTTCCACTTAAGATTTGCGTGAAGAACAAGTTAACCAAGATAACCTTGAAGAAGATAAATATCCACTAGATTTGTTCAGATTGAACACACAGGAAACAATGTTGTATAATAGTTTCTCCTCAATTGAAGAAATTAATATTACCCCTCGGGAAGGTCAGCAACCTAGTTCTCTGTTGACAGAAGCATTATGAAGAATTAGCCTTATTTGAAAAATTTGGAAATTATTCAGTTATTTCTACATTTCTACTATTTCCACTTTATTACTGATAAAAGTCATAGATTCTTACATAATGGTCGCTGTTTCTGCATTGATCAGATAAGCAATTTTATTTATCACACTTCTTAGTCAAGAAGCAAAGAAAGAAAAGTTGGTTCAATAAAATAAGTAAAAATATAAATATCAAAAATATCAATTCGGGCAAACAATTTAATGACAAATAGAATCACCAGAAGCTTCATAATTTGGATAAGAAAGAAAAGATGACCAAATATTCTTTCTTAAAATTTTTTATATATTCCACCTCAACATCGAGAGGTCATCATCAGAGTGAAAATATAAACAATTAGCTATGTAATTTTCTGAAAAGCGAAACTGCTTTTACTCTCCAGAAAAAAAAGATTACTTGTGTTTTCAGCTTTTCTTATTTTCCTTTTATCTATGGATACAAAGTTATTCATTACTCATTTTTAATTGAATTTCAGCACTTATGTTAATGTGTTTGTCTTCATTTTTTCAAATGCATGGTAGGATTTGTGCGATGGGGGTTTTCCGTAAAGTGTGAGCTGCCATAAAAGCTCATTTATCAAATGGCTTTCTTCAATGTTGTATTAGTATGAAGGCATGAAGGGTATATCATTTTAGTTTTAACACATGTATAGAAATTGTTTTAACTTTGTTTAATTCGCTTTAGACATGTTATTTCGTTTTGCCTATATATGTTCAAATGAGTAAATTAATGTGTGATGTTGCTGTCCATGTCTGGTTCCATATGCGAACCTAGGCATGCTGATGAAGCCTGATACTGGCAGAAACAGTGACGGGAGTGGTTGATGTATGTAACAAACATCATGATGTTTTCAATGTAGTTAAGTTAGTAGGAAAAGTGAATAAATATTCTCTTTTGCATGGACATCAGAACAAAAAAATTACTTATTTCTGATCACCTTAATAACCTGTGAAAAGTCTCATAAATGCCTAATGTCACCAGCCCAACAGGAACTGTAAGGTATAGGCAACAAACTTTGTCGAGAAGAGCTACAACATTTTTCGGGAAATCCGGTTATCAATCAGGAAACATGAATGTTCCGATATTTTAGAAAAAGTTGAAATGAGTTTTCTAATGTGTTCTGAATAGAAATGAGGATAAGGAAATGAACCAATCAAATTTTAGTGTTTGTTAAATTCCAAAAAAATTCTATAAGCCTTTAGGTTTATTTTACATAAGCCTTTGATGTGCTGAACCAGAAAACTAATATTTTTCATCATGGGGCTCTCCTCGGGCCGCTTGACTTGATTAAACAGCGAGTCGTTCCCAGGACTTCGTCGAAGAAGTTTCTTCTCCTCTTTCTTTTTCAACGGCTTATCTCCGAATTTGACTGACATGTATAGAATAAATCGCTTTGTGTTATATTTCATGAATTTTGTTTGCTGCGTCTTCCTTCATATTCATTTTAAAAAGAGACCTAACTTTAAGTTTAACAAGCAGGAAACGCGATTTGTTCACATACGCAGCATTTCTTGTTGACTTTCCAGGCCTTTGTATTTACTGTTCCTTAAATTTTCCCATGTTATTTTCTGTTAGATATGTCTTTTTAATGACAAAAGTTGTATTGATATACTCAATATTTCTTATCACAAGGAGAAATATTGTTTGTGCATTACTTTCCTTCACCGGATTACTTTGTTTTATATCACGTTGTATGCTTTTGGTCTGAGTGATTTCTATTGTGTGCTGAATAGTTGTTAATTTCTCTTTCTGTTTTAATTAGAGCAGTGTTCCCTTTCTAGCTGTTGCTGTTTTATGCATATTTTTCAGTTCTTCCTTTCTCGAAGAAATGATACATAGAAGAAAAGAAACACGTGCAGCTTTGACCGCACAACAATAATAGCTTGTGCAGCTTTGTCGCAACAAAATATTATACACATACTTAAATACAGGGTTCACAATGTCTGGAAAATCAGGGAAAAAACTATGTTTGACAGGAAGTTTCTAGAAAGTCAGGGAATGTCAGGGAAAAAAAGTTTTTTTACCATTTAGGTCAGGGAAAGTCAGGGAATAATTTCATAAGACAGTTTATAACAGTGTCTATTACTGACTTTGTTCAATGATAATTTTTCTTACCCAATCATCTATCAATATTTTTTTTCTTCATTTCAGAGTTAACTTACATGGGGCCATTGTCCGTTAATACCACTATATCGGCACAAAATGCAACGAAATAAATGGCGAAACCTTCCTCGGATGAAAATTTGTTCTGTCACATTGTTTGCCGCGAATATGTTGACATTTAAGAAAGGACCAACGTGAACGAAATTTGTTTTAAAAGGTGAACGGAGGTCAAAAATGTTTATTTTTGCATAAATCTTTGCTAAGTCACATAAGAAATCATGAAATAACATTAAAACTTCCCAAAATGTAAAAAGAACTTTCTTGAAATGCTACAACGGTCGCTGCCATTCGGAGGTACCAAAAATAAATTCAATGAGTATGTCACATACCTGTCTATGTTATTTTTTCATTAAGTCGAATATTTCTAGTTCGCACACACGTGGTCGCTTATTCTTAATAAGATGTTTTTATTCATAATAAAGAGTTGCAAAAAAGTGTTCAAAAAGTGTTCAGAAGCAAACACGAGTCAATCCAACGAAACTACAAAGTTTAAGTTTAGATGGACCAACGACATGGTCTCAGACTGAGGATACGATGATTAGGAGAATTATGGTCAGGTAGAATATAAGGTCTTAAATGTTCACACAGAAGATGAAAAGAATCTTCGTCCATTCTAAAGTTCTTGTACCACAAGGATTTTGGTGAAATACCAGCGATTAAATTTCTCCACCAAGTATCATCTCTACCATTGACAACCCACACAGACCTTCTTTTCTTCGATTCAACCTTCTGATTTTAAAAGCTTTTTGTTTCTTTATAAACAACGAACGTTTTCTTGAATAACAAAGAGCAAAAAATGTCATTTGTATGCTTTTGATAAAGTCCCATACAGAAAATTAAACCATTAAGTTGAAAATACAACATTCCAATTAACAGAAAATACTTTTTGAGAAGCAACACATCGTTCGCCGCCATCTCGATTTTTTGTTTTTACTACGCTATCCATTTCGCACAACACGTGTATAATTTTTTCATGTAATACAGGGCTGGAAAATATTGAATATACTTTTCAGGCCGGTACCCGGGATAAAAAGTGATCATGTAATCAGCCCCTAAGTCGGCATTGTTTATTAAAATAAAAAGACACGGTAGAGAGCGACCTTTTTATCTCATTAATTATTCATACTTTATCGGACAAAACTTAGTCGGACAAAATTTTAGTCGGACGAAAATATTAGTCGGACAAAACTTTAGTCACCTCCAAATATTTTAGTCACTTTTGTCCGACTAAAATTTTGGTCCTTTTCTAAAATTCCATAACTTACTTAATTTTGGGAGGCAATTAAAAAAAATGCAATACTTTATTTACTTGATAGTATAATTCAATTTCCGCGCCTTAGCGAAGGAAATTGTTTGATTTAGACATTCTATCTATCTCTCTCCGTAACAGTTTTTTGTCGTTTTCGGAAAGTCCGTTCGGATTTCGGATTGTTTGTTTATTCAGAATAGTTAATGACAGACCCAAAACTCTATGGAAAATGTAATAAAAAAAGGCCACTTTCAATATTAATTCATAAAAATAATAAGCTTTTTATACTTTTGAAATTATTTTAGAAGTTATTTTAGCCGTTTTATATTTAAAACTTCCCAATTCAATTATCTTTAAAATTTCTTTAAAAAGTCAGTAAAATATGTGACGTTCCAGGGGATTTTGATAACAAACGATATTAACGATAATTATTAACGATAATATCGTTAATAAAACAATAGAATTAGCGATATTATCGCTAATAATTATCGTTGCGTTATTATAGTTAATAGCGCTATTATCGTTAATATCGTTATTATCGTTATTATCGCTATTATCGTTATATATATTATATACTAGCCGCCAAGGCGGCGTCGTTCGCCGCCCATGTTCAGCATGCGTTAACTTCACGAAAAATAAAATTAAGGAATTGGCAACTGAAAGTGTTCCCATGTTGTAGAGCTCGAAAAACTGATCAAAAAAATGTATGGGATCGTTCCGCTACGATCAACCGTTACAGAGATATCATTGTTCAAAGATTTTGATGACGTCACAGACCCCTCCCCCAAAAAATTAGACCCAAATTTTTGTCACCCCATCGCCTGTATCGCGGACCCCAAAAAACGTCAGTTATCCCTATTGGTTATCGAGATAATTTTCCCTAAACATCGCATTCGATTAGAGTCTCAATACAATGGTTTCATACTGACGTCACGCACAAGAAGAGAAATAATTTATGTGTGATCTTACATTGCTGACTCTCTTTCGCAGTTCACATCTACCATTTTGCGTGACTTACAAACAAACAAACGGAGAATCGGCTATTAATATATAGATACTATAATTACGAAATTATAGTAAGAAAATAACTATATTTTTGATATTAACGATAATAACATTAATATTAAACATGTGATCATTTTATTTGTGACAAGGAAACCATTTCGTGTATATTAATCTTTCTTTCGCTTGATTACGGCGTAAGAAATTCAATTTTAGAATTACCCTCAAGTAAAGTTTTAGAGCCCTGTGTAAACACAACTTTCAGACAACCTTTCACATAAACTTCATAACAAACTGAAGGAAACAGGTAATGTTATTTTTAAACGAAGGTGAGTATTTCAAAAGAGAACTCAGTGTCTAATCTTAGCGGTGGCCCGACTGTCTGAGACAGTCAAAAGTTGGTTCGGGCCACCAAAAATTTTGAAAATCAGTGTTGTGGTGGCCCGACTGGACAGGCCAAAAAATAAATATACAAACGAGGGATTTGAAAAAAAAAAACAAGAACAATAAAGTATAACTTTGCAAGTTTAGCAAAGTGTCTTTACCTCCTCCTTCGAACAACATTACGACAGTTCCTAACTATTTTTATTATGTAATAAATACTACGACACTCCACCATGTCTTAATAGCCAATCAGAAACTTTGATTTGATATGCCTTATTTCAACTAAGATGGAGAACATTTTTTACAAGCTTTGCAGGTGTTTTCTGAGTGACGCTATATTTGTTCAATTACAAAAGATTTCTATATAACCTTCTTAGTGCTACTAATTTTCGCGGGCGCCAACTATTGCGGTTTTTCGTTAATTTTTTGTTCTTGTTTTTGTTCTTCAGACAATAATGTCATCGTGAGATTCATTTTTCGAATAAATGTTTTGAAATTAACATTCCATTGAACGCGAGCAATCAATTTCGTGTCTAAACCATGGTCAAAAGAAAAATACGTTTCTTTTCTGTTGATATGTATAAAGTGAGAGAGTTCAGATGATTTTTTTAAAAGATGTCACAACACTTATTTAAACCTGTCAGTGAAAAAATCAAAATTCTGAAAGAAGAACGAACACAGAAAGAACAGAAACAGAATGAAAATAAGTCAAATTAATCAAAGAAGCAAGCAACCATATTTTTGTAATAACAAGGAGCATAACAAACCTGGACCAAAGCCTAAAATGCAAAAAGATGTTGATACTATTGAACTTTCTCATTTCTTTTCGAAAACCATTCGTATTTGTTGTATATATCATGTGCAGACATTCTTGCTAACTTTCCTTTTGTTTTATATCGTATCTATTCTACTGTATGCTGCGTACATCCAGACTTCCGATGGACATCCCTCCTACGCAGAGGTTGAATTAACGGAAAGCCTTTATGACCTAGCAAAATTTTCGTCGGGCCACCAAAGTTTCCATCGGGCCACCAAAAATTCTAAAACCAACGATGTCAATGGCCCGACGTGACACCCAGATAAAATCTTAAGATTAGACACTGGAACTTTTGCAACTCGTCAAGCCGACGTTAAAATGTTTTCATTCGTCCCTTCCTACATTCGTCCTTCATCCCAATGTTGAACCTGAAAACATTATCGACGAAATGACAAAAATCAATAATGATCACTGAAAACGTTGCGATCAATTTAATTAAGGGTACATCTTCACCCAGTGCAAGTGAAATGTCTTTCGAAAGAATAATAATAAAAGTTTTGCTATCGAAAAAAACTTTAATGTAACGTGTCTTTAATAATGTAAAGTTTTTTTCCCAAGAGCTTATAGAATGGCAACCCGTCGAACAATTCAGAAAAAAGAATTATAGCAGACGGTTTCTACTCGTGCCTGCTTTCGAACTTACTTCTGTATCTTTAATCTCCAAATGAATATAAGAACCAGCTAATTAAGTTCAATTTAATACACAAACGCGTGCTACCTGCAAATGTACATTTCAAAATAATACATTACCAAATCGAATGACACGGTATTTTAAAGTGGCTTTTCAAATTTGTGCTGAAGGTACAGGAATAACAAATGAAAAAAAAGTGCTTCGTTATTTCTAGAAAAATATATGTCCGCGTGTCATAATTGAATGAATCAGAGTTTATCATGTCATGAACAAGCGAGTTTGTTTTGAATTGATTGCTATTTGGCGAAATAATAATTAAATCACGGTTATTTTAGAACTTCATAAAACGACACACGTATGTGAAATGTATAAACAAACGTCTTGAACAAAACTTTTTGACGATAGTAACGGTAATCTGTGTTCTTACCATATTAACGATATTAACGATATTAGCGATATTAACGATAATAACGTTACTCTGTAGCTCCATTAACGATATTAACGATAATAACGATATTAACGATATTAACGTTAATATCGTTTGTTATCAAAATCCCCTGGAACGTCACATTTTTAGAATTACCCTCAAGTAAAGTTTTAGAGCCCTGTGTAAACACAACTTTCAGACAACCTTTCACATAAACTTCATAACAAACTGAAGTAAACAGGTAATATTATATTTAAACGAAGGTGAGTATTTCAAAAGAGAACTTTTGCAACTCGTCAAGCCGACGTTAAAATGTTTTCATTCGTCCCTCATCCCAATGTTGAACCTGAAAACATTATCGACGAAATGACAAAAATCAATAATGATCACTGAAAACGTTGCGATCAATTTAATTAAGGGTACATCTTTACCCAGTGCAAGTGAAATGTCTTTCGAAAGAATAATAATAAAGGTTTTGCTATCGAAAAAAACTTTAATGTAACGTGTCTTTAATAATGTAAAGTTTTTTTCCCAAGAGCTTATAGAATGGCAACCCGTCGAACAATTCAGAAAAAAGAATTATAGCAGACGGTTTCTACTCGTGCCTGCTTTCGAACTTACTTCTGTATCTTTAATCTCCAAATGAATATAAGAACCAGCTAATTAAGTTCAATTTAATACACAAACGCGTGCTACCTGCAAATGTACATTTCAAAATAATACATTACCAAATCGAATGACACGGTATTTTAAAGTGGCTTTTCAAATTTGTGCTGAAGGTACAGGAATAACAAATGAAAAAAAAGTGCTTCGTTATTTCTAGAAAAATATATGTCCGCGTGTCATAATTGAATGAATCAGAGTTTATCATGTCATGAACAAGCGAGTTTGTTTTGAATTGATTGCTATTTGGCGAAATAATAATTAAATCACGGTTATTTTAGAACTTCATAAAACGACACACGTATGTGAAATGTATAAACAAACGTCTTGAACAAAACTTTTTGACGATAGTAACGGTAATCTGTGCTCTTACCATATTAACGATATTAACGATATTAGCGATATTAACGATAATAACGTTACTCTGTAGCTCCATTAACGATATTAACGATAATAACGATATTAACGATATTAACGTTAATATCGTTTGTTATCAAAATCCCCTGGAACGTCACATTTTTAGAATTACCCTCAAGTAAAGTTTTAGAGCCCTGTGTAAACACAACTTTCAGACAACCTTTCACATAAACTTCATAACAAACTGAAGTAAACAGGTAATATTATATTTAAACGAAGGTGAGTATTTCAAAAGAGAACTTTTGCAACTCGTCAAGCCGACGTTAAAATGTTTTCATTCGTCCCTCATCCCAATGTTGAACCTGAAAACATTATCGACGAAATGACAAAAATCAATAATGATCACTGAAAACGTTGCGATCAATTTAATTAAGGGTACATCTTCACCCAGTGCAAGTGAAATGTCTTTCAAAAGAATAATAATAAAGGTTTTGCTATCGAAAAAAACTTTAATGTAACGTGTCTTTAATAATGTAAAGTTTTTTTCCCAAGAGCTTATAGAATGGCAACCCGTCGAACAATTCAGAAAAAAGAATTATAGCAGACGGTTTCTACTCGTGCCTGCTTTCGAACTTACTTCTGTATCTTTAATCTCCAAATGAATATAAGAACCAGCTAATTAAGTTCAATTTAATACACACGCGTGCTACCTGCAAATGTACATTTCAAAATAATACATTACCAAATCGAATGAAACGGTATTTTAAAGTGGCTTTTCAAATTTGTGCTGAAGTTACAGGAATAACAAATGAAAAAAAAGTGCTTTGTTATTTCTAGAAAAATATTATGTCCGTGTGTCATAATTGAATGAATCAGGTTTATCATGTCATAAACAAGCGAGTTTGTTTTGAATTGATTGCTATTTGGCGAAATAATAATTAAATCACGGTTATTTTAGAACTTCATAAAACGACACACGTATGTGAAATGTACAAACAAACGTCTTGAACAAAACTTTTTGACGATAGTAACGGTAATCTGTGCTCTTACCATATTAACGATATTAACGATATTAGCGATATTAACGATAATAGCGATACTCTGTAGTTCCATTAACGATATTAACGATAATAACGATATTAACGATATTAACGTTAATATCGTTTGTTATCAAAATCCCCTGGAACGTCACATATGCACACCGAACACGTGAAACGTTCTCGAACCGATTTGTTTTATGTTTTGAGGGTAGGAAGTTGTAAATGTAGAGGAAGCTTTGAAGAAGAAGCTTTGAAGAAGAATTTTAAGACTTTATCTACTATTGCAATCGAAATATAATCATGAGAACATTACTTATGGAGGAAATATTGATGTTTAGCTGACTCTGGGAAAAATTCTTGAAAAAGAAGGTGAACGTTTGATAGTAAACGAAACTTAGCTACGAAAAAAAACTTTCAATATCACCACAGCAGAAGTATGTAGTATCAACATTACTGGTGAATACATCTTATCAATAAATGCATAAAACATGTTCATTTCATTTAATAAATATTACACCGAAGTTGAAGATATTGAAAAAAACAAAAACAAATGACATTGTCATAGCAGCACAAATCACTTGTGTTGTTGAATGAATTGATCCAAACATACATACTGCAAGTATAAACATGTGCAAGATATTGGTGAACGATATGTCTTATAAAACTGTTTTTCTGGCTCCGAAACGTCACAGTGAATTGAAAAGCGGTAATGAATTAAAGAAGGGAGTAATTTGGGGAATTCCAGACTGTATCAAATTATTCATCACTGTACAATGCTCGGTCAAGTTATCACTTGTGTGGAACTGATGAGTTTTAAATTCACGTTTAAAAGATTTTAAGATGACATCGTTCAAAATAATCCTGCAAACCGCTCAATGGAGGCACAATGATTTAGTTTGGATATATGTCAGAAGAAAACAAACTTTGGATGATGATTAGAACCAATTATATACATACAATGTGATCACTAAAGCCTTGTGAAAATTTGGAGTGTAATATGTGTAATAGGACACAATACGTTAAGGGGATTTTTTTGCGTGGATTAAGTTTTGCAATAAATCCACGCAAAACATCAAGACATGAACGATACGTGAAAATAAATCGACGCAAAATTTCATGATTTTATTTGCTCATTTTTTGGCTCTGCGTACCTTTCATATATTAACTATTTACTTGTACTTATCAAGCACCTATTGGTTTTGCAATGTGGCTGGCATGGAAATGGTGATTTTTGCTGCAACTTCTATGCTATATTATAAAGTACACACATTGCACTTTGTGCCCATTCGCAAATATAAACCCAAACATTTTCCTTGAGAAGCTCTGAATTGAAAATATTAATCCACGTAAAACGCTCTCAAACCTTGGCTCGCAAAAATTAGTCCACGCAAAAAAAATCCCCTTAAGGTATATCATGTTCGAAAAGAACATTTTCATGCAGATCCTAACAAAGTTTTATTGTGTCATTTGTCTCTTCGGGCACATTGGTGTTATTTATAGACTCCATAGAAGTGGTAATATACAGACAGTGGTGGATCTAGAGTGTAGTCGCAACTTGTGGGGAAGCGCATTAACATAAGTTGTGAATTCAATTCATATTATCAATGGGATTATTTGAACCTTTTTCTTTTATGTTTGAATTGCTAACACTCTCCTACACAAGTTGTGGCTTACCTCTGGATCCGCCACTGGCGAGTTTAGTAGAAATAGATTTTCGTATTGTATGTTATGTTGATTTAAGTTATGTATAATTTTTATCTTCTTGTAATCCTGTTAAATGTCATGGATTAAAATCTTTGAAATGCCCAAGTTTCTCCTGCTCCTATTAATGCAAGTTATGAACAATTCCATGTAATGTTTACTTAAATATATTACCAAAATTCACATTTCTGGCAAAATTTGGAAGGTGTGCACAAAGAACAATTGGAAGGTCCTGATTTTAAAGTTGGCAGTTACTTGCAGATTTTTCCCTGATTTTTCCCTGATTTTCAAATGATTCTGGTTCACTTCTATCGAATATCATTTTATTCTTCATGTGAACCATAAGTCATATTTTGGGAATTGTGATAGACCTGTTCTCATGTAAGCAACAAGAACATAATGGATAGCAATTCAGATATCTTGAAAATTAGCCTAAAGCCATTTCCTCTAGACCTGATGCGGAAATTGTTCAAGCCCTGAGGCTTCTAGTTTTATTTTTCAATTTCAATGTCATATTCCTGATCAGTATAAAAATCTATTTTGATTCTTGCATTAGTTTCAGGCGTTTCTTCTATTATGGCTGTCTTGTTTTTCTTTTGAACCACCTCGCTATCACTTTCATCGGAATTTTCTGTTATTACCGGTGCTTTTCTCTTTTCCCATGGATTTCTAATGACTTCACTGTCACTCTCATCTGAAAAGTCTTGGATAAACACGTTGATTTCCTCATCTGAATTCGATTCTGATTCATTGCTGCCTTCTTTTCCATCATATTCATATTGTTAGTTGAGAATTATTTTGTTCTATCTCCATTTTTGGAAAAAACGAGCCTCGATTGTTTTCAAGCCTTTCAGAGTTATTTTGTTCTTTCTTCGTGAGCTTTCTCCGAAAAAAGCGTTAAATACCCTTCAAATGGGCAGTCTTATCCTGTTTTATCTCCTTATTCGTTATCACCCATAAAATTATTATGTGCTATCTCCAAAAGCCATGCAAATACGGGTTATTCTATGTACAGGTTGATACGAGGTTGCTGATTTGGCCTAAAACCATTATTTAACTATCTTGTATATAGTAGAGATCGTTTGTTTTTATTGTAAGTTTAAAATGGCGACTGTAGAAGAACATAAGATGCTGATAAAGTCTTAAAAGTGCATTAAAATTCTGCAGTTTAAATAAAATCTCAAAAATTAGGTCATAAATAATATTATGTCCCTTGAGGATATACAAAGGACTCAGCCAAAAAACAATTAATAAAATAGCTAACCTTAACCCTAAAAAATGTAACACAATCTATGGATATATGGTTTAAAAATATAAATTACATAAAATGTTACCAAAGTTATCTTTTTTCACTTTAATAGGGTTTTATAAAAGCAACATCAACAGGAGGGATATAAGCAAACATACTTTCAAGATCGTGCTTCTTTGCTTTTGAAATCAATCTGTCAGCTTTCAAAACTTTCGCAAACAGGATTTCCGGAGAGGCAGATTTTCTTGTTTTTTTTCTTGATTAGTTTAGCCTGTTTGGAAGGATCGGTAAATTTTCCTTTTTATGGTTTGGAATGAAAACCGTTAAGAAGAAGAATTCTGAAAAAAATTATTTGGACCAAATATTTAGTCGGACATAATAATTAGTCGGACAAAATTTTAGTCGGACAAAATTATTAGTCGGACAAAATTTTAGTCACTTCCAGAAAATTTAGTCACTTTTGTCCGACTAAGTTTTGTCCGATAAGGTAACTACTCATAAGATGCAACACGTGCGTCGCAATGCTATGTTGCTAAAAAAAAAGGTGATGACGGGGGTTAAACAGCTATTTAATAACAAGGATTTTTAATTTTATTCGCAATTTCTCCTCTTAAGTTTTTGAATAACTAAAAGAAAACATCAATCATTTTAATTTAAACAAAAATAAGCTATACTTTAATAAAGTATTCCCAAAATGTTTTTAGTAGCCCCCTGATGTTAAGCAAGCGAGTTAAAAAAACATTGAAAACACAGTTGCAGTCGAGATTTTTTCCAGTACAACACTCTGACTACAAACACCATTCTAAATATACGCCTGGGGGTCGTTATTACGGGCGCAACTAGTATCCCGTGTAAAACTTTTTTACGGGTTTTAATTCTGAAAATGATGTCAAAAATGGTGTCAAAAAATTAAGATAAGATAAGATAAGATAAGATACATATATTTTCAACTCTAACATAATACAATTATTTTCTGTAACAAATAGTCGTAAGAGAATAATATGTAAATACTATAGAGTTCGGGGAACTCGTAGAAGACCTTTGTTGGTCTTATCATCGAGAACCGTCTGCTCATTATTTGCTTTGTTATCAAAAGTACAGACTTCAGAATTCAAGTTCATTTTGCTTGATAGTTTGTTTTTTTTGGGGTTTTTTTATTAGAAATAATCAGAAACATTTTCGAGGTTTTTAAGGATTGTCTTAAGTTTTGTTTTAAAGACAGGGATAGTAATGTTTTCGTAATTCTGTTGTGTTAAATGCGTATACATTTTATTCCAAATATGTGGTGAGCGATAGCGAATACTGAATTCTTGAGATTTGTTTTTAACTTTTGGCTCTAATAACATGTTTGTTCTTGTTTCCCGGAAGGTTTTATTGTATAGATATCGTGAAATATTACAGGTGCTACACCAAGCTTATATTCAAATGTAAGTAATAGTACTTGAAACAATTTATCTCAAAAACATTCAAGATATTCATTTCGTTGAACAGTGGTTTTGAATGTGTAAATTTATCCTTGTTATTTATTACTCGGATGGCATGCTTTTGTTTCCTGTACAGTTTTAGTAATTTGGTCCTATGTGTGCTAGCCCATACTATATTACCATATGTCAAGTGACTATGTATGAATGAAAAATACAATTCAGTCATCTGCTTCTTCGTTAAAATCGCTCTAAATTTATAGAGAAATACCAATATTTCTTGAAATTTTTGATATGACGGACTCTATTTGGTTTTTCCAAGTCAAGTTTTCATCTATCTGTATTCCAAGGAAATTTGTTACCTTGTCACGTTTAATATGGACTCCATCGATTTCTAGTTTTGGAATTATAATCGGAAATTTCCGTTTTTGATACAATGTATGGAATATAGAAAACTTTGTTTTAGAAGTGTTAAGTGATAGTTTATTTGCTTTAAACCATGTTGAAACTTGTTTGAGTTCTTTATTCATATCTGAGAACAGTGTATTTAGGACTTTACCAGATTTAAAGAGATTTGTATCATCGGCAAACATAACATGGAAAATTTCGGACGAAGCTTTGTGTAAATCATTAACATATAGAAGGAACAGCAAAGGTCCCAAAATTGATCCTTGAGGCACCCCGCATTTAATCAGTAGTGCTTGAGCTTTCCTCTGTCATAACTAATATATTGTTTTTTGTTTTTTAGATAACTTTTAAGCCATTTATATGTCGTTCCTGAGACTCCATAAAGTTCTAATTTTTTTAACAAAATCTCGTGATTGACAGTATGAAAAGCCTTTGAGAGATCAATAAATACACCAAGCGTGTATTTACCTTCGGAGAACCCTTTTGTGATGTCAGTAACTAATTGAAGAATTGCGTGTTCTATCGAAGTATTTTTTTGAAATCCAAATTGTCTTTTACGAAGTAATTTATGTTTATGTATAAAGTTATACAGTCTATTATACATTATGCGTTCAAGGATTTTAGATATAACTGATAACACGGAAATGGGTCTATAATTTCCTACTTCGGCTATGTTTCCTGTTTTGAAGGCAGGTATTACTTTTGCAATTTTCAAGTCATCCGGGAAAACCCCTTTTTTAATTGACTGACTGAATACATAGAAAAGAGGAGTTTTCAGCTCATTGTAAAGGTCCAGGAGAAGATTACAATTTATACCATCTACCCCTGTGGCTTTGTTCCTTTTAATTTCTTTAAATGCTGTCTCAAATTCTTCAAAAGAAAGCCTTTTATCTTCAATAAGATGCTCATGTTTATCTAGATAATCGTTGAATGATTTTTTAACAGTCGGAATTTTGGCGGCAAGGTTTGGACCAATCTCTGTATAATAGTTATTAAATATTGTTGCCATGACATGAGTATTAAACTCTGGACCATTCACAGTATTAAGAAATTTAGGAAAGCTATCATTTTTCATTTTTTTCTTGCCAACAATTTCTTTCATGACTTCCCATGTCTTTTTTGAGTTGTGGTGATATTTTTTTAACATCGATGAGTAGTAGTTTCGCTTGGCAGTTTTCTTAATTTTTTCAAATAAGTTTTTGTAATTTTTGTATGCTGCTTCTGAAATACTAGTTTTCTTTTTTAAGAATTGTATATAAAGACGTTGTTTCTTCTTTGAGGATTTTTTAAGACCTTTTGTTATCCATGGTGTTTCTATATCTTTTATTTTAACTAGTTTTTTCTCGACTGGGAAGAATGAGTTTTATAAATCCGAGAATGTTTTAGCAAAGCTCTCATACCTATCATTGACATCATCGATATTTTCTAAAAATGACCAGTCAATTAAAAGCAGTTCACTTTTGAAGTTTCCTTTATTTAAGAAGGAAAAATTTCTTTTGGTTATTGCAATCTTTTTATTTCTAGTAGCTGAGTAGTCACCCAGCAAGCACGCGACGTCGCAGCAACGTTGTATTTTGGTTGCTTTCTAGTCGCGACGTCGCGCAACCAGAATGCAACGTTGCTGCAACGTTTGATGTACAACGTTGCATAAGCAACCAATTTGTAACGTTGCTACAACCTTGCTCTCCGACACAATGTACAACGTTGTATAAACAACCAATTTGTAACGTTGCTACAACGTTGCTCTCCGACACAATGTACAACGTTGTATAAACAAACAATTTGTAACGTTGCTACAACGTTGCTCTCCGACACAAGTCTGTGACGGCGACTTTATTCCGCGAAAATTTGTCTCCGCACGAACCCTGTCAAAATGTTATCTTCGGTGCGCATTAAATGATCTAAATATTTTAGGTGGATGTAGGTGTTTATTTTGCCGTATTAAAGGTTTGAGGCTAGCAGTTAACAGATGTTATCCGTTTTTTGTCCTGTAAGCAATTTCTCTACTTTAATTAGCTGAGCTAAATGGGGATATAGAAGCAAAGCAACACCAATGACTGACGGAAACTTACCATCAATAACAACAATATATACAAATCCAGACAAAAAAAAACCAGTAACAAAAACAATAAAAAACTACAAATACATAAATACAGCCATTAAATGGTTCATATTTAAAAGTTTCTGAATTTGAAGCAATATCAGAAATAATAAATACATCAAGAAGCCTTTTTCGACTCTGTTACCTCGTTTGAAAAAATAAAACTAATTTTACGTGTTTCAAAAATTTGTTTACAAAATTTGGAATTGAAAACAAGCCTGCAACACACCACAAGGGTCGTTCTCTTGGCTTGTTGAAAAAGTGTTTCAAAAATTTGTTTACAAAATTTGAAATTGAAAACAAGCCTGCAACACACCACAAGGGTCGTTCTCTTGGCTTGTTGAAAAAGTGTTTCAAAAATTTGTTTACAAAATTTGGAATTGAAAACAAGCCTGCAACACACCACAAGGGTCGTTCTCTTGGCTTGTTGAAAAAGTGTTTCAAAAATTTGTTTACAAAATTTGAAATTGAAAACAAGCCTGCAACACACCACAAGGGTCGTTATTTCAATCAAAGTTTCAAAACGGTGCGTTTTTGAAAACACAACATTATCTAAGCAATAATGACTAGTCTCGTCACATTGAGTGACTATCTATAAATGTGTAAAAATGTTCTGGAAAAATCCCATTTTTGTTATTACAAAGTAGTAAAGAAATACTATCGGACGCTTGCTTGTTACATGACTTTGTATCAGGGTGTAAACTGTCACTCATCTTTGAAATAATCAAACCAAAGCTGAATATGTCCGACTTGAAGGATGCTAGCTGTTTTCCATTCATAACATCATCAGGTAAATGCCTGGTATGCGCAAACTTTTTTTGAAAAAATTCAGTCAAGTAATCTACATCACATGAATGACAGGCGCATGAAAAATCTGCTAGGATTGGAAGACTGTACGACATATCATTAAATTTCATGTAAATGCTTTGACTTGTTATGTAATTGTGTAAGATATTGTTCAATTGCAGATACTCCATTGCCCTTGAGATGTTCTTGATTATCCATATCATTTGTTCAAAACCAAAGCAATTATTAGCTTTGATATAATCATGAAGATCGTCAAAAGATGAAATTTCATAAAGTGATGTTGGAATTTTGTTAAAAGTCGTTAATGCAATAGGACAAATAATGTTTGTGTGCTTGCCAATAGCTTGCAGTAGCTTCAATTCATTTCCCAATATAACAGCTGCATTGTTACTTAACGGAGATAACTTGCATGTCTGCTTCATCATTATCTCCATTTCTTCGAACTTCCCACTCATCAAAATAAAATCTTGGCTATTCTTTAAACAACAAGTTAACTCAACAGGCATAGTGTCCCTTATATCAATGTCTGTGACGCTAACATTAGCATTCAAGCGGCCAACAATACCATTGCAAAGGGCCGAATTACACAATTTTGCTGTTCTTGTTGAGAAAATTTTGTTTAACTTCGTTTGATTGATTTCTTTCAAAAGGAAACTAGCAATACTTTTGTAAAGCTCTTGCTCCAACATTGATACTGTGTCTCCTTGTGCTTCATGAAAATTGTTACCCTAAAAAGATTAAACTAACTTTTAACAAAGATGAGATTTAATACTAAAACCTGCTTACCTTGAAGGGAATATTGCCTGAAAATGAAACTTAACATAACTTTACTAAATGTAAACATGTTTTCGAATTCAAAAGTCTTTTATTTCAATTCTGTATTTTATTTATTTCATAATGTATTTTTTATAAGTATCTAATGCTGAAACTTTACAATAACTGGTGTTGTGAAAGACGCATGAAAAAAAATCTTGATCAAAAAAACCTTATCAAAAAAGCCTAATCAAATAAATCAAATGCACCGCCAAATCGAATCCACGATCTCAAATTTTTGAGAGAATTAAATTTCGCGAATTGTCAAACTCAAACAAGTTAAGGAAGGATTTCACAAGTTCGCCAAAAATTTAATTATCGCAAAAATTTATTCCCTTAAGGTATATTGCAAATTACAGGTTAATGCAACAAAAATATTTTTCTCATAAATATATAATCACTGAAAAAAACCCCGTCTTACTTTATTTTCATCGACATTAAGGTTTTTCTCTTCAGATACAGAGTTTGAGTCTTCAGCATATTTACGATATATTTGATGCCAAAGATTCGCCTTAACTTCATCATGGTTGTTTGATTCCAATAATACTTTTATCTGATTCTGTTAACAAAATAATTGTAATTATGAAAAAACAAACTAAAATATAATACCATCACAGTACATATTTTTGTGGTTGACTACTGAGTAGTGTGAGTGATCACCTCAAGAGACTTCGCCAATCGTCTTCGTGTTCTTCTTCGCTTCTCTTTGTTTCTTTTGTTGCTTCCTTCAGAGGATGGAAGTAAGTTAAGAAGCTCAATTACCATTTTTTCAACAACATCCATATTCTCATGGATCTAAATAGTCAGATCATTGAATCATCACTGGGTCATTTAGAATATATAATTTAGTACTTATAGAAGTAGTAAACTACTTTCGTTGAGAGTGCTCGACAATTAGGAGCAAAACATAGATTTCAAACAAAGAAAGATTTTTTGTTAGAATTAATAGTTTCTTCTGACTTTCTCGGATTCATCAGCGCTAACTCATGAATAAATGATGAATCCGTGAAAGTTGGAAGAAACTATTATTTCTAACAAAAAACCTTTCGGTGCAAGGTTGGAAATATATATATAGTCAGTTTGAAATGAGTTCCGTCTTTTGACTTTGTAAATAAACATCCTTGTCGCGAGAGTTGTGCCTGCATTTAGTGAGAGTATAGATATATAATATCAGGACCAGAATTTTTGCTGTCCAGAATTAGGACGTTGACGGTATATATATAATAACTTTCAAAAATAAACCATGCTGTTTCTAGTTTTTTGTCGTAGTTCTTGCTTGTTTGTTTTGTACAAAATTCAAATTCAAAATTTTTTGTGAGTTTCCCATCATTCCAAAAACTAATTCAATTATAACTTTATAGCTAACAGATTTTTCAGCAGACAGAGAGAGATGTTAAGTACATAATCTTGGCTTTTCACCATCACGTGGATTGAATTGACAATATATATATAGGATTGAAAATGACAAAGACATAGAAAAATTACAGGTAAGACAAATAATGTTTTACTTACAAGTCCACTTTACTCCACTCCGATATGACTGGTTAAAATTAGTGTGTCATTGATCTCCACCAAACGGGCGCCATTACGCGAGGTTTCGCGGCATAAAAATAAATCACTCTCCTTCGTTTTAAATTTTAGTCCTGCGCAGAGTGAAGAATACTTTTTAGATTTTTAGATTTTTAGATCTGCAATGGAGTTTTGCTAACTGTACGGAAACGATTCGCTTCCATTATAATTAGGGGGTCAATAAGTAATTTGAAAATTATGAAAGTGATATTTATGCATTTGCTTATGCACTTTTGATAAAGTTTTGTTGTGATATTTACATATAATATATATTTCTAATGAGTTGGTACAAATTTTCTTTTAAACTTTCTTAAAAACTACCACTCGGTTTAAACTGAAGCCCCCGTCTGAAACAAAACCTTTATTCACGTTGCATCATGGATGATGGAGAGAAACATGTGCGCTGGTGAAGTCATGTTGTCACATGGTGCTTGGTGTTGGAAGTGTCTATTTTGTGTTTCGAGTCTTTTATTTTATTTGTTTTAAAACTAGAACAACTGCCATATTTTTTCTCCTCTTGTATGTTTTAACGAATCCATGTTTGTGATAATAGCCTCTTTTGGTTTGCTCCTCACTTGATGGTAAGCAGGAAATCTGTAGTCCCCTCTATTTTGAAACACGTTTGTAAATATTATGCTCCTCGTCCAGACATATCTAGGGACTTTGCTATCTCTTCATTTGTGTGGCTTTTCAGAGTAAAGAGAACTCAAACTCTGAATGAAGGAAATAAAAGGTTGTTAATATTAATTTTAGTCGTGAAAATGTAACAAAACCCGTGTGTTAATCTAACAAGATGTGTTCATGCTATCTTTATGGTTAAAAGTCTGTTATTTGCGTTTGAAAGAACGAGGCAATAACAACAGTTTTGACCGCAAACTTTAATGATCGGATCTTGTTAGATTATTTGTATGTAAGGGGCAGTCTAGTCAGAATGTAGAAAAAGTTATATGACAGTTTTCTTGAAAATGTCAGTGTAATTCAAAAATATTGATAAAATCTTTCTCTTCCTATGTAGAAAATGATAAACCAGCAGAAAAGTTATTTAAAAGAGTGGCGTAATAAAAATAGTGTTAAACCAGGTTCCCAGAAGAAGATCTAAGTATATAGTTTTTCTTTGCTTTGACATTTTCATCCCAAATCGCTTAAATGGATCTCTGATTGTACTAAGAACAATACTTGATGATTTGTTAGGTTATGTCTAAAGAATATAAAAAGTTGTGGAGGAAAAATCATGCGTTAATGAAAGACTTGTTAGATGATGATTGTGAAAATTTGTCTCCATCAGATACTGAACTATCTCAAAATATTTTGGATATAAATCATCAGATTATTGATCATCCTGATTCTGACCACATTGTTTCTTGTCAAAGCTCCGAAGATTACACTCTCACAGACATTGAAGATGATGGGGATGGATCAGTTAATAATGATTTTCAGCATTTACTACACAATAGTGACAGTGAATTGGATTGTCATAATGATATTTCTGCTGATCTTGCTAAATGGGCTGTCAGCAATGGATGTACTCAGACATGCATCAATGAATTACTAGGAATCCTCCGATTGCATGGTCATGCAGAACTGCCAAAAGATTCACGGACATTATTGAATACTCCCAAAACTGTCATTACAAGCAAAAAATGTGGAGGAGAGTATGTGTATTTTGGGATAGAGAAAGGCGTGAGACAAACATTCTTAGACTTTCCAACAAAGTGCTCTGTACTTCAGGGAATTGACCTTATAATCAATGCTGATGGTGTTCCATTGTTCAAGTCCTCCAACACCCAATTATGGCCAATATTGGGTATGATCGGAGGTATGAAACCATTTATCATTGCTGTATTTTGTGGAAGCTGTAAACCAACTGACAGTGGTGAGTATCTTCAGGATTTCTTGGATGAATATAAAAAGTTGAGCGAAGAAGGAATAAAAATAGGTGACCAAGCATTTTCTGTCAAAATCAAAGCCTTTGCTTGTGATGCACCTGCAAGACAATTTCTAAAAGGAATTAAGGGACATACTGGCTATCACTGTTGTGAACGATGCAAAGCTGTGGGAGAAAGTATAAATCACCGGCTGGTTTTACGTGATGTCTCTTGTACCGAACGCTCTGATGCTGATTTTGATCAATACCTTTATGCTGGTTACCATCAGCTTCTGAAGTCTCCTTTAATTGATTCTAGTATTCAATGTGTCAGGGATTTTTGCCTTGATTATATGCATTTAGTCTGCCTAGGTGTGGTTAAACGCCTTCTTAAATATTTGACTGATGGGCCAAGATTATGCAAGCTGTCTGTTCGTCAGACATCCCAATTGTCTCAAAAGCTGAAAAATTTTAAAGGTCTTTTACCCAGTGAATTTGCAAGACAGCCAAGAGGCTTGGAAGAGTTAAAAAGGTGGAAAGCTACTGAATTTAGACAGTTCCTTCTATACACTGGCCCAGTGGTTTTAAAAAATGAACTTCCCAATGATAATTATGTACATTTTTTGTGCTTGTCAATTGCTGTAAACATCATGCTTGATGACAATGTGGAAAAACGTTTAGAAAACTTAAATTATGCCAAGGATTTGCTTCTGTTCTTTGTCACTAATGCATCAAAATATTATGGTCCAACGTTTGTGAGTTACAATGTACACAGCTTGATACATTTGCATGAAGATGTCGAGCACTTTGGTGTCCCTTTAGATGAGATTTCATGCTTCCCGTTTGAGAATCACCTACAAGTGTTGAAGAAGTTTGTGAAGAAGGCTCAAAATCCACTGGTTCAACTAGTGAAACGTGTTGTTGAACTGCAATCTAATGTTGCTGACACCATAAGTAAGAAATTAGTAACCAAGATTGGCATAGGATGTAAAAACAGCTGGTTCATCACCTGTACTGGTCGTTATGTTTATGTAACTGGTAAACTTGATGATGGTGGTTTAGAATGTGAAGTTGTTCCAAGCAGGTTCACAAAAGATTCTTTGTTTTTGAAACCAATTGAGTCAAAACAGTTTCAAATTGTTTTCATTCGTAACAAGAATGTGCCCATGAAACATAAAGTTTTTTATTTGGAAGAACTCAAACGCAGGATAATATATCTGCCTTGTGGAGATGGATTTGTCCTTATGCCATTAGTGCATGATGTGTATTGGAGTTAGTTCTATTGTATATTCATTTTTCTTTCATATTTGATTTTGTGCTACGAGATGTGAGTCTTTACTAATCACTATTTTAGTATGAATAACAGATATTTTGATTGTAGCTCTTTTGCAGCTAAAGTATATTTGCGAACTTTTGACTCTTATTTTTATTTTTATATTTGCAAAGTTTTTTTTAACTCAAACATATTCAAACTGCAAAATGTGTCTTGTTGCTTACGTTTATTTCGTTTTTTGTGTCTCTGTATTGGTAGGAAATATTATTAGTATTTTATTAGCAGTTAATGCATGTTTTTATATTTAGGTGAAATTATAATATGTGGGCTAAAGCTGTGTGGATAGAAAACGATAGAGAAGTTGAAGATGTTGTTCCATTTAACTGGATTGAAGGGGACACCCTTTTTTGGCCCATAGGTTTGAATGTAGTGAAATACTTCAATCAAAAGCGCAAGCCTGAACCAAATTGGTTGAAATTTCAATTGGAGAAAGTTAAAGTCGTGTCAGGTATTTACTTCATCAATTTGAGTTGATTGAATTGTTGTATTGATATTGATCCTTGCCGTACCATTTGTATTGAAGTTGTGAAAGGCTTCCTAATTTCTGATCTTTTTATGGTTATAGAAGACTTTAGTGTTTGTGAAAGCTTCGATTTCACATCATCAAGTGAAGCACTCTCAAGCAGTAACGAAGGAAGGAAAGTCAGCAAACCTACAGGTAAACCCTTAAGAATGTTTGGACCTCTAGTAGCTCCCGTCCGTCCACAATATAGAAAAAGATTTAGAGTTTTCCTGAAAAGCTTTGTTAATTACCTTTATTTATTTTGACGATAGAGCTTCCTATTCCTCCAAGTCACAAGTCAAAGAAAGTTAAAACAGGTGCAAGGAGAAGCTTGCAGCTAGCTAGAAAGTCACCTACTAGAAAGTCACCGAGGAGATCTCAGTCTACTCCTAAGTCTCCTTTGTATTCACATATGCATGATGGAGAAAGAGAAAGTTTGTCACCAATAAGAAAATCACCGTGTCACTCTGGTAATAAGTCTCTGTGTCAGTCACCAGAACAGAATGTATTGTCACCAGTGCCATTAAGAAGATCTCCAAGGAGAGCACCATCATGTGTCATGGGGGAGATGTCACAAAAAACAACACCTGCTAAAAGACATAGAAAAGCAATGATAAGCTCAGGTGAATCGTCACCTGAAATTAACAGCGACAAACAACAAAGAACATCTAAAGAAATTCAGTCACCACCCTTCGTTTCTACACAAGAAGTTCAAAGGCAAAGAAAGAATGGGGCTGCGCACAACAGGGAAAAGTATCCACTTTCCCAAGCAGGTATTTATATATATATATATATAGTCCTGAAGAGTGCTTAGTTCTCTAAATCAAGGCATTATGGTCTAATTTAATTGAGGGCTTACGTAAAAGTCTGAGCAAATGAGTTATGTATGGTGTCTTATGCTTGATACCACTATTCTTTTAAATTTATTATCTCTCAATTTTCAGATTTTCAAAGAAAAGTCCTATACGCTTTAATGGAAATAAAAAATTTATTAAAAACTTCTAACAATAACCCAGGAACTGGTTCCTGTCTGGATTTTGACAAGATAGAATCAATGGTAGATTTTGATGAAATTGAAACATCTCTCCAGCAGGATAAAAGTCATTTTAACTCTCTGGTAATAATATTTCCATATTTTTCAATTTAGCTGCTTTTTTTATTTTTGTTGGCATTTAAACTTCAATATAATGTTTGTATTGCTATTGTTTTTTAAGCACGAAATGGTGGTAGGGAAGAAATCATATTTTTGAGTTGTTTTAGGTGTCTCAACTTTCGAAGATTAGCGGTAGTGATGTTAAGGAGACAACAAAAAATGTAATGGTGAGGTAAGGACTTGAAAAAAAAAAAGTTTTAGAGTTATATAGTTGTATTTGTTTACTTTATTTTTTTCTTCTTTTTATGGTACATACTATAGAGAGATAACTTTGTTTAAAGCTAATTTTGCTACCTTATTTTCTTCAGATTGATGAGCTACTCTGTAATGTCAAACTTCAACATGAAAGGAAAAGGAAAGAAATCAGGGTTGCTGACCAAGAAAGTTGGCGAAGCGATAGTTGGTAAGAAAATATGCTTAATTCTCATAGAAGATCCTAACTTCTAACATTACTTCTTGAAACTGTTGGAATACATGCAGTGCATTTAGGGTCACCATATCAAATGTTTTTAATCTCAGAATTGTAGTGTTTTGTTTTGGCTTGATTTATGAATTGATAAATATTTAAGAAGACACTTCAACTTGAAAAACATGTGTCTCGAAAAAAAGCACTAACATCTAAAATACATTGTGAAATCTTATTGTTCAAAAGTGGAGCTCTAAGTCTTCCAATCTTTTTATCTTTAATCATGGCAATCATTTTTTCTTTTTAGCTGGCGTAATGGTGAATAAAAATAAAGCGTCTGTGGACGAGATACACAAAGCTATGAGTGGCATTTTAAAATATGCCCCTGATCGTGACGGTGGCGGGGGAAGAAAGTCGAATGCCGAATAGTGTCTGTTTTTTTCGTTGTAATTTTTATATTTGTTCAATAGACCTATCCATAAATTAATAATTCATTTATCGAAGCAGCCTTCACCTCGTTTTCAAGTTGAATAATGATGACGTTTGTATCATTCACTAGGTGATGATACTTTGGGGAAAATTAATTTTATGAAGTTCTTTTAAATAATAATTATTATCACGGATTACGTAATAATTTAGAAACGAGGCGAGGGCTGCACGATGAATATTATGAATTTATGGATAGGTCTATGCGACTAGAGATTTGTGCTACTTTTCTTATATCTTTGGTCATTAAGATGTTTCTTCTGAGAGTCGAATAATTTGAAACGTTAAAATCCATACGTTGAAACATGTCTGTTCTTTTACCATTTTCGACTGACCTAACTGATTCGTGTAAAAATTGCCGTAATTCTATTTGATTTCTCTTGAAAAACCAACTAGAAAGTTACTAATTTATTCAGAGAGATTACTAATTTATTCAGAGAGATTACTAATTTATTCAGAGAGATTACTAATTTATTTAGAAAACATATTTTACTTGTAAAAAATTTATTTTACTAAGGCGATTTTTATCTGTAAATAAACTTTTCTTTGCCTGAAATTGAACTTTGTTTTATTTCATGCCCCTTCTTTACATCCGTAGCGTAATTTTAAGAGGCAACAGGCTAATAATTTGGTGGAAAAATTGGTTGCTCCGACTTTATTACAACGTTTTTCGAACGTTGCAGCAACGTTGCCTTGCAGAGAAAGTTGGTTGCTCCGACGTTGGTACAACGTTATTACAACGTTGTAGCGACGTTGCTTTTGCAACGTTGTAACAACGTTGCAAAGTGACGTCGTCGCGATTCCCATTCGCAACCATGGAGCAACGTTGGAACAACGTAAGGGGGTGACGTTGTTACAACGTTGCTGCAACGTTGCCGTGCGTGCTGGGCAGTATTGATTGTGGCGAATACTGGAAAGTGATCTGAAATATCTGCTTTAATAATTCCTTTTTTTATATATTTCCCCATAGGGCGAAATATATGTTAAAACCGGCATTTTCCTTCTTCATCATCTTCTCCGTTCACTTTTATAGTCGCGGTTCGGTATTGAATTTTCGCCTAGCCAAAGTAGATAAGAACAGAGGCTAGCCTACAGCACGCCATTTTTTTCAGTCAGTGCAGAGCAGATGAACAGTGGAAGATTTTTGTTTTTTTTCTGCCAGCTTTTAAAATGATTCAATAATAGATGAAACGTTAAATGATGGAAATGGATCGTTTTAGTTCAGTGTTGTCTTAAAAAGCTTTGTAAAAACTTTTGAATGAACGTGTAAAAACCAGAAAAAATTGATGTAATGATGATCATGTTTTGTTTTTGTTGACAACAAACAATGTTATGGTGACTGGTTATTAAATGCTTGGAGCAGTAAACCATCGAAGCTGTGGTTTCAGTGCAAAGGTGAAAATTCATTATCAATAGCCAGGCTGAAGATTTATTTTAATTTTACATCCTGATATAATGTAGCCCAACTGAACTGAAAGCACGATGCACCAGCCACAATAAAGGAAACCCTTTTCATATGGAGAACAACCAGTGTGACCATAAAAATGACGCGGACCATAAAAATACCAGTTATTTTCTTAGAGGTTTTAGAGATGTTTTCCAAATAACTTCGAGTCTAATTTAGGCGGCAATGCGATGGTGCCCCTGATTTAAAAGATGCACTTAAACAGACACAACCTAGATAAAACATTCTTCCAAGTTTGAAATCAACACTGGAGCGCAGAACAAAAAAAAATCGTTTTACTTGGAAGATCCGCAACCCATCAAAAATAAAAAATACGCGCTGTGCATCCGCTTTTTTCACTCTTAGTCAGGTAGCTACTTACAAAAAAAAATGAAAATGAGAGGGACATTGTAAAACTACTTTGAACTGTTAGATATCATCCCTTAGAACTAAAAAATCATTACCAGAATATCTGAAATTATTTACTGGGCGTGTCCAGTACGATTTTTATTTTGATGACGTCACACAAAAAAACCAAAATTTTTTTCGAAATTTTTCAATTATTATTATATCAATCGATAGCTTTTTTTATGCTGAATTAAAAACCCAATTATGTCATGGTGTGATTTTGAACATAAAAAAAGTTATCAGGGATAAACGACTTGCAACTACATGGTGCTATTTCCTTTTCGCACCCCTCACTCTCCGTCCATGATGTTTTAGGGTCAGGGTTAGGATTATTTTTAACTCCGTGATGAAGAGCCAACTAGTAAAAAATTATGGCAGATACATTTAGTGGGGTGCAAAAAGGAAATAGCGCCCAACTACATTTTGTAAATTATTCACTAAGATATCCATCTTCATTGTCGCTATCGCCATCATCATTATCTTCATCAGAAGTATCATAATCAAATTTCAAGTTTTCGCATCATTCGCCACAACCACATAAATCAATGCATTCGAGGCCATGCGATTGATACTCGCATTAGGGAGATTCGTAAACTCGACGAGCCTGTTACACGAAAAAAAAAACCAATTACTTTGACAGAATTTTTTTAAAACTGTTCTACTAAAACGGTACTTCAGAGATTTAAAGCCTTTTCTTGTACCAAAAGAAACATCATTACTTTGTACGCTTATTTCAAGTGTTGATGTGAAGTTTCTAATGACTTTGTAGGGAAAATTCACGAACAACTCTACTAAGTTGTATATAATTCCCTATAAATCTATAGAAATATAGTTTCGTGTAAACGAAACATGATTTTTGCGAATCCCGCTAATACTTGGGTGCGGCATTTCGATTTCGAGCAATTGCAGGAAATCGTTTCGAGGATGTCGACTGGTGCTGCAGGAAGCAACATCCAGTCAATGGTTAAGACACCAGCCTCCATCTTTCATCCATGACCATTGGGACTTGGTATCTCGGGGTTGTTTTCGAGAGATCTTTTTATGATTGTTGTCACATGACACTCGCTTGCAATGACACAGTAAAGCTTCTCTTGTTGGTGGAAGTTTCTGTGGTTCGGGAGCCTTGCGACTCGAACAAAACTTTTTGTAACGGGCTTCGTTGGTGTCATTACGTTTAACTGCGTACATATCGCAGACAAACGCCTCTATGTTTTTGAACAATGTGGCATTGAAGCCAAAAGAGTTCCCAAATGACGCAAAAGTAGCTTTGAATTCTTCTGAAGCTCGCAACAGCTTAAATGCTTTATTTTTTCCATCTCCATAGAACGCGCTGGTATAATCGTTACCAGTGAATGTGTGGAGTGCTGGTATCGCATGACAGCATTCAGGACAGGGCCCGCGCAGCGTTTTTGAAAGTGAGGGGGGCAAAATATCCTCTTCTGTGATTACACCAAATTCGTTCTTGCGATCGGGTCGTCTGTCAACAAAATCGTTTGCAACATTAACGAGCGAGAGTTAATCCGCAAGACTTTTGTGCGTATTCAAAATTGCTAGTGCATTAAATCGTCGCTGCGTTATTGTTGAGCGCGTCCAAGTCTTAATTCTCCTGGCCATTGAAAATGTTCAACTCCAGTCACAAGGATGACTCTCACACTGCATGACGTTTTGCATCAAAGCTCTCTGGCTAGCTGAAAGATCTTTTAGAATTGATAAGATATCATGAAAGTGTGCAGGACCAGGGGCGGCGGAGCAAATTTAAAGTGGTGGGGTTGATGATTTAGTGTCTACTAAGGAGTACCCATCATGGTTGGGCCGACGGTCAAGAAAATCATGAAATTCCGGTTTTCTAGATTGGCTAAAACGCACTCATAATTTTTAATTATAATTAAGTATTCATGAAATATTATCATGGGTAAAAGGTGTAAAACACGTGTCTAAAAAGGTTTTCCTCGAAAATATCTATCAATCCGCACGAACCGTCCAACAAGTAGTTGAAAGTTCGCTGATGCGGTTTAGAGCAACGCTATCATCTCCTTTCTCAACCAATAGTATGATTGATTCCAATTTTGGCTCTCTTTTCTGTGAGTACTCGATCAGAACAGCGATTTCGGCGATGACGTCCATGGTATCTACCAGAAGCTTTGTTTGTTTTGTGGTTACCTTCACCAATAGATTCAATGAGTGACGATGGTAATGGGTAAAGACACCCCGCCGGTTCTGCCGCCCCTGAGGACTTTTATTTGGGGAGATGAGGATTGCACTGATGTCATCAGAAATAGAACAATATGAAAATGGTCTGGAAACGAGCAGCTGTTTAGTAATAAAAGCGCTCAAACAAAGTAAAGAAATGATTCGCTCTCATATCACAAAAAAACCACTGAAACACTTTTTCTCGATCTTAAAAAAACCTTCCAAAAAATATCATAGCTCTGAAAAAGTGTGTGTGGAGGACATGTGCTGAAAGTACAGCGCGTACAGAGGAATACCTGCTGCCGGCATTTTGTTTCGTGCACCCAATAAAACATTGCTGTTTTTTTCCAGACAGAATGGAATCTTTAAGCGTTCGAAATAATAGACGGGGGTTCAACATTTTTGAAAATAATCGTGCTACAAAATATTTTTTTATTAAAACATTGAACAAAGACATCGGACGTATATTGTTTAAAACATTTTATTTAAAAGTAACAAGGGTTTTCATTTGTTTTTTTTTTTAAATGATTTAATGAATGATTTGTTTTCATATGTTGCACCCCCTGAGTATGATCTGAGTGTACATTCGATTTTCCGATTTGTCTAGAAGGAAGGACAAGATGGCGGAGAAATTTTAGTTTGTTGTTGTTGGAATAGCGCTAAGATGCAATGCAATGGTTCCCCGTGATGAAACTTAAACTAGCAAACAAAAGCTCGTGATTCTCAATCTAAGATTTAGTTTATCTTTCCACTTCCGGTTTGTTTGTTTTAGTATTGCAGTAAAAGGCCTTTCCTGGATTTCGGATTTTAAAAACAAACACATAAAGAACATCAATATTAGCGTTAAGTACTGCACACTTGATTGCTCTTATAAACAGCAAAAACCGATTCAAACAAAATACAATCTGGTAACAGAAACATGTGCTATCGTTGAATATTTACAGAACGTCTGCGTAAAGAAAACATTGACTTAAAAGCCAACTTAAAGCCATGATGCTTTGTGAAATACAAGCAAGGATTGACTGCACCATTGAATATGAAGGCGATGTGTGTGATAACTTTCAACCAAGGTTTCATTTCATTATAGAGCAACCATTTCTCGTCTGTAAAATGATACACTAAACGTAAAACTCGATTACAGAGCAGCGGAAGGGAAAAAACAACAGCAGCCGTTATTATGATACCAATAAATTTTAAGGCCCTTCCGTTTCGTGTCCTGGATTGAGTAGTCATGTTATTGACTTGACGGAGTCTTTTGGTTAACAGCTGATAACATTTTATTAATATACCATACATTGTAACAGTCATTATGGTTCCAATTGCTGTGTTAATTGTTTTGCTGAACAATCTCGGAATCAAAAGAAATAGTGGGCTGAGCCAAGGCAAAACCAACAACGTAATCAATCTTTTTCCTTTCATGATGCTGTTATAATTCAGGCCGTGTTTAATACGTATATAACGGTCATAAGCAATACAACACATCGTAACTCCATTAATCGCCATTATTGTACTGGAACCATTCGATCCATTGAGAGCCTCTACTGGACAACTTTCCAATAAGCCACTTATTTGAAAGATACTCAGTGGTCCCATTACAAAGCCAAGCAAGAAACCTCCAATTGCCAATGAAGTCAAAAACTTGTTTGAAGCATCTCGCAAGGATTGTATGATGTAAAATAAATAGAGCGCAAGAACATTTGCACAAGCCGCTGCGACTGAAACCAGAGTCAACACAATTATTAAAGGAGTTCTTGCGTCTTTGTGAAATCTTGATAATGTCAGAACACAAGAATTCCCTGTTAATGTAACATTGATTGTCATAGAACCCATAGCTATTATAAATTCTTCCAATTGAAATGACGAAGATGTATGTTCGGATGTTTTCTTATTTTATATTATTGTGAAAATCAGTCGATTGGTCGATTTCCCCTTGAGCTTGTTACTTTATATCTTTAAATTTTAACATAATAAGAACAACACGCGGTCGAGCCTAAAAGGGTTTCATGTAAATTATTTAAACAATCCCCATTCTTCCACGAATCAGGTGATAAAATCTAAAAGTATATATACAATACATATGAGATCCTAAATGAAGCAAGTGATAAAATGTAAAAATATTCTAAGTTATAAAACATAACCACGTTTTTGATTTTTGTGCCCCTTCATTAGATTTAACGTAGTTTTATGGACTGAATCTTACATACACTGAGGTTAAAGTTATAAATTTAACCTCCACCGTAGCAATGGAGGATTTTAAGGGCATTTTGATACCATGTCCATTTTGAAAAAATAGAACCTCCCTTGTAAATTTCCTACGGTTACAATCACGACATTGATTGAATTTGCTCGAAACATCTATAAAACATAACTGGAAAGAATCTAATATTGTTTTAGTTTTCGGCAAAGTACCTTTAAAACACAGTTAACGGAGCAATTACTGAAATTACCAGTTTTACGCCCGCATTTAACGCCCGATTTTCGAAATTTCAAAGAATCATGAGACAAGCCCGATTTATTACGCAAACCCAAATTCATTACGGATGACAAAAGAAGTCTTCCAACTCAAGCTTGCAAACTTGTAAGCGTGTAGCACAAAGGAGTAAGGGAAATAGACAAAAGAACACTGATTGTATACGAATGCAATATATTAATTGACCCTGTATATAAGCCAAACTAACATTTTCTAGCGGATTTGGTTAAATAAATAACCAACAAAATTACTTCAGCTGTAATCTTCATCAATAATAAAACAAATAAATGTGGGTGATTTCAAAATTCAGCAATCAACATTTTCACACTTGATTAATGAAACAAGTCGGATTTTGAGAAAACTATAACATTTTACATTAGCACTTAAACAAAGCAGATCAAGAGATCAAAATAATGATTCCAATTAAAATTCTTTCCTGATAAACGTAGTACTTTCTCAGGAACAACAAAAAATCATGGTATTAAGCCGTTCTCGTTATCCAAATCTGGGAGCAAAGGATCTAAAATTAGATTTCAAACATTTTTCTCAAAATAGTCTGAGGGATTTTGTGAAGGGGAGTTTGATCTGAATTTTTTGATGATGATGGTTCATGGAATTCATATTGGTATTGGTATTCAGTATTAATTCAAGAAAAGATCTTGCCATATGCCAGCAAGGTTTAATGTCTCTTAACTAACATTATGTATTCTCAACTGAACGCTCACATGCCGTAATGGCCGTAATATACAGGTGGGCTCTCCATTGTGAAGATTTGAAATGCTACACGCAAGGGTCAAATTTTCGTGTTGAATGTTTCTTTGTGCAGCGATGGTGTAGTGGTTAGTACTTTCTAGTGTGACCGCCGCGACCCGTGTTCGAGTCTACTGTTGTCTACTCCGATGTGCTATAAAACAACGTATCAGTACATTAGGAGCTATCGACTGACTGGACACTGGCCTTCGAGCAAGTTGGAACATTGCTACTATTGGAACTTTCTCTGGCAGTAAGTCAATTATTAGTTGCAAGTTTTCAGGCAAAGTAGCTAACCATTACGGATTATAGTCCATGGACTAAAAACTCCCAGTTTTTTATTTACCTGCTTACTTACTTTTTCTTGCATGTTCACCAAAGAAAAGTGCTACAAAATGACTGTGTTTAGAAGTAGTTTATCCACAAGACATAATGATAAATGAATTTCCACCGGAGAAATAGCATGTGACTGATTGAATACTGATTAAATGCAAATTTCAATTTAGTGGAATGACAATCAGAATAATAGGTGATTAAGTTTCTAGAAGTGTTTGAAGGAAGTCCAAAAACACATTTAAAACTACATATGGTATGATCAGTTAAATTACGTAAAACTTCCTAAGAGATGTTGTACTTTTCTCAAAATCTAATGCAGCACGAGAGACAAGAATTCCACTCAAAACATATCTATAATTACAAAAAAAGTATTTTTAGATTTTTACCAAAGGAAGGTGTGATGTTAAGGTATTTGATAGATTGTCATCAATGGATGATTTTTGGGCTGACGTAAGTTTATGTTAATATTTTTATTCATTGAATATTGTTATTATTGTTATTTCCCCGTTTAGACAAGATTTATTTATCATCATCATCTTTCACATAATTTCCCCCAGCTTGCCCTTTAATGGTAAGCTGCGTGGATAATCTTAGCCCCAGCAAAACCTGAGTGTTAAGCTGCGAGAGAGAACAATACCAGGTGCATTTCATGATTATCACATAGAGAAAGCTACTTGAATGTATTATCATCATGAGTTATGACATAGTTAAATCAGTACTAAGATCATTCCACCAAGACCATACTAAATTTGGTACGACAGCAGGTATTCAGTGTTCATGTAATCCCGTTCTTTCACTTTTCTGGTCATCCATAAGAAGGGCAAAAACATGGACCAGCCTTGAGTTAGATTATGTGTTAAAGCAGAGAGACAAAATTTTTAGAAATGTTCATATCCCAAGAACTCTTTTTCTGTGATGAACTACCAACATGCAGACCAGGAACCTACTGTTGAATACTTAAATGCAACTGATGGAAAATTTTTCATTCTACAGGCATAATTGTTTTCATTGAACGTTACTGTGTGTCAATAATATTTCCCATAGTCGTAATCAAAGAGGAGAGCATTGCACCAGGGAACATCTGTTCTTCTTAAATTTCAAATTCTGTCACATGTGAAAAATTACCTTATTGCTACATATCTAGGTTCAAAAACGTCATGTTTTTTCCAAATGAAGTACGTAAAAGTATTACTGAGTAAAAGTGAATTCACTGATAATGTGAAAAAAAAGTATTTTTAACAATTTCAATTGTAAGAGGAGGGCTTTTTGGAATAAAACTTATGGAATGGAAAAAGAGTAGCAATGAAAAAGTGTGAAGAAAGAGGTACCTTGAAAAATAAGACTACGAAGGCACAAAAAAGAAAGCAATATTTTGAAAATTTTGTGTTTGTTGCAACAGAGGCTTACATATACGATCAATTAATTTATTTAAAAATGAAAAATACCATTTCCCTGGAATTCAGGAATATTTTTGTGTGGTCCAAAGTTTGATAAAAAACACTATGTAAAACCTGTGACAAGAAATTAAAAAATCAAAAGGTTCCATCACAGTCCGTATTTAATAAATTGAATTGTTTGAATTACCATCACACTTGAGAGGTGTTAGAAAACTTGAAAGGGTTTTGATATCACGTAGAATATTATTTACTAAAATCGCAATAATGCCAAAAGGATAATTTCCTAAAATCAAAGGAGTTGTATGAAATGTAGAAACTGAAAGTATTTGTGACATTTTGCCTCGAGGAACACAAACTAATGGAGTAGTTTTTGTTCAGTTAAAACTTTATTTATCGCATTTGCTCGTGTTTTTTCGGAACCTGTTTGTCCAGGTTTGATGTTATCATTACTCCAATATTTAAAAGAAAACAATCATTTGTATGCAGACAAACAAATTGACACAAGTTATGTGTTGGATGATATTCTCCCAAAGTTCATAGATGAAGATTCCATTAATTTTTTTAAAGCTAAACAAAACCCTTAGAACTTAGGTTTGTTCGTGATAATATGGTTGCTCAATTGTTTGTAATGATAATCTAGATTGGAGCAATGAAGATCCTCTTGATACTTTTCGTGCCAATGCGAAAGAGACAAGTTAATCTCTGACGTACCTTATCTTATTGCTGACCATGAAAATGCATTTGTAGCTCCTGGTGAAGGAAAACACCTGTTTCTATAATTAGTGATGACTTTTGTGAAGAAATGTCACATCCTCACTTATTTCCAACTGGAAAATTTGGATTTAAAGTTAACAGAGCTATTCCATTGTCTCCTACAAAGTATTTCAACCAGCGACTTCTGAATTATTAATAAAAATTTGCATCAGACTCTGATTACATTTTGTTTGCCCATCATACCATGCAGTATTTAAATTTAAAAAACAAGATAAATATGGCCCTAAAATAGTTACAGAAGCAAATATAACAGCAGGGATGTTGCGTCAAGATGTTATATAAGACCGTAAAAAAGTATCTTGCTACTGATGAAGCTTACAAATTTATGAACACTGTGAAGGATATACCTGCATTTTAGAAAAATATGTTGTCAGATGTTCTTGGTATGGTAAAACAGTTAGGTCTGCCATTCTATTTTATGACATTATCTGATGCTGATCTTCGTTGGGATGAACTGGTTGTGATCATATCGAAATTAAAAGGCCAGGATATTTCAGTGGAAGAAGCACAAAGGTTTTCATATATTGAAAGATGTAAGCTCTTAAATGACAACTCAGTATCAGTTGCTAGACATTTTCAGTACCGTGTTGAAAGCTTTTTTAAAAAATCATCTTAAATGAGCAACTGGGAAAGATTTTGCAATAAGCGTAGAGTTTCAAGTCCGTTGCAACTCATACGTACACTGCTTAATATGGATATCTGAAATGCCAAAGCTGACCTCAGTAACTAAAAATGAATATATTAGGTTTGTTGATAGTGTTGTGTAAGCTAGTCTTGCAGATAAAACAGTATGTCCTCGACTTTATGATCTAGTTACCTTGTATCAAGTGCATTCCCATTCAAAAACATGCAAAAAACAGGGAAATGAGAAGTGTCCTTTTGGTTTTGGTCACTTTTGAAAGAACGAGAAAACCTTGATTGCAGAGCCTTTGCAAAAAAATATTCCAGAGTTTTTAAAGGAACGAATTCTTGAAAGACGTCTAGCAATTCTAAGCAATGTTAAAAAATACATTGACAATTTTTTGAATCCTAGGAAAAACAATTTCTTGTATCCTGAAAAGCCTAATTATTGCGAAATCAAATCAACTTTAAATATTTTGAATTTTCTGGGTATTCACAGGCTTCACCATACTATTGCGTATATCGGAACTCAAGAAAAAAAACTTCTTACAAAACACTCGTCGAATGCTTTTCTCACGCACCACCTTGTGGATCTGGAGGATGAATTGCATAAACATAAAATATACATAAATACATAAAATCTCTGAAAGACTTTCCTATGTCAATAAATCAATGTTAACACTAATCTTAACAAATAAATAGGTTGTTCTCTTGTTACTTCGTCACCACACGTTCCCAAAAACCAAACTCATCAATTCACTTGACTGTTTCACTTCAAGGGATTTCCGCGTGCAAAATGATTTACAAATATATCTGTGCTCAAGTTGTTTGACAAGTCTGTTTTCAGTCTTTAATTATGTTACAGGTTATTGGTCAGCGCGTTAAGCAGCTGATCTTTCATTAGCGTTTGTCCTTCCGTCCGTTATTCCAGAATTTTTGTCCACAGTTCTAGCCTGGATTCCTCATTGAAGGCTGATACCACTTAAAAATAAGGGTGGAATAGAGGCTGTCTGTTAATCGTGGCTTAATTTAAATTTTTCAGATAATTTATAATTACAGCTATTTGATCAGGGTGAGTGCGGCCTCAAATTAAAACATGAGTTTAATGGTTTTAAGTCCGTCACACAGATATCGTTTTGGAAATAAAAGCTAAAGGAAGGGTTATTTTTTATCAGAGAAGTAAAGGGATGGTAATATTATCACCGTATATTATAATTCTTGAACCTGTTTTTATACTGTTGAGTTACATTTTGTGTTTTGTGCTATATTGGTCAGATCGAATGAAAATGAATGAAAATCCGATGTACATACATTTTATATTAAGTGATTACACTCAACCCTTCGCATTCCTTATATTGATGATCTATTGCACCCAATAAAAGTCATTGAATATACTTAAAGTTTTATTTATTTATTTCTTCTTTTCAAAAATATTTATACAGGATAAGTACACTTCAGTTATATTAACTGCTGTCATTGTGTATCCTGTTACGGGGTAAAATGTCATTAAAAGTAGAAATAAGTGGTATGACGAGCCTTACGAAGATTGGTTAGGTCAGAAAAAAAAAACAAACTAAGTACATCGACGAAGACTTCAAAAGTCATAAAAGTAACACCAAAATGTTCCTTAAGCAGCGTTTTGAACTTAGCAGGATACTCCTCTTTCCTTAAACTTAGTGACAGTTCATTATAAATCAAGCGTCAGTAACTAAAAGGATTTACGTGCATATACTGTTCTCACATGTGGGAGACGCAGTATTGATAGTTCGATCTTGAACTACAGAGAAATAATCATTAAAGTTGTCACAGATATCACCATTCAGACATTTACGCTCCAACCTACAGCTCTTTATTCGGTTTAAGCTCTCAGTGGATAATAATGCTCTTCAACGATTACTTCGATAGCGCGGTTATGACGTGACTTAAACTGTTGGAGATGCGTTTCGGTCAAGTCAAGAAATAGGACTCCACAATAGGTGAGGACTGGTTGTGTCTCGAAAAACAACAAAGCTATTATGAATAGAGTTTCAGGACATGGTAGCGCGACATCCACAAGCAAAGAAGATACTTTACAACTAACAAAGCAGCAACAACCTATCAAAACAACTCATTTTGGTAATTCAAGTCATAAAACTGTTTGTAATAAGATTAAAAATATAGATTTAAAATGAAGTTTTGAAACACAAACTAAGTTCATGAAGCAGCACGATACAATGTGAATTCAAAACATCAAATAAATCAAAAACACTGCATGTGTTTTCTTTTGTTTAATATTTCTTTTTGTTATGTCTCGATTTCAAGCTAAGCTTATCCAATCAAATACAGTTGTACCTATTAATTCCAAGAATGCCATTGTTTATACTTTTAGCGAATTTGGACATTTCCTCCGCGTTTAGTAATTTTAACTAAGGCGTTCATTATCAGCGGAGAAGTTAAGAACACTACGCGTACATTTTAGAAATGGCTTCGTTTATAAGAATTATATATCAGTTTCTTTTTTTTTCCCTGATATTCTCAGGTAAGTGACAAACTCTCAAATACAGTCATAACACTAGTCGGTCAGGTTCTTTCTATAAATCGCCTATATATTCAAAAATAGATTTTAAGACTTATTTTCTTCAAGTTGCTTTCTGTGAAAAGTATGTTTGAAACTTGGCAATTAGGTTTTACTTTTCAGCAAACCAAAACTTTTTATTTTGGCAAATGTGCGAAGGAAAATCAAAACAAACAGTCAAGTGGACAGATAGAAGACAAAACAAAATGGAAAACAAAAATGACTTGACCGTATCCTTATTTTTGTTTACTTTCTTTTTAAGAGCGTTTTGTGAAGCAAACGCTTTTCCATACTTATCAGGGAAGAAATTACATGTGTCGGGCCACCATTAAGTCACTTTTCCACGACCAATTTTTCAAATTCATCGCTTTTGCCCCACCAATCTTCCAAATTAAAAAGTCCCACACATTCTTTCGAACCGACTTTAAAGAGTAAAGGTGCTTATTTTTCCCGAGCAAAGCTGTTCTTATAGTTTGACAATTTTCTAGCGAAGCATAAGGTGAGAAGTGCTTGGCTTTGTTGGTGCCTCTAATCCATAATATTGAATTTTGCAATGCCGCTCCATCGTGGATAGATAAAACCATAATAAATAATAACTTTTCTTTTGAAAATTGGAAAGCCTAATATTTAAGTTATTTTTCCCCAACTATAAAATTTTCAGAAGGAATTTTTATCGTACTTGCCTTATTTCTCTAACTGACTTATTTAGAATTTTTAGAAAACAACACACTAAAAAAATTGAGAAACCATTTTTTGTATTTGTTGCATTTTCAAAATTTAGTTCATTTAATCTTAATGCGACAATCAAGACCAACTTTTAAATGAATGAAATGTTCCAGAAAATGTACGAAGTAGTTAGATTATCAATTAATTTGTTCCTGTTGAAATAAAATTTTTCCACCACAATGAATAGCTTCAAACTGGTTTGACTTTAATCGAATCAATCTTTCATACCGATTTGTATTTTTAAGTCAATGATTTATTATTTTTTGTACAAAATACACCCAACAATTTAGAAACAATTTTAGTTAAGGTTTATCATTAAAAATGAACTAGAAAATTGTTGCGTCTATTGTTGTGCCTTAAAACAATTATGTCATCGTTATCAAAGTCACCGTCACTTGGATATTAATTTGGATCAGCAGGGGTCACAGCAATGGCAGAAAGGTTTAGAGGAGACTTTGAAAGAATTAAAAAACCTTTTAGAAATGATTTGTTATTGCCTGTTTTTGAGGTTGTATAATATATAAAGTTTAGGAATGCACAATATTTTTTATTGCAATTATAATCATAATTGCTTGTGTTTCAGGTATCCTAGGCAAAACGTACTTTCACAAAGCTTTAATTCAGTTCAGTTCCTGTGCTGAGTATATGAGATTTTGATTGGTGAATTTTCATTTCTCGGTTTGATAATTATTCGACGACAACTGAGAAAGTGAAAGCAATGTTTATAACCATAATTGAGATGACGCAAGGAGTTTGTACTAGTGAAAACAACATGAAAACAACATGAAAATGCTTTTTAGTTCGTGGGATGGCGGCGAAGAAGCTTTTTCCCAGTGGGCGAGTTTGATGAAATATCACTATAAAGAAGTGCATTTCTATAGAATTGTACAAACATTTTCAATAAAAATGCTCTTCATTGCAGTGACCTTTTGAAGATTTTGCCCCGTCACGCTTTCCGAGTATTTAAAAAAATAAGCACTTTTGCATAAAGGAGAATGAGTCGAGGGAACACGGATGGACCACATTGGATTGAAAATTGAATAAAAATTTGAATTGATCTAATGTTATTTTATCTCTTTAATAAATTTAAGAGCGAGCTCATAAAAACATTTTTAACCGTGATATTATCCTATTCCATCCTATCTTTCATAGTTGGATCGACCAATGACATCAGTGATACTGAGGATATAATCAGAGCTTGTTACTTGAATCAAGATAGTAAGAGATTTCGATAATTTATTGGTTTCAAATTTTTTTTCCCAAGTATTCCAAAAGCTCCGTTTAGACGACAATATTTTGTGCAACTAACTTAATACCAATGTCAGAAAATTGATAACGTATCTACATTTTGTGTCTAGGTTTTGAGTGTTGGTGGGCAAAGAAATCGCATGGTGCCAAAGCCGGTGTTGCAATTGGAGGTGTGGCCATTCTCGCAGGATTTATCGCGTGTTGTTACTGTTGTTGCTGTCGCAGTCGTGATAGAACTACGGTTGTCATGGCTCCTAGTGGTGGCGGTGGAGGTAACACCACGACGGTTGTCAACACGTCAAATATGATGCAGATGCCGGCTCCCCAATACCCTTCTTCAAACATGCCGTACGAACGGCAATATAATCATCCCTGCTAGATATGCATGTGTACTGTAAGCCTTTGAACGTGTCTCTGTACATTTTTGACTTTTTTTAACGATTTTGTAACTCGTTACATTTTTAACATTTTACATTGGTAGCTATCGTAATATTCAGGCCTAGTATGCAATCGTCATATATATATATAATATTAACAACTTTTCATAGACGCACATGATATGACATGATTTTGTGAATTGATTCTCTATCTCAATTTCATTCTGCAACTGGATACTACTTCATGTACAAGATTTTGGGCAAAAGCCTAAAAACTACACTTCTTTTCTATATGAATAGTAGCTTTTGATTTGGTTCAAGAACAAAAACCAAGTACAGCTGCAACCTGCAGTTAAGGTTTTTACATTGACGTTATGTCCAATGTTAAAAATCAGATGGAGCTGTTATCTACAATATAAGAACAAATGACAATGAACAGTCAACTACAGACTGAATTTTACTGGCTTTCATATGGGAACGCATGTGTAGTTTGCAGTTTTTCCCAAGTTTGTACATTGCAGTATAACCAAGTTTGAAAATTTGAATTGCGATTTTTTAAATATGAAGTAGCTGTGTGAAGAGGCAAATTAATGAATAATTGTTTTAACACTGATGTCTCCATATGTGCAAAAGGAGGAAACATACTTTATTTTAAATTTAGTTTTTGATATTTCATAATTAGATATTTCGTGTTTTTCACAAGTAAATTAGGCCCTTGTCTTTTCGCGATAGTGTGGATGGCGACAAAGATAGTTTTGGCACAAGTCTGTGAAAACCATCCTAAATACTGGCAAGACGCCCTGAGGATTGAGTTGCTAGTAAATATATACTGTAGTTTTTAATTGTCATGCATAATTTACTGTTGCTAAGACCATTGCACCTTTTCTCTATTGGTTATTGAAAAGATAAACTGCAAAAATATAAAAATTTACAGCATGTACAACATAATGTTACATCAGTACGCTGCGCTAACAAAACAGACATGGAAATTCTACTAACATGTCGCACTAAAAGAAAAAGCAATTGGAGAACTACATACAAAAACTTAATCTCTCACCTGCATTATATGTCTGCATGATTATGAAGGAGAATTGTAATAGACAATAATGTCACATTAGAAACAAATGTCACATCGTGGTCTCAATATATACATTCTTAATTGTTCGTTCTTCGGCTTAATTGTTATTATTAATTTCTAAATCAATGTTACTTTCTACATACTGAAACCACGATATGGCATTATACACGGTTACATCTCATCTAGAAGAACTCCTGCATCATCCGATGTATCATCTACGCAATTTCTCTCACAAGGCAAAAGGCCATCATGCGCTGTGTGGTACATTCACTCATTAAATTACGGCACCACTGTGATTAACTTAAGCCAATCATGACTTTGTTTAGTGGGGGAATACCATAAATTATTTGATAAAAAAAACCCTCCGATTTTCTTGTTCTTTGTCGGTAAAAATTTTGTGATATTGAGGATTATATGAGAGCGCGGTGCTCCTGAAGTGAAGTTCCGATTTTACTCATAAACGATCCAATACTGGATTTCGCTCTTTCTCGCAAAAAGCTAGAGGTCAGGATTCAAACGACGTCTTTAACAAGACAAGCCGGGAAATCATGTAACACCGTGTCCACTAACACGGCTATTACGTCCACGACTGAAGCTTCCTGAAAGAAGAAACACAATCATTTCAGACTGTTTGAAAACGGAGAGGGTGGAAGGACAATATGAGATTGTTGGTTCCGACTTAAATCACAAAATTATAACTACATTTCAGGCACTCCGCGCTCTCATATAATGCTCATTTACGCATCGTCCCTAACGATCTAATACTTGATCCCGCCTTTAAATCACTAGAAGCTAGAGGTCGTGTTTCAAGCTCCTCCCTTCAACGCTTAACTCTTAAGACAGTATTTTGAAATGTTATGGTGGGATCAATTTCTTTCCTGTAAGAATTTATGAAGGTGGAATCGGAGGATCATTGACCTTGATTAGTAATGTCCGACACTGATAAACCTTTAAATTCTGTTTTAGATGTACAAGTCGACCTTGTATAATGGTCATTATAATGACCATTATACAAAGTAACTATTATTTACCCCAGCTAATGCCAAGGTCTGACAAAGCCATCTAGATACTGTTGAAGTTGTGATTTTCTCATGAGGCTTCGTAAATCAAATCCGCCAAAATTGCTTCCCTTAAGGTATCAAAATTTGTATTTTCTAAAGCTCTGGACAGTGAAGTTATTGCTGGTAAAAAGGTCAATTTAAAAGTGAGTAACTTGTCTGATAACTGATTATTCTTTTGGAAGACTTCTCCAATATTTTAAAACATCCCAAATAAAGGAATACTTAGGTGTAGGAAGTCCTTTGCTAATCTGTCAGATCCTATTGTATTATAGGCCAGGCCTTTTAAAACAATTCTGCTAAGGAATCTAACACAAAATTTATACAACATCCAATGGGACATATACCCCTTTCAGTACTCCAGCTATGCCACTTTCTCCAAGCCGATTTGTAATGGCTGAGAGAGTCAGGTCTTTTACTTTGTGAGATGAGTTCAGTAGCTCTCTCCAATATACCTTCTGAGCATAGACTTTTCTGGAGATTGTCCACGCCATTAACCTTGACATGTTTTCTAGTATTAAGGAATGGAATTTGCCTCTTGGGTTTGTTAGAAGATTCATTTTCCTGGGAAATAGAATTGGCTTTCCCACTGGTAATTTCAGAAGGCTTGGAAATCACGATTGACTTTGCTAAACCGGGGTTATAAACAACATGTCCACTTATTCCTTTTGTTCTTTGAGCAACACCCTTCCTATTAACGAAAAAAGAGGGAACGCGTATGAGAATTTGTGATGACAATTTATTAGGAGTGCACCTCGTGCCTTGCTGAAATTGTCCATTTTCAAGGATATGTATTGAAGGAGTTGATTGGACACCCTTGACGTAAATAGGTCTGTCAGAAGTAATCGTGATCATGCGAGATAGCAGATAATTCCAGAGTTATTTGCTTATTGCAACTAGATGATTCTTTGTCCCACCAAGTTTCATGACATAGGAGAAAGCAACCGCATTGTCTATTTGCATGTGAACTGAGATCCCTGGTTTTCCCTCATTGTAAAAGTCAATAGTGCTAGCCTGACTGCCTGTAATTCTAGTATAATGATGTGATAGTTCCTCTTCTCTCGAAACCACGAGCCTTCCGTTCTAAAACTCATACAGGCTGCTCCCCAACTTTCCTTTGAAGCATCTGAGCTTATTATCAACTGAATTGAAATTGTTATTAGAGACTCCCCATTGTGAATGCTGAGATTCTCCATCCAGCAGAGTATCTCCCTTTTGGCTTTTTCTGAGAGTATTATCATTGAATCGAAAAAACTACTTTCCACTATTTCTGGAATCTGCTGGTCTTAAAGATATCAATACCGCATTGGAGCAGGGAGGGGACGGCTACAGCTGAAGAGGAAAGCTTCCATATGAACTTGCTAAAGCCAACCAAATTGATAGGTTTAGTCTCTTAATTGTGAAAATTGTAGATATTTGCAGAAAACCCGTTTTGTTCGTGAAAAATTCCCTTTTCAGTGTATCTAATTTCGATAGTTCAATGTTGTTGTGGTTGCTGATATTAAGTGATGATAAATCACATCGTAGTGTCGGAAAGACAGGATAGAATTAAGGAAATTTAAAGATCATTTATTCGGTTTCTTTCTATCTCCAATTGAAAAAGGCAACCAGATATTTTTACTTTGGCACTAAGTACTTTTGCAGCAACACATTCAACGGTAATAAACTGTTACACTATACTCGACGTTTCCCACAATCATTCATGTTAACGTTATGTTGACGACCACCGCCTACCAAATCACATGCTCTGCGTTCAAAATATGCAAGTCGTTTTGATTGGGTTTCATTGAATTTAGGCTTAAGAAGAAAACAATATGTGAACAATGGTAAAATCACCATGTTGACTATGTTATGGGCAGCATCAGTTGTCATAAATTTTCTCATTTTACCCAGTAGCTTTAGACGATTTGACATTTTCTTATACGTCTTCTCGAAATGGGAGTTCAAGTTCAAGGTGGGGTCTATTTCGACACCTAGGTATTTATAATGTTGAGTGATATTTATCTTTTGATCCATGATCTTCACTTTGAACGCTCTGCGTTGGTTAGTTATTCTTTTGGATGTGCCAAATAACAAAACTGCGGTTTTTCCTGGTTTTAAGTTCAGCAACAGTTCGTTTCTTTAAACCATTCATGTAGGTTTAAAAGATCTTCATTCAAAAATCTTTTGACATCATCAAGGACATTGCTTTCACAGTTGATAACAGTATCGTCGGCATATTTCACGATTTTCGAGTGAAACAGGTTTTCATTTACGTCATTAGAGAAGATCATGAATAATAGCAGTCCCAAAATGGAACCTTGCGGTACACCTGAGAATACTGCTTTCTTTTCTGATAACGCACCATTCAGACAAACACGTATCTGACGATTGAACAGATCGTCTCAAAACAAATCTAACTCTTTATTATGTACACCAAACATTCCAGCTTTTCAATTAGCTTATTGTGTCCAAAAGTATCGAATACCTTACTAAGGTCGATGAAGCAGGCACCAACTAACTTTCCAGATTCAACGGAGTTTCGCATGTTATCAAGTAATGTTAAAGTAGCATGTTCAGTGGATTTACCTTTTCAAAACCCCAATTGAAATTACTTTCCCCTCTTCCAGATAGTCATTGAGCTGAGAATGAACTTCACGCTCCGTTATTTTAAATAACACTGCTAGGATGAAGATTGGTCGATAATTTTCAACATTGCTTTTGCATCCTGACTAAGATACTGGGACAACCTTGGCAATTTTCCAATCTGTTGGAAATTTGGAAGTATTGAGAGAGAGGTTGATGAGGCATGTTCGAGCATATGCAATTTCGACCGCAGAATCCTTTAGTAAAATTGGTAAATCCACATGATTTGCTTTTCATAAGGTGTTTTTTGATTTGCGTAGCTGATATGTATCGAAAATGGAAAGTTTTAAATGAACAATTAGCACACGGTTTTCTTCTTTTCCAAATGATATTACTCAGAGGCAACAATGGTTTCTTGATGTGTCATATGATTGTAGAATAAATGTTGCAAAAACCATTTACGATTTTTGATTGATTTGATGTCAGATTTCCATCAATTTTATAAGATTTGCTGTTTGTTGATGTACATTTGACAAGAAAAACTTTTTTCAAAATTTTCCAAAACATATCAGTCTTAGTAATGTTTTCATTCAACAAATATTTGTAATAATCAGCGTTCGCTTTTCGCAAAGCTATGTTCACTTCGTTCCGTAGTCTTTTCTAGGCATTTACGTCACAAGTTGTATACCCAAAATAAACAATGTTTCATGTCATTCAGATGTATATATGCAATAAAGTTTTACATAGTATCAATTACACTTTCGGCATGCCTTGTAAAGATCATTCAACCTTTTCGAATACCTAAAAGAATTTTTATAAACTTTTCTTCTATTGTGCTAAATTAAATTAGGTCATTTTGGGTTGATTGTTATGTCACACATTTTTTTTTATATGTAATTTGTGTATTGTTTATGTAATTATATATAAGAGTACTTTTTACATTTCTCACTCTCATTCAAACTTTCAAAAGAGTCAACATATAATTTCAAATCATTTATTCATGAAAATTTTCGCTGGTAGCACACCTTTGGCCAGCTGTTTGAACACATTTAACTTCAAAAATTTCAATAACAAAGCTCATTTTACTTTGTGTGTCACAATCTCCACCTGCTGTGTACAGTCTACACTGAGCAGCAGTCAATGTTGTATTGTATTGTATTGTATTGTTCAATCATTCAAAACCATTCAAGTTTCAAGAATGTTATTGTTATTCTTCCATGTTCATACTTCAACTGATTTTGCAGAAATCTTTCTGGCCGTAAGGGCATCTTGTTAACTTTTGCAATGCCAGTGAATATACAAAGAAATCCTTGATAATGAAAGGGTAAGGCCAAGAAGAACTATAGGAATTGTTGCTGTAAGTATTGACAAAACATAAGTTTAACATGGTAAAACTATTGCGAAAAGTAAAAGAGATCAAAATTAAGTACACACTCTTGAAATTGGATACAGGACATGAACTATGTATACCACCCTTTGCAATAAGGAGGCGTTATCAAGTACTCAGAAGTATTACTCAGAAGTATTAAAATTTCCATTTACATCAATTTGTAAAGTCTCACCTGCCTCTTCAATTGCCTCACTGGGTGAGTTACTTTATTTCTAAGCGTTGGAATATGTTCAATGTGAAGTCTCTTGTTAATAGTGACACCTAAAGCCCTGATGTCATCCAAATCTATAAATTCTTTTAGATCATCATCATAATTTTACAATTTTTTTTAACTTAATTTTGGTCTCTTTTAGTATTTGCAATAGTTTCACCATGCTAAACTATAGCCTCCTTAGCCACCTTGCTCCTCAGTTCCTAAAAAAGACGCAACAAACATATCCACTTCTGTGTTTATTTACAGTTAAAGTTTCCACATTATCAGTGATGTCCAAAGAATCATTCAATTTAACATTGTTATTCAGATTCTTACAAATTAAATTCTTATTAATTACAGAAGTGCATTGTAATACACGGTAAAAATATAACTGAAACAATTCCTTAAACAATGCAAACAAAAAAGTCTCTATTTGGAATAGAGTTGTCAAAGTTTACTCATAAAGTTTATTTGGACATTGGACATTCGACTACTCATTTTTATGTTTATCCTAATTATAGCCGTTTCTTATTTTTGACTCGTTGAAGTCCGCTGAATCCTGCCTTGAATATTCTTTTTTTCTTTAGCTAATGAAGTTCTGATTATTATGCCACGCTTCTAAAGTCTGTGTAAAAATAGTGTGCACACTTTTAAGATTTGCTTGCCATTTGCTCAATACTGAATCAATTTTAACAAATTTGGTATCGTTGGATAGATATTAAAAAGCACAATATTCTACAAAAATAAAAAAACCAAAAAAAGAAAAAGAAAATGAAGAAAACAGAAGATGAAAAGAACAAACTTTTTATACAAAAGTCATATATACCTGATTTTTATATCATTGGAAACCTTATTCTTTTGCGATTTCAAAAATATATATGTTTAATGGAAAATTTTCATTAGTTTTTGGAATATTGCAGCAACGATGCTATTACTTAGAACATTTTAGACTTTTCAACCATTTGCAATTTTTAAAAAACCGGGGGTTACTTTATAAATAATTTTATAGTGCATTTAGTTATACATTATTCAAAACAATTACATATTTAATAATACAAAGATGGAATAATAGTGTAATCTAGACTTTGATTTGATTGATGTGATTTGTTTATTACTTTCACACCATAAAAAATGTGTTAATGTTCTTGTTAAAAAGCAAGTACAATTGCTGTGTTTTCAGATATTTCCCCCGTCTTTCAGAAATCAACAAAACTGCAAAAATTTCAATATACCCTCAAATGTATCATAATAAACAAAAACTAATGAAAATTTTCCATTAAACATATATATTTTTGAAATCGCAAAAGAATAAGGTTTCCAATGATATAAAAATCAAATATATATGACTTTTGTATAAAAAGTTTGTTTTTTTCATCTTCTGTTTTCTTCATTTTCTTTTTCTTTTTTGGGTTTTTTTATTTTTGTAGAATATTGTGCTTTTTAATATCTATCCAACGATACCAAATTTGTTAAAATTGATTCAGTATTGAGCAAATGGCAAGCAAATCTTAAAAGTGTGCACACTATTTTTACACAGACTTTAGTGCCTTCTTCCAAAAACTTCGAAGACGCAACGAAACGGATAGAACTTGAAGCACAGTTAGTGCACAGTTAGTTAGTTCAACATTGAGATATTTGTAATTAAGAATCGCATGTGTTTGATATAGTTACAATAAAATACAAAATATAAAATATTAATGCTTTCATCAAACACAAAGACATGGTGAAACATCTTCATAAATGTTTTTTGAATTCCATTATACCGTATTCTCTCTGCTTAGCGCCCCTTTCCATCAAACGCCCGCTCTGCTAAGAGAACTATAAGCTAGAAGTTAACATGGTAAAATATACTCATATCGCAATGGTAGACTTCGATATCACAGCTCTAAGTAATTGCCTTTTTTGAATTCTATTATACTGTATTCTCTCTATTTACTGAGTTTATATTTACTGGTTTATTTTTACTGGGGAGTCAACTTAAAGCAGTTTATCTCAACTGGGGGTCATAATTTACGGGAGTTCATACTTTTGGTGTCACCGACTCCTCCACATTAAGTATATATTTGGCTAATTTCAAGTAAATGCACGAAAAGGGCAAAAAACTTGTAATGCTCACACAAATTTGAATGCAAAAAATTTCGTGGATTACTGAAAAAGTAAAGGTTTCGTAGGAATCAAATTTCAAAGACCCCTAAAACCGTAATTTAGTTCCTTTAAAATACACAAAAACAGTTTTTCTAAAGAGTTGGTAAATGCTTTGAGTGTAATATACACTTATGTTATTCTAAATGAGATTTGCATTTACACAAGCCGTTCGGTTACAAAGGGAATAGTATGTGTCTTACGTAATGAAAAATTAAGGCTAAATAAAAAGCGAACATTTTGAAGAGCGCAATGGACGAAAATGATTCTGATACGACACTCCATAACGATCTCCCAAGTAGTGCACAGTTTGTCCCTTGACAAAAGTACAAGAGTGCCCAATGAAATATGGAGAACATTATAGATAGTTAAGGAACAATTAAACGTGTCAAACTATGTTCGTTGATAGTCCACTGTCAAACTATTCTCAAGGGCCTTCCAGTTCGAACGGGACAAAGAACGTGAGTGAAAAGTACAGTGTGTTTCATAGTGTTAGGAACGAAAAATTTAAAGCTGTTTTTTTAAATGAATATACTGAATTTCAAAATAATTTTTTCATCGATCGAAAGCCATTTTCAAGTTCTTTCGGCTGGTATAGTTTTGTGAAAAAATGGAAAAGTGGTTTTTGAAAAAATAAGGAAAATGTTTTGGAAAAATGTAATTAAATCTTTATAGCTTTAGAATTTCCGTTTCCAACACTATGAAATACACTGGATAAAGATATATTAAGATAAACATGTTTTGCTGTCAACCCTAGCTTTAGCAGTGAGGAAAAATTAGTCATGATGTGGTTTACATACACTAACAGACTGTGTCACTCATGCATAATGACAACAAAAAAAACAACTTCAAAGTATCTATGTATTATCATTTCATGCTTTGTTACCAGGTTAGCTTATTGTGCGAGGTAATCTACGTCAAAAAATTATGAAAACTGCTTAGAAGCTCTGTGGCGAGGTGGCGAAAGTGGTAGCATTCAAAAACTGCTAGAAATTTTGAACTCATTTATCTTCATATTGGAACCCTGTGTCTAGCTTACCCTCAGTTCAAAGCATATTTCCAAGTTGGTACACATAGCAGGATGGGGTAAAAGCCTTTCTTAAGGGGGCAGGGATGAGCATGAACAGGCACCGCAGAGCAGAACTTTGTTAGAGGGGTCTGACTAATTAGTCCAAGAAAATTTCCGAATTTAATTGTACCAGAATGTCAGAAGCTCTTTTATGGCCCATAAATACGAGGTGGTATATAATCGCAAAACATTATATAATCGCAAATGTAGCTCGATTCTTTGTTTTCAAATCAATGGACTAGGATTCATCAGTTTGGATTTTCTAGCAATAATCACAATAAAAGATATCAAACATACTGTCAAACATACTGGATACGACACACGGACAAAATGTCTCACAAATTCTACACTGCATAATGACCCACATGCTGCTCCAATTGAACATAAATTGAATCTAATACTTTCCAGAAACGATTGATGACAAGGTTTAGCAAAATGTGCGCACATCACTTGAACAAATACTCTCTCCCCAATGACATAAGATGATACGCTTATTGACATAATGAACAGTAAAATATAGATTACTACTTCCTGTTGGGTACTTATCAAAGATGCACCAAGAAACAAGTTAAGTAAGACGAATAATGAAACCATACTGACTATAGACAGGTAAAATACCTTACCAATTCCAAGTTTCAGTTTACCAATCATAGCGAGAAGAAGGAAGGTGAAAATGTTATAGAAAAGTACAAACCAATTCAATATTGAGTATGGCAATTTCAACTCTTCTATTATCAATACAGGGATACCTCGAATAAATGACATCTCTATACAACCAAATGAAAAGGATAAGATTAGAAGCAGGGCAGTATCAAAATGTTTGAAGGCGTTTTTGACGACCACTTTCCAAGGTTGGATATTGACGTTTTCATTGTTGATGGACTGTTTCTGCAAGTGAAGTTTGTAGTCAAACTCTTTGGATAAATCAAAAGCACAAATACTAATAAATATTTGCAGGATTCCTAATAACAGTAATAGTTCTAACCCAATGACGTTTGCATACGTGATGTGAATTTTTCCTATCCAAAATTCTTTGTTGATGAAGACAACGGAAATTAACGGACCAAGTGCAAAGCCAAACACTCTTACAGCCCCTAACAGTGATATTCTTGTGACAATATCTTTGGAATTGTATGATCTTCCAGTTTCCCCTATCGTCAATGACATGGTTATCATATTTGCTCCCATTAAAAACCTCCCTAGTAGCACTATCATTGGAGAGAAAGGCAAAATATACAAGACACATCCAATCATTGATGAAGTGTTCGATAAAATTGCAACAAATTTAACTCGTCGGTGAGTATCTACCCATCTAGCAACGACATTTAGAAATATCATAGGAAAAAAAAACGGTGCTGCATTTATCAAGCCGTAATACAACGCGTTGTTGTTTGTTTTCATGACTTTACTGACGTAAATCCATAATGTTGATATGCAACCACTGACTTCAATTCCAATACAAACATTACACATCAGGAAAACAACGTATGTCATCTGACGCTTTCTTTTCCATTGATTAAAAAAATCTGAGTTGACTTGGCCTTCCATGTTACATTGATGCTCGGTTCGTTTGTATTAAGATGTTAACAGATGTTGAGATACTACATTTGTATTTGCTAACAAACTCATCATGGTCTATTGAGCAGAAAAGTATTAATTTTTTTAATGGTTGTATAATTGCGGCTCTTATTTCATGATTTGCATAAAACGGGGTTTACACGTAAAGGTTTTTGAAAAATCATTCTTTTAAACTTGGGAGCTGATAATAATTTTCGCCTTCAATTTTTCTTTTACGCTATTGATTTTTGTTTTAGTATTGCAATTCTTTGTTGTGTTTTTGTATTTGTACTGGCTTTTATTTTCAAAAAAACAGTCATCGCTACATGTGACATCTATGGGATCTTTTGTGTTAATATGTTAAGAGATGTTAAGATACTACTTGTTATTTGTAGTCGACAATGAATTGGTCATGGTCGATTGAGCAAAAATTAGTAATTCAAAATCGTTTTTAATTGCTAATTAATTTTCTATTGCTATAGCCACTTTTATTTCATGATCCGCTACGAAAATATTGTTTACAAAAGTTTTTTTTCTTTTGTCTATATGTTTATTTATTACTCATTATGTTGAGTATTAAAATAGGCCGATTTTTTTTCGCCCGGTTCTTATGAAAGGCTAGTGAAGTTAGACTTGTTTCCGCGCAATCACGTTGTTTTACAAATACCTCGTGCTTGGGTTCCAATACAAGGTTAATTTCAATTTACTTTAAGGTACGTTTTTGTCCAAACAGCATAAAATGAATGTGTTTATGTTACTTATCATTTGATTATTACTTTTCAAGTTATATTAGTCCCCAGCAGGGACACAACGTCCTACTGACGTCGAAACGTAAACGTTGGTTACCGACCAACTTAACAACAACGTCTTCTCGACGTATTTTTTTCACTACGTACTTTATTTTACTTATTTACGACGTCGACAAAACGTTAGTAAAACGTTGAGAAGTGACGTTTCTGAATTTACCAAATAACACGTCTTAACAACGTTGACTAAAGGTCTCAAATTTGCGTACTTTTAGTGTCTTACTCACGAAGTAGATATTACGTAAAATTTAAAACCTGAAACTACGTCATCATTGCGACTATCATTGGACGTTTAAATGACGTCTTATAACTACTATCATCCGACTTCTTTGTTTCGACTTACTGATAACGTCGTTAATACGTAAAAATGTTACTTGTGTTGATTTCAACGTTATAAAAGTACGGTAAGTCAATGCTGTGTTAAGGTAATCTTTTGTTTGTTGTATGTTTAATAGATAAAAATTCATTTATTAAAAAATATTTCGAAATTTGTCATGTCGTATTGCATTGCGTTCTTCCCAGTGCATTGTTACTGATCTAAAGACGAACTGAAGTGGTCTTTTCAAAAACGTCCTGAAGACTTCTTCTAAAAGACGACTTTCACAATGCATCTCAAAGACGTTCTGAAGAGATTTTTAAAAACTCTTTCACAAAACGTCTTACAGACGTCTTTGACTTGCCTTCGTAAAGTGCTTTTCAAATGTCGACTGAATTAGCGTTTTATACGTATATTTTGCGAAAACTTTAGACACAGTATGCAAAATTTTGATAAAGTAAACAGAACTGCAGAAAGCGAATAATACATCTTCCTATACTTTCTACAAATGTGGCGACGTTCAGGGATTTCCAAACTCGATCTCAATGTTAATTCGAGTGGTAAAAGAAAGATAACAGATATTTTTTCGTCACTTGACTTTTTTGAATGACAGTTATATAAAAAAGATCTTTTTAACAAAGTGTACACAATATTATCTTAAATACTGATCACATCGCTCTCCCGGGCCTGATAAGGTAGAGACCATTATAATAGTACAGTGTGTATCAAAATGTCTTATCCACCAACTTTCAAGGCGCATATCTCATTACATATCTGAAAAAATATTATGATTTTTATATCATAAGAAAGAGCTTTTCATGTTCAATCAGTTAATATAAAATGTTTGCCAAAATATTTGTTCTTCGAAAAGATATTGAAGAAAAACTGAACAATTTGATTCATTAAATTCTTAAAAGTCAATTAACTCATTTTACAATGTAGGTCATTTGTAAAAACAATAAAAAAATTAACAAGATGCCCTACCAGGCAGAAGTATTCCTACAGATGACTGGAAGACTTTCTGGAGGCTTTTCAGAAAGAAATGAATGTTAGTTCACGCTTTAAAACGATATGCATAATGCAGAATGATGTTTGCAGTATTTTACATTTTACCTTTTACTTACGATAAGTATATCATTTGATATTCTTAGTATTTCAATTTTTACTACGAACATCAACTGATATTTGAAGTAGATCAAACCAAATTCGATATTGATAAAAACAAAGTAGATATTAAGGAAATGTTATCGATGAACCAAAAGAAATTTTACAAAATGGGCCATTAATGCAACAGCTCTGTTGGCGCCATGAAACTAACTTGCAAAGTCAAAACGAACCGTACCTCGTGACGAGAGGAAAAGTGGATGATTAAATTCTCATATTATAAATCATTTCTTTTAACAACTTTATTATGGCATTTTTTCTGTTTATACGTATTTTACCAAACAGAAAAACAAAGAGTTAGTGGAAGGCCTCTACGCACGCAAAAACGACTAGCTGCTAATTAATTATCAATAGCATTATCACTAGAGAGCATGCAGTTAGGAACTAACTGAATATGAATGATTATAACATTCCTTCTCCGCCGAAAATTTAAAATAAAAGTTATCTTGTGTGAGCAATGCTTTGATTTGGACCAGCATGCATTGAAAACATTAAACATTTTAATAAACGAGACAATGTTAATCGTTACGATAACATATTCGTCTGCCGGGAATTTCGAAATAACTGATATACTGAGTATATCACTTGATAAACCTAGTATATCAAACTTTACTAGGAATATCAGTTGATATTCATAATAAAAATTGATATACTAGGAATGATATACTACGAATATCAAAAGGTGTGAAGTGATATACTTAGTATATCAAAAATATGTGACAATCGGCTTCCATAATCTAATTACATTTCCCAGAGCATCATGAAAGTTTAGATAACACTTTGAAAAGTTTTGCCGGAGATCAAGCTGAAAAAGAAACATCATCAGTTTAAAAATCCATTAGAGAACACTCTTCCGTAGGTGTTTTAATTTAAAAGTTTTGTATGATCTGATATTGATTTCGGTCAATTTACGGCAACCGAAAGTCTATATCCAGCTTAGTAACTTTGACAAGCTGGTTTGAGGGCAATACTAAAGCAGTGTCTATAAAGCAAGCACTTTTTGGAAATAAAAATATGCGATCTATAGAGATTCCAACTTATCACATAGAATCCCACATAGAACTTACGTAATTCACAGCTTTTTTTACAGATTGGTTGGTTATTTGTTACGAGAATGATGATTCAATATAAACACATTGATTTTAAAAGATTTTAATTCAAAGTTGTATTCCCTAAAGAATCTTCAAGAAGTAATTAAGTAATAAAAAGTTTGTCGCGTCAAGAAAAGTCTGTGCTTAAGAAGTAATAACTTCGAATTCATTTAATTACATTCCCGAGAGCATCATAAAAGTTAAGAGACTTTGAAAAATTTTGCCGGAGATCAAGCTTAAAAAGGAACACCGTCAGTTTAAAAATCCATTAGAGAACACTCTTCCGTGGACGTTTCAAAATACTACTTTTAAAACTATACAGTATGAAAATCTTTATGTTGTTTGTACCTGAACTTCATAATAAAAACTTTTACTTGGCCTTGCGAAATAATAAAAATATCTGTGTTTCCTTTTTATCGTCAGCTTGATAGTATACAAATTTTAGAATCATATAATATTTTAAATTCGACTAGTCAATTAAAAAAGTGGTCATCTATTGATTAATAAAATGGGTATAAGCTGATGAGGAAGATGAGCAGTGCTTCAAGATTCCAGAGCTTTATAAAAACAGGATAGCTTACCTAGGAACATGAAATAGAAAATTGTATTATATTTAGAAAAAGACTAATAGAAACCTTACGCATTTTTTTAAATCGATGTAAGCATACCGTTTTTGTAGTCGTTCATATCTGATTTGAAGCATCAAAAACTGCTTATTTATCACGAATAACTACTAAGAGTATTAGTTTCACGTAGATTATCAGTTTGGATCATAAATGTTCTTGATTCTTTTAAGTTTGACAGCCGTATAACCTCTTCTATATCCATATATTCAACCAAGAAATTTTCTCAGATCTACGCGTGCTTCTTCGCTTCCAATTTTAAAACAACTACGGAAAACGTAAGAACGTTGCATAAGACTCACGTGAAAAACATTTCTACCTTGGCATCTGCGATTTAGCCATATGTCAACTATTCCTTTCACTAGACCTTATATTATACACCTTTAGAGTCTTTTCAAGCAAAATACTTGCACACAATGAACGTAGTGTGAGTTAAGATATTCAAAGCATAAAAAAAATGTAAGTTTGGAACTTAGAGGATTTGACTGACTATTTCCCATCGACAAAAATCGGTCTAGGTTTGGACAGTAAAAAAAAAAAAAAACAAAACAAGATGCCCTACCGGGCAGAAGTATTCCTGCAGATGACTGGAAGACTTTCTAGAAAGATTTCAGAAAGAACTGATATTAGTTCACGCTTTAAAAAGATATGCATAATGCAGAATGATGTTGCGGTATTTTACATTTTACCTTTTAACAACGATAACATTTAAACTTTGTTGTCTCATATAAAACTTCAGTCTTGCTTCAATTTAGAGATTTTTTAAAAAAGATTTTAATTCAAAGTTGTATTCCCTAAAGAATCTTCAAGAAGTAATTACGGTAGTAGCGATAGCGAATACCGTATTAAAACACCCGCGGACTCCCACTCCTACTACTCCTCCTCCTACACCGGCCGAAATGGCAATTAGTCTGTGATTTAGAGTCTGCGAGACTCTACTAATAACGCAATGTAAGTTTTAATGAAAAAACGCAGCCTTTGAATTTTGGAAGCTTTTCTGTAACAAACATTTAAAAGTAGATTGCGTTTTGTTTCAAAAGTACATAATCTGATATTTTGTAGCTTAATCCATGAAAGAATGAATTCTTATCAAATAGCCCTACATAAAAATGGGACTTTTAGTTCATTACGCTAACTGAAAATACTTGATATATTGCTTTTCTTAACGGTAAAGCTTATCAGTTCAAAATTTCATATTACCTCAGTTGTTAGCTAACTATACACTATATGTTTCTGTATTAAGGCTTTCAAAGATCTAGTTCGAAAAGCCAGTTATTTGTTTGAATTCATTTTTGGTTTCATGAAATTATAATTAAAAACATATTTTTTTTTTCGAAACGCGTGTTTTTTTTCTACACATAGTCTTACAAAAAATTTTCTGATAAAAAAATCTTATACAGCTCATATCACGCATGTATAATTCTTTTGTCTTTAATAAATTAATTTCTGGTGGTTTATGATTAGACCCTTTTTACACTAACTAATAATTTTAACAAATTTATCGTTTATGCCTGTTTTCCACCAGTGAAATATAAAAAAACACAAGCCTCAAAGAACTTTGTAGTAACTTTTCATAACTTTAAGTAAATATGCTGCTACCGTTTTGCGCCATCTGGCTCTTGTTAAAAATAAAAAGTTTTTCGCGTCAAGAAAAGTCTGTGCTTAAACTTCGAATTCATTTAATTACATTCTCGAGAGCATCATAAAAGTTAAGAGACTTTGAAAAATTTTGCCGGAGATCAAGCTTAAAAAGGAACACCGTCAGTTTAAAAATCCATTAGAGAACACTCTTCCGTGGACGTTTCAAAATACTCCTTTTAAAACTATACAGTATGAAAATGTTTATGTTGTTTGTACCTGAACTTCATAATAAAAACTTTTACTTGGCCTTGCGAAATAATAGAAATATCTGTGTTTCCTTTTTATCGTCAGCTTGATAGTATACAAATTTTAAAATCATACAATATTTTAAATTCGACTAGTCAATTAAAAAAGTGGTCATCAAATGATAAATAAAATAGGTAGAAGTTGATGAGGAAGATGAGCTGTGCTTCATGATTCCAGAGTTTTATAGAAACAGGGTAGCTTATCTAGGAACATGAATTAAAAAATTGCATTATATTTAGAAAGACTAATAGAAACCTTACGCATTAAATCGATATAAACATACCCTATTGGTGGTCGTTCATCTGTTTTGAAGCATCAAGAACTGCTTATTTATCAAGAATGACTACTAAGAATATTAGTTTCACGTAGATTATCAGTTTGGATCATAAATGTTCTTGATTCTTTTAAGTTTTACAGCCGTACTACAACCTCTTCTATATCCATATATTCAACAAATAAACTTTCACAGATCTACGCATGCTTCTTCGCTTCCATTTTTAAAACAACTACGGAAAACGTAAGAACGTTGCATAAGACTCACATGAAACAACATTTTTACCTTGGCATCTGCGATTTAGCCATATGTTAATTATTCCTTTCACTAAAGCTTATATTTTACACTTTTAGAGTCTTTTCAAGCAAAGTACTTGTATACAATGAATATAGTGTGAGTTTAGACTGTTAAATCATAAAAAGAATGTAAGTTGGGAACATTAATGATTTGAGTGGCTATTTCCCATCGACAAAAATTGGTCTAGGTTTGGACAGTGAAAAAAAAAAAAAAAAAAACAAAAAAGATGCCCTACCGGGCAGAAGCATTCCTGCGAATGACTGTAAGACTTTTTGGAGCCTTTTCAGAAAGAAATGAGTGTTAGTTCATGCTTTAAAACCATATGCATAATGCGGAATGATGTTTGCAGTATTTTACATTTTACCTTTTAGCTACGATAACTATTAAACTCTGTTGTTTCATATAAAATTTCAGTCTTGCATCAATTTCGAGATTTTTTTAAAAAGATTTCCATTCGAAGTTGTACTCCCTAAAGCATCTTCAAGAAGCAATTAACTAATTAAAAGATTATCGTGTTAAGAATAATCTGTGCTTTAAAAGGTGAATGAGAAAAAAGTAATATTTGTTATTTCTAGAAACTGCACTGTTTTCATCATTTAGAGATTTTTTCAAAAACTTTTTTATTCATAGTTATATTCCCTAAAGCATCTTCAAAAAGTAATTAAGTAATGAAAACTTTGTCACATTAAGTTTTGAAGGGAAAATCTGTGGCGTAAATAGTAATAACTTCTAATTCATTTAATTACATTCCCGAGAGCATCATAAACGTTAAGAGACTTTGAAAAATTTTGCCGGAGATCAAGCTTAAAAAGGAACACCGTCAGTTTAAAAATCCATTAGAGAACACTCTTCCGTGGACGTTTCAAAATACTACTTTTAAAACTATACAGTATGAAAATCTTTATGTTGTTTGTATCTGAACTTCATAATAAAAACTTTTACTTGGCCTTGCGAAATAATAAAAATATCTGTGTTTCCTTTTTATCGTCAGCTTGATAGTATACAAATTTTAAAATCATACAATATTTTAAATTCGACTAGTCAATTAAAAAAGTGGTCATCTATTGATTAATAAAATGGGTATAAGCTGATGAGGAAGATAAGCTGTGCTTCAAGATTCCAGAGCTTTATAAAAACAGGGTAGCTTATCTAGGAACATGAATTAAAAAATTGTATTACATTTAGAAAGACTAATAGAAACCTTACGCATTAAATCGATATAAACATACCCTATTGGTAGTCGTTCATATCTATTTTGAAGCATCAAGAACTGCTTACTTGTCAAGAATGACTACTAAGAATATTAGTTTCACGTAGATTATCAGCTTGGATCATAAATGTTCTTGATTCTTTTAAGTTTTACAGCTGTACTACAACCTCTTCTATATCCATATATTCAATAAAGAAACTTTCACAGATCTACGCATGCTTCTTCGCTTCCATTTTTAAAACAACTACGGAAAACTTAAGAACGTTGCATAAGACTCACATGAAACAACATTTCTACCTGGCATCTGCGATTTAGCCATATGTTAGTTATTCCTTTCACTAGAGCTTATATTTTACACTTTTAGAGTCTTTTCAAGCAAAGTACTTGTATACAATGAATATAGTGTGAGTTTAGACTGTTAAATCATAAAAAGAATGTAAGTTGGTAACATTAATCGACAAAAATTGGTCTAGGTTTGGACAGTGAAAAAAAAAAAAAAAAAAAACAAAAAAAACACGAACGGTTTCAAAGTATTCCTTGCTTACGCAGGAATACAAAAAACACGAACGGTTTCAAAGTATTCCTTGCTTACGCAGGAATACAAAAATCATCACTCAGTAAATTTATTTACTCAGTAATTTTATTTGAAGTTTTTAAGATTATTCGTTATGGGAAATTGATACGCAAAGCTATACTTAACATTTTCTAAAGGTTTCATCAGCACAACAAAAGAAAATTACACCATTAAAAAGTCATTAGCATGTCAGTTAATTGACTTTTAAGAATTTAATGAGGCAAATCGTTGAGTTTTTTTTTCAATATCTTTTCGAAGAACACATATTTTGACAAAAATTTTATATTAACGGATAGAGCATGAAAAGCTCTTTCTTGTGATATAAAGTTCACAATATTTTATCAGACATGTAATGAAATATACGCCTTGAAAGTTGGTGGATAAGACATTTTGATACACACTGTATGTATGCATTTTATTCTTTTGAAACCGCCTATAACACGTGAATTTTTTAACTCTTTATCTTACATTTTTGTGATTGGTCTGTTGTGACCTTTTAAAATCATTCAACTCTACTATTTTATATTTATACAGAGTGTTTCATAATTTTGGAATGGAGATTTTAAAGTTGTCTTTTTAAATGAATATGCCGATCTTCAAAATAATTTTTACATCAACGGAAAGCTGTTTTCAAGCTCTTTCGGCTAGCATATTTTTGTGAAAAATGAAAAAGTGGTTTTTGAAAAAATAAGAAAAATGTCTTGGAAAAATATAATTAAACTTTTAATGGTCGATTAACACGTAGTTTAATTACATCGTGCTTATTGTTTCAAAGCACTGAATCCATTCAAATTTTTCAAATAAACATCATCCATTTTTCCAGCCATTTTTAAACAACTTCAGCGCATTTTTGATATCTACAGTGTGATTCACAAAAAGCGGGACTCCGAGTTTGAGGTTAGATTACTTTTTATATGTAAAACATTTTCCATAACCTTTTAAACCTTTTACAGAATATTTTATTACATTTACTAACTCTGTATTGTTTCTTATTGTGATAACAGAAAGAACGATTTATTAATGGTTGTCAACAAGGTGCTAACTGACCATTAAAAATCATGATGTAAGTTACAACTTTTACATCATTGGAAAGCTTATAAAATTTCGCGTCTGATGCTGTAAAAATTTTTGAAAAATGTTTTACAAATAAAAAGTAATCTAACCTCAAACTCGGAGTCCCGCTTTTTGTGAATCACACAGTATAAAAAGAAATAAAGTAAATTGTCCTCTTCCAACACACGTTTCATTAATTGCACACTCATTAATTGTTGTTTGTTTTCCTCCGGTTTTCCACTGAAATAAAAACCGCTTCACTCATATTTTAAATTGTAAACAAAAGACTAAATCGTACTTGTTCGAACTCACTTATGATGCATGTGCTACATATTAAATCTACCTGTTCATTATTAATCTAAAATACAATTAAAGCCTGGTTTTCAATGATCGTCTTAACACTTAAAACGCAGCGATCTTAAGCCTTAAAATACATTTTTCTATTTTGTAGTGAAAATAATCTTAAAACAACCATTAATCTTAAGGCTTAAAACAGTGATTTAACCAATAAAATAGATATAAAAAATCATTGATCTAAACTGATTTAATACAGATATGAAAGAACATCATCATAAAATGGTGGTTCTCAGCAAACAGCAAAAAGTTTTGACACTTTCATTAGTAATTTTGTATGATGATATTTACAAGAAAAGGAAGGTAGCAAAGAAAGGAAATGCCAAACGATTCTGAATGAGAAAGTTATACCAAGAACGGGAGACTTCTTAAGTGACCAAGTGAGCGTTTGACACTAATATTACGATATTTGGCGAGTGGAGAATCGCAGCAGTCTCTTAGCTTTTCATTTCGAATCAGTCGTACTGCCATCAGTAACATTTTAGCTGACACGTGTGAAAAAATATGGGGCAGCTTATGTGATATTTATGTTCAACCTCCTCGTTCAGAGGCGGATTGGCTCAAAATTGCCGATGACTTTTTAGTAGATTGGGATATGGTACATTGTATCGGTGTCATTGACGGGAAATATGTTGCTATAGAATGCCCTAAAAATAGTGGTTCGTTATACTACAATTATAAGGGATTTTTTAGCAACGTTTTGATGGCTGTCTGTGATGCCCGATACTGTTTTACGCTCGTTAACGTTGGTGATTTTGAAAGCAATAATGACAGCGGTATACTGGCGAAGTCATCAATGGGAAAGAGATTTGAAGTGCAAAAGATGAATGTGCCTAACGCAAGGTCTTAACTTGGATATGCAGAATATAATTTACCTTTCTTTCTTGTTGGTGATGAGATCTTCCCACTGAAAACCTGGCTTATGCGCCCATATCCAGGAAACTTATCACTAAGACAAAAGATATTTAGCGGCCGCTTATCCAGAGCACGACCCATTATCCAAAATTCCTTTCAGATCTTGGCTGCAAGATGGAGAATCTTTCGTCAACCAATCAAGGTAAAGTTGAGAATGCCGAAAAATTTGCTTTAGCTGCCATTACATTCCATAACTACCTTCGCTTAACAAACAATGCATCTTATAGTCCTACAGGTTTCATGGACAGTGAAACAAGGGATAGGAAGATGGTTGCTGGTTCTTGGAGAAAGGTGCTAATTGACGATGGTGGTGCAAATGTTTAAAGAGATTTACCGCATGTTAGAGGATCCAGGTATCAAAAGAGCGCAATCATACAACGTGATAATCTACAAAGTTATTTCATGAACACAAGTAGCTACAGTTGAGTGGCAGTCACGTTGCAGTCAGGTTACTAGTTGTGGACCTGTAATATCTTAGTTTGCAACTTTTTATTATCCATTTTATTATCCACGTGAAAGAGTATCTAAGTCTCAAAATAATATATTTATAGTTCTCCTTCTTGATCATTAATTACAAAGTCTGTATAGGTTTCAAACTAATACCCAGTTTGTGATGAAAACGCATTAGCAAGAACGTTTGTAGGTAGTGACTGTTGTGACGGGGTACTGTCATTGTTACTAATATTTTTATGTGAACCTAATGGTTGTTGCGGTATGTTACCATAAAATTGACTCATTGTTAAACGATTTAAAGTGTCTGGCAATCTATTTCTCCTTGCGTCAAGACTTCGAAGTTCACTTGCAATATATGCCCCAAATACGTCTTCTACATCTCCTCCATTAAGCGTTTCCTTTAAAGTATCCAGTAATTTGTCTGGAATATCGGAGTTTTCAGTAAGTTGCGGCCCCGTTTTCACCTTTTTTGATTTGGGTTTTTTTGGTAGTTGTACTGTGTTTTTTTGCAACCGAATCTCTTATACTGATACAACATCTTCATCAGATGTGGTATCTTGATTGATAAGTTGCTGAGATGTAGAGACAGTTTGTATGTTTGTGCTACTAATTGCTTCTCCACCTTTATCAAATGATTCCGTGTTGTCTTCCAATTCACATAAAGTTTCAATACTAATATTTTCATCACAGTCAATACTTTCTTCCTGAGGTAAATTTGATCGTCCCTTTCTCTCGTAGATAAAATTGTCTAGCCAAAATAAAAAAGCATACTCGTTCAGGTCCTTTTCAGTTTTTTGTACTTTGTCAGAAGATCTTATCCTGAACGGTTAACATCTTTAAAGTTCTTCTTGCGTCTGTTGTACTTTGTTCGAAGAGAAGTAAACATTAATTTTGCCTCTTTTCGTGATTTTACTCCAAGCATTTGCTTTTTCGTTTTTGTTGTTATACAAGGCATGGTGTTTTTGAACGCAAATAGCCAGTTTTTCTTCTCGCTGAAGATAGATTTTTGCCATTTTCAAGTTGTCATTTGCACACACATTACGTTTCTTTCACATAAACCTTTTTGATCACACAACCAAAGAAATATTCGAACATTTTTTCATTATTCGAATGTTTTTGTCTCCTGGGAATTGACGTAACTCATTCAAACAATTAAAATATTTAATAACATATATGATATTTTATTTTAAGGCCTAAGATATATTTTAAGCCTTAATACTGTTCATTGTATGTTCTCACATGAGCAACAAATATCTTAAAACAGTAAAATGTTTGATATTTGTCTCAAGCCTTAGGCGTTTTAAGCGTTAAGACGATCAGTGAAAACCAGGGTTAAAGTAAAAGTTAAGCAATAAAGGATGCAACTTTGTTTTAATACTGTTGTACTTTTCGTATTATTTTATATGGATGCATAAAAAGGAACAACATTGTACAGCTGGGAAAGTTACGTTGAGTATACGTTACGTCGACGTCCTTACTGACGTTGCTATGATGTCGTGAATTGATGTTGCAATGAAAGACATTTACAACGTGGGCAACCAACGTAGCTACGACGTCCTGTATTTTACGTCAAGAATAACTTACCTTCAACGCCAGTTTCACGTCGGATCATGTATCGATTACGTCTTTATAACGTCTTTCAACGACATTTAACTCGAGAGAGCTGGGAAAGTTACGTTGAGAATACGTTATATCGATGTCCTTATTGACGTTGCTATGACGTCGCAAATAGGTGTTGAAATGAAACACGTCTTTGAGACGTCTTCTAGACGAGCGCAAAAGCCGACTTTAAAATGACTGAAAATGGTCTTTAAGACGTCTTTCAAGATGACACAAGGACGTCTTTAATACGATTTTACTTGGTTGAAATCTGTAATGCTCAAAAGCTAGTTTTAAAGCGTCTTCAATGCGGCTTCCAGACAAGATAAGTCGGAAACTTATGTAAATACAAATCTTTAGTTTTGGTGTTAAACGCATACTGTCCAAACCTAGCGGTTTTTTGAAAACTCATGCTTGCGTTTACATGAAACCAAAACGCCGTGCAATGTCACCAGCGAAGAAGCCCTTTTAGATTTACAAGTTTCTTCGGTCAATATTAAATATATTTTTAATAGCATATACATATTTAGATTTCTGCGAAAGCAAGAAAGCTATTCAAACCGGCTTTGGTTCTTCGTTTTTTTCTTACTGTCCAAACCTAGCAGTTTTTTGAAAATTCATGCGTGCGTTTACATGAAACCAAAACGTCGTGCAACGCATGTCACCCAGCGAAGAAACCCTTTTAGATTTACTAGTTTCTTCGGTCAATATTAAATGGATTTTTAAGAGCATATACATATTTTAAGATGAAAACAAAATCTATAGAAGAAACTTCGATTTTTTTTGAACTGTGATCACTCTTTTCTAAAGAAGATTTCAACATTTTGTAAACAGAAGAGTGAAAAGGTAATACATTTGTTGTTTGTTTTTAGTGAAAACACAAAACATCTTCGTTTGTGTCATCTATGGGCTGTTATTTTTTTTAAGCTGTGGATACTGAAGCTCAGCTAAGAGTCCTCATCAGCTCCAACATAAAAAAATGTGGGTCTACTGATGCTTTAATGTAATGTTTTAATGTTTGCTGATAACTTTTTAATGTTTTAATGTTTGATTTGTTTTTAAGTTATATATATTGTCAATGTACTTTATTAAAAATGGCTTTCCTAATTACAATAGCAAATTCAAACATCTTCCAATTGCCTGTAAACTCAATACACATCAAATCATGTAACAATCCAAAGTTTTCCTTTCAGTTATATAAATATGTGTGTGGTGACTTAGTAGGTAAGTTTAGAGCATAGGTATTATATATATTTTTAAATGATCAAAATCTTTGTTTGGTTTTTGTGTTTGCAATACTGGGAATTACGTTTGTAATTAAGAAGATTGATAGTACATATCGAATGTTTAAAATTTATGATTTGCGTACGTAGTCACTGTGTGACATCTGAAAATATCAATATAAACATAAGCTGATTTTGTACTCCCAAAAGAAGGGATGTTTTATGTCATTCAGATGTTATTAAGTTTATCGGTGGTGTATACGTATATGCAATGAAGTTTCGCATAGTGTCAATTACAGTTTTGCAATGCCTTTGGGTGCATATGAATGTAATCAGAAATGTAATGTTATGTTGTAAAAATCATTCAACCTTTCTTAAACTTTCTACAGATTTTTTTAAACTGATCATGAATTTCAACTTTGATAAAGAATGTAAGTGCATACCTTATTGTTAATCAAACTGAAATAGAAATTTCTGACATGAGTTAACTATATTATGTATGCTGATTTTAGTCGATATAAATGTATTTTGCATGACCAAAATTTATATGTTCTTGGAAAAATGTTTTGAGTTTATGAGTTATGATTATACTCATTAACATATCTGAAAGGATCCAGGTATCGTTTATATTATTTTGTATCAACAAACATGTTGTTCAGTTTATTGGCAGTTACATACATTATAATAAAGTTTTGCATTGTGTCAATTATGCCTTCAAAATGTTCTGAGAAGCACGTAATTAGGAATGTAATATATTGTAGAAATTTTTCAACCATTCAATGAATCAAAATCATTCAAGTTTCAAGAATGCTATTACAGTATTTCATTTTGCAGAAACCTTTCTGCCCGTAAGGTCATCTTGTTTATATTGGTTTTAATTCTTTTCAGTAGGAAAAGGTTGGGAAATATACATATAAGTAATATGCGTAAAAAATCGTGAGCCAAACGGATTGAATCATTTAGGATGCATGTGGTACGAGCAGTTACTGATTTGCTTTGGTAAAAAGAAAAAAGATGTGATTTATTCATTTTATTTATTTCAAGATGGTTTCACAGCTATGAAATGTGATGTAGAAAGGTGTTACTGGCTACTTTGGGAACAAAATGTAAGCTTTCCTGCTACTGCTGCACCCTGATCTATCTTTTTATTAAATTGTTCCTGTTGAACTATTAATTGATGATGTTGTCTGCCAGCTATTGGCTGTTTTTGTTGGTTTATGGTATGATAAGCTGTTGGTTAGGTTGGGGATCAAACCCAAAAAGTTTTTTTCATTAAATCCTCTTGTCAAGCCATAATTTTATTAGGGAAAATAATTAATTTCTCTGAAAGTGCTTTTTTCCTGTTTGTTTTCTCATACGATAAGTTTCTCTAACTTCGTGTGTATGATTTGGCTTTGGCAATTATTTTATTTCGTTTTCATTCTTGTTGATGGGATGAAGTATCTTCTTGTTATGGTTATCAATGATCGATTTCACATTTGGCATGCAGCTATAGCTAACTTTGATGGTGTTTTTTTATTAAAAAATTTGTGATATTTGTGATGTTGGGGAAAGTGTTTGTTTATTAGTTTTAGGAAGTATCTGCCGATGTTTTGTTTCTAGGTTTTTGTTGCATGGGGGATTAAATCAAATAATCTTTCTTTTTCTTCAGTTTCGTTGTTGATTTTTATTTGATGTATATTGGAATTCGTGATTGTATCCTGATCTTTTTAGTGCTTCTTTGGTAGTATGGTGTGGCTTGTGAAAAGATGTGTTCATTGGACGAAAGGCTAGATAAGCGGGTTTGTATTGATAACGGGATTTGTTTTAAAATATTCGGTGGGTGGGTAGTTTGATTCAATATGGACGTAGTTTGTTTCATTGTCTTGTTAATGGTACAGTCTATTTGTTCCTGATTCGAGATCTAGCGTTACATCTAAGTAGTTAACTTTTTTCATATTACATTCCACAATTATTTCTAAATTGTTTTTCTTGAAAAGTTTTTGGAATTCCTCTTTGATTTTTTCGTTCTCTGGCCCACTCATGTTTTTAAATACAGCTAGACCATCGTCCATGTTGAAATTTTCTGTTATATGTTACAAAATGAAACAGCCAAGCAGTTTGCAAACTTGTGCTCCGTCGTAGGCTCCCATGGTTACTTCAAAAAGTGAGTTTTCTTTTTAGCCTAGGTTTCATTATTATTAAACAGTAAGGATTTTCGCGAATGTCACTATATTTTCTTTGTCCTTTTCGTTAAAGGTATTAAGCCGTTTGCGAATTGAAGTGTATCTGTCAGTAGTTTCTCATTTATCGATGGGTAAAAACCCTTCCGTCAAACATCATGAATTTAGCAGATTGAGCAGAAAATAGTAATTTAAAATGGTTTTTAATTGCTCATAATTTTCTATTGCTATAGCCACTTTTATTCCATGATCCGCTATGAAAATATTGTTTGCAAAAGTTTTTTTGTTTTTTTTGTATATAGTTTTTGAGGTTTTTTGTACAGAGATCACTCAGATGATGAAAAACGATGAGATTGTGATGACGAAAAAGAAAAAAGTTATTTAAATTATTTAAGTTATTAAATGTTACTTAATCGTGCTATTTTTCGTTAAACCATGCCTTTTTTTTACGATTATTATATAGCATGTGCCGTGACGTCAGTTTTTTTTATCTTCGCAATTAGGTGATTCAAATTTTCGTCACGGGGTTTGCACACCTTCATTATATTTTTTGTCACCTTTTTTCGACACGGGATTTGCGTACATCATTTTGGAAGTTAGATGTGGTAAACATTTTTACGCGGGTTACTACAGCGTAAACAATCTTTGAGGATGTGCAACTTTGATCTTTTCTTGTCCGTTTCATTAAAATTCACTAACTTACCTAACTAACTTATAAAGCGGGATATCCACTTACAAAATCTGGGCGAATTGTGAAAAATTTGGCTCGAGCTACGTCATTATTTATTAGTACCTATGTATTAATAAACACTTTTCTGGAGAAATATACTTCTTTCGCGTGCGAAAAAATATAGTTGAACTTTGTTCAACTTTGATAATTTGTTTCGAGCGAAATGTCAGTATCAACCAATCAAAATTTGTCTTCGTCTCAATGCCATATTGTTCTGAACAAATGTTTTTGAGAAATACTTTTCAGTTCCCAAATAGTTGAAATTAAAATAGCGAGGCAGCCACTAAATCACTCGTCCATCCTTGAGTACCCGGTTCGAACGATTTTGTATAGCTTTAACCCTCGAGACTTAGTGGCTACGCATAGGGTCGAGGAATACATGAGTTGTTTTTATAAGCAACACGTTTATAAGCAACACTAATAAATTTTCTCAAACAGTTAAGCAGCAGTACTACCAGAATCTTAGATAAATTAGCAACATGATATATTTTGAAATGTTGCAGCACTGGTATGGCTACAGCACATTTTTTAAAATTAATACACTATATGTTGTAGTATTAGGTTGTGCACTCCATGTGATGATTGGAATGTACCATACTTTATACTTAGACATTTTAATTAAACAACAAAAAGGTACATAAAGGTTTTCAAAACAGGGCATATACATATTTTCGATTAATGCTTAGCAACAAATTAAGAAACACTACTACTAAAAAATGGTTATTTTTTTAAGCAATATTACTACTTACGTAGTTGACTATATAAAAAAACGTGTATGTGATTTTCCCTATTGAGGGTTTTCGTAGCGCATCCGGCTGGTCACGTTGGTACGAAATCATATTCGAGATATCGAGATGTCAACCATGGAGAACATTTTGGAACGAACTCTTAGGGATACTTACTGTATTTTACTTCACACACTACTGATAATCACCACAAGACCAATCGCTCCCAAAAAATGTTGTGTTGTTTTCTTTTCCCTCGTTAAGGAAGAGTAGATAAGAATCAAATATTCGTTGATTGTTCTTGCAAAAGAGTAAGAGAATCTATTATACTTTCATGTTTTAGTCAAAAACGTTAGACTGCATTTAAACGTTCAAAAATTTTGCATATCATGCAGATCTTATTTTGATTATACGTCCGTTACATCAATAAAACCTTTATAATATTGATAATAAGAAGATAATTTAAAACACGTGTCAAAGCGATGAATGAGCAAGCGTTGCTGCTTCCTTTGTCTTTTTTGCACATTCCTCCTTTTTGCCATTCTTCGCTTCCAACACAGTGATGGCAATAGAACAAACCTTTCGGGTCCCATTTGGTTTTGATTTCCAGTAGTTTTGAGTAAATTTCCTTACCCCAGAAACTGTTTTGAAAGTCAGGTTCGAAGAAATCAGCTTGATTGAAGTATGACCCCGCCCCAGGCGTTCCGTTTCTGAAGTTATTAAAAGCGTTTATAAATATTTGTGATGATTCGCATTGATTCAATTTATCTGTTTTACATAACGCTTGAACTAATCGTAGATGGGAAGTGTTGTATTGAAATCTGTCTGGGACAAGAGGATTGTAATTTTGAACTCCAAAAGAAATGAGAATTAAACCAAACGATTCTTTTACACTAGCTGGAAAAGGCATGTCTTTTAATTCGTCCATTGCCATCTGACTAGCACCGTACTGCGCTTTGTTTAAATGTAGAGCCAATGGAATTGCGTCTGGCAATTTGGGTAATTCCAACAAGAAGCTCATGAGCTTATTAGCTCCTAAAAGAGGATCATCCAAGAATTGATCTTTCTTCAGATACCTGCTATTTAAAGCAAATAACCAGTATTCTGACACTTCTCCGTGACCGCCTTTCCAAAAAAATGTCCGATTAGGTTCGTTTAGGTTGTAAGGAGATTTCTGAGATGCAGGGTTGTTTAATGTCCAGTAATCTTTTCCTGCTATCTCATCTATAGTTATATTCCATTCCGGGTAGTCATTCTTAGAACTCGATAAAAAGTCCACAAATGGTTTCCATGCGTTTAAGGCATCCTCCTTTGTTATATTTGTTGCCATCATTCTAAATTTCATCGTCCATCCATCTGGATGTTTAGTTGTAGGTGTAGATCTTACTCTTACCTGATCTCCCCAATTCGGACCAATCAGATTTGTTTTGTATAACTCCAAAAACTCAGCTATCAAAACTTCAAATGCTCCATTGTTATCAGCAAAAACGTAGCTCTCTCCAGTGGATATAAAAGCAGGTGGAAGAGGAAACGTACGTAATGTCAATGAAGAAACGACACCAAATCCAAAGCCACCGCCACGTAGCGCATAAAACAGATCAGCATTCTGACATTTTGAGGCAATTACCACATTACCATCCGCTTTGATGACTGTTGCTTCTATGAGATTAGTTGCAGCCATACCATACATTTTTGACCAGCTTCCGTAACCACCACCAATCACGAATCCCACAACGCCAACACTGGTACAGCCTCCACCTTGGACATACTTGAAAACAGAAACAAAGGCATGTTAATAGTACTGATAAAATTGAAGGTCGTAGCAGAGACACATCCATCTCGAGAAACATGTAAGAGGCTGTTCACATGAGGTAAGCTGACCTGGTTTATAAGATGAAAAATATTTGCGGAAATCATGCCCGTATGGTGAATCAATTTTTCGTTCATAGCCAAATATATCAATAAATAATAATAACTAATCATATGACTCACCAAATTTCTTTGAGTGGCAGCTGCATACACATCCATCCACGTTAAACCAGCTCCAGTAGTAACAGCCGAAACAGTCGCAGTATCACAACCTCTCGGCTTATATTCGTCATGGAATTGTATGCTTTTCATATTGTAGGTCCAAATCAGCAAAGAGCTAGCTGCATTTGACCGGCCGTAGTAGTCATGACCTATTTCAAAGGAGTTTCATAATTATTTTGATTTGTTTTTTTTTTTCATTTCTTATTTCAGTGTTAATATGACGATCATGTCATGGTTTGAAATTTTTACCTGTCCCTTTCACAACTAATCTCAGGTTGAAGCGATTTGCAAATTTCACTGCTGCGGCAATGTCAGATTCACTTATCGCTTCTACTACGTATTCACTCTGACTTGCTGTCCATGCTCCAATTTGCCCTAAAACCAAGCCAGTTAAAAATCACAGTTGGAAAATATTTTAGTGTTTTCACAGTATACTAAACAATACCTGTTGATTGAGTTGCACCAGAAAATGTTTGAAGCCAAAATGGATCCTGTTTAAAATCATTAACTGCTGCTGCACAAGAATCAGGATCTGCCATCAATGTCCCATTATTTAAGCAAGGTCCAAATGGGGAAATGGGAAGTTTTAATCGACCATTCACACTTATATTTAAAGCATGCCATTCACTTTTGGATGGCCAACAATCATCAGCAGGAAGACATCTACAGTGATTTTGTTTTGCAGGAAGCATTGAAATAAAATTTGGCGAGGAGCCCAAGCCCATTAGCAAGTTCCAAAAGGCGAAAATCCTTGGAAAGACCATCGCAGTCTTACAAGTTTAATTAATGCAAAATAAATTACCTAAACATGAAAATATTTTATTACTTCGGTACCAGTCATTACCATATCGTTCGGGAAGGATATGGTATAGTTTGCAACAAAAAAAACGGGTCAGAACAAAATATACTTGAATAGCCAACATTAGGTGAGATAAAAGCGAAACTGGCGGCAAGAAAAGTAAACCTCTAACTTTTCTAAACTTAGTTACAAGAACTTAAAGATGAAGTCATCACTTAACATATTCGAGGAATGGGCTTTCCAGCAAAGATAACATCTTTCCCAAATGCATTTACTTAATATAATAGCACTATTGATATTGATACTGTTTCACTCAGCTGATATCAGTTTCAAAATTATAAATATCACGTATCAATAGATAGATAATAACATCATATAGGTATTTACTTAACACGTTTTCGCAGATAAAAACTTTCCCTTCACTATTTTCTACTGATAAAAGCATTAAGTACTTTGAAAGCACTGACTGCAATACTAAAGGCAGTATTCAAATAGAACCATTTCTATCTTTTTTGAAAGATAATAACATGAAAAAAGGGCTCTTTACTTTCAAGATAAAAAAAAATATTTTTTCCAATAACAAAAATATTTTGAAATAACATTCTTCACAGCATGTTTGTTATTTTGTTAGTTCAATTTACAATAAATTTGACGAATCACGAAAACTTTGTAATCGATCATTTCCATATTCGGTTTTCAATGATGATTTATATCATTCAAATGTTAAAAAAGAGATTTAGGCTTGAAAATAAGCACTGCAAAATCAAACTAGCTCTTACAACCTCATAATCGACGATGCTAAAAATAACTGCGATACTCCGTTGTGGGAACAGTGTTTGTTTATATAATTATTAACAAAAACATTATCTTGAAAATAATTTTTCGTTTTTACGTATTGATGTCATCACATTTCTGTTTAAAAGAACTTTTGTGTTTTGTATATGTAACTTTTCGGAAACCTTAAAATTTCATCTTGACTTAAAAGGCTTGAATCTTCTCGAACTTGGAAGGCCTTAGTTTGCATGTTTCATATCAACACATCACTAAGACTGAAGTGTCTACATTTACCGGTTTATAGGAGAGTTATCTCTTATAAACCGGTAGATGTAGACACTCCAGTCTGTATTATAGATATTCTGGGTGGGTTTTCAACATTCCTCTCTCTTTCAATATGTCGCCGCTGATTGGTCGCCTGGCATCTTGAGAAATAATCGCTTGTTAGTAATTGCACAGCTTACAATCAATAAAAGAGCATAATGTCTCTATGACACTTAACTAATATATGAACTGCATATAAAGCAAAAACAGTTGAACCGTTGAAACAATTAGCTATGTAAATTTTAAAATTTGACAGTAGGAGTACAATATATACGAGATATCCGGTCACATAGTATTATTAGATGAAACATTGTCCTGTAACATAGTATTATCTTTCGTTGTAGAATGATTGAAAGCACTTTTAATGACGTAATTATGGTTGGCCACCAACTTCAAAAGGAACCACAACACAGCACATTTGAGCGTATTTTTTTATTTAGATTCAGTTTCATGTTGTTATTGTAATTATGTAAAAGTCCAAAGGTCAATTGTATGGATTTTGTTTTTGCAAATCTACTGTTTTAACCCTACCTCCAAATGTACACACACACTGTTTCAATAAAAATGTTTTTCATCGCAGTAGCTTTTCGATGATTTTGCCCACTTGGATATTTCTATCGTAATAGTCACATTGCATGATGTCAAAAGCAAGAAATTATAGACCATAAAGAAAGCCAAGAAATGATCCTTTATATGTGAACGTACAGTCAAACCATCTGAAATCCATCATCAATAAAATCCAGGAAATAATTAATAGACGTATTTCTGAAACTGAACGCGACGAAAACAACTTCAACAGCGTCAAAATTGTGTATGAAGCCTCCTAACGTATGACTGGTTACCAACCAAATTTTACCTATGGGCCTCCGCCAAGACAACAAAGGAACAGATTGAGGGAAATCATATGGTTTAACCCTCAATACAGCTCTGAAGTGAAAACAAACATTCCCGTAGCTTGTGAAAAAATACTTCAAGAAAACTCATAAATATTATTAATTTGATCAAGCAGCGCAACAGCAAGATACGAGAGAAACAATACAAGAAAGAGGGTGCGACTGTTGGGCAAAAGCGCTTTGCCCTATGAATGGAAACTGTTTGGTCAAGCGTAATGTATATAAAGCCGACGTATTGTTTAACAACAAATCAAGTACTATGGCCTCTGTGAAAGAGCCGGTAATACAGTAACGAACCCGAATTTTCGAAACTTATTTGGCAACTGAAGGATGAGGAAAAATAATATAACATTTCCTGGAGTGTTGCAACTGGCGCATCCCCATATAAATGTGGAGCAAAACATTGCGACCTTTGTCTCAAAGAAAAGGTCGCTATTGTCCGCGCTGAGCCAAGAGGATTGTTTAACTGCTCTGTCCAAACAACATCAAGCACTCTGATAATTACTTGTGATCGAACCAGTTCATATACTACGCCTACTTCCGTATTACTGAATGTTATGATAAAGAAAAATATCTGCCGCAACAAAGTCAGTCTATTACTGAGGCTAAAAGTTAAGATTTTCCTCGGATGAAGGCTGAATAGTCTTAGTTTGAGTATTTTGACATAATGCTAAAACGAAGACTAGTTTTTATTGTTCCTCATTATTTTTAAAAAGTTTTCAAAAAAAAGCAACAGCCTTTCTATTTTTTATGGCACAGTTATTAGACGGAATAAAACATATATAAAAATTCAAACATAACGAATCTCTCGCACAGTTCGAAACCCCACCACGCCAAAGTTGTGAACAGTATCTACGAGTACCGGAGTTCAGAGAAAGGAAAAGCAATAATGAAGGGTGTATTAAGGCAGCAGAGATAGGAGAGACATTAAACGATGCAAGCGATGGTGCTTTGAACCATTAGCACAATCGTATAGCAAACATTTGCACGCACACTAGTTGTATTTAGTTTTCTTTCGTGTGTTTTATTATGTCGGTAATATATAACGACTTTTGTAGCTCTGTAAACATTGATTTCCTTTCGGTATTCGAAAGTACACCTTCCAAATCATTTAAACTAATCCAGAATCAAAACTACAAAAATCCGCGTTAATTTGATGCCATTTACCGTTAATTAAGCCTGGTATTATGCTAGAATGAAGCAAAAATTAGCGCTAGAGCATGGTGTTAAGTTTAAGTGTGCATTGCGTTTAAAATGTATAAAATTTATTCCAGACGTGCAATGTTAAGCAAATCAATAAGACCCTATACAAATTTCGAATATAAACATTCGAAAATTAAAAAACCGAACGTTTTACAAAAATTAACGTTTGTTATTTTTATTTTACTGTTTTGTGTTTAATAAGAAAGAGAAAGAATGGCACGTGAAGTAGATATTGCTTTGGCAGAAATTGTTAGAAAATATCCAGCTGTATATGATTAAGGCTGTTCCAGAATATCATAGAAAAGATGTCCAGAATTTGTGCTTCCTTTTTCGTTTGCTTTCTTTGGTTGCTTCATTCCGTCGTCGTTGTCGCCTGTTGACAATAATTTTCATCGCAAGCAACACTAATAATCTCTTGTTGAGCGCCGCCATATTGAATACTTCGATGTTAAATTGAAAAAGGATTTCTTGAAGACGCTAATGTGAGCGCTAACAAAATTTTATGGTACCCATTTATTCCAAACATTTTTGAAGGCGCCAAGGATAATTTAAGGTTGTTGCAAAACCAAACGCCACACGCTAACACCTAACTAACTAACGCTAACACCACGTGCAAAACCTCTGATGGAATAACGAGTCAACATCTAAAGGTTCGCAATTTACAAAATGAGCATCACTTTCTTCAAAAGGGTCTTCACAAATGTATTAACTGTTGGGTTTCATTGAGCACCTCCGTTAAATGAGCCTTCGAAATCCTCCAATCAATTCATTTTTTTAATAGAACGCAATAACCCAATTAGCTCGAAGTGATTTCACTTACTAAGCTTTTTCATAAGGACAATTGTATAAGAACATAAGTCTCATCTTCAGGTAAAAAATAAGAACAAAATAAGTTGTCTTGAAATTCTCTAGTTTAAAAGTATAATTGTTTACACTTGTCATTGTTTCTTCTCTCACCTTCAATAAATGTGTGAAATGTATTTATGACTGCGGTGTGCTTACAGCTTGCACACCCGTATCTGGTTAGTACCGATGGCTACCATTTTTAATATGTGTTTGTTTCACTACCACGCTGCGTTCAAAACAGAAGAAAAACAAAAATGAGAACAAGACTTTCAGCAAAGTTGTTTCTAAAAAGATTTGTTCAATGTTTGTACAATGTCTGGTAGCACAAAACTTGGAGCAACTGCACTGTCACTGATTGTTGATGCATAAAGTTATCATCGTCGTTAAATCTTTCAATCATTAAAGCATTCATTCATTCTGTTCGTAACTCCGATATCTATGTACAAACCAGGGCTGTTAGCTGGTCTGAGATACCAGACTTTATATTATTCATTAATTCATTTTTTAAAGATTCTCTATTATTTTTTGCCAATATAGTGTTCGTTAATCGGAACATTTTCAATATCAATACATTCTAAGACTCTCTTTTTCCGAAATTAAATCCGAATTCTTCGTTACAATGAACTAAAAATCAGTTATGTCCATTCGTAGCATTTCTCGGAACGCAAATCTTTTTTTTAATTCTTTTATAATATTGTTGAATACCCCATTTCTTCTCTACATTTGACCCAATTACGTGTTTTTCCTCTGTGAGGCTTTTCATCAACGGAGTCCATTAGCTCGCTCAACAAAATAATTGTTAAATCAGCCGGCGCCATTTAGTATTTCTGAAAATGAATGGGTCCTAGATAATATCATGATAATTGCATGTTTTGATGAAGCGTGTTTGAGTTGACACAAATGGAAAATTCGATTCCATCAAGCGTTCGAAATTTTCATCAAACAGTGACTCCCGTCTTTAGAAAAGAAATTTATTTACCATCTGTTATTCTAGATAATCTAAAATAACTCTTCAGCCTAAAACACATAAGCAGGATTTCCCCAACAGTGTAGACCATTAGAAGCGAACGCTCACCAAAACAACAAAAACAATTACTCGGCTATAATAAACCTATGCAATCTGTCTACTTAGATAATTATTAGATCGCCAAGTCCGAGAGGAACAACCACATAGTATTCGAGACAAAAATTACATGGTCAATTTTAATAAAAACTATATGAGCAAAGAGCTTACAAACATCTGCAGATGGATCATTCAAAAAGTACGTAAAAAAAAACAACTTAAGACTTATCCCTCTATGTAACGGATGGTCACGCTAAAGTTGATACACCATCATTGTTACGTAACGTTTTTGTCGGATAACCCCCTCCCTGAGGATGATTCGGGAAAGTAATACGGAAAAGAAAAAGCCAAAAATGAACTACATCATCAATTTCAGAGACACAATGTTAGCATAATGTTTAGCGCTTAATGTTCGATGTTATCTCATAGAACAATGACAGTCATCTAATAAGTGATTAGTTCTGATCAGTTTGTTCCGATTGGATTGATCTCATCTGTATCAATGATGGGCGTTCCAACATCAGACAAAGTGTCATCTATTCCCACATTCAAATCTTCGAAATGACTTCCTGAGAATTCCGTTTATGAGCTCGTAATGGAGTTGAGTTGACACCCCTATATTTATTACGATACAAACTAGTGATTTATCATCCAAAAATAAATGTCTTGCTTTAAACCTTCTAAGTTTCAACTAGAACCCTAAAAGTTAAAAGGGCTAAAAGAACTGCAACATATACTGACATGTATGAGGAAATGAAACATCAGGTATCTTTCGGCGCTGACTAATAATCTACGAAGGGCGTCTGCAAAATGTTTTTATCAGCAATTGCTGGATTTAAAATTTCTTATACCTTATCGGCCCTTTTTACGCCGGCCCTAAATGGTGTTATAAGGGCCGGCATAAAAATGTTTTTAAACAAAAAAGCGGCGTTATTTTCAAATCTTTATTTTTACCCAATAAACGGTGTGTACATTGGAGAAAAATTGATTTTTACGGTAGCAGCGTAAGCGAATACCGTATTAAAACACCCTTGGACTCCTACTACTCCTACTACTACTACTACTACTACTACTCCGGCCGAAACGGCAGTTTTTAGCCTACGATTTAGAGTATGCGAGTCCCCACTAAAAACTCAATATACATTCTAATGAACGAACGCAGCCTTTTGAATTTTCGAAGGTTTTCAATCACATACATTTAAAATACGTTTTCTTTGATATTTTATCACTTAATTGATGAAGGAATGGATATTAATCAAATAGGTCTACATAAAACTGGGACTTTTAGTTACTTTTATGGTACTGAATCAATGAACTTTGGCACTTGAAAATAGATATGTTTTTCGTGTCAGTAAAGCACAGATCAGACTTTCTTATTACTTTCTACGTTTGTTAGCTATCTGTTCTGTCTTTGAACATCAAGGTTTTCAAAAATCGAGTTAAAAAAAGGCAGTTATCTGTTTGAATTCATTTTCGGTTTCAAAAAATTATAATTCAAAACATACATTTTTTTTTTCGAAGAAACGCGTTTTTTTTCTTCTACATAAGCTCTTATAAAAAAAACGTACGTTATAAACAGCTCATGCATGTATAATTCTTTTGTCTTCTAATAAATTAAATTGCTGGTGTGTTGCGATTAGACCCTATTTACACGAGTTAGTAATTTTAAACATTATAATATCGTTTATGCCTGTTTTCCACCAGTAAGATATCTCAAAAAATAACGTTTACAGAACGTTTAAGAACTTTAAGTAAAATTTCAAATTTAAAAGTATTCTTGTGGCAAGTACTTTTGCTGCTACCGTTTTGCGCCATCTGGCTCTTGTTTATGTTTAATATTGATCGATACAAGCATCTAAGGCGAAAAATTAGACGCTTACGGCAAAAGCAGCTTTGACCGGATTTTTCCGGATATTTTATGTATCCAGTTCCAAGACACCTTTCTGACAATGAGATTGAAGATGACTGCAATTCAAGTAAGGGTTTCTCTTAAAAATATAGTCCAAACAAAATAGACAAGATCAAACGTCAAATGGACACAAACTGCGCGGGGTTCTCTGTCATGCATTCAGTCAATGAATAATGGAAGTCACGTTATTGAAATCTGCCAATCACTAATAATCGGATACACGTTTTTTTATATGAGAAACCCAATTTTCCCTTCCAGTTTGGCCTTCCTTTTTTTAAACGATTTCAGCCTCACAGTTCCTCAGTTGTTCCTTATTTTTTCAGGCAATTTGAACCTCGAGTTCCTTATAAAGGTGTTCCTTATAAAAAATGCGTGTACCCACGAAAGGCTCTGGGGACGAGCTTAACAAGTTATACGTTCTTGCAAGAATTTTCTTAGAATTCCAGCGAGAAATTTAGCCACAGTAAAGAGAAAAGGCAATTCCCGGTGAGCAAGTTAAATCAAGGAAAGCAACGACTTTCAAATTTTCTTTGAGTAGATTTCTATCCTAAAGCATATAAAACTATTGTGAAAAGGTTCAGTCAGTTAGTTCTATTTCAACAAATGGGTTTTGACACAGCTGAGCTAACATCTCGGCCTCGTTACAAGCTTCGGTAATGTGGGCCTTTTGAAAACCAGAGACAACAATCTGTGTAGAACATCTTAGATGGTGGTACATTTGAATTATCCATTTTGCATGTAGTGGTTTCACGGTACTTAACTTCACATCCACTTTAACATCGTGAGCCGAAACGCCGCTGTATAACTGTTGAAGAACTTGCTCTGCTTACCATTCTTGATACTTATCAGCAATGAAGCACTTCGCACTCTTATTGACAGAAATGTCTAATGGCTGGAAGAGGTTTGTGTGGTTGTTAGGTACGTGTATTACAACAACGTCATTCTTTTTCAGTAATTCATTGACCGCACTTGTCGTTTGCCCTTTAAATACATACAAATATCAGCAACCCTTTAGCATTTTCAGGTAGCTTTAAAGCCTGTCGTTTACTTTTAATGACGGGGAAAATGATCTTCTTTAGGTACTCTATGATAAGAACTTCGTTAGACCAATGATTATGACTATGAGTGATATGAAAGGAATCTGGAAATCTGATCTTAGGGTGACATTAATGAGTAGTACCTCCATAAATCAATTGTATTGGTAAAAAATCACCAACAATGTTGACACAAAATGTAGCAATGATTTGACGTTTGTCGTCAACATTTGCGATTGGTACAGACTTAACCCCTTTCTCCGAAAATGTGGTTTTGTTTGGAGCTGTGAGCCCAAGCGACGTTTGATCGAAATTCAATATCATTTCCTTGTGAACTTTGTGCTCAAAAATGGCACTTGCGATTTTTCTTTTCCAGGAAAATGTCAATTCTTCATACTTCTCTTTTAGCGGTAGTGTAACGCCGTTTTGACCCAATCAAGGGATTTCAAAACACCTCTGGCCTACTTAGTAGTGAGTGTTATGCTCCCACCATTCTCTCTCAACTTTTCTGGGCACCTTGCTTTTAACACCTCGTTGCCAATCGCAATGACAGTCTTTCGGCTGATCGCCCCACCGCTTGCTTAAGATAATGTAAGATAGCTTTGACTTCGGTTGTTAATTCTTTGCTCATCATAGACGGTCTTCCTTGACTTCGCACGGTAAAAACATTATAATCCACTCCTCCGTTGCTTTCGAATAACTTCTGATATTTCAGTTTCCAATCTCTCACAGACTCCCTTTTAAAAACACAATTAGGATATTTCTTTGCTGCCCATCTTCTTGCTTCTGGATTTCCGTTTTTCCACGCGTACTGGGCCACTTCCTTTTTAATCTTTTCGGGTAAATGTTGCCTTTTCTTTTTTACATCTTCCTCTTCTTGCAAAGCAGGGGCAGACGCAGGGTACGGCTCATACGGCTCAAACCGTAGCAAAATTTAGTCAAGAGAATGATTACTAAATGATCTACTGGCGTGCTTCTTTGTCTGTTTGTCTATTCTTGACGTCGTGTCGTAATCACACGATAACGGCGTCGTTTGAAAATCAATCAAATAGGTTTATTATGCATTAGCGCATTATTTGTTGGCGCCCCATTTGACTCGTAAATTTTAGGTAAGCTATAACTGCAAACCCCACTGCTCTATTGTTCTTCTTTACGGCTCAAAAACCGGCTCCTTTTGATCAATGATGATAGGGGTTATAACTAACAGTTTTGAGCCGTATTGCAGCTCTTCGATACGGCTCAAAGTTACTGCTCAAGTCCCGATTTTACGGTAGTTGGACAGCTATACCCCTAATCCCAGCTTCATAGTACTTCTTTTGGTTTTCCGTTTGTTTTGAAAGTGCAGCTGTCGTGCCAAAAGTACGCAAAACGATAATACGTATCAGAACAAATCCTTAGGCTTTAAATCTTTCGGTTGTCGGTAGAGTAAGCAAATACGGCTCAAAACTCACACACGTGCATCGTCTTTATCTCAACGATAACATGGCAATAGAATCTTTAAATTTACCCATACTGATGAAGAAATGTTTCTCCAAAAGGTTTTTGTGTTTCAATGAGCGCATGAATCTGGTAGAGGTAAAGCCTTGAAAAAGGACTTTATACAGCTGAGAAATACAAAACATAGTGTGGTAGGAGACATCTTCTTGGATGCACAGTCATTGCTTTAAAGTAAGTTTATGTTTTTCTTTATATTTTAATTTGTAAACGTAAGTGTTAGTTTGTTTTTTTAATTATTATATATTCCGAAAAAACAACAGACAAAAAAGCTTCTGAAAGTATATGTGAATGCGGATTCAATATTTGTTTTTTCATTTTCATTCACGTGCACGTGCATGGCTTTTTATATTTGTAACTTTGACAAAAAACAAAATTTTATAAATTTTGAAGAATTTCTATGTGGAACTTCTTTTTATTTATTATTTTTTGCCTTGCTAAACTCCTGGTTGGGATTTTACTCAGAGTCGTTGGACTTACTTACTACAAAAACTATTATGTTTTTTAAACATGGTACCTTTTGGCGGTGATCAAAAACTACAGAGTTTGCATGTATACATTAACTTTGTTTTGTGATATTTAATTTCATTAGATATATACCGTATTTCCTCTAATAAACGCCGCGGCGTTTATTACAAATTCAAGGTTTTGGATGCGGCGTTTAATAGAGGGAGGCGTTCATTAGAGGGCGGCGTTTATTACAAAATGAAAAATTGGACAGAAGCAAACTTAAACAATAATGTTTCCTTATCCTTAAAAAGGTTAGAAAAGATTGTGTGAAAATGTTTTACACAAAAGATATGTTGACGAAAATGTCAAAGAAGAGCAATATCACTGTCGCCGTTCTCTTGTATGAGATGAAACTTTTTTATAATTCTTGTTTAACCTGTTTTCTAATAAACGCCGCTTCTCAAGATGCGGCGTTTAATCGAGGGAGGCGTTTATTAGAGGGCGGCGTTTACTACAAACGTTTGGCTATAAGTGCGGCGTTTAATAGAGGGCGGCGTTTATCAGAGGGCGGCGTTTATTAGAGGAAATACGGTATGCAAATATTTTGAGATTTTTCACTGATGATGAGCATTCGTATAGCTATGTGCTGCTAGCTTTATTTGGAAAAAATTCAGCAGTGGGTTTATGAAGGTTAATGAGGAACAAGCAATGCAAATTTGCAAGGAACAAAATTGTTGTTCTGTCTTGTGTTTGTTGGGACTTTCACCAGTCATACATAAGTCATGCACCCATTATGCACCCACTTTGTGGATAAAATTGAAACCAAATGCTGTTAGTGTGGCCTGTTAGTGTAAGCTGGATGAATCTAATCTCACAATTCATATTTTGTTTTGTTTTGAGGGGACATCAATCTCAAGCACTTTTCGCATAATTACTATGTTCTGTTGGTTCCTGGGTTTCTTTATAAAAGAAAAGGAACCGCAGGAACATCTAAGATTCAAAGAAAACCTTCATCTTAGAAGGAATAGTAGCCCAAGATTTCTCATGATATATGTTCAACATGCCAATTGAGTTTATGTTCTTCTACATACAAAGCTAAGGAAAGCCATGAAGAATTAGCATTATTGCATGATGCTGTTACAACCCACATTGACACGTCCTCTGCAGCTTCTCCCCATGATATAAAATCATTTATTGACAATGTTTTTGAGCTCGAAAAGACAAAACAGATTGAAATGGTTAGCTGCTTATTCTGTTGGTTTTGAACTTCCCCAATTACTCTTTCTTGGTGGGAAATCAGCTTTAGTCAAAGAAATGTTTGGTGTGTTGGTCCTTATGTTTTGGTAGTTTTATTCCATGCATGTCATGATTGATAATTGAATGAAACAAATGGTAGAATTCAATGGATATAAGTTTGCATCAAATTGTATAGATGTGATTTGGAATTATCTAAAAAAAGAATACTACTTACATTTCCAAGGGATCTGAATCAGTAATGTGGGAATTTGATATCTAACCAGATTTTAGAAGAAATAAAGAGAAACAATTTTTTTCTTATACTTGATGATAAAGCCTGATATGATTCTACTAAGAAGCCTTTAGGATTTTGTTTTGCAGAGTGTGGTCGATTGTCTACTGAAAAAATACAAGTAGAATTGGAAGAATTATTTTATGTGGACAGTTCTGTTTTGGTATGTCTTGACTATATTCACTGTATATTCTGTGAGAACATACTATTTTATTTATTGATTTAAAAAATAAATAAATAAATGGTGGGAGACTTCGTACTAATTCTAATTCACCATATATAAGATATTTTAATTTTGAATTTGTTCATCTTTTGTCTTTTTAGCACAAACATCAACAGATTGACCTAGATTTAATGAAGCGCTAGAGGTGTATGTGGAAAGGATGTCGAGAAGAGGAAGAAGTCAAGGAGGAGTGCAAGACGAAATTCAACATAGAGGGAAGAAAATTATAACTTGGAACAGCACCATGAATTTATAGGAAAACTGCATTCTTAGTGAGTTCAGTTTTGACAAAATTTATGGTGCCAATTTTCGTTATATCTTTTTTAAATATACTGTTTTTTAGCCTCTTCGTTCAATTTTGTGCTCCGTTTTGCTTGGGTGAAATAAATTTGCTTTTGAAGTCTTCGTTCAACGAAAGGAATGTGTAATCGTACAGTTTGTTTGGTATATTTTTAGACGTTTAATATAATGATGTAGTTAATATAATGCTGTAATTACTTTGTTATGTATATGCTGTGTTAATCTCAAATAAACTATTGTATTCAGCTTCTATTCTTCTATCCACCTTTGGTTAAAGTGTTTAATGTAGGCTAATTTTGGTGTTGGAGGTTCAAAGTAGCTAACTGGAAATGAACGTTGATCTCTTAACCGCCCCCCATTTTCGGGATGCATTTGTCCGTAAATCGGGTTATTCCGAAAAAAATCGGGAAATCGGAATTCTTATTAGAATCCACAAGGTTGAGCCGTACCTATAAAATAATGCTGCGTCCGCCCCTGCAAAGTGTTCATCTCTCTTGCGGCTGAAAGCACTGACGAAGTTGAGGAGCTGGGAATAAACGAATTTAACACACGACCATCCAGCTTATCACTAGATTTTTTGAAATATTTTGTGATATCCATTTTTCCATACACTTTTATTGCTGTTTGAATCTTTAACGCGCAACATTGACTGCGCACTACACTTTACAATGCAATGTTATCATAGAAAAATCAAGAAGCACTCTACCTTAGATCTCATTTTTACATGTTCATTCATTTTTAACAACTGAGGCGGAGAGCAATGTTCGAATTCGAATTATTCACGTGGACTTTGATTTCACAAGCATACATGACGAAACGTATTTAGTTAGCTGCCACGATGTACTCATTCTCTGAGGAAATAGGAAGTAGGGGGTATCATGTTTACCGAGACACAACCTGGGAACACATACATTTGCATCAGCACGTTGTGGTGTTGAAGGAGGTCAACGAAAACTCGATCAACATTGATCCATACTGTTGCAGGGTTAACATAAAGCGAACAGATCGAATCGGGCATGTAACAGTGGGCCATGTTCCAAGGGAGCTGTCAAGATTCATCTTCTATTTCCTTCATCAAGAAGGTTCAGTTACTGGCATAGTAACTGAAGGCCAAGAACGTCACCTATCCCCGAAGGCGGACTTGAAGTGCCGATATTGATTCACTTAACCTACGCAAACAATGCCGTTGGAATAAAAATGGAAGACTTGGTGAAAAAGCAACTAAATAAGACGAAAAAAACTTTCACCGTAGAAGAGTTAGTCGAAGGAATATTTTCCGAAGCCATGCCGGAAAAAGGAAGTCAAGAGGAAGAACAGTCGGAAGAGCCGGAATTTTTCATTGAAGCCGAATCCGATGGCAAAGTTGCCGACGAGGGTGCTGAAAATGTTATTGTAATCGATTAGATACGTAAGAATTAGAGAAAAATTGCGAATTTGAATTCTTTCCTTCCTGGACAACAACAGCTGGCGTAAAAAGCGGTCCTAAATGGCGTTAGGCCAAATTTGGGGCTGGCGTAATAAGGGCCGGCATGAAAGGGGCGGGCGTAAAAAGGGCCGATAAGGTAGTTGGTTAAACTACGGTAACCGCGACAGCAAATACGTATTAAAACTTCCCCTTTCCTTCCGCCTGCAGAATTGGCAGTTAAGTCTGCGCAATCTTGGAGACTCTGAAAAAACCATAAAGCCATGTGTTTGTAAACATAAGTTTTATGAAAAAAAATTCAGAAATTTACAAGATTTACGCATATACTGGAAGTGCTTTCTAGAAATGTTATTACAAACTTAGCAAATAATAAAAAAAAAGGAATAATCTCAATGTGAACTGTTAAGTGAGCTGACCATAACTTTACATCCATAAGCAAACATCCTACTCTTGAGACTCTTCAAATCAATGGAGTTGGATTCATCAGTTTGGATTTTCTAGCAATAATCATCACAAAAAATATCAAACACACGGTCAAATATACAGGATATGACACACGGACAAAATATCGTACAAGAATCACACTATAGACTGACCCAAATATGCATCCACCATGTTGAGCCATTGATCTCATGCTTTCGAAAAACGATTGATGACAAGGTTTAGCAAAAGGTGCGCACATCACTTGAACGAATACTCTCTCCCCAATGACATAAGCTGATACGCTTATTGCCATAATGAATAGCAAGATGTAGATCGCTACTTTGTGCCCAGCGCTTATCAAAGATGCACCGAGAAACAAGTTAAGTAAGACGAATAATGAAACCATACTGACTATAGACAAGTAAAATATCTTGCCAATTCCAAGTTTAAGTTTACCAATCATAGCAAGAAGAAGAAAGGTAAAAATGTTATCGAAAAGTAAAAACCAATTCAATATTGAGTATGGCAGATTCAAATGTTCTATAATTAGCACAGGTATACCACGAGTAAACGATATTTCTATAAAACCAAATGAAAATGCTAAGAGTAGTAGCAGTACAGTATCGAAATTTTTGAAAGCGTTCTTGTAGACTACCTTCCAGGGTTGGATATTGATGTTTTCATGGTTGATCGATTGTTTCATCACCTGAAGTTTCCAATCAAATTCTTTGGACAAATCGAAAACACAAATACTAATAAATATTTGCAGAATTGCTAACATCAACAATAATTCCAATGACGTTTCCATATGTGATATGAATTGACCCTATCCAAAATTCCTTGTTGATGAAAAAAACTGAAATTAATGGTCCAAGTGCAAAGCCAAACACTCTTGAAGCACTAATCAGAGATATTCTTCTGACAATATCCCTGGAATTGTATGAACGTCCAGTTTCCCCAATTGTTAGTGACAGGTTTATGATGTTAGCTCCCATTAGAAATCTCCCTAGTAGTACTATCAATGGAGAGAAACGCAAGATGTACAAGGCACATCCAATCATCAATAACGTGTTCGCTGAAATCATTGCAAATCTAACTCGTCGGTAAGTGTCTACCCATCTTGCTGCGATATTTAAAGACAACGTTCCAAAAACATACGGTGCTGCATTTATCAAGCCGTAATACAACGCGTTGTTGTTTGTTTTCATGTCTTTACTGACGTAAATCCATAACGTTGATATGCAACCACTGATTTCAATTCCAATACAAACATGACACATCAGGAAGACAATATATGTGATCTGACGTTTGCTTTTCCATTTGGTTAAAAAATCGGCGTTGAAGTTCTGACGTTGTGATTCCATATTTCTGAGTTACTTATAGTTTTCACGTAGATAATACGATTCTTGTTCACAAATTGATCAAAATTCACTAATTACAGACTATGATATAACATCATTATAGAATTATTAATGCAATTACTCAGTCATTTCTCATATTCTCAACCCTTTTATCTATTCACAGCAACAACTTACAGTGTGTATCAAAATGTCTTATCCACTAACTTTCAAGACGTATAACTCATTACATGTCTGATAAAATATTGTGAATTGTATATCACAAGAAAGAGCTTTTCATGCTGTATCCATTAATATAGAATGTTTGCCAAAATATGTGTTTTTCAAAAAGATATTGAAGAAAAACTCAACGATTTGGTTCATTAAATTCTTAAAAGTCAATTAACTCATTTTACAATAAAGGCCATTTGTAAACACAATAAAAAAAATTAAAAATCATCACACAGTAAAAAATTTTTAATTGAAATTTTTCAGATTAGTTGTTATGGGAAATTAATACGCAAAGCTATACTTAAAACTTTCTAAAGGTTTCATCAGCACAACAAAAGATTATTACATCATTAAACAGTCGTTAGCATGTCAGTTAATTGACTTTTAAGAATTTAATGAGCCAAAACGTTGAGTTTTTCTTCAATATCTTTTCGAAGAACAAATATTTTGGCAAACATTTTATATTAACGGATAGAGCATGAAATGCTGTTTCTTGTGATATAAAATTCGCAATATTTTATCAGACATGTAATAAAATATACGCTTTGAAAGTTGGTGGAAAAGACATTTTGATACACACTGTAGTTGAAATGAATTGTAAAGTGAATGTAAAAATTAAATCCCTTAATTACATGCTAATACCTTGTACAAATTGAAACATAATAAAAATCTATATCAAGGTAAAATCACTATTGATAATTCAATGAAAGTACTGTTATTTATATCAAAACATTTTACTTCATTTTGAAGACATTCTTCAGGGCGTGAAGCTTTATTAAAAAGAGAATAACGAGAAGTTTCATTTTTGATATTTCGTCCAGCATTGTAACGTTCTTGACGATGTTCTGCAGATGCAGGACGAAATAGTGAGTTATTAATGAATTAAAAATGAATGTGTCACTTAACAGAAGGAAAATTTAAAACTGTTTTTAATGAGTATACCAAATTTCAAAATAATTTTTGTATCACTAGGAAGCCGTTTATAACTACTTCACAATAAGGGCGATGTAATTAAAATGTGAATGTGTGTAGAAAGAAACTTTATCTTATGGTGTTTGACTAACCTCCAGAGAAACAAATGAGCTCATAATAATTTGATGTGTAAAAGAAAATCTTAGGTGTAGTTTATACGCTCCAACATTTGCCTTGTGTAATGTTAATCTAATGACCTGTACTTATGAAAACTCTTGCATTCTTAAGTAAAAGTAGCTATTGACAGTGTCTAATCGCAGGCCAATTGATTTACATTAGATAAGGCGAAAGTTCGATCGTTTAAACTACCTCTTATAAAATAAATCTAACTAGAAGACTAAGAAAATAAAACTAACAAAAGAGTAAAACTTAACATATCAACATCTTTTATTTATTCTGTTTTGAATATGCGCACTATTTTATAAAAAGGAGTATAGAGCTCATCATGATAATAGAAACTATTGCAGTACGCATAATTTTCCATTTTTCACAAGATCGAAAAACTTTTGAGATGGCGAAGCGAAAAATAACAGATTTATTTTCAGTAGTTAATAAAAAGACATCTACTTCATTGGAAACAACTGAATCAACAACAAACTCATCGGTTGAACCACATACTACTTTTCCAGAAACGGATACCATTACTTCCAGTCTCGATGGAGATTTTCTGTGTCGACCATCCAAAACCTTTACTTTTCCAAAGACGAAAATCGGAGATCGAAATCGTTCCTGTCAACGTCAATGGTTTGAACAATTTCCGTGGTTGATTTATAACACGAAGTAAGTTCTTTTAAATTCATCTTTTATTTTCGTATTTAGTTTTCTCTATTTTCTGAAGCCACTCTCGTTTTCGCTTTGAAGTGATTTTCTTAATATTCGTATTGACTTCTTGAATTTTAATATTCAATTTTTTGCTTGTAGGTCGGATTCTGTTTTCTGTGAGTACTGTATGAAACATGACAAGAATGGCGGCTTGTTAAGCAAACGTAACAAAGAACAAGCATACATAAGCATCGGTTTCAATTCGTGGAAGAAAGCACCCAAATGTTTCGAAACGCACCAGCAAGAAAATTGTCACAAAGCCGCTGCTTCACTAGAAACTGTTGTGGCTAGATGCTCCGATGTAGCCGAATTGATCAACCAAAACATCGCGGACTCTCGACAGAAGGAGCGCAAATATTTGGTTGATGTCATAAGATGCTTGAGGTTCTTGGCAAGACAAGGTATGGCAATTCAAGGGAATCCTGGAAATGACAACTTCACCCAGCTCCTTCTACTTCTCGCAACAAAAGACCCTTCAATAGTGACAAGATTGGAAAGATCACGCTTCAAGTACACGCACCATGACATTCAAAACGAAATTTTGGATTTGATGGCCCAGCATGTCATTCGGGAAAAATTGACTGAAATAAAAGAAAACATTTTTTTTACTATTATGGCTGATGAGTATACTGACATCAGCAACGAGGAGCAATTGTCAATTTGTATACGGACAGTCAGTGACAACTTCGAAATCCAAGAGGATTTTCTTGGGTTTTACGAGCTGACAAACATTAAGAGCGACACGATAGTCCGAGCAATAAAAGACATCTTATTGCGATCGGGTCTTTCGCTCGAAAACTGTCGTGGACAGACTTACGATGGGGCTAGCAACATGATGGGGAAGAAATCAGGCGCTGCAACTATAATACAAATTGATCAGCCAAAAGCCATTGTTACACATTGCCATGGACATTCCCTCAGTCTGGCTGTGAAAGATTTGACCTTCTCGTGTGATGTCTTATCAAATACAATGGGAACGGTTGGGGAGATTTGTGTATTGGTCAAGTACTCGCCCAAAAGAGAAAAGATCCTGGGAACACTGGATGACAGCATTGAGGGTGAAGCAAATGGAGAAGAAGCAGAGAAGCTCAAACCAGTATCTATCGACAAGCTCTGTACAACTCGATGGACTGTTTCAACAAAACATCGTGTTTCACAAAATCTTCGAACGGTACGACGCCCTCCAGACCTTGTGGAAAGTTTGCTTGCGTGAGAATCGCAAATGGAATCCTTTTCGTTTTTCTTTGGCCTTCTTTTAAGCCATAGAATTTACAGTCTAACCGACAACTTGTCAAAGACATTACAGCAAGAAAAAATGAGTGCATTGAATGGGCAAAAGCTAGCTAACCTGACAGTTGAAACGTTGAAGGGGATGAGATCAAGTCAGAACTTTGACTTTTTTTTTGAGTCTGTGAAGAAGAAAGCAGCTAAGCTGGACGTAGAGGAACCAACATTGCCAAGGAAACGCCGTCGGCCGAAGTATTCGATTTTGCAGTATGTGCAGGGCGACGAAGAAACAGCTCGAAATTCGGAGGCTTTTCATCCAGAATCAGCAGCCGACCACTACCGAATCATTTACTTTGATGCAATCGACACCGTAGTCATGGCCATTAGGGATCGTTTTGAGCAACCAAGCTACCAATTCTTTTCAAGCATCGAGCAGTTTCTTTTGACATCCATCAACTCCGACGACCCCTACCAGACAGAGATCGGCGCTCTTGAAAAGGACTCGGATGATCTTGACATCTCTGCACTGCCTGCCGAAATCCAAGTTCTGCGCTCCGTTTTTAAAAATGAAAAGGTTACTCATTTCGAGGAGATAACAGACAAGATCGTCAAATCAAGCAGCGCACTAGAAAGAAATCTCTTTGGAAACATCATCAAGTTGATGAAGCTAGTCCTTGTTGGTGCAGCTACAAGTGCAACACCCGAGCGATCATTCTCTCTTGCACGCAGATTGAAAACTTGGCTTCGAGCAACAATGACTCAAAAGCGTTTCAACTCTTTGGCAGTGCTTTCTTTTCACAAAGAACTTACGGATAACATTTCTTTGGTAAATCTAGCCAACGAATTTGTTGCCTCGAAACCATCCAGAAAAAACATTTTTGTGAAATTTGTGGATTCTGATTTGTAAACTAATGGTATATTTATATACTATATTGTTATAGTTGTAATAAATTCAGGAAAGAAAGATCAAAAGATCAAAAGATTATTTTAGGTGTATAAACCTTTATAAAGTTTAGAAATCAGTACAGTTAGCCAATCTATAGCTGTCAAAATTGCAAAACATTTTCTGGACCTCCGCGCCAACCATGGTGGCGCCTTCACTCAAAATTGCCGATTTCAAAATTAATCAGTATAAAATGTGGCCCCTCCACTTTCAAATTCATAGCGCGGGCCCTGTGCAGTTTTGTCTAATTCATCATCAGAGCTACTGTTACAGTTACTACTACTTTATCTATATATTAATAGCTGATTCTCCGTTTGTTTGTTTGTTTGTTTGTTTGTCCGTCTGTCACGCAATGGTAGATGTGAACTGCGAAAGAGAGTCAGCAATGTAAGATCACACATAAAGTATTTCTCTTCCTGTGCGCGACGTCAGAGTGAAACCATTGTATTGAGACCCTAATCGAATGCGACGTTTAGGGAAAATTATCTCCGTAACCAATAGGGATTACTGACGTTTTTTGGGGTCCGCGAAATTGGCCACAGGGTGACGAAAATATTTGGGCAAAATTTTTTTGGGGAGGGGTCTGTGACGTCATCAAAATCTTTGAACAATGATATCTCTGTAACGGTTGATCGTAGCGGAACGATCCAATACATTTTTTTGATCAGTTTTTCAAGCTCTACAACATGGGAACACTTTCGGTTGCCAATTCCTTAATTTTATTTTTCGTGAAGTCAACGCATGCTGAACATGGGCGGCGAACGACGCCGCCTTGGCGGCTAGTCTATATATTAATAGCCGATTCTCTGTCTGTCTGTCTGTTTGTTTGTTTGTAAGTCACGCAAAATGGTAGATTCAGTTGTGAGCGAAATTATTTCTTTTTTAGTGTGCGACGTGAGTTCGAAGAAAATACATTGCAACTCCAATCGAACGTGACTTTTTTTTGGCTGGTGAACTAATAGGAATAACGCTTTGTTTTTATTATTATTGTTAGTTTTATATACCACGTTGACTTGGCTTTGAAAACAATACATCAACTAAATACAAAGAAACTAACTGATTAAACGTTTTGGACATAAAGCAGCAGTGGCAAAACGTGGCAGCATGTGCGGTTTACCAGTGTGTCCTAACGTATCCTTGCCTGACTGTCTGAGACGGGTGAACTTTTTTTCGAGTAATCAAAATGTTTAAAAACCGATAGGTAAAAAAAGAGTATCATGATACAAAATATTTTTTTTTGCTTTTGTCTTAATAGTTGTCTTAATTTCTTTTAATCGATTTCTTTTAATCTATTTTAATCAGATCGAACGTTTTTTTTATTCACTTTATTCATTTAGCACGTGCTTTTTTTTTTCTCCACCCGTGTGATCTTTTTAAGAAGAGCAGCCATTTTCGCCCTGTTTGATAGCACCCATGTTAGAGCGCGTAACTTTTTTAAAACAAAAGCTAATAAAAAGTTGACGCTTTTTCTTCCAACGTTTTGAGTGTATTGTTGTACTGATCAACTATTGGTTTTAAAAAACAAATAAGTAACACATAATGAAAAACCTGAAAAATAGTTAATGTAACACTGATTGATGTAATACCAGAGGTTGTGACTTCGAATCTTTTCCAAGTTGTATGAGCCGTTTATAAGGAAATTTGACGTTTATTGATACAGTGATACAGAGCAGGAAGACATGGGCGGCAAGCGACGCCGCCTTGGCGGCTAGTCTATATATTAATAGCCGATTCTCCGTTTGTTTGTCTGTAAGTCACGCAAAATGGTAAATTGAGTTGTGAGCGAAATTATTTCTTTTTTTATGTGCGAGTGAGTTCGAAACAAATACATTGCAACTCCAATCGAACGTGACGGTTTTTTTTGCTGGTGAACCAATAGAGATACCGTTTTGTTTTTATTATTATTGTTAGTTTTATATTCCACGTTGACTTGGCTTTAGAAACAATACATCAACTAAATACAAAGAAACTAACTGATTAAACATTTTGGACAAAAAGCAGCAGTGGCAGAACGTGGCAGCATGTTCGGTTTGCCAATGTATCCTAACGCTTGCCTGACTGTCTGAGACGGGTGAACTTTTTTTCGAGAAATCAAAATGTTTAAAACCGATAGGTAAAAAAAGAGTATCATGAAACAACATATTTTTTTGCTTTTGTCTTAATAGTTGTCTTAATTTCTTTTAATCGATTTCTTTTAATCTATTTTAATCTGATCGAACGTTTTTTATTCACTTCATTCATTTAGCACGTGCATTTTTCCTCCTCCCGTGTGATCTTTTTAAGAGAAACCATTTTTTCACCTACTTCTGACAGCACCCATGTTAGAGCGCGTAAAACAAAAGCTAATAATAAGTTGAAAAGTTTTTTCTCTCTGCGTTTTGAGTGTATTGTTAAACTGATATTTGATTGGTTTAAAAAACCACATGAAGTTCACGTTCGGAATGCATTGTGTAAAGCAAGAAAGTCTGCTGACATTTTAAATGCGACCGCGATAATAAACGGATGAGTTAAGAACATGCAAGATTTGAAACACCAGGAACGTATTTCTCTTCACATGCAAACGAGCTTTATTTAGCGATAAAGCCAGCAGCAAAGGAAGTCTTATCGCTGGTTTTAAGTGCAATAATTTGGAGCAGGTGGTGATACAACGCAGGCTGAACATGGGCGGCAAGCGACGCCGACTTGGCGGCTAGTGTCTGATAAATTGTATATAAATTGTATATAATTGTATATAATTGTATATAAATTGTATATCACAAGAAAGAGCTTTTCATGCTCTATCCGTTAATATAAAATGTTTGCCAAAATATTTGTTCTTCGAAAAGTATTGAAGAAAAACTCAACGATTTGGCTCATTAAATTCTTAAAAGTCAATTAACTGACATGCTAATGACTTTTTAATGGTGTAATTTTCTTTTGTTGTGCTGATGAAACCTTTAGAAAGTTTTAAGTATAGCTTTGCGTATCAATTTCCCATAACAACTAATCTTAAAAATTTTCAAATAAATTTTTTTTACTGTGTGATGATTTTTATTTTTTTTTATTGTGTTTACAAATGGCCTTTATTGTAAAATGAGTTAATTGACTTTTAAGAATTTAATGAACCAAATCGTTGAGTTTTTCTTCAATATCTTTTCGAGAACAAATATTTTGACAAACATTTTATATTAACGGATAGAGCATGAAAAGCTCTTTCTTGTGATATAAAATTCACAATATTTTATAAAACATGTAATGAGATATACGCCTTGGAAATTGGTGGATAAGACATTTTGATACACACTGTATAATTCTCTTCTATCCCGTAATCCTCTTAAGAAATCAGAAAGAAGCAGACAAAACAATTAAATTAAACACTTTTGCAGAATAAAATTTAGGGCTTTTTTGCCAAGTTTCTCACACGGAAATGGAAAACTTCCAAAAAGCGAAAATTCCAAAGGTAGGATGTATATTGCATATTTGTACCTTTTATCACGATTTGAATAATTAGCCGTTAATAAAATTCAGTTATCTTCCGACCCAGTAAACACAAAAACGTCTTTAAGTCACCTTTAAGACGCGTTAGAGAATAACTACCGCGAGGACTGTATAACGTAACGCTCTTTCTCGAAAATAATACACGTGACATATATACATAAAGTTAGATGTCTATTTTACCGAACACTTCCCCACCTGTAAATTCTCCTCATTAACGAACTGCAAATTTGTCACATTTGTCAAATTTGACATCGTTTGTCACTAGTGGCACTACTCTATTTATAGGTCTTCTTACAATAGTTTGTTTATCCTTTGTTATCATTTCTACGTTTCGTATTTTGCCGTCTCTACTCGGTAATATTCGTGTCATTCTTCCCATGCGCCATTGCGATCGTTTCGCTTTCTCATTCATGACGAGTACAACATCGTCTACTTCCGGTATCTGACCTTTCGTCGTCTCAATAATGTTTGAACGTATCTTGCGCGTTTCGATAGGTCGTCATGAATCTCATTTGTTGGTCTTGCGACGGTTTCTAAATCGTGTCCAAATAACAGTTTGTTAGGAGTTAACATTTCTTGTTCAACGTCATCATATATGTGAAGAAGTGGTCTGTTGTTGACGACGGTTTCAACTTCTTTCACTACTGTCAACAATTCTTCATACGTTAATCGACTGTTAAGTAGCACTTTACGAAGCGTGGCTCGCCGCCCATGTCCACCTGCTCTGTATCACTCCGCAGACCCCAATAAACGTCATATTTCCTTAAAAACGGCTCGTACAAATTGTGGTTCAGCCAGAGGCAGATTCGAAATCGCAACCTCTGGTGTGCAGTCAGTTTCGCATCTTAAATTTTAAACAATGGTTCCAAAAAAACTACATTTCATGATGTGCTATTTATTTACTTTTTAAAACCAATCGTTTATCAAATTTAACAATACACTCAAAACGTAGAGAGAAACGTAGAGATAATGTATTTCAGCCTTTAAGGCTAACAGGATAGCGATTCAATAAATAACATTTAACATTTTGGAATACCGCTGTTATTATCTATATTTATAAACATTTATTCACTTGGGAACTCATCTATTTATGCATTGCCCACTTTAAGGCTAAAATACACTACACGTTTTTTTTTATAAGCAACACTAGTAAATTTTCTGAAAAAGTTAAGCAACAGTACTACAAATATCTTACATAAATTAGCAACATGAAATTTTGAAATAATGCAGCACTAGTATAGCTAAAGCACATTTCTTAAAATTGCCACACTAGGTGGTTACACTAGGTTGCAGTACTGTGTCCTACACTTTATACTTAAATACTTAAGCTCATACAAAGGTATTCAAGACTGGAAATACATATTTTTTCAATTAATTCTTAGCAACAAATTTAGCAACAATACTACTAAAAAATGGTCATTTTTAAAGCAACATTACTACTAAGGTCTGACCTTGGCTGCTTATAAAAAAAGCGTGTATGTGATTAATCATAAGAATATCTAAAGTGAACAAAAAAGTTGAAAGCAAAAAGTAAGAAATTTAAAAAATGGATTTTGATGATCGAGTTGAAATTGCCGCCGTAGAAGTAATAGCTAACTGATGTCATGTTGTGACGATGGCGGTGAAAAAAGTTCAAGAGAACAAAGAGGAGGGTTGAAAGCTTGGCTGCAACGTAGAATGAGCTATGGATTCTACATACAACCTACAAGCATTCTTCCTTTTCATAAACTCTTCCCTTTTTCCAACTTTCAAAGACTTTGACATTTTTTTTCTTTCTTTTCCAAATGAATGTTGAAATACAAGTTTTTTCTACTTGCGTGCTTGCTACATTTGCGATGAAGGAATCTGATTGGTTAAAACCTTATGAATGATCATAGAAAGTAGACCACCGTCCGACTTTTTAAAAGTCTTATATGATTAATCATAGAGGGTAAAAACATGTGATTTTTTAAAATACACTGTCTGATTTATCATATATGACAAATCATATACGATTAATCACATAGTGTATTTTAGCCTTTACATGTTCCGTGTTGGATTGTTAGTTCAAAGTTCACTATGCAAAGAATATGTTTATCTAACAATTTGAAAGCATTAAACATCTCCATTAAATCTTCTTAAAATAGTCTGAAAGAGCGAGGCATAGACCAGACCTAATCTTCACTTAACCCAAACAAATTTTACAAATCTTATGTGTGAATGGATACAAAGGATAACTTTAAGGCTGAAATACACGATCATTTTAAAATGACATTTTTTAAATGATCATCTAAGACTGATCGTGTAAACGCTCAAAAAATGATGAAAAGTACCCGTCATTTAAAAATGACAACTCAAACATGTTTGAGTTTTCAATCAAAAAATTATGGACTATTTCTATTGAATGACGTCACTTCTATTGTGTTACAATCACACGTTGATTTGTTTTTCGTCACTCTGAAGAGATTAAAGGCCGACCTCCACTTGTGCGTGCGTACGTTCGAACGTCCGCTCGGTGCCGCGCGACCAATTAATTTGAATCTCCAAAGAAACACCAGGTGTTGAGTGTTTCTTTTTTTCGCAATGTTTACAATTTTTTTGCAATGTTTGCATTTTTCTGGAAACTTCATTGACTCACACGCTAGATGGCCGGGCGGTCGCCTGAAAAAGTAGAATCACAAAATCTGGCTCGCAATAGTTGTCACTGAGCATGCGCAAAACTAGCTGCGTACATACGTACAGGCAAAATCGCACAAGTGGAGGTCGGCCTTAAGTGGTAGTTCCGCATAGTAAAGCTTAATATATAAGTCGTTGGTAAAGTTAGCATCTATCAATTTATAAATTTGTGGCAGTTTTTGTGGAATGCTGTAAATCTGCATAATTAGCCCCTGTAGATGAAAATGGAATTGTTCCAGCAATATAACTTTAGCTGGAATTGGGTCACACATTACTGTGCACTTTTTTTCGATGGATGGACTAATTAAATACGGTATGAGAGTCTTAAGCTCGTAAACATGTATTTACCTCTCTCCAAAATCAGAAGTGTTAAACAAGAATTCTTGGACGTTAAACTTTCTAGTTTTTAGTTCATTCGGAATTGTTTAGTTCAAACAGAATTTCAGACGTTACACCATTGCGCAACTCCGAAAAGAAGGTTATAGAAGAAATTTGAGGTCGATTAATGACAACTTTAAGTTAACATACAAATGTTGTTACTTAACATGTTGACGATATCTTTTTGGTTATGGAACCAAAATTATGGATAAAATTGTCAATGTCAATAGCCATGTAATGTGGAATTGCCAAATATACATCATTAAAAAAAAAAAGCAAAAAAGCAAAAAAAAAGCGCTTCATCATTTCTCATCCCTTGCGTAAAACGTCGTAACAAAGAAGCATGTACTAGGGAGTGAGGAAGATAAAAAATAGTGCTGTAACAGATAAGTTCAAAAAAACAGATGTATCATTCGAAATTCAGACCTCTCAGATTTTATTACAATTGTTTGCTTAACATTTCTTGATACGGTTCTCCATGCCAGATTAAGAGAATAATCAGACGTCGTTACAGACATTGGTATTTGTTTATTATTCAATCAAAGTTAATGAGCAGACATTCAATGTTTTCGCTGACAACGACTGCAGTGACTTTGTAATCACACAAGATGTATTCAAACCACAACATTTCTAGACAAGATTGGGGTTTGCTACAAAAATACTTGTTTTATGTTGGACGGACAAATCGATACTTAGGGCTATATAAAAAACATCACGTTTATGATACAATATCAAGCAAACGTTTTTTCGAAAGCATACTAGAATAGAGTTTACAAAATTTCAAAACATGATTTTCTACAAGGATGATATTAAAAAACTATTGAAAGAAAAAGTTATCGTGTCGGATGGACAAAATGCTACTACTTTTGTAACAGACCCATTGCAGCTCTGTTTCCGATTTTCGAAGACAAAAAGGATATCGAACAGCAGGATCTGAGGCGAATGAACTACTAGAATTTCCCATATCCGTTGGTAAAATGGATATCACAACTGTAATAAAAATAGAAATGCTATAAGGGAAAGAAAAACATCAAACTTTAGTTCAACTTAAATTTCTATTCAATTTTCAAACAATACAGATCCATGCGTGTTGCCTTGCCTCAATAATTGCAATCATAATGCAATAATTATGATTTTTATAACTAATTGGTAAGTAAGTAAGTAAGTAACGAGAGTTTTTAGTCCTTGGGCTTCCATCCGAAATGGTTGGTTCTTCCGCCCGCCGACTTGCAACCTCAAATAAAAACCGACACGTCATCTTAAATCTTTTTAAAGGAAATCAGCCAAAAATTCATGCATTGCATAAAAGCTATTGAATGAAAGCTTTAGTTAAAATGCATGGTTTGCAAATTTTCAGAATTCAAGCTGTTCTTCAAAATCCATGTCGTTCTCATGAAAAATGTCTACCCAATTTTAGCTTATCAATTTCCTTTTTAATAAACTATAACAAGATAACAAAGAAAGATGCGAAACAACATTCTGCCTTTCACCTCCAATACCTTGTTTTGGAACAGGAAAAAAGCAAAGTCATTCAGTTAAGCCTGGTTCAGATCTGGCGATTATGATGATTACAATGATTAAAATTCAGTGTAATCGTCAAAATCGTCATAAACGCCTGGCGATTGCGACGATGAAAGATCAAAAGTTACTGATTGATTACTAAAGTCTGTCTCAAAATAATCTGCAGTTGAAACAAAAAGGCCTGTAACTTTTGATAGAAAATTCGAATCATAAAAATTAATTTTGGAGGTTTTAGAGTATCATGAGTACTTAATTAATGTTCTAATTTTGGCATTAAATTCGCAATTTTTTGCGGTTATTTTTGCGATACAAAAATTCGAGCTTTTTTTCTACTTGTCGTATAATTTTCATTTTTACACCAAAGGTAGATATATTTTAGACAAAGACTTGTGCCAAATTTCAAGCAGAACTAATAAGTATTTCGGAAGATATTGGCCCATGAATACCCCTTGGTGGTAATTTTCTTTGAAAAGACAAACTTGTCAGTTTTGTATCAAACAAGGGGGTTATGTTAAAAAGGAAATGATTTTTCTGTAAAAAATTATGTTTTACGATGCGTTTAACAACCTTTTAATAACATGCTTTGTGCATTGGGAATTTCAATTTTTGCAACCTTTAAAACAATGGGAGAAGTTGTTAAAGAGAAGGACAACATCATGCAGGTCTCAATATACATTTCTGTTGCAATAGAGGTCTCTGATAAACGAAAGAAAAATCTTCGAAAAATGTCTTCTTCAAAAAGATCAAATAAAAATGTTTTACGTTGTGTTTCAATCTTTTTTTGTTATTTCGTATTCTCTCATTCGTTAAAAGTAATTAAACAATATCTTGCATTGTTTCTAAATAATGATCCATTTTTGTTAAAGATCTAACGACTCTTTTTATTCCCTTCTGATATGTGTCATAAATGTGTGATTAGTAAACCCCCGTCTTTATCTAAATCAAAAAAATATTGACAGCCATGAAAAATCACCACCAAGGGGTACTATCTCCATAATCGCATCTCCATCATCAACACGACTTCAATAAATGACTTTTCAGATTGAGCATAGAACGTGAATATATGTTAATGATGTAATTATCTTAGAAAATTTTCCCAATGGTTTCATAAGTTTTAATCTCTCTTTGAAAACAAATTCCACATCGAAAACGACGCTTGTGCTTAAATGACGTCAGCGCCTTTGTTGTCGTTGCGATTTATTAAGCTCATATGTGAGAACTGACTCTTGCCCTTCCTCATTTATAGCGGTTTAAAAGACTATTACGAGGTTCAGCAATCCCTCAAATTTAAGAAAATCATTAAAATAAGAAAAAAATGGATATAAGGCCCTTTCTCAAACCACGGTAATGTTAATACATTCCCTAAATTTTATCAATTGTAAATCACAATTGAAACAATAATACTTCAACTTTCATACTATTCTTCTTTTGTTCCAGTTTTCCCAAAATCTTTCATGCTTTTTAGCCAATTCATCCATGTCTAATGATACTCGATGGGGAGTACTTACTTGGAAATAAATACTGGGGAGTGCTTTTTCTGGAAAGTACTTTTTTACTGCGACACTGGCTAAAAAATTACACAATTACATAGTAGTGTGAAAAAAATGGTGCAGTTCTTTCATCTGTATTTTTTTTAACTTGAATGAGAAATGTGATTGGAAACAAATAAGTTATTCAAACCATGACAATAATTTGGACTATGTGTTCGCAAAAAAAGTTTCTTAAAAATCTTTTAGTGTAAGGGCCGACACACAGGCTATAAATTGTACGCATTAGAATCACACCAGTATTGCAAGTGTATTCCAACGGCTACAAATACAAAACAAAAAAACTATGATAAACTAAACTAATAAAATTAAATAACAAGTAGATAATAAATAACAGACATAAACAGACACAGTCAGAGAAACATGAAAATAGGAGAAACATGGAAAGATCTTGAGCCAAATGGGCTTAATGCAAGCGACAGAACATATTGATCAATAAAGGAGATAATATGAAGAATAAGAAGATAAATTTACAAAAAAACGCTTGTATAGCCACTAGCAGAAATCTACAGCAGAGGCGTAGCCAGAGGTCAGTCAAAATTTGTGGAGGAGAGTTAAGTCATTTAGGGAAGAAAAGGAAAGCGTGCAAGTAACCTAATCGCCACTTAAGACTGAAAAGAAATATCGTAATGTTGAACTCCTCCACTTTTTTTGACTGACCCTAACTACGCCTCTGTACAGTACACACACGCACTATCATATAGTTTGTTCATCACATTCATGGCCAAATCGTTAGTTTCAGTCTGATAAGCTTTCTCATTAGCACACAAATTAAAGAATATAAAACATAACAAATACGACCATAGTATGTTTTAAAACGAGGGTTGAACATATGATTCTATAGAAAACTTGAACAAAGATCATTTGTTCCAGAATTGCTACATTGCGTCCTTTAAAAAACCTTGTTCTTCTGAAATAAGTGTTACATTGAATGCATTACTCAGATTTTAACGTTCTTATAACTTCATCAAAACAACTTATACGCACGATGTTTTACTGCTGCGAAAGAACTTGCTCGAATTTAAATGAGTTTTTTATATGCAAATTATATTATTTATAAAAAAAAAAAAAAAAAAAAAAAAAAAAAGAATATGTTATAGCTAAGGAGAACCATGTAAATATGGAAATGCCGAAATAAATGTTTATTATTATTATTATTATTATTCATAAATTATCGACGATGTGTGTATTCAACCTCCTGAAAATTCTAAAAGTTCAGACATAAGAGTTAGCTTTATTTATGATGGCGATCATTAAAATTTGAAAGGTCACCGAAGCATTCAGCCGTGTTTGTACATGAATGTAGTGAACAAACTATACCACATGCTTCTCTTAGAAAAATCATCTTTTATAATGTAACAAAGTGTCAATAGCACTAATAATAGTAGTGGTCCCTATAGGACAGAAAACAAAGAAACGATGCGCAACGCCAGAAACCATAACAAACGTGCGCACGGACCAAATCAACAGACATTAGCAAAGCTCAGAAGTACAGTGTGTCCCAGAGAATTTCGGTCTGAGATTTTAACAAGCTATAACTTTTCACACATATATCAGATTTTAGAGATTTTTACATCATTAGCTTGTTAAAATCTCAGACCGAAATTCTTCATACAAAATTGAGATCAGGGGGAAGGGGGTTTTCCCAAACATTTTGTGGGGGCTTGTAGATACACACATCGTAGATAATTTATGAGTACTAAAACATCGTGCGTATAAGTTGTTTTGATGAAAATATAAGAACCATAGGCTTTCGTTGAAATGTGAGTAGTACATTTTAAATTACAATGTGCATGGTGCTTTACACCGTCCTCCAATGATAATTTATGAACTCCCGTTTTAAAACATACCATGGTCGTTTTATATTTTTTAATTTATGTGAAATTTAATTTATGAGAAAGCTTGTCAGAAACAATAGTAGTAATGATGTTTAATAGCAGTTTGTCATTTGGGGAATTTGAAATTCGTATAACAATATAATGGAAACGAGGTCAACAAAACTGGACAAAAGAAGAAATTATCTGTAGAGATGTGTTTGATTGAAAACGTTGAAAGTTGAAGGAGTGAAAGAACCGTTCTGTGTTCAAGGTAAGATTCAAAACCATTCTTACTATGTTTTCGCTGATTGAGATAAAGCAATGATTTTAGACAGATCTTAAAAAGTACAAAGCAATATGTGAGTTGTATGTTGAAAGTACATTTTCTAATTTTTTTGTAAACTTGAGTAGCAAAATATTGCTTTCGAAGTTTCCAGAATAGTTTATTATTATGGCTGTAGCGAAACATAATCGTATTAAAACATACTTTAGACTATTGTCACTAAGTCGACTAGTGTTGCCGACATGGGAGTTTCATCTAGTTGTTTTTTTTTTTCCTTTTTGCTAATCAAAGAAACCAGAAAAGTTTCTGATTTGATGATGGTTCATTGGTCAGCGTCGCAAGGTAGCTGATCTTTCATTTCCCCGTGTCTGTCAATCCGTCCGTCCGTCCGTGTGTGTGTAATGTTGCAGTTGTAGGCTGATACCGTGCAGGCTGTTAGAACTTAGGCTAATTTGGTCCATGGTTTAACTAAGAAACGTTCATGATTGAGTACCGTCTATGTGTCTAATTACGGACAGCCTTCGTAATTACGGACATCGACAAAACATAATTCCAACCGTCTGTAAATTAAAAACACGGCACATCCTGTACTGTCAACCAAACTGTAATAAAACAAACTTCAGAGATAATTAAATTTATTTGAGAGCTAGAAAATTACCAATATGCCATTTAGAATTTATTTTTCTAAACTTTAAAGATTTAAAATAGACTGCGCTCTCTTGAAAATCATGCGTATTTTTATGAGCTCCATGTGTACAATGGTAGCCATATTTACGGATAAAAAATAAAAATGGCCACCTCCGTCATCATGCTTTTAGAAAGTTAATTATCATAAAACAAGTCAAATAAATAAAGTTTTTGTACGTCAATCACAGTGGGGGAGGACACTTTTTACTGAGTATTGAAATATAGGCCATTATGATTTTCACGGTCCATTATTCTTCAAGTGTTGCTGCTAATTGCTCTCTACTGAATTGCTCTGTTTCATAAAACATTTTATTCAGTTATAGATGAGTTTCTGATGTTAATTACCAGTTAAAGATCTGTTTAAACTAAAAATTTAATAAACTTCACAAAAATAGATTTCGAGTGCTAATGAGTATTATTTTTAATAATTTTTTTTGTCTTAAAAACGCCTCCTGAGAACCGGTTTAACCGACAGTGTGCAGAGAGCATCTAATTGCCAACCAAGATGCGTGCACATATTGGTAGGAAATTGACTTGATCTATTAAGCATTTATGTTGAAACTCACAGCAATTAGCGAGCAAAAAACACTAATGTTTATAAACATCACGTCACTTAGAAACTCATCTATACGTGGTGAACTTGGCAAGAATGCATGTCTATTTTCGTGACAAGAATTTATTGTTTACATTTTGTGTCCGTAATTACGAAGGCTGTCCGTAATTACACATAGGTGGTAGTTACATATTTTTTTCATGGTAAGTGCGGCGTAAAATGAAAAATTAGAATGCGAACTTGCCAGAAGAAAGATTCAGCGTTCAAGTCAGTTTGTTTACAAAATCTTGGTAATAAACCAAGAATGCGTCCAGTCATACGTTTTATATCCATGCTTCTAAGAAGACAAAGGAATTCTTATAGTTTCGACTTTGTATTTTGAGTAACCCTAGGTTATATACTCAATTTTGTGGAGTTTTTTGTGGTGGTGGTGTGTGGGGATAGGTTAAATGACCTAATGGATAATGATAGCTCTGCTGCTTCCAAGGGTCCATATTCTCTTGGGTTTATATGTATTCATTTGTTATCATGTCTCGATTTTATTATCATGTTTTTAATGAAATATTGTTACTTCTGCCTAATCAAAGAAAAATTGACTGATTGGATAGGGTCAATGTGATGCACAAATGAATTTAATTTTATTGGTAAAAGATAATGAGATTCAATACTAACCAACAACGCATATCATTTAAGAATCAATTTCGATTAAATCAACTTCAGCTTCAGATAATATATAACATATATACTTGCTCAAACTTGCATAACTACTTCACCGAGTTGAATCATAAATTCCAAACCAGAAATAATGGGATCAGTCGGCTTCATCAAAAGTGAGAATGGAATTTGGAAAATGTGAAGTGTTTATATCCTGTGTAAATATTCGTTTTAAATAAATAAACAAGATTCGCAAATATGCGACTATATAATTTCCTAAAGTTGCAAAACTTTTATCAATAATTGTGTGTACATTAATAACCATAAGAAAAGTAGTATAACTACCATATCAACCTGATACGCAGATAAAATTGCTGTCCATACTAATCAGGGTAGAATTCAATTTAATACCACAAAAGAACTTATTTCGAACTTATTATGAAATTAAGATATTCATGGTCATATGTATGGTTTTTATTATAATTTTTGCCGAGAAGTTAAAAAGGTTATGAGTTATGAGAAGTTATTATGGACAAAGCTAAAAATTGGAAGACCTAAATGCAACTAATATTTCCCCTTAAACAACTGAATATCAACAACTGCATCAATGTGTATAAGGTAAATTCATCTAATAAATGTATGATTTTCATTGTTGCAGAAGCTTGACATCCTTTACACAGTAATATCACGGCAAACAATGTAATGCAACAGAACACAGCCTTTCGTAACTCGTATAAAACTGTTTTACAACATTATACCATGAAATATGTTTACAGGTTTACAAAAGAAGAAAAGAAAATTGTCAAACATAATTTTAATACTACAGTCTAAGTATTAAAAAAACTTTGGGGTAGACAGCAAACAACTATTAAAAACAATCAAAATTTGTACTGTGTAGCATTTCAAATTAGGACAAGAGTTATTTTCCATAAAGTGACAATTTATAAAATTAAATTCAAATATTCAGAATAAACATCTCAGTCACAAAAATATGTGCACACTCATTATTTATCATGTGATAAACATGGCCTTCGTAAATCCCAGATTTTGGTAGTGAAAATACACATCCATAACCAAATCACTACGAAGCTGAAAATATTCGTGTTCTGGTTTGATTTAATTTACAGATTGTTACGTTGGATTGTGTTTTGATTTATATTTGTTGTTTGTGTAAGGAAAGTTGACAGTGTATATATTATATATTATATACTTTTTACAAAATAAAATATCACAATACAGTATCAAAACAGTATACGTAATCATGGATTTAATCCATAGTATCCAGCATATCCAGGCCAGGGAAGCACATTCAGATTCTTTCAAGATTCTTTATATGTCTCAATCCTGTGTATAAAAATATTGTACGTAATTGGTTTTCTGAACATCTTATTGCATATACAACATCACGTTTTTACTTGCAGTTTTTGTAATGTACTCTTTGAATTAACATAATTAGTCGAACTGCTTGTTCTCCACGTATAAAAGGTTTCCATTATGGCTGTACATCATGTGTGTGCTGTGTCAGTTCAGCCTCAGTTGGGCTACAGGCTTTTTTTTACAAGAACAATTTTATAAGAACACGAGCCTCAGATTTAGCCAAAAAATAAGAACAAAATAAGAACAAGTTGAGGCTCTAATCAATGTTCCAAAAATTAAGAACATCTTAAGCCTGAATTTTGTTGTAAAATAAGAACAACTCATGATGTGAATTCTCTCAATGACAAATGGTTTAGAAGTTTATTGCTTTTTCACCTTCAATAAATGTGCGGCCTGCTTAAAAACTTACATACTCATATTGGTTCATTATCGAACAGCAACCATACTTTTGACCAGTTGTTTTTAAAAATGTTTTTATTTATTTTACTGGAAGTTCCATAAATAAGAACAAAATGAGGCTGAAATTTGAAACGGTGTTCTTAAAACTAAGAACAAAATAAGAACAATTCAGGCTGAAAAAGCCTCATAAAATAAGAACAGCCAGCCTCAAGTCACATTTTACTGGTTCTTATAAAAAAAGCGTGTATTTTACATTCTGTATACATTATCCTGTTATATCAGGATGTAAAATAAAAATAAATCTTCAGCCTGTATTGATAATGAATTTTCGCCTTTGCACTGAAATCACAGCTTCAATGTTTTGCTGTTCCAAGCATTCAACTACCAATCATCATAACATAACATTGTTATCAACAAAAACAGAACAATTTTTTTCTGTTTTTAACACCTTCATTCAAAAGTTTTTACAAAACCTTTCATAACAATACTGAACTAAAACGATTTATTTCCATCATTTAACCTTTTATCTTTTGAATCATTTTAAAAGCTGACAGGAAAAAGCAAAGTCTTCTTTTGCCCATCTGCACTGACTGAAAAAAATGGCTCACTACTTCACTGTAGACTAGCCTCTATTTTTATCTACTTTGGCGGCTAGGCGAAAATTCAATACTGAACTGCGGCTACAAAAGTGAACGGAGAAGGAGGAAACTGCCGTTTTAATATATATTTCGCTCTATGGGGAAATATATAATAAATTGCTTAGTTTTGAGTAAACACTATATTTTTAATAATATTAAGCAATTTGTTATATATTTCCCCGTAGGGCGAAATATATGTTAAAATCGGCTTTTTCCTTCTTCTTCTTCTTCTCCTGAGTTCACTTTTATAGCCGCAGTTCAGTATCAAACTCTGGCCTAGCTAAGATAGATAAGAATAGAGGCTAGTCTTCAGTAAAGCAGTACGCCATCTTTTTTAGTCAGTGCAGTGGGGGAGTAGAAGATTTTTGCTTTCTGCTAGATTTTTTAAGATGATTCAATAGATAAAACGTTAAATGATGGAAATAAAATTGTTTTAGTGTTGTCCTAAAAGGTTTTGTAAAGAACTTTGAACGAACATGTGAAAAGAAAAAAAGTGATATCGATGTCACAGCACAGATGATGTTTTGTTATGTTTGATTTTGTTGATAACAATACACGATGCTTGGAGCAGAAAATCATTGAAGCTGTGATTTCAGTGTAAACTCAAAAATTCATTATTAACAGCCAGGCTGAAGATTTGTTTTTATGAAAACATGCACACAGTGTCATGATGAAGGAAACTTTGGTGGAGACTAACCAAATGCAAACCAACCAGTTATATTAGTTCAGAGAGTACATAACAAAAACTGCAAGTGGAAACGTGATGTCGTATATGCCAAAAGAAGTTCAGAAAACCGATTACGTATAATATTTTAATACACAAATGTGTTTCCTAGATAGTCGTTTAACTTAACAGAAACATAGTTTACTAATGGATGAATTTCATGACCACATATACTGTTTTGATTCTATATATGATATTTAATTTTGTAAAAATTGATATACTGTAAATTTTCCTCACGAACAACAAACGTAAATCAAAACACGTTCTTACACAACAGTCTGCAAAATTAAATCAAGCCTGAGCACAAACTTCTACTTTTCATATGTAGTGATTTGGTTTATGGATTTATATTTTCACTACCAAAATCTGTTTATTTTTTTTGATTCACAAAAGTTATTTTTATTTAATATTATATTTAATATTATATTTAATATCATATAGTGTGTAATTATGGCGAATAGTTTATGACTTTTATATAGTGTGTGTGAACTTAGTTTTTAAAAAAGAGATGTTTATTCTGATACTTGAATTTAATTTTATAAATTGTCATTTTAAGCCTTTCTTATTTTTCGAAAATACTTTTCTTTCTTACACATAATATTTTGTCATTAGAGATTGGTTTTCGAGTTATTTGCTTTTGTCTACCACAAAGTAGATACTATGTAATACTATTGTTAGTAGTATAAGCATTAAGTTTGACCGTTTTTTTTCTTCTTTTGTAAACCTATAAACTGAATGTTGTAAGTTTTATCCAAATTGAAGAATAACTCCTTTGTACATCGATATGTTGGTTAGATGTATATACTTTATTTCATCAATATCTCATCGGTGTGGAACAAATGTCCATTTGTTACATCTGGGAGATAACAAGAGAACACAAACAAGTTAATAAACTAGTTAAAGAACAGAACTAACAAGTCTAGGCAGAATGGCATATGGCTACATCCCCCCTCAAGTTCGTGTGTCTTTAATTAGACTAGTCTGAGAGACCATGACGATTTCGCACACCACGACCAACTGTGTGAATGTCTTCTTTGAAACCCTTGCTATTATAAGGCATTAAGCGACGTAGGGCTAATGGGACTTTATCATTTCGGACCTCCTCATTTTCTGGAGGATTGATTGGCTGTCCATGGCTGTTGGGGTCGTCTGGTACGGTTTGGGTGCTGTCAATTGGGGTCTCCGGCATTGGGGCAGAAATGAGCTCCTCATTAATAGTTGGTTGCACAACAACATCTTGGGATGGGGGGATTTCAGGTTCCTGTGCGTTTGTTGGAGGGGCGTTATACTGGATGTTCGTGGATGCAGGTTTGAAGGACCGCAAGAAACGTCGGTTCCTAGTAGTCAGCCGACCCGAGCCGTCTATTTTAACAACATACTGATCATGTGGTTTCACTTCCATCACAGTCCCAGTCCTATCCCATCTTTTAGGGGAGTTTCCGGTCTGGTTCTGAACAAAGCATCTTTGGCCTAGATACAAGCGTTCCAAGTTCTTACAGTGCTGGTTTAAGCTTTCAGACGATTTAATGAATCTGGCACGGAGAGCAGACTCCTTTGCTCCCCATGCCTTTCTCCATGTGGGGTGGATGTTTGGATTGGAGTATTTTTCCAGCCGATTGACAAATAAAAATACTCAGACCTATATCAAAATTAACTGAGTAAAAGATGTAACAAATGGACATGAAGAATAACTCCTTTGTACATCGATATGTTAGATGTATATACTTTATTTCATCAATATCTCATCGGTGTGGAACAAATGTCCATTTGTTACATCTGGGAGATAACAAGAGAACACAAACAAGTTAATAAACTAGTTAAAGAACAGAACTAACAAGTCTAGGCAGAATGGCATATGGCTACACAAATTATAAAAAGCAAATGTTATATTGAATTACATTGTTTCCCTTGATTTTATGGCATAAAGGACAGGAAACTTGTCAAGAGTCAGCAAGAATAATAATGATCATACATTTATTATGACAAAATTGACTACACATTGATGTGGTTGTTGATATTCAGTTATTAAAGGGGGAAATATTAGCCGCATTAGGGCATAATTTTTAGCTGTCCATAGTAACTTCATAGTCCTTATCGTTTGACCATGAACATCTGCATTTCATAACAAATTCAAAATAATTTCTTTTTTGGTCAATTCCACACTGTTTATTATCTGAGTATCAGGTTGTTGAGTTATACCATATTTTTCTTATTGTTATCAATGCACACATAAATTGACAAAGTTTTCACAACTTAGGGGAAATATATAGTCGCATTTTTGCGAATCTTGTTTAGATTCAAAAAGCAATGTTTTTATGATGAACATAATAATCAACTGAAGCCACTAAAATCTTATGTAAAGCAATCCAAGTGAACATGGAAATTATATTTAATGATTTATTGATAATTGGATAATGGAAAAAAGGGTCAATCTGTGACCAACAAAAGGTTTCAGAATTTGTGATTTACGTAGCATATGTGAAGTCTACAACTTAAGTTTTTAGAAACTAGATTCTTCTAAAAAAGTGATGAACTGTTGTTGATATTCGGACAAAAGCACATGAAAATATATCTTGTTGACTTGATCATTTTAAGAACTTTGTGTGGTTAGCCATTCTCAGTGTAAATATGTAATGCTACCATATCAATGCTTTGTGAATAATGATAGCTAATGTTATGATGTTATAATGATGTTATGTTATTTTGAATAATCAAATTGCATATATATCTGAATCTTATCTTCCTCATTAGTAACTCGGGCAGTTTCTTCTTTTTGCGCAAAAATCTGCGGTCGTCGTAATATGTTCAGCTAATAGATTTAATTCACTGTTTCATTAGCGTTAGCCAAGGTCTTCTTCGCCACCATCCGGTATATCGGAAAGGCAAGAGACCCTGGGTTCAAGGTGGTTCTAACCCTAAAAAAGAAGTTGTTAAATAATGTAATTCTAACTTTTGAGGGAAAGACAAAATGTTCGTTCTTTACCTTGAAAACTGGCCATCAAAATTTGTGATATTTTGCGTTTTTACATTATCCCTATTTTTCAATATTGCCTTAATCATATAAGCACACTTTACCATTACATATTACCTCTTTTTGCAGGCATATCATTCCCAAATCAAAATGGCGATGCAAATTACTGCTACGAAAAGAGTTTTACAGCGTGCTGTCTTGCGTATGCTTCATGCAGATTCAAACAACTCCTTACCAACAAATTTCTTTCAGAAATCTCTACCTTATCTACCACTTCCAACACTTGAGGAAAGCATATCGTTGTATCTAGATCGACAAAAGTCTCTTCATGATTCGGAAATGTTCAAAAGAATGGAGAATCTGGCAAACAGCTTTTGTTGTGAATGGTCATGGAAAGCTATTACAAAAAGAATTAGTTGATTCTTACAGCAAAGATAAATATAAATACTTTGGAGGGAGGCGTTTTGTTAACAATCTTTTGAGAAGAAGATATTCAATCATTGAACAAACCAATGCAATGATTATTTGGAAGCTTGGGGCCAAAGATCCCCAATTGTTGCGTGCATCGAAAATTATTTCCAGCTTTGGCAGTTTGTTGACACCTATTAGAGAGAATACTTACGAGCCCATTGTAATGAACTATAACCCATTATTTGAAGGTGTTTTAAGAGAAACCAGTGAAAATCGCCGCACTCAAGTGGCTTCAGGGTTAGGCATGTTGCCATTTGACATGAAAACACATGTTAACGCTTTCAGTGCCTGCAGAATACCAGGCATTGACAAAGATACGATCAGTAGTTGTGACAAATCAAAGAACATCCTCATCATTCGAAATGGCCACTTATTCTCATTTGATGTGTTACGTGACAATGGGGAGGTGATAAGTCTTAGTGAGATTCATGGCACTTTGAAAGAGATTACAGAGCTTTCATACAAACCATCGCCAGCTCCTATAGCAGCACTAACAATTTTGGATAGACCGTCGTGGGCTAAATATCGCGATCACTTAGCAACCGATTCTCAAAATGCCGAATTATTAAAGATTATTGATGAAGCTATCCTGGTTATGTCCTTAGATAAACAGTTTCAAGAAGGGGAAGTTGAAAAGAATTCACTTAGGAATATACCCAGGGGATCGCTGGTTCGACAAAAGCAGTTACATGTGTGTTGACGAGAGTTCTGACTACTCCGCAGTTGGTGGAAATGGCATTGAAGCACATGCAGTTGTGGGAGGTGATCTAGCAGAGAGAGCGAAGGCGTTTTATGAAGCAATGGGAGATGTATCGATTAATAGTGGTTGCAAGTCCTCAACGTTAAAACATCTGAAATTCAATGTTGATGATCACATCCATACAGCAATCAAACAGGCAGAGAAGGCGTTCTATGAATTTCATAATAAGTTCCAATGTAAATCGTTTGCAAGAAAGGAAGTCAACAGCAGAGAATTTAAGAAGCGATTTCTTAATCCAAGTGCCATGGTAGTTCTTGGATTGCAAATAGCACTTATAAAGATGTACAATAAGCCTAAACTACTAAGTTCAGTTTTGCTTACTCCAAATTTCATCAACAGTCATACATTCGATAATATAGAGCCAACTCCGATTTTGGCTGACATTGCGCAAAAGTTTGTACATCAAGATAAGTTGGAGATGTCTTCATTAAGGAGTTATTCAGATGCTTCCTACTCAAACATCATACAAATGAGAATGGGGCATAATTTATTCACGGAGCATCTCATGGCACTTATTGATTTGTCACTGGAGATAGATCAACCAAGTGAATTTCTTAACAGTCAACTATTCCAAGATTCCATAAAGTCGTATGTCAATATTACAACATTCCCGCAAAAAATTGCTGCAAATATGGTATTTAGCGAGTTCCACGCCGGCTTGGCATTAACCTATCTGTTTAATGATGATGGCATGTATGGAGGCTTCATGTCTCTCAACAAGGGACCGCCTATGAAGGAATATTCAAACTTGTTTTTTGAAACTATGGAACAACTAGTCCATAAAATTTCCAGTTAGTTTTGATGTAAACTTGTTGTATTTTAGTACTAAATGCAAAACAAAAACCGAGTTTAAAATTCTAATTTTTTCTTTTCTACACAAATTAGTTCAACTCAACCCTAACTTGAGCTGACAACAAACATCAAGACTAAGTAACGAAAGCATTTCACAGTACAGAGAAATATATGTAACATGAACGAGATCGTGTTAGGGTAAACAGAACAGTTCAATTTAAACAGCATTTCGAACATTTCGATCTCTTAGAGCAATATTCAACTATCCGATCGCACAGTTTCTTGGTTTTTTCTGTTTTCTTAAGCATCTTGTTAATGGATCTTTCATGCGATGCTACGTTTTCGGAGCGAGAAATCACCGGCTCAATGATTGGTCCATCATTGTTGATAGGAATGCCGCATTTTACCAGTTGATTTGACTTTTGCCCATAGTATACCTCAAAAGCAGACCTCCAGCTAAACTCTTCTCGTTTGTCATTGTTTAGGCATTTCGTGTATTTTGATATTTCTTCACCCAGTTCATACCTTTTGTCCTCTCCATGACTAAATCATAGTTGATCTTCTTCCTAAAAATTCTATGATAATCTGCAAATCAGAACTTTTAGAAAAAAACAATCTGAATTTTGTAATGTAAGACAAGAAACAACTAAGTTGTTAAAAGATTTTCGTAACTTGAGCATGACATGATTTGAATTAATTTTTAGTTTGATAAAATGTATCATTATGATTATTTTTTTACTGTCAAAAAGTCAACTTTTTTTTACCGAGTTATGCACTTCATTTGTGTACTGTTATATATGTGAGTCCTGTTAAACACAATAACAAATTAGCAAAGTGAAAATACTTTACGAGGAGAAAGTTTCGCGGGAAGAAAGTTTTACGTTTTCGCGTTTTTTGGTCATTTTCGCGAAAGAAGCTGATTATGCGGATTTGCGAAAGTTTATTTCACGCGAAATGACCTAGGAAGCCAATTCGCGAAACTGAAATCGAAGATAAAAAGCCTCAAGTCTCAAATGTTTTCTTTCACTTATTTTTCTTTCGACAACACGAGTATTACCGTAACTATCCTAATTTAGTGAGCATTTCCGCTTTTCTGCAAACTAAAAGAAAAATTACTCGAATTGTGTTTTTTTTTTTTTTGTTTCACAAATTTTGCAATATGCAAGATAATCACTACTCGATAAAAGTCTTCTTTGGTTTATCATTGATTTGATTGGTACTCATCAATGAGAGGATTCCTTAAATGAAAGTGTTCCTAATTGATAGTGCGCACCTGACTACGAAAATGACTTTGATGTATTCTTACTTAGTCCCCACTTCTTTCGAAAATAATTGTTTTTATCCTAATTATGGTGCGCACCTCTTAAAATAATAATTTTTGGGTGTCCACTAAATTAGGATAAGTACTAAACCAATAAATCCTTTGTCTTATGTGTCAAAATTTCAAAATATTCAAAGAAAAAAAAGACATAAAATCCGAAAACCGCTAAAGTTTATCCATGCAAAATTCACTTTTGAACGCGAAAAATCATTTTACACGAAACGGATTTAGTCACTCCTTCGCGAAAGTAAATCCCTAAAATTTTGCGGTTTTTTTTCCTCGCGAAACTTTCTCCCCGCGAAACTTTCTCCCCGTAAAGTAAATATAATGTAAAATTGCTCAATTTATATGAAAATTTAAAAACAAAAATCTTCAAGAACTATTCCATTTTTCTAAGTCGCAGAAGCAAAATTTCAAATTCAAACATGGCACTGGCCAATTACGTTTGTGGCCCTTTGTTTTCCTGTGGTTTTGTAGTCTAAAACGATCAGAGCTGTCTTCACACGATGTTTATTGTTTTGTAGACCAATCCGTATCTCGTAACTGTTGCAAAGTGTGTCAGTATCACATTTACAAGCTTTCGGAGGTGCTTCCTCCATGATCACGTATAAATTTTTTTTTTTTTTGAACAATGTATAATTGATAGATAAAAAATATTGTCAAGAGACGTAAACTAAGGTGTCAAAATAAATAATTACAAAGAGAACATATCAAAAAATTATCAAATTTATTCAAATAATTCAAGCGGCATAGATTGAATGTCCCTGTTAAGAATAGGTTTGTCACGGTTTATTAAGAGACTCTCCTTCAGTGTGAGTTTGAAGTCATTGGACTCACGTGTCAAAATTTTAAAATCATCAAATGAAGGAGAGGTATGACAAGATAATGAATGTTCGAAGACTGCGGTATAACTGTTAGGTTGTATAGACTTCTTCTTACCAGTAAGGTGAGAAATACCTAGATGTTCACAAATCCGAACTTTGAAATGGCGTTTGGTTTTGCCATAATTAGAAGCATTGCAGCCGCTACACTTGTAACAATTAGCAAGTCCGGATTGTAACAACTTAGGTATTCCATCTTTAAAACGAAAGAGAGATTGTAACCTAACATTGGCTCGAAAAATTAAGCGAAGGTTACAATGTGGTAACTTCAATGTTAGGTTACAGTTAGGTTATGCTACAGTTAGGTTACAATCTCTCACCTCTGAAAGCTTGTAAATTATCTGTTTCCGTACGTTCCAACAGTATATTGTATACATTTTTTACATTTTACATTTTATATACATTTTCAAAAGCTTCAAGAAAAAAATAGAATAGGTAGATAAATAATGATGATCTATTTCTGAACGCTCTAAAACTACATTGTATTTTTTATTGCAACAAATTTTAGTGCATGTAAATGAAAATCTCCGTAAAGTTTTCTCTGTAACGTAGTTCCGTAGTTCCGTAAAGTAACGTGGTAACTTCTGTAGCTTTACTGAGATTTTTATTCACATGTACGTAAAATGTTTTACAATAAAAAATACAATGTAGTTTTCGAGCGTTCAGAAATAGATCATCATTATTTATCTACCTATTCTGTGTTGCAGTATTTTTTTCTTGAAGCTTTCGCAAATGTATGAACAGTTTTTTTTCATGAGAAGAGGATGAATGAACATAGTTTTAGTCATAAGGGCTTACAAAAAATTTTACGTACATGTGAAATAAACTTAAGGGATTGGTGAGAAGCGGAAGCTAATTATAACAAATTATAACAATCCATAAAAAAATTTATAGTGATAAACTACTGTCTTATTTGCACCTCCAATATTTTTCAAGATCACAATACAGTGTTCATCATATGAGACTGAAGAACAAAAAGTTGCTATGGGAAACAAAACGCGAAGGTGTTATTGGGAAGAATGGTACGATATAAATGGTACAATATAAATAATCCAGGCTGTAAACTCTCCGACATTAATGTCTGCATTATTTGCTCTTTCTAATATCGCCATTTTCAATATCTTCATTAACCAATTACATTGTTTGATGATCATCGGAGGTTTTTTCTGCTTTTCGATATGTGAAACAAAAAGCCGCATGGCTAGGAGACTCCATGATTGCCATAACACTATTATCAACAATTATCAAACAAAATATGTGATACTTGATATTGTGTAATATGATAAATATTTAATCCTTCGATGGTCAAGTTTCCGATGCTCTATTGAATGGTACAAAACGTTTTGCAATTTGACCTATTTCATTCAGCTGGCACAAAACTATGACGTAACGTCACGTGATAACAAGGACCTAATTAGAAAGGTATCAAGTGGAAATTGAAACCTGACCATTCAAAGATGAAATGTCAATCAATAAAAAATTTGATGACACGGGTCGCCCGTTTGTTATTAAAATATCCGTCTAAAAGTAACAATATTTTTGAGTAGTAATAACTTTCATTAAAATGGAAAACCTTTTCCCAATATTGGTTAATTCTCCAAAAGGACTGTCAAACTTGAAATCAGCACCTTCTAATTGTTCTTTGTGTAAATTTTTAAGAAGGAACTGTTTCCACCCAAAGCATGGTAATGTAGGTGGGAGACAGAATGTTTTTTTTTTCCTAATTTATTATTATACTAGTATCCCGGGTAAAAACTTTTTACCGAACTTAACTTCGAAAACATGTGTAAAAGTTTCTACAGGCATTAATTTTTTAATTCATTTCTTACATTCAGAAGATTAAAAACAGAAACAAATAGCAACATGGCTCAGAATAATATATTTATACGCAGAAGAGAAGTTATTTTAATGTAAAAAAATGGCAATATATAACACAGAACTGTTTACCCAGACATACGAAAGCAAACATTACAAAATGGTAATTCAAAACAAATTGATACCTTCCAACTTTTTCTTTTGTTCCAAAGTTACTACTCGACTGCAACCATTAACGAATTTTTGAAATGATATGTAGTCTGTTCTTCCCAAAACCATCAATGTCATGATTAAAACCATGAGTTTCATTTCTTTATGCTTTTTTTATTATTACCTAAAAAATTAATACTTGAATTGTAATACCGAAAACCTAATCATGCTATAACAATATTGAAATAAAAAATAAAACAAAAAGAAAGAAAAAACAAAAAGAAAATTCAAGTACGCATTTATCCTAAAGATAACAATTAAAAACAAAATTTGGTCTATAAAGTCAACCGATATTGTGAGTCAATACGGATTCACTCAACACTGGAGCTGAACAGAATAAAGACTTTTACCTGGCATACACAACCAAACATCAAATTAATAAAAATAATTGAAACAACAAAATGCCCTACTTTCACCAAAACCATAATTGAATACCCAGAAGATATTAAAAGCAACAAATAAAAACATAATGCTAAACTTATATACCTAGCAAGTATGTATGTAGCAATTCACATAACACAAAATAATGAATGCCGTAAACAAATATATATAAACTGAAGAAAAATATACCCCAGCAATGCTTCTTTTTTGTAGTACAATCGCAATGAATCCATTCTTCTCTTAAATAACCTTCTCAACATACCATGTGTTTCATTTATATATTTACAAATTTCGTTTATAAATAGCTACACTTTTTCTTTTCTGACCTAAAAGAAAAAGATTTCAGTAAAGAACAGCTACAATACTTACTACTACTGCAACCATATTTAAGCAAACCAAAACAAAAGGCATAAATGGCTGGCAGAAAGGCATGCAGACAAAGCATCAAACGTCGTGAACAGATACAATTTGACAGCATAACACGTTCCCTACTTCCACAGCCATGAGAAAGGAAAACAGTCATAGCTGTGGGACCATTTTTAATTGATCTGTAAATAAATAAATCAAATCTTCTTTGCTAACTATAAAAATAATAATAGCGCGCGTTACCAAAACAAATTACTCTCGTCTTCGTTTTTCATCCAGTAGTATATAAACTAAACGAAATAACTCATATAATAAGATATCTATTCAAAGTTATAGTATTTAATCTTTCAAAGCTAAAGCAAACAACTAACTCACTTACACGCGCCACCCGTGTTCTTTTATTAATAAGAGTAAAAGTTTAGCAATAAACACGATAATAAAACGTTTTGTAATAATAACAATACCTTCGTGCATACAAACCTGTGTTTCTTCGTCAGTGCTGCCTAAAACAATCAAATTTCAATTGAAATATTCGTATACAAAAAGAAACACGTCTTCTTCGCGAAGTTTCTTGCTCACGAAATGATCGTTGACAAATTTCGAGCGAAGAAATTGCATTGCTCGCACTCCTCCAAAGACGTTTTTCGGCTGATTTCCACTGCGCAAACCAAAAATAACAAAACGGAGGAGCATATACTAATCGCGGAAAATCAAAAAAAATGTCTGTCGCTTTGGCGTGGTTTTACGACAAAAAGGGAAAAAATAAGAAGGATTTGACCGTGAAAAAAAAACAAATATGTCACTCTCTAAAATAAAAGTGTGACACACAGCGCGGATTATTATAATAAGACTAGTATCCCGGGTAAAACCTTTTTACCGAACTTAACTTCGAAAACATTAGGTCAAATCCACCATTCCCGTGTACGTACCCCGTGACGAAAAAATAAATCATGGAATCGCAACTCAAAAGTGTACCCATGTCGTAGAGCTTGAAAAACTGAGCAAAAAAATGTATGGCATTGTTTCGCTACGACCAACCGTTGCAGAGATATCATCGGTCAAAGATTGTGATGACGTCATATCCGCAGTACCAAATAAAATTTAGGACCAAATATTGCGTCACTCCATTACCCGTGTCACCGACCCTAAAAAACGTCAGTTATCGCTATTGGTTTTCGAGATATTTCCCTAAAAACGTCGCGTTCGATTGGGGATGCAATGCAATGATCCCCCGTGATCATAAAAAAACTGACGTCAAATGATGCCACGTGCTTTTGGAATGATCGTGAAAAAAGTGTCTCTCGCATCTACGTGGTTTTACGCGCACATAAGAGGACGATGACCGTAAATTAAAACTAAATATGTCACTCTCTAAAATAAAAACCGGATGCACAATCGCGAATTAGTATAATAAGATAGATGAAATATTAGAAAAATTTACTAGTATCCCGGGTAAAAACTTTTTACCGAACTTAACTTCGAAAACATTAGGTCAAATCCACCATTCCCGTGTACGTACCCCGTGACGAAAAAATAAATCATAGAATCGCAACTCAAAAACATCCCAGGCGGTGTTGCTCGCCACCCATGTTCAGTATGCGTTGTGTTGCGAAATTTAACTCGTGTAAAAGTTTCTACAGGCATTAATGTTTTAATTCATTTCTTACATTCAGAAGATTAAAAACAGAAACAAATAGCAACATGGCTCAGAATAATATATTTATACGCAGAAGAAAAGTAACTTTAATGTAAAAAAAAATGGCAATATATAACACAGAACTGTTTACCCAGACATACGAAACCAAACATTACAAAATGTTAATTCAAAACAAATTGATACCTTCCAACTTTTTCTTTTGTTCCAAAGTTACTACTGGACTGCAACCATTAATGAATTTTTGAAATGATATTTAGTCTGTTCTTCCCAAAACCATCAACGTCATGATTAAAACCATGAGTTTCATTTCTTTATGCTTTTTTTATTATTACCTAAAAGCATAATATTTCAATTGTAATACCGAAAACCTAATCATGCTATAAGAATATTGAAATAAACAACAACAAAAAAAAAAAGAAAAAAAAAATTAAATTCAAGTACGCATTTATCCTAAAAACAATAACTAAGAACAAAAATTTACACCCAGAAGTCACAAATAAATAAAATCATAATGCCAAAGTTAATTACCCAGGCATAGTACGTAAACGATTACCATAACACAAAATAATGCATTAACATGAAAAAATAAAAAAATAAGAAAAATTCCATGAATTAGAATGTCGCATAAACAAATACAGGTATATACATCCACTGGGAGCATTATCAAAAACAAATTCAAATTATGATGCTGATAATAGTCGGAAAGTCAGACAGAGATACATTACACATGAAACAACAGTGAATAATTATTAGCTGGATGACGAAGAAGAACATGATCAAACTAAATACCCAAGTATTCCCAAACTCATAATATAAAGATGATACTTTCCTAAATGACGTTTATTTGTTTTTACTTTCTTTCTTGTGAAAAAGGAACAAATCTAAATGAATAAACCATGCAGAAGAAGACACTATAATCACATTTAAAAAGTAAAAATACGCTTAAATGAATAAAATCTATAAAGATCATGTATGATGTAGCTACAGCCAAAGAGCCTTTCAACAGCAACAGCTTACGCTTGCCTCATGGTCACAACTCTGGAACCATTTTTGTTTTTGTAAATAACAGAACAATATAATAATACAGAATAATAATAAGTAACATCACCTTTGCTAAGCATGCTGTTGTTAACAATAACAACGATGCTCCACCACATCCAAGTTATTCGCCCCGTAAAGTTTTTCTTTCTTTTTCGTCTTTCTGTACTGATATGCTAACGAAGAAAACAATCAGTTTTTCGTATATTTATGTCCACTTCTTAATTAAATCTCTACGAAGTGGTAGCTCAACGAAAACGATAAAAAAACAAAAGCATTTTACCTGAGTAAAGATCTTTCTGCAGGCATCCGTTTTTAAGTTCTAGAAACAAAAAAGGAAAGGTATTATAATAAGTAAAGTTAGTAAATAAGTAAAAGATTCTTGTACATTCTGCACTGTAAACAATAATGTACTCTACTTGATAAACCCGAAAAGAAAACGATCCCGAAACTTAAATTTTTTTCAGTTCTTTCGTCGATTTGCTTCCACACTTGTTAGTTCAATCTTCACAATACGTTTTTTCGCAGAAACTACCTAAAACAATCAAATTTAAATTAAAATATTCGTATACAAAAAGAAACACGTCTTCTTCGCGAAGTTTCTTGCTCACGAAATGATCGTTGACAAATTTCGAACGATTAACATTGCATTGCTCGCACTCCTCCAAAGACGTTTTTCGGCTGATTTCCACTGCGCAAGCCAAAAATAACAAAACGGAGGAGCATATACTAATCGCGAAAAATCAAAAAAATCACTCTCGCTTTGGCGTGGTTTTACGACGAAAAGGGAAAAAATAAGAAGGATTAGACCGTGAAAAAAAAACAAATATATCACTCTCTAAAATAAAAGTGTGACACACAATCGCGAATTAGTATAATAAGACTAGTATCTCGCGTAAAAGTCTTTTACGGCTATAATTTCGAAAAGGATGTGTCGAAAATAGGCGACCAAAAATTAAATCACAAAATCGTGACTGGAAAGTGTTCCCATGTTGTAGAGCTCGAAAAGCTGATCAAAAAAATGTATGGGATCGTTTCGCTACGACCAACGGTTGCAGAGATATCGTCGATAAAAGATTTTGATGACGTCATAGCCGCAGTACTAAATTAAATTTAGACCCAAATGTTGCGTCACCCCATCACCCGTATTGCCGACCCTAAAAAACGTCAGTTATCCCTATTGGTTCTCGAGATATTTCCCCAAAAACGTCGCGTTCGATTGGGGATGCAATGCAATGAATCCCCCGTGATAAGGTAAAAAAAACTGACGTCACGCCGCGTGCTATTATACTAATCGTCAATTATCAATGGTCTAACGAAAAAATGACCACGATTAAGAAGATTTTGACCGTAAATTTTAAAAAAACACAACACTCTCTAAAATAAAAGTGGTATGCACACACGCGAATTAGTATAAGTAGACTAGTAACCTGGGTAAAAACTTTTTACCGAACTTAACTTCGAAAACATTAGGTCAAATCCATCATTCCCGTGTATGTACCCCGTGACGAAAAAATAAATCATAGAATTGCAACTCAAAAGTGTACCTATGTTGTAGAGCTCGAAAAACTGATCAAAAATATGTATGGGATCGTTTCGCTACGACCAACCGTTGCAGAGATATCGTCAATCAAAGGTTTTGATGACGTCATAGCCGCAGTACCAAATTAAATTTAGGCCCAAATGTTGCGTGACCCCATTACCCGTATCGCGAACCCTAAAAAACGTCAGTTATCCCTATTGGTTCTCGAGATATTTCCCCAAAAATGTCGCGTTCGATTGGGGATGCAATGCAATGGTTCCCCGTGATCATAAAAACATCTGACGTCAAATGCCACGTGCTATTATACTAATCGTGAATGTGTCTTGCGTGGGCGAACTGCCGCTATATGACCACGATTAAGAAGATTTTGACCATTAAAAAACAAAAACACAACACTCTCTAAATTAAAAGTGGGATGCACACACGCGGATTAGTATAATAAGATAGTATCTCGCGTAAAAGTTTTTTACGACTTTAATTTCGAAAAGAATCTGCAGAAATACGACGCGTTCCCGTGTGTGTACCCCGTGACGAAAATTTTAATAACGGAATTGGAAATGGAAAGTGTGCCCATGTTGTAGAGCTTGAAAAACTGATCAAAAAAATGTATGGGATCGTTTCGGTACGACCAACCGTTCCGGAGATATGGTCGGTCAAAGATTTTAATGACGTCATAGCCGCAGTACCAAATAAAATTTAGGCCCAAATGTTGCGTCACCCCATCACCCGTGTTGCCGACCCTAAAAAACGTCAGTTATCGCTATTGGTTCTCGAGATATTTCCCCAAAAACGCCGCGTTCGATTGGGGATGCAATGCAATGGCTCCCCCGTGATACGACAAAAATAACTGACGTCATGCCGCGTGCTATTATACTAATCGCCAATTATCAATGGTCTAACGAAAAAATGACCACGATTAAGAAGATTTTGACCATTAAAAAACAAAAAAACAAACACTCTCTAAAATAAAAGTGGGATGCACACACGCGAATTAGTATAAGTAGACTAGTTTCCCGGGTAAAACCTTTTTACCGAACTTAACTTCGAAAACATTAGGTCAAATCCACCATTCCCCCCGTGTACGTACCCCGTGACGAAAAAATAAATCATGGAATTGCAACTCAAAAGTGTACCCATGTTGTAGAGCTCGAAAAACTGATCAAAAAAATGTATGGGATCGTTTCGCTACGACCAACCGTTAGAGAGATATCGCTGATCAAAGATTTCGATGACGTCATAGCCGCAGTACCAAATAAAATTTAGGCCCAAATGATGCGTCACCCCATCACCCGTATCGCTGACCCTAAAAAACGTCAGTTTTCCCTATTGGTTATCGAGATATTTCCCCAAAAACGTCGCGTTCGATTGGGGATGCAATGCAATGGTTCCCCGTGATTTTAAAAAAACTGACGTCAAATGATGCCACGTGCTTTTGGAATGATCGTGAAAAAAGTGTCTCTCGCATCTACGTGGTTTTACGCGCACATAAGAGGACGATGACCGTAAATTAAAACTAAATATGTCACTCTCTAAAATAAAAACCGGATGCACAATCGCGAATTAGTATAATAAGATAGATGAAATATTAGAAAAATTTACTAGTATCCCGGGTAAAAACTTTTTACCGAACTTAACTTCGAAAACATTAGGTCAAATCCACCATTTCCGTGTACGTACCCCGTGACGAAAAAATAAATCATAGAATCGCAACTCAAAAACATCCCAGGCGGCGTCGCTCGCCACCCATGTTCAGTATGCGTTGTGTTGCAAAATTTAACTTGTGTAAAAGTTTCTACAGGCATTAATTTTTTAATTCATTTCTTACATTAAGAAGATTAAAAACAGAAACAAATAGCAACATGGCTCAGAATAATATATTTATACGCAGAAGAGAAGTAACTTTAATGTAAAAAAAATGGCAATATATAACACAGAACTGTTTACCCAGACATATGAAACCAAACATTACAAAATGTTAATTCAAAACAAATTGATACCTTCCAACTTTTTCTTTTGTTCCAAAGTTACTACTCGACTGCAACCATTAATGAATTTTTGAAATGATATGTAGTCTGTTCTTCCCAAAACCATCAACGTCATGATTAAAACCATGAGTTTCATTTCCTTATGCTTTTTTTATTATTACCTAAAAATTAATACTTGAATTGTAATACCGAAAACCTAATCATGCTATAACAATATTAAAATAAAAAATAAAACAAAAAGAAAGAAAAAACAAAAAGAAAATTCAAGTACGCATTTATCCTAAAGATAACAATTAAAAACAAAACTTGGTCTATAAAGTCAACCGATACTGTGAGTCAATACGGATTCACTCAACACTGGAGCTGAACAGAATAAAGACTTTTACCTGGCATACACAACCAAACATCAAATTAGTAAAAATAATTGAAACAACAAAATGCCCTACTTTGACCAAAACCATAATTGAATACCCAGAAGATATTAAAAGCAACAAATAAAAACATAATGCTAAACTTATATACCTAGCAAGTATGTATGTAGCAATTAACATAACACAAAATAATGAATGCCGTAAACAAATATAAACTGAAGAAAAATATACCCCAGCAATGCTTCTTTCTTAAATAACCTTCTCAACATACCATGTGTTTCATTTATACATTTGTAATTTCGTTTATAAATAGCTACACTTTTTTCTTTTCTGACCTAAAAGATTTCAGTAAAGAACAGCTACAATACTTACTACTACTGCAACCATATTTAAGCAAACCAAAACAAAAGGCATAAATGGCTGGCAGAAAGGCATGCAGACAAAGCATCAAACATCGTCAATAGATACAATTTGACAGCATAACACGTTCCCTACTTCCACAGCCATGAGAAAGGAAAACAGTCATAGCTGTGGGACCATTTTTAATTGATCTGTAAATAAATAAATCAAATCAAATCTTCTTTGCTAACTATAAAAATAATAATAGCGCGCGTTACCAAATTCATAAAATCTCCGTCGATCTAATACTGGATTCTCCCAACCTTACTTTCATCCAGTAGCATATAAACTAAACGAAAGAACTCATATAATAAGATATCCATTCAAAGCTATAGTATTTAATCTTTCAAAACTAAATTAAAACCATTCCTTACTGTGTAAATAAACATCATTTTGTTCTGCATTTCTTCACTACACTTTCTTCTGTATAGCGATATTTGATAACTAAAACGTAAACAAACATTTAAATACATTTAAATACAAATACATGTTTCTAACTTGTTCTTTTATTAATCAAAAATAAAAGTTTTATAATAATACCTTTTGTTCGTTCGATCTTTCTGCAGCTAATTTTTAAAACTTCACTGCACTTCTTCTGTATATCTAATATGATTTTTCATTGTAAACAAACGATAATAAAACGTTTTATAATAATAACAATACCTTCGTGCATACAAACCTGTGTTTCTTCGTCAGTTCTTTCGTCTAAAACAATCAAATTTAAATTAAAATATTCGTATACAAAAAGAAACACGTCTTCTTCGCGAAGTTTCTTGCTCACGAAATGATCGTTGACAAATTTCGAACGATTAACATTGCATTGCTCGCACTCCTCCAAAGATGTTTTTCGGCTGATTTCCACTGCGCAAACCAAAAATAACAAAACGGAGGAGCATATACTAATCGCGGAAAATCAAAAAAATCGTTCTCGCCTTGACGTGGTTTTACGACGAAAAGGGAAAAAATAAGAAGGTTTTGACCGTGAAAAAAAAACAAATATATCACTCTCTAAAATAAAAGTGGTATGCACAACGCGAATTAGTATATATAGATTATACTATGTTATTTAGGAAGTTCGTATGCTAAAATTGCTTAGACATTTTTCATATTACTTTTGTGTTGTTTTCGTGAAGTGAACGACTAGGATTTTGAAGCACAGCTTGAAATCTGAAATTTTGTCAACAATACATTTTATTTTTGTATATGTTTTAGCTCTAAATCTTTCATTCGATAAATTTTATTCAATACACTAATTTTTGGCAGATCTTGCCTTAAAAAATTTTTACAAATTGTCGTTCTTCGTGTTTTTCTTCTTTCTGTCCTCCAAACCTGGTGTGATCATGATCAATAAGACCTTTTTATATTTCTTTCTTGTTTTTTTTTATGTATTGTGACGCAAGGAAGTTTCGTAACAACGAGTGTAGAACAAAGAGGAACTTCCTAAATAGTACTAGTTGTAACACGCACATTCTGTAAATAAAATTTTAAATTCATCGAAAAAGGTTCATAGTATTTGTAAACAAAGTCTATAAATTGTTTTATGAAAAAAAATTGATCTCAATCATTTCAAAACAAAGTGATCACGTGAAAATTAATTATAGACGACGACGACGACGACGACGACGAAACCCTATTCAAATAGCCAGGTGGGTAAAGCCACTGACTAATGAAAAAGCGGACTGTAAGCGAAAAAATTTGTGATCGAGCGCAGAAACATAAAAATAAATATGGTGTCGAAGCTTGCAAAAAAGTTAAGAAAATGCATTTTTAAAAGGGAAAATAGGTTTGTTGTGAGAGAATTTGGCTTCGGCAATTATTTTGCCGAAGCGAAGGTGTAAAAAGAGGCTTTTGCTTCGGCAAATGCTTCGGCAATTGCCGACTGCCGAAGTGAATTACGAGGGCTGTGTAAACTTTGGCTATATTTTGTTTCGAATAAAAGTTTGAAGCGCAGATTTCTAATGGATTTTTTGCTTTAATATTTTTTTTTAAAAAGTTTTTTTTTCTTTTGGCTCTTACAGAATTTCTTTAACAAATCTTAATCTTATTTTGATTATAAAATACGTATCCATGGTTTCAGTTCACACATTTCTTTTGTTTGTAGCAAATACTTTCTGATATTACTTGTTAAGCCTTATTTACACTTTTTGAAAGTTATATTAGCATCAGTGTGACATAGGCCTAAGAGATAACAAAAAGTAACAAACGTTTTGTTTGTTTTTGTTTCCTTTGCATAGCTTGCAATGTATATCTTGCTGTGTGTACAAATTGGAATGCTTGAGCGCGGGGGCATTTTTAGCTAAAGCTACATGCTAGTAGGATAGACATTTAACGTAGATAGGATAAGTTTTTTGGCTTTTTGAGTACCATTTTTTTCATCATTTTGCATAATATGACCAACAGTAATTTCCGTGAAAATGTTCATTTCCCTTTGAGAGTAAAAATAAGTTCTTGCGAAATCTCCATTGAAAACAAAACCGCAAAAATCCGCGAAAATTAGTACCCTTTTTTTCCGCGAAATTTCTAAAAAATTCCCTTAAGCAAAGTCCACTTAAGCAAAATAAGTTCTTTGCAAATTATTTTCACAAAAAAGTAAATTCCTGCTCTGGTGGACACACATTTGCGAAAGTAATCATCTCTTATAGGCGACTTTCTTTGCGAAATGAATTGAAAATGGAATAACGAACAAACTATGACGTAAATGAAATTGAGTTTCAAAAGATCTTTTGTTGAAAATCGTAATCACTTGAAAGTAAAGTCCAAAAGTAATTGCCCCCGCAGCGAGCGTAAGCGAGCGAGGAGGCATAGTAGTTTCACGAGATAGGCGAAAGTCAGTTTTCGATTTTGCTCATCATCATCTTCCAACTTTTCGTGTTGCTGTTACACGGCAGTATTAAAATTACTTTTACTTTTTTCCGACGTGAGAGGCGAAATACGAAGTTCATGAGCAAGGTATTCTTTTTTTAACTAAAACTGACACTTCAGAAATGAATCTTTATTCAATCTCTGAAGGCCCACAAAATGTGGGAGATCTGCGTGTTGCAGATAAAGCTAGCAATGATGAGACTTCGAATGAAGTATATGTAGCTCTATCTGTAGATTCAGCTTTTACTGAGATTTCCAGTTGTACCAGGCCAACTGAAAGCAGCTTGAATAATCAAATACATTTTAGAAATGCTTGTAGACAACAGCGATCCAATTTTTCTTGTGCTGTTGATTGTTTTCTAGAAATTAGCTATGCTATATTGTACAGTCATTTAAAGTATATTTCAAGGTCTGAATTTTTTGACTTAGTTTGTGGTAGTGCAAACTTCTATCAAATCATAATTACCTCTTTTGAGGGAAATTTTGTCAAGTTTAGTGATTATGAACAGAATCTGGCAGATATTCGTCAGCCTGTATGGGACTATTTGGTGGAACATTGTCCATCATTTGTTAACAGGGACATGGAAGCTCAATTTTCAGAAATCTTTTCAAGTTGTCTTTTCAACTACTTGACAGCAGATGAGAAAGCACTTTTTCAATCAAGATATTGCCTTAAAGCATTCTGTAGCAGTTGCAATAATGATTTCGAAATTGAATTGCCTACTATGGTTAATTACATGTCAGAACTTGATTTAGGAAATTTGGATAATTTATATAACTGGCCAAATTTACTGAATCCGCTAGCACGGAATAATTTTTTGCAATGTTATTGTGAGAAACTTTGTGAAGCAACTACACGTATTTTTTTTTATAAGAAACCAGTTTATAAGAAACTCTAGTCGCTCGAGCTCGGAAACCTAAGAAACTATGTAGTAAGCTCACTCTATTCTAAGAAACTGAGAAATTTTGAGAGGTAAATTTTTTCCCTCGTTTTTTTAAGAATGAAAGATTTGTCTTTTTAAAGCAAAAGAAAAGAATCTTGTTTCCTGATGGAACAGACGATTATGTCAAGTTAGACGATTTCGATGGCATTGAAATGATTCTTTTGTAAAGACATAAACACTCTTCAGTTTTTGTGCAAGCACTGCAATAAAAAAGATAAGCATAAAAGTTTGTTCTCTGTGGCATTCCTCTCAATAAGGCAAAAATTCTTAGTGTATGATAAGAAACCCTTAAGAAACTTTTCTAGTAAATTTAGGGTAAATCTGTTAGAAACTGGCTAGAGACCCAAAAGCTTAGTTTCTTATAAAAAAAAAAACGTGTATTGAGAATTTCATTCTTCCTAAAATATGTTTAATAGAATTCAGCAAAAATTCCATTTCTGGTAAAGAATTCAAGGAACAGATAATGATACAAAATCATTTATTTGTTCTTAAAGGCATAATAAGACATCAGCATCAACATTTTACATGTGCTGTAGTAACTGATGATTCTGGAAGATGGGTTTATTTAGATGACTTGAGTGATAATGTGTTTCATTATTCAAGTTTGAATGACCTGTGTAGCATCAGACCACATGGCTGGTTTTTCTTTGTATACGTTAGAGAAATTGCTGATGGTGTTGATCTAAAAAATCTAGATATTCATTTTAGCGTTGACGAGTCTTCCTCTAAAATTATGAATGCAAAGAAAAGCAAATATTGTGATATTCTGAAGAACTATCCTTTGCGTAGTAAATCAAAATCCTATCTTGAAGATCGACATGAATATGATAGAAAATATTATGAGAGAAATCTGACAAAACGGAAAGATCAGTCTAAAGTGAATTACGAAAGGAATGAGCCCAAACGGAAACATCAGTTTAAAGAAAATTATGAAAACAATGAGGCCAAACGGAAAAATCAGTTTAAAGAAAATTACGAAAGGAATAAGGAAACTCGAAAGGAAAAATTTAAAAAGTATTATGATATGAAAAAAGAAGATATTAAGGCTAGACGGCGTCAGCATTACCATTCTACAAAGAAGCAACTACAGAAAAATCAAAATAGTAATGAAGTTAAAGTTTGTTATAGCAAAAGTGAATTTCTGAAAAAGAAATTTCATAAGAGCCTAGAAATGACTATTATTCAGTGTAAGACATGTAAGGAGGCTTGGCCTTTGCCCAGTTCATCTAAAAAGTTAAAAACTGATTATGAATGTTTACGGTGTACAAGAGAAAAAAGTTTTCCAAAGAAATTTAGTCAAGAAAATGATATGGTTCCAAGCTCTGTACCACTACAGCTTCAAGGTTTAACTCAGATTGAGGAGATGCTTATTGCTAGAGCATTTCCAGTGATCCAGGTTTACACAAAGCCAAGTGGTGGGCAGAAAGCATATAAAGGACATGTTGTTGCTCTTCCACAAGATGTTCAGCATGTAGCTAATGTTTTGCCAAGATATCCAAGTGATATTCCTGTGATTGTGTTTAAATTTGATGGTAAGAATAATAACTCTAAAGAGCTCAAAGTACGTAGGCAGAAGGTGTTAGATGCTTTATTGTGGCTTACTGGTAAAAATGAGAATGGAGAACCTAATAACTTTTTGTATAAAGATGTGACTATTGATTTGAACAGATTTGATTGCTTACCAGAAAATGATTATCTAGACTTACCAAAAAATTTTGATTTTGCTGATAGGGAGGATGATTTCGATGATGAAATTGATGAGGCTGAAATTCCAGATTTTGGACCAAAAAATGACAATGATGAAAGGGTATATGATGAGAATACAGAAATGGGAAGTTTTGTTCCTACTAAATTGCAATCTAAAGTAGAAAAAGAAATTCTTAATGATTCTGTTTTAAAACCAGAAACTTGGAAAGTAGATAGTATTGCTCTGAATGAATTTAAGACAGAATATCTGGCAAGTTTAGCATTTCCAACTTTATTTCCTGATGGGAAAGGAGACCCAACAAAATTAAGCACTGTTAAAACTATAGCTAAAAGTGACACTGAGGCTTTTTCTGAGAAAATAAAGCATTTGATAAAGTTTGCTGAAAGAATTGATAATAAATGGGTATACAGATTTGCAACCCATCCACGATTTGCTTTTTGGGCTTACAATATTCTTTATCGTAGACGTTTGCTAGGGCAGGGTAGCTTTTATTTGAAACAAAACCCTGGTGATGCCAATTTAACAATTGACGAGCTACAAGATATGGTTAGAACTGGAACTCATTCAGTTGTGATTAAGAAGTTAATGCGTTATGCGAAAAATGTAACAGGTACGAATGCCTATTGGAGCAATGCTAAAGAACAATTAAAAGCTATTATTAACCAAGCTGGAGCACCAACAATCTTTTGGACTCTGTCTTGTGCAGAGTTTCATTGGCCAGAATTTCATGCTTTATTTTCAAACGACAAAGATCAAGATAGTAATAGCTTGCGTAATAACATTTTGAATAATCCCCATGTAATAGATTGGTTTTTACTGTGAGAGTTGAAAATTTTGTTAAGCATTGGCTTTATGAGTCTATGGGGGCAGAGTGGTATTGGTATAGATTTGAATATGCTGTTATGAGAGGCTCCATTCATTGTCATGGAGTTGCGAAACTTAAAAATGACCCTGGCTTATGCCATTTAACACAAATAGCTTTAAATGGTCATTTAGCTGAGGAAAAACTGCCTTTTGAAAATGATCCTGAAAATATTGTTGTACTCACTAAATATATTGATAATGGGAAAGCTGCTGCAGAACAAGTTTGTGATTATGTAGATTCTCTTGTGACTGCATGGAATCCATCCATGCCAGAAGATGGTTGGGTGAGGCCAACCTGTCACCCATGTAAAAGACAGGTTGATGAAATACATGAGCAAGATCTTGATGATGACTATGCAGATTTGTTAAATTGTGTACAAAGGCATACTAAATGTAGTTCAGCTTATTGTCTTCGCAAAAGAACTAATGGTGAACAATACTGCAGGTTTAACTTTCCTTTTGAGCTTTGTGATAAAACTCACATCGGATTTGAACAGATAAAAACTAAGAATAATGGTGTTCAATTTAGACCCAAGATTGTTTTGAAACGTAATGATTCCAGGGTTAATAGACATCAGCGTGTACAGCTTCAATCATGGAGAGCAAATACTGATATTCAGCCAATCATTGATTATAATGCCTGTTTGGAATATTTAGCTAAGTATGCTGCAAAAGCAGAAAAGCTATCAGATGTGGCTAGAGATGCTTTTGTTTCGATTGTAGATAATTTAAAAGGTATTGAACAAACAAGATCTATTATTCAGAAGCTAATGATCAGAGCTGTTGGAGAACGCGACTTTAGTGTTCAGGAAGTTATGCATAATATACTTTCACTAAAAATGCATAGTTGTTCCTTTCAAGTAATAAATGTGTCCGTGGAAGGATCAAGAAAAGTGGAAATTAAAGATGGTGAAGTTGAAACCGAACCTTCATTGTTAGATCACTATGCTAGCAGAGCTAATTTAAAAGGACTAGCCGCCAAGGCGGCGTCGCTCGCCGCCCAGGTTCAGCCTGCGTTGTGTCACCTCCCAAAGAGTTCACGAAATATGGAATTAAGGAATTGACAATACAAAGTATCACCATCTTGTAGAGCTCGAAATTCTGAGCAAGAAAATGTATGGGATCATATGTCTATGACGCACCGTTACGGAGATATCGTCGATCAAAGATTTTGATGACGTCACACACCCGTCGCAAAAAACATTTGGCCTAAATTTTTTCGTCACCCCATAACCTGTATCGCGGACCCCAAAAAACGTCAGTTATCCCTATTGGTTATCGAGATAATTTTCCCTAAACGTCGCATTCGATTAGGGTCTCAATACAATGGTTTCACACTGACGTCGCGCACAAGAAGAGAAATAATTTATGTGTGATCTTACATTGCTGACTCTCTTTCGCAGTTCACATCTACCATTTTGCGTAACAGACAAACGGACAAACAGAGAATCGGCTATTAATATATAGACTAGCCGCCAAGGCGGCGTCGCTCGCCGCCCATATCCACCTGCTCTGTGTATCACTGTATCAATAAACGTCAAATTTCCTTATAAACGGCTCGTACAACTTGTGTTCAACCAGAAGCAGATTCAAAGTCACAACCTCTGGTAAAACCAATCTTTTCTCAGTGTAACAATACACTCAAAACGTATAGAGAGAAAATTTCAACTTGTTATTAACTTTTGTTTTAAAAAAGTTACGCGCTCTAACATGGGTGCTATCAAACATAAGGGGGAAATGGTTTCTCTTTTTAAAAAGATCACACGGGAGGAGAGAAAAAAAGGCACGTGCTAAATGAATAAATCGAATAAAAAAACGTTCGATCAGAACGCTTAACAATTAAAAGAAGAAATTAATTTATTAAAAGAAAAGCAATAATAAAAAAAAAATAAAAATTTTGTTTTGATATGATACTTGATACTCTTTTTTTACCTATCGGTTTTTAAACATTTTGATTGCTCAAAAAAAAGTTCACCCGTCTCAGACAGTCAGGCAAGAGTTAGTGGCAAACCGAACATATGCTGCCACGTTCTGCCACTGCTGCTTTTTGTCCAAAATGTTTAATCAGTTAGTTTCTTTGTATTTAGTTGATGTACTGTTTTCAAAGCCAAGTCAACGTGGAATATAAAACTAACAATAATGATAAAAACAAAACGTTATTCCTATTAGTTCATCAGCCAAAAAAAGTCACGTTCGATTGGGGTTGCAATGTATTTGCTTCGAACTCACAAAAAAAGAAATAATTTCGCTCACAACTTAATCTACCATTTTGCGTGACTTACAAACAAACAAACAAACAAACAAACAAACAAACAGACAGAGAACCGGCTATTAATATATAGATGTAATAAAAATATAGTTGAATCCAATTTTGTGCAATTTGTGTCAAACTATACAGTACAAAAGGAGGAAGTAAAAAAACGGAAAACTCCAGTAATTGTGAGAGCATTTCCATGCTTATATGGTAATCCTAAGAGCCCACAGTATCCTGTATACTGTAAATACCAGCTATTAAAGTATAAGCCATGGAAAATCAATATAAGTGATGCTTGGGATAACTTAGATGATGAAACTGATGATATGTTTTGTCAAAAGTGGAGTGACTTTCTCCAAAGTGATATAGGTCAGATTTTAGTTCCGAATTATAGCAGGGAGTTCAGCAATGCTGAGATTTTCTTTGAAAGGACTGAAGTTGATGATTGTGAGTTTGAAGAACATGATCAAGAGCCACGTGAAGAATGGATGCATTTAGCTGATTTGTGTAATAATGTTATTGGTACTAGTGTAACGTTAGAAAATAATGCTGAGTATTGGAACACATGCAGAGCAAATTATACAAAAGAACAAATAGGTAATATGCCATCATGGTTAGACAGGGAAAAAACTAATTCTGTTGATATTGAAGACTCTTTTGAGGTAAATGTAAGTTCTTTAAATGAAGCACAGAGGAAAGCTTATGACATCATATTTGATCATCATAGATGCCCTGATAAACAGTTGCTTATGATGATTACAGGCTTAGCAGGAAGTGGTAAAAGTTTCCTTATTAATAATATCAGAGCTTTACTGACAGAAAAATGTATTGTTACAGCTTACTTTGGTATTGCTGCCTTTAATGTTAAAGGAAAGACATTACACTCTCTTTTAAGACTTCCTATTAGAGGTAGAAACATGCATGATTTGAAAGGCCGTGCACTTTCACAGCTTCAAGAGCAATTAAGTTCTGTCAGATATATTATTATTGATGAGTACTCTGTAGGCGGGCAGAGTTTGTTAGGATGGATAGATAAGCGATGCCGTCAAGCCACTGGTAATACAGAGAAACCTTTTGGAGGAATATCTGTCATTCTTGTTGGAGACATTGCACAGTTGCCACCTGTAGGTGATAAAGTATTGTATCATAAGAAGCCAAATGGTGAATTAGATACTTCAGGATGTATTTATAGAATGTTTACTACTGTGATTAAGCTCAATGTCAATGAGAGATCAAAAGGAAACAGTGTTGCTCAAGAAAGATTTCGCTCGGCACTTTATAGATTAAGAAATGGGGATTCATCAGAGATTGATTGGCAAATGTTTCTTTCTAGAACACCTGGTAGGATCACTAAAAATGTTGATGTGAAATCTTATGTTAAATTGTCTTTTTCAAATGAGAAAGTAGCTAAAGATAACCATGAAGCACTTATGAGTCTTGGTGCCCCTGTAGCACAGATCAATGCAAGACATAGTAACCATGCATCAGCAAAATTACCTTCAGACGATATGGGTGGACTTGAAAGTAAGGTATTTTTAGCTAAAGGAGCACGAGTAATGTTGACAAGAAATTTATGGACCAGTAGGGGCCTATGTAATGGTTCCATGGGTATAGTAAAAGATATTGTGTTTCAAGAGGGGGATATGCCTCCTAATTTGCCTATTGCAGTGATAGTGAAATTTGATTGTTATTCTGGACCAAGTATACTTGACAATGAGCCTTGTTGTGTTCCTATTGTTCCAATTACAAATATGTCTGATTTGCATGGTTCAGCTTATGAGAGACAACAGCTGCCACTTCGGTTATCTTGGGCTATTACAATCCATAAGTCTCAAGGACTCACATTAGATAAAGCTTGGGTTGATTTGGGAAATTCAGAAAAATTTATCGGTTTAGCATATGTTGCAATCTCAAGAGTAAGAAAACTGGAAGATCTAATAATTGAACCAATGACATTAGAACGCTTACAGGATATAAAAAACAAAAAGAATTATCAGTTTCGTGTTGCTGAAGAGGAAAGGCTAGAACAATTAGCACTGGAAGGAATGACATAAGTATAAATTTTGGTTAAGAGCTATGGTTAGTCAGCTAGCAATGGTAAAATATTTTTGGTAATAAAATCAAACAATATTCCTATGTAAATAAATTTTTTATTCAAAGTAATTGTTAACTTATTGTAATTTATAAATTTTATTTCAAGATGTCAGCAGTGGACTTTTCTGAACAAATCACATCAATTCTGCTCCACTACGATTTCAATGTGATCACTATGTTGTGCCTAGAAATGTAATAAAAAGCTGGTTTTGTAATACCTGCCTAGATTTGTAATAAAAACGGCTCAAAATGTAATACCTGCCTAGATTTGTAATAAAATCGACTCAAAATGTAATAAAAAAGTTGCCGTGTTTTGTAATAAAATGTTGGCTCAAAATGTAATAAAATAGTTGCCTAGATTTGTAATAAAATCGGCTTATTTTGTAATAACGAACAAAATTGGGCAATTTAGGCCAAATTTTGGCCAAATTTTAAAAGTTCTTCAATTTTCGTAAAAATTTGCTCAAGATATAATAAAAAGGTGCTGATTTCGAATTTGACATTCATTTTTTCCAGTTTGACAAAAATTGGGCAATTTAAGCCCAATTTTGACCAAATTTTGAAAGTTCTTTAAATTTTCGTAAAAATTTGCTCAAGATATAATAAAAAGGTGCTGATTTCGCATTTGACATTCATTTTTCCCAGTTTGACAAAAATTGGGCAAATCGGCCCAATTTGGACCAAATTTTGAAAGTTCTTTAAATTTCGTAAAACGTTGCGTAAAGAACAATTGGAAGATGCTGATTTCGAATTTGACATTCATTATTTCAAATTTAACAAAATTAGGCAAATTTGGCCCAATTGTAACCAAATTTTGAAAGTTCTTTAATTTTCGTAAAAATTTGCACAAAGCAATTGGAAGATGCTGATTTCGAACTTGACAGTCATTACTTCGAATAACGTTAGTCTTTTTCTACAAACAAAATTGGGCGTAAAAACAGTATAATTACAAAACTTATAAATAAATTGCAAAATCTTTATTTTACTTTTATAAGAATCATAAGGCTCATTTCGGCTAAACTTTAAGAATATTTTAGAACCATTCGTAGGCTCAGATTTTATCAAGCCTACTTTAACATTATAAAAACATTCGACTATTTTTAAGCGAAGGGCCAATATATATCTATTTATAATTGTCTGTGTTTAACGAGTTTTCAAAACTTAAAAACGATAAGAAAGTACCAGTTAAAAAAAACGACACATATAAATTTGTGCAATGCCATAAAGGAATCGAACATAATATGAGTCACATAAAAGAAAGGTGTCATTGCTGGTATTCACTATCTGAGATACACCTTTCGATTGTGCTTTGTACAAAATTTTACGAAAATTGAATAACTTTCAAAATTTAGTTTCAATTGGGCCCGATTTGCCTAATTTTGTTAAATTTGAAATAATGAATGTCAAATTCGAAATCAGCATCTTCCAATTGTTCTTTACGCAAAGTTTTAAAAAAATTGGAGAACTTTCGAAATTTGGTCCAAATTGGGCCTAAATTGCCCAGTTTTCGTCAAATTGAAAAAAAATGAATGTCAAATTCGAAATCAGTACCTTTCAGTTATAATATCTTCTGCAAATTTTTATGAAAATTGAAGAACACTCAAAATTTGGTCCAAATTGGGCCCGATTTGCCCAATGTTTTTAAATTTGAAAAATTGACCATCAAATTCAATATCAGTACCTTCCAATTGTGCTTTGTACAAATTTTAAAGAAAATTGGAGAAATTTCAAAATTTGGCCTAAATTGGGCCCAACCTTATTACAAAATAAGCCGATTTTATTACAAATCTAGGAAGCTATTTTATTACATTTTGAGCCAATATTTTATTACAAAATGCGGCAGCCTTTTTATTACATTTTGAGTCGGTTTTGTTACAAATCTAGGCAGATATTACATTTTGAGCCGTTTTTATTACAAATCTAGGCAGGTATTACAAAACCAGCTTTTTATTACATTTCTAGACACAACAACTAGACCTGTAACATGTGAGTTTTGCTTTTGTTTCATTATTTTACACGCTTAAAAAGTAATTGGTATTCTTATTAACTGTGCGACGATGTTGACCTTATTCAGTCATAACTTCTGCCATGTAAGGTTTTCCGATTAAATAGATAGTGTTAAATAGATGTTATTTTTTTTTTAAAAAATTGGTCTGTTCTACAATTTGTATTTTCCTTTTTGTTATTTTCATTGCTATTGTTGTAACAATTTCTACTGGATTTTAATGTTTTTTTTAGGTCAAAAACATTATCGGAAATACTCTTGCCAAGGAATTTACACATTTTCGGATTCATTTCACGAACTCGAGAAATCTAAACTTGTTTAATAGATATTTTATCTATTGTTATCCACGAAAGTGTGCAAGCAATCGACTTAATATCTCAATTAACATTAATACTTGTAATTCAATGTAGCCATGAAGAAGAGTACTGATACGCCTAAACATTCGCAACCAATAGTTAGCTCAACTGAAAATTCTGGAACCGCGTTAGATATTATTCTTTTGATGTTCATGATGATCAGAGATTTGGAAAGTGGGTGTGATACTGAGAACTTTTACGGAGTTTATTATAATCGAATAATAACAAAAATAAAACACTTTATATGTTTGGAATGCAATGGAACAGCCCGTAAAGTAAGATGAAGGGATGATGAGAATAAATCTTTATAAATAGCATTATGATTCAATGCAATTATTTATTGTGAGTAGATTATAACAGTATGAACCGAATGAGACTTTCCGTTGTTTTTCTAATGTTTGAATGTTGTGAATTTCACTGATCCTTGTCATTTTTCACGATATTTAAGTTTCAAAAACATTAATTTTCAGTGAATTATGAAAAGGTCTATCCCACTGCACATTAAGACATTTCAATCTTTATGGTTTCATATATAAGACTGGCTTTGTCGAAAAATTTAAAGTATGCCACTTATCAGGCCCCAAATCAATCTAAAACATTTTAAAAAAAATCCTTAAATTACAAAATGTTTGGGCGGAAAGTTTTCTTTTTTAATGTATAGCTTGCTGTGTGTACAAATTGGAAAGCTTGAGCGCGGGGGCATTTTTAGCTAAAGCTACATGCTAGTTTAAAGTGTGTTGTAGTGTATATATATGTGTGTATGATCTAAACTGAATGGGTATGGGTATGGGTAAGAAGGAAGGCTTTGTTAGATATAACTGAACAAGAATTGTCCGAATGCGTTCGGAAATACCCTTAAAGAAAAGGTGTCAAAAAATAAGTCCATTTAAGTGGACACACTACAACAGGCGTTTGAGAAATATTTTTTGGCGACAGAAAAATTTGCGTTTCACCTTTTTCGAGGAATTAATTCTGTCGCTTATTGGACACTTAGCTTTAAAGTACGAGAATAACTTTAGTGCGCACTTATTTTTAACAATTGTTTTTATCCTACTTATGGCGCACATCCTTTAGAAAGTTTATCCAACGCGAAATTCACTTTTTCAGTTGAACACAAAAGATTAATTTGCGCGAAATAGATTCAATCACTCCGAAAGTAAATCCCTAAAATTTCGCGATTTTCTTTTCCTAGCGAAACTTTCTCCCCAACAAAACAGTTGGGATGGGACAATTGTCAATTTCGGAGAAAAATTCGACCCAAGACAAGCTTGTCCTGCCTACCTCGCATACTTAATTTGTAAAAGAATTCCCACCCACCCAAGCCAAAGATAACTTAGACATATCTACAGCGTAAAATCAAAAGGTTTCGTTTCAAAAATAACTGAAAATGTTCACTGATGGAGTACTTGATTTCTTTGCATTCTTCTGTCGACAGCTTGCGTATTAGAGACAATTAGCTTTAATATCTGCGAGGGTCACATGCGTAATTGCGAAATAGCGAAAGCACGTGATACATTGGTTTCAACATAGGTACCCCTTTTCTACGGAAATTTCCCACCAACCCTGATTAATGGAAACTCGAAAGTATATATCTACAATCCTTTACACTTCAGGGGGAAACTCTTGTATGTTGTTTGAAAGTAACTGATCCAAATAAATTTAAGATTATCTCCGTAACGCTTTAACGGTCTGAAGCTGTCAGATGATTCATATGTAGGAATATAGTGTGTAACCAGTACTTGGCTGGCCACTAGAGATGCGTATATAGGTTGGAAATAGCTGCTGGACATCGGCGATTTCCATGAGCTTTCCAGAAACGGCCGGCATAAAATCTCAAAAAACATAGAAATGCCCAACAGAAAAATAATTTATTATGTTTCTTTTTAGATGGCCGAAAGAGTGTTTAGGCATTTCATTAAAAATGTCCGACAGAACAGAATTTCCTTATCTCCATCCCTGGTATAGCATTGACCTAACTTGTACAGAGGTCACTGTGTTGTAAGCCTTGGTCCGTGTATTGAAGTATGACATGGCACGGCTTGCCGTGGATGCAATGGGAAGATAGTAGCCACTATATATTCGCTTGACAAGAAATATATTTTTACTCAATATAAATAGTTTTAGATTTGATTGAATGTAAAATCAAAGTTATTCAAGTGGTTAAAAAAACCTCAACATCAAAATACATAAATATTGTTTGAACTATTAAATAATAAAATCATAAATTACGATTGGATAAATCAAATCACAAGCAAAATATTTGCGAGGATAAATAGCGTTTATACTTTAGAAGTACCATGAAAACCAAACAAAATAAAAACACTGAAAATCATCAACTGATCAAAGTTGACACAAACCTATTGCTACGTAGGTAGATAAGAAATGGGATGTTGCGTAAACGCCTAATAAAGCCTGGTTCGGACCAGGCGATTACGACGGTTATAATTCAGTGTAATCGTCATAATCGACTAATGTGAACAGTTTTGCAATCGTCGGAATCGTCATAAACGTCTGGCGATTACGACGATAAAATATCAAAAAATTACTGATTGATTACTAATTACACATGAAATACTTGGGATTGTTCACACCTGGCGATTGCCGACTGCGGTCTAGACCAGCCTTTACAAAGAACCTAGGAAATGGGACGTTGTGAAAGCGCCTTATAAGTGAAAAATGATTAAATTCGTTGTAATGTAAGAACATCAACAAACAGTAATATTTTGCCTCGTACAGGTTTTTAGTTAGGATTCGTAACGTAAAAGTTCCCCCTAAAAACCTACACCATAGAAACTTAAGATGTTCTCAATCAATATGTCGACTGAACCTTGAGACACCATACGTTTTCCGAAATTCTGGAATGTAAGAACAGAAACATAAGTTTAAAAAAATAGTTGCTACTAAGAATGCTTATAAATCGAAAATGTAAGGTGAAGAAACAGACACGCTATTCCTGCTTTGAGGTCACACTACTCTTTTCAACATGATGCATGGAACCATTCACTTCGGTGATTCCATCAATATATACTGTTTTTCCTACAGCCTTGTATCTGTAGGCATGACGTAATATTTTTGAAAACCAATACAGTTGTAATGCAAAAAACGCAAAACTTGATAAATTGCAATGTAATGGTATAAGGAAGGGAACAGAAATAAATGAGATTTGTCTATACAGAGAATATCGATAATATAAATAGGGTATCGAGCAAATGCGACCGGTAAGGAATGTGGTCATAAAGATAATACCATTAACCTGATATAGATAGGTATCTGTTTGACCAATCTAAAAGACAACACAAAAAAAATCGTTAAGATTACGATCCACCTTAAAATCATCCTGACGCATAAATGATATCAAAACAAAAAGCTTTGTCAACTCCATAGAATTTTGTAAAGGACTATTTATCAAGTATCTCCGTGGTTACTACAGATTGTGCAAATCCTGCTAAGCACCTGCCACTCTTTGGAACGAAAATTGAGCGAAATTCTTCAAAAAGTTACAAAAAAACAACATTGATTTAGGTTACTTCATTATTGAATTATTACTATAGATTATATTGATAATAAAATAGAATAAAGGTCAGACAAAGGTTCCAATAATTTGTTCATTACTTGGAGCAGTGATGTGTGGACCCTGCTAAAGTTGAATGATAGAAATAAACATACAGTCTTCAGTATACCACGAACTGAGTAAAATGGAGTGCTGATTTCTGCAAAATAGAATCCGGCAACAAAAAAAACACCAATGGATTTTTCATAAACCTAAAATAACAAAGATATTTTATGTATATAAATGTTGGTGTTTTCTATCTTGGTCAATCGTAATTTGTATATTATCGGTTACTTAAAAACACCCGTACTTACATTTTGCTGGCAGGTCAATAGAATACAAAGAGAATCATAATTTGAATCTGTAGTTTATGCCAACAACTTTTTAAACAGTGTACTGTCAAATTCTCATAAATAGCTCCTTAATTCGAACTTCTTGAGGAGAGTTAACTGTACCTACTGGTTGTTGACATCATCGCTCACATTTTCTTGTGAAACGACTTTTTTTTAAAATTTACCGAGGCCAGAGGGATATGGCAGTGTAATTCACTGATGTGGGACTCCACAACGAATGCATACCTCAGATTTTAAGGCAGAGAATTTGCACATACTAGACTGATAGGTGACTGTGGCCTTATGCAACTTTATGCACCTGTTCTGTTCATTACATCATATATCATTCACAACTATAGATTTTTGCTGCATACATTATTATTCTAGTTCATATATCAATAGCATGCAATCTACATTTATAAATCATGTTTATACAGATGATTCGAATTTCCTCTCTTAAAACAAAACAATAGCTTCCACAACATTTTTGAAAACTTTGAAAATAATTCAAACTTTTGGAAGTCAAAAAATATTAAAACATATGCGTACAGAAACATTTTGAGGCCAACTTGTTTCTTGAGACATTTTCAATTTTCTGAAGACACCAGCAAATCAATACAAGATGCCCTTGCAGGCATAAGAATTTCTGCAACAACATCTGCTGAAGTATGAACAATAAAACATGTTATGATATTTATGAAATTCGATAAAAAATGTTGCATGATCTGGGTGGGCTCGAACCACCAACCTTTCGGTTAGCAGCCAAATGCACAAGCCAACTGCGCCACGGAAGGGAACCACATGTATGTGCATTGTATGATACACATTTTTTGACTCTTGTTTACAAAATGTTGAGAACTTTCTTTTTAGTTAGAAAAGAATGATCACAGTCCAAAATAATTATAATAATTATAAGTTTCATTATTATAGCTAAAGTGAACATTTTTCGTGCAAAGTATGAGAAGTTCTTTCATCTGTTGCTTAGGTATGGTTGTCTTAATTTCCTTGTTATGATAAATTCGTTTAAGAATAATGTCAATTGTGAAGCAGGGCTCCCACTCATAAGCTACAAACTTTTTTTATGATTTTATGCCAAAAAATGCAATATTTTATGCTTTTTTTATGCTGAAGGACAAGATTTTATGCCCTTTTTATGCCACTTTTGGAGGCCAGAGAAGAAGTTATGTTTTCTTTACTGAGGCATTTTTAGTGTTTATAGCAAATATGGAGGACAGGATATAAGCTATTATGAAAGGCAACTTTTGTTCACTGTCAAAACAATGGAAATATGTAGTATATGTGTACTATACTACACTGCCTTTTTTTATTGATTGGGCAATCAATTTAGAGCGGCCTATCATTTTATCAGCTTAGTACTCTATACTTGCATTGCTTGAATAATGGACAAAAGTTACACTATATCACACTCCAATTCAGTGATAAGATGAAAAAAAGGTGACATATAAATAAGACTATTGCACTACATATAATGAATAAAATGAATAAAGGAACAGGTTTTCAGAAGAAACTCCTTCATTTAAAATAAGCCACAAAACTAAAATAAGGCAATTTGTGAAAACATTGCTTTGCTTCCTTCAGTAAAAATAACTGGTTATGAACTATAAGTATGTACAGCTAACACTATACGTTTAAACATTGCAAACTTTATATGTGGCTCGCTCGGTAATGGTCAACTTAACATTAAACTGAAGGACCAAAAACCATTTCAAAGGTTTTGCAAGCTTTGCCAAGAAAAAAATAGAACAAACAATGAAGCAATCACTCGACATCTATGAGGCAACTTTTTATGTCAATGTGTTGATTGAGGTAATGCGTCCTCTTATCATAGTTAAATAGAAACAACAAACTGGATAAAAACACAAATTGCAGCAAGCACAAATTGTGTTCAGATGTCAATAGAATTACAACTAAAACTAAACAACATAAAAATCAAAAACAGAGGACACAGAATACAAGATATAAACAATCAATATGGTATGCAAGTCTACAATTCACTTTTTTCATTTTCAACATAACAAGAGTCTGATAATTTCATAGATTAAGGGGGTGCTTACATGGAGGTGAGCTAGCCCAGTTAAACGGGCTGGCTTGCTAAGCCAGGATCTCACTTATATTAAGAGATGCATGTTTTTATTCGAATGTGTTTACATGAAAAGCAAGCCAGCCCGCCTGAGATCTTGGCTTAATATGCCGAGATTCTGCTTCAGTGTGATAAAAATTTTCCATTAACATCCACAAACAGGCTAGCGCAGCTGAGCGGGCCAATTTCATAGCATGCACATACTATTTGAAAAGCAAAAAAACTCACTTCCATATAAAAGAGAGATGAAATTGTCTTGGCTTAACAAGTCAGCCTGCCTATCCGGGCAAGCTCACCTCCATATAAACACACCCTAATAGAAGCCCAGAACACTACATTACCTTAGGACAACTTTTTTTGTGTCAGTAAGATTTTGTGAAAATGGATGGACATGGATTTAACACAATCTAATTTTAATGAATGACCGTTTAATTAATGATTGGGAAATTACGGAGAATTGCCAGAAGGTAAAAAAACAACAACAAAATAGAACAACAAACAAACATGATTTTCTAAAAAACTTCAGAGTTATATTCTTATATAACTTGTATATGCAAATGGACCTTTTTCAATTTTGTTTATGGATCTTCTCACAGTTTGGTTTAGTACTCCCATTATTCCCAGTCTCAATATAAGACATCGAAGATGAGGAGCTAGAAGGCGACAAGCAGCAAAATGACGAGGCCATGTTATAGATGAGAAATAAAATATACATCATTAAAGTTTTTTTCTATTCTTATACCCTGTAAGAATCATCCGCTCTGTCAAGTTGCTCTCGTGGATAAAACAATAAAGCGATGAATATTTGGTCTGGAAAATTTTTTTGTGAACATGCTCATCCGCTAAAACAAGGCGACGCAAAAAAAGTCAACCTAAGGTATACTACACTAAATCAAAGTAAAACATCATTTCATAGTCTAGTAGAAGCATAGCACACTAATACTGCAAATATAGTACATCTGCACATAATGACAAAAGCATCTGCTTCCTGAAAGGTATCTCCTATTCACGGACATGTTATTTATTCATAGCAGCAAAAAATTACTGAGAGGTGTCACATGGCTTTTTTATGATTTTTTATGCTTTTAGGCCAATTTTATGCCTTTTTTTATGACAACAGGCAATTTATTCCATTTTTTATGAAATTTTATGATTTTATGCCGAGTGGGAGCCCTGTGTGAAGTCTAAAGGAACGTTAGTGAATAATGAAATAACATCAAACGATATAAGCTTGGAGTTTTCCGGTATATTCTGTTGCTTAATATGTGTGATAAAATCATTCGTGCTTTCGACAGTGTATTCTGACGTACTCAGTGGTGACAGAAGTTCGGCTAGGTATTAAGCAAGGTTGTACGAAGCTGTATTAATGTTAGAGATGATTGGTCATATAGGTAAATCATCTACTGTTCCATTTGTTTGTAGTTTAAGGATTTTAGCAGTGCCATAAAATCTAGCAGGTACTGAACCTGTTGGATATAATCGTTTGTATTCCATGGACTTATCGGTATACTTGGTTGCATCTAAGATCACAACACGAATGATGTCAAAAGCACGAATGATTTTATCACACATATTAAGCAACAGAATATACCGGAAAACTCCAAGCTTATATCGTTTGATGTCATTTCATTATTCACTAATGTTCCTTTAGACTTCACAATTGACATTATTCTTAAACGTATTCGTATCTCAATACACCACTCCGATGCGCTTTAAAAGCAGCGTGTCAGCCCATTAGGAGCCATCGACTGACTGCACACTGGCCTTCGGGCAAGTTAGAGCAATGCTATACATATCTCTGGCGGTAAGTCAACTAACAGTTGCAAGTTGGCGGGCAGAAGAACCAACCATTACGGATGGAAGCCCAAGTAAAAACTCCCGTTACTTACTTACTAACTTACTAAACGAATTTATCATGACAAGAAAACCAAGACAACCATATAGTCAGGGAGCAATTGGAAAAAAAATATGATTTTACAACATATTAAGGGACAATGTAAAAAGTTGAAAACCTGTTAGACACATGTATCTGCTAACAAAAAATCTTTACTGGACATTAAAACTCCACCAATATAAAAAGTTATTAATAAAAACATGTTCGACAATTTTCTCAAATCTTTCCAGCTTTCATCCACCATTTTTTATTTAATCATTCTTTTGCACGGGAATGAAATTATCATAAATCAGGGTGTTCGATGTTTATTCATTTGTATAAATAACTAAATTAGCTTGATAAATTTAAAAAAAGCTTTTTTTGTAAAAGTTAAAAATTTATAAAAATCTTTTAATATGTTTTTGGTGCAAAAAATAAATATGTTTATTAATCAGACATAACATTTATTTCGCCTTACAAACCCCCGTCTCGAAAAATATATTTTCAAATCGAACGAAATGTGGAGAAATAGAATGTTTACGTTTTTCACGCGTCTATCAATCGCAAAATACAATCTTCACGACTTAACAATTATTTTACTTTTATCAATTAATGTTTTTCTTGTCATTATGAGTTTTTTACGATTGCAGCATTCACCTAAAAAGAAAGCAAAAAATGAATGCGTTTTTCATTATGCTATGTATGATGCACAAAATTTACCTTTGAGAGGATTTACAAACAAATCATTGACTACAGCTAAAAGTGCTTGGTAAGTAAATTCGTTGTTATGATTTTTAAAATGAGCTTTACTAGTCATCATTTAAAAAGTTTTTGATTTTCCTGTTCATTCAAATATTTAGTGAAATAAGAGGAGATACTGATTTATCTAATTTACTATGCAGAAGCACTGCGAACTTACAATTTCACCAGAAATGTTATGACAATATTATATACCCATTCCAAGTCACTTTGCGATGGACGTTCATGTAATGATGAGGAGCGAAAACTGTTCAGTCTTCCGGTTAAACTTGGAGGATTGGGAATAACCAATGTGACTGAAATTGCTGATATAGAATATCAATCATCAAAATTTATAACAAGATCAACATCAAAAATGATAGAGGATCAAAATGAAATCATAATTCAAGAAATCAATAACAATGAGAACAAATTCAATCTGAAAAATGAATACCATCAAGATTTAATTACATCGCTTCGTGAAAAAATGACTTCTTAACAACGTAAAGCAAACGATATCGCTCAATCTCATGATCCAATCCAGAAACGTTCTCTGAAAACCTTCTCCCACAACAAAACGAAACATCAATTTAAAACTAAAGATAAAACGGTGTCCTTAGCTGCCGAGAGAAGTATTTTCGAAAGACTGTTGGTTCTGGCAAAAAGTAACGATCAATTGTCATTGGAAAATATCCTGTCCTATTCGCTTAGTCCAATCCCATGGTGCTTTGGCTTACCTGATGGAGGTCTTGTAAAAACTGTTAAATCTAAACTCTTAGGTATGTATGCTTTAAATGCATTTGTAAATTTGTATTAAATACTTTATATCTCAAAGATAACCATACTTTTATATGTTATGTTTACTTGATAACTTACTTGATACTTGATGCTTTTTTATTTAATAATAGTAATAATGTCATTTTAGATGCAGTAGAGAAAATGTGCGAGATAGATAATGTTGAAACTCCGCGTGATGCAGTTCATATCTTTGATGGGATGGTCATACTGCAGCAACTCAAAACTGCTAAATTAAATACTTTTGGTGATATATCTGCTAATATCATACACAGAATTGCCAAAGGAAATGTCATCTATTTTGTTACGGACCAATATTCTCACAATTCGATTAAATCGTATGAACGGAGCAGAAGAGCGTCACAAGGTACTTTGAGAATTAAGATCCAAAGCCGTGACCAGAAATGTCCAAAACAATGGGGAAAATACATGCTTGATTCTCAAAACAAACTTGAACTTGTGGAATTTCTGTTGAAAGACTGGTCAGAAAGTGGAGAGTTTAACCAACTGATCAGAACAAAGATTATATTCGTCAATGTTGGTTCAAAATTCTTCAAGATCTCATACAATGATGAGGTAAAATGAACCAACAATTTACATAACATTATTGTATAAGAAAGAAATAACCAATAACCAAAGACTAACAATTTATTCAATAATAATATTTTTAGGTTTTATGTGAAGAATGTGATGATTTGCAAACCAATCAAGAAGAAGCAGACACTAAGGTTTTCTTGTGTACCAAACATGCTGAAGTTAAATTTCAAGCAAAGTTTGTCGTGATCACTATTGTTGATAGTGACATACCATTGTATGCTTTATATTATAACAATGCTCTTTCACCATCAATGTTTATACAAATTGGAGTAAAAGATAGACGAAGAATTTTGGATATACGTAAAATGGCCCAAACATTAAGCGATAATTTGTGTTCTTCCCTCCCTGCCTTTCATTCGTCCACGGGAAATGAATACACCAGCGTATTTTATGGGATTGGGAAAGCTGCCGCATTCAAGAAATTATCCAATAGTGGTGAATTCCTTGAAGTTTTCAAGGAATTTTGGTCCGGATTGACGAAATTGGTACTTTTCAAATGTCCGGTAAATGGATTTGTCATCCTCATATAGCACTTGATTCAGCCAAATAATCATTACAATGTCCCTCTTAAAATAAAAAAAAAATTCCAATTGCTCCCTGATTAATACCTAAGCAACAGATGAAAGAATTTCTCATAATTATAAGTTTCTTTTAAATATTTTCTTTTTTCATCTTAAAATATCTTTTATATCTTAATATTGATCAAAGAAACTTTTGTAAATCTTTTCTGCTGACATGCAATGCACGGTGCTTTGGTTTCATTTCATTCATTTCATTCAATGATTCAAATCAAAATTAAAACAAAACAATGGAAAGACATAGCCCAAACAAGAATTGACAATTAATTTTTATGCATTCTTGTTTGAATGATTTAGTAAAAGCCAGTATAAAAAATTAAAACAATCAATCAATCAATCAATTTCAATTTATTTGCCAAAGATTACGTGTCTGACAAATTACAAAGTTTCAAAAGAATAAGAGGCCAGGAGACTACCCCATATAGTCGAGACTAATCTAAGGAGGTAGCCACCTGAGTATATATGTAAAATACAACAACAAAAGTTTCGAAAAAATAAATAAATAAATAAATAAACAAATAAATAAAAAAAAAAAAAAAAAAAAAAAAAATTAAAATAAAATTAAAATAATGCCAGTAATGTGTATATGATCAGGTAAGAAAAATCTTAGTAATGGCTTAATAGTGATGATTTAACAAGTGATTTAAATTTCCCATAACCAAGCATGGAAAGGTTTGTGTCACGATGCTGCAATTGAAGACCATTCCAATTGAGAATTGAACGATAACGAATTGACTGCAAACCATACGAAGTAGTTTTGACTAAAGGTCTTACTAGAATTCCAATGGAACGACCCCTGGTTCGCTGAGAGTCACTAAGAAAACTAAGACCGAGAGTTTCTTGAATACTTGAGGGAGAAGTTTTGTTAAGACTTTGATGTACAAGATTTAGAGTCTGAAAAAAAACAATATCTTTAAACTCAAGAATTTTAGAGGCTTTAAACAGAGGTTTAGTGTGAGCAAGAAAATGAGAATGAGTAATAAGTCGGATGCATTTCTTTTGAAGGAGAAGGATTCTTGAAGAGACAGAAGGAGATTGGCCCCATACAAGAGCAGCATAACTTAGATGTGAATTAAAAAGAGCATAGTAGATTGAAGTAAGAATACTAGGAGGAAGGTAATGTCTGAGAAGGCTGATGATTCCATTAGCTTGACCAAGTATAGCACTAACATTGGTTAAATGAAAAGAAAAAGAAAGCGAGTCATCAACAATCACTCCAAGATATCTAGCATGTGATTTAAATTTAAGTTCAGTGTCATTGAGGATCAATCTAATGTCATGATCGACTGTTTTTCTAGGATTCTTAAAGAGAAGGGCTTCGGTCTTTGCTACATTCAATGCAATTTTGTTTGCATTCAGCCAATCTACCAACTTAACCAAATCATGATTGATTTGATTTTCTAAGATCACAGGACTCTGATCAGAGTATAAAACACTAGTATCATCTGCAAAAAGACAGGATTTGCCAAATTCAAAGGCATTAGGGATATCATTAATATAAATTAGAAAAAGAAGCGGACCAAGGACAGAGCCTTGTGGTACACCATATTCAACATCTAGAGAAGATGAGACATTATCAAGAATAGAAACAAACTGCTTCCTACCAATAAGGTACGAACGAAACCATTGATTAGTGATACCCCTAACTCCATAAAAATTAAGTTTTGCCAGAAGAATTTCATGGTCCACAGTATCAAATGCTTTTTGTAGATCAATAAATATCCCACAACTTAGCTTACCAAGATCAAGAGCGGATCGTATTTGCTCTGTAAGATTAACAAGGGCGTGCACAGTGGAGTGCTTGGCTCTAAAGCCAAATTGATTTTTAAAAATTAGATTGTTCGCATCAAAAAAAGATACAAGTCGTAAATGAACAAGTTTCTCAAATATTTTGTCAATATTTGAGAGTAGAGAGATAGGACGATAATTGGTCGCATCAAATTGAGAACCTTTGTTTTTGTAGACAGGAATAACTTTGGCGATTTTAAGCGGAGTCAAGAATAAACCAGTTTCAAAGGAGAGATTAAAAATCTTTGTTAAGATGGGAGAAATATCGTTACAAAGAAGCTTGAGAATTTTAGTTGGAATGCTGTTAGGTCCTACGGATTTAGATAAGTCTAGGGAATTAATCAGCTTAATTATTTCATTAGAATTCACTGGCTTGAAGAAAAAAGACTTATGAGGACTATTTTTTAAAAAATGGCGATGGGAACGAATAGCGTTTGGGATTTTGTTTCTAATGTCTTTGGCAATACTTGAAAAAAATTCATTAAAATGATTAGAAACTAAATTAGGATCAGATGTTTCATTACCATTGATATTTAGAGTTAAGTTAGTCGAGGCACTTTTGTTACGAATATTAATTATATCTTTTATGCCATTCCATATCTTTTTAGAGTTCTTAGTATTGTTATAGAAATATTTTTTATAATAATTAAGTTTACTTGATCGTAAAAGAGAAACTATATTATTTCTATATATTTTATATTGGTTATAAAGTTCAGCTTTACGTTCATTGTCTTTACATTTAACAAAAGAGTTAAAAAGCTTATTACGTTGGCGTATAGAATTTTTAATCCCTCCTGTGACCCAAGGCTTACTCCTGATTTGTTTCCTGGTAAGCTTTTTTGTAGGAACGTATTGATCCACTAGAACATTGATACCTTCAAGCAGAGTGGTGAGAGAATCACTAGGATTATTTTTGCAAATTTTTAGACGAGATTTCCAATCAATGGCTAAAAAATCGTGTACAAAATTCTCCTGGTCAAAAGATTTCCAATCTTTGTAAAATTTTTTCTTGACTTTGGAAAGAAAAGTTTCTATGATTAAAAATTGTGGCAAATGATCTGAAATGCCAATGGTTAAGTTACCACTAAATGTAGGCAGGTTAGGAAGAGGGGAAAAAAATATATTATCAATGAGAGTCTGCGTTGTAGTTGTGATTCTAGTTGGTAGATAGATAGAAGGAGAAATAAATCCAGAAGAGAGAATATCAAGAAACTGTGAAACGTCATTATCTGATTCAGATTTCAAAAGATCACAATTAAAGTCTCCAAGTAAAACAATGTGTTTGCCTTCTCTATTTACGTTTTCTAAGAGACTTTCAAACTTTGAAAAAAAATCTTGAAGTGTGATAAGATGAGGATGGTTGTAGATACAGCCAACCACAACATTAGACCGACCCTCAAAACACAGTTCCACAAAAGTAGATTCAAGACTTCTTGGAATGTATATCGAATCAGCAAGATCTTTGCGGGGTTTGAACACGAGACTAGTACAGATGTATAAACCAGTACCCCCTGCAGAAGCTTCGGTTGGATTTGAAAAAAATTTATACCCAGGGATTTCTAAGTTTTTAAGAGTTGAAGTATTTAATATCCGAGTCTCAGAAATTGCCATAACCTTAAAATCAAAGTTTAAGGAGTCAAGAAGAGTACAAAAATTATCAAAATGTTTAGAAAGAGAAGAAATATTAAGATGAAAAAAAGAGAGGTCAGAAGGTTTAAAATTAGTTGAGTTGAATTCATCAATGTCAAAATATTTACAGTTATAGCTAAGATAGGGAGTCTCATCCTCATCAATGTCAGTAAACTGTTCAAGGTTTGCGATATTTGAAAAAGCTTTCACAAGCTTATGAGTTCCAGGATTCAAATGTGTGAAGTTGTTTTGATCACAGTCAAAAATCGAAAAGCTTTTCCCAAAAGGAAAGATCTCAGAGCAGCACTTGAGACAAAACCAGTCCTCATTTTCATCGGACTTAATAAGCGAATCAAAATCTCTTGAAGTCAAGAGATTGCACTTAGGATGAACCCAATGATTACAAGAATTACAAAAGATTGCATTAGAGCCATTATTAATGTTTTTCTCACAGATAGAGCATGGATATTTAGGTTTCTTACCTTTGCTTTTACTTGGCATTAGTAGATGGTAGTTTAAAGATAAAAAAGATTTACACAGATTCACAACACAAGAAGAACACCTTCTTCACATGCATCAATACATGCCGCCATTTTGGATTAAAAGAAAGCAAAAAAATGGGTGGAGGTATCTCATGTAACAAACGTGTATCATAGTAAAGTATTTCAAACACGAAAATAATATATAAGTAAGAGCTACTGTGAGAAATCAAATTCCGGAAACACAGATTGGAGGTCTTGTAAATGGAAAATTTTTTCAGGAGTATCGTTCTCGTCAATGCAGATGTTGACCACACCGTTATATGTCCAAAAGCGTGCAATCATCTTATTTTCATACAACTTTTTACATTTTCCCCACAGGAATCCAAAATAGGGACAAAGGTTATCATTGACGTAGAGTCTGTTGTAGATTTGGATTTGTGAGAGGCTACCTTTTACAGCGTCATCCTTCAGCTTTTTCTTGCTACTATGAATCAAGTTTACATGTTTCCTACTTTTGAATCTGACAATTGTGCGCTTGGGTTGAGAGTTCTTGCCTTTCTTGAGCCTGTGGCAGGCCTCAATGTCATCAGGGTCAATATTCACACCGATTTTTTCACAAATTTGAATGACTTTACCTTCAAGATCATCTTGAGAAATTTCATCAGGAATACCACAAACCTCAATATTGTTTCTCCTTACATATTGTTGAGTGTTGTAGTTCTCTCTTTCCAATTTGATGATACGAGCTGACTGAAGTCTGAGATCTTCTTTCAGGGACTCTACTTCTGATGTTAGTTTCTCATTTTCTTTGACAAGCTGATTTAAGAGTTCGTCAGATTTCTTGCAGACGATTTCATCTATGAAGTTTTTGAGTGATGCAATTTCATTTTTCATGGCTTGCTCAGTTACAAAGAGCACATCGGTTTGTCTTGGCATTGTGTACGTAAGAAGGTGTTATAGTAAAGTGTATTAGGTATGATAGGTGAGTAGTTCATTTAAGATTGACTACCACTAATACTTGCGTTCAGTTACATCAACAACCAGCCAGAGCGCGACTGCACTGCTCGAACGCCAACGCGGAATGAATGAAAATGAAAAACCACTGTCATCAATGGTTTTCCTGTCAAACATCCCTTGTTAAGCCTTGAAAACAAGAGATATGAAGGGTGACCGTTGTTCAAAAGTTGCTGTTGACAAAAAAAATGAACTTTAAAACAGAACAGTAAGTAAGAAGAACTAAACATACAACATAAAGCAGTGTAGGCAGACCAACAACTTGCAATATGATATGGTGTAAAATCATAAAGAACTCTTCATTTATAAATTTCAGCAGCACCTTCATCTGATTTAACGGTTTTCCATTCTTTCTGTTCTGTTGCTCTCTCAGTATAAAACCAATATACATGACGATACCATCATAAGCAAAATAGCCACTCATAAGAAGTGAGAAAGTCTCAATCACATTTTCATGTCCGTACATGATGTCTTCTATCAAAATTAATGCACGGATTGATATAACTGCAGTTAAAACAGCCACAAAGCCAGAAATTAACCTAAACAAGAAGAATAATATCAAGACAGTTGCAGTTAGTATTCAGGTGATAAATCCTGGTTTTTGTAGCAAAAAGCTATATATATAATGTGACGTTCCAGGGGATTTTGATAACAAACGATATTAACGTTAATATCATTATTATCATTAATATCGCTAATATCGTTAATATGGTAAGAGCACAGATTACCGTTATTATCGTTAAAAAGTTTTGTTCAAGACGTTTGTTTATACATTTTACATACGTGTGTCGTTTTATGAAGTTCTAAAATATTCGTGATTTAATTATTTATTTCGCCAAATAGCAATAAATTCAAAACAAACTCGCTTGTTCATGACATGATAAACTCTGATTCATTTATGACACACGGACATATATTTTTCTAGAAATAAGAAAGCACTTTTTTTTCATTATAGTTATTCCGGTACCTTCAGCACAAATCTGAAAAGCCACTTTAAAATACCGTGTCATTCGATTTGGTAATGTATTATTTTGAAATGTACATTTGCAGGTAGCACCCGTTTGTGTATTAAATTGAACTTAATTAGCTGGTTCTTATATTCATTTGGAGATTAAAGATACAGAAGTTAGTTCGAAAGCAGGCACGAGTAGAAACCGTCTGCTATAATTCTTTTTTCTGAATTGTTCGACGGGTTGCCATTCTATAAGCTCTTGGGAAAAAAACTGTACATTATTAAAGACACGTCACATCAAAGTTTTTTTCGATAGAAAAACTTTTATTATTATTCTTTCGAAAGACATTTCACTTGCACTGTGTGAAGATGTACCCTTAATTAAATTGATCGCAACATTTTCAGTGATCATTATTGATTTTTGGCATTTCGTCGAAAATGTCTTCAGGTTCAACATTGGGATGAAGGACGAATGTCGGAAGGGACGAATGAAAACATTTTAACGTCGGCTTGACGAGTTGCAAAAGTTCTCTTTTGAAATACTCACCTTCGTTTAAATATAATATTACCTGTTTCCTTCAGTTTGTTATGAAGTTTATGTGAAAGGTTGTCTGAAAGTTGTGTTTACACAGCAGGGCTCTAAAACTTTACTTGAGGGTAATTCTAAAAATATTGAATTCCTTATGCCGTAATCAAGCGAAAGAAAGATTAATATACGCGAAATGGTTTCCTTGTCACAAATAAAATGATCACATGTTTAATATTAATGTTATTATCGTATCAAAGATATAGTTATTTTCTTTACTATAATTAGGATATTAACGATAATAGCGATAATAACGATATTAACGATAATAACGATATTAACGATAATAGCGCTATTAACTATAATAACGCAACGATAATTATTAGCGATAATATCGCTAATTCTATTGTTTTATTAACAATATTATCGTTAATAATTATCGTTAATATCGTTTGTTATCAAAATCCCCTGGAACAGGTATCTGTTTGACCAATCTAAAAGACAACACAAAAAAAATCGTTAAGATTACGATCCACCTTAAAATCATCCTGACGCATAAATGATATCAAAACAAAAAGCTTTGTCAACTCCATAGAATTTTGTAAAGGACTATTTATCAAGTATCTCCATGGTTACTACAGATTGTGCAAATCCTGCTAAGCACCTGCCACTCTTTGGAACGAAAATTGAGCGAAATTCTTCAAAAAGTTAGTATTCAGGTGATAAATCCTGGTTTTTGTAGCAAAAAGCTATATATATAATGTGGATTTTGCGTGCAAGAAGTTTCATATGCCTGGTAAATTCTTTTTACATGTATATAAACTGTAGTGTCCAAACTAATGCCTTGGATAAATTAATACTTCGGACAGTGCAATTTGTAAAAAGCTTTTGACAAAATGAATGTACCATCAAAATCTTCTTTTTGTTTGCCATCCATTTCAGCTTAATGCCATTTAGGAAAAGGTTAAGAAAGTATAATTAAACCAACCTTGTTGAAATGTCAAAACATTGCCACTTTGAAAATTTTGGATAAATTTGCTGCAAAATATTTTTTATAGTGTAATGTAGTGTAAACAAAATCAGAAGTGAGGAACAAAGGTACGGTAGAAGCAACTGCAAAATCTTTAATAACATCATGCTGCGACTTCAATCCTGAAATATGAAAATAAAAAGAAACATCTTTGTTAAGTGAAAGAAATTAAAAACTGTGCAAATAGACTATTTTCTCCATTTTCTTGAAGATTCATGCAGCAAAAAAACTACAAACAAAGTGATGCACAATTGAATTTTTCAATTATATATATATATATATACATCCAAACAGTTTTTTGCAAGAACATCTATAAAAGATTTGGGCCATTAGTTACTTAATACTTCGTTCAGCATAGCATCGTAGCATATTTATGGTGATGCAGAATGGGGGCATTATTAAATGCAAATTTTGCAAATGAAATAATGACACAATGTGCCGTTTTTCTCGATAAGTATTCAGGTATTATAGTGACTTAATATATTTTTCAAAAACCTCTTTTAGATTATATAAATATCATTTTAGTAGACAAGGTGGAACATTTGAACTTGCAAACTCCAAACAAAAACACAGAACCAAGTGCCATTTCAATTGCTGACATTCTCCAGTCAATGGGATAAAAATAGGCAAAAGCAAAATAATTGCTGAACAAAATGAAAAAAAGTGACAGTAAAAAAAAGTTCTCCACATTATCATAACATAGGAAAACTCAAGTTTAATTATTTCATTCCAGTGATAAGAATTTATAGCCAAAAATGCATCTATAAGAATTAAATTTTGACCAGACACACACTTCCCAAAAAAGGTTGGGATCAATACATCATCTAATCTATAGTCAGTTGAGGTAACCGTTACGCGTTGGTAATCATTACACGTTTTTATTTTGTGATAATTCTCTTATATAAAATGTTCTCCAATCAAAAATTAATTGCTTGAGATAGACATGGGTAGATATAATTTTTTGTCTTTCAAAACTTTTTTTGTAACACTGAAAATATCGTATGAAATTGATTCACGATCTTACCCATACCACTAAAACAGCCATTTTAACTTTTAACTTTTTTTAGCGGCCGTATGTCGTAACTTTAGGCTACAATTTAAGATGTTACCCTAAGGCTCTCTGTCGGTGTGTTATTCAGTAGTTCTTACGTCAGATTTTCGTGAAAACATTTTTGTGTTCAGAAGTCATCTCAGTGATAAATTTAGTGCGTAATAGTTGAATACATAATTTCATGTCAGTGATGTAACTATTACGCACATCTTACAGGAGGTGTTTTTATCATCTGTTCTATTCAGAGGAAGGACAAGATAAAGAATGGATTGTAATGGTTCTTTCTTTTATTTCAACAAAATATTTCATTTTCACATCCTCCATTTTCCCATCAAATGCGTGCATCTAGATGCAACGATTGGCGATCAACTTTTCTTACTTTTTCGAATACTTTACGAACGTCAAGATATTGGGGGATGTCCCATTTGCCATTACCACAAAAAATGGCTTTTAAGGGCCCACAAATGATATTGTGGGTGGCAAAGGTATCAACATCTTCACCAGTCACCCTTCCTTCTCGCCCTACTTTCTTTGTCTCCTTAAAAATATTATCGGCTGTCCCAAGTTTTTGTTGCAGGCAGTCAATTTCCACACCTGCTGCGTAACTACCAGCAGCATCAAACAAAAACCTTGTCAAGGCCTTTCCAATAAAAAGGTTTGGTCCTCGTTGCGTTTCGTAGATACATGCATACCACTTCCTGACAACATCAGTCTCAGGTCATGGTGGGTTCATGTACTCCCATGTTGCCTCCATACTGCAGAATTCGTCATCCTGGCCCTCTATCTCACTTTCCGATTCAGATTCACTTTCGATTGCATCTGATTCTTCCACTTCATTATTGTCCTCTCCTTCCTCTTCACTGCTTTCATAATCATCGCAATCGTCAGTGACCACTCCATTCCTTTTCCTTTTTGTAACTTTGCTTCCTTTTTTCTTCTTTCCTGATTCTCTTTCTGCCTTTCTTAATGAAATTTGCTCCAATTTTTCTTGCTTTTGTTTTTCCTTCTGTTCTAACTCATCAAGGAGTTCTTTTTGTGTGACCACCTAAAAATTATTAAGAATGGTTTAATTAATGATCATAATTTGCAAACGGAAAATGAAATAATCTCAACACTAACCTTGCTTCTTAAATCGAGCTTCTGTCGAGACTTCTTTTCTTTGTTGACTGGACCTTTGATTTTGTTTAGAAAAGCCTCCTCGAAACTTTCACTTTGAAGAATTGTGGATGGCGTGGATACCGACACTGCCTCTAACTTCCAACCATTCGGTACCCAACGAAACCCTTGTGGTGATACGCAAGGGTATGGACCCAAGTGCTTCATCAAAATATCTAATTCTGATGATGGTGTTGTTGCTGTTGTTCCCACAATGCTCCCTCCTGGCAACGTATTGTGAGAAACAGTTGAAGGAAAAGCAGTATTCGGCGTTGTAGGAAAAGCATTATTTGGTGTAGATGCATTTGGAATAGATGACGTACGTAATTCTTCGCTCACATCACCATCTAATGCTTCATCAATGTTCCTACAAAAAAAGAATAGCTATGAAATTTCAAGTGATGTACTCAATACTTGGGTTTACTTCATCAAATAAGTACCTTCAACAAAAAAATGTTCTATACAGTATTTTGATTAGAATAATTTTCCTTGTGATATCAAATGCGTTTTACACAGCGTTACTAAAAACTAACCCGTTTGCAAGTTTGTCCCAATCCAATTCCTTTCCAAGGACTTTCCAATTGTTGTACTTTTGTACCAGCCGCGGATCCAAACGATTGACGGGATACTTCTCTCGGTTAACTGGCCAAATACCAGTGCTTTCAAACCCACTCAGGATGTTGTCAGCTTTCATTCCTTCCTTCCAAATGCTACATAGCTGGTTAGCAAACTCTGCCTTAGATAACTGACTTTTTGCTCCCAAAGCAGCAACCCTTTCATGTAGTTTATTATCCCACGTCCTCTTTAGGGGACCAAAACAACCTACATCTAATGGCTGTAGGACATCCGTCACATGCGGCGGAAATTCCATGATGATTATTCTTTCGTCAATTGCCTTCTTTATAACAGGAATGCTCACATGTGACAGGTGTCCATCCAAAAGTAGAAGTAATGGTCGTTCTTTCACCATATCAGCAAATCTCTCAAACCATGTTTGAAATATTTCGCTGTCCATCCATCCGTTTTATGACTTACCATAGAAGGTATTTGGAAGTTCCTTATCTCCATACCATGTGCTCTGCATGTTCTTCCCCTTGAATATGATTAGGGGATCAAGAGCAATTCCAGCGGCATTGCAGACGGCCAAAACAGTTATGTTTTCTCGGCTGGCTCCATAGCGCATTCGTAATGCCCTCTTTCCCTTGACCGTTATTACCTTTCCTTTTGACGGATCAGTTGGAAAGCCGCTTTCATCGCAGTTCCAGATGCGAGCTGCATCCAAATCTGGATTCTCTGAAAGGACTTTCTCCAACTGATCGTAAAAGTCGTAGATAATGAACGATTACTGGTGTTGGCTTTTCTGGCTGTGCTAATCATTTCAGCCTTTTTGTGAGTCAGACGATTTCTTCTCATGAAGTTCCTCAACCAAACTCGTCCTGGCCTTCCATTTTTAAATTGTGGAGCAGCAATGTCATTCTTTCTGACGTAGTCACCAACAATATACTGAAATGATTAGCCAGGAACTAAGAATTTGTGCTAAGACCTTTTAAATCCTAAACTGACAGTTCTTAAAGGAGAGAAGCAATACCATTAGTGCTATTACTAATCCCTTACTTACTAATAATTCATCAATTGTAGGACTGAATCCGAGATTACAAACAACGGCAATACATTCTGCTAATTCTCTTTCCTTTTGCGCATCGAAAACAGCTCTATGGCCACCTTGTTTGAGGGGAAGGCCGTTCTTTCTTCTGTTCAATCTGAAGCGCAACGTCGATTCATCGACTCCATATTTCCTAGCAAGTGTTCTTTTTTTGCTACCTATGAATTGAATAATTGATTTAAACAACCTCGTACCCAGGGTTTCTTGCCTTTTCAATATATGGACGGCGGCGAAGATTCAAAATTTAAAAAGCGCTTCCCCCATTGTTCTAGATCATACGATAAGTCTTACCTGGAACTGAGTCATATTCATGGATAGCACTTTTCATCTGCTCCTCTGTCCACGCTCCAGCTATCTGCTGTGCCACTTTACGACTGCCGATCCTCTTCTTAGATTTGCAGTTGTTTTTAGCGAATGGTTTCATAGCAAAAAAGACACAAACGAATGATAAAAAAATAATATGACAAAATCTATGATAAAAATCGCAATCGCAATCGACAGTGAAAGAAAGTTTGTCAATAGAGCATTTCAACTTATACTCAAGATCATGCTCAATTATTATCACTAGTGATGGTAGGTTATAAATTCACTACTGATAATTTCACTAGTGTTATTTTCACTAGCGCACTAGTGAAAGTCCAGATCATGCGTAATCGATTGAATATACATACGCAATGAATAAAAAAATTGTTACGCACTACAATTTAAAGATTACGCACTTAGCGTAAAACATAGAAAAAAATGCGTAACGGTTAGATGATTTAGTTTCCAACTGTTACGCATAGATTTTTTTTAAATATCTTGATATGGGAAAGGCTTCAACAAACGAAGTTTGGTGAGATTGTGGCACAAGACTGCATAATGATAAGCGAAAAAGTTGATTCATAATGGTCGAGCCCACGGCGAGATAATCGCACTTTCGCGAAAAATGCGTAATGGTTACCTCAACTGACTATACTTATAATAATCCGCAATCGTGTGTAACACATTTAACTTAGAGAGTGATGGTTTTTTTAAAAATTTACGGCCAAAATCTTCTTAATCGTGGTCATATAGCGGCAGTTAGACCACGCAAGACACATTCACGATAAGTATAATAGCACGTGGCATTTGAGGTCAGTTTTTTTTATGATCACAGGCAACCATTGCATTGCATCCCCAATAGAACACGATGTTTTAGGAAAAATATCTCGAGAACCAATGGGGATTAACTGACATTTTTTAGGGTCTGCGATACGGGTGATGTGGTAATGCAAAATTGGGGACTAAATTTTATTTGGTACTGTGGCGGCTATGACGTCATCAAAATCTTTGGTCGACGATATCTCAGCAACGGTTGGTCGTAGTGAAACGATCCAATGCATTTTTTTCATCAGTTTTTCGAGCTCTACAACATGGTTGCACTGTTGAGTCGCGATTCCTTAATTAAAATTTTCGTAACGGGGTTCACACACAGTGAACACGGCACATCGTTTTCGAAATTATTAGCCGTAAAAAACTTTAACGCGGGTTACTAGTTATTCATAATCAGGAACTGAGATAGATGATCCCATATGGCAGTAAGGATATCCAGACACACAGCACAGTGTGTGCACAAATCTACAGAACATGATTTAATTATCTATATGTGACGGTTTATAGGAAAAGGATAACAAGCGAAAAAGCGATTTGAATGGCTTAATCGATTAAGCGATTATTTGAAGCTAAAAAGCGATTCTTTAAAATCGATTTTTAGCTTCAAATAATCGCTTTTCCGATTCACATGAATCGCTTTTCCGATTCTAATGAATCGCTTTTCCGATTCTAATGAATCGCTTTTCCGATTCTAATGAATCGCTTTTCCGATTCTAATGAATCGCTTTTTAGATTCTAATGAATTGCTTTTCGGATTCCAATGAATCGCTTTTCCGATTCTAATGAATCGCTTTTTTGATTCTATATCACTCACTCAAGTGTTGATTAAAATTCTGATAAACATTTTCCCCCAAGGAATAAACCAAAATATCGATCGAACAACTCAAAAAAGAATTGTAAGGGACGGTTTCTATTGGTAGTAACTTTAAAACAAACTTTTTTTTCTTTTTTATTAAACTGAATGTGAACCATGTTCTGTTATGTGAACAGCGGTGGAACAACTTAAACAAAAAAAAGAATTATAGCAGACGGTTTCTATTTGCAACAACTTGAGAACAAACTGTTGTTTATTTTATGTCCTAGTGAATAAGAACCAGGTAAACCAGTTCATTATTTAACACGAACGCGTGCTACCTGTAATTATACATCCGTTACATTGAGTTTTCAAAATAATGCTGAAGTCACGATAACAACAACATCTTTTGAGAGTGTAGACATCTTTATCAATAAAAAAACTTTTTATTTTTATTTGGCAAAATAGCAATTAGATATAATACTCCCAGTTATGTTCCAACCTCGAAAACTGGCGCATGGGAATATGAAAAATATATACATAGACGTTGAACGAAACGAAACGTAGGAAGTAGGTGAATCCTACTTTTCATATTCTAACAAAATACCGTCATTTTATTTTATTTATATCGTTTGTTATCAAAATCCCTTGGACGGTCACGTATATGAAACATGGAATCTACTATGTAAACAAACAATCTTACGGCGATAGCAACGATTTTTAGTTTTTATTTACATTTCCTTTTCGAAAAAGATTTTTTTTTCTCTCTTGGCGCACATTTGTCTTTAAAATATATTTTGCAGCTCATGCAAGTATATTTCTTTTGTTATAAATTCTGGTTATTAATTAAGCTACGTTTACATTAGCGAAAGATCCAATCACGTTCTTTCCCCAGTATTCGCCCGTTTCTCTCTGCGTTAAATTTTCCAAAAGTGGAAAACAGCCTTTAGTCTAAAAATAAAAATCTATTTCCAGATGGATGGTGTTTTTGTATCTATTCATATTATTGTGCCAGTTTTATAATGCCGTTTTTCACCATTTGGTTCTTGTTTATAATTTGAGGTTTAATGCTTCTATTTTATTATGATACATAGAGAATCTACGATGATGAAAATCTTATTAACTTATTGACTTTATTCTTATAATTAACATCACTTCTGACTTACAAATCGATTTTTTGAAATCGCTTTTTCGATTCAAGTGAATCGCTTTTCCGATTCAAGTGAATCGATTTTGAAATCGCTTTTCCGATTATTTTGAATCGATTTTTTGCAGCTAAAAATCGATTTTAAAGAATCGATTTTTCGCTTGTTATCCTTTTCCCATAAACCGTCACATATAATATATCAATTAACCATCATAGCACTATTGTACACGATTTTTTTTGTAAGCAACTGTTGATTTTGATCAGAACTCAAATTGCTTAACTACCGTCAATCGTCCTAACTTCGGACATCCTTCCAAACTTCCAGACATAAAAAAAAAATATCCGCAAAATACAAACCACATCAGTAAAAGTCCATACCGCACTGTCAACTAAACTAAATCTAAAACTTGTCATAACTGAACTTAACAAAAATGAAACACTTAAATTAGTTGACTGTACCCTTGAGACCAACTATACGCGTTTAAGGCTCTATCTAAACAACACATCTAATAATCTAATTACAGAAGACATCAATGAAAGTCCTGAGAATGAAGTGATATTTGTGAACCAGATGATTGGGAAATTCAAGGAGATCATGAAATAACATTGCAAATATCAATCTGTCGTGTACAATTCCACGACAGAAAAGTAATGAATTTACCGTGGCTGTAACGCAGGTGCTCATTACGTAGAGAAGGGTATTTTAAAATCATCATACGCAACTGATAAGTATCAAAGAAAAAAATGGAAAAAAAATGTAAACAAAACATTTCGCTAATTTCAGTTCACAGTTCGAAATGATATTCAATGTTTGCTTCTATGATAATGATTACCTGGTTCTCATTCAGTTACTGATAAAAGATACAATAATTATTTTAAAAGTTAACACAAGTAGAAACTGTCTGCTACAATTCTATTTTAAGTTATTCGACAGGATTGCTATTGCAATGCCTTGGGGATGACGTTTATCGTTATTTTCAAATCACTTATTGCGCTTCACGCTTGGGTCATTCCATGGTAGATCAGCCAGGAGGTGTCAAGTCAAAAATTTAGATTTGCTTCATTTTTATACCATTGATTCTACTTATTGAGAAAAGAAAATCCTGAAAATTTGAAGGTCTAATCTTTTTTCGTTCTCGAGATATGGCTGTTTTTGACTTTTTGGAAACCCGCCCAACCTACTTTTTTACACTTTTTTCAAATTTTAACGCTAAATTTTTGGGAATGGATTTTACTTACATGTTCCAATCTTTCAGAATGTATTATATGCTGGGAATACTAGTAGAAAAAGCAAGTTTAGTACAATTTAGAGAATGTACCTATCAACAATGGAGTGCCAAAAATGCCAAAAAACTCACAATTTCGTGAAATTTTGGGCAAGGTAACAATTTTGGACGATCATGGTGACTCAGTAACAGGTTAGTAATCATTATAATCTTGTTTTCTGGTTAGTACAACTTGATCTCTCTTAGAAAAACTTAATTTGTAAGACTTCACATATATTTTGAAAAGTTTAAGGGGACTTGAAAATGCTATAAAACACAAAATTTAGTAAAATTTTTACTTTTTTGCGATTTTTAAAACACTATTTATGAATATTAAACCAAACAATGGAAAAACTATATGTAAATACTGAAATAATAACTAGTATACAATCAGAATATGAAAAAAAACAGTCTTCAAAATAAATAGTACTAGTCTCCAGGCTCCTTGAACATGGCATCAGACTCAAATTCTTCAATTTTCGGTATTTTTATCAGGGTGGGGACCACCCCGCCCAAATTTTTTTTTAAAAAAAAAATTGATAGAAAGTTTCTTTAGGGTTGTAATAATTACCTCTCAAAAGAACTTTCTCTAACAAAGACCATAAATGGGTTAATTGACTCCTCAAAAACAGCTAATATTTTCACTGTTTTATCTTAATACTTTTGATATAGCATTTTGATATTTGATATAATGATCAAAAAGAATCCTAAGAAAATGCTACATTAAATACTGATGAAATATCATTAATTTCACTATCAGTAAACATAAAATTTCTACCAGACTGATTGGTTTCAGGGACATTTAAGATTTTCAAAATGTGTTCAAATGGAACCCAACAAGTGTCCAATCGTTCGGGCCACTTGAAAAACTTGGATGGACCCTTAGGATGCATGAAATTAACCTCTATATCACCATTTGTAATTGCAATGTCATTGACAATACCAATAAACCAATCTTTTTCATAAACACAAGCAATATACTGGCCAATTTGTAGGTCTTCAGACTTAACAAACATAGTGGACATCGGCAACATTTCCTCTTCACCAGAGACAAGTGAAATTGATATATGATTATCACCTGCTGGCCGGAATGAGTGGTGAGACCTTGTCCCTGCTATGGTTTGACTTTGTTTGAAACGATCTTCTAAGAATTGACAAAATGACTGAACAGTTATACTGGACACAAAAAAACACTTGATTCCAGGAAGATTATCAGTTGCAAACTGGAACAAATCATTTGGTGTCAAAATTTGGTGATTGCTTGTTCTTTGCAAGCTGGCATATGCAGCCAAGCGTTTAATTGTTCCTCCAACACCATCACAAGCATTTTTGCCATGGCTAGTGGCAAAGAAATTCCATTCTGCATGAAGACCAAAATCATGAAGATGGTTTGCTAGGTTGGAAAACTTTTTGTAATTTTTGTACTGACCTGCACAACCGTCACTGAAATAAATCAGTTTCGTGACATGTGGCAGATCTGTCTTGATGTAATTGCTGATCACTTCTGTCTGAAAGGCGAAAACACTTATAACATCATGAGCCATGTGGTCACTGATGCAAGCAAGACTCTGATGCTTCAGCTCACCATTAATTTTAAAGTAAATAACAAAAGGATGGATAGTAGCTTGTGAGTTGTTCCAGTGAAAAGACTGGATGGAATCTTGCACAATGAACGTATAGTTTTCTGCAAAGTCATGAACCACAACAGCTTCATCATCCTTTAAGTTTTCTTTGCACTGCTTAAAAAATGTTTGCTGGTGTTTATAAATAAAATGATGCGGTAGTAATTCTTCAAGTTTTGAAATGATCTGATTAAGAAAATCGTCAAAATCTAGTAGGCAATCAACTAGGGTAGATCTATCAACATGTTCCCATTGTTTAAATTGAATAATTTCATTTGGCTCAAATGTTTTCAATAATAAGTCTTTCAAATGTTTTTTTGCTTGTAAAAAGCCAGGACAAATATCACATTTTCCTGTCATACATTCTTTACGAGATATGTCACATACACACATTTTCATTAACTCGGTATACTGCAAGGACTTGTCTACAACAGAAAGCATTAGCTTTAAATTTTGGTGGTATTTGCATACACAAACATTCAATGATCCACTATGCCCAACAGTCACACACCATTTTGGTCGAAGATCACAGAAGGAAGAAAAACCTATGGTTAACTCAGGATGCCTTGATTTAAATTCAACATAAATCTCCCTAATGTTGCAAAGGAGTAACCTTTTTTGTACTTTTTCTTTCTTTCCATTTTCATCTTTTGTAATGACAAAGTCCTTTCTTCCTGGGCACATTCTGCTGAACTCATCGCTTTGATAAAATGCTTTCACTCTTTCAATAATTTCTGAATTAAGTCCATGTCTATGGATATCATTTGGTTTCCCCAAAATACCTTTTTCAAGCTTTGTCTCCTTTGCAAGTCTCACCAAATAAGTAGATGTTTTAAAAAACTCTGCAACTTTGTCTCGTGACCAACTGTCTGGCACTAACGTCAAAATTTGAACTTTTTCCTCTCTTGAGGTACTTTCAGCAAATTTCATTTTCAAATCTTCCATCAAATCATCACAGCCTTTGCATATATTCAAATTCTCCAATCCAGGTAAAACATCAGAAAAAGAGTCAGCCAGTTTTTCTGTTACCTCCTTATATTTTCTTTTGCCATAACCTTCCATCCTTTCACATCTAACTTTTTTGATAGGTGTACAATCCAAATACCTTAACGACTCATTTAGCTTTTCTTCGATGTTTTCTCCAGTACATTCAAAAGAACTGTCACCATTGAAGCTCTTCTGGTTCTAGCATCAAATCTAACTCTTTGGTGCATTTACTGCAGAGTTTTTTCCCAGGAATCAAATTGGCGACTTCTTTATACTTTTTCAAATCTGACAACTTTATTTCCTTTAACGTTGTCTTTACTTTTGACTTGTGCTTCTTAAGAGGGTTGCAGCATTCTCTGTGCCAATGCGGATACTTTTTTAGGTAAAAGTGATGATGATGAAGACACAAGGAGCTACCTTTAAAGTTTTTAACACCAGCTCTATATTTCAGGCATTCCACCTCAGACAAGGACAGATCATCCAGCTCCACATATCCAATCTTATTAATGTATGTCAAACTCTGACAATCACCATTTGCAACTACACAAACACTATTTGAAGCCATATTTACAGATAAAACAACTTTGAGCACACTTATTCATCAGCAAAAAACTTTAAGAGTATGCAGCAATAGAACTTTGAAGTTCTATTGGTTTTAGAATCAAAGATTCCAAGGTTCTATGCAATGCAGTAGCTTCAATAAAGGTAAAAACAGTGAAAATATTAGCTGCTTTTGAGGAGTCAATTAACCCATTTATGGTCTTTGTTAGAGAAAGTTCTTTTGAGAGGTAATTATTACAACCCTAAAGAAACTTTCTATCAATTTTTTTTTTTTTAAAAATTTGGGCGGGGTGGTCCCAACCCTGATAAAAATACCGAAAATTGAAGAATTTGAGTCTGATGCCATGTTCAAGGAGCCTGGAGACTAGTACTATTTATTTTGAAGACTGTTTTTTTTCATATTCTGATTGTATACTAGTTATTATTTCAGTATTTACATATAGTTTTTCCATTGCTTGGTTTAATATTCATAAATGTGACAGTTTATGGGAAAAGGATAACAACTCTAAAAATCGATCCTGAAAAGATCGATCTTTGGGTACAAAGATCGATTCAATATGATCGGAAAATCTATTTCGATTTCGATCCAATATGATCGAAAAATCGATTTTATTTGATCGGAAAATCGATTCTATGTGATCGGAAAATCGATTCTATGTGATCGGAAAATCGATTCTACAGTCGACTCTCCCTAAAGCGGACACTCTATAAAGCAGACACCTCCATAAAGCAGACACATTTTCTCGGAACGAATTGAAGTTTTCCTTTAAAAATACTTTCTATAAAGCGGACACTTCCATAAAGCGGACACTTTTTGCTGGAACGAATGGTGTCCGCTTTAGAGAGAGTTGACTGTATGTGATCGGAAAATCGATTCTATTTGATCGGAAAATCGATTCTACTTGATCGGAAAATCGATTTTTATTTGATCGGAAAATCGATTTCTTAATAACATTAATCTTCGTAGATTCTATTTTATTATCGTTAATATCGTTATTATCGCTATTATCGTTAATATCGAAATTATAGTAAGAAAATAACTATATTTTTGATATTAACGATAATAACATTAATATTAAACATGTGATCATTTTATTTGTGACAAGGAAACCATTTTGCGTATATTAATCTTTCTTTCGCTTGATTATGGCGTAAGAAATTCAATATTTTTAGAATTACCCTCAAGTAAAGTTTTAGAGCCCTGTGTAAACACAACTTTCAGACAACCTTTCACATAAACTTCATAACAAACTGAAGGAAACAGGTAATATTATATTTAAACGAAGGTGAGTATTTCAAAAGAGAACTTTTGCAACTCGTCAAGCCGACGTTAAAATGTTTTCATTCGTCCCTTCCTACATTCGTCCTTCATCACAATGTTGAACCTGAAAACATTATCGACGAAATGACAAAAATCAATAATGATCACTGAAAACGTTGCGATCAATTTAATTAAGGGTACATCTTCACCCAGTGCAAGTGAAATGTCTTTCGAAAGAATAATAATAAAAGTTTTCCTATGGAAAAAAACTTTAATGTAACGTGTCTTTAATAATGTAAAGTTTTTTTCCCAAGAGCTTATAGAATGGCAACCCGTCGAACAATTCAGAAAAAAGAATTATAGCAGACGGTTTCTACTCGTGCCTGCTTTCGAACTAACTTCCGTATCTTTAATCTTCAAATGAATATAAGAACCAGCTAATTAAGTTCAATTTAATACACAAACGGGTGCTACCTGCAAATGTACATTTCAAAATAATACATTACCAAATCGAATGACACTGTATTTTAAAGTGGCTTTTCAGATTTGTGCTGAAGGTACCGGAATAACAAATGAAAAAAAAGTGCTTTGTATAAAAATGGCGCATACGAATGTGAAAAATATAAACAAACGACTTGAATAAAACTTCAGGGAATAACGCTACTCCGAGAAGGTTACATTAGAAACGAAAAAGTGGCCAATAAGATCAGAAAAGTGAAACGATTTATTTGGATCGGAAAAGCGATTCCTTAGGATCGGAAAAGCGATTCTTTAGGATCGGAAAATCGATCTATTAGGATCGGAAAAGCGATTCTTTAGGATCGGAAAATCGATTCTTTAGGATCGGAAAATCGATTTATTAGGATCGAAAAAGTGATCCAAAACTACAAAAAATCGATCTTTTAAAATCGATTTTTCGATCCAAATGATCGCTTAATCGGAAAAGCGATCCTGGATCGATTTTTAGGTTGTTATCCTTTTCCCATAAACCGTCACAAATAGTGTTTTAAAAATCGCAAAAAAGTAAAAATTTTACTAAATTTTGTGTTTTATAGCATTTTCAAGTCCCCTTAAACTTTTCAAAATATATGTGAAGTCTTACAAATTAAGTTTTTCTAAGAGAGATCAAGTTGTACTAACCAGAAAACAAGATTATAATGATTACTAACCTGTTACTGAGTCACCATGATCGTCCAAAATTGTTACCTTGCCCAAAATTTCACGAAATTGTGAGTTTTTTGGCATTTTTGGCACTCCATTGTTGATAGGTACATTCTCTAAATTGTACTAAACTTGCTTTTTCTACTAGTATTCCCAGCATATAATACATTCTGAAAGATTGGAACATGTAAGTAAAATACATTCCCAAAAATTTAGCGTTAAAATTTGAAAAAAGTGTAAAAAAGTAGGTTGGGCGGGTTTCCAAAAAGTCAAAAACAGCCATATCTCGAGAACGAAAAAAGATTAGACCTTCAAATTTTCAGGATTTTCTTTTCTCAATAAGTAGAATCAATGGTATAAAAATGAAGTAAATCTAAATTTTTGACTTGACACCTCCTGGCTGATCTACCATGGAATGACCCGCTTACTTTATTGCATTTCAAGACATTATTTTATCAGCTTTATCTAATGTTTTAGTATTTATTGTGACTTGGGTTGATTGGTTATGTACATTTCGCTTAACAGACAGGTCTGTTTATTTAGCGTGTCCGAAGTTTGGAAGAATGTCCGAAGTTAGGAAGATAGACGGTGTAGTTGCTTACTTTCCTGAAATCTAAAGAATGTATATATATACAACAACTTTATGTTCATGCTACAGTAGTACTATTGAAAATAAGAACAAAATTAATAAAACAAACTACAAAGGATAAAATCATGCCCAAGTCTTCTTTAATCGTAAACAATATGGATAATTTAAATAATTTGCCATGTCAACTTATAATTATGTTTTTACTGAAGATGGCGTAAGCCGAAAAGCTTTTAAAATAAGATATTGTGTTATTCTTTTTATAATACGTAAACAATATGATTATAAAGATTTTGTATTTACTTAACTGTTGAAACTGAGCTATTACTTACGTATTTGTTTATAGAGGGTAATTTGAAGCATAACAATATTAGTTGCTTAGTTAGGCTCTCAATACAATACTGTACTGGTGTTAATTTACTTACCAAAACGAGTAACCATTGGCGTTGCTTATAAAGGGGGTTGCTTATAGATTGGAAAAAGAGAGGACTGCAGATAAACGACACCAAAACAGAAGAATACAGAATAAACAGGAGTTCAAACGAGTGGAAAAAATGTAAATTCCTGGGTACAATGTTAGACACTCAACAAGACATAAAACGGAGGAAAATCTTAGCGATAAATGCTGCAAAAAATCTGAACCAGTTCTTTAACAACAAAACCTTGACAACAAAAACAAAAATGAACATCCTACAAACATACATACAGCCAATCTTCCTTTATAACAGCGAGACCTGGACACTATCGAAATCCATGGAAGAACAACTCGACACATTCCAAAGAACACTTATAAGAACATTTTTCCTACATACAATATATCCGAACAAAATCAGCAACCAAAGACTTCGAGAAAGAACAAAAATGATAGACTGGAGTAAAGTGGTGCAGAGAAGGAGATTCAATTGGTTCGAAAAACTAATCAAGCAAAATGAATCCACACCTATGTATGAGGCGCTCCGATACGCCACATCGAAATACCGGAAACCACCAGGCAAACCAAAAACCACATGGATCTCCCACATGAAGAATGATTTAAAATCTTTGGGGTGGACTTGGGAAGAAGCAGCTCACATCGTAAAAACAAACAAGAAAATGTGGGATAACAAAATTAAAAACTTTTTATAAAAAAAAAAAAAAAAAAAAAAAATTATCTTATATATAATAGCGAGTGTGTGTCACTTTTATTTTAGAGAGTGTTAAATTTTGTTGAATTTTACGGTCAAAATCTTCTTAATCGTGGTCATATTTTTCGTTAGGCCATGCGTTTTTTTATGATTATTATATAGTAGCACGTGCCGTGACATCAGTTTTTTAATCTATCACGGGAATCATTGCATTGCATCCCTAATCGAACGTGAAGTTTTTGGGGAAATATCTCAAGAACCAATAGGGATATATAACTGATGTTTTTTAGGTTCCACGATACGGGTGATGGGGTGACGCAACATTTGCACCTAAATTATTTTTGGTACTGCGGCTATGACGTCATCAAAATCTTTGATCGAGGATAGCTCTTTAACGGTTGGTCATAGCGAAACGATCCCATACATTTTTTTGATCAGTTTTTCGAGCTGTACAACATGGGTACACTTTTAAGTCGCGAATCCGTAATTAAAATTTTCGTCACAGGGGGGAACATCGTTTTCGAAGTTAAAGTTGGTAAAAAATTTTACCCGGGTTACTCGTGTAGTATATATATATTATTACGATATCTTCATATCTCGGTGATGTAAATTGTAACTTTACGAAATAAACCGAATCAATCAATTATAGATTGCTTGGAGATGAGATGGAAGGATTATCTAGGGTATATATAATAGAAAAAGAACCAAATATATCCATATCAGAATTATTATAGGATTCAGCACAAGTCAATATTCTCTAGGAAGGACAAAAGACAATAAGTCATTATTGAATGCATCATATCAATTGCCATCACATTCGGATGTCTGTAGATGCATCCCAACAATTTTTTATTATTCCTGTTAAGGTTATTAAAAAAATATGTTTTTTGTAAAAAAAAAGAACAGGTAAAGCTAAAGCCCATTTTGCGGCAGTTAATTACATAGATTATAACAGGCTATTTGTGCTCAAGGAACAACTTATATTATGTCGTGTGATATTGACGTGTGCTTTTTTTACTGACGGAATGATATTTAAAAAGCTGTATGACGGGTCTTTTGCATGGATGACGGGAATTTTTGGAATGTATTGTCGGATCATTTCCATGGATGACGGGATATTTTGAGGGCATATGTCGGGTCTTTTTCATGGTAGTGATACACCAAGTCGTTGCCGTCTTTTGCATGGATGACGGGAATTTTTGGAATGTATTGTCGGATCATTTCCATGGATGACGGGATATTTTGAGGGCATATGTCGGGTCTTTTTCATGGTAGTGATACACCAAGTCGTTGCCCATTTTGCTTTTTACAAAAAATTTCGGCGGGAATACCGGAGGCCTATGTACAGCTCCGTATAATACCGCACGAGCTTGGAGATTTGTGCACATAAACAACGTAAACATGGCACTATAAAATGGAGGTACAGAAGTGGCATACATTATTGCGGTTTCCAGAGTACTTTTTATCAATAATTGACTTTGAATGTCAGTATGTGACCTGGGAAACCTGGAAAATTAGGGAGATTTTTGCAAAAACCTGGAAAATTATCTTTTGACCTGGAATTTTCCTTTTAAATCAAAATCGGAAAATATTAATATGTCAATAATACAAAAAAGATAGTCATCATATCTGTTGATTAATTCACTCTGTAGGTAATTTCATCACCATTACAAGTCTCATTATTGTTAATATGTTCGATCCGGAATGGTATAGATTTGTTTAAGGGTATTATAAGTACCCAATAGTTTCTCGATTTCTAGGATGAATGTTATTGCTTTGAGAGTGATCTTGTATACTAATTGCTTTGCATAAAAGTTGTCCCATACCTTACACAGGAAATGATTTTCGTATTTTAGAGTTTATCGGTTTTAGAAATGAATAGGTAAAAGCTTCCCAATTTCTAGGAGAAATGTTTGCTTTGAGTGATAGTAATGATTCTTATTTCTATTTAGAATAAGTATAAAAGTTAGTACAAAGTTAGTAAAAGGAAAAATACTTTGTCAACCTTCAAAGAAATTTGACTTTTGATTTTGCCCTTGATTTTATTTCTAGTGAAAATCAAGTCTTTTCACAACTGCATGTACACTGTAATCAATTTTTATTCACATTTTTTGTGTTTTGTTAACTCTTTATTGACCAAGGCTTTGTAAAGATATTCACAATCATCATTGGACAGGCACTTCCAAAAAGTTTCAATTACATATATTTAAACACAGTTTGCCTTTTTTCATGTTTGTTTCCGTTATTGTTTTTCAATTAGTTACACTTTTTATTGCAATTGATGTAGTTTTTAATCCTATTGGTTTATATTTATATATTTATAGTGTTTAGGCAAAGATCTAATATATAAATAAAAAATTAATTCAAGGATCTACCTCATTCTTGGTACAAATAACAACTTTAAGAGAAATTTTAATGAAGATAAATAAAGTGCTCGAGAGGAGGGTGTAGTAGGATTGTCCACTGTTTATATTATCATCAAGTTTTAAAATGTATCAATATGACCTGGAAAGGATGCCTAAAACCTGGAAAAAGGGCAAAAATTGACCTGGAAAACCTGGATTTAGGTGATAAAATCTTACTGGCAACCCTGTTATATTGAGTTGGAGATTAAAGATACAAAGTTAGTTCTAAAGCAACCACAAGTAGAAACCATCTGCGATGATTCTTTTTTTCTAAATTGTTCGATTACCAACTTTTACATTAGGGATCGTCTCCAAAATATCGATTAAAATTCGCTTAATTTTATCGCTTATGATTTTTTTGTTTAGCGATTGTAAACGAATATAATGTGAATCAAATCGTTAGAATATAAGCGATTAAATTTAACCAATTTTCCTATAAGCGAATGTTAATCGATTTGCGTAAGCGATTTTAAGCGAATTGATGAGTTTGAAAAATACTTTGTTTGGAAATATTTTGTTTACATGCATGTATTTCTCTTGTTTCTCTTATTTTTCAGATGTTTCAGATTCAATCGGCAAAAAGATTATAGCTTCTTTGAATTTGCCTAGTATTTTGTTTTCATTTTACCGACGTATTACAACAAGGTTTTTTCCGCTTTTTGAAAATCTTATCGTGATTGGGTCTATCAGTGGACAAGAAAGCTTTATAACATCACCCAAGCCAATGTTTTCACCACTCAAACACAAAACGTTTCAGATTTTGCTCGCGATGCTCACGCTTACTGAAAATATTTTTCGAAAAGAAAATGTAAATAAAAACTAAAAACGGTTGCGAAAGTTTCTAAAGTTTTTTTGTTATTAAACTCGCTGATTTATAAACATACACACGTTAGGCATTCAAAATTGCGAAGACTATAATCCCTCTGCATGCATGGCGCCTGGTGCTAAATTGACAACAAATTACTTAGGCATATTTAGTGATTCTTTGCTGTTGCTAGGGAGAACGACCACCGTTGCTAAGGTAATTTTGAAATTTCCTTCGTCATACGAATTCATTTGTTCACCTAACGAATGAATATGAAAACATAAGTGGTACCAGTAGGACTCGTTTTCGTGTTATTCAATGAAATTAAAAAGCATCTTAGTTTCCAGCTCCCTTTAAAATATGATTTAAATTTAATTAAATTTAAATTTTTTTATTGATATGTCTACACTCTCAAAAGATGTTGTTATCGTGACTTCAGCATTATTTTGAAAACTCAATGTGACGGATGTATAATTACAGGTAGCACGTGTGAGTGTTTAATAATGAACTGATTACCTGGTTCTTATTCAGTTAGAGATAAAAGAAACAACAGTTTGTTCTCAGGTTGCTACAAATAGAAACCGTCTGCTATAATTCTTTTTTGTTTAAGTTGTTCTATCGCTGTTATGGGAAATGAACTGGTTCACATTCAGTTTTAGAAAAAAGAAAGAAAAAGTTTGTTTTAAAGCTACTACCAATAGGAACCGTCCCTTACAATTCTTTTTTGAGCTGTTCGATCGATATTTTGGTATATTCCTTGGGGGAATGTTTATCAGAATTTTAATCAACACTTGTGAGCGATATAGAATCAAACAAGCAATTCGAGTGAAGCGGAAAAGTGATTCATGTGAGCGATTCATATGAAGCGAAAAAGCGATTCATGTGAAGTGGAAAAGCGATTAAGTGCTTAAGTGATTAAGTTTAGTGGATTTTTATCGATTTTTGCCGATGATAAGCGAATTATAAGCGAAAAATAAACGATTTAAATGATTGAAAATTTGTTTGATAGTTTGTACAAATCGCTTAAATATTAAAGTAAGCGATTCATTAAGCGCTTTTTCCGAAAATCGCTAGCGTAAATTCGCTAATAAACGCTTATTATATCGCTTATAATTTGGAGACGATCCCTTAAAAGACACATACATTAAAAATTTTTTCGATAGCAAACCTTTATTATTATTCTTTCGAAAGACATTTTCACTTGCACTGGGAGGAAGGGAAAACAGAATATAGCGGTGAAGAACAGAATTTCTTTCAGACATATTATAATTTTCTTTACATTCAGCCTCTATACTTCACATATGTACCAAAAATGTCCAGGCTAAACTCTTGAATACGACGTAAAGCGATGACCAATGTGAGCGGTGAAAATTTTGATGTTTTTTGTCGTTAATTTCGGAAGATATTGATCGTTTCGCTTGAAGACGATTCTGATGATATTTTACAACAGGAACCTAAATGAAAATTTAAAAAAATGTGAAAAACGCACTCTGCTTTACGGTATATATATGCATATTCACACACAGTGTTTATTCACCTGTTGTGCAAGTGAAGCAAATGATTTTTCTACTTGAATTTCATCATGTTTAAGATGAGTGAAATTTATTGGGTGACTACTTTAAAGGGATTCCTGTGTCCAAAATGATATTTCAAGGGATGATAGAACTCACAAAGTTGTTTAAGAACTCACTGGGAGGAGATGTACCCTTAATTAAATTGATTGCAACGTTTTTAGTGATCATTATTGACTTCTGTCACTTCGTCGATAATGTTTTTAGGTTCAACATTGGAATGAAGTATGAATGTAGGAAGCGACAAATGAAAACATTTTAACGTCGGCTTGACGAGTTGTGAAAGTTCTCTTTTGAAATACTCACCTTCGTTTAAATAAAATAACGCCTGTTTCCTTCAGCTTTTCATGAAGTTTATGTGAAAGATTGCCTGAAAATTGTGTTTACACACACAAGTAAACTTTAAAACCATAATTGAAAAAGGTATAAAAAAACACGGAAAGAAGAATAATATTTATGATGATATATAGCAACAAATTAATTATTCACGAATAATTAAACAAGAAAGCGCTTTTTGTGCTTATATTTATCGCTAAGTTCGTCAATGTTAGCAATAAATTTAGCGCTACTTCTGGATGTGAGCGCTATTATCGCTTGTAGTGATTTTCCTGTGAATCATCACAAATTTGAAACATTTTGCGGAAATAAACTTTCGCTAATGGAACCTTCTGAAATTTTTTGTGGTACAAACTTTCGGGATTTTTGATTGAATACGCGAATAGGCTCTTGAAATCGCCAATGCTCAAGGTGCTTCAGCGTGGCTTACCACGATTCCATTGAAAGACGAGAATTTCGTTCTCAACAAACAAGAGTTTTTTGACGCAATATACATGAGATATGCGTGGGTGATGAAGAAATTGCCAATCAGGTGCGCATGCCTGGCAAATTTTACTATTGATCATGCGTTGTCCTGTCACCTAGGTGAATTCACAATCCAACGACATAACAATATTCGTGATGTTATGTCATTACTGCTAAAAGAAGTGTGCCGTGATGTTGCAGTGGAACCAACATTGGTTGATGCTACTAATAGAATCGAGTGATTTGCCATCTTCATCCATCAAAGGAGCTGATGCTAGAGCTGATGTTAGTGCAAATGGGTTTTGGCAACGGTATCAAAGAGCATTTTTCAACGTGAAGGTGTGTAACCTTATCGCTCCTAGCTACCGTAACAAATCAATTGTTGCTATGTTATCAGCAATGGAAAAACAAAAAAAGTGCTGCTACAACCAGAGGATACAAGATATTGACAAGGGTACGTTTACCCCTCTGTTCTTTCTCGCTTCTTCCGTGAGTTGGGTAAGCGGGAGCCAGTGCTGACCATCAGGGCGTCGTTATTACAGCTTTGATTATCAGTGCGTGCAGACGTCGTCTTCACTTCAAGAAGCTGCTTCATCGCAAAGGATAGATAAGTTTCCCTAATACTATTTTCTAATTCCTTAAATAGTAATACTATAATAATAATACTATGTCTGTTTTTTCTAATGAAGAAGACATGTTATTGCTTCAAGGTAATGAAGCTGACACTGACACCACTGCTGTTGAAAGCAATTCTGCTTTACAACAACAACAGCAGCAGTCAGATCCGTTACATTTAGTACCGGTAAATTTGGAACTAGGTTCTAGTAACGGCATATTTTTGCAACAGCTGTTACAAAAAATAGATACATTGACTGATGTGATTCATCAGCAAACAGTGCAGAAAGCACAACAAACAGTGGGAGAAGGTAGTGTAGGTAGCTCCTCCACAATGACCTTTCCATACACTGGGTTTGTGCCTACCACTCCGCAGAGGCAAGCTTCCTCTACTAAGAGGAAAGCTCAACACTTAAATATGTGACGATTTAAGGGAAAAGGATAACAATCGCTTTTGCGATTATAATCTCAAAATCGATTTTGAGATTTTTAAATCTCAAAATCGATTTCTATAAATCGATTTTTTACAATTCATAATCCCAAAATCGATTCTTGTGAATCCCAAAATCGATTCTTGTGAATCTCAAAATCGATTCTAATGAATCTCAAAATCGATTCTTGAATCTCAAAATCGATTCTTTTGAATCTCAAAATCAATTTTTTTGAATTATGAAGGGAGGCATAGATAGTCGTTAATAGGTTTCGTTAAAGTCGTTTATATATTTCGGATACATAATACGTCGTGTTTTGAAGTTCGAAAATAATCGGTGATAATTTTGTCGGGGAAAAGTGACGAAAAGTTTTCCTCGGTGAAACTTTCCCCCGACTGGGATACATTTATTTAATTATTACCCAAATACAAATAAAAAATTGTTATTTCAAACAGTGCCCGTCGATAGCAGCTGTAGCCATCTAAACCTAGTCATAATAAGTTCATGTTCATGACATAATTAACACTAATTTATTCAAATATATAGTGACTTTTATTTATTAAACAGAAAAATTTTTTTAGCAATAAAAGGTTTCCCAAAAGCATTATTTCATTGATAATAATCATCTACGTCTACACTTTCATTGCGGCTCTTGAAGAGGCGGTTGTTGTTGCACCTCCACCAAATCTGAAAAGTGAAAACTTTAAAAAGACCATGTTATTCGACTTATTGAAATGTACATGTACAGGCAGCACCCATTCGTGTATTGAATTGCACTTGATGAGCTTGTTCTCATATTCAGTTGGAGATTAAAGATACAGTAGTTCGTTTGAAAGCAGCCACAAGTAGAAACCGTCTTCTATAATTCTTTTTTTAAGTTGTTCGACAGGATTGCTATTCTTTGAATCTCTTGGGGGAAAATGTTTATAACAGACAAAAGACTTTTCGAAATTGATCATATCGTCACGATTTTAGTGATCGTTATTGTAACTTCATTACGATAATGTTTTTAGGTTCAACATTTCGATGAAGGATGAATGCAGGAGGAGACAAATGAAAACATTTTAATGTCGGCTTGACGAGTTGCAAGAGTTCTCTTTTGAAATACTCACCTTCGTTTAAATAAAATAATACCTGTTTCCATCAGTTTTTCATCATAGGTTTACGTAGATGATTGTCTGAAAACTGTGTTTACGCAGGGCTGCAAAACTCTCCCAATTCTCGCAGTCAATGGACAGTTAGAAAAGCTACGCAAGTTTCTTTTATGGAATTCCCGGTTAAACTTCCATTTAACAGTGATATTGTAAAGGGAGCTGGAAACTAAAATGCTTTTTATTTTCACTGAAATAAAACGAAAACGAGTCACTAATGTTTTCATATTCTTTTGGTAGGTGAAGAAATGAATTCATATAACGAAGGGTGTTTCAAAATTACCTTAGCACGGTGGTCGTTCTCCCTAAGTTATCTTTCGTTATCAATTGAGCACGAAAACTAATATAATAGGTTGAGCATGTTTTTAATTGGATTAAAATCTTCCATCGGAAATTGCATTGAAAAACACCATGGGTTCTCCATCGTTGATGCTCAAGCACAACATGATTATGCAATACCACCTGCACGTTTCAAACTGGAAGCATGTAGTTCATTATTATTATTACACATTATTAGTAGACGTTGACGAAAGGAACAAAAAAATATTCAGCGGTAAAGACTTTTTAAAAAAGTTTTAAAAGTTCTAACAATGACACTATCTACGTGCGCGATTAAAAGTGCATCTGAGCTAACTCTAGGAGCGCATTGGAAGTCTTAACCTCTTACGTGTAGCTAATATACTCTTAAGTCGCTACGTTAAAAAGTGTCTACACGTGAATATTTCCTAAAATACTAGAATTTCTTACGCCGTTATCAAACTTAAGAAAAATAATATTACGCAAAATGGTTTCCTTCAATTGTCTTTTTTCATTATTTAACTTTAATGTTTTCAGAACAATTTCAAGTTAATACCGTTTCTGTATCAAAATTCGCTGGAACGTCACAAATCGATTTTGAGATTCAAGAAAATCGATTTTGAGATTCTAGAATCGATTTTGAGATTTCAAAGAATCGATTTTGAGATTCTTTGAAATCTTAAACATTCGATTGGAAATCCCATAATCGATTTCCTAGAATCGATTATTTAATCTCAAAATCGATTTTTGAAGAATCTCAAAAGCGATTGTTATCCTTTTCCCTTAAATCGTCACATATAGTGACCACGCCTCAAAAGCGATCAAAAACTGTGAAACATACAGAAGTTGATGGGGGCATTGATGATGGTATTTCTTTACCAAGCCAATCCGATATGGATGATAGAATCGACGAACTTTGCAATGATTCATCTGATATTATAGAGCAAGTCTCTGCAGAATTTGTGGAACAAAAAGAGTTTGGACCTCCCATTGCTCCTAATATAGCTCAATGTTTTAATAACATTTCAGGGAAACCTCTTTCTTTGGAAAAAGTCACCGAAAAAGGCCTATCCTATTCCAGAGAACTGTAATCTTGAGACTGTCAGTCCAGAGATTTGGTCACAAGTTTTGTCCGCTAAACAAAGAACGTTTGATGTTTGGTGACAGAGATAGATAGATAGAATGTGTAAACCAAACAATTTCCTACGCATAACGCGCGGAAATTGAAAAAGTTCAATAAACATATGAAATACAAGCATTTTAAAATGGAATCTATTATCAATGTTATTAATGCCATTGAAAAAGATTGTTTCATGGCATCTGTCGACCTTAAAGACGCTTTTTTTTTTTATTTTTTTAAATGAGTTGCTCCCTGCAAGGCCGAAGCCACTACTAGGCAGAAACCTACAAGATGAGAAAAGGAAGAAGAGTTATAAAGACAGATGAGAGGGATGAGAAAAGGAAGAAGAGTTATAAAGACAGAGCAAGGTGGCGGTTAACCTTGGATTTAAAAGATTGTAAATCATACTCAGCAGGAAAACAACTATGAGGGAGAGAATTCCAGAGGCGAGCAGTCCGAGGGAAAAAGCTAGATGAATAAAAGTTCTTATGGCAAGTTGGGACCTGAACAGTCAAAGGATGAGAATTCGAAGAGAGGCGAGTGATCCGAGAGAAAGTCTTAGGAGAAGGAGTCAGTTGATGCAAGTCATCCGAACAATGCCCATGAAAGTATTTATAGAAAAGAGACAGGGAAGCAACGTTTCTCCGATGTGAGAGGGGGTGAAGACTAGCACAAAGATCAGGGCCAACTAAGTTAACTAAGCGCTTCTGAATACGGTCAAGAAGATGAAGACAATGAACAGAGGCTCCAGCCCAAAGGTGGCAGCAGTACTCAAGACAAGGGCGAATAGTGGCCTTAAAAATGTAAATGAGAGGTTTAGCCGAAAGTAAGTGACGGACCCGAAAAAGTGAGCCAACCTTCATAGCAGCAGATTTAGCAATGGACTCGATGTAAGAATTCCATGTGAAATTCTTTGTGAAGGTTAAACCTAAAAGACAAACCTGAGATGACTCTGCAAGCTCACTTCCATTCATAAGAACAGAAGGAATTACAGGGTCCCTGAAACGATTAATAGAGGGAAGCTTAGTTTTCGAAGCATTGAAGGAAACCAACCATTTCTGACCCCATTCAACTACTGTCCTAAGATCGTCCTCCAACTCAGCAGCCATTTCAACCTTATCAAACAAGTCCTTAGTCCTTTCAAGAGACAAGTAAAGAGTAGTGTCGTCAGCGTAGATAGCAAGTTTACTGAGAATACAATCGGGAAGGTCGTTGATGAAAATGAGAAAGAGGGTTGGACCAAGGACAGAACCTTGAGGCACCCCTGAATTAATAGAGTAAGAAGAAGACAAATGACCATCGAGAACCACCTTAATACTCCTGCCACTGAGAAAGGACTTAATAAGATTCAAGAGTGAACCAGAAATGCCATAAGACTTCAACTTGTTAAGAAGGCCACGGTGCCAAACCTTGTCGAATGCCTTGGAGATGTCAAGAGCAATAGCTCGTGTCTCACCACAAGCATTGAGGGACTGACATACACGTTCGGAGATGACGGTCAGAGCATCAGCAGTGGAACGACCAGAACGGAAACCATACTGGTGATCAGAGAACAGATGAAGAGATTCCAGATGATGGGTGATGGAAGAGTTGATCAATGATTCGAAGACCTTACTTATAATAGAGAGAAGACTAATAGGACGATAGCATAAAGGATCCGATCTCTCACCAGAGTTTTCGAAAACAGGCACAACAGAAGCAATCTTCCAACAAGAAGGAAAACAAGATTCATTGATGCACTTCCTGAATAGCCTACAGAGTATGGGAGTATGGGAGAGAGAGAGAGAGAGTTCTAAAGCAGATTTTGTCTGCTCCCGTAAGTGTCCGCTTTAAGGAGGTTTCACTACTTCTTTTAATGAACTTGTTGTGTTCCAAGCATAAACAGCGTGTTATTGGATTTCTGCGAAAGCAAGAAATACTTTAAAACCGGCTTTGTTTTTCTTTTCTTTTTTTTTTTTTTTTCTGCTGTCCAAACCAAGCGGTTTTTTGAAATTTCGTGTGTGCGCTTACATGAAACTTATGCTTACCACGCATGTGAGGGTAGAAACCATTTTAAATTTTCTAAAGTTTCTTGAAAATGGTAGATATGGGTATCTGAAGATAAAAATAGAATTTTCATAGAAGAAACTTATAATTATCTTGAACTGTGATCATTCTTTTCTAATTAAAAAGAAGTTTTCAACGTTTTGTAAACAGAAGAGTCAAAAAGGTAGCTATTTGTTTGTTTTTATAGAGAAATGTTTTGATATTCTTTAAGCCTGTCTAAATTCAAAACATCTTCGTTTGTTTTGTATATGAGCTGTTACGCTTTTAAGCTCTGGATACTTTGGCTCGGCTTAGTTTCCTCTTCAGCTCCAACATAGAAAATTTGTGTCTACCCTGCACCACTTACTTGTTTTATTGTTTGATCAGTTTTTAAGTTATACTATCAATGTCCCTTCTTATTACTTTCCTTATATATAATTATGTTTTGTGTGTGCTTTAGAACATATAACTGTTAATGATCAAAATTATTGTTTACTTTTTGTGTTTGAAATATTGATAATTCCATTGTAATTAAGAAGATTGACGGTACATATCAAATGCTTAAAGAACATGATTTACATACGTAATCACTGTAATATCAGAAAAAATCAATATAAACTTATTATTTCGTACCCCCAAAATAAAGAATGTTTTATGTCATTCAGATGTAGTTAAGTTTATCGGTGGTGTATATACGTATACAATAAAGTTTCGCAACTATATTTTCGCAATGCCCTTGGGTGCATATGAAATCAGAGATGCAATGTTATGTCGTAAAAATCATTCAACCTTTTTTGAATTTCTTCAAGAATTTTTATAAACAGGTCATGAATGATAACTCAGATCAAGAATGTTTGTAAGTGCTTTCCGTATTACTAATCAAAACAAACTACAACAGTTATAATGTTGGTTTTGGTCTATGTGGATGTATTTTGCATGGTCAAAATCTGCATGCATTTTTATGCTTGTAATTTAGGAAGTCTGCCAGGAAGATTGACACCAAGTATCAAATTCAGAAATTCAGAACTTTTTACAGTTTATGAGTTACGTGCATATACATTGTGATATCTGAAAGGATCAATATATCCTTGATATTATTTCTTATCAACAAAATAAAGAATATTTAATGTCATTCAGATGTAATCCAGTTTATTAGCAGTATACTATAAGTCTCACATAGTGTCGCTTATCTTTTGACAATGCCCCAGGGATTATATAGAAATGTGATTTTTTATTTTGGAAATCACATAACCTTTTTCAAATATGTCATATGCTATTTCTTTCATATTTCAGCAGATTTTGGCAGAAATCCTTTTGCCTGTTAAGGCGTCTTGTTTCATGTTTCAACCCTTTTGAAAAAAAAATTGATTTTGGTTAAATTCGGGAAATTTAATACACACAAAAAAATCTCATAGAATAAAAATCACAAGATTAAATACACGCGAATGAAGGTTTTTTGCAAAAATTTCTCGAATCGTGAAATTTAATACACCGCGAAATTAAATACACTTAAGGTAGGGTCTATCAAGAAACTTTGTATAGTAGACAGCCTCAAAGAGTATTTGAAGAGAAGAAGTCATAAAATCCAAGACTGTAATATCAATAAACTTCTCATAACCATCAAAAAACCGTATAGAGAAATATCCCTTGATTCCATACGTTGTTGGATCAAAGATCTATTTACACTTTGTAATATTTGCAATTTCAGCCCTCATAGCTGTCTCTCGGCGGCAACCTCAAAGGCTTTGGCTGTTGGTGTGAGTATGGAAGAAATCCTGAAAAAAGCCTGTTGGTCAAATGAAAGTACCTTCCATACCTTTTATTCCAAAGAAATTCAAATTAACTCTGATGAACTTAATATGAACAATATATTGAATTACTGACTGTAGTTATTTGGTGTTAAGATTATACTATACACATAACATACCTGTGTATTTACCTGTAGGTTGCTAATATTTGCTTGGTGTGCTTTGAAATCTCCCTTACCCAACTCATGGAAGAAGCGAGAAAGAACTCCTTGTTAAGCGAGCACTTGCCAAGTCTTCTTCCGGGAGTCTTGGGTAAGTGCCACACCCTTATTCCCTCCCATAGGTTCTGTATGTATTACAGTTACTTTAGAATACACCTGACAAATATTAGCTATAGCTTTAAAGAATGATGCCCTGATGGTCAGCGCTGGCTCTCACTTACCCAAGACTCCCGGAAGAAGACTCGAAAGAACAGCTGTCAAGCTTCACACTTGGTAAGTGCTCGCTTAACAAGGAGATATTTGGTGCAACTGGTGGAATTGGCCGTGAATGCTCCATTTTCTTGAGTAAATCAGCGGAGAAAGTTGCTAAGAAGCAAAAATGTCACAAAAATGAGATCGTATCTGGTTTAAGACACAAGATATCATTCATCATTCATTCATCATTCAGAGGTGAACGATTAAGTCGCTCCTTTACCCCAGATCAAGCTACCAAGAAAGATCAGAAATTGACGGATATCCTGACAAAAATTGAGAAGTGACTTTTTTAGATAAACCATTTGTAAGAGCATTGCAGTATATTGACTATTATTATGCATGCATGTTCATGTATCGACTCATCGTTTATTCTGTAAAATATATATTAAAAAAACTATCATCGTAAATTTTTGAGGTCCTTCTTATGGTAAAGATAAAAACCAAGGATGTTTGCTATACTTGACAGTGTTGTGATTTCACGAAAAGTCTGATTGTTTCTCGGTGCTAAAGAAAAAAAGGAATGGTTAAACAAAAGAGTGGGTGGATCAGACAACTCTTCATCTTTATTTTCAGATAAATAAAAGAATTTAATCCATCTCCAATCATCAAACAATGTTTGGAAATGCTAAGATGTTCATAAAGGCAAAGCCACCTATAACTATAATGATTTTATTTGTTGCTGCCTTGTCCATCAGTTTGTTTTTATTGGCAGTTTATGTTCAGCACAATCATGTGCTTGACTATCAAGCTAATGATGTAGGTATAGTGGTATTTTTTTTTCGTGTAAGCAAAAAAAGTATTATATATAAATTGCCCTTTATGCATCGAAACCATTACTAACATTGCCAGTATATATTATATAAGTTTACCATGTGACAGAAGGGTATAGCTGTTTCAAAAAGTGGTTGTTGAAATTCTGTATCCAGAAAAAGCAATCGAATTTTCTCAGGACACAAGTTCCCACAAATGGTTAAATTTTATTGTTGTACGTTTCTTGTACCTTGCATTTAGGTTGGGCTTTTCAGATTTTATCTTGTTTACTCTCTCTCAAAATGTTAATATTTTATACATTGATAATATATTACCTTGTCTTCAGGTTTATAGTGCTCTACTGAAACGAATCAGCAGTTTGACATTTTGTTTAACTAACCAAACAGAGCAAATTGGGCACACAGGTATTCAAGAGGAATTACAAAAGTTTGGTCATACCGAGTTCATTAATATTACATTGCCACTTACTCCAGTACTCAGTGTTTATGGTAACTTTTCCTATCATGAAAGAATCTCAGAAATTGCTGGAGTGATTCCATATTATTTGTTGTTTGATGCAGGTTTGTAGTTTTGTTTAAACCTTTTGATTTTTCAGTCGTATAAATAAGATTTTTATTACATCACTTTCTTCTTATTTTGATTTGTGATTGTAACTATGTCAATGCTGTTATCAAAATCTTTCGTGTTTAAATTGTTAATCAAGTGTGGAAATATTAACCAAAACACAATACAGTATATATTCAAAATAAAGAGTTTTGTAGTTATAAAAATGTTTTCTTGTTTATGCTTGTTTTTTGACCTAAAAATAGGATAAAATGTAGGATCAAATAAAATCCATTTCAAGGTATACAAACATGTATTTGCTGATTTTATTTGCCCAGACATTTAAGAAGGATTATATTAAGAACCAAAAAGTTCGGCTACTTTTTTTTCCGTGGAAAAACTTCAGCAGCAAAAATTTCAGCGACATTTTGGTCACTTCGGCAGAAAAAATTTCGGCAGGATTTCATTTATAACATAATTTCGCAATGTCTGAATTTTAAGCATTTTATCAACAAGGAAATGCAAAAACTTGCATTCAAGAAAGTATTTCAAGTTTAGTATTCCACTTGTGCCGCATCTGTTGTTCCTAAATTTTCAAAAAAGGAGAAAAAAGTTTCAAAAAGATTAACATCATTTAACATTCGAACGTGCCGAAACTTTTGGTTCTTAATGTACTATACGTATAAAATAGTTTTCAGAAAACAGTTCATATCTTCTGAAAGAATGGCTCACGATTGTCAAATAATTAGCCCAAACACAACACTGCACTGAAGAAAACTTAAACTGTTGGCTTATTATTAACTTTAGACGCTATGGTTTTGCACTAAAATGATTATATGTTGTGTGATAATTTCTTGATGAATTATAGGATTTTAACCATTTTAATCATGAAATATTTAGATGAACATTTTCACAGTGTTGCAATTCACACATTTGTGAGACATGGTTGGCAACCAGGTAAGTTAGCTCCATCCTTCTTGAGTTAGAAGGAGTTGAGTTAGTCTTAAAGATGAAAATACTCCTGTGTCTTGCAGTTCCTTGTTAGAACTGACTCTAGCTTACTGTTTGACAATTGCTGCCTCATTACCTCAACCAACAGTTGATTGATTAAATGTATAATTTTAATGATTTTCAATTTTAGCTGATTGTTCTGCGGAAAAATGTGCACCTGCTAGTGCTTGTGTTCTTATGACTATCAAAAAGGCTGCAGTGCCTGATGAAACGTATGTTATTATTTGATTGCAATCATAGCTTCTCGTTCTTTTTCTCATCGTATTTATTATCATTTTTTATTTTTCAGATTGCCAAACACTTGCAATCCTTATAAAAACCAAAATTATTCATCAATTTATATGGATTTTCAAAAGCCTAATAAAAATAAGAGGTCCCAGTGCGTTTCTGGCCTACAAATGAATTTAGATGTCAGTAAAGATGTTGGTTTGAAAATTTATCTGAATGATGTAAGTTATGTTATTTGTATTGCAACTTTTGGTCGGGTTCAATTAAAATTGCAATGTTCCCACTTAAATAATGAAATTATATCGTGGTATTTTCAACTAACCTATATCTATTCTTATTTAGTTTGAGAAGGTGAAAGTAAGGTTCCGTTTACATGTTGCTGCTTACATATTTTTTGTCGTGCTGTTGTCATTGCTACTGTATGTAATCATAAAAGGAAGATACTTGAAGACACCTTCTCCTGTAAAGGTATGTTTTCTGATTAAAGGGACTATGACATGGATCACATGATTTTTCAAATTATGGTGTAACAACAAAATTCAAGAGAGAGAGCAAAAACAAACAGGGAAATCAAAGCATAAAAAGAACTATAGTTTTCATGCAATATTGTTTAAACTGATTGAAAATACATGTAAATACATGATTTCACAAGGAAGCTTATATAATTCTCATGTCATGTTGAAGAGGAATTTTTTGCGTGTCTTGCGAAACTTCATCTTCTTTGTTTTCATATTTATACATCAAAGAGTCTTCTTTTGTCAAGATTTCTATACTTCACGCTTTCTTTCATATTGAGAAAACATGAAAAGAAAAAACTTTTGGTACAAAAAACTTTAAAGGAAAATAACATCAGAAAAAAATGTAAATAATTTTTTAAAAAAAATCAATTCTATATTATTTATTAAAATAAGCGTGAAAATTTCTAGTTTATTTTCATTAATAATTACAGAGTAATAAGAGTTTAAAGTTTTTTGAATGCGCAATTTTATGATGTCACAAGGTGACAGCTGTATTTTCAAGAATAGTTGTTCATTTCGTGTTTGTTCTGAATAAACTATTAAGTAAGTGTACTATACAGTGTCTTCTTGTTCAAAAATTTATTATTAATATAGTGTTCTCTACTGTAACAACATGGCTTATTGTCAAGCATTTGCTTGTTCCAATAAGAGGGGTAGGGCTAAGGGACCTGGAGAGATAATTTCGTAGTTTTCCTTTCCCGATATCATGAAAGAGAAATGTCATGCTCAAAGATGGTTACATAATATAGGGATTGGCTTTACTATAAAAACACTCATATTACAAGGCACGAATAAATAATAGAGTTTATAGAATCCATGCATTAGTTTTGATTTTCCACTTTTGAATGATCTTTATTTGGAGCATTATGTAAAAATGTTTCTCATCACAAAAGAAGAATTTTATTATATACGTACTTGTTATTTATTTATTTCATCACTGAAAATTTGTTCCTAAATCTGCAATAACAAATAAAAGCTGTTTCAAGGACAGATTTGTTCAACATCAAGACATGAAAGTCTTTATGAGATGTTTTGCAGTTTATATTTTCAAGTTCAATATGTTGAACTTTCTGTATTGCGCGTTCACAAACAGAAAACAGAAGTCACTTTGTGACGTCAGCAAAAATGTGCTGTGATATCTTAAAAGCTTATTTTAATGCTTTTTACAAATTTTGGGAAATGTCTTTCTTTTTCTAATGTGTAATGAGTTATTTTAGCGAAAGTTGTTTTTTGATGTTACTCTTTATGCTGATGTCAGTAGAAATAGAACAATTGAGAAATCGTCTGGGAACGAACAGCTATTTATTATTAACAATGTACTCAAGCAAAGTAAAAAAATGATTAGCTCCCTAGTGGAGATTATCTCACAAGAAAACTGCTGAAACACTTTTTTCTTGATCTTATGATAGTTCATAATCTTTAAACAGTATTGTATCAATTTCCTTAAATCATATTTTACATAATCATTTTATTGTTGTAATGGGAATCGTGCCGTACTCTTACTCCTTTACTCTCTGTAATTTCAGCTCTCTTAAAAGCATATTCAGTCGGCAGAATATCTGAGCATTACAAAATTATATCATTTCAATAACACAAGAATTCTGGGATAAAAAATGTAAACGTCAACAAAAGTCACGCGATCAACCTGTAATGACCCTTTTAAACACTTTGAAAGTATTATTTTATATATATTTGTGAAATGATTCTGAAACTGAAAGTGGAAGTGACACTAGAAAATAGGCAAAAATAAAGTTGTATAAAAGGTTGCATAAAGGTGTTATTTGCCAGTTTAGATACCAGAAAGGGATGCACAATTATTATTGTCACATCATTGGCACCTAATTGCCATACAGTAATACACAAACCTTTAAAAATTCTTCCACAAAAGTTACTTTGAGCATGTCGATGTCTGAGCATGTGTTCCATAGTTGAATAATTCTTTTATTATCAGGGGAATTAAAATTACGGGGAATTTCTAGCATATACACTGTGTCTCTAAAAAAGTCAAACAAATCATCAAACTTTGAATGTGAATAACTTTTTATTTTTTGTTGTAATAAACTTGATTATATATCACTTGATAGGAAATTTTCTGAATTTTTCAAAAGTTAGTTATAACAACAAATGAAAAGTTATTCACAGTCAAAGTTTGATGATACTTTTTTTAGAGACACACTGTATAATTACAAAACTACGAAATAGAATCAATACATTAATGAAGGAATTTTAGCGAATCTGCTAAATCTGCCAAACTTTTTTCCTTAAAGGCTACTGATATGATTTCCTGAAAATATTTCACTTTTCTCTTCTTTCTAGCTGCTACAAAAATAAATTTTGGCAATTTCCAAATATCATTGGCAAACTGAGGAATTTTCAGTCGGTGAAATATGACAGTGGTGTTGTGTTGCTTCTCTTACCAGAGCATCCCAGTAGTAAAAGTAAACACTATCATGGAAGTTTCAAATTATGTTTTCAATATCTTCAACATTTGAATTCCCTACTGCTGTTATGCTTGTACTCCTTTGAAACCAAGAAAACTTCAGTGATTGAGAATGCAGCTTTTTATTGCCTGTAACTGTCTGTATAAAGTCATATTTCCATTTTTGGAATTCTTGTGAAGCTTCATCTTTTAAAGATGGGAACCATAGTCAACTCATTATGTTCGTATAGCAGATGATCAAGCTACAAGAAAAACAGTGATTACAAAGCACTCAAAATGATGTTATAGAAAGACGATAATTAAACTAAAAATATATTTTAAACTTTTAAACTGTGTTCTGTTCTTGGTATTTTTCGAAAAAGTATCTTTTGGAATTTCATTTCAATTATTGCTTGTTTTTTACAAAAAACTATCAGTAAAAGCGATGTATGGTCATTGAGGTTTTAATACTTTTAAAAGGAGCTCTAACATGGCTACAGCACCCAAATTTTGTGATTTGAAGTGATGAACAAGGCTGTCAAGATATTTCTAAAAAAGAAAATTTAAAAAACTCAGGAAATGAAATTTGTTTTATTTTTTTTTGCTCTTTCATTAAAACACGTTCAATGCTCTAGCTAGTCTACATTCACTGGCTATAATGGGCATTGTACTTTTTTAAAATTGCCATAAAGTGAAACAGTGAGTTATGTTAAGATAATCATTGCTCCTTTAAAATATGTCAAAACCTCCTTGAGACCATTCTGAATGAAGATTATAACCCTTAAAAATGGTGTAGTTCAATGTTTTTCTATTTTCAAACACTTAAGAACAAATCAAGAAACCTTGTAGGCTTAATCAATGAGCTGTTTCATTACGAATTAGGCATTGATATTGTGTCATGTAACTATAAGAAATACTATCATGTTGGCTAATATTACAGTTCTACCAAAATGTCTGAATATACAATTTCATTCTATCTCATATAAAGAAATTTGTTTCATAAATACCTTAGTCAATTTTAATTATTGAACTACAATAATATCCAATACTATTATACTGATTACAATACTTTTATACAGTAGGTAAAATGAACACTTTGCTGACTCTGCTATTTTGTGGTTTAACTACTGCTGTTCATGTCCCAATAAAGATTCACACAACCATGCCTGTAGCTGTTGTTGATAGTCGATTTTTATCCGTGACAATGGACTCAGATGTCTTTAAGGCATTTAAGCACACTCCTTTCTTGTCAAGTAAAGCTTTACTGTTAGCTAAGGCATTGACCGGTCATGAAAATCGTGCAGAATTTTATTTGAGGATTGGTGGTGGAGCTGCAGATCATACCAAGTTTGATCCTAGCAATTTTGTCATGAACATTACAGAATTTGAAGACATTTGTCGTTTTGTTTACCATCTGCGTTGGATACTTATATTTGATTTGAATTCGTTAATACGTCATCCTGACGGGAGCTGGGATCCATCTAATGCTGTTGAATTGATTGATTATGCGACTAAACGTGGCTACTTTATCCAGTATGAACTTGGAAATGAACCTGACTTATATCCAACTCATTTAAACATTACTGTAGAGCCAGAGCAACTTGCCATAGATTTTAAAACATTACGAAAAATATTAAATGTGAAGACCAGAAACCAAGCCATGCTTGTTGGTCCTGATGTTGCCACGCTGAACCGATATAATTATTTTGGTCGGTTTATGTCTCATGTCGAGGAAGGTGTACTAGACGCAGTTACATTTCATCATTATTACTCATCCAGTGATAATATCACAGTAGAAAATTTCACATCAGTGGTTTATTTAGACCGGTTTTTACAATATTGTGAAAAAGCCTTTTCTATTATCAAATCCTCATTTAAAAAATTTGCCCCGCCACCTGTATGGATTGGCGAGACATCAAGTACATATGGAGGAGGTAGCCCTGATGTCGGGGAATCTTTTGCATCAGGTTTTGTTTGGCTTGATAAGTTAGGCCTTGCTGCACAGTTCAACATCAATGCTGTGTTTCGCCAGTCTTTAAAAGGTGCTTACTACTCCTTGTTGAACAAAGATTTCGATCCCAATCCAGATTACTGGAGCTCTCTGTTATATAAACAACTAGTTGGTCGAAAAGTCTTGAATGTAACTGGTTATTTGATGCCCAATCGTGAAGTGAGAGTTTATGCACACTGTGTCAATAGATTCGGTGGTCGTGGATATCAAACGTCTAATGTTGTGACGATCATCCTTAATCTGAACCATGAGGAAACCGCTGAAATAACTTTTTTAAATGAATTGTCCTCATTGGACGTTGATCAGTATTTATTTTCGCCTAACAATGGAGAACTTACTGACAGAGAAGTTCAATTAAATGGAAAGCTATTGAAATTGGAGCATGGCACTGAAATGCCTATCTTAAGACCAGTTCGTGTGAATCAACCTTTGAAACTACCGCCTTTAAGGTACGGCTTCTTTGTAATCCGTGACAGTTATGCTGCAGCATGTGAAGAAAGGACTTGATGAATTGCTGTGTTTTGGTTTTATAAGTTGAATGTGCATTTTTATAGTTACACACATCATTTTTATTATTTTTACTGTTTTTCCCGAATATTTCTTTTTATTAATTTTGAGGCTATCTGATTGTGCGTGTAAATTGTTTTGATAATCACCTTTAAAATAAAACAAGAATTTTTTTATTTTCTTACATTTACGATTTATATTTTCGATTCATCATCAGAGTATGAAGGCATCTTAAAGCTTAAACACTCATGATGATTTCTTTGTAAATTGAAATATCAGAAAATAAAAAAGATTCTTGTGGTGTATTTGATTCTAATCCTAGATATCTTACACTATGAATTTGTTCGGACTTTTATTTTATTTTTTCTGAAATTGTCATATGGACTTCGATTACAGTCACCTTTGATTTGCTTGGTATGAAGGCTTCTTAAAGTTTTATTACGATTCTTTCAAACAAAGGTTTAGGTGTACTGTTACCAGAACGGAAAACATATAATAGTATAACACTGAGTTAATTGGTTTTAGTAATGAGGTGAAGAGAAAACACCCAGATATTATGTTAGTGAAGTTTTTCAATGGTGCTGTAAAATAAATTAATAAAGATTGCATAGATGACCAAAATGTCGATAATCAATTTAGTAAAACATAACTATGAAACACTTGGCAGATCTATTAACCATTAATATGAGACATATAAGATGAATAATTTTTTTGAAACTAAAAATTGTATTTTCATTTTAAAAATTCATTTCCTGTTCTTGATGCTTCTTAAGCCTGGAATACATTATCCTATTAAATTTAAAAAAATGTCTACTAATATAACCAACTACACGTTTTTTTTTATGACGATTTTGCCCACTGGGACAATATTTCTATTTAATGTATCTCGTGTGACCCTGCTTCCTCACCTTTCTCTTTTATTTAAAACAATAGGAATTAAGAAAACAATACAACTTTCATTTTATTTACTTTTTGTTTGTTGTTTACATGTTTTATACGATTTGTTCTTCATTAAGGCTTCCTAAGGTTTTATCATTAACCTTTTGAATCTTTAAAAACTTCTTCGAGACAGTAAAAGGTTTCATTCTAAGTGTTTTTGCTATTCTAAGAACAGTCAAGGTATGATACCTTTAATGCTGTAAACAATGAAGTTTCGATGTTTATCAATATTCAAGTAATTATAAAATACATCAAGAAGCATTGGAGGCCAACACTAAGATCTTTAATATCACTAAAAATACGCATATATTTTACCTGATATCATGTCTTGTTTAAGCGCCCCTCTACTTTGAGTAATAATGTGACATGGATCTGTTCATTTCTTGAACTAGTGTAGAACTCACATTACATCCCATATACTTTACGGGAAGAAATTTTTTGCGGATGGTAAAATTTATTTTTTTTTGTGGGAATTTATGTTTATTATATATTATTGAGCGTAGGTATTATTTCAAAGCTGGATAAATATATTAGTAAAAGCCTTAAGGAAACCAGCAAAATTCAGCTAAATCCGCGAAATTAAACTCCCACGAAAATTCCTTCCCTTAAAGGACTATCTTATGTAGCGTTTCAAGAATTATAATATTTTTCAATACTATAATGATATTGCTTTTTCATTAGGTGTAGAAATAATGAACACTTTGCTGACTCTAATATTTTGTGGTTTGATTGCTGCTGTTCACATTCCAATAAAGATTTACACAGCCATGCCTGTTGTTGTTGTTGACAGTCGCTTTTTATCCTTGACAACAGGTGCTGGTGTTTTTAAGCATTTCCAACGTTCACCTTTCGTTTCGAGTAAAGCTTTGATGTTAGCTAAAGCATTGACTGGTCATGAGAATCGTGCAGAATTTTATTTAAGAATTGGTGGTGGAGCTGTAGATCATACCAAGTTTGATCCTAATGATTATGTCATGAACATTACAGAATTTGAAGATATTTGTCATTTTGTTTACAATCTGCGTTGGATTCCTATATTTGGTTTGAATTCGTTAATACGTCATCCTGACGGGAGCTGGAATCCATCTAATGCTGTTGAATTGATTGATTATGCAACAAAACGTGGTTACTATGTCCAGTATGAACTTGGAAACGAACCTGACCTATATCCAACAGATTTGAATATTACTATAGAGCCAGAACAACTTGCAATGGATTTTAAAACATTACGAAAAATATTAAATGTAAAGACCAGAAACCAAGCCATGCTTGTTGGTCCCGATGTTGCCACCCTGAACCGATATAATTATTTTAGTCGGTTTATGTCTCATGTAGAAGAGGGTGTACTAGACGCAGTTACATTTCATCATTATTACTCATCCAGTGATAATATCACAGTGCAAAATTTCACATCAGTGGTTTATTTGGATCGGTTTTTACGATATTGTGAAGAAGCCTTATCTATTATCAAATCCTCATTTACAAAATTTCCAGCCCCACCTGTATGGATTGGCGAGACATCAAGTACATATGGAGGAGGTAGCCCTGATGTCGGGGAATCTTTTGCATCAGGTTTTGTTTGGCTTGATAAGTTAGGCCTTGCTGCACAGTTCAACATCAATGCTGTATTTCGCCAAAACTTAGAAGGTGGTCACTATTCTTTGTTGAACAAATCTTTTGATCCCAATCCAGATTACTGGAGCTCTCTGTTATATAAACAACTAGTTGGTCGAAAAGTCTTGAATGTAACTGGTTATTTGATGCCCAATCGTGAAGTGAGAGTTTATGCACACTGTGTCAATAGATTCGGTGGTCGTGGATATCAAACGTCTAATGTTGTGACGATCATCCTTAATCTGAACCACGAGGAAACTGCTGAAATAACTTTTTTAAATGAATTGTCCTCATTGGACGTTGATCAGTATTTATTTTCGCCTAACAATGGAGAACTTACTGACAGAGAAGTTCAATTAAATGGAGAACTATTGAAATTGGAGCATGGCACTGAAATGCCTATCTTAAGACCAGTTCGTGTGAATCAACCTTTGAAAGTACCCCCTTTAAGGTACGGCTTCTTTGTAATCCGTGACAGTTATGCTGCAGCATGTGAAGAAAGGAGTTGATGAATTGCAGTGTTATGGTTTTATAGGTTGAATATGCATTTTTATAGTTACATGCGTAATGTTTCTGATTTTGTACTACTTTTCTCGGGTTTTTTATCAATTTTTTTTAATGTGCATCCATATCGTTTTGATGATCACCTTTTTTTTTCATTCACGTTGTCATAGTATTGTCATACCATTTATATTTCATTTAACTTTAGAAAAATCTGCTTTATTAGGAAATTACCTTAAGAAAATTTATTTTTGCGAGCCACAGTTTAAGAGCGTTTTGCGTGGCTTAATTTTTGCGAGTCAGAGCTTCTCAAGGAAAATGTTTGAATGTACTTTTGCGAATGTGAACAAAGTGCAATGCGTGTATTTTATAATATAGCTTAGAAATAGCAGCGAAAATCACCATTTCCATGCCTGCCACATTGCGAAACCAATAGGTGCCTGATACGTATAAGGAAATAGTTAATATACGAAAGGTACACAGAGCCAAAAAATGAGCAAATAAAATCATAAAATTTTTGCGTGGATTTTTTTGCGAATCGTTCAAGTCTTGACGTTTTGCGTGGATTTATTTTTGCGAATTTGGCCAAAATTCGCAAAAGTCGCAAAAAAAAATCCCCTTAAGGTATAACAGGGTTAATATCAATCAATAATATGAGTTGAATGTGGGAGATATAAGGGAATTCTATATGCAAGTTACAGAAACTGAAGTATTACATATTTATCTCTAGAACATTGTTTATGTTCTTGTCTGCTTTCCTTAATTTACTGCAGTTCTGTTTAACTCATCGCGCGAAAATAAGTTCCCGCTAAAATTAATTCCCTTAAGGTAGTTACCTCTATCAAGAAGGTTCAAGTGCAAAAATTAAAACTACGGATTATGAAAATTGACGGATCCTGGGGAACGACCGTAATTTCAAAATTATTTGCAAAGTGACGCTAAGTAGTTTAGACGGAAGTCTGTTATTTCAAAACTGACCTATTTTCACAATTTCGGCATCTCTTTGATGTCAGCTGTGATGCGCCTTTTTTGTTGGTTGTCGTTAAAACGAATACTTCATAAGTTCACCAGTGATAAGGCTACTAACAGCCGTTGAAATGTGTCAGATGTTCTTGCACTGATCACTGATTACAAAGCATGAGGCGTTCTTGGGAAGGGTATATTTTTGCAAAGCGTTCAAGATATTTGTATAATTCATGCTGAACTTCAAAACTGTGTGTCTTATAATCAGAGTGCTGCACTATGTGAGAAACGTTAGGATGAACAAGTGCGGTGAAATTAGCGGACCTAAAGTTATGATGTCGTCTTTGCAGATTTGTTTGATTGACCTCCTCCACTTGTGCGCGATTTTGACCGTGTATGTACGTACGCGGTGTCAGTTTTGCGCATGCTCAGTGACAACTATTGCTCAACTTGTTGGCCGTCGACGTCCATATTCTGTGCGCTTGTGGAAGTAGGATTCGATTCTACTTTTTCAGGCGGCCGCGCGTCCATCTAACATGTGAGCCAATCAAATTTCAAGAAAAATGTAAACGTTGCAAAAAATTGTAAAATATATCTTATTATACAAATCCGCAATAGTGTGTCACACTTTTATTTTAGAGAGTGATATATTTAGTTTTAATTTACGATCAACCTCTTCTTAGTTGCGCGTAAAACCACGTAGACAGAGGCGAGAGAGCGTTTTTTTTTCAGATTATTATATAGTAGCATGTGCCGTGACGTCAGTTTTTTTTTATCGTCGCAATTAGGTGATTCAAATTTTCGTCACTGGGTTTGCACACCACCTTGATTATATTTTTTGTCACCTTTTTTCGACACGGGATTTGCGTACATCATGTTTGAAGTTAGATGTTAAAGATTTACTAGTTACTAGTCTTATATAATAGAGCAAGTGTGTGTCACACTTTCATTTTAGAGAGTGATAAATTTTGTTGAATTTTACGGTTAAAGTATTCTTTACCGTGGTCATATTCTTCGTGTGACGTCAGTTTTTTTTATGATCACGATGATTTTCTGTTTCCAATTCCCAAACTGAAATTTTCGTCACGGGGTTCACACACACGGGGAAAGGCGAATTTGACACATTCTTTTCGAAGTTAAACTCGGTAAAAATTTTTACCCGGGTTACTAAGTATATTTATAAGAGTAACTTCTATAAGTATGTCAGTGTGAAAATCGCCTAATTTGTAAGAATATCTTAAGAATATTCCCAGGGTGATTTTCATAAGAACAACAACAGAACTGGTTGAAAAAAAGATACAGTGAACCCAGCCGGCACATTTGTTAAAAAAATCGTTACTTAAAAAGGTTACTTTACGGAGAGAACACGGTGTGATTGGGCTAATGATGGAAATTGACGAATTTATGTGTGTATATATAACAGGAATATTGCACTATACTAGTGTCAGTAAACAATTGAGAAATGGTCTGGGAGCGAGCAACTGCTGTTCATTATTAACAAAAGCGCTCAAACAAAGTTAAAAAAGTGATTGGCTCTCTCTCGTGGAGGGGTCACAAGAAAACTGCTAACACTTTTCTCCACTTATAAATGATAGTTCTATCTTTAATTAAAGGATGTCATGCGCACAATACTATTATAGATATTGTCAATAATTTTTTTTTTTTTTTTTTTTTTTTTTTTTTTTTTTTTCTTCTTAAGAAACTGTAAAATATAATACAAAGCGTCAATTTACATATACAAAAAATTTTGGACAAGAAATAAACTCGATTGACTCGATTTGTACTTGAAGCTTCGATTTAGATTCTTGAATCTGTATTTCTGTCGGAGATTTCTTTCAATTCTCCAATCGGAACGTAGTTCGGTCTTGATCGTGAACCACGGATGCACACAGTAGCGGTTCTTATTAAACTGAACATGATTTTCCGCTTCACCCATGCTGCAGTGTCACTAAAATTAAACGGCCGAAGAATCGTTTGGTTTCTTTACTCATTCCACCATTGGATGAGAAGATCAAGGGGGTAAACGTGCCTAGTTCTTTGTTTTGAACTTTCTCGTTATATAGCTTCTTCTTGAGCTTTTCCATCGATCTGAATAAAGTTTGAAGCGATTGGTTCCGATAGCTCGGAGCGAAGGGATAGAAAACCCTGACGTCAACAAATGCTCGTTGCATGCGTTGCCAAAAGCCTCTTGCACTCACATCGGCCCTGCATTGCTCATTTTCATCATCGTTGCTGTTTTGTAGCAACGGTTCTTTCTGCACGTCCTTGCAGACTGTCGAGAGGATGTCAGCAGTGATGTCTCGAAGCTCATTATGCCTCAATGTGATGAAGCCTCCTACTTTGCACGTAAGTGCATGGTTGATGTTGTAACTTCCTCCACAAATACATTCTGTTGGCATGAAGCGTGGTGTCCATCCGTACCGAAGAAAAACAGCATCAAAGAATTCTCTCTTTGTCAGGTTAAAGCCTTCACTTTTAAGGGGGAGCGATGACAACCAAATTGAAGCGTCTGATTGTGCGATGTCATTCGCTTTAATTTCCGTTGAGTTCATGCTGTTCCGCAAAGAAGTTAATAGACTGGTATAATAATCTCGCGTTAATCGTTTTGTAGACTGTGGTTGGTCTGAATCTTCTGCGTGAGTTTTATCGTTTTGGTGTATTACATCATTTGAAAGCTTTTGCGTGAACATCAAAGATGTTTCAAACTCGAAGTTCGATGTTTTTGTCAGGTCCACGATACCCATCCCTCCGAGTTTAACTGGAAGGGAAAGTAGTGAACGTTCCAGATCGTTACAGCTTTTCCCGTCACACAATGCAGGTATAAGTTTCTGTCTTTTATAACATATTCAACTGGTTTTAGCTCTTCTTCGATAGAAGGGATAGTCCGAATCAAATAGTTGAACTTATGTTTGAAGCCGGAGACAAACGCGGTGTAGGCTGCTTGCGGGAACTGCTTGGCTATTTCTGATAATAGATTCAACTGCTTGACCCATCCATCAACTTTTTCTTTCACGTATGCATTCCTATATGAAATATTACCGATAGCGGCACCCAGATGTTTGTGGCCGTCCGAGGTAACGCTGATTTTTGTTTCTTTAAACATTAATCTGGCCAGTTCGAGCTTGTCAGGTTTTACAATTAACCAGGATTTTGCTGGTTTCGGGTAGTAGCCAACCTTCGGTGCAATTGATTCGAGGACATTCCACCACATCAAAACTCCTTTTAGTGTTCCAAGAGCGCCAATATCATCTGCATATGCTCCTTGTTTCGTGTCATTTGATGACACGTTGTCAAGGAGAGGTATTAGACCAAGTGCATATAAGGGCATTGCAGATGGGTCTCCTTGCGTGGTACCTTCTTCGGAAGTTATTTCCACTTTGCTACCTGCTACAAACAGGCGAGCATGTTGCTGATAGCAGTTGTTTGCGTATGTTGAAGTCAGCGGACATACAATGTTGAGGTTGTGGAGCATCACCTTTCTATTGATTCTATTAAATGCATTATCAGCATCAACTAAGAGAACCGCATCACAGTCATCTTCTTCATAAATGGAACGAAAAGGCATGCACCAGCGCCTCACATCCAGATTTTTCACCTGCACATAGCGCTGTAGAGGACCACCACTTTTCAAAATGTGTTCCTTGAAGTTTCGCATGACAGCTCTTCCGATAATTCTGCGAAGAACCTCTCCAATCCCTATTGGTCGTACACCAGGGTTTTTGTCCAGAGGAATGAGACGGCAAGCTAGAAAAGGTTCGAGCGATCCATCAGCATGACAATGCTTATCTAAGCAAAGTTTCCTGGTCATTGCAGCCACAGAATTGCATAAATTTTCATTCCTGTTTCCAAATGATGCAGATGTTAATATCCGTCTCCACCCATCAGCATCTAGGTGCGAGGGTCCAGCAGCCCCTTGTACATCTCTGGCGATTTTCCGAATCAAATTACCGTCAATAGCCTCGTAAGCATATTCACCGAATTCTTGCATAGGTCCTTCTAGGAGAAGATCTTCATACAATTCTTGGCTGCTGGGGTGTTTTTCTTGCAGGATCTTGATGTTTTCATCGTTCATCGGAAGAATACCCGTCGATTCAGCGTCCGAAAGAACTCTTAGAGGGCTTGCTTTATTTTTCCCGAAAGCATGAGTTCATTGAATCTTTTGGCGATTTGATCAATCGATTTGTTTTCAGTAGGTAATGGCAAGTTTGATTGAATGTATCTTGCCTCTCGCATAAGCCTTTCAATGTCTCCGTTTTTCCAAAGATCAAATCTTTTTCTTAAAAGTTCTGAGTGTTCTTTTGTCTTTGAGGTTTTTGTCGGTTTCTGCAATAGAAGTGACGGCATGATCATTAGAGCTTTAAGCGACAGTTGGTGAAGAGGAGAATCGTTAGTCCATTCGTCTATCAATCGCGTTGTCTCGTCGATGTAATCCTTGCCTGCTTTGCCTGATGGTAACATGAATAAATTTCTTCGCCAATGTACCGATTCTTCATATGCCGCGTTTATAATTTGTGTTATTTCATTCAAAGAAAAGTTTCCTCAAATGGCTGCAGTAGTAAGGGTTTTCAAGTAGTAAGGTATTCAATGCCTTCGCTCAGAGGTACGCAAACCAAAGTTTGAAAAACGCTTTCACCATCAACGAGCGAGAAAAGAAGAGATCCTATAACGACAGGATACTTCAAGTTGAACGAGGATCATTCACTCCGCTGATCTTTACGACAAACGGGGGTATGGGGATAGAGGCTCAACACTTTCTACGTGCACTCGCAACACACTTATCAGACAAAAATGACGATCTCTTCTCAGAAGTATTGAATTGGTTGCGCACAAAAATCTCGTTTGCATTGACACGATCCGCCATCACTTGCATCCGAGGCACTAGAACATCGGCGACAAAGAAGATCAGAGTAGAAGAAATTCGAATTTCCGAGTCGATTGCATATCATTAAACGATTTTACGTAATCTTTATAGTTTCTTGCTTCAATTTCAAACAGTGTAAATTTGCATATATAAAATACTATTTGTATGATAATTTTTCAAAAAAAAGACAACATCGTAGTAGTAAGGGTTTCCAAAGCTGTCGCCTCGCTTGACGGATTATTTTTTGGATTTTGATAGATCATTTGACGTCAGAGTTACGGTTGACATTGTAATGGCTTCCTTTCCTTGAACCGTTCCTTCCTTTGCTTCTACACATTTTTTCTGATGATTTTGGCATTGTAGAGGCTTCCCGCAACGGACGCTTTTTTTTGACGTCTGTGTTTATCCTCTACTTTTTTATGTAATTTCGTTTATATAACGCTTATATTAGAGTTATTTGCTTCAATTTTCAATCAAGACTGGGGCAGGAGTTAATTGGACCCTTGTTAAGATTGATTTTGAATACGAAATTGAAATAAGTACTAGAAGAACACTCCAGAGTATACCTAACGCTAAAGAAGACGAAGAAACAAGAAGCGTGCAAGAAACGAGAAATAAAGAGATCAAAATGCTCCAACAGCTGCTTGTGACCTTCTTCATAATCACGTTTGTGCAAGCAAGCAAACCAACTTTAAAGTATTCTTCCGCCTCCTGCTACAAATATAAAGGTACGACAAAATTCCTGCGTCCCAAAACAGCAAAACGTCTTGTTAATTACTATCCAAACTCCGTCGCTATGTTCAACGTTATACTACAATGCAACGATGTCGAAACAAATCCTGGGCCAACGATTACAGTGAAAACAAAATGTAGTGAATGTTGTAAAACAATCCGTTCAAATGCCAGACGCTTGACGTGCAACCAATGCCAATCGCAAATCCACCCTGCCTGCCTTAAATACCAAGTTTCGACCCTTTCACCCTGGATTTGTACTACTTGTTGCTTGAACGCTCTGCCACAAAATGACTTGAACGATACAATACTAGTGGCAGAAAATACTCCAAATACATCAGATATGCAAACAGCCATTTTACATGCTAATCAAAAGCACACTAGCATTGCTCACTTGAATGCACGATCCCTGTGTTCATCCGCTGCTGAGTTCACTAACTTCCTTTATACATACGACTTTGACATCATAACAATTTCTGAAACCTGGTTAAAAGACAATCCCCAGATGACAAATTTACTACAGATACCTGGGTTCAATTTTGCTTTCCGCAACAGAACGGACAAAAAAGGAGGTGGTGTTGCCGCGTACATTAAAGAAACTATTTCATACAAAATTCGTACCGATATTAACAAACTAGATGAAAGTCTCGAACACCTATGGATAGAAATATTAGGAAGAAATAAAAACTCCTCGATGCTTCTTGCTGTCGCATATCAACCAAGCTCAGTTAGAAGCTGAAAAGATCGCATGGCTTGAAAAGTTTGACTGTGTTCTCTCCCAAGTACACGCTAAATGGGATCAAATAATTTGCATCACTGGGGACTTTAACATTGACTTATTAGACAACTCAAAACACACATGTATCAATTACCTTTGATCTCACTCAGCACATAAAATCACCAACTCGAGAAGGTAAATCATTGATCGATCATATTACCACGAATATTCCATCCAAAGTAATGCACCAGGATATAATTCCTGCCGACGAGATTAGCGATCATGATTGCGCATACATAATTGCAAACGTAAAGAAACAAAAGTATGAGCCTCGCTACAAATTGATACGAAATATGAAAAGCTACGACCATCAAAAGTACATCTCAGCTGTTAGTAACATTCCTTTCAGTATAATTTTCGCTTTTGACGAACCTGACGACCAATTTGAAACGCTTAATCAACTTATTACTGGCTGTATCAATGAGTTCGCACCCTTGAAACGAACTAAAATCACACGACCACCAGCACCTTGGATGGCAGATCTTAATATCTCGGAACTCCAGAAAGAAAGAAATAACCTACGATACAAAGCACACCAAACTCAAACAACCGAAGACTGGGTTGCTTTTAGGGCTGTAAGAAACAAGCTTAAATCAACTATCAAACAAGCAAAGACATCCTTCTACAAAAAAGCTCTCCCATCAAAAAGGCCAACGGATATATGGAGAACAATCCATCGCATCTTAAATCCCAACCCAAAGAAGATCAGCGCCAATCCTGACACTTTAAACAACCACTACAGTTCTCTTGCTTCGAAAATCTCGCCCGTGAATAGAAGCGATCCTCATGATACAAGCTCCCGATTTCAAGCACCAGACAAACCCTCGCATTTCCAACTGAAACACATTAGTCCAAGCGATGTAGAGGCTGCAATAAAGGAGCTCAGAAACGATTGTTCAACAGGCTTCGACCACATTCCTGTCATTTTCATCAAACCGGTCGCTGAATACGTTTCTTCTCCACTTGCACATATCATAAACAATTGCATTTCCAAATCCGTCTGGCCTAGTCTCTGGAAAATAAATCGAATCTGCCCTATACCTAAAGTCGAAAACCCAACCAAGCCAGTAGATTATCACCCCATATCTGTGCTACCAATTTTATCAAAAATTTTTGAGAAAGTTGTCCTACACCAGGTATGCGCCTACATTGAAGAAAAACATCTCTACCAATGCACACAATCAGGTTTTCATAAAGGACACTCGACCGCTACTCTTCTCCTGAAAATGAAAGATGACATCAGGAAAGCAATGACAAAAGGAGAAATCACCATCGCAGTCTTAGCAGATTATTCAAAAGCCTTCGATACCGTCCACTATGGAATACTTTTACAAAAACTAAGCGATCTAAATTTCTCTAACTCTGTAATCCGCCTGCTACACAGTTATTTGACTGGTAAAATGCAATTCGTCCAGATCGATGATAAAATCTCGAAGTGGACGGAAGTAACGTTTGGTGTACCGCAAGGAAGTATCCTTGGACCCACTTTGTTCAACCTCTACGTCACCGATATGTCGACTAATACAACTGCAACTTGTTTACAATACGCCGACGACACGAACCTCTATCGACATTGTAAGCCAAATGACATCGCAACCTGCTCAAAACTCATCATTAACGATCTCGATAACCTATCAAATTGGTCCAACGAAAATAACCTGATTTTCAACGCTGATAAAACCAAAACCATGCTCTTCTCAACACCACAAATGAATGCCAAACACAAGTTACAAGAAAAGATTTTACCAGTGCATATTAATGGACGTCATCTAGAGCGTATCCATCACACAAAGTTACTGGGAGTAACTTTCCAAGAAGACCTTAGCTGGAAACTGCACGTTCAAAATATAATTTCATCGGGTTACAGCAAATTGAAATCACTCCGATCCATCAAACGACTAACTCCTTACCAACTACGAAAAAGCTTAGCATCAATTCTAATCCTGTGAAGAATTAAATACGCAAATGCAGTTCTCTCAGATCTACCTGATTACCTAACTAATCGTTTACAGAAATTACAAAATTCCGCTGCAAGTTTCGTCAGCAACAAATACAGTCGCGTGGATGACGTTCTGAACCTATCGTGGCTTCCCTGTGAAAGAAGAGATTTCCCTCAGCATTGCGAAAGCAACTTTCAAATCTCTGTACGATGAAACCTGGCCAAAGTATCTGAAAAACACTTTCAGTACTCAGCAGCGATCCTTGAGAGCTTGCGAATCACGCAAATACCAGATAGAAAATCATCGGGCAGAGAAATTCTTTTAACTCCGAATCGTGCAAAGTTTTTAATGATTGACCGATCAGTTGTAGGAAAAGTACAAACTTTGGTGACTTTGCAAAAACGACAAGAAGCTTCCTGTTTGACAGAGCGCTGGCACGTTGCAGCGTTTTATATTAATTTATATTGATTTTATCTAATTTGTCTTTTATATTTACGTCAACGCACTATCACAGTTCATCCACATTTCTAGATGAAAAGAGCCTTGTAAAAACGATAAACTGGAAATACACCCCTTACTTACTTACTTACTTACTTACTTACTTACTTACTTACTTACTATACGCCCCGAAGTAGTAGTAAATGTTCTTTCACAGTTCATACATTTGTGTTGTAATTGCGAGGGCTGTGAAGCAGGGATGATTCTTTCATCTACATTAGAAGGTGCGCTATCGATCGTTGTATCAGTGCGATTCACATAGTTGAAAAATCATTTTGATGGGTCGATGACAGTATTTTGATGGGTCGATGACAGTATTTTGCATTTGTAGTGAGTTTTTACTTCGTTGCTTCTGGAATGTCTTTGTGGGGATGTGTCCTTCTCATCTATGCTTTTGTCATCTTCTTTCCGCCCGTGAACTGCCTTTGGCTTGAATCGTTTCCCGTCCATTCTTAGCCAAGATTGGCACGGGGACAGAAAAGTTTTGCTTGATCATCAGGAACACTTCAGAAAATAGGCAGTTCCCCCGGGGTTGGTTACCCGAGCTCACCGAAAATCCTAGATTCCTGAGAATTAAGAGAATGATAGCAAACTCTAGACTGAAAAACTTTCTCTAGATTGCTGGGTTTTTTGGGTTTTTTTAGCGAAAGCAGAGATGAAGAATAAAAGAAGACGTCTTGTGTGATAAGAAACAATGAAATGCCAGTCCTGATAAAATCGAGGACAATTCTTCGTTTTTCAACGTTTGCTTCCTCCTTTTGAGGCCGTTCATGTATCATTTTGAGACATGTAGTTATAATTCTAAAAATAGTAACATTTACCGTATATGGTAAAGTAATGATGTATCCCTTCCGATGTAAATGGCGTTGCAGCTGCCGTAAGTAGAAGAAAAACGTGAATGCGGGTCGTGTTTAGAATGTATAGGCCATAGTAGGTGCCGTGAATATCGACACAGGATTTTCCCGACAGACGGTACCGGCACTTTTTTACTTATTTATTTATTGCGCAATTTACGCGCTTCTGGTGTGGAGAGGATGGGATTGACTATTGCTTCACAAAATAGTAGTTTTAGGAATTCATATAAAAAGATACGACATCATAGTGTTAATCTTCTTTTCTTTTTTTCACACACCAAAATGTTTCAGATCCAACCGGCAAAAAGATATAGCTTCTTCGAATTTGCCTAGTATTTTGTTTTCATTTTACTGACGTATTACAACAAGATTTTTTCCGCTTTTTGAAAATCTTATTGTGATTAGGTCTATCAGTGGACAAGAAAGCTAAATTATGACATCACCCAAGCCAATGTTTTCACCACTCAAACACGAAACGTTTCAGATTTTGCTCGCGATGCTCACGCTCACTGAAAATATTTTTCGAAAAGAAAATCTGAATAAAAACTAAAAATCGTTGGTATCACCGTAATAAGATTATTTTGTAGATTCCATGTTCCATGTATGTGACCATCCAAGGGATTTTGATGACAAACGACATAAATAAAATAAAGTAACGGTATTTTGTTAGAATATGAAAAGTAGGATTCACCTACTCACTACGTTTCGTTTCATTCAACGTCTATGTATGTTTATATTTTTCATATTCCCATGCGCCAGTTTTCGAAGTTGGAACATAACCGGGAGTACACGTATTTTTTTTTATAAGAAACCAGTTTATAAGAAACTCTAGTCGCTCGAGCTCGGAAACCTAAGAAACTATGTAGTAAGCTCACTCTATTCTAAGAAACTGAGAAATTTTGAGAGGTAAATTTTTTCCGAATACCGAATCTTGTTTCCTGATGGAACAGACGATTATGTCAAGTTAGACGATTTCGATGGCATTGAAATGATTCTTTTGTAAAGACATAAACACTCTTCAGTTTTTGTGCAAGCACTGCAATAAAAAAGATAAGCATAAAAGTTTGTTCTCTGTGGCATTCCTCTCAATAAGGCAAAAATTCTTAGTGTATGATAAGAAACCCTTAAGAAACTTTTCTAGTAAATTTAGGGTAAATCTGTAAGAAACTGGCTAGAGACCCAAAAGCTTAGTTTCTTATAAAAAAAAAAACGTGTATTATATCTAATTGCTATTTTGCCAAATAAAAATAAAAAGTTCATGAAAAATATTTTTTATGGATAAAAATGTCTACACTCTCAAAAGATGTTGTTATCGCGACTACTTCAGCATTATTTTGAAAACTCAATGTGACGGATGTATAATTACAGGTAGCACGCGTTAAGCTTGGTTTCCAATAAAATTATTTTTGTTGCGCAACCGTTTTGCAGCACTTTGTTGTGCAACAAGTGTAGGAAATTGTTGCAGAGATAGATTTTATTCTATCTCTGCAACAGGTGTTGTACAACATATCTTTTGTTCTGAAAAACGGTTGCACAACCGTTGTGCAACAAAAATAATTTTATTGGAAACCAAGCTTTAGTGTTTAATAATGAACTGATTACCTGGTTCTTATTCAGTTAGAGATAAAAGAAACAACAGTTTCTTCTCATGTTGCTACAAATAGAAACCGTCTGCTATAATTCTTTTTTTGTTTAAGTTGTTCTACCGTGTTATGTGAAATGAACATGGTTCACATTCAGTTTAAGAAAAAAGGAAAAAAAAGTTTGTTTTAAAGCTACTACCAATAGGAACCGTCCCTTACAATTCTTTTTTGAGTTGTTCAATCGATATTTTGGTATATTCCTTGGGGGAGAATGTTTATCGGAATTTTAGTAAACACTTTAGTGAGTGATATAGAATCAAAAAAGCGATTCGTGTGAAGCGGAAAAGTAATTCATGTGAAGCGATTCATATGAAGTGGAAAAGCGATTAAGTGCTTTTAAGTGATTAAGTTTAGCAGATTTTTATCGATTTTTGCTGATGATAAGCGAATTTTAAGCGAAAAATAAACGAGTTAAATGATTGAAAATTTGTTTGATAGTTTGTACAAATCTCTTAAATATTAAAGTAAGCGATTCATTAAGTGCTTTTTCCGAAAATCGCTAGCGTAATCCGCTAATAAGCGCTTATTATATCGCTTATAATTTGGAGACGATCCCTAAAAAAAAGTTGAAATTACAATCGCAACGGAAATCGCCATTATTGTCTATTTTTTTTTTTTATTTTTTTTTACAAAATAATGACTTTTTTTTTTTATTGTCTATTTCCCGCAAAAACTATTCCCGACACAAAACCTATTCCCGACACACCTGCACATAAGCTTGTCGTGTGACCTACTATGGCCTATACATTCTAAACACGACCGTGAATGCGTTGTTATCTTTTGAATGTTTAAGTGGTATTTCATCCACTTATTTCTTTGCATGAATTAGCATCAGTGACTATCCACTATAATATTATTCTAATAATTCAAAGCTTCAGGAATCTGATGGCTTCCTGCCTGAGTTTTTGATGTTGATATGTATATACTTGCCATCAATAAATACTTTACTTCGATTATTGATCGTTTATCATCAGCGACAAGAATCATAGTCCCCAATGTCTTATTTTTAACCTGACACAGTCATTGCTATGCCCCCACAGGAGGATGAGTGTACTTTTCCTGCTTGTCGATGTGATTTTCTTCCATGAAGTCATCAAAAAGTTTGATGATTTTATGGTACTACATCCAAAATTTATCCAAAAGAGAAGTCTGGAAAATCGGTTATCAGGTCATTTAAGTGGTGGACTTTGATCCCAGGGCTATCTTCTGCCATAGCATAATGAACTTTCCCGTTTAAAGTCCAAAATCTGTTAATAACTTTATGTCTGTATAGGTTTCTTACCTGTCCCCCCCATAAAAAACGATAGTAGGGACACAGATTGTTATTGATGTAAAGATTACAATCACCGATGCCCAATTTCTCACGATCAACGTCCTTGATACTTCTGTGTTTAGCAAAAAACAGCTCTGCATGTTTGCGATTTGTAAATCTCACGATAACATTTCTGGGTTGGTTTGCTTTGGCGTTTTTGCTTTTTTTCAGGCGATGACAAGCCTGTATAATCTTTATGCTCTAATGAGACATCAATTTCATTAGCTAGTTCTATAACTTTCGACTCTAGCCTGGCGTGGTCTATATCTTCAGGAATACCCGCTATCTCGATATTATTTCTCCGTTCGTATTGCTGTAAATCAGCAAGGTCCTTTTCTACTTGTATTAGGTCGTTTTCCCTATTTTCTAATCGACTTTTTAGAGAGTCAACTTCGATCTTAAGATTTTGGTTTTCTTCTGATAATTTTGAGATGATGTCATCTTTTGCAAAATTTATTTCCTTTCTTAAAAGCTCAATTTGCTCTTTAAAGAAGTCAAGTGTGATTAACTCACTATCCGCGATTTCCAAAGAAGTATCTGAAATGACATTCCTGCTTGACGTGGATGAATTTCCTCTTCTATGCTGTCGATTTCTTCTAGTCATACTGTACAAACAAGTATTAGTTACTTAAGGTAAGTAGGAAGGGTAAACAATGCCACACCTACATAAGTTTTGGCGCGTTAATCTTAATACGTCCAATCTCCACGAACGCGAACGATGCACCATAATTATTAGTGTATAAGATAACAGACATGGATTGCTGGGTTCCAAATTGAGAGTACAAATAGGTTTAGTGTGAAAAGTACAGTATGGGCATTTATATGGGGGCATTTACGGCGGTGTATCGTGAGTTGGGGCGAGATTCAACAGCACCATTATCTAGACCACAACATTCAACAAAATAATTTGAAATTTCAAAACAACAACATCGCATATATATCTGAACCAAGATGTAATCTATACTACACTCTACAATAAATTTTTTTTGAGATGTAAAGAATGCAATCAATGATGGAGAGAATTGATGACTGTGCAATTACTGTGTAAAGGGTTTTGTGCAAAGATTTAAAGTGCACATCATATACACTCTATCAATTCCCATTGCTACTCAGTTGAAAAGATTCACCACTGGACAATGAATTCGAAAGATGGAAAATCTTCTTCAGTGGCCCCCGTTAATGAAACAAAAATAACTTCTTTTGGAGTATTTTTCATGTTTTCTACAGGTGGTAAAATACGGCGAAGGAGATATAGCACAAAAATTTGAAAATCTAAATGTAATCTACAACATTTTTCGCAATGACTATGCCTATGACTAGGCTATCTCATCCTAATAGGTTCAACTTAACCAATTTGCAATGTAAAAACCAGGCATTCACTTTCGTTTTCAAGCAGCCGCGTTGTTGTTGTGATTCACACAAAAAAACCCGCTGACCATTTATGAACTACTATACTAACCTGATGTCAAAACCTAAGATTTTAAGCTATTTCTTATAGCAACTGTTACCTTAAATTGTATATCAAAATCTAACAAACCGACATGAAATTTATGAGAACATTTTTCTAACAGAGAAACTAAAACAACATTCCCATTGCAAAACAGGTTTTATTACGCGGTTATTTTGACGACAAAGCATTTCAAGCCCGTTACAAAATGAGATTAGCTGAAATGGATCGTGACATTTTAATAGCCAGAGTCTCTCTAAATGGTAATCATTCCTGAATGTTTTGATTGCTTTAAATCTTTTTTGTGTTGTATAACTGGTTTAGTTTTAAAAATGTAATGTATTTAAATTATTGACTAGATGCAGCTTGATTTTGGCATGTTGAATCTCTCCCCACAGAGTTGAATCCTCGCCCCAACTCACGGTACAGCCACAATTGCAGTATCCATTTCAACCTCATGAAGTTGGCAAACCTGGTTGATATGATATCCCTGATTGAAATGCTAATCAAATCACTTTTATTTTCATTTTTCAGCAGCGAAGTACAAAAACAAGAAATATAATAACAAACATTGTGCTGAAAGCAGCCAGCGTTCAAATCGAATCGGCTAATCTGACATGTGGGCCAGATAAATAGTTTCTGAATATGCCTTGCTAATCGTTTAAGACAGAAAATCGGGTCGAAAACGGTTTACGCGAATCTAAGAAACAATAGACCACAAATTAATGGGATCCAGCATTTAGCTGTTTTCCCTGACTGAATGTCGAGTGTTGGAGAGCATACATGCAGTGGTCTAAAAACAAAAGTTTTGTGTATTTCTGTTTATATTCTGTGTATAAAAGTATATAATGTACAAGTAATATAAGTAATATAAATAATATACATGGTTTGTAAGTCGGAAGTCCAAATGTATGTTACTGTCAAATGTATGTATTATGTTCTCTTCAAGGACCTTTGTCAGGCAATGTTCTATAGTTGATTCCTGTGTTAATGTTGAAAAACATCCTTAACAGTATGCAGAGTTCATAGCTCACTGTACTATTTAAACAATTCTGATAGACTGTGGAGTGTCTGGTGCAGTGTAGATACATAAGCAGCTAATGTAACAGATTGTCAAATTGCACTTTTCTATAAAAACTCAACAGGGTTCACAGTGTCTGGAAAATCAGGGAAATAACTATGTTTTACAAGAAGTTTCTGGAAAGTGAGGGTAAGTCAGGGAAAAAATTTTTTTTTGCCCTTTAGGTCAGGGAAAGTCAGGGAAAAATCTATTACTGACTTTCAATGAAATTTGTTTACCCAATCATCTATTAATATTCTTTTTTTTGTTTTAGAACATAGTATGGTAGTATAGCAGTATAATATAGTGGTATGCCTAAAGTCAAGCAAACCTTTTTTTCTGATGCAGGTTAAGTGACTCGCAGTTTTCTCTTTGGCTAACCAAGTCCAGTGATTCCACAAAAGGGTCATGTAAGCTATGCAAAAAGAGTTTCTCTTTATCAAATATGGGGATAAAGGCTTTCAAATCACATGCCCAAAGCGAGAATCATAAGAGAAAGGTCACATTGAAGGAAGAAATCAGGAATTTCTTTGGCAAATCAATTCTTGTTCTTGTTATATTTTACTGTTTGAAAGTTGTTCTTATGATCATTTTACAATTAGCTTTATTTAGCTCTGTTCACTGTTTGTTTGATATAGTTGTTTCACTGACATTTGACAATATCTTCAATGGTAATTTAAAATGTTTTATCACTTCTCTAGCCTGTAAATTGATACTTCTGAATGTGTAATCTTGACTCTGTGGCAGTTAAAGTAGCCAATAAAGTCAGGGATAATTAGGTGTTTTTAGAGAAAAGTCAGGGAAAATGATACCTTTTTTACTCCTTAAAGTCAGGGAAAGTCAGGGAAAATATTTTAGGAAAAGTGCTATGAACCCTGCTCAAACTTAATCAAAATATTGATAATACTTAGATAAAATATATATTTTATTTATTTACAGCTGTTATTTCCACACCTTTGATGAAAATGGAAAATTTTCTTTTCTTTCATATTAAATTTTAAAAATTAAGTACAACAACAACAAAAATTTTGTTACTGAGTTTTGCAGTGCACTAAATTCACTAGATAAGTTCTGGAAATCACTGGAAATTCAAGGAATATTTGCTGTTGTTGCTGCAGCACCAGCCTTAATCTTAAATCAGTGATAATCTTAAATCAGCCAAAAGTTGTTTATTGGCTGGTATTTCCATATCTTCCCTTTCTGCCCAGCCATATAAATCTATATCTATAGCTATATAAATTTGTCATTAAATTTCTACTTATAATTATTACTTTCAGGATATTGCATACTAGGATTTTCTTTTTTGTTTGATTTATTTAAGTTTGTTTCAATATTGTCATGGTATGATTAGGATTTCTGTATCATTATTATTTGAAACCTTTTTCTTTTAGGTAATTATTAAAAAGTATACAAACCATTGAAGAAATAAAACTCATGGTTTTAAATCATGAAGTTGGTGGTTTGGGGAGGAACAGATTACATTCATTTCATCGATTCATTAATTATTGCTGTTTAATGTAACTTTGGATTAAAAGAGATAGTTCAAATGGCAAAAACATTGTGAACTTGCTAAAAGAGATAGAGTTGGAGGTATGGATTTGATTTTAAATCATATTTTGTAATCTTGTAAACCCAATATATAGTTGGATGTTGTATTCTTGGGTGTATAATTTTGCATTTATTTAGTTAAGATGTGTTTTACGTAAGATATTCATTTTGTGTTTCATGCCTCCCAGGTAGAAAGTTATTTTTAAAAAAACTTCGATGTTGCTGTAGCTGAAACAAGTGTATTCAAGCAAGCAGAGGGTGAGAGCGACATTCAGTTTTATATGTAATTGTGTCCAAAACAGAGAAGCTTATGTCGTTATTTGACACTGTAGCTAACTGCTCTAGGTATTATGTGCCGTAGTTATAATAGTAAATCGCGCTTTTGGTGTTTGGATGATTGAAGCAGTATTTCAAATTTAAGTTCTAACTCGGTCTACTATTGCAAGCTTCCTATTTTAATGTGGTGAGAATAGAAGCCTGACGATTATGCATCTTCTTACCGTTATAGCTAAATTATATTTATTTCAAATAGTTATAAATTTCCTTTCTAATCCTCAGCTGTTCTCTTCATCTTTATTATTCAGAAAATGCTTTTAGACAGTCAATTTATCATAAATAAATCAAATATCTCAATTACAGTTGTCAAAATGTCAAAAACCATTACCACAACATTAATTTTGCTGCTGAGGTGAGAGCCCACCTTTTACGAATCAAGATCTTTTCCTTTTTATACATATTTGAAGAAAAATGTCATATAGTTTATTTGAAAAATACGGGTATTTTTCAAGAAGAAACGCATAATTTCTCAAAATACACTGACACTATTTAATTGATTTTTTGAAGGGCTTTTGAGTAATATCAGAAGTGGGGGCATTTCTTATCTTTTATATGTATAACAGCTAGAATTCATGTGACAGAAAAGAATCTGTTTATTCCTGACGAGAACGACTTAACGCAAGCGGCTACGGAGGAGTTAGTATTGATATTTTGTAATTCTTTATTATTGCTTAAAGACCAGTTCTAGTTCTATTTGTATACTTTGCATATTTGCCGCTGACTTGCGGCCTTTTAAGGCTGCTTTATTTATGAATAAATCTTCAAGGTGTAATGAAGATCCGCAATCAGAAGGAAACAAAAACCTCTTGGAGAAGCCTGTAAGAACTTTCATTCTCTTTTAACAGTGAACAATCTTATATTGTCAATCATGCTATGGACTTGGTGATTTATGTAGGGTACATTCCGATAAGTTTTTAAAAACTTTTATACTTTACATTTGTAATGTATTTAGATGATCCTGGGATAGGAGATCATGCTTTCCTGCACTACTACTCTTTTTAGTTGTTGCAGAAGATTGTATCACGTCAGACGATGTTTAACCCGTTCATGCCCAAACAGACGATCCAGAGCGGTTTTGGTTATTTTTCTTTATAGTTATAGTTACTTTTATGCTATTCTGTTTTGTCTTAATCAGAACTCAAGCAAAAAATTATAAATTTGATAGTAAATACGAAAGCAGTTGTAGCATTATATGTTTTTTTAGCATTATATGTTTTTTAATGTTTCTGTCCGTAAGTTTGAGCAGCTATCAATTCGTCTATCTTTTTGCATAATCCACGTCGCTGCATCAGACGTGATTCGCAGTCCATTTATATGGTTGCGAATGATGAATTTAATGCTCATTATTTACAAACATTAACTGTATTATTTTGTGCAGCAATACTTGTGAGAACAGCAGTAACATTCAACTATTGAAAATGGCTCTCATATCTCCAGGTAAACCTTTCCAACACAATATATGCAAGGGAATAAAAGATGATAATGAAAGGTATAAACTACTTAGATCGTTTTTAGAGTTTTGTTAGTTACTTTTATCAATGTTTTTTGTTTGAAGATCCAAGAAAAAGATGAGGTTGTTGAAATTTGTAAAGAAACGGAAGTGGGAAATAAAATTTAGGTTCTATTGATGCCGTTCGAATGGAGTTCCAAAATCAGAAGAAAAGGTATTTAATATCATGACCATTTAAGGGCTGCACATACATCGGAGACAAAGTGGATCGCCATTTTGCCTTATGTTCCTGAAAATGTCGTGAAATATTTCGAGTCACATCAAGTACGGTATTATAATCGTCTCACCAAAATATTTCAAGCCGGTCCAACAATACCATTGCCCTGCAAGATTTGTCGCAAGTAAGTTGATTGAATGCAAAAGTTTTAATAAAAGTCTGTAATAGAAAGTGAATCATTTTGTCATAATTATCATCCAAATTATATCTTTTTGAACAACCATAGATACTATGATCGTCCATCTACACATTTTCAGAAAGTGGATGGAATTGAGGCTAATCAGCTGAATAACGTAATCTCCCCAGCACGAGCGATAAACGGAAATTTCCATCGATACCTGAAGACAAAGTTATTTAATAGAGAAATTCCATAGATGTTTTATACGTAGCTGAACCTTCGCTTGGCGGAAAAAGTCGTGGTTTGAGAAAAGTTACAAAATGTTGGATTTACACGGCCGATAGAGTTTTAATGAGATTCCAAAAACGTTTCTCCTGCGACTTCTTCTGCCCAGCTGAGATTAAACTTGAAAGGCTTTCTTTATCCTCTTCACGTGATTTCAGAGAAACAACAACACTGGAGTTGTTTTTTAACTACCTTATCGGCCAAAACTTAGTCGGCCTTAATTTTAGTCGGCCTTAGTTATTAGTCGGCCCTAATTTTAGTCACCTCGTCAAAATTTAGTCACTAAGGGCCGACTAATAATTAAGACCGACTAAAAATTTGGGCCATTTCTAAATTTACAATAATGCTTCATGACCCAAGTTGCACATCAATTGAAAGAGGGTAAAAATCCTGCCGACATAAAAGTTTCTTCCAAGCTTTCAGATTTAAAGCCACTACACGCTGGTTGGATTAAGAGTTTGTATGGTCACATGCAAGAAGAGAGTGAGTCCATCTGCAATGGATTTAAAGATGCTGGTGTTTTGGAGGCCATAAGTGACGCTCAGAAAATTTACGAGACTATTCAAAATCCGTTTCGATGAGATTGAACTTTTGGTTTAAAATTATATGCTTACACATATTGTTGATATTTCTATTTAAAAACTTTGATGTTTAGATTTTGCATTATTGTAAGTGGTTTTATGAATGTTGCAAAAAACTATCAAACTTTTGAAACAAGTACCTTTTTGCCGTTGATTTTAGCTTTTAAGAATGTAATCTTTATGATTTTTCTAGTTTTGAAAATTGAAAGAAAAAGAAATGAATCTTTTTAAAGTTATTTTACTCTGTACCACTGTACCAAGCCCCGAAATATCTTTTTTGGATTTCTGCGAAAGCAAGAAATACATTAAAACCGGCTCTGTTTTTCTTCTTTTTCTTCTTTTTCTTACTGTCCAAACCTAGCGGTTTTTTGAAAATTCATGCATGCGGTTACATGAAACCAAAGCACCATGCCATGCATGTCAGCGGGAAGAAACCCTTTTAGAATATATAGAAGAAACTTATAATTTTCTTGATGAACTGTGATCGTGTTGAAATATGTGACGCTCATTTTCAGCACGATGGCTTTTATTATGTTCGATGTTCTTATTAATGTATTGTGTTCACGCACGTGGTTTTTTATCACGCATGTTATTCTTTTTAGTTTTTTCGTTCGTTGTATTTTTTATAAGAGAGAAAAACGTACTCGTTGCGATCAGATCGTTCTTTTCTAACTAAAACAAAATTCTCAACGTTTTGTAAACAGAAGAGTCAAAAAGGTATATATTTGTTTGTTTTTAGTGGAAACATGTCTTGAAAAGCCTGAAAACATCTTTGTTTGTTTCGTATATAGGCTGTTATGCTTTTCAAGCTCTGGATACTTAAGCTCAGCTCAGTTTCCTGTTAAGTTCCAACATCAAAAATGTTTGACTACTCTCTGCACCACTTACTTTCAATGTTTGATGTTTTAATGTTTTTAATATTTTATATCAGTTTTTAAGTTATATAATACACTGTCGATAATGTCCCTTATTATGAATGGCTTTCCTAATCAGCGAATTAAAACATCTTCCAACTTAGCCAGGAGACCCAGCTACATTCTCTCAAAGTCGAGAAGTAGCTGGGTTCAACCCTTGACAGTTGAAAAATTAGTATGAAGAAATTCAAATTCAAAATTTTAAAAATTGGCGGTTAACATGCATAATTATTACGTCAACGGCATAAACATTACGAATAATTAAATGAATTAAATATGGCTGAAACATCAACAAATGAAAAATTTTGAAGTTTATAGCTTAACAGCTTCTTGATAAAAAAAGAAGAACGAAGGAGCTCCCCTGCTTGAAAAGTGAAAGGAATTATAATATAAAACACATTTTAAAAAGCAACTTAGTTTCTCAAGATGATGTTATTTTGTATTGAATCTATGGACGAACAAATAAATATAAATAAAGAAATCAAATAGCTTTAACTTAAAAAAAAACTTTCAAAATTATCTCGCATAAAAGCAACCTCTTGCTGTAACGTATAGTTATGTATTTCATTACTCCGTCTGCCCTATTTGTTGTTTTCGCTGTGGTTAACCAAACGAAGATAACAATTTCACATCTTAGCCGAGCAGTTCATACTGAAAGTTTTAATTCATCTGTAGTAAATTAGAACAAGGTTTTGTTGAATTGTTCTATTACCTGGTTTCTATTATCAACTAGTAACTTGGGTTGAATATTTTAATCTTTGCTGATTTCTCCATGAGTGAAGATTTCATTCAATGAGTCAGAAAAGTCAGAAAACGAAAAAGCTCTTGAAAAGTATTTTTAAAAGTTAAATTAAAGGACAATATGGATCAGATTAAAGCAATTAATTACTAAATATAGGTTTGTTAAAAAAAGTTTGGTTGTAAATATGTAGAAACACGCCTTTGTATGTAAGAGTAGCTTATCGCCAGTCGCCATCATTGTTTATGGCTGCTTTTTCTTAGCGCAGTTAATTCTCAAAGGAACTTTACTTTTTAAACATGGTAAGTTAGACCATTGCAAAAAATTACAAATCAAATTATGTGAAAAGTGATGAACCAATCAGCGCGCTTTAGCCAAAATCTGACTAAGAGGTTGTACCCAGCTACTCGCCTGCGGCTCGTTGAGTAAGCAGGCTAAGAGTAGATGGGTCTCCTGGCTACTTCCAACTGTGTAAATTCAGAACACTGCACATGAAACACGATACAAAACTTTCCTTTCATTTATATAATTTATGTGTGTGCTTGAGCATACGTAATAAGTATACGTATATACGTATAAGTATAGCTACTTTCAAAATCTTTGTTTACTTTTTGTGTTTTCAATATTGAGAAAACCATTCATAATGAAGAAGATTGACGGTATATATCACATGTTTAAAGAGTACGCTTAACATACGAAATCACTGTGATATCTGAAAAGATCAATAAAAGCGTAATATTTCGTTCCCCAAAAATAAAGGATGTTTATGTCATCATACAGTGTCGATTACACGTTCACAATGCCCTGGGGTGACTATGAAATCAGAAATGCAATGCTGTGTTGTAAAAATCATTCAGCCTTATTTTCAAATTTCTTAAAGAATTTATATAAACAGGCCATGAATGTCAACTTAGAATGTTTGTGGGTGTATGCCATATCAATTAAACTAAAACAAAAATGTCTGATTTCAGTTATATGTTGATTTTGGTCTATGTAGATGTATTTTGCATGACCAAAAGCTGTGTGCCTTTTTGTGCTTGTCATTTAGGAAGATTGACACAAAGTTATCAAATTCAGAAATTCATATCTTTTAGAGTTATGTGCTCATTCATTGTGATATCTGCAAGGATCAATATATCCTTGATACTGTTTCGTACCAGCAAAATAAAGAATGTAACATCAGCGAGTCTATTTCTTGTCTGACTTCTTATGCACACATATGTAGTAATTTATTTTAACTATGAATACCAATTTTAACTAACTATATTGTATTTATTGTATTTATCTATTGTTAATTTTTTATTGGGTGAAAAGCCATTTTATGGATCCCTGAAATACATTTAATAATAATAATAATGTAATTCAGATGTAATCCAGTTTATTGACAGTATGTACATTATAAATCTCAGATAGTGTCAGTTATCCTTTGACAATGTCTTGGTCTTGGGGAGGACATGATTAGAAATGTGATGTTTTATTTTGGAAATCATATATATATATATACAATCTCTTTCAAATTTCAAGTCACATGGTCTTTTATTTTTCATTTTCAGCAGATTTGGCAGAAATCCGTTTGCCTGTTAGGGCATCTTGTTAGTTTCTTATTTTCAAGATATTACGAACAGGTCATTTTTTGGCGGAAATATAAACCATGAAATTATAAAAACCTTTATAAACTTAATTAGGCTCTATTCAATGATTATATATTCGTAAATTCTTTGTTAAAGTAATACAGATATGAAAAGTGGATTAAGGAAAGCTTAATTATAAACTTTTAATTTGGCCCAAATTTTTAGTCGGCCCAAATTTTAGTCGGCCTTAATTATTAGTCGGCCCTAATTTTAGTCACCTCGTCAAAATTTAGTCACTTAGGGCCGACCAAGTTTTGGCCGATAAGGTATGTTTTTTGCATGTGTCAAATTTCTTACAACTTCTTCAACAATTCGCTTTTTGTGCGTACTAAAATTCCTTCTTAAGCTTTCTTTTATTTTTAATTTGGGTATTTCTTGAGAAAACTGATTCGGCTTCGAACTTGTAAGGCAAAAAGACATATCAAAATATTTTCAAAGTATATTCAAAACCCACGTAATAGATCAAAACTGACTACTGATTTAGCCAAGCCGCAAAAAGTTGGATAGGTGTATTGATAGAGTTGAAACTAGTTGCCCTGAATGTCGTCTCACTCATAGGCAATTCATCCTGCTACGGTCAACCACAAAGCGCCTTTTCGTTTCATGCGTCCACCTAAGGATTAAGAAGACATTGATTTGGTGACATCCTTTGACATGCTTGATCATACTCTTCCACAAAATAAAGGTCTTTTGGAAGTGCTATCTTTAAGACGGCATAATACTACTTAAAAATACGTTTGCTCAAAATATGAGGTTCTTTGTGTGAAATGTCAGTTCGTTTTGGATGCAATATCCCAATCATGACATGCACCGATCGTTTTCCAGATTGACTCTTATTAAGCAGACATTGATTTGGTGACATCTTTTGACATGTTTGATCATACGCTTCCACAAAATAAAGGTCTTTTGGAAGTGCTATCTTTAAGACGGCATAATACTACTTAAAAATACGTTTGCTCAAAATATGAGGTTCTTTGTGTGAAATGTCAGTTCGTTTTGGATGCAATATCCCAATCATGACATGCACCGATCGTTTTCCAGATTGACTTTTATTAAGCAGACATTTGGTGACATCTTTTGACATGTTTGATCATACGCTTCCACAAAATAAAGGCCTTTTGGAAGTGCTATCTTTAAGACGGCATAATACTACTTAAAAATACGTTTGCTCAAAATATGAGGTTCTTATGTGAAATGTCAGTTCCTTTTGGATGCAATATCCCAATCATGACATGTACTGATTGAGCCAAGCCGCAAAAAGTTGGATAGGTGTATTGATAGAGTTGAAACTAGTTGCCCTGAATGTCGTCTCACTCATAGGCAATTCATCCTGCTACGGTCAACCACAAAGCGCCTTTTCGTTTCATGCGTCCAACTAAGGATTAAGAAGACATTGATTTGGTGACATCCTTTGACATGCTTGATCATACTCTTCCACAAAATAAAGGTCTTTTGGAAGTGCTATCTTTAAGACGGCATAATACTACTTAAAAATACGTTTGCTCAAAATATGAGGTTCTTTGTGTGAAATGTCAGTTCGTTTTGGATGCAATATCCCAATCATGACATGCACCGATCGTTTTCCAGATTGACTCTTATTAAGCAGACATTTGGTGACATCTTTTGACATGCTTGATCATACGCTTCCACAAAATAAAGGTCTTTTGGAAGTGCTATCTTTAAGACGGCATAATACTACTTAAAAATACGTTTGCTCAAAATATGAGGTTCTTTGTGTGAAATGTCAGTTCGTTTTGGATGCAATATCCCAATCATGACATGCACCGATCGTTTTCCAGATTGACTCTTATTAAGCAGACATTGATTTGGTGACATCTTTTGACATGTTTGATCATACGCTTCCACAAAATAAAGGCCTTTTGGAAGTGCTATCTTTAAGACGGCATAATACTACTTAAAAATACATTTGTTCAAAATAATGTACCGTTTGTTGTCCAGAAAATATACCTATCTATCTAAAAAATCGCTTGCTCATCTTTTACGATTACGAGCTAGTTTAACCTTATTGATTTCTCATTATCTCGGCCCAAGCAAAAATTCCCATGGCTAGATTGTCAGCGAGCTCTTGCTATCATTTTCCCTACCAGCAGCTTAACTCGAAGAACGATCTACTTTAAGAATTCTTGTTAGGATTCAAATTCAGACTGTTTTTGACTATCTTCGGTAGGAAATAGCCTTGCGCAAAAGGTTGAGGAAAAGCAATTAATTAAATGTCAAATATGATGAGTAGTTGCTCATTCTTGTATCACTTTGTTCAGACTCTGTGGCTTCAAGGCTCTTCGTGTCGTCATTGTCAGTGTAATATAGGAAATCTGGATTTCTACTTTTGGTACTGGTAAGGATAGAGATGTGCTCTTCGGTGTTTCACTTCTGCACTCGAAAGTGTATTGTTTTCCTGTCCTGAGCGTCCATCGTTACGTTACGACCCATCATCTCTCATTTCATCTTGAATGTTCTACATGACTTAATAATTCCCATATCATTGTAGCTTTTCCCTATTTTACATGTATTCGCACCATAAGAACACAAACACGACTGTGATCTGACGACCTCATCTACGTCTCGACCGCCTCACATGTACACTCTGCCGCTTACTGCGACCTTTATAGCGAATCTGTTGTAAACGAGAGAGTCCAAGAGACTTGCCCAATCCATTATAAAATATCTTGTGCCATTTTTTCAATTTTGTTTAAAAATAATCCCCACAAAAACATCGACGGATAAGACACTTACTTAAGGAAATTCAACCCCGAAACAAGGTTTCTTGTCTTTTCGATACACATTCGACTGCTATGATGGACCATTAGAAACCATTAAACCAATATTTAAGAGGTGGGTAGTTATGACGGAGACAAAAATAACCAATAATAATCATTACGATGTGATTTCTTCTTAATAAGAAAACATACAACTAACAACAGTACTCACCTCAAGCTTGGTTTAAAGTGGAAGAAGACTTCATCACTATCGTATATCAGGATGGACAAGTACGTACATTTTATTGTAAATTGTTGCGATAGAATCATGAATGAAACATTAACATCGTAGGACGTCTCAGATGTTCAATACAAAAAGTAACGAAATTCTCGATACCCGTTGCTACTCTTTAACCGTCCATACCTAAACCAGCAATTCTGCGGCGTTTCTCAAAACTATCTGCCCGTGAGATATTCCACTGATGTATGAAATACTGCAAGAAAAACATGAAATGTGTTTGACTCATCAGCTTGACTGAAGACTTGATCCGTTGAATATAGGAGTTAAACTGCTCACAAACAGATGTATTGCAATCTTCAAAACCGAGGATTGAGCTTGAACGGAAAGCGGAAGTACATTTGTGTGTAAAACCGTGAAAAACATCGTGATAGAATCGGGTATGTTGAAAGAAACCTGATTCACGGTTCTTCACGTATTCACTTAAACTGCATGCATGATCGTAAAAAACAACTGATGGTGGAATTTCAGCATGCGTATAAAGAGCTGCGCTGGCATCTTTACGTCCTTCACTGCCTGGAATGATGTGAAAGCCGTAACAATGCCCATGTAGTGGACAAAACCAGAAAAATACAAAGGTCATCCCACTTTGAGAAACCTGTGGGAAAACTTTAATGCATCTTTCTGAAGGTGTATCGTCAAAGCCAGCTGCTTTCTTTGACGCTCTTTCATTTTCCACGTCGATGGTGAACTTTCTCATTGTTCTCAATTGTTGACCGTGAGATGTGAAGTAGAAGGCGCGTCCGTACTTTGCTGGGTTATATGTTCCAGTAATAGGAATCGCCGACTCAGATGGCGTATCAAAGGCATGCAAACCCTTCACAAATGAAGTGAGGTATAACAGCAAATCGATAACATCGGGTGCTGGTAGGCCATTAGACGTAAACTGTGATGATGTTATCAACAGATCTGTCACATCCCGATTGAAAAATGCTTGTCGATAAGAAAAGTCGAGGACTTGTGATGGCGAGCAGTTGCCAGCAATACAGTCGAAAGCAAATTTTGTTAAAACATCTACTGCACAATACGGTATTATTACGTCTACAGAACTATCAGATGACAGTTGCTTAAAAAAAACCGAAACACTTTTCCTCTCTTTATCATGCATTTGACCAGACAACAATCTAGTAAATAACGGGACAGCCGGCGATGGGATGCAACCTTTCAACTCTTCCGTCAATGAATTCCATTCTACAAGGGATGTATGAGTTGGACGTTGGTATTCACCGAGTATTTCTTTCGACAAATTCATTAAATGAAGTCGCATGTTTCGATAAAATGCCGCGTCTCTCTCCTTCTTCGAAACGATGAAAGAGCGATCTGTTCGTCGTAATGGCGTAGGTAATACAACATCATCATGAACAGTTTCAATAGGATTTACGAAAGCATTTTTAAAACCAATACCAACTTTAGTTCCATCACACGCCAGTAAAGAGGGTGAACTACCACATCCGTTACATGACTGCCTAAAATCTATCTTCATGTGAGAAGCCCAACCAAACCACCAATTGATAAAGGAGTTAACTGACATAAACTGGGAATTAGGATTTCGCACCTTATAACAATAGTTCATAAGTTTCACAAAGCCACTAAAACTCATCTTTCCATTATTTACTGATTCAACGAATTGCCATCCCACCTCATAACCAGCACAAACTTTTCCTGACAGACGATAAATGCACTCCATTTCACCAGACCAAGCCAATTCACATTTGCGAGCAACACAGAAACGCTTATTAACAACAACGTCTAAAGGTCTTTTGTCGGTATAAAGAGTTGAACAGTCTTCTCTCTGTACTATTCCTTCAGGAAATTCAGGCGATGACCAACCAGCCTAGTTATCAAACAATAATGAATCCTTTTATCACTAGAAGAATTATAACTAGAATAGAGAATTCGTATAATGCTCGAAAAACTTACCATACAACTACAAGTACTATCTGGAGCAGGAGGTGTGAAGATTATCAGTTCTTCATTACTGAAATTATCACGCACAATAACGTTTCTTTTTAAAGCTGGGTCAAATCTATCATGGGAAACAATTTGTGTACTTGGAGAATTTTTACCAAATGACCACAAACCAGATTCAACATCAAACACTTGTTCCCACTGAAAAAAAGAATTAGAGTTTGATAATCAAGGTCCATCGGTTGTGAGCTGCTATTTACTAAACGCAACATAATTAGTGACTTATTAGCAAACATTACCTTTTTCTCAGGCAGAAACGTGGAAATATCATCACTTTCAAGAACAAAATCGTCAAGATTACTCAGGAAGAACGGCTTAAACATTGATAAATGAGGGCATAACTCCGACTCTTCTAACAAGGACTGGATTTTCCTCTTGTAGCCTTTTCTCATCTTGCAACACGAAGAATGGCATTGTACAACTGTTCGCTTGGTATTGGCGATTGTGAATATAGAAACTATCTCAGCACAATCATCCACAACAACGGAATACTTTCTGACATCAGACTTTCCTCTCAAGACCACCACCGGTTGGTCAGCGCAAGATATGGCATTGGTAACAAACTAAAATAAGTTCAGAAAATCTATTATCAATTCAAACATGATCATTATGTATTTTTCTTTATTATTTATGGAAGTGATACTAACTTACAAGTTCATTTATATATGGTGGCTTTTCATCAGCGACAGTGTCAGTAAACTTAATTAAATCTTCTAACAGCCGAGTATGGCAGCATTTGAAGCATGAACTGGATTGAGCAGTACTAAAAACTTTACAACTGCAATTAAAGATATGTTGATTGCCGACCAATGATGAAGTGACATGAACGTACTGATAAGGCTGCAGATTAGGTGTAAAACAATTTATCAGTTGTCATAAATAGATTTAAATAAATAGATAAATAGATCAAACTCCTTACCAAAAAGTTTCCGTTTTCACAATCATAATCGTTCATTAAGATTTGTTGACGATCTCCATTTAACACTCTCCATTTGCAAGTACCTTTATTAAACAGTTCACCGCAAAAATATCTGCAATAAACGTTCAGATTGTGTTAAAACAGAAGAAATTAAAAAAGAGAAATAGCTTGAACAATCATTATTAATAACCAATCATCTTTGATTAAACCTACTCATCATATTAGGGAAAAGTCTCAATTTAAGAAAAAGTACCAAAAAATCCATTTTAGGCCATAACCCAGTAGATATCATTCGAAAAAGCAAGTCAGCATGTTTACCTGAATAGTGTTTCCTTGTATTCTGAATGATAGATTTCTCCACTTCCAATATTCTGAGTAGCATCCACCAAACTACCTGCAGAATCGTCGCTGATATGATCCTCATCAGTATTATCATTTTGGGACACAGAGGGAACTTCTATCACGCCAATTGTTGAAACTTCACTAGCAGTACCATTATTATTTTCAGCATTGTATGGAATGACAGCTTCTGCAGTGATTTTACGTTTCGTAGCTTTCCGTCTTTTACAGGAATGATGCTGCTTGACTATTTGATATGGAATTTGGCAAGGGTGAGAATAAACAGCTTTAATAATTGAAAACACCAAAAGATTCGAATCTGCTCTGAAATTCACTGCTTGAATAATTCTATTACGTGGTGATCCAGGATAACGTGAACATGATGTGGAGAAACATTGCTCAAATTTTAAAGTTGAATTATTGTTTTCTTCATGCCAAACCCATTTATGATAATTTAGTACCAAAGAAATATATTTAAATTGTTGCTGGAGGGAAGATGGTGTGCTTAAAGAACACATCAGATTTAGAGGTTGTGTCAAGGATGGATTTAGACGATAATCAAGGAGCTGTTTTTCTAGATCACTCCATGGCTCTGGTAACGCAATGAATATCCTAAAATTTGAAAGTCTTGTTGTAAATCAATATGACAGGAAAGAAAACAATTTGCAAAATGAAAACAATTACTTTTTAGAAACATGGTTGTCTGCTTCAAAACTTTGATGCTTGTGAAGGATGAAAACTGCTGCTTTTAGAATCTTTAATGGTTCTTGACATTTAGTTATACCACTAAATGTACTGCGAATATTCCTTTTGTTTTTTGCAACATTTCTAATGTAAATCATTTCATGCGGATTACGTCCAGATGCTAAAATCAATTTAGTTAAATAAATATGACAAATCACATTGTATCACTATTACAAAACTTACAAGTACTATAAGTTTACCTTTTCTTCGTGTAGAGAACAATGTGCCATCACGTGCTTTCTTCATTTCAATGTCCTTTTCAGTATACACAGCCCAGGGTAAAAACTCTGCTAATGACTTTTCCATTTTTGCAATGAAAAAGCCATTTAAATTCCCAAACTCAAAGTATCTAATGACTTTATGTGTTACATCATTCATAATAATCTCCATCAATACAGCATAAAATATGGATTCCACAGATCCAGATGATGCCAACGTCAGACATATATCTTCAGCAGCAAACATATCCTTGTTATCACCGAAAGATTTCAAAGTGATTTTTGTCAGTTCACATTCTAGGTGCATGGCATCATGACAGTACATTATGTTATGAAAGATGTGATGTATATCCCCTATAATATGGAAACATGATGGTTTTAAAACTGTGTTATTGGCAAAATTCTAATTTGAAAAACACCCTTCCAAATATATGATAAGCAATTGACAGAATAATGAAGAAAATGGCTTACCATCACCGAATGAGTTATTGTCTGTTAGCCTGAGATTTTCATTCCTTTCCTGTATAAATATACACATCAGGAATAGTGAAAAAAAATTATTCAAAATGTGTAATTGACAACAACAGAACTTACAACTTTATCTTTAAATTTCAATGATCTGACACCTAGATAAATATTATATACATGTAAGTCCTATTATAACATATACATTCTAATTGTCATTAAACCAGTTTCACGGAATCAGTTATATACCTTCTGAATTACTACTACTTTCATTTTCTATGTTTTCGTCATTAATCTAAATGAAGTTGTTTACATCAACATAATAAAAGAATATCACACAAGTATAATTTTCTTATTATGATTATATTTCTCTTTATACATCATGTGAATCTTACATTTCTTTCAGAAATCTCAATGTTCTCTGCAACAGTCAAGGAGTTTCCATCTAAAACTATAAGAAAATCACTTTATCATTTAGAAAAACACTGAAATATACCATTGAAATTATCATTCTTATTTGAATGGCTTTCTTCAGATAAAATTTGTAATGAATGGTGATAAAATTGTATTACATGCTTTTTTCTATAAGAACCAGTAAAATCTGACCTGAGGCTGGCTGTTCTTATTTTTTCAGCTTTTTTCAGCCTGAATTGTTCTTATTTTATTCTTAGCTTTAAGAACACAGTTTCAGATTTCAGCCTCATTTTGTTCTGATTTATGGAACTTCCAGTAAAACAGAAATAAATCTTTTTTAAAAACAACTGATAAAAACCATTCTTGCTGTTCGGTAATAACCCATGATGGCACCTTTATTGAAGGTGAAAAAAAAAACAACAATAAACTTCTAAACCATTTGTATACCAGTGAGAGAATTCACATCGTGAATTGTTCTTATTTTACAAGAAAATTCAGGCTCAGGCTGTTCCTAATTTTTGTGACATTGATTTGAGGCTTATTTTGTTCTTATTTTTTGGCCAAATCTGAGGCTTGTGTTCTTATAAAATAGTTCTTAAAAAATATTTTATAATAATTCTAAAATTACTGAAAACCAATAATATATTTATGTGTCTTTCCTTTTTGGAATCATATGTGTGTGTAGTAGGTAATCTTATACTGATTCTCCCTTGAACAATTATTCTTAAAAAGTAGTAATACAAAAGGATCTCAGCTGAGGAAAAGATCTTTTCGAAATTCATAACTTATCTGCAAATATTTATTTATTTATATAACATATTTATTCTTAATACTCTTTTATGAAGTTTCCCCCATCATAAATATCCCACTGGACAGAGTTTCTACTGAATCTAAAAATTGTTAATGCTTACCAAGAACATTATCATCATTCACATTGAAGTCAATATTGCATTCATTTACACACTCCTTTAAAATAGAAAGACAACTTGTTATAAGCATTACATAGACAAAACAATAGATTCTATTTGTATACTTACTGTTTTGATTGGCTTCAATATCTCACCTTGTGAGTGTGGTAGAAAATGTTTACGTTACCTGCCTAAAGTGGCTATCAAGAGTATAATTTATTACATTTGAGTTTGTGTCTCTTTTCAGTGAAAGTGTCAGTAAGTGTGTGAACAATTAGTTAAATAACATGCTAATTGGGTAGGTGGGTTCAACAGACTCATGAATTTGTTGTTTTCAGGCTATGACCTGTATCAAAATGATTTTGGACTTGCCAATGTGTGATGCTCGAGGGAAATCAATAAGTAACACTCATAAATATTTATAAATATTTATATATATACTGTCAATCAATCCAACAATAATTAAGTATGACCTTCCTAATTACGAACAACAAAGATTCTGCTGATACAAATGATTATACTCACCAAAATCAGCATAACAATAACAGAAGTTTTAGCTTTATTGACAGTGTGGCATGTGTAGTGCAGTGTTTTGACAGTTAGAATATGTTTTGATTTCTATTTAAAACTTAGGAAGCCACTGTTTGGAGTTAAGTAAGAAGATGACGGTACTATGTTATTTTTTCAGCAATTAAATGGGAATTAAACTACTAGAGAATTTCAAAAAATCCTAGAGAGCCTGCTCATCTTACCGCTAACTTTAATTATAATGTTGCAAAATTCGTCAATGCAAACGTAAAAACACAGTTAAATGGATTTAACACCACAATTGGTCATTCTAGATACTAAATCAACAAGAAAAAACAAGGAGAATAACATTGATAACAAATACTGTAATTGTAAACATCATCGGGGTGATGTTCCTCTTTACTGTTTACAAGTCGAAGGCAGCCATATTTTTATGAGCAAAGTTTTTTTAGAAAACAATAGTGCCGTCTCGACAAGTCAACTTTTGATCGCAAAAATCTAGACACATATTGGGAATTGCCCTATTATGAGCCGACAGAGTAATTATACAGTAAACACAGACATCGTTAATTTGTTAAAAGCATGAATGGCGAATGTAATTATCAACATTTTATTGAATTATTTTTTACACTCGCAACATATGAAATCAATTGTTTCCATACTTGTGGTGGAGGATACACGCTAGAATGATCCTACAGAATTCAAGTTGCAACTGCTAAAAAGCGTTAACGCAATAAAAATTTTTTAATGACAATGGGTCCTTTGGGTGAAAAGGTCTACGAAACAAGTTTTACGTTTTCTTGAACGATAAATCTATGGGTGATATTATCAACGTGGGATTTCACGCTAATTGAATGTCTGCAAAAACAAATTAACTGTTTGAATAATCAAGCTGAAATCAGTCCTAACAAGAACAAATTTTGTTGCTATAGTGGAGAAAAGACATGTGGTTACAGAATTACCTTGCTGTAAACTTAAGATGATTTCCTCGCGTATACAATATACAAGAAAACTGTTTGTGTGGATAAAATCTCAGATGTTGGTAGCATTCAAGACAGCAGAGGAATAACAAGGAATTGATGTGCTCCGTTATTTACGACACGTAATTTTGAAGCATTTATTTTTCGAGGAAGCCATTTTAATATTTTTTTCACAATGATCGCGACCCGGTGTTACATTTTACTCTATTAATCAGTATTACTGACAGTGTAGTTGGCAATTCACTTTGAAACTTTCCATGACAATGGCTGAATGAATATACTTTTAGATTATAATTAGTTTGGTTTGATTTGTTGTCTTTAAATGAAGGAAATAAACCATCGGACTCAAAGTTAGCGGCAAGCGGCACATAGCGGTAATAAAGGGGGGAGCAGGCACCTCTACATCAAAGAAAATGTCGTTGTTTAACTACTTAGCACAAATTCTGCAGCTAGCTATGTAAAAGGCATAATAGATAGTGAAGGTCTCTGTCAGTCATTTACAGTCATAATAGTCATTGTAGTCGCAGCAATGTATGTATACGTTCGTTCCTATAAGACAAAACAAGGGATGTGGGTGGTGTGTGCTTTTTTAAAAACAAAAGGGTGTTATTTATAGCTATATATATACCTAAACTATTTAAATATCTATAATGCACTAAAATCTCATATAAAGAGCACTAAAAAGAACCTATATCATAGAAACTGTGTTTTTTAATCTTACCTCCATGATAAATAGTTTTTTTCGTGGAAAGCAGCTAACAGAGAAGGAATCGATTCAGTAGAAAGTCTTGATGTATACTAATCACAACTATAGTGCCATCTTTAAAAAGAAAATGTCCAATGAGAACGTGAGTTGATGATGTCACAGTTTATTTTTAGAAATTCTCACCGTGTCTCAAAATGATAAGTGAACTGTATGTTTTGTTCTTTTGACATTTTCCGTTTTCTTATTTCACGCCCGTCCGCCATCTTTTCGTAACGGAATCTTCGTAACGCCCTTAAGCCCTTATAGAAGCCCAACGAGTCTTATTTATTGTCAATAAATAAATAATAAATGACATTTATTAAAAAAAAAAAAAAAAATAAGTACTACACACGTCAACCTCGTACCCAGGGTTTCTTGCCTTTTCGATATACGGACGGAGGCGGCGTATATCGAAAAGGCAAGAAACCCTGGGTACGAGGTTGTACACACGTTTTTTTTACCCACAATTCCACACAATGTTAGCAACTTCGATTTAACAATTTTATGACTTAGTTCACATCTTCACATGAATACAAAAAAGCATTTTGCTTGCTTGTTTTACCAATGATATATTCACTCGCTTTTACATAATCATTGTGTTTTACAGTTTGTTTTCTGTGCACATCGTATTTGCTTTGCATTTACCCATACATGGTATGCAAACTTTGTCTACAATCAGCAAATTCCTAAGCCACCCTTTTGATTCAGTTGTCAAATCGGCGCCATCAAATCAAGGTATTTCGTTCCACGAATTATTCTTTAAAAAGTCGTACCTAAGTAAGTAAAGTATAATAGTAGTTTTGATATTTCTTTGTCCTTCAATGTCATTTGTGGGGAAGTGTCACTAGATGTTAGAAATGTCACTGGAAATTTCACTAGGTAGTGGAAATTTTACAACCTTACTTTACACGAAACGTCATTCGACTAAATGTCTTTTCTTGACCAAAACAAAATTTAGACTTAAGCAGTTTGAAGTCAGGAGTAATCATTCCACTATTATGTCCTCACTAACTTGACTGAAAACATTTGAATAAATATGGTGTAAACATAAATTTTGTGTGTGTGTGTGTGTTATCATCATAGATAGACCTCCGAAAGAATTGCCTTTTTTTAAAGCAAATTAGATCACTGTGGATTATGGTTATGCTTTGTATCTTTAATTTCTTTGATTAAGATTTATTGAATTAAGTTATCTTCCAATGATGATGTCTTATTCCCGTTAACTGCTGCCACTTATTAGTTATCACTCAGGAATTCCTATTTTGACCTTCCTGGAGACAAAATGCTCTTCAATTTTGCTTCACAGTCCAACATTTTTCAACTTTTGCTGAAAGCACTGAACTTCGGGTTTTATGGCCTCTTGTTCCTGGTTCTAATCCTACTTTTCAAATTATATATATACATAATCTCCATCTATTTTCTCTCCCTTCCTTCTTTCACTTTAATCAAACATGGGTGGGGTTTGTCAATGCATAGGACTTTTATTATTTCTAATTTATATATCAATAATCTTGCCTATTCAATCATTTACTTTATCATTTTTCTCTTTCCAAATGATATATACTAATTAAAAGACATCTTCTACATTGGGGTAATCCTTACCAAATTTCTTACAATGCAACCAAAACAGAGGTTATTCTTTTCAGACATAAGAATAAATAGCTTGACTGCAATGTTAGACTGAAACTACATAGGAAAAAGTTATGTTAAAACATAACTTTTTCCTATGTAGTTTCAGTATTTACAACTGTCTCCGTTACTAGGTTACTTAGTAGTTATTCTTTACCCTCACTCTGACTGGGAAGCCCAATCATGTTGCTCTATTTTTTTATTGTACCAATTATACACTCATCAAGTATGGAGTCAAGCTCTACCAAAACACCATTGAATTCTGTGACATATCCAGTGTTTTTGGAGGATACTGGATGCAACATGGGGACCCAGGGATATGAGGATTTAGTACTTTAAAAGTATGAAAGTCTGACTAAAATGTATAATGTCAGAAATTTTTGCAGGAAAAAGTTTTCGCGAATGGACCCTCAATTTGCGAAATTAAATGTCTGCAAAGAAAATCTTTTTGGCTTGTTCACGAAATTAAATTCCTGCGTAAAAAAATCGAATTTGCACTGATTCACGAAGGTTTGAAAATTTTCATTAATAAGGCTTATAAAAATCAATTAAGCATCATTCAAGGTTGCATCCAGACCGAAAATGGTAACGTTGAAACGTTATGGGCGCCCAAAAAATATCCAAAAGAAAAAAGTTGTCATGAATAATATGACTGTGTGACAAAGTAATGTAGAATGGCCGTTTATTTGGGGTCACATGCTAGGCTAGGTTTTTCTTTTCATTTGCCGTCTGTTTTTGTATTTACATAATGAATTGGAATAAGTTTCAACAGTTTTTATCAACAAACAGTTTGTCTTGTGAAAAATGGAATGATTAGTCGTTATAAGAAGAAATTATGAAAAACTTTAACACCATTTTTATTTTTTGGGTGCGATAGTTTTGGACACAAATACCAGTATACCGGTATTAAAATCCTGCTGGAATTTTTAAACTTCATAAAACTGCTCTTCAATTTCCTTTTCTCATTTTAGAGTTCTTTTTAAAAACACAATTTTTCCACCTGCATTTTTGTCAGTTATATTTCTTCTAATTCTCCCATAGTGGCCATCACTCGATTAGCTTTTGCTGTTTGGTGATAGGGAAAACCATATTAATATTCGTATATAGTACAGAGGGGTTTTCACTAAAAGATTCTTGAAAGATTTTTCTTTTAAGCAGGTATTTTAATGAAATCTTTTGCGTTTTTCTTTTATGCCTTCAATGTTTCTCTCTCACAGACTCTTAATAGCACTTACATGTTACTACTTAACTGATTCTATACAATCTAATTTAATTTTTTTCTTTCTTGTGTTTCTCTAATCGAGTGTCTCACTTGACACCGAATTATCTTGGCCAGTGTGATCCTAAATTCATACATACTATTGCGTTATTTTATTTTCTTATTTACACCAATGTTGTTATCTTCTTTTCAATTGACACAGTGCTCAATAATTGCTCAATAATACAAAGATTGATATCATTAGTCAAGAAAAGACAATTTGGATTTTGATTTAATACTCAGAGTTTCATGTCCGCATGCACTAACAATCTTCAGCTAAAAAGTCTGAAGATAATAGCTGAAGATTGATAGTGTATGACCCATCTTGACTTTGTATATAGGGCATGATTAGAAAAATAAATGGATTGAACTAAAATTTTAGTTTGCTGTCTCAGTGGGCATTTATCACAGTAGATCATTAGTTAATTAAGAAGCTATCCTTTTTGAAAGTCGGCACCAGACTAAGAAGCTGTCCTGGTTGAGAGTTTGTCAGGTTAAGGTCTTGTACTACAGCTGTCCTGGTTCACAGGCTGCATCAGATTGAGAAGCTGTCCTGGTTGACAGTTTGTCAGGCTTAGTTAGTATATGCACCTCTGGATATCTCTCAATCGCCAACTGCTGTGTTGTTTTTTATGCCTTCCCCTGCACTGCTCACATCCAGTTAATCACATAAAAATCACTTTTCTTTTTGGTAAAATATTTTGAATTTTTTGATGACATTCCTATGTATGATGTTTTTATTTTTCATAAACTTGCAAAGAAAAACCACTCTTTTATCTTATCATAATTTGCTTCTGTTTATTTTTGTTGTTTTTTTTAAAAAAATTCTTCAAGGCAATCTTCTTTCCTTCTTGGCTTGTGCAGACTAATCAACATTCATACCAAGGCTAAGAAAGTAGAGGGCTTCTAATAGTTTCGAGATGATCTTTCCTGTTCAATGGAAGTAAAAGAAACGTTCATAAGTTGTGAGAAAGTTAAAAATGATAAAATCTGTATGTATGGTTGACTATAATGATTGCATTATTATCAATCAAGTTTTTGGTTTGTTTATTGTTTACTATTATGGTATCTATAATGATTTAGTTTTAAGTATTTACTTATTGAAGAAAAAACTAAATCAGTCTATGTTTGCAATGAGAAATGTTGATGTGCGCAGAATCAGACTTTCGCAGAAATTTTATTTTTCCATCTTAACTCCATAACTCTATATATTAACTCCATCCTATTTTCATTTAGAAGTCTCTAAGTCTTCTTTGAATCAATCCCTTGGTCATTCCAGTTGCTCACCCTGCAACATTCTTACCAAAGAAACACGCATAAGTTGCAAAGATGATGATGACGACGTCACAATTATTAGACATGCATGATGCAGAGGGAGAGGAAGAGAGGCTCATAATATTCTTTTGGATCAAGAAATAAGATGAATCTTATTTCTTGATTCATCTTATTTCTTGATCCAAAAGAACATTATGCGTGGCAAAAAATTGTAGAAGGGTGACCCGCGGTATGGATCAATCGATTATTGTGATCCCTTACATGTACAACAATAACATGGTGGATGTCGATGACAATGCAGATGACGATGACGAAATAGTGGATCATGATAGACGCGAAACTGTTGCAGACATCGTTAAGATATTGTTAAATCTTTTGGGAAAAAATGCAATTTTTAAATGTTGCATACTGTGAAAACCCTGGCCCCAAGAAACTGCAATTTCAATTAATCCATAAAGAGATTATTGATGGAACCCTGATGCTATTGAAAGGTGAGACATCTTCAACATTTATATTGATTTCTGAAGTCATTGTGTGGATTTCAACGAAATTAATGATAGCTTCCAACCTAATCTGCCTCGTGTACTTCTACTATGCTTATTAGGGAAAAAAAAAGTCGGTAAAAAATTTAGTTGAGGAAAATTTTAGTCGGGGAAAATTTTAGTCACCTAAGGAAATTTTAGTCACTTTTCCCCGACCAATTTTTGAAATTAGTCACTTTTTCCTGACTAATTATTTTCAATATAAGAAGAAATAATCAAGATATTACAATAATGAATCCAGCAAAGATGGAATGAATTTGTTAGTAATAATATCATCCAGTGGCTTTAGGTAATTCTGCATTCCAGGAATGGTTCTCATGAAATAAGTATACTTGTTTACTTCTCCGTGGCAAAACGCAGCGTATGAGGCGTGTGGCTGGGTCTTAGCGTATTCAGATAATTTTTGAGTAATTGTATACCTTATCGGGGGGAAAAAGTCAGGGGAAATTTTTGGTCGGATGCAGAAAAGTCGGGGAAAATTTTAGTCACCTCCCCAAAAAATTGGTCACTTTTCCCCTACTTTTTTTTCCCCGATAGGGCATGTTGTTTCTGGTCAACGTCATAGCAGCTGATTCATTTGCGTTATTCTTTTATTTCGCTATGTCTGTCCTCATTTGAAGGCTGATTTCCTAGCTTTATGAGAAAAAACGAACATTTTAATTTTTTTAATTTTATCAGAGTTTTTATAGTGTTGTTTGTTTTATCTGTTTTTAGACTGATTTTATTGATTTTAGATACCTGATGATGGAAGAGATGTCGTCATCAATGTTAGTCATCCAGAACAACTCTTTATATGGACCAGTCGCCATCTTTCTTATAAAATAAAAAAACGCAGTGCCATTGATTCTTAATTCCTGTTTTTTATTGTTATTGTTATTGTTTTTATTATAAGTTTATTTGGTGAGGCAGGTCATAAAATAGAACAGGTAGCAGATGTGGACCTACAATAAATTAATTAATTCATAGTGTTTAAGTTAGGGTAGAAGAACCATTCTGATATGTTTAATTGCTAAAAGTTTCATTACTTCTAACCTACCATTCATGTAATCAATTACTCACCACATAATGTCTCTGGGATTGAGTGCTCGTTTCTCCACCCAGTGACATGACAAAATTAAAAGACATGTGGATAACGACCACATCCCATAAAGATAAGCACTAGACTCCACATGTCATAACCGCTAATAACCAAATCAGAGATTGGAAGTCAAACATTTTTTCTAGAAGAAAAACCTATTCAAATTTTATCAAAATAGATTCAAGAATTGAATCTAGACCGTTAAAACAAAGATGGCACCACATAATTTAGTTAGGGTGATAAGAAAGTAGATTTAAGAAACTGGCATAGAATTTCGAAATTATACACAATAACAATGGTCTGCTATAATAAGGCAAAAAGAGAAAATAGATCAAACACGGATACACAAAGTGACACTGAAGTGTTGAAGAAGATAGAGAGAGACATTGACTGAAAGATTTTCATTTTTATTTCATTGTTTTAGGTTCTTGAAACCACCACCAATGAAGAACCTTAACATCACTCGATTGTCAGATACAACCGTTCAATTGACCTGGACGAATGATGAGAAGTCATGCACAATTCGCATTAAAAGTAATGTGTTCAGAAACGTCTTTGGAGAAGCGAAATTAAATGAAATTTATAATATGTATTCCTCTCCACTTGAATTGTGATTGACAATTCAAGTGCAGAGAATACACATCATAAATTTCGGATTTGCTCATTATCTGATGTATTAGAGTCAAATCCTGTGGAAATCACCAATCATCTCTAGTAAGCTGTTTTCAACAAATGTTGGTTATTAAATTCAAAAATATGATAGAAATAAAGATTAAGTTATCCAGAAGATAATTCTTCTGTGCAATTATGGCCTAACTAGACTTGCCATTTTACTGGCGACTAGTTAAATAATCCATGATATTTATATGATTGCCTTTCCATGTTCCACAGTTGTGATCTGATGATGCTTTGACAAAGATCAAAGAAAATCTAATTTTAAGTTTGTTTTTCTTTATACCCAATCAAATCTTATTTAATTCATGATACTTTCGTGTTGTATTGGCGTTAGAAATGCACAAAAACTAAATACTAATGTCATGATCATCCATTGTTTCTTTGATTTTAAATTTTCATAAGAACTATTTTTTCTCTGCTTTAGCTTTAAGCCATCTTCCAGTGTTTACAACGACAAAGGTTACTATTTCAATAGTAAGATTCAATTGACAACAACGACAAACGTTACTATTTCCTTGGTAAGATTCAATTGACAACAACATTTTTAAGAAATTTCTTTTAAACTTCATGAAACAGCATCTGTTTTGTTTTTTGTTTGTTTGTTTTCAGTGAAATTTTAATTTAGAGAAGTCTAGTATAGTAATAATATAGGGTGACTTTTGTTTATGAAGGTTACTTGCATTACATTATTTCACATTATCTGCAAATTTCACTAGTTGTTTGAAGAAATTCTGACTTTAAAGAGTCTATTGACGGATACAATTAATGCACAGCGGTTTAACTTTTAACTCGATTACTATTCTCAAAACCATGATCAATTGAAATTCTAAATTGGTAAATCCAGTTAATGTAAACAGATCTTTCCAACAAGAAAGTTTCGGAGTCAAAAAAGGATTGTTTTTCTGAAAAACTGATTCTTCGTTGTCTTATTTATACACTCAGAACTCATTTACTTTCTGGGGTTGATAATTTATATAAGAAGCTTCAGTAATAGGATTTACTCCCTAACAAATGCTGATTGCGAAGATATTGATGGATGAACGACTAACTATTTATACACTTAAAATTTATAATTGTAAGTTTTTTCGTTGTATTCGTCGTTTATAACGGAATGTGATGTCTCTATCTCTGAATGTCAATATATGTCAGAAATCTGTGATTCTTATATTCACATCGGGGAGGAAACTGCTGAAGAAGTAACAATCTCTGAAGATGCACTTGTTGATGTAGATGTATCAAATTCTATGACAATTCATCACTTGTTTCGTTAAAAATGTGACAACAACTTATGGAGAGATATTGTACCTGGATATTATCGACCAAGTTTTTGTATAGTCAACTTGATCTAGAGTTGCTGTAAAACTTTCAGGATTGTTGAAATCTTAAGTTGTACATAATGAGTTCAGTGTAGATATATATACTGAAATCTGGCTATAATTTTTAGATGACCTGGTAACAAGGTTTGGAATGAAAATACATAAATACTTTGAAATAATTTTTTATGGTGTCATTATACATAATTGAACAGCTTTTTAGTCCTTGTAAACCCCATCATGACTAATTTTTCCTAACTGCTAAAGCTACACATGATAGAACAGCATGTCTATTTCATTTTCCCAAGCGGCCCCATATCTCCACATAATTGCTTGTAGGGTGCTTTCCTATAATCATTGCCATTGAAATACCACTCCTAAGCTCTTATGTAACAGCTTTCACTCTGATATTGAGAAGCAAGCAATCTCTGTTTAAACGGCAACTTGAGAACAAGCGGTATAATGTTTGACGCATCTTTTTTCTAACAAAAATTACTTTGTTTATAATATACATAAATAACTTACTTTGAAAAAACAGCTGCAAAAATGATTTTTTTTACCTGAAGATTTGTTTTTATAAATAAAAGAACCGAAAGGCACCAAACTTATACTAGACCTGAAAATATAATTCGTATAATCAGCTATCAAAACCAAATTGGCTATTGCAGAAGAATGTTTTGGAAGGACTCGAGGCTGTTGAGAAACTTCTTTGAATCAAATGATACATAATGCTGATTGGGTGCTTGTAGTGGGAGAAAATTTATTATATCTCACAACGGATCCCGATGAATACATTACAAGAAATTAAAAATAGTTATTAAATAGCTAATTAAGTTCAAAGTCACTATCTGGTGCTCTTCAGGCGAGCAACTTGATTCTTCGACAGCAATAGAGATATCCACTTCATCTATATCGTTAAAAATCCGTCTCTCTTTCCAGCTTCGGGAGCCTCTTATGCATAAGTTGGTTGCTTTGGCCAGCGCGAAGCTAAGCTTCGTACGAACAAAGGTGCTGGCCTCAGCTTTGGTAATTTGACGCTTTTCAGAAAGCTTACTAGAAAGTTTGGAGTAGAAGATATCACACTCTCTACCCATGCCTCCAAACGACGAAAAAACAAGGGGCGTGAAGGAGCCGTTATCAACTACACCAATTCTTTCATTGTAAGCTTTCTTTTTCTCAGCTTCGTGCTTAGCATGAACTTTAGGAAGGGCTAGAAAACGATAAGTTCTGGCAACAGGGTTAAAGACTCTAACGTCAAAGAAAGCTCTTTGACCTTTGACCCAAAACCCTCTTGCAGCTATATCGACTCTAGCATTGTCCTCAAGTTTCGCTGTTCTATGTAATGTTTCACCACTGAGGGGTTCTAATAGAGGCTCAGTTTCGACGTCTTTGCATACTTCGCTTAGCAGAGATGAAGTTAGGTCTCTAACAGCATTGTGGCGGTTCGAAATAAAACCACCCTTCTTACAATTGAGGGCGTGTTCAACATTAAAATCGGCCGAACAGATACATTTTTCAGGAAGCCGAAGCAAGGGTATGTTATATCTTAGCCTCAGGGTATCCCAAAAAACCCGTTTTTCTAGATAGTAGTTGTAGCGTTGGAGGGGAAGCGCTGTTAGCCAATTGTACGAGCCCTTCTCCATCGATGCATCGATCATTCGAATTTGTGGAAGGCTGCTTCTTTCCTTTAGTTCATCAAGGACCCTCTTGTGTGCATCTTCCTTTGCATGTTTGATGTCGGCTTTAATTTTAGCGATTTCTGCCAAGTCTTCCGTATAGGTTGCTTGCTTGCCTTTGACTGCAAGACTCAGATCGGCAGTTAACTTTCTCGAGTTAGCGAATTCGATCGGAGAAATAACAACGGGATTGAATATCCCCAACCCACCACATTTTGGTGGCAAACTTATTAACTTTCTTAGATCATCGTTGCAGTTGTGACCCTCTAATAGTACCGGTAGGAGAGTCTTCCTGATGGCATCTTCTAAAGGCTGTAGGTAATTTTCAAAACCTTCGATCGTTCTCATGAAGAATATATATCTTCCTCTCAAACCCTGCGTAAAGGCTGAGTAGGCACAGTGGGGCTCGGTTTTAGCGATTTCTGCTAGTTTATTTATTTCATTAATCCATTCCGTAACTTTTTCGGTACAGTAGGAGTCTTTAAATTCGTCGGATCCCACACAGGCCCCTAAATGCCTGCGTCCTTCCACAGTTATTTTTATGTCCGTATCATGGAATAGATCTAAGGCTAAGTGCTTGTAGTTGAGTTTTAATGCTATATACACCATTCCCGTTATCTCCCGAATATATAATACAACTATTATTATTATTTTATTATTATTGATAATCTTTATACAGGATATTCGTTTCAGTTCTATGCACATATCTACAAAGTATGTACGAAATAAAAACTGTTTTATCAACGAGTCCTGTGCAGATAGCGAATTGAGAGAATAGTGTTGAAAAGTTGGAAAAAGTATGAAAACAAAACTTATACTAGACCTGGACATATAACTCTTATAATAAGCTGTCAAAACCAAATTGGCTATTGCAGAAAAATCAGACTCATGACAAACTACCACAATGCAATGCCATAAATACTTGCGTTGGAATTACTTCGGCTAAATAGCTGTGACAATATCGGATTTGTTTTGTAACTCTTCATTATTCCACTGAGGGTACTTAAGGATTTTTTCGCATTGAATTATTTGTAGTATGGTGTTCGGGAGATAATTGAATTGTGGGAATGATGGAGACTCATTCAACATCATCTAATTGGTTTGACCTTTCCTCATGACAAAATTGATAACTAAATGATTACATGTAACTTCGGCATCGAGGGTTTGTGCTACCTCAATTCTAAGCTTTGCTAATATATTACAGGAAATTTAGTATCCGTAGCTCATTTGAAAATCGAAAATCGATTCTTGGGAATCTCAAAATTGATTCTGCTGAATCCAAAATTTGGTACTAGAAACCAAATATCGATTACTGTGGAAAGTAAAGATTTGACTGAATCTTTCTATTGCACGCAGTAACGCTGTGTTTATTCCGTTGCAAAGATGCCCATAAGAAATGATGCAGTAAACAACTGTTGTGTAAGTAGGAAAAGTTTGTTGTTTGTTTATTTTAGAATTTGTTGTGATGTTGTGAGTATGGCTGTATAACGAAATAAGACAATTAGGAAGATTAACTGTATACATCATAAAAAAACTCTCCCCTTCACTATCATCCCCATTACAGCTTTTTTCACATGCACGTAAAAGTTTACGTAAGCTCTTACGACTAGAACAATGTTCATTCATTCTCTTTTTAAAGCTTTTTTCACATGCACGTAGTTTTTGTCGTAATACCAAACGAACTTTTTTTCGTAAGTTCTTATCACGAAAAAATGCCTTGACCTACATTTTCATTCACATGCACTAAAATTTGTTGCAATAAAAAATACAATAGACTTTTGGAACGTTTGGAAATACATCATTAGCAAAAAATGATGTAATTTCGAACAAAAGACGTCATTTCGAACGCTCGATCTAATTTTTTCGAACGTTTTTTTCTTCTTGAGGCTTACGGAGGCTTACGACGATTTTCTTAAAAACAAAATTTTTTGTTTTTAAGGCTGGTTCTCACTTATCGTCGTAAGGCTTACGTTACGACGATCGTAAGCCTTACGACAGTTTTAAGCCTTACGACGAATATCAAAAAAATTATAATCGTAAGCGTTATGCAAAATAAGTGTGAACACTTTTTTGACTCAAAATTCGTCGGCGATGACCGTCGTAAGCCTTACGCAGAATATCAAAAAGTTTTGATATTTTATCGTAAGGCTTACGACGACATAAGGAGTTTGAATGGACAAAACGTTCGAATATAAAAAAAACATTCGATTACGAAATTCGATTTTGTCAAAGCGCTCGAATTTTATTTTTTTAAATCATTGCTTCGGAAAAGTTTGCACGCATTGTACATCATGGGCAAAGCAGAAGACGAACGTATGTCAATTGCAGTACAAAAGTACCCATGCTTATATGACAAAGCCATACCAGCTTTCCATAATAAGAACGAGAAGCGGAACGCATGGAATGAAGTTGCCAAAGAACTTAATCTAGAAACTTCGCAAGTTACTGGACAAGTTAAATGGATAAAAAATAAACGACAGAAAAAAAATGAAGGAGCTTTCTTTTTTCTAAGAGATAAAGTCGCCATTTTTAACTTCAACTTCACCTCTTTGATTTGAGCTTGCAATGTGTTGGCATCTTTGTTTTTTTTTATATATTTTTTGATATTCGTCGTAAGCCTTAAAACACAGTCTTAAGGCTTACGACAGAAATTCCCGTTTTAGTAGTTCTCACTAGCGTAAGGCTTAAAACTGTCGTAAGGCTTACGATCGTCGTAACGTAAGCCTTACGACGATAAGTGAGAACCAGCCTTTAAGGAAATCGTCGTAAGGGCTCATGAACGTCCGTAAGACCTTGCGAAAACTTTTCCTTAAGAAGAGAATGAATGAACATTGTCCTAGTCGCAAGAACTTACGTAAAATTTTACGTGCATGTGAAAAAAGCTTAAAGCTCGTTCCACATGCACGTAATTTTTTACGTAAGGTGTTTACGTTACGTTCACGTAAAAAAATACATAAGCTCGCTTACGCAAAAACTACGTAACATACCTTCAGAGTGTCTGCGGTCAGATGTACGAACAGCTAAAATATTTTCTTACGTAACTTAACAAGAACTTGATTTCTCATTTACAAAGATGGCTGCTCTAAACAAAAGTATCACATGATTGCAGTGGCAATTATAGTTTTGAGAAGAAGACGTCGTCAACGTCGGGAAAACGCAAAAACAGGGGTAGAGGGACTTTGGATAAGACCGAAGATAGAAATAGAAGTGGTGCTTTTATTTCTACATTCATATCTGCAAGAACCTACGACCGTGAAGAGTTTTTCAGGTAAAGAAAAAACTGTATTGTAGTTGAATTTTAGATTACTTTATTTAATTGAAATCTGTTTAGCATGACTAATTTTCCCCGGGAGCTAAATTTCGCGGACAGAAGTTTAATTCAACGCGAAATGAAAAAAATAATTCCTGTAAAATTTAATTCCCACAATTTTTTTTACTTCTTATTGATACGATTGACAGTTTTTCATCCATCTTGATTTTTATCGGTTTGTTTATTTTCACCTTTTGGAATCGCACAAAACATGTAATCTTTGAACATTTTTATTCGAAAAACGTCATTCGAATGCTATTGCGCAATATTTTTTCTTCTTTTTTCTTCTTTGGCCTTACAGAACGCTTACGGGCATTTTCTTCGTAAAGCTCTTACGGAACTCCGTAAGAGCTTATGTAAAAAAATTACGTAAGTAGCGTCAGATATACTTTGGGCTTGCGTGAAATTTAACGTAAGCGTAAGTGAATGGATGGACTACGTACTCTCCGTAAGCCTTTACGTAAAAAATTACGTGCATGTGGAACGAGCTTAAGAACTTACGAAAAATAGTTCGTGAGGTGTAACGACAAAAATTGTGTGCATGTGAAAAAAGCTTACTGAGAGAGGATTTCAATTACAAAAAATTGTTTACATGCCTTTTTGTAAGCAATCAAATTTTCAAAATATGTTTAACTGAATAACTTTGATAGGCTTAAAAATATGCTTATAGTTCGTCAAAGTTATGATATTAGGTGAAACCATAGAAATACGGTGAAATGGAAAGAAAAGTAAAATATATTTAAAATGAGCAAAAAAACAAAGAAGTGAGCAAAATACTGACATAAAATTAACATCGTGAAACTACAAAATTTCAATAAAACAGTCAATATAAAAACGATCGACCTTTTGATTTATTTTCAATTGAAATTTTCAATTGATTTATTTTCAAATGAAAGAACACCAGTGTTGGAGGGTTCATTAGGTGAGGATAAAAACGTAGTTTCTCTTACTGCTGCATATGGTCATGGTCAATATAGTTCTACGTAAAATTTAATTAAAAGAGTCACTCTCTAAAATAAAAGTGTGACACACAAAACGCCCTTTTCTACGGAAGCCCATAAGGGACATGGACAATTCTACTCCTGTTACTTTCGTAACTGAAGTCATCCAACGCATTTCGAATAATTTCACTTCACTTATGTTTCTAAGTGAAGCCATCCAACTGCATTCTTTGTTGGACGACTTGTGTTTCTTGAAGTGAAGTCGTCCAACGCAATATTGAAACTGTTGGACGACTTCTGCGAACACCAAATTCTCCTGCGGGACAATTTCATGGATATTCTGCGAAATATCGACATTATTGCACGTTACATGACTAATATAATGGCAGCTCTTCGGAGTAAGTGGTAAACAATTGTTACCAATTGTTTACCTACTACCAATAAAGAATGGTAGTATACAGCTATCGCCACTTCTTACTATTAACTTGTTAGTCGCTGTACATTTATGAGGAAAGAAACAAAACATATGAACAACTTTCTTACCTCCGCATTCGATCCTGGCATTGGTTTCGCCATCATTACACTCATTCTAGTACCAGAGTATTTTGCAGAACATTATTAATTATCCCGCAGGAAGAACATTTTGAACACAAGTCGTCCAACAGTTTCAATATTGCGTTGGACGACTTCACTTCAACAAACACAAGTCGTCCAACAAAGAATGCAGTTGGATGGCTTCAGTTACGAAAGTAACAGGAGTAGAATTGTCCATGTCCCCTATGGGCTTCCGTACTTTTCTGTAGATCTTGCTTAGCCAATGAACATTGAGCTCTGTAAAAATCCAATTCTTTCTAGGCGTTTTCTAAATGGCTCAATTGTTCTTTTAGGCTCGCAGATTTCTCCTCCATTGATCTGTTTACACTACGGAAAATCGTACTGTTGTTGCTCTGGCAAGTTGCACGAAGGTCGTTTAAAGGCTTAGAAACAACATGATGGCGCTAGCTCGTTCCGAAGAAGCGTGAATGTTGTATATGAGCAGGATGAGACATACGATATGTTTGTATTTATGCACGTTTCTTTATAAAATAACCATATATGCTTCTTCGTTTCGGCTGATGACAGTAGAGTGACAGATGTATCTCTGCAACCAGGTATCCGCCTGGGTAGAATAACACCACGCTCTTCGACATAGTTCTCAATGAACTCCTTCAGGTGCTGATTTATACCGAAGTCGTGCGTGTATTTTGGCAATCGCTTGGTGTTTCCATGTATCCGAGGTTGAATGCCATGATTCTGTCGTTAGTTCCTTCATCGAGTTTCTAGTAAATTCGATAGTTGAACGATAGTTTCAGCGAAGTTGTTACCTAGCATGTTAGACATGTTTAACTGGATACACAGGAATGTTGCTACGTGATTAGAATTTCAACATTCGAATTCTACGGACGTGGTTTCTTTACGTTGAACAAAGCAATGTCATGGCTTCCACTGGCACTTTTCCCGCAAACTTGAAACTCCCCACACAAATCGCGGTAACGCGCAAATAGAAACTACCTTTCTGTTTATCCTGCCAACGTAATTCATAAACAGGTCAGTTGTTGAGTCCTTACGATACCCGTCGTACAATGTCTGCTAGAAGATTGTTGAAAACCTCCAAGTACGCACTGGTAAGGTTCGAAGTGGACCAGATCACTGAAGTTTATGCTACCTCCCTCCACAATCTCTGTTCACTTTTACGGTATAACGGTATTGGGCCTTTTTTTTGTCCGGTATAACGGTATTTGGCGAAAAAAATGACGGGATTACGGTATTTCATCTTCTCCGTTTTTGTGTGCCGGTATTTCGGTATTTATGTACAAAAAATCTGGTATTTCGGTATTTTTGCTAAAATAGTTGTTCTTCCATACGCAATTAGCAACTAGTTAGTTATATATTGTAGATAGAGCAATAGAGGGTGTAGAAAGATTTATCTTTGCATTTGTTTTATGTTTCAAAAATTAATTCAGACATCAGAAGAACTGTGTTCAAAACAGAGATAAGTGATTGAAGTGTTCTGTCCAACAAGTTAAAAATGACCATTTTAAAAACTGCGGCGCTTTATTTTATAAAGCTGGTGATTCCGGCAAATCTTATCAGGAAGCGTTCAACTTCCGGGTAAAAATTGATGAGAATTCTGAAAAAGACCTCAAGGAGCAGATTGAAGTTATCAAGCAAGGTCATTTTTTTCAATGGTTTAATTACCATAACACTTCTGAACGAAGGTGCTTTTTACTTGCACTGACACACATTTTTTTGTATTTCAATCTAACGGTATAGCTGTTTAAAGCTGTACTGAGCTTTACTAACTTAACCAAATTTCGTCACGTTCCTTTTTATTATATTCAATGAACCTAAGAAGTTTGAGAGATAAGCAAGATTCTCCTAAACAATTTGCGTTTTTCACAACATTTCACACTCAGTAAAATGAAAATTTCTAGTGATATTTATTCCCAGTAATCGATTTAGATGCCATTCTAGAGACTCTGGAAACCAAAATTTTCTTCATTTCGACATTTTTAGGCAAATTTTTATTTTTGTAGCCCCCACCCCCTCACTTTGAAATCCATGGCGGGGGCCCTCCTTTTAAAATCAGATTAAATTTGAGTGAAAATTAATAACTACAGTGGAATCTGTCTAAAGCGGACACCCTATAAAGCGGACATTTTGTTAAAGCGGACAGTGTTGTTCGGAACGGATTGATTTTAGGTCAAACTCTCATAGAAAAATCTCTATAAAACGGACAATCATAAAGCGGACACATTAGGATCAAACTTGGTATGATTTGCAGCTGCACCACCAATTCTTAAATAAAATTCTGGCCAATTTTCATGACTGGTCAATGCTTTAGCTTACATAAAAGCTCTACCTGACAAAAGAGGGGAATGTTGAAAATGTTTAAAAACTCCAGTACCTGTTGTCAAGGATAAAACGCGACTGTCAACAACAGAAACAGAGATAGCTGTGCTATTCTTGATTGGAATGCGCACAGGAGAATTTAGGCCACAAAAGCAAAGTACTCACTATTTATACACCTAATGAAGCAGTAATATAATTATAGTATTGAAAATACAGTTTAGGTTGTATCCACTTCATGACTTTCGCTGTTCAATAGATTAACTTTGCTCAATAAGATCCTTATTGAAAGAAAATGCTAGTGATAACACGGTTTTAGGATTTTTATGCAAAATGAAATTATTAGTAGAACTACTATCCCAGGTAAAACTTTTTATCGAGTCTAACTTTAAAAAGATGTGTTTAATCCCTCTTTTCCGGGTACGAACCCCGTGGTAAAAATAACATCATGCAATGGTGAACGGGGATATTCAAAGAGCTGCTATCTTTTAACAGGAAATTTTCCAAATCAGCGTTAAGACTCCTAATATTCAAATGAAAGAGGAAAAAGGTACATGCCAGGTACATTTCCATTTGGTCCATGTGGTTGCCAAAGAACTTGCTCGCAGTAAGGATATCATATCAGTCATCTATTTTGACTTCTAGTTGGATATTGATGGCGTTTAAAATTTTACTAGGGATAGGTCAGGGATAAGTTTTCCTTTCAAAATATGGTTCTTAAAGGTAAGACAATGATTAATGGCTGATAACATTTTTTTTAAAATTTTTGAATGGGTTGCTCCCTGCAATGCCGAAACCACTACTAGGCAGAGAGCTACAAGATGAGAAAAGGAAGAAGAGTTATAAACACATATGAGAAAGATGAGAAGAGGAAGAAGACTTATAAAGACAGAGCAAGGTGGCGGTTAACCTTGGATTTAAAAGATTGTAGATCGTACTCAGCAGGAAAACAACTATAAGGGAGAGAAGGACTCAGTTGATGAAAGTCCTCTGAACAATGCCCATGAAATTATTTATAGAAAAGAGATAGGGAAGCAACGTTTCTCCGATGTGAGAGGGGATGAAGATTAGCACAAATATCAGAGCCAACTAACTTAACTAAGCCCTTCTGAATTCGATTGAGAAGATGAAGACAATGAGGAGAGGCTCCAGCCCAAAGGTGGCAGCAGTACTCAAGACAAGGTCGAATAGTGGCCTTAAAGTTTTAAATGATAGATTCAGCCGAAAATAAGTGACGGACCCGAAAAAGTGAGCCATTAACACTGAATTAAGTTGACAAGTAGTTATAAAAACGTTCAACTGACGAATAAATGTTGTTGGCCTACTGAAGCATTGGTGGGATTTATCAATACGTATAAGAAAGATGTTGAAGAAAGAACATATGCAATTTCATGCTCCCATTTTAACAATATATATTTCCATCACCACAATTTATCAATATTTACTTTGTTCAAACATTTTTACTTAATAACCTTTATTGTTTTGTCGTTTTACAATACGTCCCCATTTACATTTGTACTGTTTAAGCCAATATTTCTTTCCAGCACAGCATCCGTAGCTCCATTTGTCCAGAACCTGTCCCTTACAACAGATTTCATTCCACAAGTTGTATGTCTTCCATTTGCAGCAGCCGTACTTCGAGTTGTGCACAATTTGACCGCCACAACATATCTGACTACTTTCGTGGTACGGTTTACCACGGCAGCAACCTTGATTGGCCTTTTTGATAACTTGTCCCCCGCAGCATTTTTCGTTCCACAAATTGTATGGTTTTCCATTGCAGCAACCATATTTTTGTTTTGGCGCAATCTTTCCACCACAGCAGATATGTGTCCATCTGTTGTAACACACTTTCCAGCATAGACTGTATTTGCTTTTGGGTTTGACTACGCCATTACAACAGAGATGTGTACGTGGATTGTAATAATTATGATAACCACCTGAGAAGATGAAAGAAACTGTTACATTGATTCTGGAAGTTCAATATTTAGCCAAAACATGTCAAAAATAGCCTCTCATTAGAAATTTCTACCCTTTTCTTACGTATTCAATTGTAAGAAACTTAGTTTTTATCGCAATTGAATACAATTATTTTATAACCGATCAAAAATATAGGAATAAAAGTGCTCAAACAAAACCTAATTGTCCCATGGATCGCTTTGAATGGTAAGAAGAAGGCCTTACATTTTTTATGATTTTTGTAAGGTTTTGCTGTAGTATATGGTTTATGTACATTTTAGCTATCTTCCATTTCGTTTTTCATTTCATTTTCGTCAGCATATGCAACCATACATAAAGCCAATGCAACTGCCAAAGCAATAACCTTCATCTAAACATGATAATGAAAGTTAATATTGATCTTCAGTTCATTTCTTGAAGTGGAACATTGAACTTCGATTCACACCTTACCTTTTGTCTTTAATCTTCTTCAAAAACTGTCAATAAGTTAAAATGAAGAAAAGTGATTTTTGGAACAGAATTTGAGTTCCTTTTATACTATACACGGAATCGAATATGACTTGACCCTCATTGTAATTACCACCACCATCTTTCCCGCAAAAACAGTGTCAGCGGAAAAAAGATGATTACTAATTGTTAATCTAGGTAGCATGAAAAAGGCAATTTTCTTTACCATTGTCATAATTGAACATCAGCATTATAATTAAAATGAATGCTAATTTTCTTCGTGACTTGCATTTTATAGATTCCAACAGTTCAAATAATTAAATAATATTGCCATCAAACGATAAGTTGAAAACATCTTATGATACATACAAAGACATTTTATTGGGTTTGGAATTCGCTAAAAGTTATATATTGACCCAAGTCTTCGCTGTTTAAGCCTTTTTCTTTTAAATAACTCTAAACATAGAGAAACTGGATAAGTGTCAAATAACAGTGAGTTTGAATCATAATGTAACAACAAAATCTCAGAATGATTTTCTTCATTGTCTTAATATTTATATAATTGATTTTACTAAAGGAAAAGGTCGAAATTTTAAATGGTTTGATCTTTCGAATATTTGAAATTCTGTCACAAACACGACAAATTTACAAGATATTTTACAAGCGCTTACGATGATATAGTAGCGACTTCTCTTTCATGAAATACATTAACTTCAAAAAATTTTGGCGGATAAAGTTTGGGGGAATTAATCTTGAGCGTAGTTTTTTGGGAAGGTTTTGATGATTTTGAATGTTAAAAATTTTGGGCAGGACCGAAATTTTAGCAAAAGCTATAGCCGACCTTTTTCGAAATTTTGTTATTGCTTGGTTTTTTTTATTTACCCGATTTTATTATCAAAAAAACGAATGGGAAAGTGCTTTGCAAGTCAGAATTTTTGAAATTTGCAAGAAGTTTCTTAGTTTCTTAGTATCTCTTAAGGTGTTCCTGCCAGTGGGAAATTGATAGAAAGCATGATCAATACTTTGCTTTCTCAATTACTCAAGTAAGAATCCTATACTAAATACTAAATCCATAAGATCTTCATGTTCTTATGAGAGTTTCCCATATTATTTGGAAATAACTGAATATTTATAGTTCAAATACTTTAGTTGTTATATAAACTAGATTTACCATGTGTGTTTCTTATACCATGGGAGGACGAAGGTTTAGATCAAGAAAGCGTATCTCCAGCTGACAACGTTTTCGTGTTCCATTGAACGTTTCTCGTATTAAGGAAGCATCTTTCATGTTCCACGGTTATTGATTATTATATTGTTAGAGTTTTTTGAAGGATCAGTGATTTACATTTACAAGTATCGTAAAAGAAGTATTTCGTGAAAGAAAATATTTCGCTATTAAGACTCTCTATTCCATATTATTTTTAGATGAACATCGCTATCTACATCATAGTAAACGTTTGTCAAATATCTTTCAAGTTGTAGCAGATATTCAAATACTCGAAAGATCAAGCCAATTAAAATCTAGAACTTTTCCTTTAGTAAAAACAAGTCTTGCATTTCATTAAGAGGTAATTTAAAGGATTCGTTAACCAAATTGGAAATAAATAAATAAAAAATTAAAAAAGAAGGCCATTACATGGAGTTGCCACTCCAGAAATCTTTGGGCAGAAAATGTATGTAAGAGAATTACATGAAGATTAATACAACGAAGAAAATCACGCAGAAATTTTGTTATTACATTATGATTCAAACTCACTGTTAATTGACACTTTATCCAGTTTCTCTATGTTTAGAGTTATTTAAAAGAAAAAGGCTTAAACAGCGAACACTTGGATCAATATACAAATTTTAACGAATTCTAAACCTACTAAAATGTCTTTGAATGTATCATAAGATGTTTTCAACTGATCGTTTGATGACAAAATTTTATTGTTTGAACTAGTGGAATATAAAATGTAAGTCATGAAGATTAGAAAATTAGCGTTTATTTTAATTAACATGCTGATGTTCAATTATGACAATGGTAAAAAAAATTCTCTCTCTCATGCTACCCAAACTAACTATTATTACTCATATTTTGTCGCTAACACTGCTTTTGTGGGGAAAATGGTGTTGGTAATTACCATGAGGGACAAGTCATAGTCGATTCCATGAACAGTATGAAAGAAACTCAAATTCTGTTTAAAAAATCACTTTTCTTCATTTTAACTTATTGACGGTTTTTGAAGACGATTAAAGACATAAGGTAAGAAATGAAATGAAGTTCAATGTTCCACTTCAAACAATGAGATAAATATCCATATTACCTTATATTATCGCATTTAGATGAAGGTTATTGCTTTGGCAGTTGTATTGTCTTTATGCCTGGTTGCATATGCTGATGAAAATGAAATGAAAAACGAAATGGAAGACAAATACAATGTTAATAAACCATCGACCACAGCAAAACCTTACAAGCATCATAAAAAATGTAAGGCATTATTCTAACCATACTAAGCGATCAATTAGGTTTTGTTTGAGTTACGCACTTTTATCCCCGTATCAGGCATCTTCTAGTGAACATACTGTTATCAGTTGTGAAATAATTGTATTCAGTTACGATAAAACAACTTTTCTTGCAATTGAATACATAACAAAAGGGTAGGGATTGCTAATGACAGGCTATTTTTGACATGATACTTCCAGAATCAATGTAACAGTTTCTTTCTTCTTTACAGGTGGTTATCGTAATTATTACAATCCATATACACATCTCTGTTGTAATGGCGTAGTCAAACCCAAAAGCAAATACAGTCTATGCTGGAAAGTGTGTTACAACAGATGGACACATATCTGCTGTGGTGGAAAGATTGCGCCAAAACAAAAATATGGTTGCTGCAATAGAAAACCATACAATTTGTGGAACGAAAAATGCTGCGGAGGACAAGTTATCAAAAAGGCCAATCAAGGTTGTTGCCGTGGTAAACCGTACCACAAAAGTAATCAAATATGTTGTGGCGGTCAAATTGTGCACAACTCGAAGTACGGCTGCTGCAAATGGAAGCCATACAACTTGTGGAATGAAATCTGTTGTAAGGGACAGGTTCTGGACAAATGGAACTACGGATGTTGTTCTGGAAAGAAATATTGGCTTAAACAGTACAAATGTAAATGGGGACGTATTGTAAAACCGCAAAACAATAAAGGTTATTAAGTAAAAATGTTTTTTCAACGTCTTTATTATGCCTATTGATAAGTCCCACCAATATTTCAGTGAAATAGGCCTACATTTATCATTTGATAGTTTTCATAATTGCTATCTCGTTTTTATTAAGCATTATTGATAGCAGCTGTCACTTATCACTGACACAGTCCGCAGTATCCAACTGAAACTCGATGTAAAGATAACAAGCATGGTATCCTTACTGTGAGCAAATTGTTTGGCAACTACTTGAACTACTGAGTTTTTTTATCGTGGAGGTACAAAATATGATAAGATAAGAAACTAATGTAATTTCCCTTGGCCGTTGATAAAGCTTTGTTTTGTGCCTTTTGAAGGGCTCAAAATCGTTTGTTGAGAACCTTTTGAATCTTACCAGTCATCGACGGTTGATTTTCTGTACTCACTTGCTTGTTTTGACATGACGGGAAAAAATGTCCTCGAAGAGACATTCCCAGCACCAGGTTGAGTGATTCACATCGTCGAAGAGATCAATTAAATCTCATAGAGCAAAATCAAGCTCTTTTCAAAGTTTCTCCATACCCACATCTCTATAATTCCTCACTTATATTAGTTTTGGCGGGGATCTTTCTTTTTGTGTAACTGTAACACAACACAAATTAGGTCGTGGTCAGAGAAGCCAGGTGTGTAGGTAGGTACCTGATTTTATAATTTTCGATGCATCTGCTATCAACGTAAGGTCAATACATGTTTCAGATTTGTCTGTAATTTGGGTGTGTGAATTGATGGTATTACTCAGGTTAAAATCAATTAAAACTTGAATGAATTCCTATTGTTTGTCTTCTTTCTTGGGGGCATGACATATCATAATTGAAATCCCCAAGTATCAACACATTTTCAGATGGCTCAGTTTCTCACCGATGGCTTGAAAGTGTTCTTATTTAGAGGTCGATATATGCATGCAACTAGAAGTTTCTGTTAATTAATAATTGATTCCATTCAAACAGCTTCGAGATGATTTTGTCAATATAATGTTCGTACATTTTGAGTTCTTGAAAGTAGTAAATAATGGTACCTCTCCACTGGTTGTTTTGTCCTTTCCTGTCATTAAATATAGACAAATATCCATTGATTTGGATTTCATCATCTTTCAAACTGTCACAAAGGTGGCTTTCAGTTGTAGCCAGAATGTCATTCTTAGTTCCATGAAGTAAAAGTCTGACTCCTTCAAGCTTCTTAACAAATGCATTTACATTTAAAGTAACAACAAATGATCCAAATGCTAGGTCTTTCTTTTGAGACATTTCAATTGGTTATATGTATATCTTTCTTTTGCTGACTATAATAGTATATTTTAATGTCAGCATTTCTGCAATATTTAGGGAAGCTGGAACGGTGGTTTAACTTTTGAACGGACCTGATAGTATCACGGTCGCTTCATATGTTCATATGTTCTTATTGCATATGTTCTATTGTCACCTTCGCTATTAGAACTCATTGAAATCTCGGGATTTTTTCCTGCGTCGACTACAACACATATACTAGCGGTTTCTACTCTCCTAACATTGAAGACCGTCGAAGAATTCTGGCGAAGACGAGTTAGTGGAATCGTGATACAGAACCAGAAAAAGTTCTTCACTTTGGAGATATTGACCGGTTTGTTTGTATCTCTAAAGGTGTTTCATCCGGTGAAGAATCGATACAAGGCATGGTTAGCTAATACTTTGCTTTCGCAATTACGCAAATAAGAGTCCTATACTAAATCCATTTTTGACGACTTTGTGATCTTCTACGAGTTTCTCATGTTATTTGGAAACAACTGAATAATTTATAGTTCCAATATTTTAGTAGTTATATATACTAGATGTATCATGTGTGTTTCTTATAACAAAAAAAAAAGAAATCATATCATAGGTGAGGACGAGGGTTTGGAGCCTCACAAGTTTTTTATGTTCCATTGAGCGTATCCAATATTATAGAAGCATCTTCATGTTCAAAAGGCCGTATGCGTTATCAGAGTTTTTTGAAGGAACAGTGACTTACATTGATAAGTATCATAAAAGAAGTTTTTGGTGGAAGAAAATATTTCGCTATTAAGACTCCATTGCATATTATCTTTAAATGGAGGTCGCTATCTATATCGTAGTAAACGCTTTTCAAATATCTTTTGAATTTGTCGAGTTTGTAGCACAATTTCAAAGACTCGAAAGATCAAACCATTTAAAGTCTCGACCTTTTCTTTGAGTAAAAACATGCTGTTCATTAAGAAGTTCTTTTAAGGATTCGTTGACCAAATTGGAAATGAATAAATAAATCATTAAAGAAGAATGCCATTCTATGGAGTCAATAGCCGATAATATCTGGACAGAAAAAATATATAAGAGAGTTATATAAAGATTAAGACAACTAAGAAAATCATGTTGACATTTTGTTTTTGTATTACGATTCAACACACTGTTAATTGACACTTTATTCAGTTTCTCTGTGTTCAGAGTCATACTTCAAAGGAAAAGACTTAAACAGCGAACACTTGGATCAATATACAACTTTTAACGAATTCTAAACCAAATTGAAATGACTTAATAGGACTAGATGATTTCAACTTATCGCTTGATGACAATATTTAACTATTTGAACTAGTGGAATATAAAATGCAAGTCATGAAGTTCAGAAAATTAGCGTTCATTTTAATTAATATGCTGATGTTCAATTATGACAATGGCAAAGAAAATTGTCTTTCTCATGCTACCTAAATTGACTATTATTACTCATCTTTTACAGCTGACACTGCTTCTGTGGGAAAGATGGTGGTGTAATTACCATGTGGGACAAGTCATATTAGATTCCATGTACTGTATAAAAGAAACTCAAATTCTGTTAAGAAAATCACTTTTAGACATTGTAACTCATTGACGATTTTTAAAGAAGACTAAAGACATAAGGTGAGGATGAGACAAAGTTCAATATTCCACTTTAAGAAATGAGCTGAATATCAATATTAAATTTTATTATCGTGTTTAGATGAAGGTTATTGCTTTGGCAGTTGTATTGGCTTTATGCCTGCTTGCATATGCTGATGAAAATGAAATGAAAAAACAAATGGAAGATGACTACAATGTACATAAACCATCTACCACAGCAAAGCCTTACAAGTATCACAAAAAATGTAAGGCATTATTCTGACCATATAAAGCAATCCTTGGGATAGTAAGGTTGTGTTTGAGTTTAGACCTGTATAAGACAATAAACATATTTTTCATCTGTTCTGAAATATTGTATTTAGTCACGATAAAACAACTCTTTCTTTCAATTGAAAACATGAAAACTTAGTGTAGAGGTTGCAAATGGGAGTCCATTTTCGACGCATTTTGACTAAATCTTAAACTTCTAGAATCAATGTAACAGTTTCTTTCTTCTTTACAGGTGGTTATCATAATTATTACAATCCATATACACATCTCTGCTGTAATGGCGTAGTCAAACCCAAAAGCAAATACAGTCTATGCTGGAAAGTGTGTTACAACAGATGGACACATATCTGCTGTGGTGGAAAGATTGCGCCAAAACAAAAATATGGTTGCTGCAATAGAAAACCATACAATTTGTGGAACGAAAAATGCTGTGGAGGACAAGTTATCAAAAAGGCCAATCAAGGTTGTTGCCGTGGTAAACCGTACCACAAAAGTAATCAAATATGTTGTGGTGGTCAAATTGTGCACAACTCGAAGTACGGCTGCTGCAAATGGAAGCCATACAACTTGTGGAATGAGATTTGTTGTAAGGGACAGGTTCTGGACAAATGGAACTACGGATGTTGTTCTGGAAAGAAATATTGGCTTAAACAGTACAAATGTAAATGGGGACGTATTGTAAAACGGCAAAACAATAAAGGTTATTAAGTAAAGATATTTAAACAAAGTAAATATTGATAAATTGTGGTGATGGAAATATATTGTTAAAATGGTAGTATAACATTTCATATGTTATTTTTTCAACATCTTTATTATACCTGTTGATAAGTCCCACCAATATTTCAGTGAAACAGGCCTACAACATAGATTTATCATTTGAAAGTTTCCATGATCGCTTTCTCGTTTTTATTAAGCGTTATTGTTAGCAGTCCTTCTTTGTCTTACATTTGAATTTCGAAGGCAAACCTATCACTGACACTGTCCGCAGTATCCAACTGAAAGTCGATGTAAAGAGAACAAACATGGTATCCTTACTGTGAGCAAATTGTTTGGCAACTACTTGAAAATTTTCATTTTGAAATATCGGGGAGATAACGTAACGTAACGACGAAACTTATATATACAATCTCGAACCCAGGGCCTCTTGCCTTTTCGACATGCGGGCAACCGCTATATATCGAAAAGGCCAGGTATCCTGGGTTCGAGTTTGTTATTTATGTATACTTTGTCGTTTGGATGCTTTCATGAGATAAGATTTTTTTTATTTTTTTTTTTAATCATCAAATTGGGATCCATACTATAATATATGGTTCTTCTTCCTAGAACATAAATTTTCAAATAAAAATATTAAAAATACTAAACTATTATCATTAAATAACTTAATAAAATTGTGTAAGGGGAGAAAATAAAAGGTAGGAATTTGGGAGAGGAAAGTGCTTTTTGCTTCAGATTTCTGACAACAGTTACAAACCATTTACTAAAGGTCTCGGTCTCCGCAAGTAGTGTTATTTGCTTGGTCGGAATGATGTTCTTTAGTGTATCCTAGAACCATTTCGGGTTGAGTTTGCTTTCCTTGATTCTGGTGGTAATAGGACTTTTCTTAGGGCTGACTTTCAGTGACTAAGGTCGGCCTCAACCATGGTGTGCCTGACGGTTTGGAAAATTTTTATTGCTTTTTGGCTAAAAAGGTCTCTCTGAAACTACACGAGAAAGGAAGAAAAATTAAACATATTATTAAAAACTCTTCCGAAAAAGTTATAAAGGAAGTACAAATGTTTAATAATAAAGTAAGGTAATGTGTAAGAATATTATCTATTGTAGAAGCCAAAAATATCTATCCTGCTCTGATGTTTGTCAATAAACTCATCTCCAATTAGCGTTAGATCCATTTTATCAACAGCGTCAGTGTGAATATTAAGAATCATCAAGCTGTTTAAATGTGAATTGGTGATTGTTGATCTTAGGTATGTTTTGACTCGTTTTAAAGCAGAAAGTGATCTTTCGCGGATTGCGTTTGTGGCTGGCATCACGAGCAGCAACTTTGCGATTTTAACAACTTCACTTGAAAGAGCTCTTTGAGAATGATCTAAATTTTGTAATAACTTGATGAGAACAGTACTGTAAATGATCGATTAAGCGCCCAGGATGCAATTAAGCGCCCAGGTTTAGACGAAAAATTCGTAATAAGCGCCCAGGTCCAAAACTGAAGCTGTGCGCTTATTCGGCAAAAACATATAATATTGAGAAAAACATGGTTTTTAGTTGAACATATATTTCAGCATAATGAAGGAAACTTAACACGGGAATAAATTATTTTCATCTTAAAGTGAGAGTATTTATCGAGATTTTTCTGAAGTTGCTTGAGTAGGACACAAGCAGTTCTTTTGTAAGTATTCAGTGAAAAGATAAACTGTATTAGTGATTTTAGAGATTTTTTTATTAACCGCCCAGGACTTAATTAAGCGCTCCGTTCGTATAAGTGCCCACCATAAAAGTTCAAAAAAATTATAAGCGCCCAAGGCGCTCAATCGGTCATTTACGGTAAGTTTGAATTTCTCGATATCATAACCAAAGTTAATTAAAATAATAGGCAGTGATGGTATTTGAACTTTGACAAGCGATTCTTTGACATCACCATCGTAAAAACGACATACTTCTGTGAGATGTTCTTTCCAACTTTGAGAAGAACTTTCAGTAAGTTGACGTATGTTTTGTATATTTTGTAATCTGGCTGATCAAATCTTTGCTTGATATGATTAATGAATGCTTCAAAATATATCTGACGATAGCAATCTGTGCCTGTATCGTGAAAATGATATGTTTCTTGAGGATCTTCTGACACTTTGTTGAAGTAATCTGGCAGCTTTCTTTTTCTCAGGAGTTTCGGATCAGACATTCCGAGTTGTAATTTCCAAAGGATTACTCGTTCCTATAAATAAATTATACGTTTCTTCGCTTCTTGTATTTTTTAAAACGGTAAGCACCTCCAACACTCGTTCCGTAAGCACCTGCGACACTCGTTGCTGTCCCTCTGCTGCTGAAATATCTCCTTGGAACGTTTTACTAAGATTATCTGTTTGAGCTTCGCCAAGACAACAACAAAATACGAAATTGAATTGGGGCATCACAGTCTCCTTAATTCGTGATCTCATTTCAGGAAGCCTTAAATTCATAAGCGACCATCTCCAAAGTTCCATCAGTTCATTATAGTTTTCCAGAAATGATTCGAGCACTTCTCCACGAACAGTCCAAAATTTGTGAACAAACTTTGAATTGTTTCCGGTTGTTTTTTATGTCTTTCAATTTTGAGTCTCTCTTTGGTGATTTTTTCACCAATCAAAATATTTCATAAGCTGTTTCAAATGATTCAGTGTGTTCAGCTATATTGTTTATTACATCGCCGACAGCTAAATTCAAGGCATGTCCATAGCAGTGAGTGTATAAACACTTCTTGTTCAACGACTTTATTTGGGTCGAAACTTCAGATTTCGGCCCAGTCATAAATGCAGCCCCATCGTAACATTGTCCACGAGCGTTATCCAATTTTAAGTTCATTCGTGAAAGAATATCTTTAATCAGAAAGATTATCTCGTCAGAACTTGTATTAGGCAATGGATGGTGACCGATAAAGTTCTCGTGAGCCTGTAATTCATCATCAACCCATCGAATGCAAAGCACAAGCTGTTCGGTATTTGAGACATCACCCGTTTCTTCGGCGAGTATTGTAAAAAAACTCGAATGTTTTTTCAATGTCACGTAAGATACTGAGTGCCTCGTGTCTTAAAACTTCATTTTGAATAGCTGCTGATGTAAATTTTTAATCAGTTCATTATCATCCGCACATCGAAGTAAAAGTAACTGGTTGAAATTGGAATCAAATTCGCATTGAATCTCTTCATCGCAGCTTCCTCTTAATGGATTGTGATTGTCGCGCTAGATATCGAACATTTTGTAAAAGTTTTAATAACAATCTATGATTTTTTTTCCTTAGTAGCGGCAAGATTATCGTCCATAATCTTACTAATATCTTTTAATGTATTAGGTGTGGTTATCAATCGTTCAGTGGCCTCTTCATGTGAGCATCACTGTAAATCGACCGTATCAAAAGCTTTCAAGTAATCTGCCATGACTGATAATGTAATCTCTCCTCTGCTCATTGCTTTCAGAATATCATCTCTAATTTTGATGCACGTAGATACTGTACAATGTCCCTTCCGAAACTCAGACTGGTATTGTGAGAGTATCACCTGGTTTTCAAGAAATTGAACAATTTGATTCATCAGAAGTCTCTCCTAAACTTTCGAAATAATCGGTAAAATTAAGATTGGTCGAAAGTCACCTGGTCCCTTTGGGTTGTTTTGGTATTGGGTTTATTCTGGAAACTTTCCATTGTTGTGGGAAAGTGTTAGCTTGAATACATTTGTTGATAATGTGACAGAGTGGACTAGTAATATAATCCACACTGGCTTTTAGGTACTTTGCAGGAATGCTACCATGCCCGGTCGAGCAATCTTGAGGATTGGCTTGCCGATATCTTCGTAGGATACAGGTTTGAAGTGAAGCATATTTTCAGTATCTTGCAGTGAGTTGATGATTTTTGTGAGCTCTTTTTCAGGCTTTGGTTGGGAGCCAAGCAATCGTTCTGCTGTAGTATCTGCTGGAGAATACGCTGTATGGTGTTCCATACATCTTTCGGTCGTTTGGATGAAAGTGCTGTTTTATAAAAGAATGATGAGAGTGGACGATTTTTTTTAGATATTTTTTTATACAGAAGAAATATTATTAAGCCTGGAATACATTGTCCATTTAAATGGATCAGTTTAGATCAGTTTGGTTCCACCTCGCCAAAAAATTCGTCTTTTTCGCCCTACAAAGTTTTTAGCGATAAGATAATAACAAAGTCGGTTTTTAGTTCTTTGGCTTCAATCCGATTAAAATTGAAACAGGTTAATAAAGAACAAGAGAGAATTTCACGATGCAATCGGTCTCCGGTATCGATGGAATTTGAAGTATCTCCCGACAACATGCGCATGCGGAAAGCAATTCACGATCGATCATGCCATGTCCTGCTCAAAAGGCGGTTACATACACCAACGACATTACGAAATACGCGATCTCATTGGAAAAATCGCTACAGAAATTTCATCCGATGTAGAGATTGGACCACACTTACAAGAACTAACAGGAGAATTGCTTCCACAAAGGTCGCATACGAAGCCTGAATCACGACTGGACCTGAGTATTCGAGGTTTCTGGCAACGAGGGGAACCGGCATTTTTCGATGTAAGGACTTTTAATCCATTCGCTCCAACCCATCGCAACCAAGACCTGAAGAAGCTTTTCAAGGGAAACGAACGGGAAAAGAAATTATCGTATGCTAGGAGAGTCTTGGAAGTGGAACACGGCTCCCTTTCTCTACTTGTCTTTACACCGTATGGCGGTTATGGCAGAGAGACGTCATTTGCAAGATTAATTGCCGTGCTAGAATTATTTACTAGCTGTCAAGAAAGCTCAAAGTTTGAGATTCAAATGCCTTCAGAATATTTATATAGCATTGAGATGCAAAAGTCTTTCGTTTTTATTTTTATTTTTCTTATTAAAAAAATTATTTACAAGTATCCAATTTCCATTAACCAGATGAGTCTTTATAAAGAAAGTGAAGCTTTGTCCTTAATTCGGGAAAGCACGATATCGAGAAGTATAACATACACCAAACAAAGTCAACATTTTATTGAAAAACACATTGAAAACAAAAGCATAAAATTAGCATTTTGAAATATATTAAAAAATCAATTCAATTCTTAAATTTTGGATGTTAACTCGGGAACTGCCTTGAATAAATCTGCAACTAGACCAACATCAGCAACTTGAAATATAGGTGCGTCAGGGTCCTTGTTTATAGCAACGATGGTTTTACTATCTTTCATTCCAGCTAAATGCTGTATTGCACCAGAAATAGCTACAGCAATATAAAGATCAGGTGCAACCATTTTACCGGTTTGTCCAATCTGCATGTCATTAGGAACATAACCAGCATCAACAGCTGCTCGAGATGCACCAACAGCAGCATTTAATTTATCTGCTAACTGGTATAAAAGATCAAAATTTTCCCCATTCTTCAATCCTCGGCCTCCTGACACAACTACTTTGGCACTTGTTAATTCTGGTCGATCGCTAACACTTAGTTCTTGGCTTTCCCATTCTGATATTTTATCAACTTGAACCGGAGACAAATCTTCTTTTGAAGCACTGCCACCACTGTCTGCAGCTGGATCAAAAGAAGTAGATCTCACAGTCATTACTTTCACGGCATCAGAGGACTTTACTTTCGTAACAGCATTACCAGCATAGATGGTGCGAATAAATGTGTTTTCATCAATAATTTCTGAAATATCCGACAATGGAGCAACATCCAATTTTCCAGCAACCCTTGGTAAAAGATTCTTTCCAAAAGATGTTGATGTGGCAAGAATGTGTGTGAAATTAAACTGGTTTTGGGCCTGTACAATTAACGGGGTAAGCAATTCTGGCAGAGATCCCTTGTAATTAGCATCTTTAGAGACTAAAATTTTAGATACCCCATCAATTTTACTAACTGCATCAACGACAGTAGCACAATTATCTCCTGCAGCAACAAGACAAGACACTTCGCCACCTAACTTCTTAGCTGCTGAAATCGAATGCAATGTCGCAGGTGTAAATCCAGCATCAGAGTGTTCAACTACAACAAGTGATGACAAATTTCTGTTCGAGTTAAAACCACGTATTAGCGGTCTTATTTTCGTAAGTTGCCGGTACATTTTTACAGAAACACAGATTTTCCTTGCCTGCAATCAAAAGAGTTACATAAATTTCAAAGTACAACTACTAGTCTGGACTAGACCGACTGTTGGTAGGCTAGCGAAAATTTGCGTTAGCAATCAACCTAAAATAAGAATAGCAGAGGAACAAATTCATAAACACTTTCTTGGTATCATGCGCCTAAGCGAATCGGAATTCCTTTAGGAAGAAACGTGGGTACTGTGGACGTATGGAATCGGTGTTGGGGTTAATTCAAATTCCCTTATAACCTTTTCCAAAAATGTCTCGGTTTTTTAGAGCCGGAAGTTCTGAAAGTGAATCGGAATCAAGCGAAGAAGAAGAGATTGTTAGACCAAAATTGACAGCACCTTCACGGTAAAAAATCTCGTTTTAAATTCAAACTCTAAAGTTTCAAAATTCCTTATATTTCAAAAGTCTTTTTTAACAAATTTTGAAGATTCACGTTTCACCATAAATCCAAAAAATGTATGATCCTCTGCAGTATTCCAATGGAAAAAGGCGTGTTTTATGAAGATTTTCACTGTGGAAATTTCAGGGAAAAAAACTGATGTTCTAGAAAGAACATTACTTCTTGTGTTATTTGTGTGAGTATTTGAACGTCTTGTTCAGGTAAGATTCTTTATGAATCACGCCTCTGTCTGCTGCTATATTCTCATGTATATGTATTTTAAAATCTCAGCAGATGTTTTTCATATGTAAGATGGAATTACAAATAGCTCTCCTGCACCCAGTGTAACCATGAATTTGAGGTTCATCTGCAATAAACAACTTATTTCATGATTAAATTTACTTTCTAAAAGAGTTTTCTTATTTTGTTGTCATTTTGCATCTTAATTCTAAAAAATAAATTTTCATTTGGTCAGAACTCGCTCATAAAACGTTTTTTTACCTCCTAAACTATAGAGAGTGTCACTGTTGCTTCCTTTGTCATAAAACACAATTTCATTGTGGGAAAAGTGTACTCTGCTATATACTTTTTTGGTAAATGTTTCGATTATAAAATTATAGGTGTCGACAGAACCTTCAAAACTTTTAAACCAGACTTTTAGGCCATTCCATACTGTCATTACCACACCGTAAAATGTGGTGACTTTGATCAATTTTCCTGCTATTTTAATAATAACTTCAGACATATTCAATTGTTACTTCTGAAACTTTCCCATCATAATGTTACATATTTCTTCTGTTTCAGTGCAAAATTTCACTTAAACTAATCTGGTAGTTCCAGAGAAACAGTCTTTATCTCTCCAAGAAAACAACAACATTGACTATGGGGTGACTTCAGTCAGCTTATAAAAAGTGCCAAATTACTTTTAAATTATATTTGGCAATTTTAGTGGGCTATTATTGATATATTAACAGATCACCATTTCTCATATGTGATAATTGTTCAGTCCGTAAGATCAGCGAATATCAGTAGAACGAAAAATATTTGCAACAGTCATATGTGTTACTCTCATGAATACAAAACGAAATTAACATTTTGTAGAAAACTCATTGTTAGAAGAGATTTTTAATGATAACAAAAGTTCAATTTAGACACAATCGCATATTATAGATTTAATTTGGTATGGAAGAAGGAAGCATTTTCAGGGGTTGATCCAGAAAATAATTTTGGGCATCAATAGTAACAGCAACAATAGGGCAAATACCTTTATGGGAATCTTTACATAAATCGCACCTGGGGATCTGAGAGTCTAGGACAGAGCATTGGTGGGGTTCCAAAGTCCCTGTGAGCTCAGCACATAAAGCTTTGAGAGTTGCTTTTTATTACGGTAGCAGCCATAGCGAATACCGTATTAAAACACCAGTGGACTCCTCCTCCTCCTCCTCCTCTTACTACTACTACTACTCCTACTCCAGCCGAAATGGCAGTTAGTCTGCGATTTAGTGTCTGCGAGGCTCTACTAACAACGCAATGTAAGTTCTAATGAAGAAACGCAGCCTTCGAATTTTGGAAGCTTTTCTATATCAAACGTTTAAAAGTAGATTGTGTTTTGCTTTAAAAGTACATAATCTGATATTTTGTAGCTTAATTCATGAAAGGATGAATTCTTATCAAATGGGCCTACATAGAGATGGGACTTTCAGTTCATTATGCTAACTGAAAATACTTGATATGTTGCTTTTCTTGACGGTTAAGCTTATCAGTTCGAAATTTCTTGTTACCTCATTTGTTAGCTACTATACACTATGTTTCTGTATTAAGGCTTTCAAAGATCTAGTTCGAAAAGGCAGTTTTTTGTTTGAATTCATTTTTGGTTTCATGAAATTATAATTAAAAACATTACATATTTTTTTCGAAACATGGTCTTACAAAAAATTTTCTTATATATAAAAAAATCATAATAAAGCTCAGGCATGTATTTATAATTCTTTTGTCTTTAATAAATTTATTTCTGGTGGTTTATGATTAGACCCTTTACACTAACTAATCATTTTAACATATCGTTTATGCCTGTTTTCCACCGACGAGATATAAAAAAACACAAGCCTCAAAGAACTTTGTAGTAACTTTTCATAACTTTGAGTACAATTGCTTGCTACCGTTTTGCGCCATCTGGCTCTTGTTTTGCTTAAAATTACCACCTTAAGTTTCCATTGAGGCATTTATTTGTTGAAGAAATAAATTGTTTTACAGCTGTTGCTTCCTTTTTTGCGCAATTAAACAATGACACATTTGTTAAAAAGATCAGGCCTGGTCGTAAGAAAATTAGCAGGCGTGTGGTCATCGCACGCCTTAATTGACGATATAAGTTATGGTGTGCGCTCGTGTAAATTTTTGACAGATGTGCAATCAATTTTTTTCAGTTAAGATCAACAATCTTCATTCTGTATGATAATCAAGTCAAATTTGAAATGTGTCATATATGTAAAAAATACTGTGATTTCCACAGAGAATGAATTTAATAAAATAAAAAACTAAAGATTCGGTACGTCAAAACTTAGCCATAAAGATTAGTTTGACCGTAAATAAAATTTATTCAAACATTAATAGAGGAAAAATAAAACCTGAAAATAAAAAAAATATGTATAACTCTCCATTGTTTTGGTTTGAAGTTCAAATGGTTTTTGAATTAATTTAAAGACGTTTCTGTTCCATTAACTCGTCACCACGTGGCTGGCTATTTTTTTAAATAAAAGATTATTTTTTCGAAACTGCAACCTTGCGCATACTTTTGTAACTTAAAAAAAAGTTAAAAAGAAAGAGAAAACTACATAATACAATTAAATAATACATAATAAAATTTCGCGCATGAAGCTCCTTCTTCGTTCCACAGCAGATTTCGCTGAGTAGACTTATTTTCTACTACCAAACGAATCAAATTGTAAATTTATAAATGATTTTATTATTTAACTACCAAACGAATAAAATTTGTGGGCATTGATTTTTAATTCAAAACCACTACCGTATTCCAAACCGATCGGAGACCTCACTACTGAAATGGTAGCAAAGTTTCGTTCCGTTATTGTAAAATTTAATCGTAGCACATGAACAATTTTCGAAGCAAAACTTTCGACATTTTGGGACAAATTTTATGTTGACTTTTAAATAAACATTTGTTATCACACTTGTCATTACAAGCCAGGCGTGCGATTGCCACACGCATAAATAAATCTTGGCGTGTGCGGAGGCGTGCACGTGCGATCGCACGCTTCTTACGACCAGGCCTGAAGATATTGATTCTTTTGGAAACCATGATCTTAAAGTTATAAAAAAATATTGAAATAAAAAAATAACAAATAAGAAATAATAAGGAAAAGTCAACACTGAATGAGGAATATTAACATTTTCAGAGAGAATGTTATGTTTTCATTAGATTATTAAGAAATAAGCAAGAGAGGCATTCTAAAATATTTCTGTTGTTGTTTTCTGTACATTTGCATTATCGAATATTTATCGAATACTTCTTCTGTGACGCCATCTGAACTCCCCAAGAGAAATAACAAGTTTTTCACACATTTATTGCAAACATGTAATTAATTGTTGATATAAGACATTCCTTTTTTTGTGTTTTGAACATAATTGAACAGAACAGAATTTTTATGAGACATTGGGAGCGAATTAATGAAAATATGTATGATTGCAAAAAAATAGCCTGGCACATCTATTTTTCATTACTACCCAGTAAACATTGATATCGCTAACACTACAGAGTATATTTCTTCTTTCTCTCTCGTAGATTGCTTGTTCTGTTGATGTTGTGATTTATTTTGATAGCATGTTTCCTTATGTAGCCATATTGAGTGAAAACACAGAAATGCAGATTTGTCAGCATCTTTGCTCATTGCAAAACTTTTAATCATTGTTGAAAACAACTGTTTGCATTTCAAAAAACGATAATGGCACGCTGAGCAAGGTCTACTCAGGTAGGCTAACGAAGGATGTGCATTCATTTTAGTGTTTTCATCGTATCATGCTTTCTCTTGTTTGCAATAAAACAATAAAGAATTATTTTGATCATTATCAGAAATTTGAGATCCCGATTTAACCTTATTTAGTCATTGTGATATCGCGACTTCATGAAAACAAATTGTGATTCAGGATCCCTTAATTCAATTGTTGTAATATTTTTATTTACATTCATACATTCATTCATGTCCATGCTAAACTCTTGAATAACACATAGAGGGGAAACCGATGTGAGCAGTGAAATCACCTTTACTAGAGTGATAGTGACTGTCCAATGACATTTCATGTACAGAAGTGGTCATTATTTTTATTCATATTATGGTTACTATTGTACTCACGTATTGCTCGCGCTGGTACTCGCGTAACTAACTATCGCGAGTACTTTTTCACTTGCGAGTAATATGTAGCAAAGATATTTTTTCAACAGACTACTTTCTCTGGGAAGAAGTGTTATGAATGGAAAACATAAATTCAGACGAAAAAGTTCTTAGACAAACTCTCCATCTGTGTAGATTTATATAAATCTTCTATTAAATGAATGATTAATAGGAGCTCTGTGTTGGAAAACGAGTTCCACAATAATTGATTACGTTAACAAGAAAAAAAGATTGAACTTCTTTTGCAAATGTATCGTGACAAAATGTGACAAAAAATTGTCGCCACTAGACACCTGAAAACGTTAAAACATAGTCACAAGAAAAAGAGAGTAGCAAAGACTTTATATGTATGCGAAGGTGTGCACAACAGAATTGTAAATGAATGAATGACAAAGTTAAGATATTTCTTTCTTCCTTTTGGTAGTGTTGTAGACATGACGTAATTCTATTGCATAACACTGAAAAATGTGCCACAAAGGAGTGTCTCTCCATCCTAAATATGAAAGAATGGTATATGTTGCAACGTTTGTACTCAACTCACGTGAAAGAAGATTACGCGAGTATTTCCCTACACAGTGTACTCGCGATGAATTGACGACGGGAGTACAATTACACTTGCGCAAAATTAAACGGATTTCGAGGCCTGGATTGGGCTACTTTCGTACTGGCTTTTATCGTCACCCAAGAATATTTCAAAAAATATTTGCATTTGTCTTACAATGTCTCAGGAGCAGTTTGGATAGCCATGTCATTGTGGGTTCTGTTTTCGAAGTTTTGGGATTTTCCTTTGTCTTCATGCTTGGGCTACTAAATTTGAAATAAAAATTTGAAAACCTTGAATCTTTCGAATAACAAATGGCAAATCCCCTTGATAAGGAAATGAGAGACATAAAAGATTCTTCACTGTAGGTATGCTTCAAGATTTCCATTACTATATTTTCCTTTGACAAAAATCTCTTTAATGGTTACTTCATTCATTCATAGTTTTTTGCTACTAAACATGGAAATACTTTTCCCATGCACCTCTGCCAGGATATGCCCAACCAAGACATTGTCTTTAAAAACAACATGTTTATAAAAACAGCAGGTAATGGAAAACAAAAGAAATGACACCAATGAATTCAGATAGATTTTTCTTGCTATGTGTAACAGAATAAGTAAATACTTTATGTAAAAACAGTCCACTACCTGCCAATTTTATCAGTTAATAATGTCCTTTCTTCCTAATACATTACAAAGATGTAATATTGCTTGTATCAAATGTTATTGTGACAGAATGTGTTACCTATATACTAATGTCATTCTTCTTCTGGAATGTAATGAAATAGTAGTTGTTACATTGATTTCTTTACAGAGTTTACCATATCAGTGATGATGAAGATGATACGAAGAGAGTTGTCCGCAGCGCAAAAGATAAAAGGTGTGAAATTTTTTTTTGTCTGACACACTAAGCATCATTGGTTAATTATAATTTGAAATTCAATTATTTTCCAAAATCTGCATTTTTGTTGGAAGAAAGTCTGTTTCTTTTATGCTATGTTGAAGCATTTAAACATGTAATGAATTCAAAGAGATAGATTTACCGTGAGGTTTCACTATAGCTGAAAGTTGCTTCGCTTTATTTTTGGCAAGCATATTGAAAGGGCAAAGATTGAAGACAACATCTTTGAAAAAAATCTCAAATCTTTATTACAATGCAGTTTTACAAATTATTATACATTTCAAGCAGAACTGTTGACAAGAGCTTGCTTTTACTGTATTGGAACAATTAAGAACACGCTGATATATGGCAGATGAAAATTGCTTTTTTAAAAAAGAGAATTTGTCTTCAGTTTCAGTTTCCTCTTTCTTTTTCAAGTTTTTTTGGTTCATGTAGGCAAGAAAAATCGGTCTGATCTATAACACAGTGAATGTGTTCTCTCTTTCAGGTTTGATATTTTACAGACAATCATCAAAAGTATGCGAAATAGTATTAATATAAATGATTTAGCAAAAACACAGACAGGTATGCAATTGCAGAATTATGTTGAGTTTGTGGTTACGTGTCTCCTTCTACTTAAATTTATGCTTCAAACTGCTCTAGAGTATGAAAATTTGACCAAAGAATATGAAAAATCGAAGGCTGTTATTGATAAGGAAGGAATTCCCAACTTTTATGTGAAATGTCTTGGTGACTTAGAAGATTATATTCAAAGGGTGAGTTAATAATGTAAAGTATTCTTTCGTGTTTTCATTGTATGTGTAGTGTAAAATTAGTATCTGACACATTAAGTTGACAAACAAATCTTAATAAATAAATCAGCATTTTATTTTAATGGTAGCAATGGGAAGACATTGACGGCCGAAAGAAACTATCAAAGCTGAATGCAAAGGTATGAATATTCATGGTCATAATTTGAAGTAATATGGATTCTGGTGGATTTTTTTCACATATTGTTTTTATCGATCTTCAGGCTCTAGCAAGTCTGCGGCAAAAGCTGAAAAAATATAATCGTGATTTTGAAGAAAAAATAGCAGATTATCGAGAGGTTTGTCAATTTTGCAGACTCACATTAATTGGTGAAGGTGCAATATCTAATCCATTTGTAAATTTCATCGTTTAGAATCCTGAAAAGTTTGAAGAAGCAGAAGAGGAGGAGGAAGAGGAGGAAGAAGTGACCATAAAAGACACGCCTGGTATAAACTACCTAATTTGTTTTGTACTGTCTTTTGTGTTGTTTCCTAATCAAGTAAACATTTTGAAAGGAAAAATATTTCCGTACTATTTTGAGATTATTATATTTGTATCGTCAAGTTAGTATTTTGACAAATAATTATAGAGTTTCCATGGAAGGGTGTGGCCCTCTTCATAGCATTATTGGAAAACATGAAAGACATTAGGCACAGAGATAAGACCACCTTTCTCAGATAAATTTGACTAAAGCTTTGTTTAACGTACCTTCAATGTGGCCACATGTTTGCTTGTACCTGCAACTTTCAATATCTTTGTAGCCTTCTGCATAAATTTTAGATTTCTGATTACAAGTCAGTATAACATTTTTTTGTTGGCACAATAATCTATCTTTGTGAAGTCCTTCTAGTAGGCATTCACTTTGATTTACAGTGCTAGATGGAATTGAGGTTAATTAGCAGAAAGGTTGTGCAATAACCTTTTCTGTCAGTCGCCTATCAAACAGAAAGTCAATAAGTTCTACACTATGTTTTTGTTAAATTTTCAGATAAGACTCTGTTATGCTTAAGCTATCACAAAATAAAGGCTGGAATTGTGCGTTATGGTGCGCTTATTACAATATAATCCGATATTATCCAAAACATATAAAAATTAGCATTAACGTGCTACATACTCCGATGGACCACTTAAAAGCCTATATTTTACGATTTTTTGTATTTTACGATTCAAACAGTATATTGTTAAGAGAACTTATTGAAGTTTTAATATGCATGCTTCTTTTTACAAACAAGTTTTTAAATTTTGCAACAATACAGGTTCATGAATATGCTTAGTGTATGCTTTTTTTTTCTTTCTTTTTTTAACAGAACTGCGGCTGGGCATGCTTATAAACGTTTATGCTTATAAAAACAAAAACATGCAGGAGATCAAATTGTCGGACATCACATAAATTTTATTTAGGATAATGGTTGGTACTGCATGATCAGCTTTCAAAGTTTTGATCCACCTGTCATTAACTTGAAAAATTAGTTTTTGTGAAATTCTTTGCCAAAACTGTCAAACTGAAAATGCTTAACAGTCAACCCAGTGCTGATGCTATTAAGTCGTATTCAAGCTAAAACACCATGAAAACTGTGGAGAGCTGTTTTTCTACAATGTTGTAGACCAATGTTCTATTTATATTTATGAATTTTGATGTTAATTCTCCTCTTCTATGTCTCAGAATTCATACAATTCAAAATCTAGTTCACTGATTCATTCTGCAAAATAACAGCAATTTTGTAAATTTTGAAAATATTCATTTTATCTAAATACTAATTTTATCTAAATATATCTTGTAAAATCATTGTAACCTTACATTGTGTGGTATGCACCAAAATTTTTTAATTTTTAATAAGAGCGGTAGCACTGGAGCAAGAATTTACAGTAATGTAATTATCTGTCTTATTATTACATATCCTTATCTTTAGTGGAACCAGTTAAAAAGGTCGATAGTAAGTCTGTAAGTAAAATTTAAATTATAATCTTCATATCAACCTTTCGTGTGTTTACGCTGCATTTAATCTATGTTCTGTTGATCAATGATTCCCAGAGCCGCATGTTAGTAGACCCTTCAAAATTGTTTGGTATTTTTGAAGGGGGGAAAAACACATGCAAGATTAATGTTAATCTCATGTATATTAAGGAAGAGATTGATGTATGTCTCTTTTAATACATAGTTTTACAGAAGAATAACAAAAGAATGTACAGAAGTGTGCTTATGCTAGCGTGCAGAAAACAATTCTTCCTTTCATCTGATGTTGGGTCTGTTCTTGTAGTTTTTACTTAACGAAAGAAAGAAAGAAGTTATTCTTAGTGACATCTTGTGTAGTACTGAATTTTAACAACTTTGAGGCCAGAAGAAAGGGAAGTGTTTTTAGAAGGATTTTTAAAAAGCCATTGTTACTCAAGTATTTAAAACTGAAAGAAAAATATTGTATCATACTAAAACACAAGTATTTTGAATAACAAATTATTTTTGTTTGGACTACATCTTTAAGTCGAAGATTTTTATTTCACATCTGAATTATCATAATAGACAAAAAATTTGGATGATGATGATGAAGATGATGACAGTGACTTCTTTGCTTCGGATTCTGATTCTTCATCCAGTGAGGATGAGTTGCCTGAAGGTGGCCGAAGACAATGGGGAGCATGGATGTTTTTGAAAGATACCACGTAAATATTTTCGATTGCCATCCCCCAAAATTTTGTTACTGTTTTGTGTCCTGCTTTATGGAAAGGTTTAATTTCTATTGTCAAAAAAGCTGATCAATGAAGTCTGACAATGACAGTGTTAATTTGGTATTTTTCATCAGATCCAAGGATGACAAAAAGAGCTCCAAACGACAAAAGAAAGAACGAACAGACAAAGTTGAGAAGAAAACAAAAGATGAAGGATGGACTCAAGTTTCCAAGCCTAGTGATAAAATGAAAGTTCTGTTTGTAAAGGATACAGAAATTAACCATCAAGCAGTGCTGAAGAAATTTCACGAAATTCTTGCAGTGCGAGGGAAGAAGGGAACTGACAGGAGTGAACAAGTTTATTATTTCACTCAATTAAAAAGCATATCTGAAGAGCATAATCTTGGTGTTGGCATGAGCCTAAAATTGCTGTTTAACATTGCTTCTGCTATCATTGACTCCTCTATGGGAACAGATATTGCGCTGAAACCAGATATGTGGAAAAGGTACATTTGCAAAGTGAACTTGTCCTGATGTTTTAACCATGTTTTGCATGTTAAGATGATAGAACCTGCAACGAGAATCGGTTTAAGTGTCACTTTAATTCTTTTATAGACTTTTGGAAGTTAGTACCGAAATATTTGGTTTGATTGAGGGAAACCCTGATATACTGTTTGAACGAGGTGATGAGGAAAATTTAGAGGTTTGTAGTGAGATTCAATCACTTGCACTATATCTATGTTATTGTTACAAGAAAATCTATCATGACCTCGCTGCAAATCCATTACTTAAATCAAGTATGATTCAATGATAAAACAAGGTTCTCTTATCTACAGGATACCAGTAAGCCTTATCAACTGCATGAAGATCCTGTGACGTTATTGGAAAGGATCGACATAGAGTTCAATAAAATTTTGCAACATACTGATGGACATTCACCGGAATATGTAGAAAAGTAAACAAATTTTTAATTTATACTGACTTGGTCAGAATTCTTATTTCAAACACACTATGTTGGAGGAAGTTTATCCGAAATAGTGTCCTATGTATCCGTTAGAGATGTATGTACTTCCCCGAAAGGAATCTTTGTGTACATACTGCCTTAAGACTACTTTTGTATAAAGGCAATTGTAGTTATGTTATGAGTGTCAAGAATTTGTAGTATAAATCATTGCTTTTCTTCTAGACTTAAAGATGAAATCGAGGTTGTTGCATTGATAGATCGAGTTCTGTGTTACAGTGAAAAAAATAATGCTCATCCAGAACAACTTTGTCGAATTTATTTGCTTCGTATTGAACATACATACTTTAAGCTGGACTTAAAAGAGTTACGTGAAATAAATGCTCAAATGAAAACGATTGAGGAGAAGCGTTTACAAATTGAACCACAAAATGTTTCAATTGACACTAGTTCATTCGAGGATGTTGTCAAGGAGGAGGATCAGAATAAAGAAAATGAAAAAACCACATCAGATGCAAGTTCAGATGATGGTACAACAATGATCAATCGTCTTTGTAAATACATTTATTCTAATGGTGGCGATCGTATTCGAACAAGAGCCATGCTTTGTCACATCTACCACCATGCCAAACATGACCGTTGGTATGAAGCTCGAGACCTGATGTTGATCTCGCATCTGCAAGAAACTATCCAGCATTCAGATGTTCCAACACAGGTATAACATTTGATTGGGGAGGAATGATTAATTCTAGGTGCCGTGGAATTCCTAGAATTTATCTCTGTTAAGCTTTATTTGCTCAATCCATCTCAAACTTAGCCATGCTGCTTGAAAGTTGAACATAAAAAAGTGTTGAAAGTAGCCTTAATGCAGTAGATTCCAGGGCTTTTTGTTTGTTTTGTGTGTACTACCATAAATACGTTGTTGTGATGACGAGAAAAAATGAAGTTTCCTTGATGTTTACAAACGTTCTCTTGATAACTATGAGAAGGAAACTTATCAAAGAAAAAGAAAACCCTAATTATATACATGACCATCTCACAATTGCTTGTGATTTGAGGAAGTTGATTTACAATTGCATGAAACTAAAGGAAATTCAGTTTGTGTTTAAAACGAAAGCAAATTCCAACTGTGAACGACTTATTCAGTTGTTAATTAAACATAAGGGCAAAGCTGATGTCATCTAATGTGGAACCCCTTCCAAGTGCATGCTGTTGTATTTCCTCACATGTTAGTCGTCATGAAATCCTGAACATGCCTTCTTAACTCTGCTTCCATAAATTTAAGATGGTGGAACACAAGTCCTGTGAAATAGCAACATACATTTTCGTTTCCAAATTTATGCAAAGACTCGTTTTTGTGAATTTTACCATAATTCGGGACATCTAACATATCTGTCAAGCTGATTAATAAATAGAAATTATACATTTGAAAGGCATACTATAAGAAATTTTACTCCTGGTGATCATGTCCCCATGTGATTATGATCCCTGCCTAAACATCTCATCAAATTTGATGAAAATATCTGGAAAAATCCTGAATAGATGTTAAAAGGTCACGTAAAAAATTGCTGAAATCCTCAACAACAAAAAAACATTGCAATTTTAGGCTGAGTTCTGTTTGCATGACACTATTATTATATTACACTTTTTCCCATTCAGATTCTATACAACCGGACTATGGTGCAGTTAGGCCTTTGTGCCTTCAGACATGGTATGATAAAAGATGCACATAATAATTTGCAAGACATACAAGCTACCGGTCGAGCAAAGGAACTGTTAGCTCAAGGTCTTATGAACATGAAGAATATGGATCGCACTCCTGAACAAGAGAAGATTGATAAGCGCAGGATGGTTCGTTGTTCATCTCTTTCGGTTTCTGTGTACATGTTTTTTTTATAAGCAACACTAGTAAATTTTCTCAAAAAGTTAAGCAACAGTACTACAAGGATCTTACATAAATTAGCAGCATAAAATTTTGAAATCATGCAGCACTAGCATAGCTACAACACATTTCTTAAAATTGTCACACTAGGAGGTTACACTAGGTTGCAGTACCTGTGTCCTACACTTTGTACTTAAATACTTCAGCTTACACAAAGGTATTCAAGATTGGAAATTCTTAGCAACAAATTAAGCAACAATACTACTAAAAAATGGTTATTTTTTAAGCAACATTACTACTAAGGTCTGATCTTGGTTGCTTATAAAAAGAAACCTGTATAATTTGAAAGAAAAAAAATTATATAATCGTACTCTTGTGTAACGGCCACTGAATAAGCGTGTCTGAAGCCGAAAACTTTCTTCTGTAGCAACTAAATGCAGCAGTTGAAACAAGTTTTTTCATATGTTTTATTAACACAGATTTTGCTGCATTTTTTCCCTTCCCTTCTATCTTTTACAGCTACCATTCCACATGCATATTAACCTGGAGTTGTTGGAGTGTGTTTATTTAACGTCGGCTATGTTATTGGAGATCCCTTATATGGCAGGTACTGAATCATGTTATTGTCTTTTTCAAGATTGCTTGAATAAAACCTAAGTGACTTGAACTGGTCAATGTTAGTGACCACAGAATTGCTCAAGGTGATGTTTTGATTCATCTTTATCATTCAGCTCATGAGTATGACTATCGTCGAAGACAGATCAGTAAAAGTTTTCATTATCAATTAAGACTTAGTGATAAGCAAGCTCTTGTTGGTAAGTACACCTACTTTCATGCAGTACGTACACCTACTTTCATGAAGTACGTTTTCTATTCATGAATTCAAAGGGAATGTCAACATGTGTAATGTTGTTCGCTTTCTGAAGGAAGACTGACTATCCATCTTCAATTGCCGTTAAATTCTACTGTATTTCATTCTATACGATTTTTTAACGTAGGTCCCCCGGAAAGCATGCGTGACCATATTGTTGCAGCCTCGAAATCAATGAAGAAGGGTGACTGGAAAGGTTGCGTGGAAAACGTTTTAGCCGTGTCCTGTTGGGAGCTGTTTCCGAATTCCGAGAAAGTGAAAGCCATGTTGACTCGGTAATGTTCTATTATCTTTCTGCTTTCTCTTTTTCCCAGTGGGCACATTTGTTAAAAAATCTCAGCGAAGGAGTGCATTTCTATAGAAATACACACACTATTTCAATAAAAATGCTCTTCATCGCGGTGACTTCTTGACGGTTTTGCCCGCTGGGTTATCCTCCATTAGGACGTCAGTAGCTGGGATAAACTTAGTTTCCAGTTTACATTTGCACTAGTGGTATAATTGACGTCTTCCTCTTCTGTTTTGTTCTGTTGGTGTTACTGCAGCAGGATGTGGAAGTGAAGACAGACATGACATGTCTGTTTATCCTTTTGTTGTTATCGACAATTTCGATTGCTTATGATATTTTCTTTCGTTTATGTATTGCAGAAAAATTCAAGAAGAGAGTCTTCGAACGTATCTTTTTACTTACAACAAAGTTTATGATTCAATAAGGTAGGTGGAGTGAAGTGAAATCCTCAAATGCTGTTTTCTTTTCGCCAGATGGATATCCACCGACAAAATATTGATGGTTTTTTTTTGTTTTTGTTCGCTTATAACAATTCTTCATATATTTATTTTATAGCATGCACAGTCTGGCAGAAATGTTTGACCTCCCTCCGCCAGTTGTTCATAGCACTATCAGTAAAATGATTATCAATGAAGAGTTGCAGGTAAACGTGACGATATGTTTTGAATGTTGAATTGTAGTTTCCTGGAAAATTGACTGATATCGATATCTAGATATTATGTCCATAATAAAAGTACCCCAGGAACCATTTGAAATATAAATTCGTCTGGTTTCAAAAGTCATTTATCAGTCTCGTTTAAGTAGGAGATTTTGTGGATAGTACTAACCCAGTATGCAAATTTGTTAAAAAATCTCTGCGAAGGAGTGTGTTTTTATAGAAATATACACACTATTTCAATGAAAATGCCCTTCGTCGTAGTGACATTTTGAAGATTTTGCCCACTGTGTGTCACAGGCACAATTCCTGAAATAAACTACTGCTTAGGAGATTAAATCTTATCAACAATACTGTCGATCGGTCCCACAAGTATTGGTGATCCCCTCGTGGAAGCATGATAGTAAGTAAAAAACACTTCATTGACTTTCAGGCATCTTGGGATGAACCAACACAGACTTTGGTGTTGCACCATGGCGCTGAACCGACATATCTACAAAGCTTAACACTGCAGCTATCTGATAAGGTAAGACTCTTTCATTGGCTTGATACTGCCTGGTAGAGGCGTTACTGAGCATCCATCCATTAGGACGTCAGCGGCTGAAATTCTTCTTCATTTTCGGGTCGCATTTGCACTAATGGTAGAGCACTTTCAAGTGTTTGTTGAGAGCCTGAAGGTCATGTACTTCAAGCACGAAAACTATTTGAAAACAAAACAATCACCTCTTCGTTCCATTAGTCTTTGAATTTGTGACGTTCAATCTTTTATGACGGGTTGTGATCACGTTAGACAAGCTAAATTTCTAAAGTTTCGTCAATAGACCTTTGCGTAATTAATTTACGTCCCTTGATCTTTAAGAACGTTGGTTGGCTATAGGTTAGTCCAAGAACATGTCGTCACTGAAACTTTTGCACAAAACTTTTCTTTCTGTTTGGGTTTATCGGGTAAATCTCTCCTTATGCCTCTTTGTTTCAAATGAAAATAAGAAACTTTTAACCATTAAGATATTGTTAGACAAGCACACAACAGGATTGTAATAGCTGTCATTTCACTTTTATATTTTGTAAACATGTTGATTTGATTTTATCGTTGTAGCTGAATACATTAGTGGAACAACACGAAAGAATATTAGACTTTAAATACGGACCGATCTTCCAACAAGGGAAAAAGGATCGCGGTGACCGTGGGAATCAAAGAAACGATCGCGGAAATCCTAGAGGCGAGCGTACCACTAACAGACGGTGGTAGAAGTGAGCGTACCACTAACAGACGGTGGTAGGCTTCGTTTTTGGAAAGATATTTATAGCCTGGACGCGATACTTCTCGTTATGTGTAAGACTAAGCGGAGAATTTTGTAATTGATCAGAAATAAATTCTTGATAATATTTTTTTGTATGATTATTTTCATCCCCCCTGATTGTTTAAAACACAAATTAAAATGCAAAAAGCTTGATTCTTCTACTGTGTTTTTTAGTGATGTTTTGCTGTAGTGGCTGATTACAGCCTGAAGCTGTGTTGATATCGTCAGCTTATATTTTTGCTTCTTATATCGTGGATTAAAAACTTGATTGTCGCGTGATAACACATTTCTTCTGAATCTCAATTTAAACATTTTCAGTTGAAATTGCGATGGGATAATTTGCCTCATTGTCATCAAGTTATCATATCTTAACGAGATGGGTGAGGGGGATAGTATAGCAAAATATCAGTATTTGAAAAAACATTCGGAGGGAAAGCTCCAACAACCTCGTTCCCTGGACATTTTGCCTTTTTGATTATATGAAGAAACCTGGAACCATTCAACTGCATTCTTAACGGACCCAAAAGTACCTGAAATCTACATGACCTCGTATCAAATCTTCTCTTACCGCAATTCTCCAGAGTATTTTTTCGATTGTTAAAGCATTTTTTGTTTACTCCAGACACTTCTTGGCATGCACAATGTATATTCGAGAATGTATGGTCAAATTACGAAAAACTAACAATTCAAAAGTCAGTTTTTTCAAGTTGATGTGTGTAAAGACTTTAAAAACAATGATGCACTCGGGAAAATTGGTCTAAATTTCATCCAAATTTTCCTTTCGTGACCAAATTGTGAAAAACAAATGAAATCAAACTAGAAATCAGTATAGTCAAATTAACAAAGCTTGATAATTGGTCTATTTTGGAGTTTAAAGGCTAATTTTTAGGGTTATAACAACGATGACGATCGCTTACAATTTGAAACACTCCCCTATAACGCGATTGGACAAAACCGTCAAATAACAAAAAAAAAAATAGCTAAAAACTAAATAATTAAGAACTTGGCTTTTGCGGCCATTCTCAGGCAAGCTTTCGGAAGAGAAAAAAATTTTTAATGAGGGCATTCTAGGGCATTCGTGTGGCGCCGTAGTATAGTGGTTATCACTCTCGTAATTTATTCGAGAGACCGTGGTTCAATTCCCCTTGGCGGCGATTCACCATGCACGAGGGAATGTACCATAGCGCCGGGTCGACCCATGCCATGATGTGAGGGAAATTGGGTAGATTATTATTATTATTATTAACATAAATCGGCTTCCATATATTACAATGGTTCTTCTGCCTAAAATTAAATAAATAGATGAAAAGCTAATAAAAGTGTTAAAATTCGTTTATAATGGCTAGTAAAAAATTAAAACTATGAATATAATAGAATAAATACAATACAATACAATAGAAAAGGGTCTTACAAAGTCAAAGCCCTGGAAAGACCTTTATCTTTGTAAAACCCTTTTACTTCTTTGGTAAAAACTTTTAAATTGTCGATCTTTTTCATAGCTTGTGGTAATTCATTATAATTGTGGCTTGTTGTTGAAAAGTGTTTGTGTCACCTTGTTTTATGCTCGGTTCTTTCTCTGATGAGCGCAGACTTCTTCGTCGTTCAATAAGTTCAATAGCTAGGTGTTTAGGCCATACTTTGTTATGAAGAGATTGATGAACAAGTTTAACTGTGTTATAATCAATGTATTCTGTAATAGGTAGCCAATTTAGGTTGCCAACATCAACTAATGTGGCGTAACGTCCATATACATAGCCTGCTGTTGTGTTCTGGACACACTGTAGTCTGCTGATCTGGTACTTAGGCATTTGTCCACATACAACGTTGCAATAGTTCATTTTTGAGAGAACCAATGCTTCCGCCAACGTTTTCCTAACATTCATAGGAGTGAACCTACTGAATTTTCTCAATGCACAAAGCGTTCCATGAGCAGATTTGATGATGTTGTTGACTTGATCAGCCCAGGAGAGGTGTTGGTCGAAGATGACACCAAGTATCGTCACGCTAGGTTTTTGTTCCATGGACTTTCCAGAGCAGCGAATAAGTAAGTTACAATCTCCAAGTTTGTGCTTTGAGCTTAAACGCATAGATGAAAACAGAATACATTGCAGTTTATCGCGATCGAGTATCAAGTTGTTGTTGTGTGACCAAGAAGACAACTGGCTGATGTCACGTTCAATCTCATCGATACATTTGTTGAGGTCTTGTAATTTGCTGTGACGATAAACAGTGATGTCATTAGCATACTGGATGGTCGTAGAGGACATTCGGTCAGCTAATTCGGCGACATACAGGTTAAACAGGGGTACCCCGAAGAACATTGGCAAAACTGACGATTTCTTATCTTCGATCTGGACATACTGGTACCGATCCATGAGGTAACTGCAGATGATGTTGATGGAATTGTTTGCAAAGTTCATTTTCTGGAGCTTTTCGAGGAGGATGCAATGATCGATGGTATCGAAAGCCTTGGAATAGTCTATAAGGATCGATAGAGTGACTTCACTTCTATTCATTGCTCTTCTAATATCATCTCTCAGCTTAAGTAGCAAAGTTGTAGTAGTGTGTCCTTTGCGGAAACCTGATTGTGTGGTGTTGTAGAGAACATTAGTTTCGATGTGGCAGCAAAGCTGGGTGAGGATGACACGCTCGTAAATCTTAGAGAGGACCGGTAGTACGGAAATTGGTCGAAAATCTTTGACATTGGTTGGATTGTTGATCTTTGGTATGGGACTCTGGCAATTTTCCGTTGTTTTGGGAAAATACCTTTATCAATTGAAGTATTGATGACGTGCATTAATGGGGACACTATGTACTCGGCAACCGGTTTTATATATCGTACCGGGATTTCGTCGTGTCCACTGGAGCAGTCGTTTTTCAAACTCATAATTAGTTTTAGCACGTCACTGTATGTGCATGGTTAATACTAAAGGATTGTTCGCTGTTGTTCATGGGTAAATTTTTAATTAAAGTTTCATAGCTGCTTGCCTTATTCTCATTGTTAGTGACATTAGCTGCCAATTTGCCGAAGTACTGGTTCTTTTCTGAAGGAGGGTACTTGATGTGTTTTTATTGCTTAGTAAGAATGCGATTTATTGTGTTCCAGACAGTTTTAGGATTTTTAGATGATAACGCTTTACGCATGAAAGTGTTCTTTATCTCTATATCTATATCTCTGTTTCTGCTATCTTGGTATTTAATCCGTTCGTTTAAATCTCCGGTTTCTTTTGAGGCTAAACGGGATTGCTCAAGTTCATTTTGGGCTTGGCTGATAGCAGGATCGGGCGGGTTAATTTGACACGTTTTAGTGGTGCATGATCATTGATGCAGTTATGGATAAGTTTATTTAATGTTGATATTTGGTCTTCCGGATCATCAAAACTGAAAACTAGACTCAATGGCAGCTCGCTAAAGTCCTCAGTGTATTTTCTGATATTGAAACTTTTTCATCGAGAATGCATTTGTAGCGAGGTTCGAAGCGTTCTTTTTTAATGTTCATGATGACGTAAGGGGCATCATGATCACTTATTTCATCGGTTTGATGATACATCGGTTGTTGCAGGAGGTCATCCAGAAGAGCACAGGCCCTTGATTGGGTTTGTGTCACTCATGAGAGTGTTAAATACTTCGGAGCCTCCAATCTAAGCTGTGGCCCCTTCAGGAAAGCAGATGCACTAGCAATTGAGCGAGGCTAGCCACGTAAAACAATACCAAATTAGGGAGATTCGTAAACTCGACGAGCCTGTTACACGAAAAAAATCAATTACTAGTGAGAATTTTTTTAAAACTGTTCTACTAAAACGGTACTTCAGAGATTTAAAGCCTTTTCTTGTATCAAAAGAAACATCATTACTTTGCACGCTTATTTCAAGTGTTGATGTGAAGTTTCTAATGACTTTGTAGGGAAAAATTCACGAACAACTCTACTAAGTTGTATATAATTCCCTACAAATCTATAGAAAAATAGTTTCGTGTAAACGAAACATGATATTTCCGAATCCCGCTAATAAATAAATAAGAGGGGTAATGGAAAACGCCTTCGGTATGTTGAGAGCCTGTTGGAGAATTTTCAGCCGACCTAACAAAGTTTCCGTCAAAAACACAGAAAATTACGTTTGCTTGCATAACTATTTGCGCCAAACAGAAAACTCAACATGTACACCCAAAGGGTTTTGGATGTTGAGCTAGCGACGGAGAGAACCATCAAAGACCTCAGGTGAAAAACGGCGGTGGATTACAACCGATTAATCTAATGAAAAGGGTGGATAACAAGGTTTGACCGTCTTTTTATTGATTCCATATGTTGCTGCTTGCATCACAGGAATCAGGCATTCCTAATGTCGGCGACGCATCTAAACTTCCTCTCACTGGTATTTTGCATATAGGAAGATTGGCTATCGGAGCTTGGAGATGATATAGCTCTCGAATATCGCACATGAATCGGTGGGTTGGCTGCAATTGGACATAGGCCCTGAACTTTGCACTTGAGGCGATTGGTTCGCAGCGTACGGGGATGACAAAAGAGGAGTTGCTGAGAAATTGAAATTGTTCATTTCGTTGTGGCAAGCTGGTGACATGGCTTTGCTGCAAACTGAGCATTTGATTCTTGAATATCAGATTATTTACATTATGTTGAAAACAAACTTTTAACAACGTCGACGCAAGTTTTCTAAGTTCCCATGTAACCCTTTCACCGAATACATCAGCATCATCTCTTTGTCGCGCTTCCTCAAGCAATCTTTGATTGATTGTTTGCAAGACATCACATTGCAAGACATCACTTGCAAAGCCAACATCGACTTCGTTGGAAGCTTTGGTTTGGATTCGCCGCTTTTTTAGAGGATGTTTTTCTTTTTTCAAAAACCTGGCTTCGTCAACATTGCCGGACACTACTTCAGTTTTTCTTTTCCAAAGAAATTTCTTCACCTGCTTCTTCATTCTCATTCATGCAAGTGGGTGCATATGTCTCAGTGTTCCCTTGTCCTCTTTGCTCCCACTTTCTCCTATTACATCCTCACCACTGAGATTACTCAACGTATCTTCTCTGAGTAATGTAGGAAAGAGTTTAGACAGCCCAAGAAGTTGTATGCTTCTAGTTGCTTTTCGAAGCGTTGAATATCAGCCAACCCAAGTACCGGATCGTTTGGCACATTTAGGTCGTTGTGTTCTGTATCGCTTTAAGTTGATGAAAGCATGGAAAGAAAAGATTTTTTTGACATAGTGACGGGGTTCTACGGGCCCGCCGTTTACCCCACTGTGGCGTCATCAAAACTTTGATCTTCAATATCCTGAGATCTACAAACGCTACCAAGGTCGTTGACTCCTCCTCATTCGATCCCAAATTTGATGCCGCTTCTCATGAGATACAATAGACTTCTCAAACAATTATACTTCAAACACTCAATTTCATACATTTCATATGTTTCACAGTACGTTTTTACTTACGAAAAAAGAAAATACATAAAAAAAATATAAAAATATAAGAAAATATATACCAGGTCAGTCAAAAAAAAGTACCGGTGTTTCACAAAAAATATCTTTCGATTGAATAATTAAGAAAGATAGTTTTTTTTATTTCTGAATAGAGGAATCCCTTACCTATATTTTGGTGTATCACTTTCCTAATTTGGTTGAGTAGAAAAGAAGTTATGGACAAAACACTGAAAGCGGTCCTTGTAAAAATCTTTGAAAAATGGACAAAAAAGCCGAGCAAAATGTCTCAAAACAAGATTTATGTTTTTATTGCGAAACAAAAGAGAATGAAACGTATAAACACTTAAATGTGCTAAAACCTATTTTTCTTCTTCCCAATAGTAAAGTTAAGTAAAAAGGTTCAAACTTTTTTCAACATTTTCTTAAAACTTCATTCACTGAAACTTTTTAGAACTGTCTTGTATAAAATATTGAGAAATGCTGCAACTCACGTACAACAAAGAGTTTGGGTATACATCCAGTTTGCTAGGGTAAATATTATTAAAGAGGTGATTAGGTAAACTGTGTCTTTTCTTACAATCCCCATAGCCTTTTCATTAACATTATCGAATTTAATCAAAAAATCACGCAGGAATTATTTTGTTCGGCTTTTTTGTCCATTTTTTGAAGATTCTTACAAGGACCGCTTCCAGTTTTTTTGTCCATAAAGTTTTTTCTACTCAACCAAATCAGAAGAATGAAACACCAAAAATACTTAACAGATCCCTCTAATCAGAAATAAAAAAGGATATCTGCCATATTTATTCAATCTAAAAATATTTCTTGTGAAACACCGGTACTTTTTTTGACTCACCCGGTATAATATATATAATATATTATTTCAAATTCTAAGTTTATAACATTTTTTAAAGGCAAAATACGAATATTTAAGAAAAAATAAGCTCAGACTAAAATGAACAGATCTGATTGTAGTATTGCAGTTGTTCTATAAAAGGCCAATCTTTCTAAACGACCATTTTTACTTTATAAAGATACATGCATGCACTACTAAGCAATACTATGTTTCTATGTTTGGATAGATTCGTTGGCTATCTTCATAGATTTGGGAAGTTCAATTTGTTTATATTTGAGTACCAAAAGAATAAGAGAAATAAGAGAAATAGAAGTTAATAATTTGTAAATAACAAAAAGCTTTTAAAAATATAAGATTTCGCGCTCCAAAATGTTACATTAATAATAATAATAATTGTATTTCATCCATTTACATGGCTATTCTCCCAATGAATATTAATACCTATATACAATACAATGAATACCTATATAACAAAAACAACAACAATCATAATCGCAAGATGAAATATATAAATAGAAAGCCATATGATGTAAGCATAGCACAGTCGACAAAAAACTAAACATTTTTGCGTTTTGGGTAGTGTAGACCGGTAGAAGCAAATGGTCACAAGAAAAAATCATCTGACAAAGAAGATCTGTTGATGAGGTCTTTTACAGTTTTCATTGTCATCTTCGTTTTCCTCCTGGTTGTGCGAAATCGGGTCATTTGGCAGGTTGTGAGTTACCGAACGATCGAAAGCTGGATACAGGCGATTTAAAGGGAATTTAGCCTTCGATTTTCTTTTCTAATTTTGAGCATGAAATACTATAAAAGGTATCCCAGATGAAAACAATTGCTAAAAAACAACTGAGTTAAATCGCCATTACAGTTTTCTGTTTAAAAAGTCCTGATGTCACAGAGCGAATTTCAATTACAAGATGTCTGACGTTCATTAAAGTTCAACATCTTCCTTCAGACATTCTGAATTCTAGTTTTAAAACAGACATAAGTGATCATGATGAAGATAAAGAAGAATTAAATATTCGAAGAAATGATGATTTACGAAGTGTATTTACTCTGCAGAAAAGCAATGACTTAAATCTTAATGAAAACAAAGATACCGTCATTATCCGAACATGCGCCCTGGGCGCTTTTTAAATTTTTGGCTTTTTTGCATGGGCGCTTCATCGAGGGATGGGATGTGGGGGTCGGAGGGAGCGCTTAATAATACAGAAAGAAAAATAAAATATTTATACTAAGCAATGAGAAAATAATAAAAATACTAGCGTCGCACGCCGCCCATGTTCAGCCTGCGTTGTGTCACCACCTGCTCCAAACTATTGCACTTAAAACCACTGATAAAGGCCGATTTCCATTCAACGCTTATGCCCGCGCGGACGTAGAATTTTCCGAGCGGCCAAACAGCTGCAAATGGAAATCAAAAGACACGATTGGCTGAAATTATCAGCGGACATCGGCGGGCTTAAAAAAAGTTAAAATTTTTTAACTTTATTTTTGCTCGCTGAGCGGACATAACTACGCTTATGAATTAGCCAATACGCATGCGTTCTAAGTCACTGAGCGTGGATTACCTACGTCCGCGCGGATATTTTCCTGAATGGAAATCGGCCTTAAGACTTCCTTTGCTTGGTTTTTATTTACGATTTTAAACCAATCAAATATCAGTTTAACAATACACTCAAAATGCAGAGAGAAAAAACTTTTCAAACTTATTATTAGCTTTTGTTTTACGCGCTCTAACATGGGTGCTGTCAGAAGTAGGTGAAAAAATGGTTTCTCTTAAAAAGATCACACGGGAGGAGAAAAAAATGCACGTGCTAAATGAATGAAGTGAATAAAAAAAAACGTTCGATCAGATTAAAAGAAATCGATTAAAAGAAATTAAGACAACTTTGAGACAAAAGCAAAAAAATATTTTGTTTCATGATACTCTTTTTTTACCTATCGGTTTTTAAACATTTTGATTGTCTGAGACGGGTGAACTTTTTTCCGAGCCGTCAGGCAAGCAGATACACTGGCAAACCGAACATGCTGCCACGTTCTGCCACTGCTGCTTTTTGTCCAAAATGTTTTAGTTTCTTTGTATTTAGTTGATGTATTATTTTCAAAGCCAAGTCAACGGTGGTCATCGGAATATAAAACTAACAATAATAATAAAAACAAAACGTTATTCCTATTGGTTCACCAGCCAAAAAAAGTCACGTTCGATTGGGGCTACAATGTATTTGTTTCGAACTCCCGTCGCACACAAAAAAAGAAATAATTTCGCTCGCAACTAAATCTACCATTTTGCGTGACTTACAAACAAACAAACAAACAAACAAACAGACAGGCAGAGAATCGGCTATTAATATATAGACTAGCCGCCAAGGCGGCGTCGCTCGCCGCCCATGTTCAGCTTGCGTTGTATCACCACCTGCCCCAAATTATTGCACTTAAAACCAGCGATAAGACTTCCTTTGCTGCTGGCTTTATCGCTTAATAAAGCTCGTTTGCACGTGAAGAGAAATACGTTCCTGGTGTTTCAAATCTTGCATGTTCTTAACTCAGCCGTTCATTGTCGCGGTCGCATTTAAAATGTTAGTAGACTTTCTTGCTTCACAATGCATTCCGAACATGAACTTCACGTGGTTTTTATTTACGATTTTAAACCAATCAAATATCAGTTTAACAATACACTCAAAACGCAGAGAGAAAAAACTTTTCAACTTATTATTAGCTTTTGTTTTACGCGCTCTAACATGGGTGCTGTCAGAAGTAGGTGAAAAAATGGCTTTTCTTCTTAAAAAGATCACACGGGAGGAGAAAAAAATGCACGTGCTAAATGAATGAATTGAATAGAAAACGTTCGATCAGATTAAAATAAATTAAACAGGCCCGTAGGAAGCAATTTATTATTGAGGGGGCATAAAATCTGAAGGCGAACAAAAACGCCGTAAGGCGTTTTTGTTTTAAGCTGGGGGCTTGGGGGGCGCTTAGCGCCCCCCAACGGGTCCAGGGCAGAGCCCTGGTGGGGGTACAGGGGGCGAAGCCCCCGTTAGCTGGCGAATTTTCTCAAAATTTTAGATAAAAAGACTATTTTTGAACTATTTTCCAACAACAGATTGAAAAAGTTTAAATAGTTTTAAGAGTTTATATTTAAGAAAAATGTATAGATAAAAATGAGATAAAATGAGAGAAATAATGTACATAAAATGAATGTTTTCAAGTTTGAGTAGATTTACTCTGACAGGCTACTCTTCGTGAAATGTCAGAAGGGGAAAATGTTCCAAAAATTTGGCGTCGGTTATCTTTCCATTCAACAAACTCATTAGCCACCTTGATCAAATCAATCTTATCAGTCCTTTCTTTATGAATATGCATCAACATGATATGATTCAATCGTTTGTTTGTTGTTGTTGCACGAAGGTAGGTTTTTACCCGTCTTAGGGCAGAAAATGAACGCTCACTTACGGCATTTGTTGCGGGCATCACCAACAGTAGCTTGGCTAAAATTACAACCTGAGGCAAGTGGCGTTTTTGAGCGAGACTGAGATTTTGAAGAAACGACACCAATTCACGAGCATTAACGACTGGCTCTTTTGCGTAACATTGAAGATTGATAAGTTGGGAGGCTAAGTCATCCTTTTTGAAGTCGTCCCCGAAGACTTCATGGACAGCATTAAGCTCTGTCGAGAACTGTTCCCCTTTTAATGCTTTAAAGAACACTTCCTGTATGTTTTTATAAACTTCAAAATCAGGCTGATCAAAGCGAGATTTTATAGTTTCTGTTGCAAAATCTACGGCGTCACGGTATATCTGACGATACATATCCTCTGGAGTTTCAGGATGGTGAGTGGTATCGGTATCTCCTTTTGATTTGAAATGGTCATCGATTCTTTTTGGGATTTTTCTCTTTCTAGGAAGGGACGCATCATCAATACCCAAGCGAGTTTGGCTCAATTGGACAAGTCCCCAAAAACCTTCGAATGATTCATCACTACGAATCTTCGCTAATGCTTCCACTGTGTTTGCTGCAGTTGACTGACCTTCAACAGCAGTGCATTCCTTATCTTGTAGTGACTTGGAGAGGTTATCTGTTTGCTTGAGAATGACTTTCCCCAAATGACACCCGAAAATGAACTTGAAATTCTTCATGTAGGACCTTACTCCGATGATCCGCGCTCTCATTTCGGGATCCGTAACACCATTCTCTAATGACCAGTCCCATAAATCAATTAGTTCTTTGTAATTGTCAATCATTGCTTTGCAGGACTCTCCTCGGATGGTCCAACGAGTTGGTGAAAATGCATGGACACTTGGATCTTCGTTTTCACTTAACTCTCGTAATTTTTTCAGCATGGTTTCTCTTTTTGGTGATTTCTTAATCAACTTACATACCTCTTTTATTGTTCCGAAGGTTTCGGAGAGTAATTTGATGGCTTTTATTGAGTCACCGATGGCCAAGTTCAAAGCATGTCCATAGCAGTGGGTAAAGAGGCATTTCGGATTTAATGCCTTGATAACAGTTGCGACCCCATTTTTCTTTCCTGTCATTGCACTTGCCCCGTCATAACACTGGCCTCGAGCGTCTTCCAGCTTCAAACTCATTCTGATAATTATGTCCTTGATTATGTTGACAATAGATTTCGCATCTGTTACTTCCATTCCATGGAGACCTATGAAGTCTTCGTGAATGTTAAGCTCCTCGTCCACCCAGCGAAGACATAAAACTAACTGCTCCAAATTTGAAGCATCACCTGTCTCGTCCACCATGATTGTATAAAACTCTGCTAACTGTATGGATTTGGCGATGTCTCGTAGCATACCAAGTGCCATGATCTCAATCATCTCGTTTTGGATCTCCGGTGATGTGTATTTCATTTGTTTACGCTCCAACCATTCAACAAAGTTTTCATCTTCCTCTGTCCGGAGCATAAGCAATTGCGTGAAATTAGAGTTTATTTCCGACGACGATTCATTTTTCCAATCTCCTCTCAGAGGTATAGCTTGACGAGCCAGAAATCGAACGTTGGATAGCACTTTGAGGAGCATCCTTCGGTTGTTCAGCTGTTCCAGACGAAAAGTGTCAGACAAACAGTCAGCAACATTTTTGCACTCTAACGGGGCCTTTAAAGCGCGTACCTCTGCTTCTTTGTGGGAGTGTGAGTCTGCGTGGGCACTAAAGCCATCTTTGCTGGTGGCTTTCTTCCAATTGGAGAAACCTTTTTTTGTGAAGGCACATTCTTGTTTGGTTGATGAGATGGCATTCAAACGTGTTGCTTTAATGCATGTAAAACAAAATGCTGAATCAGAAGCACGGTCATAATGTAGCCAAGGATATCTTTTAAACCAAGTTTTCGAAAATCGTCTTTTTACACCGCCTATCTCTCTAGGTGGAAATATGATATCCGTAGGTTGGTAAGGCTCATTTAACTGCTCTAACCTTTCAGCTAAAGAGTTTGCCACATCATTGGATTCTAAGGTTGATGTTGACACTGATGTTGCTGGGCAGTCATCACCTTTCGTTGTGCCTCTCGAGGTCGTAGTCGCACTGAAACTGAAAACAGGCATTCAATACAATATTTTGAAAAGATTCTTCATTAGAAAAGATAACATTTGAGTTTATTTGATCATAACAAAATCATAACATCCGAATCATAAAATATGTTAATGTCGTAAATTGTCATAAATTGAAAGCAAACAGCAGGCATTCAATTCAATACAATATTTAGAAAAAAAGATTCTTCGTTAGAAAAGTTAACATCGAGTTTATTTGATCATAAGATATGTAAATGTCGTAAATTTATAAAGTAAACTTACCTTATTTTACTCCAAGAAATTTTGCTTTGTTTTTTATCCATGATACCATAAAACAGAACAGAAGATAATATATGTTTTTCCACACACCAAAATACAAAACAAAAAACAAAAAAACATTCGCATTTTCAAAACAAAACATTCGATTGACTACGTTGCAGTGTCTTCATTTTTTGTCGAACGTAATTAATTACTCTCTCTCTCTCTCTCTATTCGTTATTATTACTAGAGTAGTGTTCACAACACTGGTAAACGATCACTTAAAGTGGGAGTTGCTAAAATAATATAAAATTCACGCATGGAGGCACAATGTTTTTAAACAAGTGCAAATACACTTTAAAAAAGAGACTGTAAGGAAAAAATAAGTATTGAAACGAATTTGAATAGAATCTCTAGAGATCAGGTGCAAATTCAATACGACTGCTTAACAATGAGAGAATCTCGCTAACTTTTTAACCGTATACAACCTGGAAAACTAATCTTTCGGTGATCGATCAGACACGTTCGATAATAAAAAAAAAACAGCAATAAAAAAAATTATTTTTGAAAGATTATTGGGGGGGCAACTGCCCCTGCTGCCCCCCCCGGTTGCTACGGGCCTGTAAAAGAAATCGATTAAAAGAAATTAAGACAACTATTAAGACAAAAGCAAAAAAAATATTTTGTTTCATGATTCTCTTTTTTTATCGGTTTTTAAATATTTTGATTGCTCGAAAAAAAGTTCACCCGTCTCAGACAGTCACGAAAGCGTTAGGATACACTGGCAAACCGAACATGCTGCCACGTTCTGCCACTGCTGCTTTTTGTCCAAAATGTTTAATCAGTTAGTTTCTTTGTATTTAGTTGATGTATTGTTTTCAAAGCCAAGTCAACGGTGGTCCTTGGAATACAAAACTAACAATAATAATAAAAACAAAACGTTATCTCTATTGGTTCACCAGCCAAAAAAAGTCACGTTCGATTGGGGTTGCAGGGTATTTGTTTCGAACTCACGTCGCACACAAAAAAAGAAATAATTTCGCTCACAACTCAATCTACCATTTTGCGTGACAGACAAACAAACAAACAAACAAACAGACGGAGAATCGGCTATTAATATATAGACTAGCCGCCAAGGCGGCGTCGCTCGCCGCCCATGTCCACCTGCTCTGTATCACTGTATCAATAAACGTCAAATCTCCTTATAAACGACTCGTACAACTTGTGTTCAACCAGAAGCAGATTCGAAGTCACAACCTCTGGTAAAACCAATCTTTTATTAGTGTAACAATACACTCAAAACGTAGAGAGAAAAAAATGCAACTTTTTATTAGCTTTTGTTTTAAAAAAGTTACGCGCTCTAACATGGGTGCTATCAAACGTAAGGGGGAAATGGTTTCTCTTCTTAAAAAGATCACACGGGAGGAAAGAAAAAAAGGCACGTGCTAAATGAATAAAGTGAATAAAAAACGTTCGATCTGATTAAAATAGATTAAAAGAAATCGATTAAAACAAATTAAGACAACTATTATGACAAAAGCAAAAAAAAAATATTTTGTATCATGATACTCTTTTTTTACCTATCGGTTTTTAAACATTTTGATTGCTCGAAAAAATGTTCACCCGTCTCAGACAGTCAGGCAAGGATACGTTAGGATACACTGGTAAACCGCACATGCTGCCACGTTCTGCCACTGCTGTTTTATGTCCAAAACGTTTAATCAGTTAGTTTCTTTGTATTTAGTTGATGTATTGTTTTCAAAGCCAAGTCAACGTGGAATATAAAACTAACAATAATAATAAAAGCAAAACGTTATTCCTATTAGTTCATCAGCCAAAAAAAGTCACGTTCGATTGGGATTGCAATGTATTTGCTCTGAACTCACGTCGCTCACAAAGAAAGAAATAATTTCGCTCACAACTCAATCTACCATTTTGCGTGACAGACAAACAAACAGACAGACAGACAGACAGAGAATCGGCTATTAATATATAGACTAGCCGCCAAGGCGGCGTCGCTCGCCGCCCATGTCCACCTGCTCTGTATCACTGTATCAATAAACGTCAAATTTCCTTATAAACGGCTCGTACAACCAGAAGCAGATTCGAAGTCACAACCTCTGGTAAAACCAATCTTTTATCAGTGTAACAATACTCTCAAAACGTATAGAGAGAAAACTTCAACTTTTTATTAACTTTTGTTTAAAAAAAGTTACGCGCTCTAACATGGGTGCTATCAAACGTAAGGGGGAAATGGATTCTCTTCTTAAAAAGATCACACGGGAGGAGAGAAGAAAAGGCACGTGCTAAATGAATAAAGTGAATAAAAAAAAAACGTTCGATCTGAAGCGCATAACAATTAAAATAAGAAATTTAATTATTAAAAGAAAAGCAAAAAAATATTTCGTTTCATGATACTCTTTTTTTACCAATCGGTTTTTAAACATTTTGATTGCTCGAAAAAAAAGTTCACCCGTCTCAGACAGTCAAGGATACGTTAGGATACACTGGCAAACCAAACATGCTGCCACGTTCTGCCACTGCTGCTCTTTGTCCAAAATGTTGAATCAGTTAGTTTCTTTGTATTTAGTTGATGTATTGTTTTCAAAGCCAAGTCAACGTGGAATATAAAACTAACAATAATAATAAAAACGAAACGTTATTCCTATTAGTTCATCAGCCAAAAAAAGTCACGCTCGATTGGGGTTGCAATGTATATGCTTCGAACTCACGTCGCACACAAAAAAAGAAATAATTTCGCTCACAATTCAATCTACCATTTTGCGTGACTTACAAACAAACAAACAAACAAACAAACAGACAGGCAGAGAATCGGCTATTAATATATAGATGCATGGATGAAACTGTATAACTTCAGTATAAAAATAGAGTCCTAGGGGACACACAAAATTAAAGCTTATAGCATTGTCGTCAGCCGGATATTTATGACAAAGATGCTTTCTGACCTCCACCAATCTCGATGTTCTGGTCCTTTATATATACGCTTAATATTGTCAAGTGAACATCTATTGATGAGGTTTTTCTTATACAGTTTTCATTGTCATCTTCGTTTTCCTCCTGGTTGTGCGAAATCGGGTCATTTAGGAAGGTTGTAAGTTGCCGAACGATCAAAAGCGGGACACAGGCGAGGGAATTTAGCCTTCGATTTTCTTTTTTAATTTTGAGCATGAAATACTATAAAAGGTATCCCAAATGAAAAAAATTGCTAAAGAACAACTGACTTATATCGCCATTCTGTTTAAAAAGTCATGATGTCGCAGAGCGAATTTCATTTACAAGATGTCTGAAGTTCATTAAAGTTCAACGTCTTCAGACATTCTGAATTCTAGTTTTGAAACAGACAAAAAGTGATCATGATGAAGATAAAGAAGAATTAAATATTCGTAGAAATGATGATTTACGAAGTGTATTCACTCTGCAGAAAAGCCATCGAAAACGAACCTTAATTATCCGAACATGCGCCCTTTGGTTTTTTTGCATGGGCGCTTATGTTTATACTAAGCAATGAGAAAATAATAAAAATATCAAACTCTATAACTTCAGTATAAAAATAGAGTCTTAGGGGATACACAAAAATAAAGCTTATAATACTGTCGTCAGTAACAATGACATAACAATTTTTTTATAATTGAGTACCATCAATTACAGGGGTTACCAAGCCCCCTACGACACCGCCAACTACCTGTTGACCATTTCCATTTTGAGTTCCTTTCACCACTTCTGTCCAGGCTTTTATCGATCCAGATGGCGTGTATTCATTTTTTATGGCTGATTCAACACCAGTAGTTATTCCGTCCATTGCTGCTCCCCCTGCAATTCCCCCAGCAACCATTCCCCCGGGACCTCCAGCAATACCGACTACGCCACCTACTATTACACCTGTTGTTCTTGAAGCTGATTTCATGGCTTGGTCTCCACCTTCCTTGTCCCCACCAGCATAATGTATCGCACCTTTAACATGGCCGACTACAGGAATCGCATCCGCAAGGTGGTTTGCTACTGAAACGGTTTCCTTTCCCAATGCTTCAGCAGATTTTGCAGTATGAAGGGCCGTATCAACAACAGCTCCATTCAATGCATCAACCTGTCCAAATGTCACACCAGCAGCCACAGCTGTCCCAACCACAGCTGCAGCGGATCCTACAGTTTCAGCAGCATGTCTAACAACTGTTTTCCCAGCTTTGTCTGCGGTAAATTCAGCACATTCTACAACAGCATTATTCAAAGCATCTACTTGGCCAAGTGTTACACCAGCAGCCATTGCGGTTGCGGCTGTAGCAAGCGCCCCTCCAACGGTACTGATTTCATTCCCCATTTCACTGATTAATGCGCATAATAACTAACTGTCTTTAAACCTGAATATTTATAAAGTGTTCTAAAAACGTAAAGCGTGTTCAAGTTTATGGTGATTTATATGGTGATACTTATTCTGTATATTATTTGAAAAGTAAACTAAAATGCACCAATGAGAGCTAGCGGTCGGAAAAGCGATTTCAGATCCTTAGTTAGTCATAATCCGTGTCCCTAGGGCCTAAAATGCCTTTTTCCAAGGCAATCTTAGGTGGTATTTAATATTCATTCTTTTCAAGGAAGTTCCCTTTGATAAACTTTACAAGAAAACAAATAATATATCCCAGACGTGCATTCCATTGTCATGTGAGTATTCTGTACCTTAGTTTTCAAGGGAGTCCCTTTAATAAACTTCCACTTTCTACGCTCCTTGTCCGCCAGCGGAAATTAAAGAGCAAAACGATGATTAAAAAGATCGTGATTTACAGACATAAGTCTAGTGGCCGCTGAGAAAACCGAAAGTAAAAATGGGACCCTTGAAAAAATATACAGTAGCCAGTAAAAGATCACAAAAGTTCTAGTAATTCAAAGTTAAAAATATATACTAGTTTTACTGTATCTACTTTATAAACACTACATTACATGTAGTCAGGATACATTACTCTATCTTAAAGCTCGTTGATGAATACTTAAGCTGAGCTTCAAACAGTTTCAAACAATGATTTGTTTGGTACATGCATACATATAATGTCATACTAAGCCTTCTATACAACACTCAAGAAAAGAGAAAGATTGATTGCATAGCCGTCAAAATAAGTACACAAAATCATAGAATCGCCATTAATTTATAACACGGGCATAAGAAAACGCCAGATAAGATCCTTAGTAACCAAACACTGCAAATATAAATATACTAGCTCTAAAAACAAAACATGACAATGTTAAGACAGCAGGCAAATTCGTTGAAAAACCACTGCGAAGGAGTGCATTTCTATAGAAATATACACACTATTTCAATAAAAATGCTCTTTGTTGCAGTGACTTTTGATAATTTTGCCAGCTGGGAAGACACTGGCACAACCGGTGTATCTGTTTTGTCCTTTTGTTCGTAACGAATTTGAAAACAATATCAACTCAAGATGAGTAAAGTGTCAATTGGTAATCAAGAACACAAGAACATTAATCTAGTCCATCAATAACGTAACACAATTATTAAATCGTCAATTGGTAATCATGAACACAAGAATGTTAATAGTCTACTGGTAAGTTAGCATAACTAAACCGAATATTAAAATTAATCTCAACCGAGATCATATTCTCCACTACGAGCCCACATAGGAGGTTGACGGATTCTTATGGGACGTGGGAATGTCATCAACACTGTTTACATCAACGTTAAGGTTGGAAAGGAAATTAAAACAAAAAAGAAAAAAGTTGTTATCGCTATAACAGCTTTCTGTTTAAAAAATCATGACGTCACGGAGCGAATTTCATTTGCAAGATGTCTGACGTTCATTAAAGTTCAACGTCTTCAGACATTCTGATCAAAACTGACGTAAGTGATCATGCATCTTTATGAAAATAAAGACACATGTTTTCCACAAGGGATCATCGAACAACTTAAAATAGAATTATAGGGAACGGGTCAGAAACAGTTTTCAAATATCAGTGTAAAATACGGTGGACAAACTGACAGCGTGTGCAAGCTTAGTCAAAAGAAAAAGAGCTCTTTTTCTTGTGACGATGCTGAAACTAAAGATTAAATTTCCTTGATGTAACATTCTTTATGTAAATATAGCTATAATAACCAAAAAAACTTCAGCTGACCATTCAAAAATAATTTAGCTAAACATTTGATAAGGTTAAACCTCTTATTACGAATAATGTCTGTATAGCACAGCAACAATGATTCAAGAGAAAAAATAACACTCATACTACAGCTAAACAATTTTTTTTATATCACGAAAAAAAACAAGAACTTTCATCAACAAAAAAAAATCTTTTAGTTTATGCAAAGCCAACAAAAAGAGCGATCGATCGCGCTGTGACATCAAAAAAAATTGTACGATCTCCATCGCAGTGTTCTTTTGCATGCAGCAATGGCGAGCATAATTATTATTTAAGATAATTTTTAATGGTCACAAAAGATTAACGAGACCTGCAGCTAATATAAAAAATTTTTCGATAAAGGCAGAGGCGTAGTTAGGGTCAGTCAAAAAAACCTGGAGGAGTTCAACATTATGATATTTCTTTTCAGTCTTAAGTGTCGATTAGGTTACTTGCACGCTTTCCTTTTCTATCCTAAATGACTTAACTCTCCTCCACAAATTTTGACTGACCTCTGGGTACGCCTCTGAAAGGATTCCACAAAATTAACGCTGATCACAACGGGATGATTCCTCATGAAAGAAAGTAGCTTTCTGACCGTGATAGCCATTATAGTTCCAAAGATGTCAGCATATAGACTTTTTCATGAATGAGACGTTGTTTGTAGTGATGTAATTCATGAAAAGGTCTATTACGAACTCATTTAAAACAACTGACTTAATTTTCATAAAATTATCACATCAGAACGAGGCAGTGCAGGATAGTTTGGCAAAATTTCGACGTTTAAAAAGACTTCGATAAACGTCAAACGTCAGATCATTGCAAAACATATTTCGATTGGATAAAACAAAGATGAAACTAATTTTATTCGGAAAATCCAAAGCATACAGCATGCTTTCGTTGGAGGCTCGTATAACAGTGAACGACAAGCGGAATCATTTGATATTTCGATGAGCTGGATCGCCGAAAATGTATCTACGAAGCTTCGAATACGTCGCAACAAAATATTCACAAAAATGAGTCCGCCATCTTTGATGGCGAATTTGGACCGACTCAAAAACTACTCCATGAAGGGGTAAAAAATGACCAGACAACCAACCAGCATATTAATCCACTTTTTGGAGCCATATAGTGGGAGCGTATGTTTTGGAAAAGAATTTCTCTCTCCAATATTCGGAATGCTACATTCAGGAGACTTCATGCGTCCAAAAAAGAACAACAACAAGAGATTACCAGAAACATTTCTTATATCCAAAAAAATCGATGTTATAAAAAAAAACAAACGAACAAAACAAAAACAAAACATAAAACAAAACGTTCTTCTCTGATGCGATGAAAGAAAAACACGAATCACAAGTGAACTCATTCTCTAAGGTTCTTTCAAAAAGCATTTTAGAAATTTCACATAAATTATATTATCAATTGCATATTTTTTTCTTCGAATTCAAAAGAAATGAAAAAAAACCTGAAAAACTCCCACAAAATCAACATTCTTATGAACACAAGAAACAGAAAATTACAAAATATCGCGTGGTTAATGCGTCACGTCTGTGTGCGTCACATCACGCATGAGTTGCAGTGTAACAATCTAGGTGAAAAAAAAAAGATTCACGTACCTAAGGCGACAGAAAAAATAGATTCGTTAGAGCATGGAACAAAATCGGTTTTAATGAGTAATTTTCACGATTTTCGCAATGGAGCGTTTCATAATTCACAATAATAGCCTCAATAGTTAAACAACAAAATTGTGTTTTCAGAAATGAATTTCGTGAAACGAGATGAAGGTTTTCGATGTAAACCAGTGGAAAAAATTTGTTGAAAAACCACTACGAAGGAGTTCACTTCTATAGAAATATACACATTATTTCAATAAAAATGCTAATCGTCGCAGTAACTTTTTTTTCGATTTTGCCCACTGGGATGAGACGCAAATTAAAATTTATGAGGAAAAAAAGATGTCTTTCCGAGATTCTTCGTCACAAAGTCTAGACTACGATCTAAAGAAACTAGCCTTACTTCATTTACATCCCTGGACCGGAAAGTGATTTGTCCATAAATCTCCTCTTTACAAAACACATCCACCACTAAAGATACGAGTGAAGTTAAGTTGAGTTTATAACAGGTTGTCTGTATCTCAGATCGACAACCTGAACAAAGATCTTTATATATGACATCCTGCGAAGTCTTACCTTAGAAGGCTTATTGGTTTGAGGGTCGTAAACTTTTTCGATTATTCGCTGCCCCAACTCTTGTCTCATCTGCGTCAAGTATGCTTTGCATTGATCTACAAATAGGACAATAACGTTAATCAGTCGTGTTAATATTTTTTTTTTTTTTTAAATCACTCACCCCACTCAAGGCCGAAGCCACTACAAGGAGTGGGGTTACATATTCCGGATGTACCTATCCTAGCTTTCATTTTCCCCGAAATACATCAGGGAATCGAGCTAGTTGCAGTACCTCCAGGAGTCGTGACTTTTTCGACACCCGACTTCAGCGGGGTTTGAACCCTCAATATTGGGTTCCAAGCTCAACGCTTTAACCACTAAGCCACTACTGCTTTATGTAAAAGTATAGACCATTCCCTCCTTTAACATAAGGGTCATGCTGAATTTCTCATTGAGAATTCTCATTGAGATTTCTTGGTGTAGCCCTAACTTGTTAACTTGTCGGCTTCATGATGAAAAAAACATAACAAAAAAAATATACGAAAAATAAAACATACCCCCTTCATTTCGATCTTGGGGTTTGCCATACAAAGCATTTAATGGAAACTTTGCATCTCCAGGAATGTCAAAACTAACAATGGCAAGGGTTGCCATCTCCTTCTTGGCTTCTTCTTTCGATCCAATCTACAAAAACAAAGTAGGGAATAATCAAAGTGAATGACGGTTGCTTCTCTAAAAAAACACACCCTTCTCACCGGGTAAATTTGTCGGAAAAAAAAACACAACAAAAACGGTCAAGCAGTATACATTAGAAAAGCACACAAATGAACACTTCTTTAATGAAATCCACTTCATTGCAGTGATTATGTCTACTGGGTTCATTCATAAACTGAACACTCTGAAGAGTCTGATCGATAAAAGGCTTTATTAGAATATAAGACATTTTTGGTTTCCTGCACTAATTGTTATACAGAACTTCAGTCCTATCTATTGTCTAAAAATTTATGTTTTGAGGTTTATTCAAATGTGTTATACTGGTGTGTCCAAAATGCTCATCATCTTGGACATCAAAGTGCTACATTCTTTTTATAAAATTTGCATTTGCATATATTAACCATGCTGAGTACGATTTCTTATGAGAACCTCAGTGCTCGATGACTTTCCCTTGTTACTTTAACCCTTTTCAACATGAAATGAAGTTCCTGTTGTTAATGATAAACTTAACTTACCTTTTGAAGTTTTTTCAAGCATTCTGTAACATACAAGGTTAAATAAATCAACACACGGTCAGCTGGACTCTAAAGAGAAAGCAAAAGTTGAATGCACACAAAAATGAAAATTTTTCAGACAAGACCTCGAAAATTTTGAATTTGCATTTTTGGAAAAACAAAAGTTAATAATTTCGAAACGTTAGTCCAGAATCTTTGGATCACACATATTCAAGTTTTCATAAAAAATAAGCATTAGTCTTACATCAAATGGAACGCAAAAAACTTTGATATTTTCACATGAAAAATGTGTCGTTTGAAAGCGAATTAGAGCGGAAAAAATTGTAAGACTAATGATTGCTATCAAACTTAAATCTGATGAATCTAATAACATTCCACTCTAAGTCACCTTTATTTCATAATTCTTGAAAAAGACATTTGCTTTGAAGTATTGTATTGTTTCGTCTATTATATCAGGTTTACCGTCTATAAAAACAAAACAGTATAACTCAAAGCCAACTGGAGGCGAGATTACAAACCTTCAAAAAATAAAATTTTAAATAAGCTCACCTCCTGGTGGAGCAGGCCCTTTGAATTTTGTGTTTATCGGCAGTAATGCCATCTTACACACTTGCGTAGGTGCATTTAATCCAGAGTGGTAAGCCTAAACAAATTGGAAGTTTTTCGAAAACAAAATGATTTGAACACAATAAACAATGAACCAACTGGGACCAAACAGAGGCTAGAAAAAGGACCAAGCAGGACCAGAAACAGCCTATCCTATGTCAGACTTTCCTTTGTCCTTCCCTGACTTTTAAAAGACATTTCCTAACATACACTGACTTTCCCTGACTTAATAGGAAAAGCTATTTTTCATCCTGACTTTCTTTGACTGCACAAACCCTGCTATAACACCACTGAGGTTCAACATGATCATAAAATCCTCAAATTCAGTCAATCAATACAATTCTGGCAATAAATAAGTTCTGTCTAAAACCTATTGATAGGCAATGTATTATCAAATTATAATATTTCCCAAATTAATACAGGCATAGCATATTATGCACATTTTAGGAAAATTGGTGGGCCTTGACATACAAAGTTCCAAAACCAACAGGGCACAGTTTGCAGAAGATTTCCAAGAACACAAAATTTGATGATATATTTCCCCAAGTGAAATATATTAAAACCATGTTGATTCAAGATATAAAACAAAATTTGGAATATGTGAATATGCAAACATATCAGTGAATCAGTGGTGTTCATACGCTTGTGGTTTTTGAAGGTTACTTTTTCCTTTTTCTCTGGATCAAAAAAATAATTTGAAAGCAAAGACAAATATGGACCAAAACATTTTAAGCCAGAGTTCCACTTCTATGGATCAGGCTGGATTGGATCAGAAAATCCAATGTGATCTGCTAAGCTTGATTCCAGTTAAATTAGGTTTTCGTATACAAAAATGGTGACTGTCAACATTCAAGCTCATCGTGCACTTTTGGTGTTCTTAATAATATGGAAGCCCAAGCAGAGAAAAAAACAGCAATTTTTACAAGAAAGGTTTTGAGTTTGATAGTTGTTCAAAGACAGGAAATGAAAAAGAGAATTGCGTTCATAGTGGCTGAGCACTTTCAACTTATACTGTCTGCCTTTTTGTTTACATTTACACTACATATCTACCATAATGACTTGAATTGTTTTTATCGTACAAGAAAATTTAGGTTCGGGCTGTTTTTATTTTTGGAACAATGCTTTCAAATGGAGTTTGTTCTTATTTTGTTTTTATTATTTGGCCAAATCAGATGGGTTCATTTGACAAGATCAAGTGTATATGGTAGGCATCATCAAAATTTCTCCCACCAAGAGCAATTTTTTGAGTCCATTTTTGCAATGCTTCAATGTCCCTGAAGTAAATCCTTTATATATGTATTGCGTCATTGCCTCACCCATCCCAATTTCTGTTTTAAAATTTTGTACTGACTTTCATGAGTATTGATCGAGTCGAAGTTTGTTCTTTATTTATACGTTCACAGTGCATAGGGAATTATAGTGCAATGTAACAAAGGCAGAAAGTGAAACCACTGCATTGTAAACCCAATAGAGCACATCCTTGATTTAAATTTTCATGAATATAAATGTAAGGCTACCGTATTTGCCGGTGTATAAGTCGATATTTTTTTACGTTAATTTAGTGCTTAAAGTCAGGTGTCGACTTATACATCAGGTCAATTTCATCATCATTATTTTTATCATTATCGTTAAACTTAAAATCGTTAAAAAATCATTCTTGCAATTGTTTTACACTCACCCTCTGTAATCTGATCTTAATCAATTAAGCAAACAATGAATGAATTATTGCGCACCTGTTCGGTGTGCAGGTAAAAGAAAATGCAAAATTAATGTCTCAGCAAAAATTGACCAAATATGGTCATTTTAAATAATTCGTAAAAGACAAGGAAACTAATGTAGTTTTGTGTATAACGCTGTCAATATAATTATTATGCATTGAAATGTATTTAGTTGTAGAAAGTGATAAACAAAATCATACATAACATAACAAATTACACGAAATAACTCAACGCAGATGTTCACTCTTTTCACGCTGGTGTGAGTTCATGTAGATTACTTCTGCAAATTATTGATAAAATGGATGCATGACAAGTTTAGAAAACCAGCTTTCTTTGCCGCGAAAAAATTATACACTTTCCACATTTGATCAGATGAAAGATGATCAAGTTTAGGTTCGACTTATACACCAGGCTTAAACAATCTACCAACTATTTGAACTTTCATATTCACTGTTCGACTTATACACAAAGTCGACCTTACACCGGTAAATATGGTAGTCAATTTAGCAACTAACTCTATTCCATCTTTCAAAATGATATTTACAAATACAACAGAGTTTAAAGAATTAAAGTCATAATTCTTTATGGCTTTTAGAGATTTTTAATTTTTAAATTATTATAGGCACATAAACATTCAATTTATGCAGTACATACCGTATTTCCTCTAATAAACGCCGCGGCGTTTATTACAAATTCAAGGTTTTGGATGCGGCGTTTAATAGAGGGAGGCGTTCATTAGAGGGCGGCGTTTATTACAAAATGAAAAATTGGACAGAAGCAAACTTAAACAATAATGTTTCCTTATCCTTAAAAAGGTTAGAAAAGATTGTGTGAAAATGTTTTACACAAAAGATATGTTGACGAAAATGTCAAAGAAGAGCAATATCACTGTCGCCGTTCTCTTGTATGAGATGAAACTTTTTTATAATTCTTGTTTAACCTGTTTTCTAATAAACGCCGCTTCTCAAGATGCGGCGTTTAATCGAGGGAGGCGTTTATTAGAGGGTGGCGTTTACTACAAACGTTCGGCTATAAGTGCGGCGTTTAATAGAGGGCGGCGTTTATCAGAGGGCGGCGTTTATTAGAGGAAATACGGTATTTATGATAGTAGCTAATATTTATCGACATAACTTTATACAGATACCGTAAAATGGGGTGACTGGAAACAGCGTCGAAAAAACGTTATTTCTCATGAAATAATGACTGAAACTCGGAACATAAATAATGACTGAAACTTCGGAGACTATCTAGCGCAACATTTGATGGAAAACGTTTTTCAATCAAGCAAGTTCTTCGGAAGCTGAAGATGAAAAAAGTGCCGAAAATCAGTAATGATTTAAAACAGCACGTCACGGCGATATAGCATATTGCCAAATATTACATTTTTTTACATTTGTAAAATAGAACGGCCAAAGGGAGTAATTCCAGAATTTTATCGAAAAATATTTAAAATTGAAAGAAATATATGCCATTAAAATGTTTCGTTTTTTCACTCAATACACTTTGTCTCTTCGATTAAATATTCTTGTCAATTGATGCAATCGAATCATTGATGTGTGATAAAGTTCAGTCGATGGAGTTTCAAAGGTGATATAAGTCATCAGGTAATTATCATAAACTCAATCAATATAAAGGGTTAATATCTAAGAATGGAACCTCAATAGACTCGTTTTAGTACCATAACTGAATACTAAATAGAATTCTGAACAAATCAGTGTTGCAATTTATCCTCTGTTCAAGGCTATAGGAACACCAACCATACTTATTGTAGAATTGGCAATAGACAAAATCCATACATATCATATGCATTGACGCAATAAATTTGCATAATCCAGATGAAATGATGAAGTGCTTGCACGGAAAAAACTAAGACGATGGATCAATTTCTAAGTGACATCTGTATCGAAATGGAAAAGGAAATATATCCTAAACTAAGAGAAGCACGAGAAAGAAAGTTGGGTACTCTGAAAAGATGCAATTAGAATTTTATCATATATATTCAATTTACAAGTTTTCAGTAAGTACGGTCATATAAACTAGCTATAAATTCAAATTTATCTTACATGCATTCGATATTGTTTCTGAAACAATTATATATGTTATCACACGCTTAATGATTTTAATGGCTTCAGAACTTATTTTTTACAATCTTTTACCATTCTGAAATTTTGAGTTTTCAAAATTTACTAACACTATCACTACTAAGTCAAAAAGCATTTAATTGATTCACTTCAACGTTTGTTGAATGCACCTGAAATGCAAAAACGTTTCAAATGCGTTTATCTAGCATTTATGATGAATGCTTATTTTTGGACAAAACTTTCAAGCGTGTTAAATGCATTGATCATCAACGCTGATGAACGTATGTATAACCTTGTTTAATGGATCATCAACGCCATAGAACACTTAACCGTTGATGATCCGTTTATGTGAAACAGAACAAAAACGTTTTGGAGACTTTTAGTCTCTAATCAACGCTTTTAAAACGCTTGTTGTGAGAATTTCCTCATATTCGAATTTAAAACATCTATAATTAGTATTCGAATGAAGATGACGTATGTTTAAAAATCTCTATTATAATGTTTTTAAGATTTTGAATTTGTTTCGAAAGTTTTTAAATTTTCGTATCATAAGTCAAAGAATATCATAATTATTGATCAATTTGTAGCATATGATAAAAACATTGTTAGATTTTTTCGGATATCCGAATACTGAAATGGGAGATCGAAGATTGGGCATTGTTAGCATAACGTAATAGGAGAGAAAACCAGTTTTCAGAATCACGTTATTCTCCAAACGTGCGTCTCTGAACGATACGGGTTTCATCGGAAACTTTTTAAAGTCTGTATGACTAGTAAAAATGAAAGTCACATTTGTTTGAAGTTAAACTTTGTAAAAAAGTTTTACCCGGGTTACTAGTTTAATAGAATAAACTTAAAGATACGTAGGTAAAGCTGTCCTTACTGAAAAGAATGAGAGAGTTTTTGACGATACCGTTATGTATCGAATATAACGAATACACAGGTGAAACTATTAGGTCTCTATTCTCTCACGTTTATGATGATCTTGTTTTCAAAACAAAGAAATATTGTTACTTTTTTCACTTTCTGTTGAAAATTCGAAAATTATGATCGCATAAAATTAAGGCCTCTCTTACACGACAGTGATTTTAGCACTTTCGAATTCATCAAAAAGATTTTTGAAGATAATTCTGTTTTTATTTCACCAAGTTCATAAATAAAATACAATGTGATGCAAACCACACATAAAACTCCACATTAAAATCTTGAAAAGCTTTGTGAAAAATTCCAGCGATAGTAGAAATCATTCAAAATCAAATTATTGATATTTTTCAGAAAACGTTAAGAAACAAAGATTCAAAAGACACATTTAAGTAATCGCAAGCAGAGGTATCAAAAAAGCAACTTCACAAATAGTTAAAACGATTCCTTGTATAAATCAAAATGTTGCTTAACCCTTTCGAAGTTGTGTCATGGAAACATACCAGGTAATAATCAAAAGCTTAAAGCGAAAGATAAAACTTTCCCATCATATTCATTCATTTATTATCGGTAACTTATTTCTCTCTGTTTCAGTTAATGGATTGGGTCGTTTACTGTACCATGTCGGATAAATTTAAAAGCAGTTTAGATCCTCAGAATAAAATTTGTGACGGCGTAAAAAAAAACATCGCACGCGACGGAGAAGTTTCGACATTGGACAGTAAGCAACACCTAGCAAATAAGCGTCGAAATGAGTGGCAACATGAGTTTACAACGAGTGAGTTGCAGTTGCTCAAAGATTGTTTGGATCTCACTGCACATCATCGCTGCACTGAACTTAAGTCGCTTACAAATGATAACGAATTTGGCGAAGAAGATACGTATACTCCTGGTACTTTCGTTGAAATTGGAGATGAAGGCTTCGGTTGTATTTGTTCGATATTCAGGTACATCAGAAAAATGTTTTATAAAGATACTTTTACTGTATTACTGGATAACTCTTCTTTATCCCATACTTTGCAGGTGTTACGAAAAGGGAGAAGCACAAATCCTTTTGAAAGTGGATATGGTGACAGTTGCAACAGATTTGGAATCGGGACTCCGTTACACACTTGTTGATAGTGTAAAGCAAAAGGCTATGTTAAAAATGGCACGAATTACTAGCAGCGTAATTACTGCGGTGGAGAACGACATCGTATGGCTGATATCGGTTAAGCCTGATCTAAATTTCACCTGGATGGATGAACATGTCAAATTGCTGATCAGAGATTGATTGATTCTCTTGTCTCTTTTCTTAAGCGCTATTTCCACGACCACTTTTGATCGAAATATTTCAACGAAGAAAAAAATTGAGCATGCACATTAAATATTTTCTGGTTTTCGAGCGAAAAATTTCTTTTCTATACTGTCCGAATATGAGTTAAAATAATTTCAACTCCCTGTCGAAATCCCTTTGCGAAAAAACATTCGTCCAATCACAATCGTGCAAAATGTGCTGAATGTGCTGTATTAAATTGAACTATAGAATGACAATCCTGTCGAACAATTTAGAAAAAAGAATTATAATAGACGGTTTCTACTTGTGGTTGCTTTCGAACTAACTTCTGTATCTTTAATCTCCTACTGCATATGAAAACCAGCTAATTAAGTTCAACTTTTTTTATGTGGAATTCTATGATCGAAATATTTCTAGCAGAAATTGTTCTCCTCTAAAATTTTGGCTCGAAAAAGTTCGATCAAACATGGCCGTGGAAATAGCGCTTTATACACAACATGTAGTTCGCAATCTTTTTATAGCGTTTCTGATTTGATTGAAATAAATAAAATCGTTCATATAATAAGGAAACAAAAGGCATGAAAATGAAAGAAAATGTCTGCACATAGTTGGGTATCGCTCTCTGAATGATTTTTAACCTAATGTGTGTAATTTACGCATGATCTCTGCTTTACCAGAATATCACTGTCTCTACATTTCCTTGAATGATTGTAATTTGTAAGAATATAACTCTGTGAAGGTTTTTGAAAATCATGTTTGTTTTTTACCTTCTGGCAATTCTCCGTAATTTCACATTCGCTAATTAGCGCTCATTCGCTAAAATTAGATTGCATTGAATTCGTGTTCATCTATTTTCGCAAAATTTTACTGACGCAAAAAAATCGGGTAAGATATTGTCATCACAAGCTTTAATTGATAGGTCATTGTGACGAAACGGTCTGTGAATAGAATAAAATGAAATAAATCTAAATAAATGGTTACTAAATAATAAATTGCATTCAGAGAAAAATAACATTCAATCTTCAAACAATTAAGGAAGTCTATTTTTTCGCAGTTCTAAACAGAATTTCAACTGAAACTTTAAAAATTTAATTTAATTCTATGGTTTCGTGACAACTAACTAGAGATTGTTCGATTCTTGTACTATAAGCGTTTTAAAAGCGTTGATTAGAGATGAGACGTTTTTGTTCTGTTTCACATAAACGGATCATCAACGGTTAAGTGTTCTATGGCGTTGATGATCCATTGAACAAGGTTATACATACGTTCATCAGCGTTGATGATCAATGCATTTAACACGCTTGAAAGTTTTGTCCAAAAATAAGCATTCATCATAAATGCTAGATAAACGCATTTGAAACGTTTTTGCATTTCAGGTGCATTCAACAAACGTTGAAGTGAATCAATTAAATGCTTTTTGACTTAGTAGTGTATCCATCACTTAATAAAAATGAAACTAGCATTAACAAATTATTTAATTTATGTTTTATACGCAAATAATCGTAGATCACACGTTTTCTGTTTCAGCGCTCTATAAAACTACATTTTTGTGCAAACAGCACTGTTTCAAGTCACCCCGCACGATAAATTTCAGGTGTACTTTGTGAAGCAATAACTTGAGATGATATGCATCAATTAGTTTGAACACTTCGTTACTAAAAAAGACAAAAGATGAATGGACTTTTTTTCAAGATTTCACAGTAATTACTTTCTTAGGTTAAAAGTTATGAGCAAATCTTTTTCAAAAAGTTTGTTTCAAGTCACCCCGTTTTATGGTATGGTTAGTATTAGATAGTGTTTGATTGATTAATGCACACATTCAAATTTTATTACAATCATAATTGTGTTAATAATTTCATGTTTTTTAAATCTGCTCAGGGAAACAGAATTTAAAGACCGTGAAGAGACTTCTGAAATAATTTTGTGAATTCTATCATCCCTTAAAATATAATTTGAATCCCTTTAATCAGGAATTGCTTGGATTGGAACGTTAATTGAACCAAACAGAGTTTTGACTCCTGAAGCATTCGCTTATTGTTCCATAATACATTCTGATGTCGTTGCATTACGTTTGATTGCGTTTGAATATCAAACAGATCGAGTAGTCATACGTACAAAAAACACACACGCTGAACACAATTTTTGTGCTTTTTTTGTTTGTCACGTATGTCTGAATGTGCGAGAAATCATGTATTAGAGAAAATTACTTAAGGAAGCTGTTATACTGGTTCAAAGAAAATCTAATATATAAAATAAATATTCTTTACCGGCATATCTCCTCTTTCAATCCTCAATTAGTCCCCTATAAAAATGCCCTTCCCTTGCCTTGCTCTTTTCGAAAGTATTTTGTTTACGACATTCTTTGTCAAGTTACCTTCTAAGTTATTCTCCCTTATCCCAACAAGTTGTCCGAAATGTTAATTTTAGAATGATAGGCAAACTGTGGTTGCTTTCATCGGTTCTGGTAATTCACCAGCATCGAGTCACTGAAAGTGAAAGAAGTTCCAGATAAAAATCCAGTGAAACACTTGAGCGCATGAATAGTTAGTTAGCATTAATTATTTTCATAATAATATTTATAATTGAGATTTTGTTGTTATTTTGCCATGGTCTTTAGATTCAGCTTGGTTCTACAGAATTCCATAAGTGAAAAGAGGTGGTATTTTTAATGATCGTAAGATCATTTTTGTGACAGAGTCTATGCCAAGGATATTATATAGCAAGTTAAAGGAATGGTCCAGTGAAATTTTAATAGAGATATTTGAATTCTACATACAAAAATTAGCTAGAGAAAAGTATTTTCACTTTTTCAAATGTTTTGTTTCATGAGTAATTAACGGTTATAAATAAGATTTTTATGCCGACTTCAATTTCCAGAGTAATTAATGTGTGACGTCATTGGCGAGACAGCTGCATTAAATAAGCTTTGAAATCATACGTGAAAATTTTTTTCTTTCCCATATTTGATTGGAAATTTAAGAAAATAGTTAGAAATAGTTAAAAGAAAAGAATATTTTGCTAAGTTTATATAAGTTTATACTGTGCTGCCGTGGTGGACTGCAAAAGTATAACAAGTCCCGATGTAAAGGTGTAAGGGTGATGTTTCATTTTACAAATTTCCTAACAATAAAATATTGAGAAAAGCTTGGTTAACGAACCATAAAAGGAAAAACCTACCAAAATTGAAAACGTGGGAGTGTGTCATTTATTTACACTTACGGAAGATTGTTTTGAACGAGATTTGAAGGTAAGCGTCAAAAAATCATAACATCGACAGTGAAAGAAATATTTTTTAAAAAATGTTTCCGCAATTATAATTGAATCATTAATATAAGAATTACTGAGGATGCTTTACGTGGTATAATTGGCAAAACGTAAACATTAAAAAGTGTTGAACACCTGACACCTTTACATGAATATGAGTAGTAATGGTGGAAAAAAAGTGAATAATAACAAAGAGATGAAGTTAATCCTCGACAAGAATTTTCTTACGTGTCACAAGAAATACGATAAAGTAATAATAAGTAAACTAAAGGAAAGTAAAACAAAGTAAAATCGAAAGAAAACTAAATATTTCAAAGAAAAATTTAAATAAAAAATGTACCTTCGAATTTTTCAAAACTTATAGTAGATTCCTCAAAATAGTACAAGCCTTAAAAACTTCGAAAAACTCATCTACATTACCGTTGCAAAGTTCTTCGTTTTCATCTAATGATTCGTCTTCATTTTGAGACGATAAAACATTTTCCTCATCATTAAATGCAGACATTTTCAAAAATATACATCATGTTTACTGATATATGTAAATGCTAATGTGTCGCCAATGACGTCACAAATTAAAGATGTCCATAAGGTCCGCAATTAATAAGAACTTTGATGGAAAATTCTAAGGGAAATAAGGGTCCAAAATCGATAAAATCGACTTTTTCCCGCCAGTCTAAATGTACTGAATCATTTTATGGCATTTTTGAAAAAACGAAATTTTCATTGGACCATTCCTTTAAAAATCGAGTTAAATTGCTTTTCCGATTAAGTGATTATTTGAAGCTAAAAACCGATTAATAAAAATCGATTTTTTGTGAATTTAAATCACTGTTCTAATAAATCACTTTTTCTCCGATTCTAATGAATCACTTTTTTGATTGTGAATCACTTTTTCCGATTTTTTAAGGAACCACTCTTTAAATTCGATGTCACTATAATAAAAAAGTGTTTGATTGACATTCTGAACACTTGCACTTGTTTTATTTGAGCACTCACCACCATTGTTACAGGGCAACCAAGCTATGTAGAACGGTGAAGAAGAAAAAAGAGTACCGTCAATCTTCCAAACTTCGGACATCCTTCCAAACTTCGACCACACTAATAAAACAGACCTGTCTGGTAAACGAAATGTACTGATCACTCAACCAAGTCACAAAAAATACTAAAATGTTAGATGAAGGAGATAAAAGATGTTGAAACGCAATAAGTAAGCGTGAAGTGTAATAAATGTGAAGCACAATAAGCATGAAGAAAAAAGTGATTTTCGATATTAGATCCATTGTTTAGATAGCGCCTTAAATCAGGGACCTAATTATAATTCACATCATTATATAACAGTTCTGCATTATTGCGTGCAACATTGCTTTCAAGCGTACAGTCAACTAATTCAAATGTTTGATTTTTGTGAAGTTTTAGATCTTGTTTAATTGACAGTGCAGTATGGATTATTATTGATGTGGTTTGTATTTTGTGGATATGTTTTTTTTTTATCTTCGAAGTTTGGAAGGATGTCCCAAGTTTGGAAGTCGAAGAAGTTTGGCGGTACTCACTTTTTTGATACGTTTCTTATAAGGCTCCTATTATGGACATCATCTTCCATCTTATGATGATAAAAAATAATAAAAAACATATACTTTTATTACAACGAAAGTGAATTGTGCATAGTGAATCGCCACCGAAAAGTGGAAAACAGAGCCTTTAGTGCCCTCAATCAGAAAAGTCTTGAGAATGAGGCTGATATTTTGTGAAAAACAAAGGACAAAATCGGAATGCTAACAGAGGCTTGTGTGTTTATGACACAAATTCGTTATTACTCTTCACACGTAAGATGATTTTTTTTAAACTTGAACTCAGGCAAAGTTACTTGTTTTGATGATTACAGCAGATATGAAATCTTTTGTGAAAAAATAAAAAAAACTTGTTTGTTTTTAGGGCTCAGCGTACGTTTCAAAAGTGAACATTTTTTTTCAAATTTTTTTTGACAGAGTAATCATTAGGTTACTATTACACTACATTTGAATTTATAGGGAAAATATAACTTTTTCAGAAGGTTATGGGCATTTCTTGTTATTCAACATTTCTAAGTTATGATAACCTTTAAGACAATTTGTTATACTCAAAAGGCATTAACAGCTCACTTTTTGAATTTATTAAAGGTTGTCGTATTGACTTACATGGTGAAAAAATGAATACTGTTTTACCTTCTTTGAGCTCCATCTTCCCAGCAAATGGCTCATTTCCTTTAAAACTTTGCACAGCAGTAGATCAAAGCCTGTTAACGAAAAGTGCGCCCATGATTTGAGAAACAATTGCTGATTGGCTCAAAATCCATGATTGTGTCAAACTGTCTATAGTGCAGAAGTATGGAAAAAACAAAAAAACTGTTTTTCTCCTGAACAAAACTATTAATTGAGATTCGTGGACGCACTTCATTTCCACTGATTTTGAGAAATCACCACAACCAAAAAAATATTCAAAAAACCTTTTTCTTCCGGAGTTGGAGCTCAGAAAGTGATCGTTTTTGCAGACTAATTTCTTCCTTAATATTATGTAAATATTTTATACGCAGTTGGAGAGAAAATATAATTGCTCTAGGCAAATTCACGAAATGTATGTCCGGAGTCAGGAAGGCTGTCCAGAGTTAGTAGACACATTGAAAATAAAAATATTCAATAGATTGATAGAACACAATGTCATTGTATAGTCAATCAAACTTGAAGTTCAAGGGGAAACATCTTATTATATTAATCGTGTAGTGTGCATACCACTTTTATTTTAGAGAGTGATATATTTTTTGAATTTACGGTCAAGTTCTTCTTATGTGGGCATAAAACCACGTAGAGGTGACTTTTTTCACGATTATTCCAAAAGCATGTGGCATTTGACGTCATTTTTTTTTATGATCATGGAGAATCATTGCATTGCATCCCCAATCGAACGCAATGTTTTTGGGGAAATATCTCGAAAACCAATGGGGATAATTGATGTTTTTAGGGGTCCGCGATACAGGTGACAGGGTAACACAACATTTGGGTCTAAATTTTTTTTGGTACTGCGGCTATGACGTCATCAAAATCTTTGATCAACAATATCTCTGCAACGGTTGGTCGTAGTGAAACAATCCCATACATTTTTTGATCAGTTTTTCAAGCTCTACAACATGGTTAATTTTTGGTGACGAGGCACGCCATGGGAAGAAGAGAAATTTCACATCGTTTTCGAAGAACTCGGTAAAAATTTTTACCTGGGTTACTAGTTTTGAGAATAAATTATGCAGGGATAGAGAGCTATGGTAATTTGATGTTGAAAAAATCTGAGTCCAAAAATATTTGGGGATGGGGCTGTGAAATCATTGGAATCTCTGATCTATGATGTCTTAGTATTTGTATTGTATAGGTAAATGATCTCATATATGTTTTTGGATCAGTTTTCAAACTTTTTGGGATCAATGCACTTTCCATTCAGCATTCCATTATTATTTTTTTCATCAACATTCAGCACATCACTTCGGGAATTAAAGCCTTATGTAAATTAAGTAAAGGGAAGAACACGAGAATATTAGTTTATAACGCGGCAAAAAATATCGGATAAGTATATACATAAAATTAACATCTTGTCATATTTGTTCATATTTTAATTTTAAAGGAAATTATGCTATATGAAAATAACGGGATTTGTTAAAACCGCGTTAATTAGATGGCATGTTAATTTCATGGAAAAAGGTAAATATAATCTTGCACAGGATACTAGTAATGTGTAATTCAAAATTCTTGTTGACACTAACGTACCAAATGTGTTGTAGTGTTCTAGCTTACTGAATTGTTTTGATGTGTCTCACATTGAATAATAGATGCTTGGTTAAAAAATGCTGGAATTTACGGAAACAGAAATACCCGAGAAATTTCCTTTACATTGTTGTGTATGGAATGACAATACACAGAAGTTAGATGAATTGCTGAGTTCAAAACTTGTAAGTGAAGTCCTAATGTTCGCAAAGAATTTTACTGTAAAACATTTATGCTTGCGGTTTTCAAATAAGTATCAAAACATCCTCTAAAGAATTGTCTTCTTTCCCCATTTTACACCTCGAAATAACATGAAATTAACATCTGCTTAATGAACATTCTTATTACTAACTTACTACCTTTATTGTATATTACCTTACATCCATTCCTGTCTGAAGCAACTTGAATACTGCTCTGATATTTTATTCAATATAAAATAATAGACCTTTTCGGAAATTGTCATTATTTTTATTGTCATAGTATAATACAGAACTTGCAGATCCACATGGTCGAACACCATTACTTCTAGCTGTTGCATTGGGTTTTAAAGAATCGGTAAAGGTTCTCTTGGATCATTCTTGTGATGCCTCTGCAACTGACAAACAGGGATGGAATGGTGAGTAGGATAAGGAGATAATATACCGTGAACTGTCAACAAAAATCAGCTTTATTATAAAGTACTGTTTTTATTTGGATAACTATTGTGCATACAGTCAAACCTGTGTATCCCTTTAGGACTCATGACTTAATGTCAATTGTGTTCAAAAGTCATGTATATGACACTCCAGGGTATCTTGATAACAAACGGTTATTGTTATATAGTTATAGATACACTCTTTTGTTAATAACGTTGCGTAAACAGTTTTTGTTATTATTTCTTTTAATAATAATAAACAAATTTTCTTCTTTTAATGTTTTAACATTATTCATTATTCATTGGTTAAAAGAGACATTGCAAGAAACACGTAATAATACTGATTTAGGATTTTGCTAAAGAACAAAATATTTATATTTCATAAAATATCAGTTAGCTTTTCTTGTATCTGTGCAGGAAGGAGAAAAGAATTGTTTTGTTTAAAAAAAATCCATATGGTTGCCTTATACTTTGAACTTTGAACTAAAACAATCTTATAAGTAAACCTAGATAAGTGGTCTTAATACAGTTTTTTCTTTAATAATGAAATATGTAATATGTAATACATGATAATTATTAATAAAATATAGCCATTGGTAAATTATAATGTCCCGTTATATTTTCAGATTTCACTTATTTTTAGTGACACAAGAAGCCGTTGGCACTGCTGATCCTGATCTCATCAGTTTGATTGTTCAACATCGGGAATATCAAAGGTTTACACAGAAGTCTGGTGGAATATCAGAAATTCTAGAGTCACTAGAAGAGGTAATTTTTGGTATTATAAGTTTTTTGCCAATAATTAATCTCATCAAAAATTTTCAAAGCACTTGTTTGTTTTTTAGGCTGACGATTTTTATGTTGAAATGAAATGGGAATTTTCTAGCTGGAGTAAGTGTATTTTGATACATGAAGGGGATTGATGATTTTTCTTATATTTTTGGACTTTTCATGTTTGTCATCAATCAAATCGTATGATGATGTATCTTTCATTCTTTCCAGTCCCTCTGATTTCCAGAATGTGTCCGAATGATTCCTACAAAATTTATAAAAGTGGTAAGTGAAGTCCTGTACCAACAAACGTATATGTTTTCCTTATTTTTTCAATTTCGGCACTTGTTCATTCACCTTGCCAATTTAGTCTCCATTGATAACTGAATACCCTTTCTACGATATTTAAAATTTGTATGTTTTTCAAAAAGAGCTTGCTTAGTGAATATCACAATTTTTACTTAATACTGTATATTTTACCATCTTGAAAGTTCTGTACTCTTCTATGTAGTCATTGCTTCTCTGATTGTTTTTTTTGAAGGGGCAACGGTGCGAGTGGATACCACCTTAAAAGGTTTCGAGCAAATGAATTGGCAAAGAGGCAATCAAAGTTTCATTTTCAAAGGCGGAAGTAGGTGTGTTTACTCTTGTATTCCGGTGAGAGCTGTCTGGTTTAGGAAATGAAAATTGTACAGTACTTGTTTTCTAGCAAATTCAAGTGAATTGTATGAGATTGATCACGACAAAAAGTCGTACTGGAAGGAATCTGTTAGTTTTAGGTAAGATAATTCGCTGTGTGTCTGTCTGTGTGTTTGCTTTCAATTTGATAAAACCTTACTGTTGTGCTTGTTTTGTAGGGATGAGTCGATGACATTAGAGTCGTTGCAACCTCCCCCCTCTGTCGTTTCTTCGCGGTTATTATCACAAAACGTAACATCCATTCTCGATCACGAACACATCAGCTTCACCAGGTTTGTGAAGACATCTTTTCAACAGATACTTTAAGCCATTGTCTTGATAAACTTTCTCTTAAGAGATGGTAAGTGATTATGATGTTGCTCTAGGCAAAAGTCTGGCATTCTTGGTTGGGGTGGTGATAAAACAGAGACGGTGAATGGATACGATTCAAAAGTGTTTACGGTTTCCGGAGTGGAGCTAGTCACCAGGACCAGATCTGAGCATCTTTCCGATGAAGACAGGATTAAAATTCAAGGTAGACTACAGAACTAAACATCAACTTCAATCATGCATCTCTATCACCTCTTTCTATCAATCAGTTTTGTTCTGATCTTATTTTTTCAGAGGAAAAAAAACAAACTCAATCCCAACTTCCATCTTTCTTGAATGTATTGGCACAATCCGAACATGTCGAGGTTTATTTTATTTCCACTTTCTTTACGCAGTTTAATTTGAAACATCAAAAAGTTATGGTGAAGATCTTGGTAATTTTGTCTGAGATAATAAAGTCTAATTCTGTTTTTTTGTCTCGCTGTTTCAAACGAAAACTTTAATGCTCTCCAACTGACAGATAAACAAAGTATTATTATTTGTTTTGTCCTTATCATATTTCCATCATGCTTGAAAATTCCTTTCAGGCTATTAACACTGAAGAGATTATCGACTCAAGTTCTTTTAATCCATACGAACTAACGTTAGAGCAGTATTTCAATCCGATTCTTCATCCCGGAAAAGACGTCGGAAGACTCCGAAAGATGACATCCAGAACGCAGAAATTTTCGGCAACCGTAGCTTTATCTGACGAATTCCCGCTTTCTCTTCACGAGCAAGTGTTACCAATCATCAAACTAATGGTACACATTAGCTAAACGTCTCTGTTAAAAAATTCTTTGTTAAAAGCTTCTTAAAACCGTTTGAAGGATCAAGACATGCCCTGAAAGTTATGTTGTACATATTCCATGGCTTCGAATAGAACTCATCTCCCTCAATGTGGAGTAAAGCATGGGGGTAAACACATTTCAATTGGGAATTAGGAAATTTTCTATCTAGACTAAGGACATTCTCGATTAATGGCCATTGTTTCATCAAAAGGAATCCTAGGGAATGACCATCTTCTATCGTGTCGTAGGCACTTGCGTATTTATGTGAAGTGTGTGTATTACTTGAATTTATGCAAGCCTATCTGTTATTTAGGCCAACAACAGTTCACACTTTGCCAAACTTCACGACTTCATAACTCTTCAACTCCCAGGTGGTTTTCCTATAAAGATAGGTAATATTTCTTATGACTGCTTCAGAAATTGTTTGCACTGAGGTAACAGCAAAAAGGAGTGAAGGAAAATTCTTTTTGTTATACCCTCATCCCCTAAATTTCATTTTATATTTTCCATGAGTACGTGTGTTTTAATTTTTTTTCTCCAGAAATTCCGTTGTTTCATGTACTGAACGCACGAATAACGTTCAGAAATATTAACGGCAGCGAAGAGTGTCCGTCTGGTGTCGTGGTTTTAACCGACACTGACGAGCAGAAGAACACGGCGTCTGACGTGGCGTCGGATGAAGACGAGTGTTCGAGTAACGGTAAAAATGCTCGCTGTGTTATCGATAAATCCATTTTTGAAGTTCATAAAAACTATAGAGACCTGGGTCGAGATGTTGCTATGTACAGGAGCACTTCCGGTAAAAATTTCTGTGATTTATCTTCAGTCAAAGTTTTTGAGTCCAATTTTTTCTGTGGCCTCTAAATCTGCTCCGAAGTTTACCTGTATACCATATCAAATCGATTTAACTAGATTCTTACCGTGACGAAGAAGATGAGCTGTTGCAATTGGCGATACAACAAAGTCTTGCTGAGTCGGCTGCCGGTGGTAATGACGATGGCGTATCAGAAACGTCGTCACCACAGCAACAACAGACGTGGATGGTGACCGGTGGTCGGGAAGAAGACGATCTTCAAAGGTATGTTCGTTGTTGCCACGTTTCCGCTTGCGAGATCACAAAGAAGACCAATATTGAATGCGAGGCTATAGCATAAAGTCGTTTGTTTGATCTTCTCATGACGTTGGATTGACTTGATTGATTGATTGATTGACTTATTTCAGAGCTATTCGAGAAAGTCTTGGAGAAAACGAACCACCAGTGGCTCATGAATCTGGTGGTGGTGGCGTTTCGCTGAGTGAAGAAGAACAGCTTCGTATGGTGATGCAGCTGTCTCTTCAAGAAGAAAGCGAAGCACAGAGGCTTCAACGAGAAGAACAAAAAGAACTGGAAAAGGTTCTCGCCCTCTCCATGGCGGAGCAATGAATGAATTTTCAAATTGGAAAAATTTTTCCCAACATATCACCGCCCCATGGGCAAATTTGTTGAAAAACCACTGCGGAGGAGTGCATTTCTATGGAAATATACACACTGTTACAATAGAAATGCCCCTTCATCGCAGTTACTTTTTGACGATTTTACCCACTGGGCGTGTTCACCCAATACAGACTCAGCAAACTGGCAATGTCATTTTATACTGAGTGTCAGGCTCGTTCTGTAATCGCAGTAACCGATACTGCTATATGTGATCACGTCATATCTGGGTGGAAATGTTTGACAGTCATTCAGTTGGTTTGGAAGGGTGTTACATTAAACGCCCGTTTACATAGCAATAGCTTGGAGAGTACACGATTCTTGATGTTTGCTATGGATAGGTTGCTGGAACGTTATTTTTTTTGAGTTTATTTTCATCGTGTATAATCTATCAATTCTTAACCAGCCGCACTTCTCAGTTAACCAACTGCACTTCTCACTTAAAAGCAATTAATCGCCTGAAAGAACGAGACATAGACCCTCACTGACTCGAACAAATTTAACATAAATTTAATTTAGAAATTGGACTGCACTTAAAATCGAACTTTGCACATTAATGTTGCTTTAAGCTCACATACAATGCATAATGGTAGCTGTCACAACACACTCTATTTATATTTATTAAGCTTATGCTTACCGTATTTACTCGAAAGAGCGTCCCTCAAATTACCACCCCCATTTGGAAGAAAAACTGTTATGAGCGCCCCCTTTTTCCGCAAAAGGGGCGCTCATTTGAAACAGACATATTATCAAGGGGGCGCTCGTTTGGAAAAAGATTAAAAAATGTTAGTTACTTTATCGGTTAAAATTTCGTCGGTGAAAAGTTTTCATCGGTTATAAAATTTCGCCGGTGAAAAGTGACGATTTTTTTCTGAAATTTCGTCACTTTTAACCGACGAAAAGTTTTAACCCTCTTTCAGAAGAAAACAGCTTTTTAGTTTTTTTACATATTTTTGAAAAAACAAATGCTAATCAATAGTAGTACAAGTGTTTTTTTCTTCATTTTCATGACATTCTTCGCTTTCTTCTTCCTCTTCTAGTACCTCAGTATTTTCTATTTCAAGATCAATTTCAAAATCACTCTCGTCATTTTTCTTATCATTCCTCCTAATACCTCCCTTTTATGGCTTCAAATATGACTTTAAAAGGGTCTGTCGACTTCAAACGCGAATAAAAACACGTAAAATTCAATTTTGGTGAAAAATTTCGTCGGTCAAAATTTTTCGTCAGTTATAAAATTTCGTCGGTCAAAACATTTCGTCGGTTATAAAATTTCGCCGGTGAAAAGCGAGAAATTTTTTTTTCAAATTTCGTCACTTTTCACCGACGAAATTTTAACCGATAAGGTATCTTTCTTCATAAACTTTGGTGTTTTGCAACAATTTCGTTCTATATTAACAATTATTAGTTGGAAAAAAGTTATATTGTATTGTGTACTTGACTTTTTTGACATGAGCGCCTTCCTCGAATGAGCGCAAGCCCCTTTGAGAACCAAGAATTAAATGAGCGCCCTGGGCCCTCACTCGAGCAAATACGATACTGGAAAACCCAAACAATACGAGTACAGTAGAGGACTCTGGTGACCGTAGAATTTCTTCCTTCATGAGTGCAGATATTTCAATGGTTGTCGCTGATTCGGTCCCACCCCAGTGACGTATTGTGTGCCTAGTGTCTTACTTAGCTCGAGTTTTCCGAAAAATTTCTTTCCTGAAAACTTGTTAATCGAGATTGAGATTTTTTCATCAACCTCTTTTGTTGTTGTTGTTGTTTTTGTTGTTGTTGTTTATTCTCGTACTTGTTTTTAACTGCTGATGTGGAAGGAGTAATTTTAGTTTCCTATCAATATTTATCTGGAATAGAGCGTTCAGACAGGAAATGACCGTCGTATTTGATGCAATAAAGTACTTCGTTGGTCAAATTTGTTGAAAAATTACTGCGAGGGAGTGCATTACAATAGAAATATACACACTATTTAAATAAAAATGCTCTTCATCGCCAGTGATATTTGGGCGATATTGCCCGTTGGTTTGTCATTACCTAAAATGAACTGCAACTTTTTTAAGACTCTTAAACAGTTTTACCCTGAAAGCTTTAAGAAAGTCTTGGCATGTTGAAATGTTTCTCAATAAAGAATAAATTCCGTATTCTCTCTAATTAGCGCCCCCTCTCTAATAAGCGTCCCTCTCTCTAATAAGCGCCCTCCTCTAGTCAAAAATATTTTATAAGCACCCCTCTCCATTAAACGCCCGGGCGCTTTTTAGAGTGACTTAACATTAGGCGGTATTTAGAACTTTGAACAAAAAGCGAAAATTTTGTAATAGAAAGACTATATTTTTATGTAATGTAAGTTATAAGTACAAAATCTTATTTCGTTGCCATTGAAAATACAGTTGTTTTTATTCTTTTACGATAAAAAGCAATGCTTCGTTCACAGCCAGCATGACCATTTCAAAATTTTTTATAAGCGCCCATCTCCAAATAACGCCCCCCTCTATAATAAGCGCCCCCCTAATTTCCAAAAAAAATAATTATTAAATAGAATACGGTATTATGATAACAGACCTCCCAGAGTGTCCTAAAATCCTAAAATGTCCTAAAATTATAAATTTTAGTAATTTTGTCCTAAATTGTCCTAACTTTTGGTATATTGTCCTAAATGTCATAAAATTTAGGATAAAGTTCAAATGAAAAAAAAACAATTCCTGTTTTTTGACTGTTAGTTTGAAAATACATTATATTGAGTGTATTTTGTTTCAGCTTTCGTTGAATTGTGTACTATCATTCTGATTTTTGACTGAATACAACCTTGTAAAGTAGTTATTTTTTCAGCGGAATACAAAAAATGCCAAAAGGTCTTCTCAGTTAATAGAAGTGGTATATCACTAATCAGGGGTCTTACAAGTAGCAAGCTGCATTGTACCAGGGAGAAGGAGGGAAAAAGAAAGTACCACTTAAGACAGGACAGTGACAGTTAACTAGAGTTGAATTAACCAGGAAAGCAGAGATTGTTCCGGCTTTAGAATGTGTTGAGTCTAACTTCTTATTCTCTTCAACTAATGAAGATGTTTCCGGATTCAGAAATTGCGAAGCTGTAAAACAGAACACACTATTCAGTTTGGAATGTATCCTTATTTGAAAGATCTTTAACTAGAAGATATGAGAAATGTAGTTTTGAAATCTGTTTCGGAAAAAAGAATTTGAATAGATCTCGTTTCAAGTGTAAATAGTTTTTGAGAGTTTTTGTTTTCATTTAGCTTTTGAGTTAACTATATTACTACAGTATTTTTACCAGTTGAAGTTAATGAGTTTCTTTTGTATCACTTTTGATTATACCATTGAGTTATCTAGTAGACTTTACATTGAACAAAACAAGACTACATGGATTGATAATGAACAGGAAGCTAAAGAACTAGCTTTTAACCAAGTCGAATCATTTGCAATTTCATATTAATCAAAATGTAGATAACAGACAATCATTTGTTTTAATGTTGTTTTTACCCTAATTTTTAGGTTTTTCTGCACTTAAGGTATACAAGGTTTGATAGTTGTTTATGCTTATTTTCAATTTACACTCACTAAAAGTCGAAGCCAAGGGAAACTTTATGTTGTTCTTCGTTATATATATATCTACTCTTGTTTTATCTTTTGATGGTTTAATTTAATGATATGTTTAAATAAAGATATGTTTTCTGTAACAGGTCCAAAATTTAGGAATTGTCCTAAAGATGTCCTAATGTTTTAGTCTTTGTCCTAAATTTTCTCAAATTTTGCCCCAAAATGTCCAAAAATACTATCTAAAATTGTCCTAAATTCATAAAAAAATTACTTGATTTTGCTCTGGGAGGTCTGTGATAAGCATGATCATCTAAGATAATTATTCTTTTTGGTCAGCCACACAAGGAAGCTGATCTTTCATTTTGCCGTGTGTCTGTCTGTCGGTTATTCTGTAATACTGCAGTTTTTTCTGCCTTCAGTAACGCCCTCAAAATTTTTAAGCCGCCAGTTCAAATGAAAAATATAATATTTCAAAAGTAAATCTCACTCAGGCAGAGATGGTGTACCGTCAATGATCCCAACTTAGACAATACAAAGATTCTGGTTATAAACATATGCCCATGTAGTTTGTCAGCTAGTGGGGCTCAACCTTGACTATCAATTGAACAAATTGAGACCTATGTGAGCAATTTTCAAATTTCTTCAGGGTCTGCATTTTATAGACCAGAATGAAAAATTAACTATGTTTTCAAGAGTAACGGCCGTAATTCTATGATTTTGTACAGAGCTTGGTCAAAGTGTGAGGAATCGGAAAATCAAACCAAAAATTGAAAAAAACAATTTTGTGTGCTGACGTCAGCAAAAATATGAAATTTTCGTGTTTTTTTATAACTACATATCATCTTTTGTTTCTTATAAAACATTTTATAGACTCGATTCCAATAATTTTTTTTCTGGATTATAATCAGCATCTATTTGAGAGCTAATTTACATCATTATTTGGCAAGTTAGAGATCAAAGAAGACATGAACAAAACTCCTGAAGTAATGTACAACAAGCAGAGCTATATCGCTATTTTGTTCTATCTCCATTTTAGGAAAAATTAAGTCCCGATTGTTTTCAAGCTTTTCAGGATTATTGTGTTCTTTCTCTGTGAGCGTTTTTCCAAAAACAAGCGCAAAACCTTCTTCAAACGGCAGTCTTATCTTGTTGGTTTCTTAAAGATTTAGTGAGGTTATGAAATTTAAAACTTAATTTTCTCATTTTAAAAAAATTGGACAAAGAACAAAATAATTCTCACCTAACGATATATAACTCACTTACTTGACCAAAATGGAAAAAAATTTTGCTGAAGTTCACGATTTTGTTCGCAGTCAAAATATTTTCAGATGTTGTTATACAGAAGCATGAAAATCAGGGTAGTAGTAATAAAAATGGTTTCTCCAACGAAGAGGAATCCGTAAAAAAAACTCCAAAAAAACCAACAAAACCATCTGAGATGAAAAGGACAGAATAATATTTTTGAATCACATATTGACTTTTGTACTCTGCTCGACACAAGTTCGAAGGACATAGAAAACTGCGCAACAACTATAGATTTTGTATTAGATACCATTTTTTAAAATTCTGAATTTCGCAAAATTCCTTGCTAGGCTTTCGTTCTGCATGAGTGCATAACTTTTATATCTTCTGCATTGGAATATATATTCTTCAAAATTGGTATGTCACATATGCAGATTGAAAATGATGCCTATTCTGAAAATGAAGGCACTGAAAACAGTTTTCTATCCTCTTTGAGTTTAGGAAGGAGGCGAATATATGGTCTGCTCCTCATGGCTTTAGCTGGATTTTATATTGTTCTGTCCAACGTTTTAGTGCAGCTTTTACATGAATACAACATTGAGGAGGTGGCCGCACTCGACGTTTTACTCGCCAGAAGTACCGTCATCGCTTTAATGGCGAGCGTTTTCATGTTGATTGGAAAGAGCAATCCAGTGACGTCATATCGATCTGTGTTTTCTCTATCACTCCTCGGTTTGTCTTGTGTCAGCGCGATATTGTTTATTTATTTAGCTTTGAATAAAATTCCCGTTAGTGACGTCACAGTGGTACAATTCACGGCACCGATATTTACATCGATTTTAAGTGTTGCTTTTCTCAAACAATCATGTACTGTCATGGATATTACTTGTGGGTTTTTCAGTTTTTTTGGATTGTTTATCATGACTCGTCCAACCATAATATTTGGAAAAGAAGATACAGACAGCCGAGAACTAAGCGAGTGCATTGTTGGCGAGGAAAGTGATGAAAATAATGTCAGTTCGAACTTGGATTACATGTGTGGTGTTTTCTTCGCAGTAGTGGCTGCCATTTTGGTTTCAATTTTCTACATCCTAAACGTAGTTTTAGGCAAGCAAGGTGACATTATGATCATGATATTTTACTGTGGGTTGGTCGGCGTAATATCGGCCCTAAGCATCAATATCGCAGCTGGGCTGCCATTTACATTTGGACAGAAATGGGAAACTTGGCTGACCTGCATTTTAATTGGAGTTCTTTCTTTTGTTCATCTCATGTTCCTTTCACAGGCGCTTCAATTTGAGAATGCTGGGCCAGCTTCGTTGATACGGAATGCTGACTCTATATATGCTTTTTTATTGCAGTATTTTGTGTTGGACATTATACCAAAAAAATTAACACTTATAGGAGCAGCAATAGTAGTAAGCTCTACAACCAGTTTGGGTATATACAGATACAAAAGTGCAAAGCGAGATTTTGAATGATGAAATCGACTGTGTGATTGATCTTGAATGATGAAATAAAATGCGTCATAACAACATGTTATTAATGTGTCGGGTGTGAAATATTCAACATGCGCTTTCCATGCGCTTTCCATCTATCCAATGGACAAATTTGTTGAAAAATCTCTGCGAAAGAGAGTGCAATTCCATAAAATATACGTACTATCTCAGTAAAAATGCTCTCAGTCGCAGTGATTTTTAGACGATGTTTGCCCACTGATTATCTACTACACAACTGAACTCTTCTGACATGACAAAGAAAAAATATACAAGACAACACTCCCCAACCGTTGATATTCTTGCGGCACAGCATAAATAAAATCAAAGATGGTTTATTTATAAGCTATCAGTATAAATTAGGGAAATAGAGAGTACGTGGAGAAATACTCCACAGTTAAGAAGGCAATAAAACCGAAGAATATCAAACATAGAAATAATCCTTTAATAGCTTTTCAAAATTACTTAGTTTGCATTCGCAGAGAATATTTAATGGTAAATATATGTAGTGGAAAGCTTTCCTCATATGTAGTGGAAAGATCCTCTTGCGTACTCCAAACGCAGATTGGATAGTCAGATTCCATAGTGAACCGTAGTTACTTTCGAAAGTGGTTGCTCCAAGCCGTGTGAAATGTCATGTCTTGATTCTCGATACTCTACACTCCGATGCGCTTTAAAAGCAGCGTATCAGTCCATTGGGGAACATCCACCGATTACATACTCGCCTCCTAAGTCAGTTAGTCAAATGCTATACGTATCTCTGGCGGTAGTCAGTCATTTCATAGTTGGCATTACGGATGGAAGCCCTAGGACTCAAATTCCCATTAACGCACATAGAATACTTCGTTGCGCAAAGTTAAACAATGCTACACGCATTTTGGGCGGTAAGTCAACTACTACAATCCCGGACAAAATATTGTTGGAGTAAGCATGAAATTCACGTCATGAGTCCCTCCTTCCCCCACCATCAATGTTATCAATGTTTGTTGGCTGGACACAATTCAAAACATTGATGCTGGGGGAGGGGGCATTTGAATCCTTCATGAAAAACATCAATACTGCCACAATTTATGTCCAGGGTTGTAGTTGTAAGTCGGCGGGCAGAGGAGTCAACTATTACGGGTGGAAGCCCAAGGGCTCAAGACATTCGGCTATGTACAACAGACCCTTTCATAAATGAGGCGTTGTTTGTTATGACATAATTTGTGAATAGGTCTATTCTTCTCACATAGCCTCCCTAGTGTATCTAGTGCAGCTTTAGGATGTGTGAAGTGAAATGGTGAAAATTTTAGGTGTGAAAGTAAATGTTTTCAGCGCATCAAGTGGCACTGATGATGTAAATAACATTACCGCAACCTTTTTGAACGGTAATTTTTTTAAGCGAATAACAAAGAACTAAAACAACAATCAAGAATTGATTTATTACAAATACAGTAAAAAATATTTACAACAGACTAGAATAAAACTTTTTTCATAAGTATAAAAATCGTTTGAATTTCTACTCAGTTCAAATTTCGTCCGCATATCAGTACGGAAATCACTAGATTGGGGGATTCACTTGATGTTTTTTTTTTCACACAGATACGAAATCCCATAACTCTTCATGGAGTAAAACCTGTATCAGAACGAGGCGAGTCTACAGCAGGGCTTCCTTGAGCATTCTTGAATTTTGTGATGAGCTTTTCATTGAACATATTGTAAGAGTCCGTACTTTTTTCAGTGGCTTTTCGTTTCCTGTAAACCTGAGCGGGTGTATCATATTCTTCGTCACCTCTGAAAGAAAGTGTGAAAGAGGAATGGATATTAAGTAATACTAACATTAAAGTTTTGTTCTCACTATGAGCTAACATGAGTTAATTTCCTTTCCAAACTCATTTATCTTTTGGTTCGAATTGTTCAGATTTAAAAGAAAAATTTACCCCCACACACGAGTTGTTTTTAACCTGAAGCTAGCTAACGTAAACATCATGGAAAGCGATAGTTCAGAATGAAGAATTTCCATGACATGATTTTGATGTTTTTCCTTTCGAAGAAATAAAACTGTTAGCTTCGAGGTTTTTAAAAAAGCACTATTTTCAAACAAAGTTATTCTTTCTGAAAAGATAGAACCATTTTTCCTCTTTAGTTTTCAATTTTACAAACACAACAGTTTTAGTTGGAATTTTCGAGTCGCTAACTACGATTTTGAGTGAAGAACAAAAAAGTGACGAAAATTTTAACGGACCAAAGATGTTATCACGCAGAATTTATTTCCTGCTGCAACAAAACCATAACCATACAATGCACCAATATTATGAATTTAGTTTTGCTTTTAAATTTCCCTTTCCTCTTCAGGTAAATTTGACAAGCTCGTAAAAGCTTGTAAAAGTTTTTCCAAATTAACAACCTTCATACATAAAACTGCAAAAAAAAACATACATGTTTCTTTATACAAAGTATTTTCTTTTGAAAAAGCAGTTGTTAATCCCCACCAGAAGTAAGTTAAGGATATCTCAACTCCAGTGACATATCTGCTGTCATTTTTTTCCTTGATTTTTTCACTGACCACCCACTGGCCGTTACTTTAATACCGACACCACGCAATAAGCCTTACAAAAAATTACTCTTACAAGAAATTACTCTTACAAAAAATTACTCTTACAAAAGATTACTCTTGACACTGTTTACCTGGTTTGAATCGGTCTCAGCATTTGCCTTGCATTTGGTTTCTTGATGTACCTCATGATCTCAGTAAAATCATCTCCTCGTGAATTCTCCTTCTGTTTCTTCTTACAGGCTGGTTTCAATAACTTTCGTTGTTGACAAATCTAAGGAGAGTGAAAACAACTATGGCTATTCAACTATACATTAGTCATTACAAAAAGGTAGCCATATTAATTGTATGCAGATACAGGGATTTTGTTTTCCTTCACATTATAGTATAATGTTGATTGAAATTTTGATTGGGGAGAACGTCAAGTAAAAAAAAGTGGTGAAATTTGTTTCTTTTTTGTCTTTGTTTACAGTTATATATGTAACCAAAGGACATTGAAATGGAGGACTGAGTTAAATACACTTAATCAGCATCAGTATAGGATATCTAAAAAAAGTAGTCTTTCATAAACTTACATCTCTAGTGGAAACAGGATTTAAAGAAATGCTGCTACCATTTTCTTGTTCGCAATTTTGCTCCTCCTTATGAGTTACGGGTAGTTTTGGTAATATTAATGGTGGTAGAGGTACTGGTGGAGGTGGTGGTGGTGGCGGTGGAGGGTTCACGTAACATAAATTTGATACTCTTTCTGTTCTAGCAGCTTGTATGATAGCATCATTTTGTTGGGCTACAGGTGGGACAGGAAATATAACCTTGGTTTTGTTCGATCTTGATGTTTTGTCAGACTTATAATTAGGTGTCACTGAGCTAGACATTTTATGTGCAGTTCCTCTCTCATCTCCAACTTTTCTCCATTTCTTTTGAGCAAGTCGATGGGAAAATCTTCTAACTGAACCCTTGGCTTCTAAAACATATAAAGCATTGAAACATAATAAAGCATTATTATAGGAAGAATATGAGAATACACACCTGAAACATTATGAAAATTTACATTTGAAGTAAGTTAAAGCATAAAATCTATATTTAACTGTTAAAGTATAATGAAGTTTCCTTCATTCAAAACTACTGACCCTGACATGTTTTAACACACTATAACGAGATTTACCTTGCCCATAATTATATGACTTGATAATTTCTTCTTTCATCATCCGTAGCTTTTCTTTCGCTTCGGTCACATTGAATTCATCAGGGTCTTCATTGTAAAACCAGGAAAATAATCTTGTTTTTATATATGACAAAAATCCACTGGAATTCTCTTCATCCTTTCGTTTTATGATTATGTTATAAAAAGCTGTGGGATTGTACTCTAGGTAGTCCAGTAGTTCTTGCAAAGCTTTCTCTGTGTTGAAACTGCTTTGCTGATCAAACTGTGCAGGGGTGATTCGGGCACAGAATGACTTTGGGGCTGGTGATGCAGCATCAAATTCACCAAGGAATTCAGTCATTACATAAACCTGCTTCAAACAGAAATATTATAAAGAACTTAAATTCATGAGAATCTGTTTATACTAATTTTCAGATTTGCCATAAAAGAGATGTAACATCAAAATAATATTGGCTTAAAGCCTGTTACACATGTGCACTGGTCAAAAATCTGACATCGATGCGAGCACCATTCAACTCTTAGATTAAAACACATTTTGAGAACGCTTTCATTGTTTTCAAAAATTTTAACAAAAGAAATCAACACAAATGCAGATGCAAGGATCAAAACTTTTTAATTCCTTGCATCTGCGTCTACGTTGCTGCGTCAGTCATCTAGTGAACACTACTCTAGCATCTATGCTTGCATAATGTGAACCGGGTTTAAAATGTTCTCTGAACTTGCAACTTGTGATGATCAGCATTAACATAACTTGTGAATTCAATCTATGTTACCAATTATCTGAATGTTTTTCTTTTATGGCTACATTCTAAACTCTCCTGCCACTGCCAGGGAATCAAACTGAATCTCATGTCCAAAATTGTGATGTCACTCAAGCCGATTTGATGTGTTTATGTGATTATCAAAGTTCATAGAAGAAATCATGCATAACACTTCTTAAACATTTTTTAACAGATGGCTCTTATATGACTCTTTACAAGACCACGTTTATCTGCACCAACAAGGAACCAAGAATACAAAAGAAAGGTGAAAAGAACTCTATATAACTCTCAAAAGAAATACAATAGTATAAACTAAGCTTTTTCACAATTATAATAAAAATAAAAGATATATATATAATTATTAATCCAAAAACAAAGAACTTCATCTGTATATTATAAGCAGAACCAGCTAATATGCAAAAGAAACTACTTATTTTGTTAAACTAAACTTCCACTGTTTGACTATTGACACAGGAATTACGTAACACTTTTTGTTAAACGACACGTTTTGTTAAAATAAGCAGAAACTTTTTGAGTTAAAAAAAAAAAAATCATCGTCAGTGCATATTGTACGATAAAAGTTTTATCTTGTTTTATCCGGTGCAGTTTTTACAAATCACGCGAAGAAAAATTTGCAGTTAAGTTTTATAGAAGAGCAGTGTTTTATAGAAGAGCAAAGTTTTCGCACATATCACATTTTGGGCCATTCCATGTGTTCCGGATGGGACACTTAGAGAAAAGATCTGTCATAGTAAAAATTCAAAGAATGGATGGCAAATGATTTTACACTTTTTAGGTACCCTATAACCAATAATATGACAAACCATGAAAATATTTTTTGTAATTGGTTTCTAGTTTTTCAGAAATATCCATTCAAAGAGCGTTCCGGAAGGGACAGAATGATAATTTTGGATGTCCAATTTTATTTCAATGTTTCTCTGAATCTATAAAACCTAGTACAAAATCACTTGATAAAAATGAAACATATCAATCATAGAAGGAAAAAACAGAAATAAAACTAGGCTTATTTCAATACTTCTTTTGGCATAGCATTTTTTAGGCAGCATTCCGGAAGGGACGTTCTGGAAGGGACAGAAAATGAATTTAAGATTTAAGGTCTAAATGCCTCTTACCAAGTAAAGTATGCAAATCTTGAAATAGTGGAAAATATGCTCAGACAATATTATGTTAAAATATCAACAAAAAATAACCAACTTTCAGGAACAAAAATGATATTTCTAGAATTATAGAAAAAGATCTGTTAATGCACATGCTTGTCCCTTCCGGAACACTTAAGTGTAGAATGCTGTTGAATATTGTGTAAAAAAATTTTTTGGGCCATTTCTTATCATACTAAGGAATTACACATAATAGAACTTATATATATATATATAGACGAGTTTCCAATGTTAATTACACTTTTATACCTTGTACATACTAAAAATCAAATACAATGTATGAAAATATATAGGAAGTGCTAATGTGTATTGAAACTTTCTAATGTCGATTGTCTTGAAGGGGACTCCAGAGAACCAAATAAAGTGACAACATTTTGAAGTGTATAAAGAGACTTTTATTTCCTGCGAGGCTGCGTGCGCATACTCACAGGAAAATGACTTGATTAATGATATTCTATGTTGCACACTGGTGTTTATAAACATTACGTCACTAAGAAACTCATCTATAATTGATTTGAAAATTCAGATTTTTTTGCGTTCCACATGGAATGGCCCTTTTGGTTTAGTTCAGCATTTGGATGTGCTAACACAAGGGGATTGACAGTTCATGAACAGAGAATTACCTTAACTAGCTCTTTGACGAGGATTCAACAAAGTGATCAAAGTGCTAAAAAAACAGTGAAGTGTTTTTAAAATTTCATCCGTAAATGCCCTCATTGTGCATTTTTTTACATGTAGCACAAGGCACGGTTTACACGTCTTTTTGAATTTTTCTAAAGCATGTTTTAAAAAAATTACAAAAGAAACCAAAACTCAAACAAACTTCACACAAGAGCACAACCTATGAAGATGATGCATGCATAATAGGTTCACACAGGAAAATGACAATTGAATTATTGAACACAGAGTGTTTGTAAAAACTCCATAAAATATAAAACGTTTTATTAATATCTGTTATTTATTATTATATATACATTTATAAATTAATAGAGGATTCAGAGAAATATCTACATGACAAAAAGTTCTGAATTTTATAAACAACGGGAGGAGGGGCACTTTGGATATAGGAATGTGAATGTTTGAAGAAAATCATTCATTAGCCTCGTCATACTATTTTCGTACTATTTTCTCATTTTAAAGTAAAGTTCCTTTCTGAAAACCTCAGAACGATATACAGAAAAAAGTTACTGCTATACTTAATTCAAATAATTTTTCCTGTTTTGTAAAAATAAATTATATCATTTTGTGTTGAACTATTTATTTATTTTCATAATCTACCATTATGCTGAAAATCGCGCCGACAAAACATTCGATCTAGCCTGGAGGAAGCTCTCGGTAGCGTAAGTGTGCATGCACTAAAGGGGACCTTGATAAAAAAACAATGCTTCACACTACCAAATAAATGTCGCACACCAAGAAGAAGGATCAAAATGTGGGTATTTTCAACAAGCAAGCAAGACGTGGTTGATAGTCAAATCAGATTAGTATGCACTGAATACTGAAGCAGTGAATCAAATCCACTGCGCATAAGTGATAACAGTGTTTGGAAAGAGCTGGTATCCGATCCGATTCGTAAAATGTTCACTACTTTTACGTCACTACTCACATTGTGTATCTGAAAGTTATATCACGAGTTTTCACTCCCTACATTTTTCAGCAATGTAAGCCAGCGTTTTAATTTTGTGATGGTACTCCTGTTAGATCATTTTCAAATGCAATATGAAGAAAATGCTCCTCTCTAACAGTAATAGCACAAGTCCTATCACATAGCAATTGGGTCTCATTGGGTAGTGGCTTATTCCTGTCACACTACTCTGCAACATATTTCTGAACATAAAGGTTTGCATGTGTTTTATTGGAAAACCGGGAATCACGTATGATTCTACTGTCAATCGATTTGGTATTATCTGTATGTTCACTACCGGTTGCAATATGAGTTGATATTCAAATGATAAGTGTTACTTTCCTCGTGTTTGCCTGCTTGCTATTGCCTTCAATTCTATTTGCAACAATTGCTTTAGCAGACAAGATTGACATCAACGACAACATATCTTTTTATGTACTTATTTTGCAGCTGTGTATATCAAATTCTTGCAAAAAAACACACGCACGCACATCTCAACAAAAGTGATTCAGTAACAAACATCACAACGCAAAAACCACTGAGCCATTATATATATTGGATATCTGCAATCTGAACATTATCACTTTAATTGTGCGTATTCCACCTGCAATTGTGGCTGTTATTAACATCTCGAAACGTTACATTGTTACATTTAGACGACTCGATGCGCATTTTCGAAAGTACTTAAATCAAAAGGTTTTCTTAAGCATGAAAAGATATCTCCTGGAGCCCTCTGAATTATCAGGTGATGAGGTTTTAAGGAAAAGCAGGAAGTTGTCAACCCTGCATAGGAAGTGAAAGGTGACCGACACCTACTTTGACAAATAGCAAGAAAGTGCCAACGATTCCTTTGAAGATGAGAAACAGCTTGTTGTATACTTTAAGGGCAGAAACTTTCGCATTTTTGGCTCTTTTTTGCGAAAGTTTTGGAAATTTCAAAACAGCAAAACGCGAAATCATACATAATTTCTAAAACGCTAAAGTTTCTTCACGCGAAAAAAATGCTATGTTTACTATGTGGTAGCAAACTACAGTGACATTGGTGAAGATGGAGAAACCGATGACGAGGCCGATTTTGAGTGGGAAGTTGAAGAAAATTAGTGATAATTTTTTTACTTTTACTACAAACAAAGATATTTGTTTCAAAATCTGCCAAACGCGAGTAGTAGGAAAAGGCCGGTTTTGCGCCACTATACGCACTGTGAGTCATGAATCAATCAAAATTCAGAGTTTTGCATCATGCACACTGTAAGTTATGAGTCAGTCAAAATTATAAAATCAAAATCATAACACTATAAAGTAAATCATAGAAAAGAACATGGGAGATTATCAGATCTTTCTTCCTGCCTGTGAACTCATTATTGACGAATTTCATTTAAATTCTCAACAGTCAGCGTATCGTCGATCATTATGTGAAATTGTGGCATTGCAAATGAAAAAGCTATTTCTCAATCAAGTGAGATGTTATGCTTGTGAGATAGACCATCCATCCCAACATCGACACGATTGTATGATGAAAACCATTGAAGAGCTCATATCGGAAAATTTCGTAAAATTGTTTTATTCAGTAGACTTTGAAAAAAGCAACGAGTTATGTCAAAAATGCTTTACACAAAAACATGCATTTATACATCAAGACGTATTTTTCCACGATGAACAATGTATCGAACGAACTGAAGAACTTTTATGTAAATTTCTTAAAAATTTTGTATATGTTTATAAAGAGTGGATAAGAATAAATTAATATGAAATGTATATGTTCCTTTCATTTGTGTTTTATTTCTCCAATAAACATGTTTCTCCTCAACCTAAGTGTTTACATTGACGCCAAAGGAAAAGATCGTCATCCGGCACTGAATATTCGGCAAATCAAATCTGCCTTAACTTATCAATTTCTCGGATATGGTTATTTAAAAAGAATTGTTCCGTTTGATGAAATTATATCGAAACATCCTGATATCGGACTTATCGGACCTGGCCACGGTTATCTCACACAATTGTTAGAACGATGTTTAAATCGACATCGAATATTTTGTATGCATGCGATACTACATGATGCGTATGGAAGATTTTACAACGACTATGAGATTGGACTAGGTTATTGTTACGCAATGACATCATCATGGATTCCACGATACGCACGTGCTTCACCACTACTTGGACATGTATCGGGACTTTTGTTTTGCATTTTTGCAAGATTTAATAATTGTTAATAATAGTGTTGAATTTACTAATTACAACGGAGTATATTGTAATTCGATGTATGAAAGAGAAGTCCGTTTAACTCATATATGCATATCTACTATGTTCATCTATTAATTTTATGTGTGTGATGTGTAGTTTTATGTAGTTTTATGTAGTTTTATGTGTGTTTATGTTAGGTTTTTTGTAGATTTCTTTGAAAAACATAAAAAGGCAAGCCCATACTTGTGAGTTGTTTTTTATTCCCAAAATCTGAGAAAACACTTTCTAGATGTAAAGTTTCACACATTACCCGCAAGATTAAGTTATTTTGTGTATGTTTTCATGCCTAACTGTGATAAAAAAAATTTCATTTAGTAAAATTTCCTCGTTTCATTCAAGTCAAATGAAAAAATAAGACGTGTTCAAGTAAATACTATCTCTAGATTGCCTATAAAAGCACTCGAAATCCATAATTTCAACATGATTTTCTATGGTTGCTCATTTGTAGCAAAATTCAAGATAGATATTTACATTCACATTCAAGAAACATTTTATTCAAATTCAACAAAATTATATGCACATTCAAGAAATTCTTATTCACATTCAACGATATTATATTCATATCAACAAAATTATATTTACATTCAAGAAACTTTTAATCATATTCAAGAAACTTTTTTATATGCAAGGTGTAAAATTGCTATTCAAGAAATTCGGTAACTCAAATCTGGTCAGTAAATTATCGGTCACTAATGAAAACTGATTAGCGATGAATGACAAATACTTGATGTAAAGGGAATAAATGAGTGAATTTATGGAAAATTTAGAGATGTTGCGTAACATTCATATATGACAGCAGTAAAAACGAAACGAAATGAGTATCAAAATTCCAGAAAAAGTTCGTCAACAACATAAGGTTATGTTCATTTTATCTGCGTTTTTCAGGTCTATTTTTGAATAATGAAAACAGCCCACTTGGAAATTAACCATGTCAAATAACCTGTTTGAGTGAGGTTACGTCTTGTTCTTATAAAAGTTTTCATCAAGAATTTTTATTGAAATGAAAGTACCTCAGCGTCAAGGGAAAGGCTGGAAACAATAATTTTTACGTATAATACATTCTTCAATCAGCATCATTTTCTTTATTTCCATCTGAAGATTTCCTGTATGCAAACTCTACTTTAAATCCACCTAATTATATACGACACCTTAAAAGAGTAAGAAAACAACAACAACAGTTGTTCCAGTGTAAAAGAAAATGTAATAAAATAAGGTCAAATCCGACCAGGTGGGAGAGGTGGGTTTGGGAACTAGCCAATCGAAAACTACGTTGGTAAACTTTTCTCTTTTCTTTTATTAGTAATGACCAAATTCTGTAAAACTTAGAATCCCTCGTTTCTAAAAATACCCAACAAAATGTCCGGAAAAAGATATTAAAAAATTGGGATTGATTTTGATTCTTGTATTTTTGAGGACTAATAGAAATCTATAACTAAAATTCGTGAAGTGAAATAAGTGTGTTAACGGAGAGTTCAGAAATTCATTAAGTTTTCTCAAACACTCTGGCCTTTAGCTTCAATAAAAACATCAATACTAAAGCTTTCTGAATCCCTTAAAAACTCAAGCTGCAATATGCGTTCCAAAACATCTTCTGGAAAAGGATTCGATACGTCTGCAACGTCTACAGATGAAAGACCATCATCAGAAGGAGAAGGAGCTCTTGGATCAAAGCCGAACCAAGAAAGGTCATCTGATGCAGGAGAGATTTCGCCGCAATAAAGTCGGAATAAAGTTGGAATTAAGCCTTCTCTCTGCCTGTGCCTTCAGCACACTATACTCTTCCCTTCCCTGGTATATAACAAACAAAATGATGATCGTTCAACAACTCTTTCAGAAAACTTAAAACTCTTTCATTATTTCCCTCACACTCTCTTCTCAGTCTCTGTTCTTTCAACTTGTTCAACATTTTCCACCATTTTCATACTCCATGCTTATCTCAGTTTTTCTGCTAATTTTGCAGACCAGATTTAGGTTACGGAATATCCTTGAATATAATTTTGTCTTGCATAAAAAAAACGCTGTTGAATATGAATGCATCAAGTGAATATAAACTTCTGAAGTGTTAATGATTCGTTTTTTTGAATGTGAAAGTAAATTTTCTTAAGAATTTAAATTTTCTTGAATATGAATAAAAAGTTCCTTGAACGTGAATAACAGTTTCTTGAATGTGCATATAATTTTTTTGAATGTGAATAAAAATTTCTTGAATGTGAATGCAAATGCGTATCTTGAATTTTGCTACAAATTACCAACCATACTTGAGTTTCAACATCATCTTCACTTTCGTCATTTTGTGTTTCATCAAACTGTTGATTAGCTATGGAAACTAGGTTTTCCAAAATTTCCTGATCCAACGCATCATCCAGTTCCACTTCAACATCTTTTGAGTTTGATGAACTTTCCATGTCAGTATCTTGTGATGCGTCTCGTACGTCATTCTCAAGGAATTTTCTCGTTTCAGGATAATCGCTCAAATTGTCCACTAATTTCGATAATGATGTCTGCATAAACTGACAACTGTCGATAAACGTGACACTTCCAACACTAAATGACGTATACTTTTCGTCAGTATTCGGAATACACGATACATCACCGTGACGAGGTTTTACAGCACTGAGGATAAGATGAGCATCGTAATTTTTCAGATTGTGAATCACGCAAGGTATTTTCACACGTTTAGGATCGATACGGTATTGTAAATTACATCTCATGTGAGCAGTCCCTCTAAATTTTCCAGTGAGATGACAATGATCGCGAGCTTTCTTTTCATCAGATTTAATTTCTTTTTGACACAAATAACAGGTGGCGCATCTATTGTGAGCTCTCCCTTGCTCAGGTGTCAATCGTTCCATCGGTACCTTTTTTCGTAGGATTTGGCGTATTTCTGTAGCTTGAAGTTGCACCGTATCCAGAAAGTGCTCTGCAGCATTTTTTCCACAATACAATTTTGAAGATTCATAAAATCGTTTATCTGTACACACAGTATGTAACGCATAACCACACGCTTCATGTGTTTGATGTTTTTCCGTCCACGGCATATCATCGTTTTGTTGTTGTTGTTCACATTTTACCAACAAACTTTCAAAATCAGCATACATGACAAAGGGTAATCGTAATTGATACTCAATTTTTGTAAATTTAACAATATCTTTCCCACTTCCCTGCACTGGTACTGACACTTTTTGTGCTCCATGTAACTGACATCGTTCGAGATGACGATCAAGTACTTCTTGTGTTTGACAAGCATGTGTGCAATATGAGCAAATAAACAGCTTGTGATCATGCTTGTTGATTTGTGATCCAACCAATGCACTTAAATTTCGAATCAGTACATAATGTCCCTTTTCACCTTCTGCATAATACAACAAATCCACATGATGATTTGGAACGATATTTTTGCTAATGTGAAGCGGAAACACGACTTTCTCCTCGAAACCATAAACGTTCACACTCAGGTTCCACTTTCAGGTTCCACTTTCTCAATGTCCTTGATTGACACTGGATAGTCGATTCCATTCATATCCAATTCTTTCTCATATGCTGTATATTTGGATACACGATTAGCGTGATTTTCTCGATTCTGAGGGTATAACTTTGCAAGAATGCACCATAAGAAGCACTTTTCATCGTTGTTTTTAATATTGAGAACTGCTCTCTTTGATTTAATCTGCTTTGGTAATGGTAACCATGAAGATGCTCTCAATGGATCGTAATGTACAATTCCTATAGAAAAAACAAAAAGAAATGACCTATCTACCGACAACACACAAATATTATAAGATTGAAATGTACCTAAATCAACGTGCATGAAATGATGAACAACCCATCCACTACCATTCTTTTGAAATTCGTCGATTTGTTGCATCAACTGTGTGTAAGCTGTATTAACATGAGAATTCAAGTCATCACTGTTCAAGGCTGTAAAGACTTCTGATCGAAATGTGACCGGTGGATCTGTGAGATCGGTTTTATCTTTCGCCTGGCAAAATACCAACTTTAATGTGTAGTAATATTTGATGCCTTTGGTGCGTTGAAGTTCTCCATGAACGATTGAATTGAAGGTTTTCATGGCATTTAGAAGACGATCGAGCAAGTTCAGGTGGTTACTTGTGTCTAGCTCTTTTCGATACGTCATAGCTGTACGTTTCAAAGTTGATTGTACAAGCTCAGGTGCTTTCCACAATTCTGGATGCTCAGTGGATCCACCTTGTTGATTGATTGTTTCAACACGCACACGTTTAGGACTTTCCAAAGTTGTTTGTTTCATTTTCCTTTACCCAGAAGTTGGTGGTAATTCCATGCATCTTTGTTCATGTAACCGTTTGGTATTTTCACGCTTGAACAGTTTCTTACATCGACCACATTGATAACGTTTTAATCTCGATTCACAAATTGCTGTGTGTCGCTCAAAATTTTCCATTAACAGAAACGTGCGATTGCATGTTTCACATTTGTAATGTTCATCGTTCGACACAACATCACAAACTAACGGCTCACTCTCCAACACCATGTCTCCATCAGTTTCTTGAAACAGCTTCTCCAATTCGGATTCCAAGATCATTTCTCCATCGGTTTCTTGAAACAACTTCTCTAACTGTTCTTCTTCATTTTTTTCTTCAACAACATAACAATCAGGTGACGATGTTTGAAAATCAACTGGACAAACACTATCCAATAGAAATTCATTAATATCGAATGAATTATCGACAACATCATTATTTGTTGGCATGTTTTTAAAGAGGTCTTTTAAAACTTCATCTACGTCAATGTCCTAAAAGAAATGATAAATTTTGAAAAGATTTTACAAGTGGAAAAGATTTGTTTTTGTTTTGTTTTGTTTATTATTATTATTCAACTTCCGCGCTTATAGCGTAGGAAATTGTTTGGTTTACACATTCTATCTAAGTATCTATCTATCTCTGTCACAGTTTTTCGTCGTTTTCGGAAATTCCGTTCGGATTTCGGATTGTTTGTTTATTCAGAATAGTTAATGACTGACCTATGCTAGGAACTTAGGACAGGTTTGACTAAAATTGGGCAATTTAGACAAGGTGCTGATTTAGAAGTTGACGGTCATTTTGTCAGACTTGACTAAAATTGGACAATCTGGGCCAAATTTGGACCAAATTTCGAAAGTTCCTCAAATTTCATGAAATTTTGCATGGATTACATTTGAAAAGGTGCTGATATCAAATTTCACAGTCATTTTGTCAGAATTGACTAAAATTGGACAATTTGGACCAAATTTAGAAAGTTCTTCAAATTTCACAAAATTTTGCACAGATCACATTTGAAAGGTGCTGATTTCGAATTTGACAGTCATTTTGTCAGAATTGACTAAAATTGGACAATTTGGGCCAAATTTGGACCAAATTTAGAAATTTCTTCAAATTTCACAAAATTTTGCACAGATCACATTTGAAAGGTGCTGATTTCGAATTTGACAGTCATTTTGTCAGAATTGACTAAAACTGGACAATTTGGGCCAAATTTGGACCAAATTTAGAAAGTTCTTCAAATTTCATGAAATTTTGCATGGTTTACAAAGGTGCTGATATCAAATTTCACAGTCATTTTGTCAGAATTGACTAAAATTGGACAATTTGGGCCAAATTTGGACCAAATTTAGAAAGTTCTTCAAATTTCACAAAATTTTGCACAGATCACATTTGAAAGGTGCTGATTTCGAATTTGACAGTCATTTTGTCAGAATTGACTAAAATTGGACAATTTGGGCCAAATTTGGACCAAATTTAGAAAGTTCTTCAAATTTCACAAAATTTTGCACAGATCACATTTGAAAGGTGCTGATTTCAAATTTCACAGTCATTTTGTCAGAATTGACTAAAATTGGACAATTTGGGCCAAATTTGGACCAAATTTAGAAAGTTCTTCAAATTTCACAAAATTTTGCACAGATCACATTTGAAAGGTGCTGATTTCGAATTTGACAGTCATTTTGTCAGAATTGACTAAAATTGGACAATTTGTTGGGCCAAATTTGGACCAAATTTAGAAAGTTCTTCAAATTTCATGAAATTTTGCATGGTTTACATTTGAAAAGTGCTGATTTCAAATCTGACACTCATTTTGTCAGAATTGACTAAAATTGGACAATTTGGGTCAAATTTGGACCAAATTTCGAAAGTTCTTCAAATTTCATGAAATTTTGCATGGTTTACATTTGAAAGGTGCTGATTTCAAATCTGACACTCATTTTGTCAGAATTGACTAAAATTGGACTATTTGGGCCAAATTTGGACCAAATTTCGAAAAATCTTCAATTTTCATGAATAAACATCATGCGTAAGATTTTGGTGAACTGCTTTTCTGGCCCCGAAACATCATAGTGAATTGCAAAGCTGTCAAGATTAAGTTAAATAAATTAAAGAAGGGAGTAATTTGATGAATTCCAGACTGTATCAAATTATTAGTCAGTGTACAAATCATTCAGACATCTTGAAAATTAGCCTAAAGCAATTTTCTCAAGGGCTGATGTGGAAATTGTTCAAGCCTAATGGCTTCTAGTTGTTATTAGTTTAAAGTGGAAAAGTTTTTTAAAAAGTGGAAAATCTCTTCTTTTTTCTTTCTTTCTTCTTAAAGTGGAAAAGTTTTTTTGTTTTTTTTGTTTTTTTCTTAAAGTGGAAAGTTTTTTTTTTTTTGTTTTTTTTTTTTGTTTTGTTTTTTTCTTCTTCTTAAAGTGCAAAACTTTTTTTTTTTTATTTTTATTTTTTTTTTGCTTTTTTCTTCTTCTTAAAGTGAAAAACTTTTTTTATTTTTTTTATTTTTTATTTTTATTTTTTATTTTTTTTTTTTTTTGTTCTTAAAGTGGAAAAGTTTTTTTTTTTTTTTTTTGTTTTTTTTTTTTTAAATCTTAAAGTGGAAAAGGTTTTTGTTTTGCGTTTTTTATTTTTTTTATTTTATGTTATTCTATTTTATTTTATTTTATTTATTTATTTATTTTTTTGTTTTCGTTGTTTTTTTCTTCTTCTTCTTAAAGTGGAAAAGTTTTTTTGTGTTTTTTTTTTCTTAAAGTGGAAAAGTTTTTTTTTTTTGTTTTCTTTTTGTTTTTGTTTTTTTTCTTCTTCTTACAGTGAAAAACTTTTTTTATTTTTTATTTTTATTTTTATTTATTTTTTTTTTGTTCTTAAAGTGGAAAAGTTTTTTTGTTTTGTTTTGTTTTTTTTTGTTTTTTTTTTTTTTTTAAATCTTAAAGAGGCATTGTACGGCTAAAATTGTAAATATTATCGTCACGCGATCGAACATGAAAAATATAAACAAATATGGCGGCAAATAATCAAGCTTTCTCTGTCGGAGAAGAACAGAGATCTTCTTTATTTCGGGAAATCAACCTAAAACATAGTTTTGACACCTTTTAAACAATATGTTGGTGAAAGAATTCATTCTTCTACAATACATGTTAGAAGTAATTACTGAATTTCTCATGAATTATAAGTCATTGTTGTGTGTGAAGAAACACATGTCAGCACAGCTGTCTTAACTCAAGTAAGATTACTCTTATCATTATAAGAGGATGTTGTGGAAGCTAATTCAAAGTGATTTGCCTATTTCATTGCCTATTCCACTCAAAACAAAACTTTTTCTTCGTTGTTTGTTCTCAACGAAACTTAAATTTGATTACATTGACTCACTCGTGCATTTTCAGCATTGTTTATGTAACTCGACTTGCAGCAGAAAAGATGGTAAAAGATCTGGTTGCCCCTGCAAGACAAGGGAAGTAAAATGTGGAGAAGAATGTAAATGTGGGAAGAAAAAGAAGGGAGTTGTTGTTGTTATCATATATTTAATATTTCTGTAAAAATAATAAGAGTCTATCGTTGAATCGTGATCTAAAATTTACATTTTGATACAGACGAATGATATTTCACATCGAAAAGGTCATAAAACAGAACTTATTCGTATTCAAATGTTATGTATAAACCCATATCGTTTGAGAAACATAATTTTCAAATGATAGAGAAAAAAGTATGTAAATGTTATCCACATATATCTTCAAAATGATACATGGCTTTCGCATCAGAACCACGAAATTAATTTCTTATATAAATTCATAGTCTTTTGGTGCTTTTATTTTTTTGCAACTTGATAACGTAAGTGAAAAAATTGATTACAAAAACAGCAATTTTTATATTTATACTAGCTCATCTTGTTCGACATCGTTTCTTGTTTGGCTTTCCACGATAACCCAAATACAGATACGATTGTTTCATAAAGATTAGATGTGGGACATCAAGATTACAACGACCGTTTTATTCAACAGCCCTATTTTTGTTGATTTCAGCCGTACAATGCCTCTTTAAAGTGGAAAAGGTTTTTGTTTTGCGTTTTTTATTTTTTTATTTTATTTTATTTTATTTTATTTTATTTTTTGGTTTTTTTGGGGTTTTTTTTCTTCTTCTTAAAGTGGAAAAGGTTTTTTTTTTTTTTTTAAAGTGGAAAAGTTTTTTTTTTTTATAAAGTGAAAAAGGTTTTAATAAAAGTGGAAAGTATTTGTTATTATTTCTGTCTTTTAAAGTGGGAAAGGTTTTTTTATAAAAGTGGGAAGGTTTATTTTGCTTTTGTTTTTGTTTTTTTTTTAAAGTGAAAAAGTTAAAAGATGGAAAGAAAAGTAGAAAAAGTTTTTACAAAATTGAAGACAATTACCTCAGTATCATGTTCAATTGTAAAGTGTTCATTACACATTTCTTCACTATCAAATTCCATTCTACAAACATAGCATTGAATAGCAGCCATCTTTATTGTAATCTGAAACGAGATGTTACTCACTTGAAATATTTCAAGAAATGAGAGACAACAAAATGGCATTGACTTGCTTTATACGCTATTTTATTGATTCGTGTAAAAAGCACCGAAATATGATTTATTCTATCTTTGAAATTCACTCATGCGTGTCAGGTGAATATTAACCAACATGGAAATAACATTAAAACATTCATTTGGCAAGTAAAATATAAGCTGCTGAAGATCGACAAAATTCTTCATACTCCTATTATCAAAATGTCAGCACTCCTTCACATAACATTTTAGCACTATCCTTTCTCCATTATTTTTTTACACGATGATGAGTTTGTTATTTTCTCATAATTAGGTGTGAAAACATACGCATTTATCTTTTTTTATCGAAATAACTTCATTTTAAGGCTAATGCATGAAACTTTACATTTAAATATATAGAGAGAAAACTTCAACTTTTTATTAACTTTTGTTTTAAAAAAGTTACGCGCTCTAACATGGGTGCTATCAAACGTAAGGGGGAAATGGTTTCTCTTCTTAAAAAGATCACACGGGAGGAGAGAAAAAAAGGCGCGTGCTAAATGAATAAAGTGAATTAAAAAAAACGTTCGATCTGATTAAAATAGATTAAAAGAAATCGATTAAAAGAAATTAAGACAACTACAAGATGCCCTACCGGGCAGAAGGATTTCTGCAAGCTTTGCTGCTGAAAATGCCACAAAAATGCAACACTAGCACACTAGTCCTGCAAAACTAAGACAGTCACATCATTCAGCTCGAGAGGCATCAGCATTAAATAAACAAAAATATTGATACGACTGACAATGTTCGTCAAGAAAGTCAGCCTACCATAACATAAAAAAAGGGGCTTTTCTTTATGCTATCGCGGAGATCATTTATGAAGATCTGTTTTTTGTACGAATAAGCTGAATGATTGTTACTGGATATTTGCCACACACGTACTCCAAAAAAGTGCATCAACACAATACGAAACTTTAATTTAACCACATTAAATATAATGAATCCTATAAAAAGATTGTGTATACTGGCGGTAACCAACATATCCTTTGGGCAGCACAAACTAATATATAAAGTTTCTATATTGATGTCCTCAGAATGAAAAATATAAATATCACAATAATAATTACTTAGAAATTAAAGCTCATATCTAATCTAAAAGTTAAAAAGGATACAACATACGTAGGGAGAAAAGAGATAAGCTGATATAGCCAGAATACATCCAAAAATTGCTACTAAATATAGTATAAATAGCTGTATAAAGTGCATTGTTGGTGATGTTGGGGAGGAGCTGAAAGGAAGCTAAGCTGAGCTTTAAAAATCCAAAAGCTTCTAAAAATTGACTTCAACCATGCATACACATACAAAATACACGAAGGTCTTTCATATTTAAAAAGGCTTGGAGCAAAAATAAAACAAGAAATACCTTTTCTTCCACACACCATGGCACTGTTTTCATATTTTAAACTTCAAGAAAACTTCTTTCAAAAAACAGAATAACCACACTGTAATTTAATTTTGTGAACATGATAAGTTCCCAACAGTAATGCAATTCTTTACATAAAATTATAAGCTGTATTAACTTCTTTTAAAGCCATATTTCCATCAAAGAAACTTTTAGCAAACTACACACGTTCTTTCGCTGCCATTTTAAAAACGTTTTGTGGACGATCACATGGCATGGCGAAAATCAGCCAATAAACTGTCGCTATTTAAGTTGAGGTGGCTAAATTAGCACCCTTTCGTAGAAATCGGGCATTATGCACCAATCACGATTGAGACGGCTTTTTTATGAACCAATGAAATTCGAGAAACAAATATGCGCCGGTTTGGACAGTAAGATGAAAAAAAAAACAAGATGCCCTACCGGGCAGAAGGATTTCTGCAAGCTTTGCTCTGCTGAAAATGCCACAAAAATGCAACACTAGCACACTAGTCCTGCAAAACTAAGACAGTCACATCATTCAGCTCGAGAAGCATCAGCATTATAAACAAAAATATTGATGCGACTGACAATGTTCGTCAAGAAAGTCAGCCTACCATAACATAAAAAAGGGGCTTTTCTTTATGCTATCGCGGAGATCATTTATGAAGATCTGTTTTTTTTGTACGAATAAGCTGAATGATTGTTACTGGATATTTGCCACCCACGTAGCTACTCCAAAAAAGTGCATCGACACAGTACGAAACTTTAATTTAACCACATTAAATATAACGAATCCTATAAAAAGATTGTGTATACTGGCGGTAACCAACATATCGTTTGGGCAGCACAAACTAATATATAAAGTTTCTATATTGATCTCCTCAGAATGAAAAATATAAATATCACAATAATAATTACTTAGAAATTAAAGCTCATTTTTAATCTAAAAGTTAAAAAAAATACAACATACGTAGGGAGAAAAGAGATAAGCTGATATAATCAGAATACATCTAAAAATTGCTAATAGTATAAATAGCGCTGTATAAAGTGCATATGTTGGTGATGTTGGGGAGGAGCTGAAAGGAAGCTAAGCTGAGCTTTAAAAATCCAAAAGCTTCTAAAAATTGACTTCAAACATGCATACACATACAAAATACACGAAGGTCTTTCATATTTAAAAAGGCTTGGAGCAAAAATAAAACAAGAAATACCTTTTCTTCCACGTATTGGCACTGTTTTCATATTTTAAACTTCAAGAAAACTTCTTTCAAAAAACAGAATAACCACACTGTAATTTAATTTTGTGAACATGATAAGTTCCCAACAGTAATGCAATTCTTTATATAAAATTATAAGCTGTATTAACTTCTTTTAAAGCCATATTTCCATCAAAGAAACTTTTAGCAAACTACACACGTTCTTTCGCTGCCATTTTTAAAACGTTTTGTGGACGATCACATCGCATGGCGAAAATCAGCCAATCAACTATCGCTATTTAAGTGGAGGTGGCTAAATTAGCACCCTTTCGTAGAAATCGGGCATTATGCACCAATGACAATTAAGACGGCTTTTTTATGAACCAATGAAATTTAAGAAACAAAAATGCGTAGGTTTGGACAGTAAGATGAAAATACAGGAGAAAGACGATCGTAAAGTATTTCTTGCTTACGCAGAAATCCAAAAAACAGAAAAACACGGACGATCGTAAAGTATTTCTTGCTTACGCAGAAATCCAAAAAACAGGAGAAAGACGATCGTAAAGTATTTCTTGCTTACGCAGAAATCCAAATAGGACTTAACTAAAAACAACAGAAGCTTTTACATACAAAGAAAAGAAATATGCGTAAGGTGCAAATCGTAACCATGGATAAACATTTTATATGATAGTTTTTTTTAAAAGAATGGATGTAAGAGCAAAAAGAAAGAAAACAAGATGCCTTAACAGGCAAAAGGATTTCTGCCAAAATCTGCTGAAATATGAAAGAAAAAGCATATGACATATTTGAAAAAGGTTATATGATTTCCAAAATAAAAAATCACATTTCTAATGTATATAATCCCTAGGACATTGTCAAAAGATAAGTGACACTATGTGAGACTTATAATATACTGCTAATAAACTGGATTACATCTGAATGACATTAAATATTCTTTATTTTGTTGATAAGAAATAATATCAAGGATATATTGATCCTTTCAGATATCACAATGTATATGCACGTAACTCATAAACTGTAAAAGTTCTGAATTTCTGAATTTTAGAATTTGATACTTGGTGTCAATCTTCCTAGCAGACTTCCTAAATTACAAGCACAAAAATGCATGCAGATTTTGGTCATGCAAAATACATCCACATAGACCAAAACCAACATTGTAACTGTTGTAGTTTGTTTTGATTAGTAATACGGAAAGCACTTACAAACATTCTTGATCTGAGTAATCATTCATGACCTGTTAATAAAAATTCTTGAAGAAATTCAAAAAAGGTTGAATGTTTTTTACGACATAACATTGCATCTCTGATTGCATATGCACCCAAGGGCATTGCGAAAATATAGTTGACACTATGCGAAACTTTATTGTATACGTATATACACCACTGATAAACTTAACTACATCTGAATGACATAAAATATCCTTCATTTTGAGGGTACGAAATAATATTAAGTTTATATTGATTTTTTCGGATATTACAGTGATTACGTATGTAAATCATGTTCTTTAAGCATTTGATATGTACTGTCAATCTTCTTAATTACAAATGGAATTATCAATATTTCAAACACAAAAAGTAAACAGTAATTTTGATCATTGACAGTTATATGTATACTTATATATGTTCTAAAGCACACACATAACATAATTATATATATAACTGAAAGGAAAGTTTTATATTGTTACATGATGTATCTTTTGAATATACAAACAGTTACTTTACATGCTATTGTGATTAGTCACTCGTAATAAGGGACATTGACAGTATAACTTAAAAACTGATCAAACAATAAAACAAGTAAGTGGTGCAGGGTAGACACAAATTTTCTATGTTGGAGCTGAAGAGGAAACTAAGCTGAGCCAAAGTATCCAGAGCTTTAAAAGCGTAACACTTCATATACAAAACAAACGAAGATGTTTTGAATTTAGACAGGCTTAAAGAATCTCAAAACATTTCTCTATAAAAACAAACAAATAGCTACCTTTTTTACTCTTCTGCTTACAAAACGTTGAAAACTTCTTTTTAATTTAAAAAGGATGATCACAATTCAAGATAATTATAAGTTTCTTCTATGGAAATTCTTTTTGTATCTTCAGATACACATATCTATCATTTTCAAGAAACTTTAGAAAATTTAAAATGGTTTCTACCCTCACATGCGTGGTAAGCATAAGTTTCATGTAAGCGCACACACGAAATTTCAAAAAACCGCTAGGTTTGGACAGCAGAAAAAAAAAAAGAAAAACAAAGCCGGTTTTAAAGTATTTCTTGCTTTCGCAGAAATCCAATTAAGACAAAAGCGAAAAAAAATATTTTGTATCATGATACTCTTTTTTAACGTATCGGTTTTTAAACATTTTGATTCCTCGAAAAAAAGTTCACCCGTCTCAGACAGTCAGGCAAGCGTTAGGATACACTGGCAAACCGAACATGCTGCCACGTTCTGCCACTGCTGCTTTTTGTCCAAAATGTTTAATCAGTTAGTTTCTTTGTATTTAGTTGATGTACTGTTTTCAAAGCCAAGTCAACGTGGAATATAAAACTAACAATAATGATAAAAACAAAACGTTATTCCTATTAGTTCATCAGCCAAAAAAAGTCACGTTCGATTGGGGTTGCAATGTATTTGCTTCGAACTCACGTCGCACACAAAAAAAGAAATAATTTCGCTCACAACTCAATCTACCATTTTGCGTGACTTACAAACAAACGAACAAACAAACAGACAGACAGACAGACAGACGGAGAATCGGCTATTAATATATAGATGAAATATGTACCTCACATTAATATGTTCATTTTCAGTTAGTGTGGAACACCCTATATCGCCTGATTTCAAGTAAGGGACTCACGAATAATGACATTTGGAATAAACAGATCATGAAATTTTAATAGCTCTTGCTTTGAAATACCGACAAATTTTGAACAACGCGTCATCATCTGAAACGAACAAACTTCTAAAACGCCTTTATTCACAAAACGAGTGTTCATCTAAAACGACTCGACGACTTGAATTTCGACTTATTGTAGACCGCGTTAACTTCTAAAACGATTCGACGACTTGACAAACGAGATTTTGGTGCCGAATTAACTTCATAGTGATGAAGTAATTGATATAAATAGAAGGGATTATAAAAACGGATATACGTTATTTGGAATTGATGTTTCACCAGCTACGTGTCACGGAGGACATCAAGAAATTGTAAAAAGAGGAGCACTTCGAGTGGAAATTGAATTTTCTGTACCATTGCCGAATACAATTACAGTGATATTCAATTTCCGCGCCTTAGCGAAGGAAATTGCTTGATTTAGACATTCTATCTCTCCGTAACAGTTTTTTGCCGTTTTCGGAAAGTCCGTTCGGGTTTCGGATTGTTTGTTTATTCAGAATAGTTAATGACAGACCCAAAACTCTATGCAAAAAGACCACTTTCAATAATAATTCACAAAAAATAATAAGCTTTTTATATTTTTCAAATACTTTTAGAAGTTATTTTAGCCGTTTTATATTTAAAACTTCCCAATTCAATTATCTTTAAAATTTCTTTAAAAAGTCAGTAAAATATGCTTACCGAGCACGTGAATCGTTCTCGAACCGTTTGGTTTATGTTTTGAGGAAATTGTAGGTAGAAGCTTTGAAGAAGAGTTTTAAGACTTTATCTATTATTGCAATCGAAATATAATCATAAGAACATTCCTTATGGAGGAAATATTGATGTTTAGCTGACTCTGGGAAAAATTCTTGAAAAAGAAGGTGAAGGTTTGATAGTAAACGAAACTTTGCTGTGAAAAAAACTTTCAATATTGCAGCAGAAAAGTATTATAGTATCAAAACATTCACCTATGTTATGAGCGCTCGCGTGAATATAGGAATCGGCGTGAATATAGGCTCTGCGTGAATATAGGCATCGACGTCAGAACTTTAAACAAAAGGGATTAAACATTTTTCAATAGCAGATTAAAATGTTCAAATACACTTGTCCCGAATTCCGAGAATAATTTTTTCCTTTGCGTGAAAACGAGGCCGTACTGAGTAAGCTTGTCAACAATCTTGAAAATGGCTGAAGATACTGCAGATATCACACAGCTGCTGCTGAATAATATTGAAGAAAAACTCCCAATTATAAATGATATTAATGAAGAAAATAGAGAACCGAATTGGGGAAAATGTTTGAAAGATATGCCAACGATAACAATCAAGGAAATTGAGCAACACCGTGAAAACAGTGGTTAATCCACTTCTATAATAAAAACACTGGATAGGGGAAGAAAGTTTAAGGAGGAACGTTATATCTCAGCAGAAACAATATTTACAACTGTTATTGGGGACGAATTTTGTGTGAAGGCAAGGTGTAAAGCCAGTATGAAAAAAGACATCCGTTCAGTCCAGGTGAATTTGTCATGTAAGGTACTGTGTCGTCAGCCAAATGCTCATGCCCAGCTGGCAATAGCGGGTACTGTAATCATGTCATGGCCCTACTGTTTGAATTGGCTGATTATTCTTTGCATCAAATTGAAACTGTACCGAATGAAATATCATGTACAAGTAAAAGCAGACAATGGGGCATACCTAGTGACAATGTGTTGCATAAAAACCCAATTATGGCTAGCACTTTGAGTTCATCCTGCGATAAAAAGGGATATAAATGTACACTGTATGACCCTAGATTAAGATCATCTAGAGAAAATATTCCAGCTAGAATTGAAAAACTACAACAGGAGTGTCAAAGAATAGACAACAGGATTGGGTTTGCTCATTGTATTGATGTAAATGTCGTAAATAATGACAACAGCATAAATACAAAATATGGTGAATTTAAGTTAGGCTCTACACTATCACATCAACTGCTACCAATAGAATCAAATCTGAAAGTGATAACTAATATTAAGAAAATGGACACTATTAGTAAAAGCAGTCATGATTATACCATTTTACCTTTGTCGTTCATTCCATGTGATTCAGAACTTATACCTGCTAACTGGGGACGGCTTACGTATAGAGAAATCATGTTCCTAGACACATTAAAACTAGAAGAACTTGATTGTGTAGAAGCTGAAAAATCCACAATACTACAAAGCAACTGTAAACAATGGTTTGAATTAAGAAAAAACAGGATCACTTCAACTCAGGCACACAAAATATTTATTAGAAAGAGAAATTTTGAGACACTCTTAGAGGATATTATCAATCCAAAATCTGAAAATCAATTGCCAGCTAGTGTGAGGGAAGCAATGAAGCACGGAAGAATGTATGAGGATACTGCAAGAAAATTATATACTGATTATGTTAAATATGTGTTAAACCATGACATCAATGTTCGTCAATGTGGCATAGTAATACAACCAAATTTATTCTGGTTTGGTGCCAGCCCAGATGGACTGGTTACAGATAAATCATGTGAATCAACTGTTGGGTTAATTGAAATAAAATGTCCGAAGTCAAAACGTAATAGCACTCCTGAAGAATTACTTAGTGATGAATCATTATGTTAATGGAAAACCAGAGTTGAAAAGGTCACATTCTTATGGATATTATACTCAGATTCTGATGGCGATGGGTTTAGCCGGTGTAGAATTTTGTGATTTCATTGTTTACACTTTTAAAAGAATGATTATAGCTCGTACACCTTTTGATGAAGATTATTTTTCAAAGTTATTGGAAAAACTTAACTCATTTTATAAAAATTATATGATTCCTCGGTTTCAGTAAATTGTATATAATACCTTAATTTAATTTTTCAGAATTTCTCTTGGTGACAGTTTCTTGAATTTTACAGGATTTTTGCAGATCCCTGATTTTACTTCAGATTTCAGTTTCAGTATCCTTTCACCAATGTTTTCCTGTGATTGTTAACACTTACTTTGATACATTTAATTGGGAAATGAAACTCGCAAACTTTAGTGTATCTTGTAACAGAAAATTTATCTGCTCCTCCTTTCCTTCTGTAAGTTGATACAACATTTGTCCAAGTTTTTCTAACTTTTGAATCAGAAGGGAACGAAAATATCCCAATTCCAGTCTTTGATTTATTTCTATCGTAAGTCGAACTTTTACATATAGTCAGGAAGCTGAGAGCCAAAAATCAAAAAAAATTTGCCGGACAAATTGAAACTTTCAGAGTGTGTTCTCACACATAAGAAGGTACAAAAAATGTTTGCTGGACATTCTGGATTTTCTTGTGGGTCTTTCACAGCAGCAAAATGTGTTTTGATGACGTCACAACAGTAAATTACTATTTAAATCTTTTTTGTTGTTGATCAGAACATAACATTGTAAAAATTAATGAATAGTACTAACAAAAATACATCGAACAAGTATTTAGGTGTCATCATAATATTAACTGAATCGGGAAATATTGAATATTCGTTGTTTATGACGTCATAGGCATTATTCAAGTAAGTCACCTTCCCTATAGTCCGTAGTTTGACTTTTTGCCGCTAAAAGCGAATAAATTTAATGTGGCAAATTCTTCGTGATGATTATCTTCATAACCATTTTCGTCGTCATCATTATCATCATTATCATTCTAACAATCTTTGCAAACTGCACATGTCGGAGCACTTGATGCCATGATAATAACATAAACACCGGTTTGATTCGCATTTGGAGTTTTGACACATGCAATAAATAAAATCGACAAGGTCATCCGGCAAGGTTTTACACACAATTTACTTGATATTTAGTTCACCGTCGACCAGAGTCCACAAATCCATTGGGATACTTAAGAAATTCCTTTGGATGACTACTGTGGCATATGAAACTCGTTTTAGGTGGTACAGTAAAATATCTCTTGTCGGCGGTAATTGTTGTGGGTCCGGTTATTTTTAATAAGACAAAAACATCTTATAACGATTTGTCACAATTTTTGATACCGTAAAGACGAGATACGAAGATTTCAAATATACGGAAAAGAGTTGCATCAAATTCCAATGTATCCCCAAGTTTTACAAAAGCATTTTTGAAAGAGATGGACCTTTCTTCTTTCTTATTCCATGGAAAGAGTTGTAATCATTTCCTGTAAAGCAATTGAGCGCTGGCAATGTAGCAGAGACTTCAGCATCAAGTTGATTTCGTTTAAGTGAGGTATCCAAGATTCTTCGTTAGTCGCTGACACTAATTTTAAGTAAGTACTCTACAATTCGATCAGCGTGGAGAGCAATTATCCGCATTGACTATCGATATGCAAATTGAGCATACGCCAAGGTAGTTGCTGCAGTAGTTTGCATAAAGAAGAACCTTCGTATCAGCTTCTTCTTGTTCGTTTCGTAAAGCCTCCACCTTTGATTTGTTGATAACACCATTTTCCATAGAAATTTTGAAAAAAATTCTGCCCGCACTCACATATAGCTTGGCGCCATTATTAAAGTGGCCTTGGTGAGCGGAAAAATGGGAACAATCATGTAACAAAAAATCTACCAACTCTTTCTTGTTCTGATCCACTGACATGAACTTTGGCCATTGGTTGGGACATTTCTGTTCCGCACTCTTAATTTTGATGCGCAGCTCTCCTGATGACTTCCGTCGTTTTCGTTCATACGATTTGATTGATTCTATGATTTTGTTCAGTTCTCAAATGGAATTCATTTGTTGCTAATAGGCATAGGCCTTGGCGTATTTATGTACAATCAAAATTAAAAAACAAAATATGTGTTATACTAGTTCCAGACTCCTCAGCATGTAGATTCACAACGTGTAAATACTTTTGTTAGTTGATCGTTAAGACAGAAGGTCATAGTGTGGAAGTTCTTTAAAGGCCGACCTCCACTTGTGCGTACGTACATACGAACGTCCGCTCGGCGCCGTGAGGCCAAGTAATTTGAATCTCCATAAAGAAACTCCAGGTGTTGAGTGTTTCTTTTTTCGCAATGTTTACAATTTTTTCCAATGTTTGCATTTTTCTTGAAATTTGATTGACTCACATGCTAGATGGCCGCGCGGCCGCCTGAAAAAGTAGAATCGAATCCTACTTCCAAGCGCACAAAATCTAGTCGTCGACGACTAACAAAGTTGAGCAATAGTTGTCACTGAGCATGCGCAAAATTGGCCAAGTACGTACGTACGGGCAAAATCGCACAAGTGGAGGTCGGCCTTAATACTTCTCAATAATTTAATTTGCTACACTACCTTGCCTTTAGAACCCGGTTCAGACCTGGCCATTACGACGGTTAAAATTCAGTGTGATCGTCTAATGTGAACACTTTTGCAATCGTCAGAATTGCCGTAAATACCTGGCGATTGCGAAGATTACTTTATGTTTTAATCGTCGTAATCGCCAGGTCTGAACCAGACTTAACACTTTATCTATTGCATGGTGGAGTGTGAATTTTGGTAATACCGTCTCGCCCTCATAATAGTTACTAAAGTGTTCAAACATTTTTCCTCTGCCATTGATTAATATATCAACAACAACAAAAAAAACATTCGGTCATGTAAATGTTTAAGAAGGCTTTAAAATTATGTTCATTTCAACATCTAACATCAACTTTCGTTTATCACCAACATTTTTTTTTCATTTTCCCGCTCATTCGAATATTTACATTTTCACACGCGAAAGAGCTAAATGATTCGATGTCAATAACGGGGGTATCAACAAAATGGCTTTTTGTAATTTTGACTCAAAAAGGTTGTTTAAAATATGTTTTCTTTATTCGTTAAATTTGTTATACATGTTATTTTAATCTTCATCTCTATTTGAGAGACATTTTATGACTATTTGTTCTGCTTTAGAGGAGCATTTAAATTATTTACCCCCTAAAAAGATGGAGCAAACATTACATCATGCTTTGCTTTGGCTTCTGAACAGACAAAATGATGGCTTTCAAGTTACAAATTTTTCAAACGTTTTAGTCGGTCACTTAACTCTTAATAACTTGATCCACAAGAAAAATTAGAGTTCCCAGCAAAGATAATTTGTTTCCTACTACTTCAAAGGTACTTTCTGTGTAGTTTTTATTTTGTCCCAAAAAAATGCCACTTTTGACTTTTCATTTGGCTCTCAGCTTCCTGACTAATAGTGGTATACAGCAATAATCTCCTGAACCACCAGTCTCTAATTCTTCAGGACGACGTAAATTAGTTCCAGGATAAAACTCCCTCTCGTTTTCCTTCTCTTCGATAAACGACATAATTTGTAAACAGTCGAAAAAAAGACACATCACTCTTATAGAAAGAATATTGTAGAATGAAATAACTGGTGATTTTTCAATCTTCTTCAGCATTGAAAACTCATATAAACATGCATAATTATTCCATTCTAGAAATTCTCATCCATATAAGAAAACTCCTCCCAATAAGTATAAAACATTCAGTATGGAATAACTTTCTCCCACCGAAAGCTTTCGCTTTCCCTTGTTTGTTGTTGTTTTACTCAGTACGGCCTCGTTTTCATGCAAATAGAAATAACAGATTCTCGGAATTCGGGACAAGTGTATTGTTCTGAATATGAGGCAGGACACAAAGGAGTGTGACGTAGTCAATTGTTATATACTGCAGACGGGGGTCTGTTGAGATTGAAGAAAGAACTCATGAAAAATGAAAATTATGCAAATTTGACTTCTCTTTCTTGAACACGTGTTTCGAGCAAGTTGTGAGACGCGAGATCATAATTTCCTTTTCTTTCCGTCGCGTGAATTTGTTAATTATCGTAGTCTCGTTTTGACAATGTAATATTCAAATCTCAGGTTACCGAAATAAGATACAATACAACATTGGCGTAATGGAAAAAGCGGTTTCCAAAACGGAATTCTTTTCCCCAAGTCGTATTGTGCTGACAGACCCGTGAGTATTGGAAAATGAAATTTTTCCAGCATCGCATTTTCAAATTTCATAACTTATACTGTTTGATAAAATTGCCACCGTAAAAAATTTTGAGATTAGAAAACAAAGCAAGTTAAAATTTTAAGCAGAAGCTTTTCAGTTAATAAACAATTTTTAATACTGTACATGTATTTTGTATGCGACCTATAGTAACTGTACTGTTTTTGGAGCCACGTAAGTTTCAACTTACTATTTTGAAATTTTATACATATTGCGCAATAACTTTTGTACCTTGAACTTTGAGCATAAATGATAATTCATCGACTTAACAAAGAAAGAAAACCAAAAGAATACGTAAAATATTTCTCAAACAAAATTTCGTTGCTTCAGATTGCAATTTTCTCTGATTCATTGCTGCGGCCGTATGTACAGAAGGACATCATTGCTCCTCCTTCGTGGTACATAAATTGCACTCCTGGTGGTGGCTATCGCGCCCTAACAAGGGAGATAGCTGAATGTGATGCCAGCCGTCCCAGCCAAGTTAGGTTAAAAAGTGCAGAACCACTAACAGACCATAAATGTCGTGTGTAATATATGTAAGTTACAACTTTAATGTTTATATTAATGGCATCAACAAAATTTGTTAAAATAGTTTGTTAATGAAAATAAATACATTGATTACATGCATGATTCACAAAGGATCAAAAAGTCCTTTTTGATTTCCCCTACAATGATTATCGACACACTATAGAAAGATTCACGCCAGTACAAAAATCCTCGATTCCTATATTCACGTCAAGAGAAAAATCTTCGATTCCTATATTCACGTCAAGAGAAAAATCTTCGATTCCTATATTCACGCCAGTACAAAAATCCTCGATTCCTATATTCACGTCAAGAGAAAAATCTTCGATTCCTATATTCACGCCATACAAAAATCTTCGATTCCTATATTCACGCCAGTAGTACAAAAATCTTCGATTCCTATATTCACGCCAGTACAAAAATCCTCGATTCCTATATTCACGTCAAGAGAAAAATCTTTAACAATGTTTTCCTCATTAATAATTCATGAGATAAATGAAGCCTATATTCACGCCGATTGAAAATTCTCGATTCCTATACTCACTTTCATTATAATAATTGAGGTCGATTCCTATATTCACGCCGTCGGAGACAAGGTCGCCTGGGAACGAGGTTGTAATTGTTATTGTTAAGTATTCCAAATGTTTTACCCCCGTCTTAACAACAACTTATTTCCTCATTAATAATTAATGAGACGATGCCTATATTCACGCAGAGCCTATATTCACGCCGATTCCTATATTCACGCGAGCGCTCATACCCCATCTCAAAACATTACTGGTGAAACCAATTATATACATAAAATGAGATCACTAAAGCCTTGTGAAAATTTGGAGTGTAACATGTTCTAGGACACAATATCTTAGGGGGTTTTTTTTTGCGTGGATTAAGTTTTGCAACTTTTGCGAAATTTGGCAAAATTCGCAAAAAATAAATCCACGCAAAACGTCAAGACATGAACGATTCACGAAAATAAATCCACGCCAAATTTCATGATTTTATTTGCTCATTTTTTGGCTCTGTGTACCTTTTATATATTAACTATTTCCTTGTACTTATCAAGCACCGATTGGTTTTGCAATGTGGCAGGCATGGAAATGATGATTTTTACTGTTACTTCTAAGCTATATGATAAAGTAAACACATTGCACTTTGTGCCCATTCGCAAATATAAATCCAAACATTTTCCTTGAGAAGCTCTGCCTCGAAAAAATTAATCCACGCAAAACGCTCTCAAACCTTGGCTCGCAAAAATTAGTCCACGCAAAAAAAATCCCCTTAGGTATATCATGTTCGAAAAGAACATTTTCATACAGATCCTAACAAAGTTTCATAGTGTCATTTGTCTTTTCGTGCACATTGGTGTTATTTATAGACACCATAGAAGTGGTAATATGCAGACAGTTGTGGATCTAGAGTGTAGTCGCAACTTGTGGAGAAGCGCATTAACATAAGTTGTGAATTCAGTTCATATTATCAATGGGGTTATTTGAACCTTTTTCTTTTATGTTTGAATTGCTAACACTCCCCCTACACAAGTTGCGGCTTACCTCTGGATCCGCCACTGGCAGGTTAAGTAGAAATAGATTTTCGTATTGTATGTTATGTTGATTTAAGTTATGTATATAATTTTTATCTTCTTGTAATCCTGTTAAATGTCATGGATTAAAATCTTTGAAATGCCCAAGTTTCTCCTGCTCCTAATTAATGCAAGTTATGAACAATTTCAATGTTTATATTACCAACAATGTTTACTTAAATATATTACCGAATTCACATTTCTGACAAAATTTGGAAGGTGTGCACAAATAACAATTGGAAGGTCCTGATATTAAAGATTTTTCCCTGATTTTCCTTGATTTTTTCAAATGATTTTGGTTCACTTCTATCGAATATCATTTTATTCTTCATGTGAACCATAAGTCATACTTTGGGAATTGTGATAGACCTGTTCTCACGTACGCAACAAGAACAGAATGGATAGTCATTCAGATATCTTGAAAAATTAGCCTAAAGCTATTTCCTCTAGGCCTGATGCGGAAATTGTTCAAGCCCTGAGGCTTCTAATTGTATGTTGATTTTGATAACATCTTAACTGTGGATAAAGCTCGAAACATGTTGAAGAATTATTAAAAAAAATAAAAAATAAAATAAACACCAATGAACTGCGTTGTATGTTAACACGTGACTGGAAAATTCGAAAGTTGCTCGTAGACGTTTTTGCATTTTTTTAAGCATTTGTTAAAATAAATACACTTTTAAATGGTATATATATATTGTGAATAATCAAGAGTCATCAAAAAGTGGAGAACATTGGCTTTTAATTTATGTCAAAGAAAGTTATATTAATTTTGTCGATTCCTTTGGTAGGCCACCTGAATTTTATAACATCCAAAAGAACTTTCTACGAGACCAGTTTTATGTAATACTACTCAACTACAATCCACTTTTTCAAACGTGTGTAGTGGTTACACTGTCTTTTTCAGTTTTCATTTTATTAGAGGAAAATATCTCAGACAAATTGATTATTTTGTAAAGGATAGAAATGTAAATACAAGGACGTAGAATTAGGGGGGCGGGGGTGGGGGGGTGGGGGGGGGGGGGGGGGGGGGGGGGGGGGGGGGCTTGAGCCCCCCAACTTTTTTGTCAATTATGAGAAATTTGTTTTTGCCTTTCCTAATAATTGAAAATTATGGTTGGTAATTTGTAGCAAAATTCAAGATACGCATTTGCATTCACATTCAAGAAATTTTTATTCACATTCAAAAAAATTATATGCACATTCAAGAAACTGTTATTCACGTTCAAGGAACTTTTTATTCATATTCAAGAAAATTTAAATTCTTAAGAAAATTTACTTTCACATTCAAAGAAACGAATCATTAACACTTCAGAAGTTTATATTCACTTGATGCATTCATATTCAACAGCGTTTTTTTTATGCAAGACAAAATTATATTCAAGGATATTCCGTAACCTAAATCTGGTCTGCAAAATTAGCAGAAAAACTGAGATAAGCATGGAGTATGAAAATGGTGGAAAATGTTGAACAAGTTGAAAGAACAGAGACTGAGAAGAGAGTGTGAGGGAAATAATGAAAGAGTTTTAAGTTTTCTGAAAGAGTTGTTGAACGATCATCATTTTGTTTGTTATATACCAGGGAAGGGAAGAGTATAGTGTGCTGAAGGCACAGGCAGAGAGAAGGCTTAATTCCAACTTTATTCCGACTTTATTGCGGCGAAATCTCTCCTGCATCAGATGACCTTTCTTGGTTCGGCTTTGATCCAAGAGCTCCTTCTCCTTCTGATGATGGTCTTTCATCTGTAGACGTTGCAGACGTATCGAATCCTTTTCCAGAAGATGTTTTGGAACGCATATTGCAGCTTGAGTTTTTAAGGGATTCAGAAAGCTTTAGTATTGATGTTTTTATTGAAGCTAAAGGCCAGAGTGTTTGAGAAAACTTAATGAATTTCTGAACTCTCCGTTAACACACTTATTTCACTTCACGAATTTTAGTTATAGATTTCTATTAGTCCTCAAAAATACAAGAATCAAAATCAATCCCAATTTTTTAATATCTTTTTCCGGACATTTTGTTGGGTATTTTTAGAAACGAGGGATTCTAAGTTTTACAGAATTTGGTCATTACTAATAAAAGAAAAGAGAAAAGTTTACCAACGTAGTTTTCGATTGGCTAGTTCCCAAACCCACCTCTCCCACCTGGTCGGATTTGACCTTATTTTATTACATTTTTTTTTACACTGGAACAACTGTTGTTGTTGTTTTCTTACTCTTTTAAGGTGTCGTATATAATTAGGTGGATTTAAAGTAGAGTTTGCATACAGGAAATCTTCAGATGGAAATAAAGAAAATGATGCTGATTGAAGAATGTATCATACGTAAAAATTATTGTTTCCAGCCTTTCCCTTGACGCTGAGGTACTTTCATTTCAATAAAAATTCTTGATGAAAACTTTTATAAGAACAAGACGTAACCTCACTCAAACAGGTTATTTGACATGGTTAATTTCCAAGTGGGCTGTTTTCATTATTCAAAAATAGACCTGAAAAACGCAGATAAAATGAACATAACCTTATGTTGTTGACGAACTTTTTCTGGAATTTTGATACTCATTTCGTTTCGTTTTTACTGCTGTCATATATGAATGTTACGCAACATCTCTAAATTTTCCATAAATTCACTCATTTATTCCCTTTACATCAAGTATTTGTCATTCATCGCTAATCAGTTTTCATTAGTGACCGATAATTTACTGACCAGATTTGAGTTACCGAATTTCTTGAATAGCAATTTTACACCTTGCATATAAAAAAGTTTCTTGAATATGATTAAAAGTTTCTTGAACGTGAATATAATTTTGTTGATATGAATATAATATCGTTGAATGTGAATAAGAATTTCTTGAATGTGCATATAATTTTGTTGAATTTGAATAAAATGTTTCTTGAATGTGAATGTAAATATCTATCTTGAATTTTGCTACAAATGAGCAACCATACTCAAGTTGATGATGATGATGGTGATGACGATGATGATGAAGAAGAACAACACGATTATCGAAATGATCCTTACATAGCGCCGGAACTCGATGAAGAAATGAAAGAAGCTGTTAATGAACAATTAGCACTTCTTACACGTAAAGGTGTCTATCCGTATGAATACATGGATTCATGGGAAAAAATGGAGGACGACAAACTACCTGATAAAGAACATTTTTATAGTAGTTTGACAGAGGAAGGGATAAGTGATGAGGATTATGAACATGCACAAAACGTTTTCGAAAAGTTTGAATGTCGTGATATGGATGATTATCATAACATATATCTCTTGACAGACGTTCTCCTTCTTGCTGACGTGTTTGAAGCGTTCAGAGACAAGTGTATGATGTATTATAACTTGGATCCGGCGCATTGTTTTACATCACCTGGATTGGCTTGGCAAGCTGCTTTGAAAATGACCAACATTCAATTGGAATTGTTGACCGATATTGATATGCATTTGTTCATCGAAAGTGGTATTCGTGGAGGTGTGGCTGTCATCAGTCATCGTTATGCGCATGCGAATCTTCCCGAACTTCCGAATTATGATTCCAGTAAACCGAACGAACATTTGATTTATTGGGATGCTAACAACTTATATGGATGGGCTATGTGTCAGTACTTACCGACTGGAGGATTTACGTGGATGACAGAGGGAGAAATTGAAATTTTAGATTGGGAAAATGTGAAAGAGGACAGTGATCAGGGATATATTTTGGAAGTAGATTTAGAACATCCCAAGAAATTGCATGATGCTCACAGTGATTATCCGTTGGCACCTGAGCGAATGACTGTCAAGCCAGAGATGTTATCAGCGAAACAGCTGGAGATTTTAGAACAGCAAGAACGAGAGTCAATCAATAAACTAAGAACAGTGAATGGACAAGATCCGTTTATTGGACCGATTAAACCGACCATAAAAGAAACTGTACCGAAACTGATCCCGAATGTAAACAACAAGGAAAAGTATATCGTTCATTATCGTAACTTGCAGTTGTATGTCGAATTGGGATTAAAGATTACGAAAATTCATCGTGTTCTAACATTTCATCAATCACCATGGTTGAAAACATACATCGATTTCAATACAGCTAAACGTACAGCTGCTAGAAACGAATTTGAGAAAGACTTTTTTAAATTAATGAACAATTCCATGTTTGGGAAGACTATGGAGAATTTACGTAATCGTCGAGTTGTAGATTTAGTAAAACAAGATCATCAGTTGAAAAAACTAGCTGCACAACTAACGTTTAAGTCATTTAAGATTTTTCACGAGAATTTGGTAGCAGTTGAACGTGCAAAAGCCAATTTAATGTTAAATCGACCGATTTATACTGGTGTGGCTGTTTTGGATTTGAGTAAAGTGTTAATGTATCGATTTCATTATCAATATGTTAAAGTGAAATATCCTAATGATCAATCGAAACTGTTGTTTACCGATACGGATTCGCTCGCTTATCGAATTCAAACCAATGATTTGTATGCTGATATGTTGAAAGACCAAGATCTGTTCGATTTTAGTGGCTATGCAAAGGATCACAAATGCTTCTCTACGAAAAACAAGAAGGTGATTGGGAAGATGAAAGACGAATTGAATGGATCTTTGATGCGTGAGTTTATTGGTTTACGTGCGAAGATGTATTCGTTGGAATTTGACAACAAAACAATGACGAAAGCGAAAGGTGTGAAAAAATACGTCATCAAAAAGTACATATCACATCAGGACTACTATGATTGCTTATTTGGAAATGTGAAATACATGCATAAAATGAATGGTATTCGATCACACAAACATCAAATTTTCACTATTTGCCAGAACAAAACAACATTGTCAGCGTATGATGACAAACGCTATCTGTTAGAGGACGGAATAAGTTCAATTCCGTATGGACATTACAAAACAAGATGAAAGACAAAATTTATTGACTATTTTCTATATTTGTAAATAATATGTACATAATCAAAAAAAGTTATCCGCTGCAAGTTCTTTTCTTTTTTTCTCGCTGAATTTTAGTAATTCTGAAGGATGAAATTGAAATCGAGTATTCAAATACTTCAACAATGTGATCCCTTCGCCAATAAACAAGTATGTAGATGTAATAAATTTTTCATTTTCATCAAGATTGGTTAGGATGATTTGCGGAAAATTTGCTTTGATTGTCAGCTTGATGCAAATGCTTATCTCATTCATAGCTAGTTTGATAAATTCAGTGCCATTCTCGTCACTGGATATTTGAAGATTCCTTGCGTCTTTTCCAAGTAACGTAAAGAGTTCTTTTACTTGTACCCAATCCTCTTTTTTAACAAATCGAATTCGTTTTTCCAATTCTTTTAAGTTCCTGTTTAATAGTTTTAGGATAGCCACCAACAATAGTTGTAGCTGTAAAACACCTTTCAAACCAAATACTTTATTATGTTCTTTCAAGTTTGGATAAAGACAACGTACAATCATCGTATCAACAGGATCTTCCTCTCGCGCATAAACTACTTTCTCAGTGGATAAACTTTTGTAATACCATTTCGTGGAGTAACGTTGTTTTTCTACAGCAATTACATCAGCATGTCCAACCTCCATGTTTTTTATCTTAACTCAGCTTCAATGAAAAAACTTAAGTGAAAAAAATTTTCTATAATGTTACATTTATAATGTTTATACATGACTGACTCATAACTTACAGTGTGCATGCTGATGCAAAACTCTGAATTTTGATTGGTTCATGACTCACAGTGCGTATAGTGGCGCAAAACCGGCCTTTTCTTACTACTAACGCGAACGTGTATTCCACAAATTTCGCGGGTTTTTTTGACACGCGAAAGTTTCTGCCCTTAAAGTACTAATGCCGACCAGAATTGGGTCAAAACTCAGGAAGCTTTGGAAATCTTCGGATTGTAACATGATGCTGTTCTAAAAACAACTCTTCAAGAATCCAGAAAAACCAGAAAATTTGTACTTTCTGACGCTACTGCAACACCTTCAGCAACAACAAGACCCTCGCACGGAAGGCGATGTTAAAGACGTAAAGTTTTAGATTATGCAATTTGTTTTAGGAAATAAATTATATTCGATCTCAGAAGACACATTTAATTATGTCCGGAAATTATTTTGTAATTCACATTGTTCAAACGAGAAAAATAGCCTTATTTTCTGAGTAATGTCGTTTCAAAACATGCGACGTTAATTGACAAAAACAGGTTTTAGTGCGTAGTAGAGTCATCTTCAGTTTCGTACGTATCACAGTTCACATATTTCAACAATTTATAAAAATTATGTATACAACACAACTTCAACTTAACCTAAAAGTATCTGAAATCTTTACATGATTTTTATTAAGAAAACCCTTTAAGACAAAACGAAATATGTTTTTTCAGCTGACTAAAGGTGATCCTCTTCCTCTCAACAACAGAATATCTTTACATATAATTCTGACATTGTATTTACTTGCAATATATATATTTTAATAATGATTTCAAGTTATTTTGAAAGTACACATTAATTGTTTACCGACTTCAGGATAAAAACTTATCCCAGCCCAAAAGGGATTGACTTTGTATATTTTTCCAGGAAAAAGCGTATAGTTAGGCATAACAATCTGTGTTGCTTTGAAATTTCTGATATCAAAACCTCACTGCAAATGCTCTTATGGAATTTTGTGAGCAAATAACAACTATGAGCCCTGCCTATATACATACATACATCCGTTTTACTTTTGTGTCAAAAACGTGATGTCAGATCGACATATAATTGACAATTTCATTAAATCACAAGAATCCGCTAAATCCTAGCAAATATATGACTTGAGTTTTTAAATTCGTTATGTTGGTATTCTTACCGCCTAAAAAATCGATTGAAGATCAACCGTTATAACGCAAGGATCATGAAGTGAAACGATGTTACAGTGGACTCTCGGATATTTATTCACTGTAGCGTTTGACATAATCCTTAATATATATATATACCAACAGAAAGAGAAAGAGAAGGGCTATCTAACGACAGTAAAATTGCATTGAAATGTTAAATATTTCAGAAGTTATATGGGATTTTATCCGACATTTTATTAGCTATTTCGATTTTTTATGATCAATTAACACTTCGATATAATAGCAATTAAGTCAATTATTTTTGGGTACCTTTTTGTGTGCCTTCAAAAAAGTATCATCAAACTTTGAATGTGAATAACTTTTTATTTTTAGTTGTAATAAACTTGACTTTTATATCGCTCGATAGGAAATCTTCTAAATTTTTCAAGAATTAAAGTTTTAGAAGCTGGGAAAATTCAGGGAAGAAGAAATATCTATTTTTATCAAAGATTCGCACTATTAACTTCATAAAAGTCCATTAACACCATACTAATGAGAATCTTAATTACATCGCTGTTAAAGCGCGAAGTCCATACAAATGTTTTATTAATTTTATCTTTGCACTGAGATCCCATATTGACATTTAAAAAAGCCATTTTGTGAACACTTAAACGATTAAACTTGTTTTGCTTGAAAATTAGTTCCCAAATTAGTGTCATTGTTTGAATATATCATTCTTTTTCATTCACCTGTTAATGGACTTTTATAAAGTTAATAGTGCGAATCGTTGACAAAAATTGATTTTTCTTCTTCCCTGTTTTTTTCCACATTTCAAAACTTTAATTTTTGAAAGGTTTACAAAATTTCCTATCGAGTGGTATAAAAATCAAGTTTATTACAACAACAACAAAAAAGTTATTCACATTCAAAGTTTGATAATACTTTTTTTGAAGACACACTGTAGACCTTTTCCGAATTTCTTTTTAAACATCGTGGCTAAGCCAACAAGTATCGCCTCGTTTTAAAGATTTTAATTATCCCACTGTGGAATGAATTAAACTAAATTTTCTACGTTTTCTTTTAGTCTATGCGATGGAGTTTTAAATTGTGTGTTGTTGTTTTAATTGTTTTAATTAATTTTAATTAATAATTAAATGTTGCATAACAAACAAACAGCATTATCGATAGATTGAGTCGTCGATGTTCATGGATTGAAAATGGACGCTACAAAGGTAAACTTTCATTCTTGTTCTTTTGAATTTTGAAATAAGACAGAAAAACGAGTTTAAGATAAACACAAGTGGAAGATATCAACTGGCTTAGCGAGAAAATGAAATTTCAATTTTCTGTTTTTAATGTAAAAGTGGTTGTCAAACAGGAAGATTTTTTCTTCAGTGGTTGCGATAGACTGCTGTAAATTTTTGTCCACATTCGTGTTATCGTGTTATCGTGTTATGCTTGGCCAAAGAACGTTTACTTGGTACGTTTCAGAGGAAGGATTTGAAAGACATATCATCAACTGTGAATGTAATTCTTTTTCATAAAATAGCGTATATATAACTTTATACAACTACGAAGTAAATTAAAGGATTGCAGCTGCCTATACTAAGCAACTCAGAAAAATAATAATGAGTTTGTGCATCATAAACTCAGTCATTCAAACGGAACTTCATAACATTTACAGTATGTATTTTTGGTTAGTAAAAATGTTTACATAAATCAGTTCGGTTCAGTTGACACAAACAAACTTATATAGCCAAGCTAATAATTAACTGTCATCATATTTATGGACAAAGAATTACAAAAACACTTGCCTTTAACAGCCACAATGTTTTCATCTTGCAGAAGCAAAAGAAGAGTAACTCTCAGACTCGAAAAAATTGCTTTTCCTAGATTTTGAAGTTAGTTTTCAACAGATGTATTAGATGAAATTAAAATTTCATAATACTTCCCTAATTCATACGTCATTACTGCTATTAAAAGCTACAATGACGCTTTTGCAAATCCATGTTGAACTAGTCTAATTCGGAAGGTCCCATGGTCGTTTTGTACAGAGTTTTGGTGATTATTCATTTAAGTGTGTAAACCCGGGGCTCCTTAGGCAACTTTTTCTTCGCCTAAAGATGAGCTTAGGCAACTAGCCTATGTTGTCAACGCACCTTTAAGAAGCCAATTTGGCGCAAAATAAAAGTAGCTGCAAACTCAGGCTATCAAAAACGGGAATTCTTAACATCATGGCGCGGACCGTGCATGCATCCGTTGTTCTTGTTCGCAATATCGCGAGGGATTAGATTTGCAGAAATCTCTTCGCCCATGTTAGTTTCAGTTTTGATTATTTATGAAAAACATTATATAACTGATTTGGGGCTAGGCATTTGCCTAAGTTGCAAGTCTATTATTGTATAAATATATTGTATTGTATAAAAAAAGTTATCCCTATTGGTTCACACGAGACATTTCCCTAAAAACGTCGCGTTCGATTGGGGATGCAATGCATTGATTCCCCCGTGATCATAAAAAACTGACGTCATGTCACGTGCTAATAATCGTGAAAAAAGTGTTTCTCTCGCATCTACGTGGTTTTTTACGCGTAACTAAGAAGAACTTGACCGTAAATTTAAAAGAAATATATCACTCTCTAAAGTAAAAGTGTGCTTTCATCCTGCAATGAAAGGCATGTTTTATATCAACGATCCAACTTTAAAGCCCAATACAAACTGCAAGTCAAATCAAACAGACATTTTTAAAGGAACAATGAAAATACAATGTGTTCTGGGTCTATATTTCGAACTGAGGTGGTTAAAAAGGTGGTTCATCTTTTATTATTCGATCAACCGAGAAATAAATTTCACTGCAGGGTCCGTAGCATTATGATAAATCCTTTTTACTTTTAGTGACGGTTTGGTTATTTCCACCTTTTTTTGTTCCACTCAACTCTCCTCCACAAATAATAAGCTCTACCTGTGCCGATTCTATGTCAGAGTTAATTTTGACAATCCCAGATTGCAATTGCAAATTAATTATAAAGTCCGGTTGCTTATCCCTTTACGTCACTTTCCATAATTACAAACATTATCTCCTTTGAAATCGCATAATAATGATGGTATTTTGAATAATAAGATTACTTTTTGCAAAGTCATAAGTTACAGACCACATTTTCATTCAAAAGAACGTCATCGTTGTAATCTGCACATAATGGAGATAAAAGAATCTCCTGACGGGGAAACCACACATAGCATGCTAAGTCTTTCCGTAGACATTCCTAGTGCTAAAATTCCCTATCATCTTAATGCAATTTTTTTCTCTATATTTCATATTTGGATTATTAAGTCGCTGCATAGGGCGAAGGTCCGCTCAATTTGAAAACTTGGTCAATTTGGTTACCTAATTGCTTCACGAGTGCCACACACTGATCTTGTAGTTGAACTTTTCTTTATTCACAACGATAGTTATGAAGAGAATTCGGTGTCATTTGTGCCAACATGCCGACTCTTCGCGCCAGATCAGCAAGTCTTCGAGTCGAACTTTCAAAAGCATTGCTTCTTCTTGTTGAACCTTCGCACCTAACCTTGACGTGGTTCTTTGACGTCGAACGTTCGGGTCAAAACTTCGCGTCGCACCTTCTTCGGGTCGAACCTTCGGGTCAAACCTCCGGATCAAACCTTCGGGCCGAATATTTCCGGGGCAAACCTACAGGATCAAACGACTGAAATCCTACACATAATTTTACTGCTGAGAAATCAGATATTACTTTCTTCATATTCTTTGTAATTCTTGCAAGTTTTTACGATTTTCGATTGATAAAATTGAGCAATGAGAATTGAAGAAACATAAATCAAAGCGATGAAATTATTTGTAAAACGCTTAGAGAAGTAGGAGCAAATTCCAGACAATTTTTCTTTTAACTACGGCAAACCAACGTTAAGTAAATGATTCAGTTCAATTCAATTCAATTCACACACACACACAAAAAAACCCCCCAAAAACAAAGAACAAAAAACGAAATACTTGTCAATCAATGCTAGATTATTTTCGATACTACTGATGTCTTTTATAGAATGCTCCTGGAGAAAGTCTCAATGGCGATCTTCCTAGCTGGCATCTTGATCCTATACCTGTGACTGTTAGAAAGCCAGAGGTACAGAAACTTGGCATATGGACTGAAATCCGTCTCTTCATTTCCTCCACGTTTGTCGATACACATGCAGAAAGAGATATTCTGATCAAGCATGTTATACCCAACATCAATCGGAAGTTGTCAGAGCGTTTAATTCGCGTAGTTCCAGTAGATTTGCGTTGGGGTGTTCTTGCTGAGGAAAGCAAAGACTGCAAGGCGATCCAGAAGACGTGTTTGAATCAAATCGACAAATGCAGACGATCAGCAACAGAAACGCCGTGGTTTATTGGTTTGCGAACTGAGCGGTATGGATGGGTTCAGAACGAGCTGATGCCAAGCCATGCATTTGAAAATCCGAAATATTGTTCTTGGATTGACAAGTTGAATGACAATGTCAGTATTACTTCTCTGGAATGCATGCATGCTGTACAAGTTCCAAAAGAGCTGCCACCTTCTCCCACCGTTTTTTTCTATGAAAGAGTTCTTGAGAATCCAGAAAACATCGAAGAAAACTTAAAATGGTTGTTCGATTTTGAGTATGTGGGACCAAACGCCGAACTTGATTGCAACGTAAAATTTCAATATGTAAAGACGGAAAATGCTGACAAGTACAAATCAGATCAAAATGAATTAAATCAGATCTTGAAGAATTTATCTTACACTAAGTATTCACAATATCGGTCTTGTTACAATAAAGGGAGAGCTCGGTACACTTACAAAAGAGAAAACGACAAAAGCTTTGGAGTTGCTTACGTAGATGGCCTTCAAAAGTTTCAAGAAAAAGTGGAAGCAGATCTTTTGCAGGCAATTGAGATGAATTTTCAAAGAGCTGATAATGACGAAATACCTCAATGTAAACTGGATAACATACAGCATGAAATAAGCATTCAAGACAAAGCCTCCCTGTTTGTTGGAAGGGAACAGCTGCTTGAGAATGGAATAGCTTATTGCACCAAACAATCGTCTGAAAGTAACCATAACGTTATGATCATTCATGGAGAGCCAGGTTGCGGAAAGTCTGGATTGCTGTCTGCGATTTCACAAGTGTGCTTATCAGAAATACCAAAGAATGGAGATTTCTTATTTACACACGTCGTAGACTCTTGTCCTGGGTCCAACATATTGGAAAAAATGCTGCATCGACTTCAGGTTAATTTACGGCTTTATCGTAAAGAACTTGGTGAGGTTGATATTTCAATAGGGTGTTCAACTTCATCCTATGACTTGAAAAGAAAACACCATGCATTTCTGGAAGAAACTGCAAATAAGTATCCCGATAAGCAGTTTGTCGTCATCGTGGACGCAGTTAATCAGATGCATGAGTCGTTACAAGCTTGGACAATGTGGTGGTTGCCACGACAATCATGCCCAAAAAATGTTCGGTTTGTGATTACCACCTTAAACAAGGAGAACGGAACATTTGAGAATGCTTGCAAAGTATCACATAATGCCGTCAAAGTTCCAATAAAAGAAATGTGTGATGAAGACCTTCAGAAAATGGTAACCGCAACATTAAGCAGATTTAATAAGAAGTTAACAGTCACAGATGATCGAATACTGGGTAATCAGATGGACCTTCTTATATCAAAGAATAAATCACCACTGTACATTAAAGCGGCATGCGAGGCGCTACGAAGATTTGGCATTTTCGAGAAAGTTTCTGGATATATACAAAAACTCCCAATAAATGTACAAGATCTCTTCTCGTTTTTGCTTGATGAATGGAGTGAGGAATATGGAAAAGAAATTGTTGAAGATATTGCTGGATTCTTATATGTATGTAGAGAAGGGTTGCTAGAAAATGAAATCAATGATCTATTGCAATTTAAAGAAAATGCATTAAAAGGTCCCGATGGACTCCTTTACCAATCATCATTTAGTCGATTGTATGATTCTCTTAGCAGCTTTTTATCATCTGGTGGTGGTGGATGTTTGCGCTTTTTTCATGATCAGCTCAAGTACACTGTAAAAAAAAAGTACATGAATGCAGAGGGAGCTGTAATACTATTTCACGAGTGGTTGTTTAAGTTCTACTATGACGTGATAAAAGAGCAAATCCAGTTGAAACCTAACAAAGAACTATGTGCTTACTATGAGCATGCACTGCAACACATTGTCTATCATCAGTTGGAATCGATACCGCCAAAAGAATCGTTATCTTCTTTGCACCTTACACTTCGCAATTTGTATTTTGTGAGGGAGCGCGTCACAAATAACCAAACACACTCTTTGAATCAAGAATATATGGATGCCATTGAAAAGAGTAACAGCAATGAGGGGATTATGGCATTGAGAGAGTGGACTCGGTTTGCCCACTTATACGCTTCTGCAATAAAAGAGTTTCCTGAATTTTCTTACAATATGGCAATTAACCAAAGTGCAACTTCTAAAGTTAGAGTGGATACAGAGCAATTACCAACACCAGTTTGGAGCAATGGCTTTCCATTCATATGGATAAATAATCCGAATGAAATAGATCCGATGGTTGCAAAGTATTCGTGTGGGAACAAGTTCGCTTCAATGCGAACGACGGGCGTTGCGAGCACGCCAGCAGGTGATATATGCTGTGTTGTTAATTACAAGAAAGCAGTGGTATTTGATCAGAGCAGTGGTGAAGTGTTGCAACAGATGAAAGTTGAAGGCAATTCTTTAGCATTATCTCCATGTTTTGAAAATGTCTGGATCGGAGAAGAGGAAGGTTATGTTTCTCTCTGGGATGTTAACACAGGAACGTTAATTTCAAAGACAGAGGATCAGTTAGATGGTTGCGTTGTATGGCTTGAATTTACAGATGGTTGGCTGTTATGTGGAACTTCTAAGATGAAGGACGTGTTCCGGGATAAAAATAACGAATATTCACAAATAGCCTTGTTCAATGTTGAAGACAAATGCTTTACAAAGAAATGGAGCACAGAATCACCTGGGTTTTGTTTTTGTTATCATAAAAATACAAAGTTGATTTTCTCTGGCCATAAAGGGTTTATAAAAGCTTGGGATTTGGAAGGAGATCTTCAATTCACTCTCTTGGACGCTGGTGAGTGTGTTCACAGTCTATGTGCACATCCAAACAAGGATATACTTTTGTCAGGATCACAAGATTTCAATATCAGGCAGTGGTCAATTACAAATCGAGAGTTATTGCATTCATTTTTCTATAAATTTCCATCTTCTTCGATAAATGAAGTAAATCTGTGTGTGCAATATGACGCTCAAGGGATCCGCATCCTATCTGCTCAAAAATTTGACTATGGTTTAAGAGTATACACTTTGAATGGAATCCTTCAAGATGTATTGAAAGGTCATAATATGAGTATAACATCGATTTCGCTCGTACCAGGTACCCACAATTTTTTTCTTTTGTGTTATCGTCTGGAAGACATTATGAAATATGCTATATTCCACAAACATTTTTTTTGAGGTTGCAACATGGTTTTAACTGCTGACATAACTGGAAACTTGATTTTATGGAATTTGCCACCACTGGAAGAAGGCAAAGTCAAAGATTACTCGGAAAGTGTAAGTCACAATTACAACTAATAAAAACATGCTTGAATGGGTTAAAATGGATATGAACTAATGTTTATTTATTTTTCAGTTTAAATTGTGTGAATTTCTGCCAAAAGGTGATAAATACATAACATTGTCAGAGGATTTCATTCGTGTATGGGAAACGAATACACATATTCTGGTTAAGTCTGCTAAACACGTGAATGAAAATGGTCTGGAGTTGAGTGTTTGTGGAGCTGTTCACCCATCAGGAGAGTACTTTGCCTTGGGAAAAACAATGGATATTTACTTGTACAAGATGTCTGATTTGGTCATGTCCCATTCCTTTAGAGGTATCTTTGATTCTTTGATTCTATCGTTGATTTTATCATACTTCACATAAGTATTTCCCCTATATTATTGTTATCATGGAGTAAAGTGAAATGAATGAACAAGAGGACTTGAGGCTTTAAAGTCAGCGCTTTCAGCAAAGTTGAAAAATGACGGACTGTTAAGCAAAAATTGAAATAAAAAGTTTGCTCCACGAAGGTCAAAAGAGCAATTTCTGAGTTATAACTAAGGGTAGCAGTGATTAAGGGAAGAAAACAGTATATGTGGTCAAAGTTACAGGAAATGAAGTATATTTCTTTTGTTTCAATTTCAACTGCTGTTTATCAATTAAACTTCGTTTGAAGTTACAAATCATTTTAAAACGTGGAATGTGACTAGGCCAAAAGATAATTATAGCTCTATTTCGGATGGAGCCTATTCATACCGGGAGTGAGTGTCATAACGCTGCTACCGTTTCGCACTGTATGGTTCTTGTAACCTCTAATTTAATATTCGATCTAATTATATCTCCATCAAGACCAAAAAGCAAATTTCTATTAACCGAATAGCGTTGCATGCGTATCTTCTTCTAACGGATTCATCGAACGTAAGTCGCCTTAATTAAATATCAAGGTAAACGTTATAAAAGAAAACCTTGCGTTTCTACAACAATTAAATCCTTTTCCTTATTGGTCGGAAGAATTTTGTGGCAGCATGCAAATAGATAAACAGAAATCACTATGGGCATTACAACACTACAACAACTTTGTTATACTTTTGTAATACTTTAATCTATTTTATTTAAGCTTCAAATTTCAGTTTTACAAGGTGCATTTTCCAGCTTTCTTACAGGCTTACGTGTTTAGTTATTCACGCAGGTGAACTTTCGTTTCTACCAAATAAGCGGTCCTCGGATGAAGTTACATGGAAGATCTAATGCCAAGCATTAACTTTTACACATTTACTCTTTCTGCTCGGTTATCGGACGACCTCGATTGCTAATTAATACAACAATTATACACTATTTTATTTTTGAATATTTTCTGTCATATAAGTCAATTAGAGAGAAGCTGCAACTTGTAATGCACTCAGCAAATTATATATACAGTTCTTTGTGTTGCTTTATACTTACTTGAAAGAACCGTTTCTTGTAGCCCTCGACGCATCGACAATAAGTGATTCTGTAGAACGTAAAGATGAAGAATGTAAAGTAATATGGATGCAGTTTTCGCCAGATGGCTCAAAGCTTGTGGTTTTGGAATACGAAAAAAGTCATGCAATAGTTTTCGATGTTACTGATATCATGGAGCCTAAGCAACATCTCCTTTACAGGTAAAAACAGTCAAGTATAAAGAGTTGTATTTGTTGCATGTAAATGTTTTTCTTTGATGTGCGTAAGACTCACAAGAGTCATTCACTGACACACTCAATTGAAGGAATGATGAGTTTCTCAAAGTTTACTTGCTCCCTTACATACTTACTATTGCTTTGCCTACACTTTCTCATTGTCATAAATATTTTTATTCCAATAAAACCATTTGATTTACTTCTTGGAATTTTAGAAAACACGAATGGCCAGTTTACCACTGTGACATTCATTCAGATAATATTCAAGCTGTGACGTGTGGTGGCGGTATATTGGTTTGGAGTATTGTAACAGGAGAAACATTTCATTGCTTGGAGGATAGGAATGGTTACGTTCGGTTCCTTTTGCAAACGCATAAAATTTTATACACTGGTAGTACTCTAATTGAATTCTTCTTGCACAATTTACAAACCCTGTCTTGTTCAGGTTTTTTCTCATTGCATTTTCGTTGCATTCCAAAAGTGAAACATTTCCTCTGTCCAGTGATAAAATTGTTGATACAAATACATCTTTCTCGTTAGTAATGTGATGTGGTAGATTTGCTGACATCTATTCCATGTTTGAAAATTTAGAAGGATTAAAGCGGAGTATAGATTCCTCTTTAACGAAGACATAGACACAACTTTAAATTAACAAAATTAATTATTCTATTAAGGTCTTAATGGAACATTGCTGATACTCGATTTGAACGAAGATAATAACATCATTACCTTTTCTCGTCATGAACCTCGCTCAGAAATAACTACAGCTTGTCCGTATGAGAGCGAATCGTTGGTAGTATCAGCTGGAAAGGACGGCATCATTCGTGTGTTCGATGCGACCACTGGAAAATGTCTGTATGGATTTTTTCAATCCCAAGCACAAGAATACACATCACTTGCCATTCATCCGTCAGAGAAATTGATTCTGGCAGCCAATGACAATGGAATTGTGTATGCTTTGAAACCAGAACAATACTACACAGAAAATTGAACTGTTTTATCTGTTCCCATTTATTCAAATGTGACATTAACAATAACCCCAAAGTAAGATCGTTTTATTTTTTTACGAAATATACTGTATTTAAGGTTCAAAGTGACAAATGTAATTCATATATTAAATGTCTTTTAACATGTTTCTCATCGGATACATACGGTGGCCGAGAAGTGCACAAAATAAATCATAAGATACGTAAATTTCAACGATACGTAAATTTGAAAATTGCACAAAATAAATCAAAAGTACACAAAATAAATCTTATATACACAAAATAAATCTGAAATACACAAAATAAATGTTATGATATACGTAAATTTGAGTGATACGTAAATTTCAAAATTACACAAAAAAATGTTTTGTGGTATGTCATTTTCAATTCGCAAAGCGGGATACGAGACTCGGGACCCATAACCCGAGATCCCCGGGTCCCTCGCTATGAAACCTGATTCTCTCTTGCTGTGTCCCCCGCGTCCCGAGTTTCATTCACTAAGGTATTTGGACCCATCCCCGGGATCTTACAGACCTTATTTGCTCCTTCTATCCACAGGTACTAGCCGAGATTCTCAGCTTTCCTCAAGAAAAGCAAAGGCAAAAGGGCCGCGGGTCTCCAGGCTATACAAGTACTTGTTTCACAAGGATGAAGATAAACGAATTGTTAGTGAAGCCCGCGTGGAACGGTTTTTTACTGGGACGAGTCCGGGGAGGGCATAGAGAAATATCCAAAATGGGGGTTGGATCGTTATTGCAGATGTTAAGCAAAAAGAAATGCTGACACGACTGAATAAGTGAATGCTGAATAAGTACAGTGCGATCTCGTTATGTTTTAATGACAAAAAGGTCAATTTTAAGCTATTTATCTTGCCGCTAACCACTACGCAAGGAGATCACTTTTTTATATTTTACAAGAACCATACCTTTTCGATCATGGCTTATGTCTAATGCAAACTTATATCTTCGCAAGAATGCTTGGGTAATCGTTGATACGAACATTTCTCCAAGAAAACAGTGAAGTCATCCTTAATACCGTTCATTTCTCCTTCTATCCGTTCGTTATGGTTCGACGATCCATACAAGTGAGGAGGACTGTTCGGTTCTTGATGAAAAAAAGTTTGAGCGGCAGCAATAATACCGTTTTCGGACCCGCAGTCCGTTCGAACGCATTTTGGAAACATGCCTAAATCCTCAACAGCGTCTAAATAGAGAGACGAGACAGATGCTGGGTTGTTATTTGACTTGACTACTCGCAGCCATAAGATTTTACGGCTGTAACCATCTATACATCCATGTATTGGAAATCCATACGGCTTTAGTTTGTCATACCCATCAGCGTGTCAGAGATAATTAGGTCCGTGAGAACGATACACACGACGCTTCAACCGATTAGCTTTTCTTAGCGATACTCCTTACGGATCCAAAGATCGTAACGCTGTCATCACCGTATCGCGGGATACATTTATTCCAAAATCATGACTCAAATGATGCCACTTACTTACTTACTTTTTCTCTTTAAACCAAAAGATTTTAAATTCTTTTTCAGCGTTCGTAGGCTTATTTTAATACCATGTTGATGCAACAATAACTCAAGTATCTCCTGGTAAGTGAACTCTTTCTAAAATACGTGGTTACGGTACGCTCGAAGATAGTAGCTGGTAGTTGGCTTCCGCAGTTGGTACAGTACGCACTGTGACCAACGACACTGCAGTCGAGACATTCCATTTCTTATTTTTCCTACGAAACAAAAGTGAAATTAACATTTCTAATTTCTTTAGTCAGAGCAAGACAGTACACGAAGACAATTTTTACTGCTGAAATTCCTGCTTCGATGTATGGATCAAACGATATACAGAAGTCACAAACCAAACGTATGCTTTTACGTTGCTCTGTAGAACAAGATCAAGAGACTTTTCACTGAGAGATAAAAATGTATTTCTTTTTTTCTTTAAAATCTATACAACCTTATTTCAACACTCAGAGCATTACAACCAGTAAAGCAGTAACAAATTCTTCCAAAACACGCAATTTATGCTTGCAATATTTCTCTGCCCTCTGAAACAAAACAAAAAAACCCAACGGAAACCCAAACAGCGCGTGCATAAGTTTGCGCATGCGTAAGGTTGCGTATCATTTATTTTGTGTACTTTAGATTTATTTTGTGTATATATATCGATTTATTTTGTGTATATCGATTTATTTTGTGTATATAAGATTTATTTTGTGTATTTCAGATTTATTTTATGTAATTTTCAAATTTACGCATCGTTGAAATTTACGTATCTATTGATTTATTTTGTGCACTTCTCGGCCACCGTAGATACACCTTATATTTTACTTATATTTTAATATCAAGTGCCACGTGCATAACTTTGTAGACAAGCCGTATGCGTATATGTAATAGAAGTAGTTTTATATTGTGTTTTCAGTACACCTTGCATGAGCATACCTAATATGAATACCTTGCTATATGCTGGAAGTTTAAAAAAAAAATGTTTTTAGAAGTAGGATAACTTTGCAAAAGAAAAGCTTAACAGAAGTGCAATGCCACAACATGCATCTGCGTACCATAACGCATCCATTTGACGTCATTCGTTTGATCTTAAAGGAATATTATCTGTTGAGCTTCTTCAGTACTGAATTTAGTCCGGTTGTAGCATCTCCTTTTTTGAAGTCCCTATAATCTCCATGCCTAGTTTCAAGTTTAGAAATCTGTTCAAAGTGATTTAGATTAATTTTAGAAAAACTCTTCAAATTTTAACTTTTACGACGCAATACTTCGACAAAGAAGATCTTATTCACCCAATAGCAATGTGACTGTATGTTTTTTCAAGTTGCTTAGATATATATTCGTACATCTAAACTTGAATGCAGGAAATAACTTCGTAAAAAATTCTACTCTATTATTAGTCTCTCATCACCTATTGTCTTGATTTTTACAATAGATTTTAGTTTAGTCACACCCGCTGCTCTTTCGTTTATTAAGTTCAATAAAATACCTTTTATCTTTTATATTTGTAAAGTGTTTTTAACAAATTTTTTCTAACATTTTTGTATACTTTCACTTATACTTCATTTTTTAATGTCTCTGACATTGGGCAATTTGTATGCATACAGTTCTTTTACACTATATGGTCTTCTATCAATCAAGTTTCACCAATCCTCTGTTTTGGCTTACTTTTGATATTCAGTTCCACACAATGACATTTTGCTCAATTTTTCTTACTTTTTCGATGCAAGCTATGCACTGAATTCGAAATTTTTCCCCATTTTCACTTCGGCGGTGTGTCCCCTCCTTTTTATTGATTTAATTTTTAGTTTCATTGTTGCTTACTCATCCTTAATTCCTACTTTTAGGTCGATTCTCTTATGTCTTATATTTAATATAAAATTGTAACCTTTTATTTTTATTTAATTTTAAACAGCTTTTTCATTGATAACAGGACTATGTATTTTACTGACGAAAAACGTATTGATAATAATAATAACAATAATAATAAAAAAACTTTTTAACTAAAATGTAGAGTTTCTGTTGTTTCGTGATTGACTGCATATCAATATATTGTACGTAGTCGTCTTCGTTACCGTCGTAGTTTCATAAAGTTCCTAATGTCAAAATAAACGATGTTGACTATTAAGACTTTCGAGAAGTATCCATAAACAATTCGTATATATGAAAAATTTGTTTGGCAGAGCTGTTTCTACCTTAGAGGATATCAAGCGGTTTATTAAAGATGTCTAATATAGCACTTAATTGTATATCTCCAGTAAAAAATCCTGCGTTCCTTTTTGTTCAATTGTGATGCATTTTAACAATGAGTTTAATTTTAGTTTTACAGACAGTTCTCATTACCTCTGTCTAGGCACCGCAACCTTACATTTTAGTAACAGCTCAACTGAATCAGATGATTCGAAATCATCAACAATCAGATTTATAAAGTTTTACTCAAGTCTTGCATCCTTTGCAATAAAATTAAATATCTAATAGGCACCCGAACCAGACAAAAATTGTGTGGCTGCGCTAAAATCCAGGCTGATGAAAAAAACGGTAACGTGGCACTTGAACGAAACGACACCACAGTGATGGCAATAACCTCTGACAATATGACAGCGAAAGAAGCTCTGTGGCACATAAACAATGCATCACGATCTATTACCTTCGCTATAATCTTGACAAGAGCAATTGTTTTTAGTTGTAAGATATATTTGCTAAGAGCAGTCGAGTTTTTCTTCCAATCGTTTAGATATAATAACCTTCACGAATTCAGAGACATCAATTTAAAATCAATAAGATGTACAAGGCACAAGTTACATGTTATTTTATCCAGCCCATGTGCATCGAAATTTTGGGAAGAAAAGAATCTTTAATAAACATCTTTTTTGTTGCTCGTTTAACGGCAATTCTAGAGATCGTGAGCTTCGAATGTAACTGCACGAATTTCAATTCCTCGTGAGCAGAACTTGCAGCTTGAAATTCTTCAAAATTATTAAACATTTTTCCTACTTTCATATTTCCTTAACTCCAGCGTTAAAGAGAATAGCGGATTTCATCTGAATAAAACCATGAAAATCATGACTGAACAACCTTCTTGACCTACTAGCTTGGTGTCAGTGTTACTTTGCCTTGCCTAGTCAAACTTTTAGTTACGTCGCTTCTTATGTTAAATTCGACTAATTACAAGTTGTAGATTTCTAATTTCTCGTTCAAAAAACACGATCTTTTCATCTCTTTCCTGAGTTTCAATCTTCGTTTGGGTGTTACTGATTTTCTCGAGATTCACATTGTTTTGATGGTTTTTGAAGAATTACCTTCAAAGCCCTTAAACCGACATCTCGATCGGGTGACCTGGAATTCCACTGGTTTATCAGTGATGTCATTTTTTTCTTGATAGAATCTTTACCAGATGACCCAGTGGGCAAATGTGTTGAAAAATCACTGCAAAGGAGTACATTTCTATGGAAATATGGACGCTATTTCTATAAAAAATGGTCTTTATTGGCAGTGATTTATTTTAACGATTTTGCCAACTAGGGAACTTTTTCCGGGGGTTTATTTATCGGGGGAGCAATCAACCCTAGTAGAGGGGTCGAGGTTGGGGTGGAAAATCGTTCTGAATAAAACTACCGCAACGTACGTAATGATACTTACTTTGGCATTAACTAAACCTTTTATTGTTCCAACGAAGCATTTTTAATATTATTTTCCCGCGTTTGAAATAAGCGGGAAAAGGTTTTCCCGACGATTCTGAAATCGAGATTTCAGCGCATGCGCATTTACGAAAATGCGCCTCTTGTAAGCCTTTAAAAGAGAAGCATCGAAAGATGCTACTTTCTCTTGGATTTTACGTTTGTACAGTGTACAACTTCATAAAAGAATCATCAAAATGTCAGAAGAACTACTTGAGAAATTGATTCGAAAGATTGACAGTATAAGCAACATGGTAGAAGAATTGAAAGCCGATCGATATGGAGAAAAAAGGCAGCTAGAAGAAGATCTGTCCGAGAAAATATCCAAAAAGATCAAAGCTTGTGAAACGCCATCCTTCAGGAGAGAGTACAACAAGAGTCAATATCTACACAACAGCAAAGTTAAAGAAGCTCTGGAACAGGCAGATGAAGCAATGAAAGACAAGGATTTGGATAAAGCCCAGAAAAAGATTGAAGAAGGTAAGAACCTCATTGATAAAAGACAAAAATTAGTACGTTTGGCAGACAGGGAAGACGACGGATGGGAGGTTGCAAGATGTTATTTGTCCGATAACTTAGCAGATGACTCAGAGGATGAAAAACGTATCCTCAGATCTAGGAGGCAAGCAGCTTCAGACAAAAACGAAGGAATGATCGTAGAAAGAAGAGCCTTTTTAAGGATTCTGATAAAAAGTTTGTAAATAGATCAGATTTTTTCCGAAAAACAAGTGTTGATACTAGGAATATTTTTAATTCTAGAACCTGTTATTTATGTGGAGAAAGAGGACACTTATATGCTTCCTGTCCAAAAAATAAGAAATGAATTTTGTAATTATGAAATGTAGTGAAGGAAAAGATAAAAACGTGAATGTCGTTGGAAATCTTAAGAAAAGTTCTTCGTTCTGGAAAAATACACTAAAAGCATCTTCTTACGTTCAAAGTATAATCGAAAATGGCTATTTCATACCGTTTGAAGAAAAACCCCCAAGGTTTTATGCTAAGAATAATCTATCCAGTAGAAAACAACCAAAATTCGTTGAGGAAACTATTAATGAACTGTTAAGTAAAGGCTGTATTCAAGAAGTGTCAGAGCAACCTTATTGTTGTAATCCTTTAACCGTGGCCGAGAGGAATGGAAAACTACGACTTGTTATTGATTTGAGACACGTAAATAAATACATTAAGAAAAATAACTTCAAATATGAAGACCTAAAAACATTTACAGAAATGTTTGAAGAAGGCGACTATTTTACAAAATTTGATCTATCATCGGGGTATCACCACATAGATATTCATCCAGAACATTACAAGTTTCTCGGTTTTTCCTGGACATTTTCGAATGGCATCACTAAATATTTTCAATTTGTCGTCTTACCCTTTGGGTTATCGTCAGCTTGTTTCGTGTTTACAAAAGTACTCAGGCCATTAACCAAAAAGTGGAGATCTTCTGGTATTCGAAGTATTGTATACATAGACGATGGGATAAACGGGGGTAATTCGTACAACCAAGCTCGAAAATTTGCAACGATCGTCCGCCATGATCTAGAACAAGCAGGTTTCGTGGTTAACGTACAAAAAAGTGACTTCGAACCAAAACAGCGGGGAGAATGGTTGGGAACCGTCATTGATACTGAAACGATGACATTCACAATTCCTGAAAGAAAAACTAAGAAAGTTAAAGATAGTATCAATCTTATTATAAACGAAACGTTTTCCAGCGCTCAACAATTGGCAAAAGTCGCAGGTCATCTATCGTCAATGCATCTTGCAATCAGCCCGTTAGTACGATTATTTACAAGAAACATGTATCGCCGTATCGAGTCTAGATTAACTTGGTCTTTTCCTATAATTATAGATGATAAAACAAAAACTGAACTTGAATTTTGGCTTCACAATATAGAATTATATAATGGATTATCTTACAAACCTAAGCCTGTGACATCTAAAATAGTTTTTAGGGACGCCAGTGATGAAGGGTATGGTGGGTTTATCTGTGAGCGTCTCAGCCAAAAAATCTGTTGTGGTAAATTCGAAGCATTTGAGAAAAACACAAGTTCAACTGAAAGAGAACTTTTAGCTGTTAAACACGTACTGAAAGGTTTCGGTGAGCAACTTCAAAATGAATCCGTTAAAGTCCACGTAGATAATTTCAACGTGTCACGTATCTTATCTGTTGGCAGCTGTAAACCAAATTTACAAGACCACGCAATCGACATCTTTACATTTTGTTTAAAAAATAACATTAAATTACTAGCTGAATGGATACCACGAGAAAACAATACTATCGCTGATAGCCTTAGCCGTTTTAATGACACTGATAATTGGGGAATTGATTTCAAAACATTTAGATTTCTTGATCGTTTGTATGGTCCTTTCACCGTGGATCGTTTCGCAGATCATCATAACAAGAAGTTAAAAAATTTCAATTCAAGATTTTATTGTCCAGGGACTTCAGCGGTAGATACTTTCACGGTTGGTTGGCAAGGCGAAAATAATTGGGTTTGTCCTCCTATATCGTATAGATGAGTTTCTAAGTGACGTGATGTTTATAAACATTAGTGTTTTTTGCTCGATAATTGCTGTGAGTTTCAACATAAATGCTTAATAGATCAAGTCAATTTCCTACCAATATGCGCACGCATCTTGGTTGGCAATTAGATGCTCTCTGCACACTGTCGGTTAAACCGGTTCTCAGGAGGCGTTTTTAAGACAAAAAAAATTATTAAAAATAATACTCATTAGCACTCGAAATCTGTTTTTGTGAAGTTTCTTAGATTTTTAGTTTAAACAGATCTTTAACTGGTAATTAACATCAGAAACTCATCTACAGTGTGTCCCAGAGAATTTCGGTCTGAGATTTTAACAGCTCATAACTTTTTACACATATATCAGATTTCAGCAATTTGTACACCATTCGATAGGATTTTATTCATAGATTTTAAAAATATACATTTTGTTCTCCAAATCCTTTTAGTTTGGAAACAATTAAGGATTTTGCCATGAAAAAATCCAATTATCTTCTTAATGGTTAATTAACACATTTTTCAATAACAGCGATCAAAGTTCATTATCAAAAAGAATAACAAGTCAAGTGACTGTAAAACACAAGAATAATTAAAAACAAAACTTTAAGCTGTCTCAACATGTCCCCCGTTTCTCTGGACACAGCTATTTGCTCTTGCTGTCATAAAGAGTGGCGAATAAAATTTTGATTTTGTCTAAGATTATTTGCTGCGTCAACAACTTTACTTCTCAACTCTGATAGACTCTGGATCTCAGTGGAGAACATTTTTTGTAGCAGCTAAAGATTGCTCATATGATGTCAAAAACATTTTGTAGAAGCCCCCGTCTCACAATTTTTAACTTTGTGACGAGGTTATAATTTTAGTGTGTTCAATAACACCACGACATGTTCTTAATAAACAAAAGAATAATCGCACGTGAAAACTTACTTTTATTAACCATTAAGGAGTTAATGACCGTGACAGTTTAAAGAAATCCTTTTTACTACAAAGGTGTTGGACTAAATTATTTAAGATATCGGTTTTTAAGATCCTTGAAAGAAATGCTATCGAATGATGTAAAAATCTCTAAAATCTGATATATGTGTGAAAAGTTATAGCTTGTTAAAATCTCAGACCGAAATTCTCTGGGACACACTGTATATTGGATCAGCATTAAGACATATGAAAATTTGTAAATGCAAAGGAACATTGTTAATTCCCGTTTGGCCATCAGCTTACTTTTGGCCACTAATTTATCCTGATGGAATTCATTTACAGACCTCCCAGAGCAAAATCAAGTAATTTTTTTATGAATTTAGGACAATTTTAGATAGTATTTTTGGACATTTTAGGGCAAAATTTAAGAAAATTTAGAACAAAGACTAAAACGTTAGGACAACTTTAGGACAATTCCCAAATTATGGACCTGTTACAGTAAACATATCTTTATTTAAGCATATCATTAAATTAAACCATCAAAAGAAAATCAAGATTAGATATATATAATAACGAAGAACAACATAAAGTTTCCCTTGGCTTCGACTTTTAATGAGTGTAAATAAGCATCAACAACTATCAAACCTTGTATACCTTAAGTGCGGAAAAACCTAAAAGTTAGGGTAAAAACAACAAGAAAACAAATGATTGTCTGTTATCTACATTTTGAGTAACATGAAGGTGTAAATGATTCGACTTTGTTAAAAGCTAGTTCTTTAGCTTCCTGTTCATTATCAATCCATGTAGTCTTGTTTTGTTCAATGTAAAGTCTACTAGATAACTCAATGGTATAATCAAAAGTGATACAAAAGAAACTCATTAACTTCAACTGTTAAAAATACTGGAGTAATATAGTTAACTCAAAAGCTAAATGAAAACAAAAACTCTCAAAAACTATTTACACTTGAAACGAGATCTATTCAAGTTCTTTTTTCCGAAACAGATTTCAAAACTAAATTTCTCATATCTTCTAGTAAAAGATCTTTCAAATAAGGATACATTCCAAGCTGAATAGTGTATTCTGTTTTACAAATTCGCAATTTCTGAATCCGGAAACATCTTCATTAGTTGAAGAGAATAAAAAGTTAGACTCAACACATTCTAAAGCCGGAACAATCTCTGTTTTCCTGGTTAATTCAACTCTAGTTAATGTTATTTATGGACATTTTAATTTTAATGCATTGTCACTGTCCTGTCTCAAGTGGTATTTTCTCTTTCCCTCCTTCTCACTGGTACAATGCAGCTTGCTACTTGTAAGACTCCTGATTTGTGATATACCACTTCTATTAACTGAGAAGACCTTTTGGCATTTTCCGTATTCCGCTGAAAAAATATCTCCTTTACAAGGTTGTATTCAGTCAAAAATCAGAATGATAGTAGACAATTCAACGAAAGCTGAAACAAAATATACTCAAAATATATAATGTATTTTCAATCTCAATATCTCAATAACTACACTCAAAAACAGGAATTGTTTTTTTTTTCATTTGAACTTTATCCTAAATTTTATGACATTTAGGACAATATACCAAAAGTTAGGACAATTTAGGACAAAATTATTAAAATTTATAATTTTAGGACATTTTAGGATTTTAGGACACTCTGGGAGGTCTGCATTTAGCTTCTTTTATAAAACATTTTTCTGTAGTAAAACCTTTTTATATGCGTAATGGAAATAACTCAATATTTTCTTGGTTATACAAATTTCGAAACTATTGCTTTGCAAATTTCATTTGAGAACTAGACTTTTGTATTAATTAATCAAATAAGAAATGTTCGCATAATTAGAATATTATTATTTTCGCCTGTGTGCCGGGTAATATGATTCCCCGAAAGGGAAGCCCGCGTGGCCATTTACGCCTGTGTGGCGGGATATATGAGGCCTGTGTGGCCATTATTAACGCCTGTGTGGCGGGAAATGTGATTCCCTGGAGGGGAGGCCTGTGTGGCCATTTACGCCTGTGTGGCGGGATATATGAAATCTTGGACGGAATGCCTGTTGGCCATTATCTGTGCCCGTCCGGCCATTACATACGCCTAGGTGGCAGGATATATGATTTCATAGACTGGATGCCCGTGTGGCAAGGAATATGATTCACTAGACGAAACACCTGTATGGACATTATATACGCCTGTGTGGCAGGATAAGTGATTCCCTGGACGGGAGGCCTGTGTGGCCAGTCATTTAATACCAACTGTACTTTTCTTTTTACATTTTCAAAGACAGAGTAGTACCAAAGATCGGAATTTGGCAAGAAACATTCAAACTTCAAAGCAACGACCTAAGTCTTCCAAAAGTCATTGAAGCTGGATTTGCACCTTCGACAACAAACAAGTACAGTTCATCGTGGAAGAATTGGGTAGAATGGTCAACACCAAAACCGGAAGTTAAAACATTGCCAGCCAATCCATTTTTTGTCGCACTCTTCCTTAACCACATGATGGAATCCAACGGCACCAAAGGCGCTATCAATTCGGCATTTTACGGTATTCGCTGGGGTCATCATATAGCTGGCTACGAATCTCCTACTGACCATCCATTGTCGAAATTAGCCCTAGAAGGATGTTTGAGACTTATAAACAACGGTCATAAGCAACCAAAGGAGCCCCTCACGTCAGAAAATCTGAAATTATTTTTCGATAACACAGTGAAAAACAACATAATGGATCAACGTTTTCTGGTCATTTGCTTTGTTGGCTTTTCAGGATTTTTTCGCATTGAGGAGTTGCTAAAAGTCCAATTAAAACACGTCGAATTTAAGTCTTCCCATTTAGAAATTCTGATCGAAAAATCAAAACGAGATCAACACAGAGATGGTAATACCGTTTTTATATCAAAATTAAAATCCACGTACTGTCCAGTTAGATTAGTCGAAGATTTTCTTAATTTGTGTGGAATCGACAAAGAAACAGACAAAGAATCGTTTTTGATGCCACGAATCTTTTCAACAAAGAAAGGCCATTTAGTATCCAAGTCTCAAGGGATTAGTTATGGGAGATGTAGAGAGGTATTTCTCACAAGACTTACTCAGCTGGGAATGGAATCAAAGCAGTACGGCTTGCACAGCTTACGCTCTGGAGGTGCAACAGCAGCGTCGGAGCGCCTGATTTGTAAACACGGCAGATGGAGTTCAGAAAGAAGCAAGAGTTGTTATGTTAAAGACCATACAAATAAACGCCTATCTATTACTAAAGCACTAGGGTTGTAGTTGTATAACATTATTTCTGACTACTTTGTTCCTGAATGGATAGTGGTGTTAAAACATAAACTTGCATAATTGCCTCCAACAACTTTCCTTTTCAGTCTTTTTTAGCCTCGGGAATACACTACGTTGAAAGATCCACACCAAATGTTACCGTGAAATAATTTGTTATTTGTTGTGTATTTCTCTTAAGCGAGAAAAGATAAGTCGGGAATATTATTTTCCCGCGTTTGAAATAAGCGGGAAAAGGTTTTCCCGACGATTCTGAAATCGAGATTTCAGCGCATGCGCATTTACGAAAATGCGCCTCTTGTAAGCCTTTAAAAGAGAAGCATCGAAAGATGCTACTTTCTCTTGGATTTTACGTTTGTACAGTGTACAACTTCATAAACTCACATATTGTCTTTTACTTTATTTTATATACCAAAATCATTGGATGCAAGGGACGACGAAATCTAGCCAACATAAAACGGACGAATTGAGAAAAAAGAAGAGAAACAATTAAAAAGACGAAAACACCAAGAATTGCAACAGAAGAAATTATTAAAAAATTTATTTCATTGAAAAAATTGTAAATTTTGCTAGGTAGCCAGAGTGAGTCGTGAGCAAACCACGGTTTTCCTTCCAAAATAGTTCTAAAGGTTCACTCCCACTTTGACTCAGGGGAGAGGTAGGTTTTTCATCCGAAGTTGAGGGCTGGGCCAATAGTTAAAGGACCTGTTCTCAGCAAGCGCTTACTTCTGGCAAATGCTGTAAAGCCTTAAATTTTACCAAAATGAAATTGTATCATTTGTACTGCACTGTACACTACGTTGAAAGATCCACACCAAATGTTACCGTGAAATAATTTGTTATTTGTTGTGTATTTCTCTTAAGCGAGAAAAGATAAGTCGGGAATGAGTTTTTCTCATTGCAATATCTTAATTAAATTCTTTCATTAGGGAGATTATATTAAGGAGATTACATTCAAGAAACCATGATTTTATGAAAACTTGCCTTATAAGTACGGCTTACAAACATTTCCATATTGTGTAAGAAAAATGTAGATTTGCTTAGTGAGTGATGAACTATGAAATAACCAACTGTATCAACTGTATGAATTGTTGTTGTGCCTTACCGGCTACAAAGAAACGGTTACGATTTACAATATCTTGGACTTGGTGACCCAATTTTTTTACCATTTTAAACCATGTTAACAAAAACAAGTTCTATCAGTCAATATATTACATGAGCAGTGGTAGTTAAAAAGACGAGATTACAGAATGTTGTCATATGTCAACCAAAAATTAAACCTGACCATATTCTTAAAAAAAAGATAAACAAAAAAATTCTCCCAAACTGTCTATCAGTTTAAAAGCAGGAGTGATTTCAAAGGACACGAAATACCGTCACATATACGACAATAATCTATGAGAGTGACGACAAGATCATCTTCAAGATCCGATATTGTCCGCGACGTACGACGTGACAATTTCTTTCATTTTTGGAGTTCGTGCAATTGTCGACGTCATTTTCAAGGTCTACTCCAAAACTTGTGGCAGACAGGAGGTTTTCAACAACCCTAAAAAATTCAAGTGACAGAAGTTGCATACGTCAACATTTTTCAAACGCACACAAAAGAGAGATACCTTAAGGATAGTCATCACTCCTGTAATCGAAAAAAAATCAAATTTTTTTTTATTTCATAAAAAGATAAAGCTTTCAGAGAGCTTTCTGAAAATGTATATATGATGCTATAAAAATTTGTCATTTGGTACAATATTTTAAATTTAGTGGTATTTCATTTCATACTTATTCAATTTCCGCGCTTATAGCGTAGGAAATTGTTTGGTTTACACATTCTATCTATCTGTCTCTGTCACAGTTTTTCGTCGTTTTCGGAAAGTCCGTTCGGATTTCGGATTGTTTGTTTACTCAGAATTGTTAATGACTGACCTATTAGGAACTTAGGACAGGTTTGACTAAAATTGGGCAATTTAGACAACGTGCTGATTTAGAAGTTGACGGTCATTTTGTCAGACTTGACTAAAATTGGACAATTTGGGCAAAATTTGGACCAAATTTCGAAAGTTCTTCAAATTCCATGAAATTTTGCATGTATTACAATTGAAAGGTGCTGATTTCAAATTTGACAGTCATTTTGTCAGAATTGACTAAAATTGAACAATTTGGGCCAAATTTGGACCAAATTTCGAAAGTTCTTTAAATTTCATGAAATTTTGCATGGATTACATTTGAAAGGTGCTGATTTCAAATTTGACAGTCATTTTTGTCAGAATTGACTAAAATTGGACAATTTGGGCAAAATTTGGACCAAATTTCGAAAGTTCTTCAAATTTCGTGAAATTTTGCATGGATTACAATTGAAAGGTGCTCATTTCAAATTTGACAGTCATTTTGTCGGATTTGACTAAAATTAGACAATTTGGGCAAAATTTGAACCAAATTTCGAAAGTTCTTCAAATTTCATGAAATTTTGCATGGATTACATTTGAAAGGTGATGATTTCAATTCTGGCAGTCACATTGTGAGACTTGACTAAAATTGGACAATTTGGGCCAAATTTGGAAGGTTCTTCAAATTTCATGAAATTTTGCATGGATTACTTTTGAAAGGTGCTGATTTCGAATTTGACAGTCATTTTGTCAGATTTGACTAAAATTGGATGATTTGGGCCAAATTTGGACCAAATTTCGAAAAATCTTCAATTTTCATGAATAAACATAATGCACAAGATATTGGTGATCTGTTTTTCTGGCCCCGAAACATCATAGTGAATTGCAAAGTTGTCAAGATTAAGTTAAATACATTAAAGAAGGGAGTAATTTGATGAATTCCAGACTGTATCAAATTATTAGTCAGTGTACAAGTCATTCAGATATCTTGAATATTAGCCTAAAGCAATTTTCTCAAGGGCTGATGCGGAAATTGTTCAAGCCTAATGGCTTCTAATTGCAATTTGTTTACAGAACCTATTCAGCATGTTTACAAGAACTATGATCTCTTTTTATAGTAGACTTATTAATTATTCATGTAAAGCAAATAACAGCTATTGTTTCTTTTGTAAAGTGGTTTATTCAACTGATCGCAAAATGGAATTTCTTTGGAAGACGTTTTCTCAATAAGTATTTTTGCGTTACTTATCTGTCTTTAAATACCTCCAAAAACCCCTACGATGGAGGTATTGTTACATAGTTTTTCAAATCGCGGATACGCGAGGTGTTTGGAATGCAAACCGATCGTCGTCATCGTGAAGCCAAAAATGTATACTTCGTGCATACGTTTACATGAAATCAACACATGAAGCGAAAAATTCGTACCGTGCACGTCTTCGAGGTGCCAGCGCAGTAACCCACTTTAGATTTCATAGTTTCTTGGATTTAAAAGAAATTAAAGATGAAAAAGATCGTAAAGAAGTTCTCAATATTTTGTGAACAGAGTGAAAGAGATAAGCTTTTGTTATATTTTTATTCTTGCTTTTGTTTTCTTTTATAAATGTCTGAGTGTTTGTTTTGTACACGTGTGGGTTGTATTGCTTTTTAAGCCCTCCTGGATTAACACAGCTCAGCTCAATGCCCTTCTCAGCTCCAACATCGAGATTGTCTTTCTACTGCATCACTTATATTTGATGTTTCTCTAGCTATTTAAACGAATTTGTATGCCATCATTTGATTTGGTTAGCCCGCAGTATAATTTATACTTTTTGTTTTAATTAACCTTTTATCGATTATATTAGTTTTTAACTTTTACTAATTACTACGAACAGCCTTCCTTCTCACCATGCACCATGGCAACTACAAATTCAAAACATTGCACAATCTGCATTTAACACATATTTCTGCTTTCAGTTATATATTCATGGTGCAGATTTGTGTAAGTTTCGATCATGTATTGTTCGTGATCGTTAACTTTTTATGTTTACAATGTAGGAATTAGGGAGATCTAGACATACATATATCAAATGTTTAAAGCATATGATTTACGTAATTCATAATCACTCTTATATTTGAAACATCAGACATAATATTATTTTAATATTAATATTATTCGTCCCCAAAGAAATGATGTTTTAGGTCTTTCAGATGAATTTTACGTCATTATATACATTACACCATTAGTTCATATGTATACAAAGTTTCACAATGCCGTGGAGTGTATATGATATTAGATTAATGTCATAAATAATTCAATCTTTTTTCGAATTTTGTATAAAGAGTTTTGATATAATACTGGTCTTGAATATATCAATTCAGGTCAAGAATGTTTGTAAATACAAAACATGGTACATGCCATATTGTCAAATACCTTAGTTCCCTTAATTTTCGCGCCCCTTTAATTTTCGCGCACTTGACCCGCGCGAAAATTAAAGGTGCGCGAAAAGCACCTATTTTCGCGCACTTGACCGCGCGAAAATTAAAAGGTGCGCGAAATAGCAAAATTCTTCATTTTTCTCAATTTTCGAGCTTTTATATAGAAATATACCTTATTATACACTTATATAACTAATATAATTAATCAAGTATTTAAGGCGGGTAAACAGAGTGCGGCAATGAGACTCAGGAATGAAAAATGGAAGTGAAAATGCTTTATTAATCTGAAAAAAATGAATCGAGCTTTTTTGGTTAAGATATCGTTGGTGGTGATTCTTGTTTCTTCATTAATACATGAACACTTAAAAAATACTACAGTATTTCAGTCATCAATAACTATAACTTCAGAAATAGTTTGAGTTTCTGGTACTGCTTACTTAAAGAATACGGTGGAACAATTCAATTAGGAATCAAGTGGTGTGAATCTATTTCGCGACGGCTTAAATTCGTCAAAAGAAAAGCAACCACAGCTAAGCCTTTGATAGCACCTGGCCTTATCAAGGAGATTGGGCTTACATTTTACAAAGAAATCAACGAAATCGTTAATGCCCATCAAATTCCAGCTGATATGATTATCAATATTGATCAGACTCCGCTTCCATTTGTGCTCATCAGCAAGTACACACTGGAAAAAAAGGGTAGCTCCCGCGTTTCTGTACCAGGGACTTCCGACTACCGCCAGATTACTGGAACATTCGCCATATCTCTGTCTGGCAATTTCTTGCCTATCCAGCTTATCTACCAGGGAAAAACTCAAAGAAGCCAGCCCAAATTTGAGTTTCCCAGCGAATTCCATGTCACTCAAACCCCGAATCATTGGGCTGACGAAAAAACCAGCATTGAGATGGTGAAGAAGATTTTAATTCCTTACATAAAAGAGAAGCGAAAAGAATTGAACGCTCCGCAGAAACCATGGCTGTTGATTTGCGACGTCTTCAAAGGACAATGGACCGAAGCGGTTAAGAGCGTTGTCAAAGAATCAAATGGTAAAATGGTTCCTGTGCCAAACAACTGGACTAACTACTTCCAGCCATTAGATCTTACCGTCAACAAAAGCAGCAAAGATTTCTTACGGAAAGAGGCTCAAAACTGGTACTCACAGGAGATCATGAAGCAGATGCAAGCAGGAAAACGTTCCGACCAAATAAAAGTCGATGTTCGAATTTCTGTGGTTAAACCACTACACGCTAAGTGGATAGTCAAATACTACGATTATGCAAGGAGTAAACCGGAAATTATCATCAACGGGTGGAAAGAGTCCGGAATTACTGAACATCTTCAAAAGAAGATAGATTTGGACCCTTTTTCTTCTAAAGTTATTTAACGAATGCCTTACTATTGTAACCATAGTATGTTGTAACTTATATCTGTTGATAAAAGGAAGAGCCGACTAAAAGTAAATACCAAAGTGTGTGGTTTATCCATGTCTTTGTGTTTTGGCCAAATAACCTGTTTTGAAAAATTTATGAATTTGAGGGTGCGCGAAAATTATTGGGTGCGCGAAACTGAGTTTTTAAGGGGTGCGCGAAAATTAAAGGCGCGAAAATTAAAGGCGCGAAAATTAAAGGGGCGCGAAAATTAAGGGAACTAAGGTAACTGGTAACTTATACCTTATAACTTATAACTTATAATCAAACTAAAGCACAAATATCTGATTTCAGTTATGTTGATTTCGGTATGGGTACATTTTGCATCATCAAATCTATGTTTTCCTTTTCGCGGTTGTGATTTTGGAAGTTTGTCAGGAAGATTGGCATCAAAATATCGAATTCAGAAATTCAGAATGTTCAGAGTAACATTAGAATAAGTTACGTGCATACGCATCATCCTTTAATATTATTTTTTTATGTTGATCTTCAAGTCAGGAAGACTTGTAAATAATAACGCGATTTGTAAATATGCAAAGCATTTCTTGTTTGCAATTGAAAGAATAGGTTTATAAGAACAAAACGTTACTACAATTTTTTCTTTAAGCAAATATTCGCTCTGCGATGAAGGGAGAAAGTCAAGGAAAGGCTATTTTAATGAGTGTTTTTCGTAAATCTTTTATTTCATCAGAACTAAGACTTGTTTAGAAAAACTGTAGTAACCTTTTTTAAAATTAGTAAACATAGAACACAACGACATAAAAATGTCGCAGAAAATATTTTTCAAAGGGTCCGTGGAGCTCCTAGAAATTAAGCCTTTTCAAAATGCCCTTATCCGCAATAACTTTTTAAAACTGAATATATTGAAAATAAAATTATATTCATTTGATCGGGAATTTTATAAGGTTTTCAAAAATATATACTTTGTCGATGAAAAAATAACCACATCAAACGTTATGGACACAAAACTGAAAACATGCAGCAAGGGGTGATGACTATCCTTAAGGCCGATTTCCATTCAACGCTTATGCCCGCGCGGACGTAGAATTTTCCGAGCGGCCAAACAGCTGCAAATGGAAATCAAAAGACACGATTGGCTGAAATTATCAGCGGACATCGGCGGGCTTAAAAAAAGTTAAAATTTTTTAACTTTATTTTTGCTCGCTGAGCGGACATAACTACGCTTATGAATTAGCCAATACGCATGCGTTCTAAGTCACTGAGCGTGGAATACCTACGTCCGCGCAGATATTTTCCTGAATGGAAATTGGCCTTTACTTGTATTAGAATTGGAGTTGTGCTCATTTTCGCTCAGCTTTAAATTCGCGCGATTTAAATTCGCGCATCAAATGGAGGAAGTATTCGCTTCAAATTCGCGCACTTTTAATTCACACGTATATTCTCTGCAAGTTGACCCATCTAATCCCCTTAATAATTATCATACTTGAAAATTGGCAAAAACCTTTTTGAAAAGAACACAAAAAAGCGTTAGAAAAGAGCCTGACAAACGAGTACAAATATGAAACATCAATCGGATCTCAGGAGAATCCGATTTCCCGATTCCATTCATAAGAAAAACCGATCGGACTTACTTTCTCAGTGTATCTTTCCACGGCGGCAGTAAAAGTGCATTCAACTTTTCTAGACAGAGCAAACAAGCTTGATGAATACTCATTAATGTTTTCTCTCAATGACCAATTCAGTCAAAAAGTCACTGCGACGAAGAGCATTTTCATTGTAATTGTGTGCATATTTCTATAGAAATACACTCCTTCACAGTGCTATTTCAACAAACGTGCCCACTGGGTGGTTCCATTCACACTGCCACTGCTATAACCCAACCAGGCATCGAACTCTGGAAGTCAGTGACTGACAGGAAAATCATTTCTGACGTCAACTACTATTTAGCAAGTGGGCGGAAGAACTAACCAATACAAGAACACTAACTACGCCCACAGTGTTTCTTAAGGGTCTCCAAATTCCCTAACATTCCCTGAACATGCAAAATATTCTCTATCTTAACCCGATTCTGCATACTTTTCTGATGGACTCGCAAGTTTGACTCGCTATTATTTTCCTTCATTTAGGGGGATTTACACGTAAAGATTCTTGAAAAATATTTCTTTAAAGCAGGTATTTTAAGGCTTCAAATTTAAATTGTAAATCAAAAAGTCAAGTTTCAGTGTCTCAACTCATTAATTGCTCATGACCGCGTTGACTTTTTGATGAACAATTTAAATTGAAAGCCAGCTTCAAAGGAACATTTTTAAAGAATCTTTACGTGTAAACCCCCCTTTAGAAAAGAGACAACTGACAAAAACTTAGGAAACGATAATATTCTTATCATTGTTCGCTAACTTTTCTTAATTTCATTGATATCTTAGGAAACATGGTCCAGTTACCTATTTATTAACGTTTATACTCAGATTTACCATCCAAAAACCAATAAAAAGAAACTTACCATATGATATCGCACAGCCTATATCTTCACTTAAAAACTCAACATCATCATTGTCACTGTCGTCAGCAGATCCCCCGACATCGCTACATTCGTCGTTATCATCAGCGACGTTGTCATCAGCAATGTCGTTATCAATATCTAGTTCAGTTTCCTTCACGTTAATAGGATTCCTCTCGTCGTTATTAGTAACAGTGACGTCATCAAATTGCATATCACTCACTGTATTCTCAGAGGAGTTTTGTTCATGACGAAAGGAAGAGGACTGGTCGGTAGAATGTTCGACAGTGTCCATGGTTAGACTTTCCTTACTAATTTTTGTTAAATCTGATAAATGCTCTTGATTTGAATCTGTCCCTGGATTGTTATCTTGCTTCTCGTGTTCAGATGTATTCAAAACCTGCTCTGCAGTAACGTCTTTATTAGACAACCGTGGACGCACATCCTCTGAATGTTCTCTTTCGTTACTACTAGGTTTTTCATCGGGGACATGTGACCAAATGTTATCATCAAGCGTTACTGACATTGCTTCGTTCTTTTCGTCATTTACAATCCTATCTTCAATTGTTTTTATAGTTTCACTTGCAATCTTCAAGTAATCCGAATCATCTGTGACGTCATTCTTTGTTTCATTATTTTCAAAACATTTTTCATCCTGATTGTGATCAATCGAGTTCGATTGACCATCACCATCATCCGCACACTCGTTAACTTTCGAGTTCAGCTCACCGTGACACGCGTCGTTCTGCGTACTGTTGCGACTCTCACACTCGGGTGATTGTTCAGTTTCCATTTTCTCCTCGTGACAGCAATTTCGTGTGAGAGTTGGACAGGCAGAACGTTCTTCATCTATATCGTCGTCTTCAATTAGAATAGCACTAGACCTACTGTTTCCGATTGCAGTTTGCACTCCATCGTTGTGGTGACTATGCATCAGTATAGCATTTCTCAAACTGGCGGCTAAATGAACCGGCATTAACGTCTCTTCACCGATGCCGTTACAATGTCGTTTCGAATTGATCATATTATCGTTAATTTCTTCAAGCTCTATAGACTTGCGCTTGTCCGTTCCAGCATCCATTTCCGCCGTTTCTTCGTCGGTTATGTCGATGACGGCGACACCCGACGACGTGTCGGTTTTCTTGGCAAGTTTGACTTTCCGTAATAACTTCTTATAAAAGCAGTTTTCTCGCTTCCCAGCGCGTTTTCGAAGAACATTCTCAAATTCTTCTTCAGTCATATGGAGTACCTGAATATAGTTTTTTTCCTGTTTTAAACCACATGGTATGGAACAACTCAATAGAAACCTTTGCCTCGATGGAATTGTTTTTTACAATGATTACGAGGAATTTTGGCAGATACAATGAGGCAAAACTCATGCAATAATAGGGTAATAACACACAGTTAAAAAGAAAAAAAGTTCCCAGTAGGCAAAATCATCAAAACGTCTCCATGAAGAAGAGCATTTTCATTGAAATTGTGTGTAAATTTCCATGGAAATGCACTCCTTCACAGTGATCTTTTAGTAAATGTGCCGATTGGGCTCACCTTCAACATTTGCAACAAGTCCGGCCCATTACGAAATCCATTCTTATCAAACAAGAAATATTCCGAGGATGGTGCAACCTCCTACGAAAAATTACATCGAATGAAATAATAGTGAGTGAAACATATTTACGGAGGATTTGTTGTCAAGTTTCTTTAAAAGCAATACAATTATCCTGATCCCAGCATCCCAGCAACTATGTCATCTCTGTTAGAAATTGCGTGAATTTTTAGAATTCGTCAACCAATCAAAACAGTGCATTTGAAGAGTTTTCTTTTATTAGCCAATGAAAACGATCAGCGGCGGGGTTTTCCCATATAATAATCGTAAAAAAGTGTCTCTCGCCTCTGCGTGGTTTGACAGTATTTTGAATGGAGTAACGCTAACCTCCTTTTCTTCGATTTCCTTCATAATATGAATATTTTGCAGAATAATTGGACATCGATACAGACGCTAACCAAGTAATATTGATCCTAAGCCTTATATATTGATCCTAAGCCTTATATATTGATCCTAAGCCTTACATATTGGAATACAACAACGGTTTCATCAAAGAAACTTTTCCATGCTTTTTAAAATTCCCGCTTTAGTCCCAGATTGAGTGTAAACATAAGTAACTCTTCCATGAATGTATACAGAAGGTATACAGAAACATTTCTAATTAAGAAAACCCTTCATAACTTATAAGAGAAATCTCCTCCACATAACAACACTGGTGTCCGATTTTTGTCCCAGTGGGTAAAATTGCTAAAAAAGTCACTGCGACGAAGAGCGTTTTAAATGAAATTGGGTTAATATTTATACAGAAATACACTCCTCCTCAGTGACGTTTCAACAAATTTGCCCACTGAGGTAGTAGTCAACAAAGGCTGATAGTGACTTACTGTTTTTTGCAAATATGCAGACATTGCTTGTACGTAGGCAGAAGAGACTTTACCACCATGGTCCATGACTTCGATGAAGGTTGCTACAGGCAACGGCACCTAGCCAATAAAAAAAAAATCATGAAAAAATGACAGCGATCATTGTTTATGGAGCAATTGCCTGCCATAATTCAGTTTTCACTCTAATACATGCTACAACTACCACGATACAATGCTATATTTACTTTTACTACTTTTAGATTACTTTAAGTAGTATTGTAAACAGTTGCAAGGGTATCTGCATTGTTTGTCGCACTCTCTTCATTATGCCATCGAGGTAATTTTGATTTTTCTTCAAATTGACGTACAGAATTTGTAGTATGTATTAAGTAGATAATTGAATTATGGGAATAAGCAATCGAATTTCAATGCTATTTGTATCTTCTGTTATCTTCTGCTAGTAAGAAGGATTGTTTTTTTCTGATACTTACCGAATCAAACTGGTTGGTAACGTCTTCAACATAGCCGTACATCTGCAACAGTTCGGAATTACCAAGTTTTCCAAAAGTGTTGAAGACCTCCTCATCCTGTGAATGATTCATCAGAAATCACTTTTAACTTTATCACAATACACACATCCTTACACAAAATTCGGGTTGCAGTTACTTGCATTATCACCTTAATAAACTATAATCTAACTTAATATCCACTATTAAACATGAAAGACCTGAACTAAACGATAAAAACTTATCTGTTGATTATTGTTACATGTTTTTGTTACATAACGGTCTCACCTTAGTGTTTGCTTACACATTTACACAAATTCTGCATTATACCTGGCATTTCGTGAAAACGTATTTGGCGAAATGAATCAAAAGGCATTATTCTTTCACGAATAACACTTGAACATTTGTTAGGGTAAGGGTTCTGTTTATAGGGTTGGATTTAGTTAGTATGATAGTTTGATAGAAAGTAAAAACCATATGGTTTGCAAAAAAGGACTTTTAATTATGATAAGATTTTCTGCGAAAACTTCTTGGATTTAGTAATTTGCTACCAGCACACAACATGCATGAAGAACAAGTAGTGTAGCTTTTGTATGTCTGCACTTTCTTTCGTTAAAACCTACCTTCAAGATCCTTTTTGTACTGATCATTTGTAAACAATCTTCATCATAAACTAAATGGGCATTGTTGCTGCTATGGTGATTCAAAATGTCTGCCATAGGTACCATGCACGGTGCGTGGTTTTCAGTAAAACTGTAAGCCATGACAAAAGCAACCATTCGCTTGTAGAACTCCAAACTGTAGAGCTCAGGACTAAAGTGAGAAAGAAAGAATCCTTATTTCCTCAAAAAATTATATATAATGTTTTCACAGCCTAGCAAATTTATCACTTGTGATATCGGCATAATTGGTAAGCGTTACCCAGTAGTGGGCAAATTTATTGAAAAATCTCTGCAAAGGAGTGCATTTATAATGGTTCATAACGAAATTGTTTGTCAGAGTATGCAGGCACATTTTGTTAAAAAATCTCTGCAAAGGAGTGCATTTCTTTAGAAATATATACACAATTTCAATAAAAATGCTCTTCGACGCTGTGACTTTTTTTATGATTTTGCCCGCTGGTTAAAGTAAAGGCAAAAAAAAAAAAATAATAAAATAAAAAAATATATATATATATATATATATATGCTTAAAGGAGTGGTATCGTCATTTCAAATTTTATGACAAATTTTAGTTTAAAAAATGTAAAGTTAACCTGCGTTAAAGCTTTTTTAAAAAACGTTTTACTTCCGAAGATATTGAGTTTTTAATTTTTTTATAAACCCCCGTCTTTTTTTCTGATGAAAAGCGTGTGACGTCATTGAAGAAGTTTCATTTATTTTTACTTGTTATGTCAGTGCAAAGGAGCGTATTAGTTTCTCATGTTTTCAAAAGCCATGAGTGAGAATTCAAGTGAAGAGGAATCAGATGTTCTCAGCGAAGATGAAGAATGTAGCAATGAGTTTTATTCAAGGATTTCACAGAGAATTTTAGCGGTTTGAGCAATATAGTTTTGACCCAGTTGCTGTAAAGAACATGAAGAAGTCCGGATGATAATTTTGATGACGAAAATGCTTTACCGGAGAGAGTTGGCAACAAACAGTGATGCAAATGTGTTGCAAAGAAGTTCATGCAATCGAAGACGATAAATTTCAAAATAATTTTTTGTACAAATCAAAACGAAAAAAAATACATGCAATATTGAGTTGATCATTGATCGTAGTAAAATTCATATATTGAAAGTTACGTTTTTCCAATTTTCCGTTTTCCGTGCAGGAGTTCAAGAATCAATAGCTCATTCTATGAAAACAATAATGAAATAATCGGTGAAATGGAATAATATTCAAATGCCCAGTTCGAAGAGAAACACGAAAACAAAAATCGAAAAAACACTTGCACACAGAAAGTAAAAGTTCACCTATGTATAACGAAAAGTGTAGATAAAACATTAAAGTAAAACTCCTTCTAACATGTTTACCATCAAATTTCTTTCAAAACATGATTCTTTAAAATATAAGTGACGTAAAGATGGAAGATTGGCCTCGCTTCAACTTTGAAATCCATATTTTTTTTAAATATGAATTTTAGGTAATCTAAACAAACTAATGTTCTGTCCTTTGGTTGAGTCACTGTCACATCCCACAGCAGCACAAATAACTATGTTTTTCACTAGATTTAAAAAAAATACTTAGTTATTGCTTGAATTTCAAAGAACACTCGCTCGATTTGAATGCAAAACATCGCATCAACACTGAATATAACTTCTTCAATGACGTCACATAATTATTACTAATTTATTCAGCGTTTTAAGCCTATGTTTTAAAGTGGCATTTTATAGCGAAAAAAATACTTTTTTTTCCAAATTAAATTTATTTTGTAGTATCTACATTAAAACAAGGGATATACGAAGAAAAAAAATTTTTTCAAATTTTCATGACACCACTCCTTTAAAGATACAGAAGTGAGGTAAGGACAATTTCTGGTTACCTCATTGAAGAAGCTTTCAATTCAAAATTCACCACCATTAAATCGAAGCAAATGCCCTAAGAACATTACCGTAATGCTTCGATTGAACGCCCCCCTCGAATAGACGCCTCCCCACCCCCTTTTCAGGAAATTTTTAAATAAACGCCCCCCTCTATTAGACGTCCCTCTCTTTAGAGACACACTAATTAAGGCATGGAGAACGACTACATTGCATTGTTTCAGCTTCAATGTTTTCATTTTGTATAAAAATATGGAAATTTGCGATAGACGCCTTTCTTTTTAAATTTTAAACTAACAGTTGGAAACTTTGTCTTTCTTTTCAAAAGTTCCTTTTCTAAAACTTCAGAATAACGTTTATTTTTCGTCGTAAAGATAAGTTTTGCAGGAACAACAAGTCCGATTTCCCGTTGACGTTTGCCAGTTATTATTGCTTTTATCTTGTTCTCGAGATCTTGATTAATAAAATGGAAGCATAAACTTGAAATTTCTATGGGGATGTGTCAAACGAGAAGATTTTTTTTGTACAAGCCAACAGCATATTTATCATACTCTCTTGCTTCCTCTCGTTTATCTGGAGCAGCTTCAAGTATTTCTCCAATCGTAGCATTCCACACTTCTTTGTAGATTTCTTTGATTTGATTTTTTGCTTTAAGGAAGGTAACAAATGTGCAGGTGGGAGAGCTTTGCTTCAAGCCCAAATGGAAAATTTAAATGACGGAAGCTTACATGAAAATCCCTTTGATATAGCGGACGAGGATGTGATCGCTGCTGACCCCGCATTTAACATGATCGAGGAAGATGATATTGACGATGATCTTGCAGTTTAATTTTGTATATTTTTTATCGATGTTTATATTTAGCTTATATTTACGAAAAAGAAGAGTTTCACAAAAATTCAATAGACGCCCCCCTCTTTAAAACGCCCCCCCCTAAAAATTCAAAAAATTTAATAAACGCCTTGAAGCATTACGGTATGCAAAACTATCATTCTACTGAAGGGAAAGTGTATAAGGCAAGGGAAACTTAGTTTGATGGCGCGAATTTGGTCCCAAAAAGCTGGACCTTTCAAGAGGTTCCATCAAGATTGGTCATCTTGTTTCTACATTCAACGATCGGACTAAGTTGACCTTGCTTTATACTAAATTGACCTTGGTTTATACTAAGTTGACCTTGCTTTATACTAAAATGACCTTGCTTTATACTAAGTTGACCTTGCTTAATACTAAGTTGACCTTGCTTTATACTAAGTTGACTTTGCTTTATACAAAGTTGACCTTGCTTTATACTAAAACGACCTTGGTTTATACATTTTCCATTCAGTGTTTTTCATTCGTACTCCACTTCACTTCATTTGTTTCATTTGACTCATTTTTTACTCTACTTTACATTTCACTAGATTTATATTTGAACTTTCTCAGTGCATAAGGACACAGGTTTCGATGGAAGATTGCACATAACTGAATTGATCTACTTGTTAAATATAAATAAAAACAAATAATAATGATAATAAAAAATACTCTGCACTAACATGCTCATGTCGCATGAGGTGGTTCTACCCCAATACCGCAATAGGTGAATAAGTAAGTACATGCCTGCAAATGTCTTTATTTCTGTAAATAAACGGAACAACAAACTCTTTGTATTCTTGCTCCATGTTAGCAACATCTTGTTGCACGTCAAATAGCAAATGTAAGCCTACAATCAAGAACGGAGGCGTTGTGCACAGAAAGATTATACAGAATTAACAATATACAAGAATGAACCTTTATACAGTTTGGAATACTTTGACGTACCATGTAGATTTGCTAGCTGCTCTTCTTTATTCCAAAATAGCGGATGTCCGAACTCCTTCACTGTTGGTATCAGTCTTAGGTATGGCTGCCACATAGACTGACCAGTGTTATACTCATACATCAAGGTGAGGAGGAGAGGCACCCAACCACTACTGTCGTCTAAACTAAATACAAACACAAATCAAACTTAGTTTCCAATTTTATTTAAAAATCATTGTACATGAGCCCCTCTATTCATTTTGAAATAAGAATACTTAAAAAACACTTTTAATCTACACTTTTCGTTGCTTATTGCAAAGAGTCAAAAATGTTTCATTAGGTTTTCATTTTCATTTTGTTTGTTATAGTACACTTATATAGGAATCAAATTTCAAAGTAATTTTTTTCACTACAAAAGTTTTGATTTTATATAAATAACTGCTCTTTTGTTGTTAACAAGGACGTCCCGAGCCCATATCAATATCACCATCCATTTTGTCGGTCAAAGATGCATTCTATCACTCATGAAAAGATATTCAGCTCAAGACTAAAAATCTCACATTACGAAGCATTGTTGAAAAAACTGTGAAAAAAATACCTCCTGTCAATTTCATCTTCAAGCCACTTCTCATATTCGTCAATCCTTGTTTTGATTTCACTATTCTCTGCATGCAAAAGTATCGTACGTGGAATTGTAAATAGGATTTCACCTTTCTTTATATTGCTGTTGGCAATCATACCATATCGATGGCTTGTTCCTTCGTATTTCACTGAGACCTAACAAATTAAACTCAATGTTATGTCAATATTATTCCAATTAAAGGAAAACATTTTCTTAGAGATATCCATATCAACAAAAAATAATACCTTAAGGGAATTTTTTTTGCGTGAATTTATTTTTACGACTTTTGCGAATTCGGCCAAATTCCCAAAATGAAATCCACGCAAAATGTGAACGATTTGCAATAAAAGATTCACACAAAATTTTATGATTTTTTTCTTTCTTTATTCAATGTAAAACGCCACCGCAAAACAGAGCAACATGTTGAGAAAATGTTTCAGGGAAGTTACAGCAGAGACAACTAATTTGATGGTAGGCTCTTCTTTGCCCCATTTGCTTTTTCAGCAAAAGGCGCAACTTGAAAAGGAGCTCTGATTACCTTTCCTAAACTATTTCTTATCAAGCACCAAATGGTTTCATAATGTTCCAGGCATGGAAATGGTGATTTTCACTGCTACTTCTAATACATAATTACAAAATATACGCATTGCACTTTGTTCAAATTCACAAAATGAAATCCATACATTTTCCTTGAGGAGCTCCAACGCGGAAAAATTAATCCACACAAAAATAAGTCCCCTTATGGTATCCTCACAGAAATTTATGGTTGTTTGTTCCGAGGCATTAATCTGTACAGTGTGTATCAAAATATTGGAAACAAAAATTTTAACTGCATACAATATTCAGAAAATTGTTATCGAAACAGGATAATTTTGATATTGCCAGAAACACCGATTTCTAACTTTCCAATGTTGTACACTTTTTTTTTTTATAAGCAACCTTGATTTTGGGCTCAGGGCTGGAGTTGCTAAGCATCTTTAAGAATCCAGGGCTAAAGTTGCTTGTAAAGTTGCTTTGTGTGTTTGTATTTTTCATAGATTTTGGTTATACAGTATTTTATCAAACATTTGATTCTTCATATTATTATGACTATTTCTATCAAAGAGTAAGAAAAATGCTTACAATGCACAAATTGACTCATTCTACCCATCTATCACTGGTAATTTTAGTCTGTCTTGATGGACAAAAAGAAATTTTATAAAGGTTAACAAGGCTCCCTTTAAACTTATGTTCATTTTTTTTTTTGATTTTGTAGATTGAAAAAAGTTATGAAGATTTCAGGGCTTAGGGTTGCTAACCAAGTTGCTTATTTTTTGGCCATTTTGAGGGCTGAGCCCTTAGCAACTCAGTTTTTTATAAAAAAAATGATGTAGATTTTATCAAAAATGAAAAAGCAGAAGAGAAAATCGAAAAAATAAGTTTGAAAAAAACTCATTACATTTTTAACGATCAATTAAGACAAATGTTAACAGCCTTATCTTTATTATTAAAGGTTCAAAATCCTTTATCCTGTTATGTGACATTTGAGACTCTCAATTAAAGTAATTGCCAACGTAAGATTTATTCAAATGTGCGAAACATTGGCTTTGTTAAAGTGAAAGCGATAAAAAAATTGCTATGTAACTGTTTTTGTTTTCGCAAATTGATCTTATTGTTCAATGGCTTAATTGATTGTAAGAGTTTTTCAAAACTTATTTTTTCGATTGTCGCTTCTCAAAATTTTTGTTTCCAATATTTTGATATACACTTGTATGATAAACATTACAAAATCCAGGTAAAAATTAGAGGTTCAAAAAACGAAATACCAAAAGCAGTAAAAAGAATCAACCTGTGGTGATAATACCAGTGAATTTTCGTTGCACCAGCTCAGGAAACTGTTCAATTTAGTTTCAAGGGTCCAATCATTAAAACAAGAATTTACTTCATTCATGTCTGATGCTGCTTCAAGTGTAGGAGATGTTTGCACTTCAGTATGTGTCATTTCCAAGATGTTGGTCACAGTTGGTGCTGCCATTATGTTACTTAAGTATCTATCCAATTTAAACATTGAACACAAATTATAGGAAATTTCAGAACATTTCATGATCGATTCAACGTAAGGTAAGAAAGGTTTTCCATATACTAGACTAAGAAAAATCTACGGAATCATACTTTTTTGCGGACATAAATTAATAAGCATAAAAATTTCAGAGCAATATGCTTTCGCGAATCTTCACTCTAAATGTCCACATCCAAAATTGGTTCTGCACAAATTTATGTCCACAATGAATAGGATGGAATGGGATCCGGATATTCACAAATTAGCTTATTTTCAAAATATCATTGCGAAAAATGTTTAATACGTAGTAGAAAAATAAAACAAAAATTCAGATGAAATTATACAGAATAGAGAAATATAACAGGTCTTTAATCCGAAATACGTAATAAGTTGATCAGATGTCTCATAGTTGGTCGACCATGTGGGCAATTCCATGGATGGTTAATTTCACTCATGTGGAAAATTAATTTCCTCATTGTTTGAAAATCTAATGCTGTTCCAACCATAACCGATGTTCGACAGGCCCTACTGGCAAACATTTGACGCACACGTGATGGTCTACACATTACACCAGGGGCGTCACTGAGCATGAAAATTAATTCTTCGACATCCGAAACACCGAAAGTCCAATTTCGACTAGAAGGAACTTTGGTTAGTGTGATGGTGCTGTCAGGTGTTAACCCTTCATTTGAAATTTCGAAATCAAAACCATTCTTCCGCATGATTTCAAGATTATCAACAAGGATGTTTTTGTTGACAGATGTCAACTCCATTGGTAGTGGCCGTATCAATTTTTGCCCTTTTAAACAATGCTTTGTTTGCAGTGTTTCGAAGTTGTATTTCTCATCAGTAGCATGTTGATCCACAATAAATAAATCATTATCAAGCCTTGTGATGATGAAACCAAGATTGAATTGGCCAATCACTGTCATTTTTAAGAACATTTCTTTAGAAACATGTTTTTCCAATTCCTTTTCGGCAGCTTTATTATCAGTAGGAGCAATTTTCGCATGAAAAGAAGTTAACTCCACACTCGTTCTCTTTTGCAGCATGTAAGCATTGTGCTCTTCTGATCTCCTTTTAAGACTTTCCATATCAAATGAAACAGAGATGTGTTTTCGATCAACAAGGGAATGGTTGTGATTAACACCAGTGATTACAAGTTCATTTTCGTTGGTGTCTGATAACTTTGAAAATCCAAGTGATTCTGGTTCATCATTTATATTACCAGAAACATTCTCCTTGCTGTGGATCCTTTTTGGCAATTTAGAACCAAGACGTACATTGTCATCTTCTTTTAAACTTTCAGGATTCGAAAGATAATCTTCATTATTGGATTCCTTGTGCAAAGATGTTGCGAAAGGTTCAGAAGATGATTTACAAGATGACACAGAAGAATGGCATATCCTTTTGTTTGAATCAACTGCGATGGGCATGTCTTTGTTTTGCTGACTATCATCAATTTTTCGCTTCTTATCATTGACTGTAAAAAAGTTTTTGATTTTCTGCTGATCTTTGCGTTTTTCAATACTTCTACTCATAGTTGGATGAACATTTTTTGATGAACTATAATCACTGCGAAATTGATCAAAATGAGAATGTTTTGTCTGCATAACTTTTTTGCTGACAGGAAACAAGCCTTCATGAACAGCATTCTTATCTTCAGTGTGAGGTAATGAGCTCGGCACATATCGTAAATCATTTTCTTTCGGTATGATCTCAGGTTGTTTTATCAAAGGTGTGCTTGTAGAAGGTATGGGTGCAGGGGAATGTCCAACATTTTCACAATAATATGTTGCACAACTTTCAAACATTAATTTCAAACTGTTTCGAATTAAACCAAACAAAAGTTTTTCTTGCTGAATCATGATGAGTCGTTTATCTGGTGTGACATTCACATCTACAAGCTTCTTATTCAACGAAACATCTAACAATACAAAAGGGTACTGATTTCGATTGAACATATGGTAAATTTCGTTTATAATGCGAGAAAGTTTGGGGTAATCACATGGCCTGTTATTAATAAAGAAAAATTGACGATCTGGAGCGCTACGTCCACACCCGTGTTCCACTTTCGATACATAACCAGTTAATATAAATTGGTCAGCAAAATCTTTCAGCAAATGAAACGGTATATTGTACTCCTCCGATGATGCCTCAGTTAAGTTATGCTGCGTGATTTTCACCAGATTTTTGGTTTGAGTTGGTCCAAATATTCCAGATATGATATCCAAAACATTTTTTTTCCCGTTGGTAGACAGAAGCAGATGTTTCTTATTGGTAACAATGTTCACAAAGTTAAATCTAATGCCACAATTCACCAGGCTGTAAGAATATACAACATTTACTAGCTTGGCAAACTCTTTTTTGAAGTTCCTATGGAACTCCTTGTATCTTACAGGTAAGGTATAAAATATATCTGCAACAGTAACAGTTGTGCCATTTCCACGAGCAATGCAGCTCTTATTGATTAGCCTACCATTATGATCAAACTCCAATTTCGAACCAACATCATTACTTTTATGCTGCGTAGTAATGATAACATTTGAAAGAGCAGATAGAGAACTCAAAGCTTCTCCACGAAATCCGAAGGTATCTACTAACATCAAGTCATCAAACTCTCGTATTTTTGAAGTATAGTGTTTCAATGCCAACGATTCAAAATCTTTTTCTTCTATACCTGTTCCATTATCCGAAACTTCAATGATCTCCTTTCCATACTCTTTTGTTTTGATTTCAATGTTGGTTGCACCAGCATCAAGGCTATTCTCAATTAGTTCCTTTACAGCCGTTGCAAGATCCAAAACAACCTGTCCAGAACATATTTGATGAACAGATTTCTTATCAATCGCTTGAATGGAAGGTGTATTTTGCATCTAGAGATGTTAATAATATACACATTTTATTATAATTCCAGATAAGATTATCAGTAGAATATATCATCACAGCAAAAACATAAGGACGTGATGGTCTACTCTTTTGATCCTGTTTAGAGGTCGTTTAGTTCTAATGATAGGTCTTTCATTTTTCAAATATGTCACAAAGGCTTTGTTTCAAACAGGCCAGCAGAATAAGGAAAATTTTTTTCATGTAAAATTCATGGAAGAATTTTTTCCAAATGCTAAAATACAAAAAAAAATGAATAAGAGATCAAAAACAGTGCTGTAGTTGTGCACGTGAGCTATTCGAAAACAAAATTTCCCCTGAAAACCCATACAAAGTGTGTTAAGTTACATGGATATGTTGATGTTGCCGAATTTTGAGATAACACCTATGAATGAATTTTGCAACCCAATGAAGTTTACCTGAATTTAAAAATTATACAAAACAAAAAAGTGGTGTAGCAATGACGTTGGTGGCAAAGACAACAAAACTTTTGTCAGTGTTTCACATCATTATCGAAGTCCCGTAAAATTTCTGTTCTATGAAATTCATGAAAATTAGAAAACTTTTTCATTCTCAATTCTCACAACACTACCAGGCGAGGGAAAAATAGTATTCAGTTGTTTTAAAATCATGGAACAAACAGGACTCTGAGTTATTTGCTGTTATTGTCATTTTTCCTTTTTTACATTATATTGAGAGAATGATACAAGAACAGGAGCGGAGAAACGTTCGGTATAACAAAAGAGAATTCGGTATAAAGGAGCAGGAAAAAAGCTTTGACTCTTGTATCAATTTGCAAAAAATAATTTATTTATAATTTGGATTTCATTTCCTTTTATTTCCCACATAGAAGTGAAAAAGAAATTAACTTCCCTTCAAGAAAAAAAAAAAAAAAAAAAAAAAAAAAACACAAATAAGTTGAATGTGCATGTACAATGTCATTTTCTAGAGAATTTCATTATGCAAGATCTATTTGGATTTTTGGATGTGACAAGGGGATCCAAATACTGTCAACTGCTACACCCACCAAATGAATTCAATGATGTTAAATTTACAGATGAATCATCATCTCTAAAAATAATTACATGTAACGAGATTATTGATTGAGAAACCTGTTCTAATATTGGAATATTTCAATATTATTTTAGACGCGAAAAAAATTTTTCTCAAACTTTGGGAAACATTTCCGTCCAGTTGTGATTCTGCAGAGTTTGTCCTGAATGAAAACCGGATTTCTAAATTGCACTTGTGACGTATGAAGTTCTTCTTGTTGTTGGAACAAAGTCTCTATTTCGTTTATGACCAACACAAGAGCTTGTGCTTGCACTTGAATCTAGAATAATTGAAATCATCCATTAAACATCAGCATGAAGGGAAACTGAAATGTACAGGAGGACTTAATTGAGGCCAATGGAAATTTGAATGTTCACTTGTTAACAAAACAGATAATAGAATTTGAGAGGACAATTCATGTTGAAAAAAAGGGAAAAAGCCTTACACACCTGTGTCAGAAAATCGAGAAATCCACATGTGCATTCTCAGCTGTTTCGTTATTTTCATCATACCTCAACAATATTAGTTCAGCTGTCTGAAGTTTTTCTACTGTTGAATGAGTCAAAACTTTGTCTTCTTGTGCCATCACATCTGCACTTTTTCAGTTGATTCCAAAACATTCGGCAGCGACTGTTTTATAAGCAATTCAGAGATCTACCTCACCTTCACTCTCATCATTATCATCACTTTAAATTGAAGTCTTTTTCAAACATGCATGCATTATTTGGATCTTCCAAAAATTTCATTGACTCCTGATATAAAAATGTTAAATAACTCACTGGAACTTATCAGATAAACACACTGTAATCAAGAATACTAGTAGTTAGTACTTACTTACTTAGTATTTACCGTTCAAAGCTATAATTTTCTTTTTCCTTCTTTTCCATCAAACATTTCACTACTTCATAAATACTTTTCTTGATGTAGTAGGTGCTACAAGTGATGAAAGTTTTGTCTGACAAAAAGTAAAATAAACCATGTTGAAATTGATGGGTAAGCTTACTTGCTGCTATTTTAAAGTTGAAAAATTGAGAATTGCTTTAATTCTGAGATCTAAAGAATGAAACAGAAATTAACAGAAATTCGATTGTGGGAGTGTTTCAATTTATTAATTTATTAGCTGCACTTCTTTCAACAAACAAAAGTAGAAAAGGATTTTCCATCGTAAAAAGGAGAAGAATTATTTGAAACTGAAAGCCCACATTGGTTTCTTTAGGAATATTTTAAAGGAAATAAATTTCACAGGAACTAAATTTTTCGGATGGGTAGGTTCCTTTTTCAATTTTCAGGGGAATTAATTTTTGCAGATAGCCAGATTAAAAAAGTTTGTGAGAATTTAATTTCGCAATTGACTTAAAGTGAAAAGAAAACTTTGTCTGTTGACGTAACCACCAAAACAAATTTTCAAACAAAGAAGAATAGAAGATTGCAAGAAACAAGCAGTGAAAATCAAAATCCTGTAAAGAAAATTGCACAAAGCAAAAACATACTGGCATTTTTTGCTCCTAGCAATGTCAAATAATCAAATGACAGGACAAAAAAGAGAAATGATTCAATGATGTAAAAAAACAAATTGATATTCAAAATTGTTTTGAATAAAAATCAAACTGGTTTGATTTCAATAAAATCTTAATGGCTTGTTTTTAACTTTCTTTTTGTCAATTCTTAAACATAAATGATAATGCTGACATATTTCAATGCTCTTTAACAATGTGCTAGAGATTAAAAATAATACAAAGAAGAATATATGACACAATTATCTCACAATCTAGAAAACTTTTAAAAAATCGATCCAAGAAAGAGTTGCTGCAAGATACACAGTAATATTTGAATTGTTCAGTACACCTTGGGATCCCTTAAAGGATTTTAAAAAACATGGTGCAAAATCATACATTTACCCTTAAGTACTTAAGTACTCCAGTTTACAATGAGTGGGTACTATAGCTCTTACAAAAGTTCGATCAGCGATCAGTGGCTGTTTGAAAAACATAAATATCAAATATATACCCCAATCAACCTTGCAATTTAAGACTCCGATAGATAGAAATTATAGAAATTGTCATTGGTATTATTGCATTACTTTATATACATGCCATATTAGAGAAAACATGCCACATAATGCCATATATACATGCCATATTATGTCACAGGGTGATTCCATACCAATTTGACCAATTTCAGGCAATTTTTTTTTGGCCACCATCTCAAGACCACTTTGAGATAAAAAGCTGAAATCTTGAAGTTTTTCATTCCTTAATGATACCAACACACTGTGCAAATTTCATTTAAATCTGAGATGGTGGCCAGTTGGTCATTGGTCAAGTTGGCATGGAATCACCCCATATATTATCACCTCCACTATTTCAAAGTGTAGAAAAAACTATTATATATGTATAAATCAATAAAATACAAAGTATATAAGTTTTGTTAGTCTACTGTAAGTCAGCAAATGGGTCTTCCAGTGGGAGCTCTTAGTGAAAGGCTTCCTTAAAGACCAGCCATCCTTATTATCCCCAATTGACACGTTTTTGGGGAAATATCTCGGGAACCTATATATATGACGTTTTTTTGGGGTCTGCGATACAGAGGATGGGATGATGAAAATTTTGGGACTAAATATTTTTTGGTGATGCGACTATGATATCACCATAACCTTTGATCGGCAATATCTCTCTAAAGGTTGATTATAGCAAAGCAATCCCATACATTTTTTGATCAATTTTTTTGAGCTCTACAAGATGGGTATGGTCTTTGTTTAAGAATCGGTGATTCAACTTTTAGTCACGGGGTATGCACACAGGGAGAAAGAAGACACATCATTTTTGAAGTTAGAAACGGTAAAATTCACCTAGGATGCTAGTTTTCCAAACACGAGAATCATATCTTTTCTATTCTTAAAATAGTCCTTTTTAGCCATTGAGTATGCGTTGGTTTCATATCTGAAAATTTAATAGAAATCTTAACATCGTAAGTATCTTTACCTTTTTGTCTTATTGTTTCTTGACTTGTTCAGCATGCTACAATTTTTTTTTCAAAGGTTCTTTGGTATGACATTCTTAAATCAAGCATTTGAAAATATAATGTTGCTGGGGAACATACAAAATTATGCCATCCTTCTTTCAATGAAAGGTCACCTTCTTTGTAGTTTTGTTCACGAAAAACACATCAAAAATCAAGATTTTTGATCTGATATGGCAAGCCCAGCTCTTCTTTTTTTGGACTTAATGAACGAAAGGATAATAATCCCAAATTCTCAAAAAATTCAATAGCCTTTTCAACTAGCAACAACTCATACAATTTAGAAAAAAAAAACAAAAACAAAAACAACAATTAAATTGTGTTGTTTTCTTCTTTTCTTGTCTTGTGTTTTTTTAGTAAGAAAATATGAAAATCTATATTTGCAAAACATTGGGGTGTTAAAAAATATGGGCATACATCAAGAATTGGGCGAATTTAATTTGGGCATCGATTTTGTCCCAACAAGTGTTTTGTAACGCCAAATTTTTGGTAAAAAAACACTTACAGTATGCCTTTGATGTTTAGTGAATGTCATGCTACCATTTCTAATCGGAGCACATGGTTGAGCAAGACAAGAATCAAGACTTATATACACATTTCGCGGGAAAAAACAAGCTATTTCTAAGAATGGTGAAAGTGAAAGCGCAATCTCAAAATAATTATAACTTTTACTCGATTATAATCTTGGAGATTTTGTAATTGGTTATTAATTTCTTTTGTTTGAAAGCTTTATTCCATGTTAATGCAATTCTTGTCTATTCTATCCTTTAATGTCATTTATTTGTAATTTAGGTTTTTTATAGAAAAGGAAATAAATGACAACACTCACAACAACAACAACACTCAAGAGGCCACTTGTGGAACCATTTTTCAATGTTTCAGAATTTTATGCATCACCTCAACTGCTTGAAGAAAATTTGAAGTCTCTTTCAGAAGAGAATCAGACAAATTGTAGCAATACAACTGAAAATGATGGCTACTTTAAAGATGGGAAAATAACTGGTAAAGTATTGTTTTTAATCACTAAATAAGCTGTGCAAACTTTCTGCAAAGCCAAAATACAAACATTTTACATGAGGTAGAAAATCTCACACTTATGACAAATATTAGAATCTGTTGAACTTTGTTGGTTAAACAAATATTTCTTAAATGAGCAAACGTCAGTTAGCAGTAATTTTTGTGAGTTTGTTTTCTAACTGTGATTAATGTCGTTCAAAAATATAAACCACGAAATTAACTACACAATTAATTACACAAGTGTAATATAGTAATATACTGTTTCCGGCTTACTGACATGGAAAAGATGAAAAAAAATTATTATGAGGAGAATGTATGTATGTATGTAAAGTAGAACATTCATGATGAAAAATGAGACTGTTTCTAAAAGAGGAGGACTTACTCTCTTTGAAAGTTAAATTTTATCCTGTGCTATTTGATAGTTGTCATCCAAAATCTTTTAACTATTTTTTAACTGTATATACTTGTACTTTTTGTCTTCAAAGTAAAAGCATCAATATCATCAAATTCTTCATTTGAACTATCACTTTTCATGATGCTTATGTTAGCTACCTTCAAGTTTAAAAGAACTTATGTTGGTTAATTTTCCTTTTAAATGTGAACCATGCATATTAAATTTGGGTTGTGTAACCAAAAATTAAGTCATAAGTAATGTCACATTAATTTTGATTAACAGCAGATTTTATTTTTATATTCTTAGAAATAATCTTCAACATTTGTGCAAAATTGAATTTGCACATTGAAGTTAAATACATTGCCATTGAGCTGTTTGACAAGTTAGTTTATTGTTTTTTGTTATTTGTCGTATGGAAATTAAGTTAACATCCGTTACATTTGAAAGTTGAAGTATTGGGAGTCAGAAAGAAGCGGTTCTCCTTTTGTTTCATTTATTTATGACAAATCTCCCATCAACACTATAATTATAATATGAACATTTGATCTAATGAACTAAACAGTTAGACTTCTTGAATTTTTATGTGAAAATATGAATTCTGACCAGCAAAATCTCTCGATTATAGTCTTCCTCAAATTGTCAGAAAAAACCTTGCCCTCATTGACTCGAACAAATTTAGCAGGGTTTACACCAGTTTATACCTGTTTCAGTGAAACACTAAAATACAAGCACAAAGTATTACCATGTTGACGTGTGAGTTTAGTGATAAAATTGTCATGACAACAGATGAACTTTTCTTATGTTTAAATATTGGATTGGAGTATTGTTACTTTGGAAATGTTTGACTTCGAGTGTTATAAAGCAGGTACATAGAAATGCAAACTGATTTCAAAGCGTCAATTTGAACTCCAAACATTAATGTAAAAAGTTCGAAGAATGGTAAACAATAAATAATTAAACAATTAAATGCACATGACTCGCTTGTCATAAAAAAAGTGAAATCTGTAATTATTGTTGTCATTGGCGGGAAATTTCGAGTGAGGATTGAATAAGGAATATTGATAATTTCCATAGAGTGGACATCTTTTTTCCTGGCCATAGATCTACAATGTGAGACAATCTTAATAGGACCCCCTTCAAGAAGATAGGCTTATTTTAAACCTTTTGTGTATCATTAATTTTTTTACAATCATCTTGTTTTGATTTTTTGGTTTACAGGTTTATGTCGACTCACATTACGGAACTTTACGAAATTGTTCAAAACTCATCTAGCAAGGAAAAGCAAACAGACTGGTGTTCTGTTGAGGAAAGGATCAAAGATCAAGTACCACTAAGAATCATAACTTGTGTTCAGATTGCCAGCAAACTTGTATCACATTACAAGGTTAGTTTCCTGTTTGTTCTGCGCTTGAGTTTTTGTATATAAACATAGAGTTTTTTTGACCACAGCTAGAATGTCTCCAGCCCTCTGAATTAGGAAAAAAGACTGACAGCAAAAAAATGCCGTCGTATTTGAAAATTGCGACGGCAGATCATTATTTACGACGACAAAAAAATGCAGCTGTATAAGATGTTAACGACGGCAAAACTTGATTGGTTTATTCTAGTGAAAATATTGGTGTAGAATAATGGTTAATAAAACCAAAACTAAATAGTTTATAAATCAATAGTTTTATCTGGAACAAGAAGTTACAAGATTTAAAATTGTAAACTGCAGGGGGTTTACTTGTGAACTTGTCCTGTTAATTGTTTGATTAGTCAAAGTTTAAAAACAACGAACCTACGCGTTAGCGTTTCTTTACTAATTTCACGGCAAGTGAAAAGAAAAATCACAAATCAATCTGTATTGAAATCAAAACCCAAACTGACTTGAATAGAATATAATGAACTTATCGAAAAAAAAATCCATCCAAAAACAAAACCTTTATTTTATAATACTTTATAATACACATTCCTGCATGAGGGCTTTCTATTTGGCATAATGTGAATATCATTGAAAGATTTTTGAAAGGAAAATATGTTCGTCTTATTCACATTTTATAAATTGATGACGTGACGTAAACAAATGTTCTATGAGAATAAACAGAAGGATTCCCAGGAATAGCCTTGACATATTCAATATTTGTATTCAAAGAACATTGTCGGCAAAATTTTGCAGTCGTAATTTTGATTTACAGCAGCTTCACGACGGCAAAAGCTGAATGCCGTTGTAAATTCAGAGGGCTGATGTCTCTGATATGCTTTGCAGAAAGAGTATTGTGGAGAGAATTAATAGAGGTAATTATAGGTAAGAAAACTCACATTTATGGTCATGGATGTAAACCGGCTCCAGAATAGACTGGAGGCAATTGACAAACAACTAGGAAGGAAGCACTGTCTTAAAGGGTTTAATGAAATGAACTGAAACATAGATTGATATTTCATTTTGCTTGGCTACTATTAAGACCAGCTTTATAAACATAACTTTCGTCTTGTCTGATTTTATTCAACAGACTGGTCATTAGACATTTGCCATATTTTTGTTGGTGTATGTGAAGGTTTTCATAAGCTTTTCATAAGTATAAGTCAATATGTGACACTAAAGATTGTGTATGTGAGGGTTTTATACAAGTCTATTGCATTAAATTGGAGAGGGTAGAAGTTATGCTGTATAAGGCTAGCCTAAGAAGATCCTTATAGTGGAAATGTCCATTTGTGGTCAGGAAAAGAATACCCTCTTTAAGTGTCTTCTAAAGTGGAGATTTCCTTACAAGAGTTTAGCCAGCATTCGTAACTGTCTCATATTGAACTCATATTGAACTTTAATGGTGAGTAAACAGAAATTTGGGAAATGTTAGTTAGATATTAGGTGTTAGAGAAAGATTTGCAAATTACCTTTTAAAGTTACAGGGGGTAACATTCCTATTGTTTTGCCTTCTGAAATAAGCATAAACAGTAGGATTGAAACACCCGTCTCTGCATATAATAGTTCATTATCTTTAAAGCGATATCATAGTCACGTTTGTATGTTAGGAAGCTTTGCATGTCCGGACAAACTTTTCTTGTTTTTTTTTTTCTTTAGGCATTGTCACCAACTAAAGTGAAGAGATTTTTATCGTCATGTGGACTTCATTACTCCCTCACTTCTGTTTTCAAATCAGAATTGAGGGTCTTACGAACAGTGGATTTTCGGCTGTCGGCATCTTCTCCACTTACCTACGTGCAGATGCTGTTGGAAGTTTTTCGTGAGTTCGATTGAGTTCTCCGAGTGATTCGTGAAAATTTTAACCCATTCCTTTGAGATGAAACTTTGCAGATTTTTCTGACGTTACAAAATTCCCTAAAAATCCCGAAAACACATTATCCTCAAAAATTTCTGAAAATCTTTTGTAAAGCTATTTCCATGCCGTCTTACTTCTGAAGAAAATCTTGGTCTAAAAAAAATTGTGAATTTCGATGTTTTGCTTTCGAAAGTTTGTACTTTTCGTAACACTAGGTAGAAACTGTCCTGGTTTAAATGCCAACTTGCTTCACGATGTCTGCGTCAAATTACTCGATGCTGTTTATATGCAAAAATTTCTGATTTATCAACAACTGTGTGCATCTATTGGTGCGGACTTTGATTTGAAATTGGCAAACGACTATTTGCTGTTGTCAACTTGTGTCATCGTTGCTGCGTCGTATATATTGGATACTTCATCGAATGATTTGGTAGGACCTCTTCTACGTGTTTATATGTTGTATTTTGGCTTGACTATAGTGTACAGGGCTCCCTCTTGGAGCCTTAATCCGTTTCTTCTGCAATTTCCTATGTGGAACATGTAATGAAATTTTTTGAAAATCCCCTGCGAGGGAGGACATTTTCGTAGAAGGTACACAAACTTCTCGGTAAAAGCTCTTAAGGCTGAAATACATTATCATTTTAATGGATCAGTTTAAATTGTTGGAAATAAAAGAAAACGTGATACATAAAGCAAATCAAATAGAAATATAGTCCCTGTGGGCAAAACCGTCATAAATACAGTGGAATCTCCATAACTCGAAACCCTATAACTCGAACCGCTCCTTAACTCGAACGAATTCGTAAGCACCGTGAAAATTTCCTAATAAACTCTCACAATCAACTCTCTATTACTCGAATCTCCATAACTCGAAAATCTCCTGAAGTCGAACAATATTTTTGGTCCCTTGAAAGCATATTGGCTATTTACTCGAACTGGAACGATTTCTGATTCCCCATGAAAGTTAGAGTTATGGAGAGTCCACTGTAGAACAATTTAAAACAATTTAAACTGATCCATTAAAATGATATGTATTTCAGCCTTTATAGAATATTTGCATAAACGAGGGAAAGGCTCTCCTTATATACACAACCATCCAAGCAAATTCTTCACCGCCATGTATTATGGTTGCCTCATTTTCTCTGTAAAGGCCGACCTCCACTATGCAAATATTGTACGTGCGGACAGATGAAGCCAACATATGCACCCGCGTGAGAGGATATTGAAAGGTCGGCACACATTGTTTAGATGATAAAAAATAATGGTAAACATGGTTGCCAAACAAAACAAAAATAATATACTATGAACCATATCTGGAATCTTTAGTCGCTTTTGATTGGTTCAAAATTATAACCTTAGGCCGACTTTTTTTTGCGTCGCCTTATTTTAGCGATTTAAGCGAATGAGCGTATTTTCGCTAAATTAAAATTGCGCAAAATTTAAATTTAGCAAAACTGTTTTTTTACCTTTTTTACCTTACCTGGCAATTCTCCGTAATTAAGGGGTCATTCGCTAAAATTAGGTTGCGTTAAATTCGTGTTCATCCATTTTCGCAAAATTTTACTGACGCAAAAAAAAGTCGACCTATGGTAATTACATTATTTTTCTAGCGCGCTTGGTAGTAGACCCTTGCGAAGTCTTGTAGACTTGCTTGCGAACGAAACAGCATTTGTTTGTACGCATGCGTATAGAATTGTCGTCTGTTACAAAGTTTGTTGAGTGAAGGTCGGCCTTAATTATACATAGTGTTTGAAATGAGTCCATTTCATTTTGATACAGTTTTTTAGCCAATCACCTTTGATTTTTTAACCAATCACCTTTGATTTTTTAACCAATCACCTTTGAGTTTTTAACCAATCACCTTTGAGTTTATAACCAATCACCTTTGATTTTTTAGTGCATCGAACAGCTATCGTTAATTACCGGGATAGACGAGGCAGATATAATTCTGCTGACAACCATAATTGTAAAAGTGGTACTAGACTAATTATAATGCCGAATCAAACTCGATCTCAGTTTCTTCGGAGGGATTATGTTAAAACTTTGATGGAAATTGTGACTCCGAAAAAAAAAAATCTTGTTCATCGAGACTGGCGATATTTGACAATTCATGCTATGTTGTTTTTTTTTTAGTCGGTATGAAACCTTTGTTTGTTTGTTTGTTTGTTATCCATGGGCTTTACCTTAAAACGAAGATATCCTTGTGCAATATATGCATGAATAATTCAGGGTTTTAAATCTGGCCTTTTTGGACAGGATGAAACAGGAGCGAATTTTCAGAAAAAACAAACAATTCCCATAAAATGTTGGTTGGTTATCAATTTCGATGTATGATTCAGTTATCTCGCAAGTTTTAGCAATGCATTGCAACTACCACAATGCACTCCTCTAAGTTTTATGAGAATCTGTTTTGTTCGTCAAATTCTTCTTATTGTTCCATCGAGGCATTTGTTGATGATTATTTTTCTCGTTGACTTATGTAACAGTTATATCAAGGGTTTAATTACGATGTATATGTCTGATGTGGTATTTTACCGAATAATTTCCATGGTAGGATTCCTCCTATATTTAACACGTGACCACTTGAACACGTGACTACCTGTATTCGCATATCGCGTGTAAATATGCTCAAAGTTGTGAACAAATGAAAAATAACCATCCTGAAAAAAGCTCAACCTCGAACCCAGGGTTTCTTGCCTTTTCGATGCCATCCATATATCGAAAAGGCAAGAAACCCTGGGTTCGAGGTTGGGAAAAAGCCAATACAAAGAATTTAGAGAAAATACAACGAAAGAAGAAGCAAGTAAGCATAACTATATATTATATATATAACAGGATTTCTTACAAAATAAATTATATTACATACTCACTTATAATCCAATTATATTAATGTGGTTTTTGAAGTATCCATGATATCAAGGCTACAGAAGTCCACTTACAGGTTGAAGTTTGAAGTATTCAATAAGTTCTAAATGGATCTCAGACGAAATGGAACACAGCTAAGGAGTCGATTTCCATTCCGCGGGCGTTCGTATGAAGGGCGTTTCCCTCTATTCATATAACAAAAAATTCAAATCTCTTTCTAAGAAACGAACATCACCGAGTTTACTCAGCAAAATCCTAATGTCTGTTTCACACTCCTATTTCCTAGTGGGTAATTAAAAGAAAATAGTTTTTTGAAAACGAGACCGTAACTATTGGCTACGCCATAACATGGTGTTTACACAGCATTAGGGAAAGTCTATTTGAAAATTAGAATTTGAATATTGATTCCGGTATAAACTCTGGAAATGTCTATGGGAAAGTTGTAATCAATATATATTTTTGCGCCCATCCTCGGAAGAAATTCCATGCAAACACGCCTCAAAATAAGCAAACGAATAAAACACAAGCAAACACGATTGAATCCGAATGTCCGCTCTAACATATACTCAGAAAGCAGTTGTGTCGTCCGCTGACAATCCAAGCACATGCGTGACAAACGTGCGAGCAGACAGTTTATCTGGCAAAACATCATCCAACGACTGTCGCTCGTCGTCTTCTTCATCTTGATTTTCATCAGGGGGACCATCCACAAGAATTGATAGGTATTCTGCCAATTCCGTTTCGGTAATATGCTCCCCTAAACAAACAGAAATCAAATGTAGCTATACGAACGAAAATACTCAGTGCCCCTACAGATTATTCAAAATATGATCCGAGTTCAACGGAAGTTTTCCATAATGTAACCGAGAGTTTTTAGTCCTTGGGCTTCCAACCCAGGAAAGGTTGGCTCTTCTGCCCGCCGACTTGCAACTAGTAGTTGAATTACCGCCAGAGTTACGTATACATTGCTCCCACTTGCCCGAAGGCCAGTGTGCAGTCAGTCGATGGCTCCTAATGGGCTGATACGCTGCTTTTAAAGCGCACCGGAGTGGAGTATTGAGATACGACGGGACTGGGACTCGAACACGGGTCGCAGCGGTCGCACTCAAAGGTACTAACCACTACACCATCACTCCACATAAATTTATTCAAAAAGTGTGAGTAAGATTACCCATTCACTTATTAGCTGTTAAAGTTTGGACGTTTTTTTTGAACCACAGCATGTTGTAATATCGCCGCTCCCTAACGTTTTTATAAAATACCAAAGTGGTCAAAAATTCGTTGAAAAATCTATGCGAAGGAGCCTATTTCTATAGAAACATACATATTAGTTCAATAAAAATGCTCTTCATCGCAAAGACTTTTTGACATGTATAACATTAGATGAAACTTTACCTGAATCTTGCAACAATTTCAACAGGTCATTTCGATCAATTTTTACTCCACCGTCACCTTGGTCGACAAAACCAAGTTTGTTGAAAGCGTCAATCAGTTCAGATGACGACAGTCCAAATGCCGGTCGATGGTTCACGTAAACTATATGCAAACAAACATGAATTGGCGTTCAACCAGCGGACAAACTTTCTGAAAACCATTGCGTAGGAGCGCATTTTTATAGAAATATAAATGCTATTTCAATAAAAATACTCTTCATCGCAGTGACTTTTCAACGATTTTGCACATTGACCATACCAATATCATACCGAAACAGAGTTTAAACGGCACAGAAAAGACGCCGAATGATTGACGTCAAAATCCTCATGTTTTCAGAAGTTGTTTATATGGCTTTTGGCTTGTAACCTTTATTTATAAAACCCTTCATATATTAGAATAAGAATATTGTTTATGCCTAATCGCAGGTCTAATGAATTAAATTGCCATGGTTACTCAAATAGAAGGGTTTTTTTCAATCAATAGCTATGTGGGTTGCGTTTTCATATGAGGTATAATAAAAAAGCCACAGGAAATGGGGAGAATATACGCGGGCGAATATGTTTAATTATTATGACCGTAAAACCTACGTTTGATTATCCCTGCCAAATCAATCGAGTTGACATGTCTTCCAGTCGCCACATACTCACTGAATTTCACCTCGTTGATCATCTCATCCACCTACACAAACAGTACCACCACCATTATAAATATTGAAGCGCCAAAGTGTGACAAGTTTTAAAGGGGAACTTCCTTACTTGTTGTTCCGTGGGGTAAAAACCCAATGCTCTCATTATGTAAGGGATCTCCTTTAACGGTACTTCTGTTGACACATCTCGCTTTGACATGGAATCTATTCCTTGACTGAAATTCAAGTTCAAATGCTTATTTCTTTTTCGAAAATTGATGATACAATTTTGTTAACGTTGAGTTTTATAAGATTGCAATTTCGTACTCACTCTTCGAGTTTGGTAAATCAAAATAGATTTCATTGGAGAATGAGATGGAAATAGGTTTCTTTGAATTAAAGTTACGAAAATGGAAAAAGAGAAGCTTCTTAAAAAAGTTACTCTTATCGCAAAGTATTTGAATTAAGAAGATTTTTAGATACGCAAACAATTTTTATTTCAATCTGAACAAAACTTCTTCCACAGTGGATAACCATACAGCGATAAACATATTATTGCGAGATATGAAAAAGGCGTATTAACCATTCATAAAGGTTATCTACGAAACATTCGTAAGGTCAAGTAAAGAGACTTGCTTACTTCCTAAGCTGTGCATGATAGAAATACTCTTCCAGTTCGGCAAACAGTTCTCCTTCTCGCCCACCTTCAAGCAAGCTGTAAAACGGGATCAAGTCTTCACCTCCTAATGCAGCAGCGGCTTCCAAAGCACTAAAAAGAAAACATCAGCGAATTCAATCTTAACATGCAGCAGTCACAGGAAGAGAAACCCACACAGTGGGCAAATTCGTTGAAAAATTGAAAGGATATTTCTATAGAAAATACACACTATTTCAATGAAAATATTCTTCGCAGCCGACATTTTTGACGAGTTCTGTCCACTGGAAAAAACCACTATGACAACAGCGTTACCCCTTCACTGTTAGATTAACCTATTATCCCACATTATAACTCCATTATAACTCCATGAAATATTAAACAATTTTTTTAATAAAAAAAATTCGATCGTGTATTGCCCCAGGTACTTATACCGGTAAAATTTCATATTTCCATCTTAACACATTTTCATATAAAAAAATAAATAAATACTTGAAATCGGCTTTCCACATCAACACACTCGTATCGCCACCACCAGCAGTGAATATATATTTGCCATCCGAACTGCACGCTAGATTATGCACCTAAACATATAAACACTCAAAAGAATACAAAGGAATTTAACACTAACAAAACGGCCAAAGAAAGCGTCATCTAGACGTGTTTTTAAGCAAACGAATTGCTAATGATGAGCACAAGCCAATGTCAGTGGAATATTTCAATGCTTTTAATGGTGAGCCAAAAGCTAATGAACTAAATTTATGGTTTCTATTAATTCCTTACTTAAGCTTGTTTTAAGATCCCCATCTACTGTCAATGTTTTGAAAAAAAATTTGAAAAGGCATAATCTATATAATGGAGATCTGAACTTTACATTTTCGTTGTGAAAAGCTAAAAGCAAAATGTTTCCAATTGATTACTGTATCCATTGTTCTAAGAGCTTTGGCTGACTCTTGCTGGAAAACAGTTGTTCCATCTCATGAATTTTACTTATTTGTTTCCGTAGTACCCGTCACTGTCCTTACCTCACAAAACACTGATATTTCAACTGATACAGTATTTTTCAATTATCTGTGGAACTGCAATGTGGTTCTTTGGGTGGTCAGTAAATTTCTTTTCATGAAAATATTTTGCATCCGTCATGCATTGATATCAAAAACAATATTCGAAAAAAAAACAATCAAATTTTCAAAAATTTAGTCCAAATATTTCAAACATTTAGAAACAATAAAAGAATACAACATAACTTTGATATCTAAATCTTTATTGATTTGTTTTATTTCTTCTGGTCAAAAATAGTGCTCAATACTTTCGTAGAGCTATTTATATCTTCAGCAAACTGAAGATTGTCTGCGATGCAGGCATGAAACTTTAAGTACAAACAAAACAACCGTTGTTTTTTCTTATACGTATATATCTAAATTTTTCAAAGGTCCCTTATGACAACCTTATAAACCCTGTGGCAGAAAACAATACTAATACGTTTTAATACCATGCCAGGATGAGCGATCAATGCCATTGATCTGTGTGGATTCCCATCTAGTGGCAAGATGACAAGACCAACCTAGCAAGAGGTAATAAAGAATGTAACGTTCCATTTAGTGGAATTTTTCAGGAAAAACCTCAATTTTCACCATTCTAAGAGGACAACTATTTTTATAGAACTAATGAAAGAAAGAGAAACCAGTATAATATAAGTTAGATAAAACAAGAGAATTCGGAGAAGATTGCGCATTCAACAAATCAACAAATCATATTGCCAAAATTACTTGCAATTAGCAATCTTCCAATAAGTAACAAACTTAAGTATCACCTTATCATATGTGACGTAAGCCATGTATCTTGAAGACCGTTCTTTCATTTCCGGCAGGACAACCATTCTATAAAAGGCAGGGCAGGAAGCTTGGTTACTCTTGGCTAGAGCTTACAACAAAGGTAACTAAGAACGTCAGTAATATCAGAAACATGTATCGCATGAATGACAGAACACATAACAGCATTATACATAATGTATTCGCAATTTGGGATTACCTTTGTATAGGCGATCCATATGTTGGCCCTAAGTAAGTGTATCGACACATTCGTGTTGTGGAGTTGAAAAGCTTCATCTTATACTAGAAACAAAAGGTTACTGTGAAAACTCAGCAGAACAGCTTAATTTTGATTGTCTTTTATGCAAGTATTTGACAAGCTCATACTTAACTGTAAGTATAAATAACAAACAAAAATGACTAACTTTATCATTAGCAACTAGAAGAAAATCTTCCTTCACAATAGGTGGATAAGCAGTTATGCATGTTGGAATAGCATCTTGTTCAATTCGTTCAGTACTCAAAACTTTCAAGTCATCAACAGAGCTGTTTCGCAAGTCATATTCCACCTAGGAATATATAAAAGAATTAAACGACCATCGTGATACAATGAATTAAGAAGACATTAACTGCAAATGAATTTCTCTGTGGGATTTTATTTTTCTTCAAGAAAAAGAACGAACTCAAGTGCAAACATGGTTATCTTATCAACAAAATATATCTGAGAAAAGCTTGTATACAAATAAATAAACAAGAATTACAAAACAAAAATACAACAACAATACAACATCTCACCAGCATCCGATCTTGACCTATGGATAATAACCGGGGATAATTTTCATCCAAAGCTGTTGTGAACATCAAATCTGTAGTGACAAAATCAAGTTTGTTTTGTCGGTTTCTTACCAATTACTGTAAAGCTCTCACACATCAAATATCTGTAAAGCTCTCACACTTCAAATATCTGTAAAGCTCTCGCACTTCAAATATCTGTAAAGCTCTCGCATTTCAAATAAAGTAAAACAACTCAGAATACATACCTACGATTTGCTTGTAATGTGCTCTATGTTTACCAAGATAATACCAAGGTGAACTTTCATTTTTAGGTTGATGTTTGAAGACAACAACACATCGATCTAGATCCTTTAGAACCAAAACAGACAGAAAGATAAAAGTGAGAAGATGTGTAGTTGGGGTGAAGAGTATTATGATGTAATCCTTTGGATGATATAATCAACCTAACGGAAATCTATTATAAACATTATGTTGATAACCCAAGATTGTCTGTTATCTTGTCAAAAATTTCCTAACAGCCATTATAAACAAGGCAGTGAATGTAGATAGCTGCCAACAAAAACCACCCATAGCAACCCATAGCAACCGCCCTGTCAATTCAAATATAGATGAGATGATTTCGGCCTAATAATAAATTAACGACTTACGCAACACGCCAGAAGGCTTGAATCCAAAGAGAAGACCAGTTTAATAACAGAATTATGTGAGAACTGAAAAATTGACTTGGTTTCATCTTTTCCTTCCACTTGTAATGTTAACGAATCAAGAACTTGAACTGCACCATCATCAAAACCAATGGCTACAGGAAGAAAGACAATATTAATAAAAACTCAAAATGTTATTCAGCGAAGCACCAGCATGTAAACATCAAAAAATCAATTTGGCCAACTTAACAATCCATGTTAAAGATAATAGTGGTAGTATTGCCAATGATTCACTTGTGATTTTTAGAGCAACAGAAGTGAATAAGTTAAAAAATGTAACATAACAGACTGACAAAGACTTCAGACCTAAATAATTTCCATTGTGACTGTATGTAAGACAAGTGATGGCCACACAATTTTCTGTGAACTGCTTTTTGTGGATTAGGCATCTAAAAGAAAAACAGAAAAACATTGTCTTTTTTTCGAGCAAAATAGGCAAATTGTCATTTTAGATTCTTTATAACTTTTGGGATTAAAAAAATTTGAAAAGTGCTATTTGGCTGACTATAGGAAAGTAAATCCAGAAAACCCAAAACAAAGATGAAATAGAAAAAACTTTACTTTGTTTCAAAATCCCACACTTGAAGTAGTCCATCAAAACCAGCAATTGCAAGATGTGATCTAAAGGTTAATGAAGCTTACCGTACGAATGATTGATATGCAATACCAACATGAAACAACAACCATTCATGTTTATTAGCAAGTCAATTGTGTGTATAATCATCATCTTATGGTATTTCTACTCTTGATAAATAAATATTAGAGATAGAAGACTTTTAAAAAACCTTTAAGCAACAAGGAAAGATAGGATCTTTCCTTTCCTTTCCTTGGATATTTATCAGGAAAATTGCTTGTTGCTTTGTGGTTCATTACTTCTGAATACATAACACTAGTATCTTATGAAAAAAATAACCTTCTGCACCGAAAAATAGAATTACGGTGAATGGAAATCTATCTGATATAATGCTTGAAAAACTGGCAAAAGTGTATGGGATCGTATGTATGACATACCATTACTGAGATGTCATTGTTCAAATATTTCAATGTCACAGCTGTCCCCAATCAATTTAGACCTAATTTTTTTCATTCCATAGGCAATATCATGGTCCCCCAATAATGTCAATAATTCATAAGTTATTGGTGGTGTTCTATTGGTGATGCAAAACAATGGTGATTAAAAAAAATATGTGACCTGTGATCAATAAAACATCAATTGTGTAGTATAATAATACTAACAAGCCGCCAAGGTGGCATCACTGGTTACCAAGATAATTTTCCCTAAACATTGCATTACAATGAAATGGCTTCACACTGACGTTGTGTACAAGAAAAGAACTAATTTATGTGTGATCTTACATTGCTCACTCCCGATCTCTCATCTTCCATTTTGCGTGACAGACAGACAAACAAATAAACAAACAGACAAACAGAGAGCCGGCTATTAATATATACACTAGCCGCCAAGGCGGCGGCACTCGCCGCCCATGTGCACCTGCTCTGTGTCACCCCGGAGACCCCAATAAACCTCATATTTCCTGAAAAACGGCTCGTACAACTTGTGTTCAGCCAGAGGCAGATTCGAATTCAAATATCAAATATCAGTTTAAACAATGGTTCCAAAAAAACCCAAATTTCATGATGTGTTACTTATTTATTTTTTAAAACAATTGTTGATCAGTACAACAATACACTCAAAACGTAGGGAGAAAAAACTTCAACTTTTTATTAGCTTTTGTTTTAAAAAAGTTACGCTTAACAATTAAAAACAGAAATTAAATTATTAAAAGAAAAGCAAAAAAAACATTTTGTTTTATGATACTCTTTTTTTTACCTATTGGTTTTTAAACATTTTGATTGCTCAAAAAAAAAGTTCACCCGTCTCAGACAGTCAGGAAAACGTTAGGATACACTGGCAAACTGAACATGCTGCCACGTTCTGCCACTGCTGCTTTTTGTCCTAAATGTTTAATCAGTTAGTTTCTTTGTATTTAGTTGATGTATTGTTTTCAAAGCCAAGTCAACGTGGAATATAAAACTAACAGTAATAATAAAAACAAAACGTTATTCCTATTAGTTCATCAGCCAAAAAAAGTCACGTTCGATTGGGGTTGCAATGTATTTGCTTCGAACTCACGTGGCACACAAAAAAAGAAATAATTTCGCTCACAACTAATCTATCATTTTGTGTGACTTACAGACAAACAAACAGACAAACAAACAGAGAATCGGCTATTAATATATAGATAGCGAAAACGCCTGGAACATGATTGCTGCTCAAACTTTGACGGATAATTAACAATAAATGATCATTGCCAGAATACGAGGAAATATGGTTATCTCATGAAAATGCCCATAAGTATTCTGCTAATAAATAAATAAATAAATGAAAAAAGGGTTTTTGCAGTTGTATGGTTTAACAGAACACAAAGAAGCTTTTGACAGTGAAATTTTCAAAATCAGCCACTGTCTAAAATGAACGTGGCAAGCACAATATATGTAAGATTGCTGACTTTGTTGCCTTCAAAGACATCAAGACATCAAGCTCAATATCAAGTTATCTTTATCATTTCTTTGAAAGAATTCTCTTATGAACAGTGGTAACTTTATCAATGTGGTGTTCTACAGAAACTAGACTATACTGTTACCTTCGAGGATGACATGCTATCGCTTTTACATCATTATCATTTTCTTTGCAGCTGTACTAAAAAACACAGTCATGATTGGAAAACAATTCAAAAATTTACATGACACAAAATCAGAGATACAATAATTTACCACAACAACTCTTAATAATTTTGTTAATTTTTACTCTGCAGAAATAAAAGAAAGTAGAAAATGCCAGATAAAATTTGCATTTAAAATAAAAAAAAAACGTTTTTCCATTTTGAGAAGGTTGCCATCAAATTTCCTATAAAAATTAAAAAATTTATTCAAAACTTTTTTCCACAAACACTTTTGTGAAACAAAACATATTTTCTTTTCTTTGGATTTACCACTGATGATGTTATCGAGAAACTTATGATTGAAAACAAGACTTTTAGTGAAGTTCAAGTAGTGTCATTCATCTGTATAATCGAGACATTGATACACTTCATAGAACTAATCCCCATTACAAAAGAAAGAATTCCTCTGGATTTCTGGCCTCAACAGAACTTACATGCTCTTGAATAAGAAATCATAACATCTGACCTGAGGCTGAGTGACAGTTCTTATTTTTCAAGCCTTTTCAGCCTGAAATTGTTCTTATTTTATTCTTGGCATTATAAAATTACAGATTGCAGTCACGTTTGTTCTTGTTTCCATTTTGACAATTTAAGATAATTGTAAAACAGGAAGGTTGCATGTCATCTTTAGTTAAAAAAAACAAGACATTATTATACAATGATATCATCAATAGTTACCTCAACAATACTTCCATTTGTTTTGAAATAAATATAGTGGGCTTTTGTTGTGCTTATACAGAAGTCTGAGATAACAAAAGGAGAAGCGTTCAATGTAGAACTGGTTGGGTATGAAGGATCTTCGGATTCATCAACATGTTTTTTGGGATGGTCATACGTAAAAGAAACACAATTGATGGGACCTTGACAATCAAACTTGTTATACCTAAAAATTCAAATCAAAACAACAAGCTACATACATTACTGTTATGTCTCTTGAAGCTACAAGTGCTTAGATTCTCATTCTTATGCCAGCACCAGAATTCTGTATTAATTCTTTTCTATAAAATTTTCATGAATTTTCCAGGCATGTTCTTAGGTGTTCTTTATTTGTGAGGAGAGCCACACAACGAAGAAATGGTTAGGTATGGAACCATAAACATTTTTTTAAAGAACACTTTACTAGTATCTTTGTAAAGTAACATTTCTACAATTTCTAACTTTGAAAATAATGTACCAAAATCCCATTTCACCTATGTGTCAAAAGGTGGCAAAAAATAGAATTTAAGAAAGGTTGATGTAGGGCGTGAAGAACTGATCCAAACGTAAAAAATAATTTCCCTATGACATTATCAAGATATTGTTGATCAAACAATTCAAATATGTTACATCCCTATCCCCAAACGTTTTAGAACCAAATTTGTTTGCCACTCTATCACCAATTTCATGGAGCACAAATAAAGCAATGCAGATTTTTACTGGGAAAGTCCCCAAACTCTCAAAAACAAAAGTGGTTTGCACAATTGCTACTATACATGAGATGGCACTATGATAATGCTTCACAAAGTATACAATTGATTAGACAACGAAAATCAAAGATACTAAACCACAAACTTAAAATACCAAATCAATTTTTAACTACCAGAAAGGCTGAATTTGTTTACATTCTTCACTTTTTATTTACTTTATATTTTTCAGGTTTGGCGTGCTCTTAAGATGTTTTTAAATTCTTAAAACTAAATTTCCGTGATTAACCAAAGCATTCAATTTATCATACAGAATTAATCTCCCTCATTTATTGAATTAAGAATAATAATAAGAAGCATAAGTAATCACCAATTTATTAATTTCAACTCCATGTCAAAAAATTTCACAGTTCCAATAACATCTCCAGTCACAATGTAATCATCTTTTAAGTGTAGTACTGTTATCGCATGCTCCTGGACTTGCACTATTTTGAATGCTTTGTAATTGATACTTCCATCAATTCCTTGAGGTAATTCATGCCATACGACGATATTACCACAACTTGTAGCAGTCAATGCGCTTGTTGAATCAGGTTCAAAAATTGACTGGCTGTATATACCGACTGTTTTATTGAAATCCTGGATAATAATAATCATGGTTAGATTGCCGAATAAGACATCTGAAAATCATTCAAGATTGAAAAGAAAAGTAAACATGATGATAAGAATGGCTTGAAGATTTACAGTAAGGATTGATTTTAAAACTCTTTCTACATGGAAAAAAGGTATTGACAATACCTTGTTATTTAAACTTGGTGCTGACAATTCAATTTTCCCATCTGAAGTCTAAAACAAATAAAAATGACCTTATGAAACTACGATAGCAATGAGGACCGCAACACAAGGGAAAAAAAAGCATTTTACTTCATAGCTTGCTTTGAATTCGAATTCTATTTTATTTTATACTTTCGGGAAGTGTTCTTACTTTAACTGATATGGTTATCAGATTTGCATGTTCTACACACAACATGAAAAGCAGTATTTTAGTAGTGATTTTCCTTGGCTCCTTCATGACTCTTTCTTTCTAAGTTTCATAAACATCGTAAACAAACTTCTTAATCCAAGTGTTAAATTTTTATTGTTTTGTGATTCATTTTACATAAATATCTTGTGCATTGTTGTCTTCATTGTTTCAAAGTGTCGTAAAGTCCCCAGTCAAAAGTAAAACACAATAATGGTGGCTGTTAAAAGGAGAAGTATTTAAGTCCACTTGCCCAATGATAAAAAATGACTTGGTTTCCATTATTACTGATCAATTGAAATGGATCATTTGCATTAAAACAAACAAAAGTCTAAAGAGAAGAATTAAAACAGATTTAAATCCTGAGAAATTATATAAAGAATTATCTGCAATCCAGTAAAGAACAGGAGCAAAATGTTGTCCAATGGAAAACTTTCAGCTGATGAAATTTTACTCAAATCCTTAAAAGTGAAAGTGAAAGAGCTATTCTAAGGTAGATCTTTCATGCAGCATTTTCCAGCATTCAAACAGTTTAACTACCAGCAGCATTATACTACACACCTGCAACCCATATATTTCATCGATGCTAACTGATACGACGGGACTTTCTCTTTCTCTTGTCCAATCCCAAACAGAGAAAATCTAAAAGAATTTGGAAAGCTACATAACAGCCAACAGGGCTATAGATAGATGGGTGGCTTGCTATATCAACAAACATCTGTCAAGGAACAATCTATCTATTTCAACATTAACCAGGCTTTCCTTATGCAGAAGAAATAAAATTTAGAATTAAATCGTTATTACCAATTCATTATTAAACAATTTGCTGAATAATTTATTTACCAACTTCTTGGTCCAATGATGTCAATGTTTTCGGCTATTCAAGTTTTGAAAACAATTATGCAAAACAAAAGTTTGGTCTTTTCAGATTACATTATCATAATTTTCTGACTTCAAGAACAATCCAGTCACAGCCATAGCACTTGACTGAAATTCAGTTAACTTTAATGTTTTTTATTTTATACGATTTTATGGAAAAGTTGTTTCAGAGTGCTCAATGTATTCCAGAGCAAGATTTATTAATTAATGATTATCTTTCAACCATATACAATCATATATAAGTGAACTAAAAAATTTTTTTTTAAAAAAAGTACATGACTCTGAGTTTTGTGATATCCACTTATCAAATGTACAATGAATCTGTCTTTTATTTTAAGAAAATATTGCTTCCTTTTTCCTCTTAGATGAATAGATTTCTTATTGGTTTGTAAAACAAACTGTTCCTTCAAGCATTGTAAAAAAGTGCATAGCATACCTGAGGGAAAGAGCTTCCCAGTGTTGCTATAAATTTTGTGCAAGATGAAAAAGCCATCTTTGTAACTCCAACTGCATCGACATCAAATATGGTCTTGATGGGAACACTAAAATAATAGATGTTGTGAGGAAATGTTATGTTATGAATAAAACAGTCCAGTCATTATATGCCTTCATGCATTTTATTCGAAAAACAATAACCTTGCATAACTAACATACAGTTTGATGAGAATTGATTGATTTATTTATCTATTTAATTTAAGGAAGAATAGCTTGAATTCATTAATGGAAATTTTTATTACTTTAACTCTGTGTCCCAAACAATTAACATACAATCTCTTCCAATATCTGCTGTTGCCAACCATCTTTTATCAGTGCTGACACATGTACAAGTGATAACATTGCACTACAAAAATTAAAATTAATTAAAAAATTAATTAATTAAGATTAAAGAAAAAAACAACAAAAAAACAGGAGCAACAGAAGTATCGCAAGGAGACTCTAGGAGGTGAATAAGGAGCAAAGAGGATAAAACATTAGGAATATGTAGAACATGCTAGGTACTGTATTAGAAATGAGACTTACGTGTCCCTGGTACAAGACTTCAGTATTGCTTTCAAAGTTATACAATACACCTGTGTGTGCAGTGGTGTAGAATAAAACCTAAGATTCAATAAAGATTACTTGATTCTAAAAGAAAGGAGTTTTTTATTTCCAAAATATTCACTGTGTCTTATAACTCTACCTTCTTTTGTTGTTCTTAATATTGGTCACCTTATGAAAAATAGTATCAAGTGTCAGTGGGTAGACAAATCAACTATGGTGATCAATGTTATGATAGTGATAAACCTATAAACCCAACTATGAAACATTACAGGAAGATTACATAAAATTACACCTTTCTGTTTGAGTTTGATAAATTCAATACTGGTACATTTTTGTTGATGCCAAAAGACCAAGTAAGATTCTACAAATGAAACAAAAATATTTTGCCTTCAACAGCTTCCACAACAATTTGAGTTCTTCACAGATGATCGTTAAGTGAATAAGTGGAGGTAAACACAAACACAGGGTATGATTTATGTTATAATTTATAAATTCACATAATTTACATAATGGTTTTTGTATTTCATTGTAATGTCTTTCTTTATGCAAGGTGTTTAAAACTTTCTAAATTCCTTTATGTTTTGAATTGACAATCAAAACTGATTTAAGATTTATTACTAGATAATAGTTATTAGTATCTTGGTTAAGAACCTTTTTAGTTTTCTATTTGGAAAAATAATATTTCGAAATCTCTCTCCAACATGCACTGTTCCTACATCAAAACATGACCAAAACTAAAATTACAGACTGGTGAATGGAAAATTTATCCATGTTTTACAGCTTGAAAAACTGATTTAAAATGTATGAGATAATTTCCTAATGAACAATTGTTATTATCAATCAAGGATTTCAATTACATTACAGTGTCATTTTTGTAACCACATTGTTCTCTATACTTATCCCATTCATTTGTGGATGTAATGCAGTGGCTCCCCATCATCAAATAACATCAATATCTACTACTAATACAATAATACCACAAACCACTTCTCACAGTTTCATGTTATAGCACAGAGGAAAAAAGAGTTTCACTGGGATTGTGATTTCTGAAGTGAAAACTTAAAAAAGAAAACTGCTCTTACAAAGATAGTAAAAATCAAGTAAGCACTTGCAGTTTTATTTTTATTTTTTTTTATTTTATTTATTTACCTAATATTTATACATGATAAAAACACTTCAGAAAAATTACAAATTCACACTTTATTAGAAAAAAAAATATTGAAGTGTTTGTTTAAGATATCATTAATAAGATTATACCAGTGCATTGGCTATGTGAATTCCATCTTTTGTTGAAGACATATCTTTACTATCTCCATTCTTATGATCATCCATTTGAAATTTCCTTAAGCTAAAAACACAATCGTTGTAACATTTTAAGAAATTCAAAATACAGTTCGAGCTGCCATTAGTTACTTAGTGAATGATGAAAGATACGAAAATACATGAAGTGGCATAAGTTTGAAAAAACTCAATCAATTTCCAAAGTGATTTATGGAGATATCATAATGTTTTAGTCATGGATGACTCGGAGGATGTCCAAACCATCTGAACTTCATTATTCAAAGGCATAACTTTTACTTTTTACACTACCTGTGTTAGGCTAGGGGTTGGGAAGAAAGGAAATAATTTATTTATAATCTTTATACAAGAGTAAATTAAACAGACAGAAATACTGATAATTATTATTTCGGGGGCTGCGATGGAAGGGAGGCAAGGGAGCAACGAAAAGTAGACCAAATGTCAGATGATATTTTAAGCTATGGTATTTTAAGCTATGGTATATGTGAGAAATAAAACTGATCACATACCATAGCTTAAAATTTTATAATACATTAACGTCTTTCCCGTGTTGCATGAGGTGACGAAAAATTAAATCTTGGAATCACGACTTCAAAACCATGTTGTAGAGCTTGAAAAACTGATTAAAAAGTGTATGGGATCATTTGGCTACGACCAACCATTGGAGAGATATATATCTTCAATCAAAGATTTTGATGGCATCATAGCCGCAGTACCCAAAATTTAGGCCCAAATTTTGCGTTAACCCATCACCCGTATCACCCAGACCCTAAAAAACGTCAGTTATCCCTATTGGTTCTGGAGATATTTCCCTAAAAACGTCGCGTTCGATTGGGGATGCAATGCAATAGTTCCCCAGTGGTAGATAAAAAAACTGACGTCAGATGCTACACGCTTTTATACTAATCGTGAAAAAAGTGTCTCTCCACCTCTACGCGGTTTTACGAACACATCAGAAGAACTTGACCGTAAAATTTAATTAAATACTTTACAGGGAGAAAGTTTCACGGGGAGAAAGTTTCACGGGGAGAAAGTTTTGCGTTTTCGCATTTTTTGGTCATTTTCGCGAAAGTAAGTCCCTGCAAAAAGGACTGACATGCGGATTTGCGAAAGTTTATCCCACGCAAAATGGCCTAGGAAGCCGATTTGTGAAAGTTAAATTGAAGAAAAAAAACAAACAAAAACCCACTTTCACGTGTTTTTCTTTCAACAATACAGTCTAAATCAATAAATCTCTGTCTTATTTGTCAAAATTTCAAAATATTTAGAGAAAAAAATTGCACAAAAACTGAAAATCGCGAAAGTTAATCCCACATGAAATTCACTTTTCCAGTTGAAATCTAAAGATTATTTTACACGAAATAGATTTAGTCACTCATTCGCGAAAGTAAATCCCTAAAATTTCGCGTTTTTTTTCATCTAAAATAAAAGTGTGACACAAACCCCGATTATTATAATAACATATTTTGGACAGCTTGGTTCTTTTGGTTCTTTTAGACTTTTGTAACTTGCTTTTGTTAGAAACCTTTGGAAAAGATGTTTTCTTGTTCGCCTGCTAGAGGTGCATTATTATTCCTTAGAGTTGTGTCAAATACACTTTGTACATAAAACAGCTACAGAAGAAAAACCGATTCAAAGCTTAACTTGGAAATGAAGAGATTGTACAGTGTGTAAACAAACAATAAAAAAGTTAAGAGTAGAAACAAAAGAGTTTATTATATTTTGTTTCAATTCCCAACTTTTTAATACACCCTGTATAGACGTTATTTAGACTATCTGAATTTGATGATTGTAGAGTGTGTTATCAAGCAGCAAAAAGTTAAGAGTAGAGACAAAAGAATTTTTCCTTTGTTTCAATCTCTAACCTTTTTAATACACCCGTAGACACGTTGTTTAGACTGTTAGAACTTGATGATCCTGAAAATAGGAGACTTTAACTGTCCCGTTTGAAAAATTAAATTAGAAAAGTGAGTGAGCTGAAAAATATCGTTTGAAAAATTTAGTGCAATGGTGGCAATCTATCCTGAGAGACCATTGGAATACAACTACGGTATGTGTTTTTATAAGATATTGGTATGAAGTGCTTTACTATGTTGCATATTTAACTTCATAGCTATATATCTTTAGGGTAAATCGAGGCTTAGCTATTTCTATGCGTTAAATATGCATCATGTATCGTTCGGACTACTTGTAAAACGCTATATACGTACAATACCATAGAATTCCGCAGATAGGCGCTGGGCTTATCTGATTTCGTAAGACTTTTTTGGTGGGCTTATCTGCAGACCTAGTTTTGTGTTAGTAAACGATAATAACACGTAACAATAATCAAATGTTTTTCTATGAAATACATGAAGTAAAATACAATTAAAATCAGTCAGTCACTCTCTGATGAGCTAGACTCTTCTTCAAATTCGTCGTCTTCGTCTTCGCTATCATCATCGCCATCACCACTCTCGCTCTCATCCTCACTTTCCATCTGGAACTCCTTCTCCGGCATTGGCATTTTGTATCCTTCGATTCCCTTAATCTTCACTAGGGCATCTTCGCTTCCGTTTAAATCATTAGACAAACCACATTTTTTAAAAGAATGTCTGATAAGTTCTTTGTCCTTCTTAATGCGCTCCCATGCTTCGCCTACCCACTTTGTAGTTAAGACGGTTGGTCACGTACCAGATGTGTTTGCGGAAGTTTCGTTTCCACTTATGAAAACATGGAAAATTTATGTCGTGAAAGCTATCGTTACAGAAAACCATCGTGTCGCTCCTGAAGGAAAATGGGTTCCTGGAGGAGGAATAGAGATTCCGTGCAATTTTGAACTCTATGGACCGAAAATATATAAGCGTTATGTACGGAACACAATAAAAAACAGTGAATGCTAATAATTGTTTTCTTTCTTGACTTTTTATCAAAACTGGGTGACTTACTATGGGCTTATCTGCGGGGGGGGGGGGGGGGGGGGGGGGGGGGCTTATACGCGGAATTCTACGGTATGTGTAGTTCCCAGTAAAGTAATTTTTTGTGCGTGTTTTTTGCTAAACGTTTGATTCTTTATTATTATTATTATTATTACCGAACCTGAATTCCTGCGCCATATGCATTTCACATCATTGTGTTTTTCTTATTTCATGGAGTAATCGACTGATTTATAGGTTTCTACGGGTGATACTTTATTTAATTTGGGTGACTTAGAGTAAATAATTCCATGTGGGTAAATACAAATGACACCCATGAGGAGGGGTGGCTGGGGCTGGTGTCACATCAATAATATCGGTTGCAGGGATAATGGAATTCTTTTATAATAACAATAACAATAACAACCATTGGTTAGCTAAGCCTTTAATCCAACAATTTTAAAACAAAAAAAGAAATAGCGCTGAATCAAATATAGCGCATAGATGAGGACTTCGTTAGCTGCTATATATATATTTAATTATCGCACACAACGATAAGGGAGGGAGAAAATTCATCTGTTTATTGCGCTGAAACAAATAGATTTATAATAAAAGTATATATTGAAATCGTGAAATAATTGAACAATTTCATCTCTACTTTCGAATGGAAGTACTGTTCCCAGAAATGGTATGGTATTCGAGTGAGAAATATGTCAGAGAAATCTCGACTGATAAAAGATCATAGCGACAAAAAGCAGCCATGTCTTGTAAACAAATTCACGATCTCGTGTAACAGAAGCGCAAAATAATCAGCAAGTACGCGCCATCATCACGCCGCCCCTAAGCACGCCTTCCTTTTTTATGGCGTGTTTTGGCCATTTTGTTGCGCACGCGTGAAAGATTTTGCCAAGAGATGAAAATTTGAATTCAACGGAAAAATGCAAAGGACATACTTAACGCGAAATTATTTTCTCGATGTTGATATTTGGGACCTAACGAAACTACGACGCGGGGAAGAAAAGCGAAGACGACACAAACACCAGACACGACGACATACTTTGGGCGCTAACTAACTCTTTCCTTTTCTGCAAGTCTTTTAATGCTTCATAATTTTCTACAACAGATTTGTTTGTAAATCTTTGCTTAACGAGTTCATTTTTTCGCCTTCAGCAGAGATATAATCAATTTAATCTTTCAAAAATACTTAGATTCATATACACTTTTTGAAAATTCGAATTTAGAAAAATGGGATTTTATCAAAACATTAAAAAACGAGAAAATCACGCCCGGAATTTCTGAAAGTTTTGGGGAAAGTTCGAGATAACGAGAGAAAATCAGTCAGGGGATCGGAAATATTGTTTGAGATACCGAAAAGTTCGAGATCGACTGACCAGAGTCGACTGTACATAGGTGATGAACGTTGTGTATGTGTAGTTACGACTCTCTATCTACATGCGCATCATATCATCTATGTAGAAAGCTCAAATTTTATTATAATATGTCATTTATAATAAAGTTAAGGTGGAATACAGTTTTCAATAGTTACTCGGGGTTGCATGCAATTACAATAAGATAAGAAGCATGTGATATATGAAGAACTTCGAACGTGGGCTTCCTCGGTATTTTGATAGCTTGATATTTCGGCTTCATGATCTAACATTGATCAGCATAAATGAGGCTCAGCTGAATTTGCATCATGCTTACAAAAAAAAACAAAAAAAAACGCAACAGGTGTAAATTTCTAATGTGGTATCCAACCTCGTTCCCAGGGCTTCTTGCCTTTTTCGATATGCGGGATGGCGGCGAAGAAAGCCCTGGTGCAGGCCAGCCGTTTCTCACTTGCGATTGGTTGTCGAGAATTAAATAATTAAGAAAATATTGCCCTTGGCGTCGAGTGAGATTTAAAAAAAAATCAATGCCGAAAGAAGTTTCAAAGCCAGAAATGGGATTAAGATTGAAAATATTTCACCAATTCAGAAGACAAGACCTGATGAATAAATATTAAATAACATTATTATCGGCTATGACTGAATTTTCGTATTTATGAATTTGTTTTATTGATTTCTTTATCAGTTATTTGTGAGAAAAAAGATAGTAACGAGGCTAGAAAATTGATGACAGCGCAGTACAGATATATCAGCTAAATATTTTTCTTTTTCCTCTCATGCTTTACCATTCATAATTATTTTCAGCCAAAGCAGGTGTAACAGCAGCTTAGTAGCTTCTCCAAATTGTGAAAGTAAGTTCATAAACTTTTCAGAGAAAACATTTTCGTCTTCCCTACCTGTTAATGAAAAACTATAATACTGGTGTGAATATTTAGTGTTCATGAGTAAATGGCTCAATTAACACCAAACAAAGTGTTTAAGGGAAAGAAGGAGGAAATCAATCCGAATGTCGACTTTGTGACGAGCAAAAGAATAACAATTACTTAAGATATTTTCAGTTTTTTGAAAGGAGAAAAGATTGTCTCTGAAAATCGCACGTATAACGTGGAATCACCATAGGAGGGGATGACTGTCCTCCCCCATACAATTTGTAGAAAGTGTTAGAGCCGTGTCGAGAACATGTTGACATTCATACAATCCTGTCAACAAACACAGGTGACACTCAGACAAAGCTTATCTATAAAAAGATTACCACCTAGTAGTATCCAATCATATGCAATTAATGGAGAAAGCTCCAGTATAGGTTCACGTAAACAGTTACAATCCGCCGCCATCCGCATATCGAAAAAGGCAAGAAGCCCTGGGAACGAGGTTGTTCGATATCACTATTTCGAAACTAAACTGGAGGTGTGCGGTCATTATTGGATGATGATGATGACATCGAATGGGGGGAGAAAGGTTTTTCCCCATCAAATCTCCGTCGGTTTCCAAACACAGACATAATTGTTTATTTCTAAGGAAGTAAACATTTTGCGGAAAAAACATAACAGAAAAGGTGCACATTATTTTTATGAGAAATATATGCACTATTTCATTGAAATTGCTCTCCGCCTGTGTGGCTTTTCAGCGATTTTACCAACCACGGCAATATTAATAACACGTTCGTATAAGGAGGGAGAAAATTACTCACTCAACATGTCTTACATTTATCTTCATATCATACAAAAAATCCCCTATTCGATAAAAGACCTTCCTCGAATTTCAGTTCAAACACAGTATTAACTTCTTAAATCACGAGGGAGTGCATTCCTATAGAAATATACACACAATCTGAATAAAAATGCTCTTCGTCGCAGTAACTTTCTGACGATTTTGCCCACTGGGATGTTGTACAAAGCTATTGAAACATTACGTCTTCCCTCCTCTTCTCCGTCATCAAATTATTTGTTGCTACCACAAAATTCCATTCAGTAGTTCTTTTCCAAAATTATGCTCAATACGAGTTTAGCCTCGTTTCAATGTTTACTACTGTTTTATTTACAACATATCCTTATTCCATAATGATATTTACTATTGGCTATACTTGTTAACCTAGCCATAGTAAGACGTTTAAACCGACTTTCGGAAAGGTTTCTCAGTGGGCATATTTGTAGTGTGGTTATTCGTTTGAGCAACCATCTTCGTTGTGATGGTCACCATAGTGACGATGTTGAAGATCCAAAAATTACTCATTGAAGACTCTATGAACGGATAAATCAATAGAGCCTGTCAGCAGAATTTTATTACCTTGCTTGTATGGATGTCACAGGTCTTCCAGCTCATTCTTAAAATTGAAACATCGAGATGACATCACATTCGACGCTATAAATTGTGATAATGTATAGAAAACATTTAATTGCTCCATAATTTTTTTCATCTCGATGTTTTAAAGCTGACTTAGTTACATGGGTTCGAAGTTGCCCAATTCCACGTTACTAAATTTCTTTCCAATACGCCGTTTAACAACAAAAGAAAAATCGTCAAAAAGTCACTGCGGGAAGAGTATTTTTCAGTGAAATTGCGTTTTGATTTCTATACTAATGCACTCCTTCGCAGTGAGTTTTCCACAACTTTGCCTACAAGTATGTTCATCTAACAATTTGAAAGCATCAAACTGCTCGGTTAGAAGCTTCTTAAAACAGTCTGAAAGAACGAGGAATAGTCTGAACCTAACCCTCACTAACCCAAACAAATTTTACAAAGTTTACACGTCACTAACACACATATTTTATTGTTTCCAGACTTATTTCGGTATTCAGCCTGTGAATATTACGTTTACAAATTTTATCCGTACAGATAGTCTTTAAAGGTCTTGGATTACTTTTCCAACAAACACCTCTTAACCAAAAGTTTGTGTGACAAAAAGTGATCACAATATTAGTCTTAGCCAAAACTTTGATACTTGTGTCTGGTCTAAGCGAGCAAATCATTGTGGAATGTCTTGTTTATTTAATGGAAAATATGAGAAATAATCACATGTTTTGGACAAACACATTATAGGCATGTTCTTATTAGTAGGAACATGAACTGATAAACAAATGTGATCCTATGTATCAAACAACCTTCTCAGTGTGAAAATCTGTATCTAAGCAACACTAGCCTCGTTTCAAAACAAACTTTACAATGAAATTTTACAATGGTCATTCAGGAGAATCGTACAAAATGAAGGTGGTAACAATATAAAAAGGGTAGTTACAGTGAAGCCGGCCTTAAATACATTAATTTTACAGAAATTTTATTATGTACTAAAATAATCTAATTGCTTGAAAGTTCTTACAGGAGCTCCGTTACCAAGTAACCATTTTAACCTAGTAACCACCATAGCCTCCATAACCTCCAGCCTGCATTGGTCTTGGCATGGGAGTGGGTCGCGTAACACTCACAGCACCTGTTCGTAGGAGTTGCGTCATCTTTTCAGACTTAACTTTTCGCAGCTGATAAACAGTTCTTTCGGGTATATACTCCTCCAGAAATTCGTCCACCGTTTTCGTACCGTCCAGAAATTCTTGAGATATCTTCTAAACATAAAGTGTTGGGAGGGTGTGTATCACCACCACTCATCGAAAACAATAGGTAAGAAGGATGAAGTAGGCAAAATTATAAAAAAAAAACAATGCGATGAAGTGCATTTCTATTGAAATGGTGTGTACATTCGTGTGTCTTTCTATAAAAAATGTACACCACCACAGGGATTTTTAAAAACATTACCTGTTTTCAAATCGGAATAATTAACACATTGTAAGAAGACATTAGACATGAGTAGAGACATAAAAGTTTATGGTTTCCCTTATGATGGAACTAATTATAAAGATTGAAAACGAGGCAATGTTGGTAAAAAGGTAGAGTCCCAGCCGGCACATTTGTTGAAAAATCTCTGCAAAGGAGTGCGTGTTTATAGAAATATACACACAATTTCAATAAGAGTGCTCTCCGTCGCAATGCTTTTTTGACAATTTTGCGCACTGGGGTAAGTAAAATGAAGAGCTTACCGTAAATGACCGATTAAGCGCCCAGGACTCAATTAAGCGCCCTGTCCGATTAAGCGCCCAGGTCCAAAACTGAAACTGGGCGCTTATTCGGCAAAAACATAAAGTATTGAGAAAAACATCGTTTTTAGTTGAACATATATTTCACCATAAAGAAGAAAACCCAATAACGCAGAAATGAATTATTTTCATCTCAAAGTGAGAGTATTTATCGAGCAGTTTTTTTGTCAGTACTCAGTGAAAAGATAAAATGTATTGGTGGTTTTAGTGATTTTTTATTAACCGCCCAGGATTCAATTAAGCGCCCTGTCCGTATAACAGGGTGGCCACTTTTTTTGCCTTACCATTTTCCCTGACTTTTCCCTGACTGTTAGCAAATTTCCCTGACCAACCCTGAGTCATTTTCAATTGTCAGGCCACTGATTTCCTGTTAACATCATAATAGAAAGAAAGATTCTTCTAATAGGTAACACAAGCCTCAAAATTTCCCTGACTTTTTAGGCTGATTTTCATTTTCCCTGACTTTTCCAGGTTTTCCAGATCGCTGGCCGCCCACCGTAAAAGATTAATCAGTCATTTACGGTAATTGTGTACAAAACCCCACTAATTGTCGCATAAAACTCAAGTCAGTCAGTTTGATCCATACTACATCTCATACTACATCTCCTGAATTTCAGTTTAATATTAGGGCCAAACTATCCAACCTCGTTTTGATACATGTTACATTACATGCTCATTATTATACTGCCAATTATATAATGCCAATTTCCATCAAATCATCCCATTAAAAAGAGGAGAAAGGGGATGGTTTGGCAAAATATTTACATTTGTAAACGCTAGCAAGTACCCAGTGGGCAAAATCGTCAAAAAAGTACTGCGATGGAGAGCATTCTTATTGAAATTGTGTGTATATTTCTATAAACACGCACTCTTTCGCAGAGATTTTTTGACAAATGTGCCGGCTGGGTAACGTCTAGTAATTATTCATAAGGTGAGTTGATGCAGCAACGACACAGCCACAGCTAGATTATCAAAAATTATCAAAAGTTGCAACAAAATTGGTCATGACTCTTGTGTGGAATTCGTTTAGAGACAGAGAACCTACCCTTACAACATCATTGAGAGTATACAAAATTTTTTTAATTTAGAGTTCTGACAAATCGTTACAATACATTAACATGGTAAAAACACTTACAAAAGTATTTGAAAAAATGAGGCAAAGCCCGAACTTCTCTAACCCAGAACATTTGACGAGGTTTACATCATAAAAGTCTGATGGTAACATTTCATTTACCACAGCATTAGCAGATTTGCAAGTCATGTTTTGAAATTGCGCTGACAACGCAATGACAGTTAAATTAAGATGCTATGCTAATAGATTCGTTTCCCACAAAAATAGAATAACTGCAATTCACTCACATCTGATTCAGACTCTTTTTCGGATGCTGCAGCCTGGAGGATGGCCGAAATTGAATCCAGTGAAATCAGTCCCGCTATAAACAAAGAAAAAAAAATCATATAAAAAATCACACTTCTACAAACACAACTTTCTAGCAAATTTAAAAGCACTGATTATGAAAGTGGAGATGACAGTGATTGCACTTTGACAATATTGGTTCTCAGATGGAAACTGTCAATGAAGATAAAGCATAGAAAATTCTGTAACAATACGCGATTTGTCATTCTGAGGAGATGAGTAAAGAGCTTAAAAATTTCAACATATTTGTTCTCATTCTATTTCTATTGGAAAAAAACTGTATAATCACGACTAATTTTGAAGATGTTTAAAAATTATTTTTAAAAATCAAGGTTGGATGAAATTAACGGGTTTTTTTAGCACCAGACATAATTAATGAAGGGGAAATTTACGCAATGAATAACTTAACAGAATTTTAATTAACGTGAATCTTCAAAATTCACATAAAATACTTGCTTCGCTATTTTCGTGTAATAAAGTAATTGCTTATAGTCAATGGGCCTAAGCCCAGACAAAATATTGTTATATACATACTATTTATCACACTATGATATCTATATAATTTATTATATAGGTACACAGGCACACAGACAGACTGTGTTCACGTTAGCTAGGTTTGGACAGTTAAAGAAGAACAAAACAGAGAAGAAAAAATTCGATTCTGATAGTTCATGAAAAAGACATTCTAGTTCATCTTACTTAATTTCCGTTGGAGTTCTGTATGTCTTTCTTTCAGGTTATTCTGTTTCTCCGCAAGTTCTGCCAGTGTTGTCTTACGAATTTCAATCTCAGGTTCAATTGTGATATTTTTGACGGCTTGGTCTTTGTTTTCTTCGGCATAATCTTGGAGTTTTTTTTGAAGATTTCTTGTCTAAATGACGATTTTCATGGAATCAAATCGATCAAACTCGTAATATCTTCAAGTTTAAATTACATGTATTTTATTTTACATGTTAACAAAATCAAACTTTTCAGGCTGGAGGTATTGCTAAAGTTAATCCAAACATAAAAATAGGCTCCATACATTTCCTATACTTATTAGAATTGAATGAAGCCTTCGGTTCCTATATTACCTACCTGCTCAGCACCTTCTACCAAACTTATGATCTTGTCCTCATTATTCACCAGCTGGTCAAGTTCTGTACGAGGGGCATCTTTCAACAATGCTGTTAACTGCTGAACTAGTTCATTCATCCATTGGTCAACCTGGAATGTAATGGAACTCTGTTGCTGTATATTAGTTGGATATGGTGAGCCAGTAGGTCCACTTGGGTATGGTGTTGTTGAGACAGGTTGATATGGGAGAGAATTTTGAGGTCCTAACGGCATTGGCATAGGCATTTGTCCATAACCAGGATAAGGGTATGACATTATGTGTTTTTACTAAAAAGAGAAAACATTTACGAGACTATAAACAAGAAAGAGAGAATGGATTTATTTGTTTTGTGAATTTTCAGTGATGTGCCCAAGATGTGCCCTACAATAATAGTAATAAGGATACCAAACTTGAATCACACAATAACACAAGTTGTATCATCTTATGATTTACGTGGTTTGATGAATACAGTTGTTTGTCCTTCTGTTCATATTTGTCCTGAAGGGTGGTCATTGCTTTCATCTTTTGTTTTGGTAGTAGCAATGAACTGCCTCCAAAACACATTTATTTTAAATTTCTTCTGACCAGAGTGAATGTTTATGTTATGTTAGTGGAAAATAAATTTGATTTGTATCGTAATATTCAGTAACCAGTGGTCAACAGTTTCTTTAAATGTTATGACAAAAAAGTGAATTTACGATTCGAAAAGTAACGTTAGACTGTCATCAATAAATAACCAACAACCAAATTTTTTTAATTTATTAATTCAAGTTACACCTCTACTTATTAAAATTTTTGTTGAAAATTTTCAAATCTTTTATTTCTTCTGATAAATGCCACAGTGTTATTAAAAATCCCAGATTTTGGATGCAGCATTTAATAGAGGGTAGCGTTCATTCGAGGGCGGCATTTATTACAAAATGAAAAATTGGACAGATGCCTTGCCTTTAGACTAGCCTAAATACTATAAACATACAAGTTCTTCCTACATCCATTCCTGTCTAAAGCAACTTGAATATTCACTGGTAGTTGTTATCGAAAGCTTCACCACAGGAAACGTTTCTGTGATGACATCGCTACTGCGATGAGGGTGTACAATGATTTTGTTCTACATTCCACTTTTTCCTTCAAAGATTTTGGGATTCAAGAATTAATTTTGGGATTATCAATTGAAAGAAACTGATTCATCTTACAGGACCCATTTGGAAACATGTTGAATGTTGAAGTGGTTATCATGTGGCAAATAAATATTCCTTTAAATATAACTAAATTATTAAATACATGTAAATCGATTTTCTGATTAAAATCACTACTGTTTTCCTAAAATCATCATTATAAAATTTCAAAAATTTCTCCCAAAATCAAAAAAAATCTTTGTTTTTCAAGGTGAAAAGTTGTTAAATTCTTTACACACAGTGAATACACCGAATATAAGTCTATCTAGTGAATTTATTATTATTTATTATTGGTTTATTTAATGTTGGTCATAATAAAATAGATACAACAGTAGCTAATAAAAACCAACAATGATATCCTTTTATGATTTGCAATAAGGACAAGTACAAAAATTAATAGGCAAATTTTTAACTCTATTTTTAAAAATATCTAAAGTTGTCGAGTCTTTTACGTCTTTTGGCAATCGGTCCCAGACTAAACTTCCTACAAAGCTTATAGAATGTTTATATGCCAAATTTAACAGTATTGGTTGGGGGTTAAACAAGTTGTAGCCCCCTTCTCAGCAAATAGCCTGAAAACTTTGGTACAAAAAGCTCTGACATAAAAGAAGGGTTGAGACCGTTGACGGATTTAAAAATTTCGTGTAAAAGTTTCTGAATGATAGAGACATGAAGGGTGACTCCCTTTGATAAAGACAGTAGATCTGATAGACTCGAATTAAAATTTTGATAAACTACAGAGAGAGCCCTGCGATGAACCGCCTGTTGATGTAGATGTTGCTGGCCTTATTATGAAAAGATAAAACATTTTGTAAGTTATCTTATTTAATTCCTCAAAATTGCTAATTTTTAAACAAAGTGTCATTCTTAACATTTGAATTTTTTAAGGAATGTTTTGAAGCATTTTCTAATGGCTCAGAAAAATGATTTCCAGAAAATTTCATCACAGAATGATCTTCACGCTATACCAGGGGCAATGCAGAAGTCTGGCTGTTACTTTATGTTAAACTTTTTCTGGATTGGGAAACTTAAAAAACAAAATCTTTTCCCCTTTTTGTTTGGTTCTGCATTGCTTATTGTTGCATTCAAAAGCTTGTCATTAAGCCATTGTAGATAGCAATTAAACCAAAGATATCAGACATACACATGAAACAACATGAAGCAACGAAAAAAATAATTAACAACTTGAATGAACACATGTCTCTGTTTAGCTTTCGAAAAGAGTAGTCAGGTTGTGACGTCACATTTAACCAAACTTGAAAACTTTAAAAACCTTGCAACTTCTTCAATATTCAACTGAACGAGCTCAATTTTTCAAAAGATGTTTTATTTAATCAATATTCTCGATTTTCGTTGTTTATTTAAAGAGTGTTTTTTGGGGTTAACTCTCCTAAGCGATTCAAGCTTTTTAGCTTGCTATCCTTTTCCAATAAACTGTCACATATAAGTTATATACTAGTTTTGTTATGCTATTTTTTTGTTATGACTTGCAGCATTTAGTGAACATTTTTTACGCCCAAAAGCAGTGATCTATGTCAAAATTGGTCTGTATTAGCCCCTGCAATACAAACGATTATTTACTTTATTTTATATGGTGAGGAATGGTTTTTCTCAGACAGCCAAAAAACATCCCATAGATGGTTTTCAATCTTTTTTATGGAGTTATACATGCTCATACCTTGTACAAGCTGGCTATTTCCTTAATATCTGACTTTATTGCCAATATTACCAGATCTCTTACTACCGTCTATCGTCCTAACTTCGGACAGCCTTCCAAACTTCGGACATAAAAAAAACATATCCGCAAAATACAAACCACATCAGTAAAAGTCCATACTGCACTGTGAATTAAACTATAAATCTAAAACTTGTCACAACTAAACTTAACAAAAATGAAACACTTAAATTAGTTGACTGTACCCTTGAGACAAACGTGATTTATAATTACACTGCGCGTTTAAAGGCGAATATCCACTATGGATAATTGTCCACGGACATAAATACAAACATACGCAGGTGCTCATTACGTAGAGAAGAGTATTGTAAAATCATCATACGCAATTGATTAGTATCAAAGAAAAAAGTCGAAAAAAAAAATGTAAACAAAACATTTCGCTAAATGATATTCAATGCTTGGTTCTCTGGTTACCTGGTTCTCATTCAGTTACAGAAAGATTCAATTATATAGTTATTTCAAAAGTTAATACAAGTAGAAACCGTCTGCTATAATACTATTTTAAGTTGTTCGACAGGATTGCTATTGCAATCCCTAGAGAATGACGTTTCTCATTATTTTCAAATCACTTATTTTCTACACGCTTATATGCTTCACGCTGACTTTATTGTGTTTGAACACATTATTTTATCAGCTTTATCTAATATTTTAGTATTTATTGTGACTTGGTTTGATTGATTATGTACATTTAGTTTACCAGACAGGTCTGTTTATTTAGCGTGTCCGAAGTTTGGAAGGATGTCCGATTTAGGACGATTGACGGTAATAATCAGTTAGGACCACTCGACCAAAACTTGCGATAAAAAGCGTTTCTTACTACTTTATGACAGCCACACGACGAAGTGCATTCAAAACTTTTTCTTCTGATTTGAGAATAAAAGATTGAGAAATGTATTGTAAAATCATGAAAGAAGTAATTATCAATCTGATTTAATTTGTAACTTAGGACTCTTTACTTTGTACATTCACGTTGATATAAATAAATTGTCCAGAACAAATTATTTGTGTTTTTTCTATGAAGCCCGAGAATATGTGAATATTCGTCGAGATACAGACAACAAAAGATTGGGAACACACAAATTCTCTCGACTTTCGCCACATTTTGCTTTTTTAGGATTCACGACTTTATATGCTGGCGACTTTTAAATATTTTCACAAAAAACATTTCACGGATTTGCATTTTTTTGAAGGGTGAAGGGTGCTCGTGACTTTTTGTGTTATTTATTTTCGTATTCAGATTGAATAACTTCATTACCAGATCCCCAACATAAGTAGGCAGTGGCGTAACTCGGGGGTTTCTTTGGGTGCGATCGCACCACCCTCGGATTTAGTTGGCCTTCTTTTTTTACCAAGCAATTTTTCAAGCGATATACTACCAAATATTTCTAGAACACTAAGTTTAAGCTAAGGGGAGGACTGAGCGTATAATTACGAAATATATGTGACAGTTTATGGGAAAAGGATAACAAGCTAAATTTCGATTTAAATCGAAATTTCGATTTTCGATTATTTAAAGCTAAATTTCGATTTTTTAAAATCGAAATTTAGCTTCAAAAAATCGAAATCGAAATCGAAATTTAGCTTCTTACAAATCGAAATTTAGCTTCTCAAAATCGAAATCGAAATCGAAATTTAGCTTCTAAAATTCGAAATCGAAATTTAGATTCTAAAAGATTCGATTTTTGAATTCTAAATGGAGTACCATTATCGCTGTTAAAAAGTTTTGTTTATATTTTTCACATCGCTATGCGCCATTTTGGTTTTTGACCGGGAGACTTTGTTACTTCGCTAAATCGAAATACACGCTTTTTTTTTTATAAGAACAATTTTATAAGAACACGAGCCTCAGATTTGGCCAAAAAATAAGAACAAAATAAGAACAACCTGAGGCTCAAATCAATGTTTCAAAAATTAAGAACAGCCTGAGCCTGAATTTTCTTATAAAATAAGAACAATGATTCTCTTTCAATTTTAACTCTTTCAATGATAAACAGTTTAAAATTATATATAATTGTTTTCCCTTGTGATCACGTCTTTTCTCACCTACCATACGATGTGCGAAATTAATTAATAACGGCGCGACTAACGGCAAAAACTTGCATTCACATTCGTTTAGTGGCTACCATTTTTAATATAAATTTATTTCACTAACACGCTGCAATACAAATTAATGTGACTCAGCAAGAACAACACTTGTTTTTTTCTAAAAACATTTATTTTTTCTTTTACTGGAACTTCCAGTAATAAATAAGAACAAAATGAAGCTGAAATCTGAAACTTTGTTCTTAAAGTTAAGAACAAAATAAGAACAATTCAGCCTCAAAAAGGCTCAAAAAATAAGAACAGCCAGCCTCAGGTCAGATTTTACTGGTTCTTATAAAAAAAAAGTGTGTAAAAAGTTTCCGAAAAATATCCATCAAGTTTACATTTCTATATCGTTTTGTTTTAATAATCTGGTCATCTGTCGTCAGTGATCTTTTATTGAATCTAATGCTCCCGTTATGGACTTCTTCTCATGATAAAAGACAATAAAAAAATACGTATATAACAGGTTATACTTTCATTAAAATAAAGGTGAGTATAACAAAAGCTGTTAAAATATTTTCATTTGTCTCTCTCCTCCTTTGAATTTTTTAAGGCCGACCTCCAGTTGTGCGTACGAACGTCCGCTCGGCGCAGCGCGGACACCTAATTTGAATCTCCAGTTAATAACGAAACTCCAGGTGTTGAGTGTTTCTTTTTTTTCGCAATGTTTACAATTTTTTTCAATGTTTGCATTTTTCTTGAAATTTGATTGACTCGCATGCCAGATGGCCGCGCGGTGGCCTAAAAAAGTATAATGGAATCCAACTTCCAAGCACACAAAATCAACAAAGTTGAGCAATAGTTGTCACTGAACTGGCCTCGTACGTACATAGAGGCAAAATCGCACAAGTGGAGGTTGGCCTTTAAGTCACCAGAATATCACATTAAAAGGTTTTAAAATAATAAACTTTTTCCCCCGAAGGAGTTTACCAAAATAGCGATCGAACAACGGAATAAAAAAGAATTACAGCATACGGTTTCTATTCTTAAAAACTTTAGCAGTAACTGTCGTTTCTTTTATATCTAACTGAATGAGAACCAGGTAATTAGTTCAGTATTAAACACTAACGCGTGCTACCTGTAATTATGCTGAATTCGGTGCAACAACAACATCTAGAATTTACATAATTTAAGCCGAAAAGGATTCTTATTGGTTAAGAAGCCGCGAAACTTTTACCAGCCAATCGGATTGCAAGAAGTATGTCAACACGAAAATTAATGCAAAACAGAAGCGAACAAAAGTAGAATTTCAGCATGTTGCGACATCCATCAAAAGTTAACAGCCGGACGTTTAAACTTTTGAAATTTTTTGTTGTAAAGTGAATATACATTATCATTGTTTCTATTGGCTATATACCAATAAAACTTTATATGATTAGTGGTCACACAAAAAAGCAAAATGTACAGTTTAGTGTTCCCATTATAACGAAACATTTACAATGACAACAAAATCTTATTTACGTAATACTTATTCTTATGATTTTATGAAATCAGATTCTTTTAAAATCGAATAATTTAGATTCTTTTAAAATCGAATAATTTAGATTCTTTTAAATTCGAAATTTAGCTTCAAAAAATCGAAATCGAAATTTAGCTTCTAAAAAATCGAAATTTAGATTCTAAAAATCGAAATCGAAATCGAAATTTAGATTTCATAAAATCGATTTTTTGCAGCTAAATTTCGATTTTAAAAGAATCGAAATTTAGCTTGTTATCCTTTTCCCATAAACCGTCACATATGTTCTGGTGAAGAATGTAATAACCATTCGTTCGTTTGAATTATTCATTCCGAATGCTTCCCGAAAATTTATTATCGCAATGTTTGATATTCTTATGTTAATGATTTTAATAATCGTTTTGTCGATACACCACACAATAGCGCAAATTTAATTTTACAACCATTATTGAAACTTATGCTAATGTATCGCTAGAAAAGCGGTACTCCTCCGAAGATGTAGAAATTGTTCGTTTTCTTCTTTCTTCATTTTCTGAAGAACTAAGCCCAAAGGGAAATTTTGACACGGTAAAAAGTTTTGTTTTTGAATAAAGTTTCACAGCCCCCAAAATAAAAAAGATTTACCGTGTCGAATTTTCCCTAGAGCTATGTTTCTATGCGGTTGCTATGCTAGATCGTCATCATTCAATCGGATGTATTCAAATAGGAGAGTAAAATAAAATTATCGAGGCAATTCTTTATAATAAATCACGATTATTTTAGTGACGAATTCTGGTCGAGTGGTCCTAACTGATAATAATTTATCATTCATTTATCAAGTGAAGTGTTTAAGAAAATAGTGAAAAGGAATAGGTACATTTATATATTATAAACACTTTACAACACAATAATCAGCATAGTTATTGATCTTTCACTCAGCGAATAGGAGGTGCCTCTTTTTTTAAGGATTATCTCTTAGTTAAAATGCCTCCTAAAAAAATTATTCTTACAACACACATCGCCAAGCTCTACTAAGAACTTGTGTCTTATTATCAACTTGAGGAGTCCCAAAATCTTTCATTATATGGCCACATAAAGGTTACCTAATCTATAAAAGATGTGATTTCTTCAAACAACACATATATGTCACACAAATGGAGAATTAACTTCTTGATAATTTCATCATTTTGGCAGAATGCGAAGCAATAAAAAATTCCCGGGTTGTTTATAAAAACCAATACATTGTTAGCATTTAAACCGCTACTGAACTATTGGGATTTCAGCATATTACAAGTTATTACAGTTTGATAGACACACTTCATCTGACCGATTTCGGGACATACAGTTCACAAATCCGGATAAATATCCGAATGAATTTTTATTTTATAACGCCAAAAAAACAACCTGACGGTGCATTATGTGCCACTAATTTCATCTAATCTAGGATTAAATTAAATCGTATTATGACAATATGATTTTGATAAAATGGAGATAAAGCAGAAGAGAATTCGGAGATGTGGAACCCAGCAAATTCCATTGATAGTAGCGTTTGTACTTTTATCTGGCACATCTGCTGTATATTTTGTGTTTGTGTAAGTTCCCATTTTCTGTTTATTGTTATTTACCTTATTTCAGGACCGCAGAGCAAAATCTGCTCCACGGTCCCTGCATTTAAGAATTGAAATTGTTCTTTTTGTGGATAGAAATTCTGTTTCTCTGTGCTGAAAAGAAAAAATGAAAAAATGAAGAAGAGAAAAAATCTCAAAAGTTTGACACACGAAAATGTAGCTAGCTTTTTAATTTTTATTACAATTTTTGTGATTTATTTAGCTATAGCACAGCAAACCCAGTGAATATCAAATTAAATGAATACCGTCTTCATGTCTAATTACGGACAGCCTTGGTAATTACGGACATGATCAAAACATAATTCCAACCGTCTGTAAATTAAAAACACGGCACATCACGTACTGTCAACCAAACTGTAATAAAACAAACTTCAGAGAGAGATAATTAAATTTATTTGAACGCTAGAGAAAATTACCAATATGCCATTTAGAATTTATTTTTCTAAACTTTAAAGATTTAAAATAGACTGCGCCCTCTTGAGAATCATGCGTATTTTTATGAGCTCCGTGTGTACTATGGTAGCCATATTTACGGATAAAAAATAATAATGGCCACCACCTTTATGTTTAAAAATGAATTGAGGAATGAAAATGTTTTTAGATCATGCTTTTAGAAAGTTAATTATCATAAAACACGTCAAATAAATAAAGTTTTTGTACGTCAATCACAGTGGGGGAGGACACTTTTTACTGAGTATTGAAATATAGGCCATTATGATTTTCACGGTCTATTATTCTTCAAGTGTTAGTGCTAATTGCTCTCTATTGGATTGCTCTGTTTCATAAAACATTTTATTCAGTTATACGTGGTGAACTTGGCAAGAACGCATGTCTATTTTCGTGACAAGAATGTTTGTTTACATTTTGATGTCCGTAATTACAAAGGCTGTCCGTAATTAGACACGAAGACGGTACCGTAAAGTGGGGTGACTTTGATCAATTTTGCCACTATTTTAAAAGTAACTTCCGAAATACTAAACCATTATTTCTGAAACTTTGGAATCATTACATTACGCATTTCTTCTATTTCAGTGCAAAATTTCACATTAACTAAACTTGTAATTCCAGAGAAATAACCTGATCTTTCTAAGAAAACGACAATATCGATTATGGGGTGACTTCGATCAGCTTTAAGAGAAACGCCGAATTACTTATAATTATATTTGACAATGTTTTTAAAGCACCATTATTACAATATTAACAGGCCACCATTTGTCATTCGCAGTGAATGTTTGACCGTAAAAGATCAGCGAATGTTAGTAAAACAAAAGATATTTACGATGCACACATGATGTGACCCTCATTAATACGAAACGAAATTAACATTGAAATTTCATTGTATCTCAAACAAAATTTTTGTGATCTATCATCATGGGGAAAGAGCACGCTTATTAAAATTTCTTCTGTAAGTCATTAAATCTCCCATGAGATACGACGACTTTTCACAAAGTTCTTGCGAACATGTAACTTATAGCGATATAAAACATTCAGTTTTATAAAACAGAAGAACAGAATTTCTTTCAGACATATTATAATTTTCTTTCCATTCAGCCTTCTATACTTCACATATGAACCAAAAATGTCCAGCCTAAATTCTTGAATACGACGTAGAGTGATGACCAATGTGAGCGGTGAAAATTTTGATATTTTTCATCGTTAATTTCAGAAGAAATTGATTGTTTCGCTTGAAGACGATTCTGATGATATTTTACAATAAGAATCTAAATGAAAATCTTAAAAAATGTGAAAAATGCACTTTAATTTCAGAGTTTATTTTTACTGATCGAAGTCACCCCACTGATCGAAGTCACCCCGCTTTACGGTATTTACCTATATGAAGAGCCAGGCTCTGTTTGCCAAAACGCCATTTCTTTAACTAAAGCTAAAGTTATTGAGTAATGTGGTGTGAAAATAAAACAGGCTGATATTGGATTGTCAGGGTAAATAGACCTGAAAGGGATAATTTAGGAAAGTTGTTCCTGCACTTATTCCCCAATCCTCCCACATATTTTAGGCCCAAGATTTGTAAAGATAATTCAATTGAAAGTAACGACAACAAGTAAATTACTCTCTGTTTATGTTGTTTTGAAACAAATCTATTGTACAATATGTCTCTGTTTTCCTTTCGAAAGTGTTAGAAAATCTTGGTTAACTCCTCATAACGAGACAGCGTTTGCCTTTGAAGAATAACTCCTTTGTACGTCGATATGTTAGATGTATATGTTTTATTTCATCAATATCTCATCGGTATGGAACAAATGTCCATTTGTTACATCTGGGAGATAACAAGAGAACACAAACAAGTTAATAAACTAGTTAAAGAACAGAACTAACAAGTCTAGGCACAATGGCATATGGCTACATCCCCCCTCAAGTTCGTGTGTCTTTAATTAGACTAGTCTGAGAGACCATGACGATTTCGCACACCTCGACCAACTGTGTGAATGTCTTCTTTGAAACCCTTGCTATTATAAGGCATTAAGCGATGTAGGGCTAATGGGACTTTATCATTTCGGACCTCCTCATTTTCTGGAGGATTGATTGGCTGTCCATGGCTGTTGGGGTCGTCTGGTACGGTTTGGGTGCTGTCAATTGGGGTCTCCGGCATTGGGACAGGAATGGGCTCCTCATTAATAGTTGGTTGCACAACAACATCTTGGGATGGGGGGATTTCAGGTTCCTGTACGTTTGTTGGAGGGGCGTTATACTGGATGTTCATGGATGCAGGTTTGAAGGACCGCAGGAAACGTCGGTTCCTAGTAGTCAGCCGACCCGAGCCGTCTATCTTAACAACATACTGATCATGTGATTTCACTTCCATCACAGTCCCAGTTCTATCCCATCTTTTAGGAGAGTTTCCGGTCTGGTTCTGAACAAAGCATCTTTGGCCTAGATACAAGCGTTCCAAGTTCTTACAGTGCTGGTTTAAGCTTTCAGACGATTTAATGAATCTGGCACGGAGAGCAGACTCCTTTGCTGCCCATGCCTTTCTCCATGTGGGGTGGATGTTTGGATTGGAATATTTTTCCAGCCGATTGACAAATGAAAAAGCGTCACGAACAGGCCGGCAAAGATTATTTGGGCTGGAGAAACATCACAATCTGGATCTGGTGTGTTCCTGAGTTGGAGGAGGGCCTGCAATAGGTTGTCATTATTCAAACTCCCTGATGGATTGATGTTAGAGCGTAAAAGACGCTTGGCAGCCTTCACAGCTACTTCGACGCGACCATTAGACTGTGGGTGGTCAGGCGATTTTTTAGTGAAAAAAAGCGTCCGCGTACCGGACGCATCCCTTGAAAAACGCCTTTTATTAAAAATGTATTTTTCAACTTTGCCGGAAACGTTGAAAAACGCGAGAATGTTAGGGGGGGGGGGGGGGGGGGTCAGATGTAAAAACTGCCTTTTAAAGATCATCCTGTGCCCTTTTGAGTTTGATCAATGCCCTTTTAAAACTTTATGAATGCCCTCTAATCTGCCCTTACATAGCACACCTGTGTATGTTGTTTTTATTTATTTGAGAAATGTAACGTTGTTGAGACTTGAGACAAGCGACTGAAAATTTTTCTTTCCAATAGACTCATTCATTCTCTTTGTTGTACGTTGTACATATGTGAGTAAAAGAAAATCTTTTTAAAATCTGCAAACAACAAATGACGTAATATGCGAAGACACCAATGAGAGAGAGAGAGAGAAAAAACTAAAGTGTAATGTACCACCTGCTAAGGCAATTAAACGAAGTGAGCTCGCGCTCTTTTCTTTTCTTCTGTTATGAATGAATATAGTAGTTTGTAAAATTATTCCTGTGATGGAGAGCAAAGAACTTTTGCTTTTATTGAAGAATTGCGAAGTCAAATACACGTGTATTGCATCATTCTTCCGCGAGTTCATACTGACTTAAAAATATTCTTAGTGATTATTTAGATGTTTTTATCAAACAAAATGATCTTTAACGATTCATAAAAGAATATCATACTCTTTTAATTTGGTGTGCTTATTCGACGATCTAGGCCTTTCGAAAATCGAAAAATTTTCTTATATACCACTCAGCCCCCACCATGGGGGGGGGGGGGGGGGGGGGGGGGGGGGCTTCGGGTGATAGTGAATTAAGTGCAAAGGTAAACATAGGTGCCCTTTTGTCTGTTATCGGACGCTGCCTTTTAATTCTAAAATAGGGCCTGGTGGTAGCAAGCCTCGAAATAATTTTTTGGGGACAGTCGGACAAAATGTTCGGTACATTTTAAATCTGGTCGGACATGTCCGATAACCATTACTTTCTGACATAATAAAATTGATTAACTGTTGATAACACAAATAAATTACTTTTGCTTGAAAAATAAAAATCAAAACAACTTAGCAACAGATTAGTCTGTTATTGGCCCGGCTTTTTCTTCGATAGAACTTTCGAGTTTGCCTAACACAATAAATAGAACTTTCGACTTCAATCATCTCACTGACAAACAAACAAAATTCAAAAGAAAAATGGAAAAACTTAAGGTTTGACGTATTAAAAACCTAGGAAGTCCTCATATTCATCATCATCGCCAAACAAATCATTCAAAAACGTATCATCTGCCTCTTCTTCACTCGAGCTATAATCACTTAGCGAGGCAAGTTTCTGTTTTTCAAACCAGTGCGTGGTTAATACTGCGATCTCTTTCGTTGATTTGGTCGCCTGTCCTTTTCCTCCACCCACAATTATATGGCATTGGATGGGTCGTAATCTTCTATGGATGGGCCATCTTCCACAATAAAAAGCTGTGCAAATGAAATGAATGAATCTTTTATCGAATTGAATTTAATCCGATTGAGCACCTGCCATTTTTATTTCTTAAAACGAAAGATCAAATGTATGCACGAAAGGAAAGTTTCGTAACTTTTCAGAGTTTTTCACCAATAATATCGAAACGCTGCTATCTATATTTCCATGATGTATATTATTTGGCAGTGAAAATTGGCCTTTATAGAAAAGAAGAAAAATTTTAATAAATAACACACCTGCTATGACGTAAACGTGCAGTAGAATGAATTAAAAAAGATTACATTTTTCTAAGGTCACGTACGTGCGTTTCATTTTCATTCGAAATTGATCGATCGAAAGATTATCATTCAAGTCCTTTTCAGTGAGTCTTAAATTGATTTCCGATATAATCGCGGAAGACTAATCGAAGAAAAATTTAACATTACAGACCTAACTTTTTGTTGCTTTACAATAACGACGGCAGTAATTGCGAAGTAAACTATCGCATGAAAACATGTCGGACAAAAAGTCAGGCCAGAACTGATTTCAACCGGACAATTTTGAGTCTGGGTCGGACAATGTCCGATGTCCGACCGCTATTTCGAGGCTTGGGTAGGCCGATGACAGTCTTTGACGTACATTCCATTTTCTCAGAAAGTCGCGTGTTGTACTGGCAGTGAATTCTGGACCTCCATCGCTGGACAGTTCTTCAGGAACTCCAAATGTAGCGAAGAATGATTGTAGGCAAGCAATCAATCCATGGGCACCGGATTGAGGGCTCCCAGTAGGTGTTGAAAATATTTCAGACCAGCCAGAGAGATGATCCCCAATAACGAAGTAATGGTGACCCCCGAATGCGAAGAAATCTGCAAACACCTGTTCGAAAGGGGTAGTGGGGGGAACGGCTGGCACTGAAGGTAATGATGTCTGGGATGGAGCATTTTTATTGCAGTCAGTACATATTGCTCTAATCCGCTCAATATCTTTGGACATCCCAGGCCAGAATATAATGGACTGAGCTCGACGTTCCATGGATGAAACACCTTGATGGGCAGCATGTAAACCCTTCAGGATGGTCTGTCGGAGAGATCTTGGTATGATCACCCTGTCTTTGTATAGCACGACACCATCTGATATGTAAACAGCATCCTTGTACATGGCGTATTCATTGCAGACGGCAGTTTTGAAATGTCGGTTTGAATTGCTCCAGCAAGCGAAGAGAGGTCAGCATCCTTGGTAGTTTCTTTTGCAACAAGCTGCCAAGAAACTGCCGGAACATCCTGCACGGCTCTAGTTATTGACGCTGCCACCATGCCCTCTGTATCGACTTCCATCTCGATCACATCGACGTCATGTGCTAATGAGGGATATCTTGAGGTGGCGTCAGCGGCACTGTTTGTCTTCCCCGGCATGTGTGCAACCCGAAAATACCATGGGAGTGTTTGTTGCTTCAGACGGAACAGTCTTGTGTTGGAGATCTCGTCTAAGGTCCTATCACCAAATATTTTCGTGAGGGGTTTGTGGTCAGTGATCACTAAAAGGTCGGGGCATCCTTGGGTGAAATATTTTGTTTGTTCTAAGCCCCAGGCAATTGCCAGAGCCTCACCTTCAATCGGTGCGTAACGCTTTTCGGCATCATTCAAGAAGCGAGATCCAGCTAACGTGATTTTCCAGCCATTTTGGCAGCAGTCAGGCATACCACTAGCGCAGGAACAGTGCTGTTGAAGGAGGAAATATCTGATTCCTTGACATGACCAATCTGGCCGAAGGCATGTTGGTTTACTCATATCAAAGATCTCCACACCATGGCGAATTGCATTGACAATGCTCTTTTTTGATCCATTAAAGGCTCTGTCCAAAGCCTGTGACCAGAAGAATTTGCATTTTGGGCTGAGGAAGGGTCGGAAGGGGGCCATGATGTCGCGCAGTTGGGCATAATTAGCCACTTGGTTCACCAGTCCAAACCTGCTTCGAATGTCCGTGGTGTTCTTAGGGGTAGGGAATGACTGAATCGCGTCCAGATATTTGGGGAGGGGTCGAATTGTGTCCTCAGATACATGAAACCCTGCAAACTTGACCTCCCTTTGGGCAAATTGAAACTTATCTGGATTGATAACAATACCAGCTCTGCCTACCATTGATAGATAATCAATCGTTCTCCACCAATGTTCTGCCAGGTTTTCATCAAAGTGGATGGTATCGTCGACACATCGCTCTTTCCTCACAAAGTCCGATAATATCTGGTCGAAACGACGATTATATCCATCCCCAGACGACAAGAAGCCCTGGGGGGCGCGGGTATATCTCCATCGGCCGAATGGGGTGATGAACGTTGTCAGGTGGCGATCAGACTCACGCAACGAAACGCTGTGATAACCATTCCACGCATCTGTCACTGTCTTCCAGGTGTTACCCGGTATGCGGCGTGCAAGGTGGAATGGCGATTCGGTGGCGAAAGTCTCCCTTTTGCAAAATTTGTTTAGGGGAGAAAGGTCAACAGTGCATCGTGGTAATCCATCATGCTTCCTCGTTACTACCATTCGGTGGCACCATGTCACCGGCTCTCCATACGGAACTTTCTCAATAACTCCCAAAGCTTCATCGCGGAGTAAGTCACTTTTAACCCGTTCCTGCCAGTGGAGGGGCACAGGGGCAGGTGTGTGGCAGCATTTGGGCTTCGCAGTTTCATCAACGTGGATCTACGGGGGGTCCCGTCATGCACGGTAAGGGTCGGTCAGGGCATGTGTTGAATGTGAACTTTGATACCTGTCCAACAGCCAATCTCGCATCTGTTCGTTGTTTTCAGGGATGGGGGTAAATGGGAGTTTGTGTGGGCGAGCTGGTACACACTCACGTTGAGGGCACTTGCAGGAACCTTCTTCTGGTGGCAAGGGGCTAGCGCAGCCCACGTTGATCGCCCTTATGTACTGTGGTTGGGCGGGCATTGCTGCGATGTGGCTGATGCACAACCGCCGATGGTGGGGAACGACTGGTCAATCATCATGAGGTCAACCATAGTGTCATACGAGAGATAGAAGTCGTTGACTGCATCACTGACATAGATGTGTGAGACACTTGTTATGGTCTCTCCGTTCGATGACTTCCCTTTGAGTAGGCCCTGAAATGCCCCTACGATGTTAATCGGGTTTTTGTTTGCCGCTCGTATTCGCGTGTTAACCTGTGAGAGATCTTTAATTGAGAATCCACACCTATAGAATTCACTTAACCCCCACAGGTTCGATTGCGCCCCAGTGTCGGCCACACCTGTGATTGAGACTGCTTTTGTTGATCATACAAAGGTCAAAGCTTACACGGGGGTGGTCAGTGGCATTTGCCTTGCGCCATTCGCTTTTGTTGAAGATTTGGTTGTCCAGTGATATTGTTGATATCTGAGACATTGTTATGGTCTCATTGGTGTTCACCTCTAACGGCCGACTTGATCTAAAACACTCAAGACATTTAGAGTGTGCCTTTTTGTTAATGCTCCCATTACGACGTCGTTTGTAAGGGAAGAACGATTTGCCACAGTCAGGACATGGGATGGATGTGTTAAGATCAGCCGACGACGGGACAGTTTTCGTGGTGTCAGTATTTCTGACAGTTAGGATTGACTGTGCGGTAGGTTGTTTGCGACGTTTGAATGAAGAGAAGGCAGAGACATTAGATACTGGGGTGGCATTGCGGGCCATTTCCCGTCCCTCAACGAAGGCTATAACATCGTTTATGCTCTTGGATTGAAGGTCTTTAGTAATCAAGACCTCTCGCCTGATGTCCAGGTCAGCGATGCCAGCCATCAGTACATCACGCACCATCTCCTCAGTGTAGTCTGCTACAACCAATCTTCTGCACTGACGTGGCAGATGTTGAGAAACCGCAAGTTTCTGCTTTGCCTTTCACCTTGGCGGCAAATGTTCTGAATGGTTCATCAGAGACCTGCTGCAGCTGCATAAGTTCGGCACAGAGAACACCCTTTGCTACCGGGATGACTGCCAATGATCGCATTGCTGTGAGAATTTCGACTTCTGTGCGGTTTTGAATGTCTGGGTCGGTCTTCAAGATGAGATCACCTAGGGCGTCAGATGCGCATTGGAAGAGATGAGTCGGCGCAGTGGTATTGCTGATGTCGGAGCCCATTCGGAACGCATTCCATCGCCTGACAAAGCTGTTCCAAACTTCCTCTTCGACCCCAACATCAATCTTAGGGCGGTAGTTTGGGTGGTGGTGCTGTGGGCCGATTGTGTGAGAGAGCATGAATGTTCAGCAGTGCTGCCACGACTGTTGCCTCCTCGTCGCTCGTCTGGTAGGTGCAACCCGGTGAAGGACAGCTGACGATGACCATTGTTGCTTTGTATCTTCTCTCAAATGGGTATACGTGACTGTAAATGCTATATTGTTGAACGCAGTATTTACGATAGGCTGGTTCGACTATGGCTTCTTGTTGCTTTGTGATGTCAAATGGACATGAAGAATAACTCCTTTGTACGTCGATATGTTAGATGTATATGCTTTATTTCATCAATATCTCATCGGTATGGAACAAATGTCCATTTGTTACATCTGGGAGATAACAAGAGAACACAAACAAGTTAATAAACTAGTTAAAGAACAGAACTAACAAGTCTAGGCACAATGGCATATGGCTACAGCCTTGTTTTGGAATCATTGCAATAGGGCCGGCAATTACATTTTTAATGGGGAACGTGTCAACATCTTCTTCTCCCTTCGTAAAGACCTTCGTAATACCAAATTTCCTTTCAAGGCAGTCGATGTCGAGGGCAACCGGCATCCCTCTGTCGTCATTCAACCACCTTTGCATCATCGGACTGATGTATAGTGACTGAGCCTTTTTGTGTTGGAAGATGACGGCTAACCACTTTCCTTTGATGCTCTCCTCTGTTGTTGGTAAACAGAGCTTTTCCCAACAATCTTTCATCAAAAACAAATCGTCCTCATCCTCTGCTAAACATTCAATAACCTTTTTCCTCTTCTTCCTCTTCCTTAGAATCTTCAGAATCTTCCTCCTCATCTTGATGGTCATAATCTGGTTGAATCTCTTCTTCATGGTATTCTCCGTCTTCATCTTGATCTTCCTGCTCTGCTCTTCATCATCTGATTCTTTCTTCTGCTTCGCTTTCTTATTCTTTTTTCTTTGTTTGCCTTTTCCTTTCCCTTGATCAATCTTTTCATTCTTTTTCTCTTCCTGTCGACGTTTTCCGCTTTCTCCTTCTCTTTGTCTTCTTTCTCTTTTTCTTTTGCTTCCAACGCTTCTAGGAACTCTGTTTGGGTTACAACCTGAAGAATAAACATACAATATTAGCAAATCCTGTAAAAGTCTTCTTCATTAACACAATCTATTCAAAACAGCTTTAAGCAGGTTGTAAACTATTGAAAAGTTTTCTTTAATTTACCTGAGCGCGTAGGTGGAGCTTCTGTCTTTTCTTGCCCTCTTGCTTCTTATGTGGTGGCTTGACCTTGTCCAAGAATGTTTCCTCAAATGATTTCGTCTTTTTGGCAACAGGGGTCGATGTTGATGGTAAACTGGTAGGATGATTGATGCTGGTTTCGGGTACAAGTTCCCACTTAGGCACCCATGTGAACCGCAGTGGAGCTTGGAAGGGAAATCGTCCGATGATGGTGCTAATTGGTGTTTGGCCACGCTCTTTATTCTGTGGTGGTTGAATGACTTGATCTTCAGCCGATGTCGACGATGTCGGTGGTCGAGGTTCCGCTTGGGAAACAACGTCTAGCTCAGATCTTGCAGCATCATCAATCGGTTGAAATTCCACGATCATTTGGAAAAAAAACATCCTTTTTGAAAAAAAAAACATTTTAGAGCTAACGGTACTAATTACTATCCTGATATTTAATAGTAATTTTTTACCCCTCTGCCAATTTATTCCAATTCAAGGGCTCTCCACTGTCTTTCCAGGCTTTCCAGGCTTTCAGTAGGTGTGGATCCAATTAGCTATTACTACCAACGCCCAAAATAATTTTCTGGATCAACCCCTGATGTATCAAGTCCAAAAATGCATCACTGTTGTTGATGACTGCAAAAAAAATACTTTCAGATTCTTGTGGAGATGTTATGATGGGAAATGCAGAAGTATTTGGAAAAGATATAAGAATATTGACAAATCTAGAGGATGATTGACACAGATGTATTATCCAATATCTTTTGATATTATTGTCACATATCTTTCACTTAGATGCAAACATTCAGTTTATAAGATATATTGACCATATTGTATGTAAATTCGCATTAGCGATGCCTCAACTCTCTAATTATGCAAAATTTTAAACCTAAATATCTCATGAACTATACATCTAAATACGGTATTCTCTCTAATATAAATTTTTTTTGAGGGGGGGGGAGGGAGGGGCGCTTATTAGAGAGGGGCGCATATAAAAATTGAAATGGTCATGCTAGCTGTGAAGGAAGCATTGCTTTTTATCATAAAAGAATAAAAACCATGTATTTTTCATGGCAACGAAGTAAGATTTTTTACTTGTAACTTATTAGACATCACGAAAATATAGTCTTCCATTTTTATTACAGAATTTTCACTTTTTGTTGAAAGTTCTAATTACCGCCCGGGCACTTAATAATTTCTAAGTAAATGTTAAGTAAATTTTTTTTGGAAATTAGGGGGGTGCTTATTAGAGAGGGGCACTAATTGGAGAGGGGCGCTTATAAAAATATTTTTGACTAGAGAGGGGCGCTAATTAGAGAGAATACGGTAGTTCAAATTTTACAACGACTCTTATTTTCATACGTCTTCCGAAATATACAAAGAAGTCTTCAGTAAATTCTGCCTCTTAATTCTCCTTTAATTAACATCTCCAAATAATAGTTTTGAGTCTTGTGAGACTTAAGTAGCCAAACGTATCTCTTTCCTGACAAAGCTAAAGCCCAACATATTATATGATTTGTTACCTTGAACAGGTTGCGTATTGACCACAGTAGTGTTTTGGTTTTTTTTAATCATTATATAGAAGGAGTTGCATAAATGCTTATTATTATAAAGTTCTTAATAAAGTTAATACTTTATAATGTTTCTTACTATATAACAATTCCACACAATATGCCTTCCAATTATATGAGGAACTGACACTCATTTTGAGGTTCGTGTCAATTTGTAAGGTCGTGGTAATTTTGAAAATGTTACGATTTGCATAAGGCCTTTTTAAAAAATACTTCTGTTTCATTTCAGTGGGTGCTGTCTCAATCATTCTACAGCAAGTTAGATGGCCTTGTTTCTGAAAATTGTTGTTTCATCAATGATGAACTGCTCATGCTGAATACAACATTTTGTTTGTGTGTGTCTTTATTTCTTTTTCTCCTTTTTTTATTTAAGTTCACCCCTCCCAAGCCCGACTTCTTTTCTTATAACTGGCCGATAGCCACTACAAGGGGAGGAGGATTACTTACCCATTCCAACTGACATTCAATCACAATTTGGCTGGCATTCTTTTTCTTTAAGTGATCCCTCACCCTGACCCCCCTGGGGAACAGGCTGGTAGCAGTACCACAACGGATTCGTCTGGTTGAATTTGTGTTTGGCTAGAGTGGGACTCGAACCCAGAACCTCTGGAGTGCTGGCCAAACACGTTACCGTTATACCACTGCTGCTTAAATTTTGTTTTGAGTTTGTTTTATGTTATTATTATTTATTTCTTAATAATAAAGTTGTGTTGCAAGGTATCTGATTGATTGGACAGAGTGCATCTTTCTTTGGCAAACAGAGTAGCAATGCATAGTTTAAAATGTTTAATTGTCATTCAATTGCTGCCCCCCTGCCTAAACCTGCATGATAAACGAAGTTTATAAGACTTTCTGAAAAAAATAACATGTACTTATTATTCAATTCCCTCAAATGGGACTGTGAAGAGGAAATCTCTTCTTAAATTTTGGTCTTGAAACCTTAATTTTCTTCTCAGCAAGCAAATTTGTTGAAAAATTATTGCAAAGGAGTGCATTTCTATAGAAATATACGCACTATATTTCAATTAAAATGCTCGTCATTGCAGTTATTTCTCCTGGTTCTTAAAAAGGGGAATGTTTAACCATAGCTCACATTGTTTAAAATTTAACTTTTTATTATAATAATGGCCTACTGGTGTGTTTGGATTTTTTCAATAGTCTCAGTTAGTCTTTATTTTGTATTTTTAAAATCATGATTTATTTTGATTGAGGTCTTTCTGTTTTAAAGACACATAAACATAGATTGAGGACTTCAGCAACCAACTCAACTGCCATGTTTGTTTGGGTGAGTGACAATGTACGTGAAAGCGATCAATCTCTTCAAACAAAAAAGGTTTATTGGTCATGACATCTCCTCTCCCTTTCAATTCAAGGAAATCAAAAATTCCATAAATTGCACCAGTGCAGAATTTGCCTTGTTCTTTTAATCTCAGTAATAATTTTTGAAATTATAATAAAAGAAAGGCTGAAAATAATTTTTCTGGAATGTATTGTTGTCATTCGCAAACATATATTGTGGTTATTACTCAAACAATGATGATGTTTACTGATAACCACAAAACATCGACAGTGGATAATGGTGGATAATCTAAATAATGCTGACCTGACGATGTTATTTTTTTTCTTTTAGCTGTCCATACCTGGTAAGGGAATATCACTTTTCAATTGCAATTTTGAATGGCATCCTCACTTTCATGGTTCATTTAATGTTTGCACGAGCAACGTTCACTGACCCTGGTGTATTTCCTAGAGGTAAGGCATTTTAATTGAATTCGTTTTTATGGTGTACTTGTGTGCATTCATTCCTACATAAAAACAAGATTCGCAAAAATGCGACTATATATTTCCCCAAAGTTGCGAAATGTTTGTTAATTATTGTGTGTACATTGATAACCATAAGAAAAATGTATCATTAAGGCTGGTTCTCACTTATCGTCGTAAGGCTTACGTTACGACGATCGTAAGCCTTACGACAGTTTTAAGCCTTACGACGAATATCAAAAAAATTATAATCGTAAGCGTTATGCAAAATAAGTGTGAACACTTTTTTGACTCAAAATTCGTCGGCGATGACCGTCGTAAGCCTTACGCAGAATATCAAAAAGTTTTGATATTTTATCGTAAGGCTTACGACGACATAAGGAGTTTGAATGGACAAAACGTTCGAATATAAAAAAAACATTCGATTACGAAATTCTGAAGGAAAAACATAGCGATTGTTGCGAGTCTCCAGATGCAAGAAACCTCAATGTCAAAACTAGTCTTTCAGCAGGAGAAATTGGCTCTCGCATTCTAGTTGTTGATCGCTGGAGAGATGGTCCAACCAATGAAAGTAAATGTTCCAAGCGTTGTGGTGACATACGAATAAATCTAAAGAAATATTCTGTATCGAACAGACGCAGTTCTTGCGTTAAAATGTGGTAGTCCCCATATTTTTTTCTGTCTTGGAACATCTTGCGGGTCCAAAACCTTCGTGACTTAGACGTATGCTCTTTACCTTCTTCTTCTAATAGCAATGTCAGTATAATCATTGCACAAGCTTTCTTTTTTCTAAGAGATAAAGTCGCCATTTTTAACTTCAACTTCACCTCTTTGATTTGAGCTTGCAATGTGTTGGCATCTTTGTTTTTTTTTATATATTTTTTGATATTCGTTGTAAGCCTTAAAACACAGTCTTAAGGTTTACGACAGAAATCCCCGTTTTAGTAGTTCTCACTAGCGTAAGGCTTAAAACTGTCGTAAGGCTTACGATCGTCGTAACGTAAGCCTTACGACGATAAGTGAGAACCAGCCTTTAAATAATTACATCGTGTAACTACCATTAACCTGATGCTCAGATAAAAATGTTGTCCTTACTAATCAGGATGGAATAGACCTTCCCGAATTTCTGTTTAAACGATGCATTGTGGCCGAGTTGTCCTGTCTAACCTCGCTTTTAATATTTAAACTACTTCTAATTATTGGAATGGGAATTAGGAATAATAGAGACTATCATTAAGTTATAAAGTAATGAAATCAGTGGAACAATGAATTGCATAAAAACGAGGTTAGATATGAAACTCGGCCACAATTCAGTATTTAAACTGTAATTCGGGAAAGGTCTATTGAGTTTAATATCACAAAAAACTTATTTTGAACTTATTATGAAATGAAGATGTTCATGGTCAAATGATAAGGTTTGTCTGATAATGTTTGCTGAGGAGTTAAAAAGTGAGAAGCTATTATATGGACACTTAGCTAAAAGTTATAAGACCTAAATGCGACTAATATTTCCCCTTAAAGAACTGCATATCATCAATGTGTAAAAGAATTTCATCATAACAAATGTATGATCTTTATTGTTCTAGAAGCTTGACATCTTTATACCATAAAATTATGGTAAGCAATGTAATTCAGCAGAACATTTGCTTTTTGTAACTGGGATAAAACTATCTTATACAATCATATTTGTATACAGGTTTACTGCACAAAAGAGGGGTAGACATTATTAACAAATAACATAAGCAATCAAAACCTCTACTAACAAATATTATGTGTAGCACTTCAAATTGGGACTTCTGTCAGTTATTTTCAAAAAAGTAGAGATGGGCTTAAAATGACAATTTATAAAACCAAATTCAAGTACACAATTTTTTTTTATAAGCAACTGTTGATTTTGGTCAGAACTCAAGTTGCTTAATTTTAAAGCCAAAATCCCTACTCAAGTTGTTTAACTAGTTGCTTAACTTTCCTAACTTATGAAATCGAAAGGATGTATATACAACAACTTTATATGCTCATGCTACAGTAGTACTATTGAAAATATAAGAACAAAATACAACAAGAATAATAAAACAAACTACAAAGGATAAAATCGTGCTCGTGGCTTTTTAAATCGTAAACAATATACATATTATAAAGTTTTTGTATTTACATATTTATTTACTGTTGAAACTGAGTTATTAGAATATGTATTTATTTATAGAGGGTAATTCGAAGCATAACAATATTTTTAGTTGCTTAACCAGTTGGGCTCTCAGTACTGGTGTTGTTTAATTTACTTACCAAAAAGAGTACCGTTGCTTATAAAAGGGGTTGCTTATAAAATAAATCGTGTATCAGAATAAACATCTCTGTTCAAAAAATATGTTCGCACTCATTGTTTATTATGTGATAAAAATGACCTTCGTAAATCCCATACGAAAAAAACAAACAGATTTTGGTAGTGAAAATACACATCCATAACCAAATCACTATATACATAGCTGAAAGTAGAAGTTCGTGTTCTGGCTTGATTTAATTTACGGACTGTCATGTTGGATTGTGTTTTGATTTACGTTCGTTGTTCGTAAGGAAAACTGACAGTATTAAATTTTAAATATACAGCATCAAAACAGTATATGTGACCATATACTTCATTCATAGGAAACTATGTTTCTGTTGTTAGATTAAACAACTATCCATGGAAGCACACTCCACCAGATTCTTTCAAGTTATTATGTGTCTCAATCCTCTGTGTATTATATTAAAATATTACGTAATTGGATTTTTGAACTTTTCTGACTTTCTATAATTGCATCATGTAGCTATTTACTTGCTGTTTTTGTATGTACTCTTTACTAAATAAACTCATACTAAATAAATCTTCAGCCTGGATATTGATAATGAATTTTCACTTTTGCACTGAAATCACAGCTTCAATGGTTTGTTGTTCCAAGCATTTAATTACCAATCATCATAACATTGTTATCAACAACAAAACATCGATATCGATGTTTTTCTGTTTTTTACACGTTGATTCAAATGTTTTTACAAAGCTTTTTAAGACAACACTGAACTAAAACAATTCATTTCCATTATTTAACGTTTGATCTATTGAATCATTTTAAAAGCTAGCAGAAAAAAGCAAAATCTTCCACTGCCCATCTGCACTGACTGAAAAAAAATGGCGTACCTCTATACTGTGTAGACTAGCCTCTTTTCTTATCTACTACGGTTAGGCGAAAATTCAATACTGAACCGCGGCTATAAAAGTGAACGGAGAAGATGATGAAGAAGAAGGAAACTGCCGGTTTTAACATATATTTCGCCCTATGGGGAAATATATAAATAGGAAGGGTGACCTTTTGTTGGGAAGACCTCTTTTATCAAATTTTGACTAAAGCTTGAGAATATCATAACATCATATTTTTCTTCAAAAGATAAGTACATTAGACTGAAGTATCACATCATACGGCTATTTCTTTCTCTCTATCTATCTCTCCACTTCAAACCAGTCTTCTATGCTAAATGGTTCAAAAATGGAACATCAAATTCAGATACTCTAGAAAATACTTTTGCAACGTACAGTTGCAATTTAATTCATCACCTCTTTGAAATCCTTGTGTAACACAAACATATATAGGGCTCATAAAAATCTTAAGGAGTCATAAAATCTGGACCAGTGACTTTTGTCATTACCAGTTTTCTCCTTTTAAAAATAACATGCGTGCGGTAAAACGCAACTGTGCGCCTTCGATTTGCTACATGTGCGATTTTTATTGCACACATCATCATACCTCACCAGTGCGATCACATGTTCGAAATTTACGCATGATCTGATATTTTATTACGTGATTGGAAAATATACCTCCTTTTAATAACTGTGAAAACAAAATAAGTAATACCATTGCGTAATAATCTTTGTTTGAAAGGTACTTGCCCACTGGGTAGACGTTGTAGAATCAGTCCAAACAAGACAAGGGGATATTGACACGTGCGATTAAATGTACGCCTAGGACTTTTGACGCCAGTGTTGCAAATAACGGTCGGTCATCGGTTATTGCCGAACGTTTGTGAGCTTTGGTCAGTCAAAATAAATGCAGATTTTTTAAAATGACCGAACCAAATTTACTGACTTTTGCAAAATTTCGCCATTTACCCACATGCACTTCTTGAAGTTTTAAACAGATTCATAATGTAAACATCTATTTTTTTATCGACATGCTGGTAAAATCTGACTCTTCGCAACACTCTCCATCACAGAAGTTATTATTCTTGTACTTCTACGCTGCTGTTGAATATACTCATCAGTATTATGATTATGCAAAACAGTAGCAACAACTTTGCTTTTAAAAAATCACTAAAAGAGGCATAAATGTTAAAATGATTAGTTAATGTAAGTAGGATCTAAACATAAAACACCAGAAAGACAAAAGAATTATACATGCGTAGCTGTGCAACGTATGTTTTTTTATAAGAATTTTTTTTACAAGAACTTATGTAGAAAGAAAAATACGCCACATGCTTCGTCGACTCGAGCAAGTCTACTCCGGCGAAATTGACCAATCAGAAACATTTTCGTTGGGAAACATCGTGCCTGCAATTGAGTAGACACCGGTCATTAGTCAAGATAAATCATATTTTAAGGGAGCTGGAAACTAAGATGCTTTTTAATTTCATTGAATAACACGAAAACGAGTGCTACTGGTACCACTTATGTTTTCATATTCATTTTGTTAGGTGAACAAAGGAATTCATATAACGAAGGAAATTTCAAAATTACCTTAGCAACGGTGGTCGTTCTCCCTAGCAACAACGAAATATCAGTATACACCTAGTGATTTGTTGTCAATTGAGCAAGAACGTTGAGCGCTACGGAGCATAAAATACGAAAATTTTCTAGGGGCCAGACCCCCAGCTCATTTTGACCGACCAACCAAAAATCTCTTATTTGCAACACTGGACGCATGTGCCAGCGCGTGCATGTGCGATCACACGCGTCAAAAGGAGAAGACCTGCATTACGTCATAATGCCAGTTACTTAAGCTATGTCAACCTGATTCCTAAAATACCACAGAAGTAGCTTCACATTCCAGGGACGTTTATGTCCATCTTCTATAGTATTCAGAACCGGATTTATAGTAAAACCATTATTCCAGTTTTTGAATTTAGTCATTAATGGAAAGAATGTGTGAACAGCTTTGATGAGAGCGAATTTTGTGGCTTTTGAGAATCTATTAAAATTTCAATTTCAGCGCCAGAAACAGATGACGATGGTGATGATCTTAGTCAACCGTTATATAGACATACTGAAATCAAAGGCATAACAGTGAAAATGAAATGGTGTGAAACATGTCGGTTTTATCGGCCGCCGAGATGTTCACATTGCAGTGTATGCAACAATTGCGTGGAGGTGAGGTTAATATTAGATAGTGTATCTGCTTTTCGGAGAGAGTCTTGTTTGAGAGAGTCTTGTCTTGTCCTGGGACCAATATTGTGGTTTTGGGAACTGTATACCAGTACCTAAGCAATGCATTTGTTTACTTTTATCAATTATTAAAACTATTGAATAAAGATTTTATCGGAGGTGGCTATAAAATGGTTGATAAACCCCTAACATTGAAAAGTGAAATGTGATACACTGTTAATCTCTGCTTCACCTCTAGACATCCATGAATATACATGAGATTTAATAGCATTGTGACCTTTCTTGTGGAATTCCTTGATTTATTGAAGTTCATTATCTCTCCTGGAAAACTTGCGGAAATTCGATATTGTATAGGATTGAACATTGCTTTATGTATTATTGCTTCTAGTTTTTCATATTTGTTTTCAAAAATTTATTTTGCTAATTTTACCTCCTTCCTGCTTGGTATATGGGAGTTTTATTGGGCCTTGTTTAAGACTAATTTTTTTCTGGAAAAATGAACAAAAACCCACTAGAAACTCCTGGAATTTGATTTCGAAGAAGCAGCCAAGTAGTTTCAATGACTACCGTGAATAACTTGAAGCTCAGAAAAGCTTTGTTTTTGCATCTTGTTAAATATACTTGCTTTTGCGATTATAAACCTCCTATTTTGTATTTGGCTTTCTTTTTGTAGGTGTTCGATCACCACTGTCCATGGTTAGACAATTGCATTGGCAAACGAAACTATCGTTATTATTTCTTTTTTATTTTGTTTCTTTCCATCCACATACTAAGTATCATAGCCTTGACAACTGTTTATGTTGTGCAGCATAAAGGCGAACCATTCACCAAAATTGTAGCACCGTATCTTTTCAACGAAACCCTGTGAAAATTTAGGAGCCATTTTCTGAGAAAATCAGGTCTGGAGTCTGGAAGTGATATCCTCAGATTGTGTTTGTTTTCACATTATATTGTACACAGCAGCGTGAACAGGCATCTGTCTTTTTTCTTTTTTTAAATTCCTATCGGTTCCCTAGAAATGGAGGGCTAGATTTGTAACATTTAATGAAACTGCTACTTTAAAGGTACGATTTTCTGTTTTTTGTGATGATATAGGCTTGTCTTGATATTTTCTCAAATTATACGCAGAATTCTAGCACGGAATTTAAAAATCAGTGCCTTTTTGCCATTCGTTGTCTAGAATCAATGCTCCAAAACCACAAAAATATATATATGGATTTGCTGAAATTTGAGCCTGAATATCTTTAATGGTCATCACTTGCAAATAGTTTTCTATGGGTTTTTTTGAAAGTCATTTGAAAGCCTACTTTCCATTTCATAGAAAAAGATCTGTGTGAAAGTAAGGGCCTGGGACTAAGTAGCTGTCTAAAAACCAATTTTTGCTCAAAAAGTGCTTTAAAAAAACTTAGGCCTTAGGTCTGACAGAATACGAGACAGTATTTAACTTTCTTCCAACATTCTACCTTGCGTATATAAGGAAAAAACCATGTGCTCTGGCCATCATAAGGCTACAGAAGCCTCAAAAGTAGCCTTGGAAAGCCAAATTTTATATTGGATTTTGACCTAGAAGTGCCAATATTACAGACTCTATTTCTAGAGAACTGATAAGAATTTCTTAAAACAAATTTGACAGGTACCTGTTTATGTTACTGTGTACAAAATGTGTGTAAACAAACACAATCTGAGGATATCACTTCCAGACTTTGCCTGAATTTCCTCAGAAAGGCTCTTAAGAAACATGACAGTATGCTACAGTTTACAGCTGTATTTCAAACATGTTTTAATTATTACGAAAGAATATGGAAACAACATTTTTAATAAGCATCAGAGTGAACTGACTTCAGCTTCAATTGTGCATGAGGATGAAGTATTTTGCTTTAGGTATTTGTTCAACAACAGCATAATGAAAATTATGTGCTTACACTCTTTTTTTTTTTATAAGAACCATGAAATTTGAGTTGAGGCTCAACTGTTCTTATTTTTTTTCCACTTTCAGCCTCAAATTGTTCTTATTTTGTTCATATTTTTGAGCCCAATGTGCTTATAACTTTGGCAATCTTGGTCCTGCTTGTTATAATGAGTATATATATCTACGAAGCCTTTGCCTGTGATGAGCACCTAATTTGTGAGTTTTCATTCATGAATGAATAATGAATTGTGCTTGCAATCGTAGCCCTTAACATTGATTCTAGAATAGTGATTTTGATTATCAGCTGCCTGGCAACCTTTCCAGTCATTGGGTTAACTGTTTTCCATTTTGGATTGGTGGCATTAGGTCGAAGTACAAATGAACAGGTATAATATCAATATTGCTGTCAACCATTTTGTTTTTGGGTGATATGTCCATGCTTAACGAAGGGACACATAACTTAAACATAAAGGATGTTATTTGCAATCATTGACTATCTATTCGATTTCCTGAACAGACATTTCACCCCAATGTACCGATCCCTGATAGTCCGGGCGTCTTTTAATGATTTGCAGGGGAAAAATATAACAAAGCTGATACTTTGCCAAATGGTCCACTATGATGTCTAGAACACGTGGAAAAAATTCCCCATGTTTTTTGCATGGGGAAACCTCGTTTCCAAGCCCTGATCTATAACACTGTATATAATCAATTTCAGTCACGTGACTAGTGTGTATTTTACAAACCGGTTTGTATTTTGCTAAAGTAAGTTGCAAAGGCTAGTAACTTAAAACTTGATATGAAGGGAGATATATTTCAAAGCTACCATGTTGAGTATTAGCCATGTGATTTTTGTGTATTTTACGGATCAGAATTACAAAACTTTGTTTTATGTCAATGGCTCTGTAAAATATACGCCATCACGCGAAATATTTAATGCTCCTTTAATACTTTGAGTTGTTGAAAGTTTGAAGTAAATTGGATCTAACGGGATTGATTGGATCAAAAGTTAATTAAAGTATTAGTAAAATACAGACCGATATGTAATATTGACACAAGTGATGTGATAAGACATTCTCATTCTTACAAATCACAAAATATATCAAAAATATTATTGGTGGTTTCGAAGCCACTGGATTTTGGTTTGTCTAGTTCGTTTATTAGATCTTCATCAAGTTCATCTTCCATTTCAATACCCTAAATGTACACAAAATACATATGTTATCCACTTTGTAAGCAGTAAGTTTTCATGTATTTACCTCACTGTTTGTACATTCACTACCTCGACATTCTCCAAAGGATGATAAACATTGCATACCGAACTTCCAACACGTACATGTCTTTGTTATCGTCTATTGTGAACAGGAATACATACAAGTGTTGAGCTTTTTTGAAGAATGAATTTAGTTACCTTGCATTTACATCTAATGATTTTTGCGAATCTGGTGCGATTGCTTTGCCCGTTGTGATTAGCATGATATCCCACCCACAATCTTCCAACCCCAATCAGTTGTGTTAAGGTGAAACTTATTCTCGGCATCATCTTCATCCGAAATTATTGACTATTGCAGTATTTTGTAATGTGTCTGCAATCCATGATAAAAAATAGCTCTTTCAGTTGGTGGTAGCTTTTCCGGGAAAATAATGCCTTTCCAAGCCATGTCGATGTACTTTGTTTACCTAGAATTAAATTATCAAAATTTTATATACCTTAATTGTATCAGGTTTTACTTGAGTAAGATTTTACAATTTCGCGAGTTTACATGTATTATTTCAGCAGATCAAAACAATTTAAAGTTATGACAGTTAAGTACCTGAGTGTAGCAAGTTTGTCATTTTGTTTTCCACCATATAGAAGGAGTGAATGAAGCATTTCCAACTTCTGATTAGTCACTTCATGGACTACTGATTACCTCCGAATATCTCTTTCCAGCTTTCAAACTTTTAAGTGCTTGTTTTTCCCTTACCATATATTGAAGATGTTGTATCACAGCCTGGCCATGACTGAATGAATGAAGAGAAGGTGACCTTTGATGTTGGTGTTCTTATAGCTTCTTTTACACTCCAAGCTTTGCACCGTCTTTCTTGCAGAAAATAGATATCGGTCATCATATTCTTCCAATGGTAAACCAACATTATAGTGATGTCGGTATCATCTGCTACGACAATTACGTTGCCCGAATTTTCGCATGCTTTTAAAAGGGCAACTTTTACAATGGTGCTGTCAGCATCTCCTGAGCAATTTACAATGGATAATTCTTGTCGGAAGTGAATTGACAGGAATTTAATAAAGTCAGATTTATTTGCAATGTTTGCTAAAAAACTGGTCTTGAGTGAAAGGCACTTCATTATCTGCAGAAATAATCCAATGATAGAATTTCACATGATTGGTGTATATTTTACAGAGCCATTGTCATAAAACAAAGTTTTGTACTTCTGGTTTGCAAAATACACGAAAATCATGTGGTTAATACTCAACATGGTAGCTTTGAAATATATCTCCCTTCATACCAAGTTTTAAGTTACTAGTCTTTATGACTTACTTTAGCAAAATGCAAACCGGTTTGTAAAATACACACTAGTCACGTGACTGAATTTTTAATGATCTCATTTGGTTGTATTTGTTAGGGACTACCGCTGTCCAAAATTTGAAGTTATTTGGCCCTGTAGAACTTGAGATATTGAAAGTAACAATGCAATGCCCCTGCCCCCTTGCTTTGTGATTGATTATACACTGTTATTGATTGAGGTTTGGAAACAAGGTTTCCCCATGCAGAAAACATGGGGAATTTTTTCCACGTGTTCTAGACATCATAGTGGACCATTTGGCAAAGTATCAGCTTTGTTATATCTTTTCCCGCAAATGGTAACTTTTGAAGTTATACACCCAGATTATGAGGCAACAATTTCCAAACCAGAAATTTTCTTGACTGTACCATACCTTAGTTTAGATGATATCACAGATGTCAACTAATGATTCTCTGGTGTCTATGCTTTTTTTTTATTATTATTATTTTCCAAAATGATTTGATGGTCAAGCATATCCGTTAAAATTTCTTAAAAAGCTTGCTTCATTTCCTTTATCGGCAGCTTTCAATAGCAGTGAACCAAATTATTGGGATACGCGTGTGACAAATTGTCCTATAACTGTTGCTAGTTTCAGGAAGCCAATTAATACTATTAAGTTTACAGCCTATGTGGTACTAATTTGAGTATCCCATCAAGGGAGTATATTATACTGGTACAACCTATGTCCTCCGTAAAGTTGTATGGATTTTATTCGAAATAGTCTGTACTATTTTTAACCACTTAACAAAGTCTATATCAGAATAGGCAGAAAGTATGTTTTGTATGTATACAATAATGAATACTTCTGCCTGCTATAGGATCTCTGTCTGTTTATCATGCATAGTGTCAAAAAATGTTCATGCCAACCTGACATTTCAGACCTGTTTGAATTCAAAATTTTCACAACTCTTGTGCCATGTTAACTGATCACAGATAAGTACAAGTTCCATACAAGCGTATAATTCATCTAATAACGTTTTACTAAGCAAACATGCCCTGAATGTGTTTCTCCAACATAATAACCCATCTTCAATCCTGTGAATTGGGTTTTATTTACTCTGACAGGTAACTGGAAAGTTTGGAAGTGGTCATAATCCCTTTGATTTGGGTTGCAGGCGAAATTGTTGCAACACTCTGTTTGGTCCTTTACCACCTAGGTAATGTTTGTTTGTAATGTTGTCATCCATTCAATCCTAAATGTTCAGTCGAGTTAACAGTTTGATAAGAAATAACGAGAAGTTTCATAGTGACTTTATTAATTCACAGTATTTCGTGAGACATCCGTCCCACATCTTCATGTAAAAGAATGTTGAAGATATTCACGAAATATTGTGAATTAATCAACGTCCAATCAACGGACGCTCTTCTGGCCTAGATTAGACCCTGGTCATTATTGACAGTTTTCTGGGAATATGATTATTTTCATGTGAATACCAAAGTGTTTTTTCATTGACTTTTAACGAATTTACGTTACCACAAAAACACACTCCCAAACATATTTCTGTATCAACTGTGACTGAACTGTTTGTGTCGTCGTTTCTGTAGATATTACGGATACAAAATGCCCAAGAAGAAAACAGCGACGAGCTACGATAAGCAGAACAGCAAAGAACCTTTGCATGCTGAACACATACAGATCGAGCTAGAACCTATACCAAATGGATCCGTAAGTTTGTTGCCTTTTTGTTGACTTGTCGTTTGTTTGTTTGTTTGTTTGTTTGTTTGTTTGTTTGTTTTGTTCGAACGTTTCACGCTCTTACTTTCGAAGAGGTGTTAGTCCGAAAAACTTGACTTTCCATAAAGCCTACTTTTTTTGTGATCTCGAAAGCTCGAAATACGTTCTTGTGTTCGCCAGGTTGTACTCTCTGACTGTTGCACTACTTCCAGAGCAGTTGTGTTCGCCAGGTTGTACTCTCTGACTGATGCACTACTTCCAGAGCAGTTGTGTTCGCCAGGTTGTACTCTCTGACTGATGCACTACTTCCAGAGCAGTTGTGTTCGCCAGGTTGTACTCTCTGACTGATGCACTACTTCCAGAGCAGTTGTGTTCGCCAGGTTGTACTCTCTGACTGTTGCACTACTTCCAGAGCAGTTGTGTTCGCCAGGTTGTACTCTCTGACTGTTGCACTACTTCCAGAGCAGTTGAAATCGAACTATTTTGTACTCCCGACAGACTATTTGTCATAAGTGAAAGAAAGTTTGGAGCTGTTAATGTTGTTTTCGAAAAACCCATTTGCAAAAGCATTTGAAATGCCGAGAAAAGTTTTGATTAATTTTTAATGATACTTTTCTGCTCAGAAATCTTTCATGGTAAGAGATATGGGATGAAACAGTTTTAATTTCTTTAGACCAAACCAATCTTGAAGAGTGGTGGATGGACGGGCATACAACATTCGGATAACATTTCCTTGACAAGTGCAAGGAGCAGCCGAAATATCACGTATGAAGTAACCGTTTGATGAAATGCTTGTTTATATGCTGCGTCATAATAGCACTTCAGGTTGATCGACGCATGACGTCACAGTCCCGTCGGTTACAATACCCGCTTGTCGGAAACTCACCGTGACGTAACGGAGAGTGATCTTGAGATTTCCGTCAAAGGCAAGGCGATTCCGACATTTCGCTCTTGCAAATTGCTTTTTTGACATTAACCCGACTCGCTGGGAGAGGAAATCCGAGTAAACTCGATGCAATCCGATACATAGAATTATTTCTTCCTTAGTTTGATTTTTATTGATTTGTAAACTAAAAGAGTTTTTGTTCCCTACAAATTGTTTTATACTATACAGACATTTAGGAAACTAGAAGATTGAGAGGTTTCGTGTTTTTTTTACGAATATATAATAAAATATTTCGGCAGTTTTTCTGTACTTTGTCATTGTATATAATATATATAATTGTCAAAATGTCACCGCGATGGAGAGCATTTTTATTGAAAGAATATGTATGTTTCTATAGAAATGCACTCCTTCGTAGCGATTCAACAAATTTCCCTACTGGGTTACCCTCAGTATAAAGTACTATCAATAGTGGGACTCCGTCAAGCAAGTCTCGATTTTGAGCTTGCGTTTTCCACATGTTGTAACTGTCGAAATTTTAAGTGGATGGGCATCAGATGTAGTAAACTCCTTCATAATTTAACTCTTTCTGATGTCCATGCACTTGTATATAATTCGAGTCTTACAAGATTTGATGAAAGCACTACCTTTTGTGATCTGACCAAACCCAACGGGCATAATTGTTAAAAAATTACTGTGAGGGAGTGCATTTCTTTAGAAAAAGACACAATTTCAATGAAAATGCTCTTCATTGTAGTGACTTTTTTGACGATTTTGCTCACTGGAAATAATTTCAACGAGGTGTTATTTTTTCAATTATCGATTATTTATATTTCTTCTTATTTTATGGTTGATTTTTTTATATAAAACCTTCTTCTTTTTTTTTCTTTTTTTTTTTTTTTTTTGTGCTGTAAAGCTTCAACCTGTCTTTACTTCACGATGAGAATGATCTTCACTTCACGAAGGGAATGATAGATCTTTCCGAAATTTCTGTCAAAACACCATGTTATATTGTTTTAAACCGACCTGCCATTAGTCATTTCCAGTATATTTTACTCATCATTTTAAGTGTTTCCATAAATACAGGCCTGTTTATTCGAATAGGACAATAAACATCTACCATTACGATTGTTAAGTTAGTAAATTTCCATCCAGTTATAATCATCAGTCTTATATCATCTCACTGCGGAATGAAAAGTATTCAGTGAAAATCAATTATAAAGATATACAATTAGTTAAACAATCGTATCCATAACAACGAAGGAAAACTTAGGCACTTGACATGAACATAGTGTAAAATAAAAATTCCGGAAAGGTCTATATCCTGCACAAAATGGCGTTGAAAATTCTTCTTCGATTTAAGCTGATAATCTTCTCGCAAAGAATTATATTGACCATGTTTCGAGCATGCGTACCAGCGTTTGTGATGAGAATTTCAAGCTGAATTGAAGAACGTGATCGTATGTTTGTTCTTGGTAAGCTCTCTTGGCGAAACATCGTTCCAGTATTTTCGAATATAAGCTATCCTTGTAAAGAACCATCGGAGAAGTGCTGTAGGCTCCCAGTAGGTAAAATCGTTTAAAAAGTCACTGCGATGAAGAGCATTTTTATTGCAATATACTGTGCATATTCCATATATAGAGAGATGAACTCCTTTGCAGTGACTTCGGAGCAAGAAGTGATGGTATCTTGAGAACATGTTGATTTTTATGGTACAGTCATTATCTTCTTATACGTCGCTTCTTATCAGAACACTTCCATAAAACAAATAAAATTGGAATTTTATATCGCAAGGATTGTTTACCTACGCCTTTTCATGTGGTTTTACATGAAACGAACCCACGGTTTAATTATCAGTTAGGTTATATGAACTAGTTGGTATACTTATCAAATCTCGATCATCGCCAGTTTGCAGCCAAAACTCTGTTATCTCTTCTTGGGTTAACGAGAACATTTCTAACTCGTTTTTTCAACCAAAAAATTATGTGATTGCGAAATGGTTTGTTAACAGTCTCCTAAGGCTTGGTTTACATGAGAAAATCTTACCACCTTTTTATTTGCTGCAATAAAATGTTAGTTATACGTAGGTGTTCGTACCGTTTTTATCACTTTTTTTACATGATTCCGATTCTGAGTTGTGATGTGTATGCATACCCCAGTGGTAAAATTTGTTGAAAATCTCTGCGATTGAGTGCATTTCTATAGAAATATGCATACTATTTCTATGGAAGTGCTCTTCGACACGGTGACAATTTTTGCCTACTGGGTCCATATTGTTTGTGTTTTTGTTCTAAGCAGTTCCCTATTTCTTTGCGATATTGAATATTTCCAATTTGAAAATGTCGAAGATTCCACCGGTTGTATATCTATTGCTTCCTGATCATTTTCTTCATTTTTATTTCACCGTTTGAGTTAATGTTCTCCTGAATTAATCTTAACCATTGTTTACAAATTTTATTACTCTTCTGTGCTGTCTCCCCCACCCACACACGTATTGTTATTACATCATCGTTTCTATGACCATCAAGGCTGAGATTTTACCCAAGATGCTCCTTGATTGTTCCGGAAGGGGTGTTCTAAATATTAGAACAAAGGAAAGAAGCTGATATGAAATGGAAGACTTTTAGTAAAATTGATAAAACCGTTGTAGTTATTATGTCAGAATTACGAGAACTCAGTGACTTTACTCGAGCAACATCGTGTAAGAAGGTCACAATGTTTGCAGTCAAAATTGTTATTATTGTTATTGTTTATATTTACCCAGGAAAGCCTCTTCAGTTCTTTAAGATTCTGTTATCAACGAGGATCCTACGAAGGAGGTCCTACAACATTTAAAGCCCCCATTTGAGCTACGGAAGCTGTAATGACAGGAATCGCTCAACTAGACAACCATCCTAGACATCATTCCTACTCTCTTGCTGAGTGCTTAGCAGAGAGGAATCATTCACGCTGGTATAGTTGCTGGCATGACTTAGTCGGGGAATGAACCCGCGACTGCCTGAACAGGAAGCGAGCACTCTACCACAAGGCCACCAGTCGAAGTAATAGTAATAGTTTTAACAGTTTAATAGTTCTAATTTCCGCTCAATAAAGTATCCAATGATACGATATCTTGACCTACAATGAAGTATGGCATAGCCAACCTCGAACCCAGGGTCTCTTGCCTTTTTCGATATTGAAAAGGCAAGAGACCCTGGGTTCGAGGTTGATGGAGTAGCCTGTAACCGGACGTCTTACAATCTGTTGTTCTTGGGTGTACAGCCATGCAGAATCGAAGTCTGTGAGTAAGGGGACCCAAGGCTTTCGGGATCTTTGCTGATAACCAAATCTAAAAACACATTCGTTATCTTTCTTGAACAGACATCTTTTTCATGTTTTTTCAAATTATCTTTAGTATTTTGGTAGAAAGTCAATTTCAATTTCATTTTTCAAATAGTCTCTGCGAAAGAGTACATTTCTATAGAAATATACACAATTTCAATAAAAAAATGCTCTTTATCGCAGTGACTTTTGAAGATTTTGCCCACTGGGTTATTCAGAATAGAATCATATAACATGCACTTCATTTCGGCGATTAAACACTTTCCCTATTAAGCTGATTTTAGTGTTCATGACAATTCGCCTGTATTTCCTGTATCACGGAAGTCAAATTCTATTGCATGATGTTCAGCAGATAATGTTTTAACTAAATGTCTAACAATTAGAGAATTTCTCTTTTAGCAGGTATGCAAACTGTGCTTTCAAGGAGCAGTAGCTAACTCGGTGTTCCGTTGTTTCATCAATGACATGTAATGACTGGAACCTATCTTCGTACCCAGGAGGCAAGAAACCCTGGGTACGAGGTTGGACTGGCATCATCTAGAGGATAATCAATGGCTGTAAAGCATATAAGCTTTCTTTTATTTATTGCGTTCATTGTGAAGCATAATCACTTTGAGTCTAAGAAAAAAATTAGTGATCGAACGGAGATTACAGAAGTCATAGCAACAGGATGCGTGGAACCATAATGGCAGTCAAAGTAGCAAGACTTTCTCGTTTTCAAAATAATTAATGATGTTAATCGATAAACAGAATTACAATGCATTAAGCATGACGATATTGGAGCTAGTTTCCATCTTTTGTCGTGTCATGTTGTGTCGTTCATTCTTAGACACTTTGCAGTTAGTCTGTGTATAAGTTCTTACATAAAAGGAACCAGTCTGTGATCGATGAAAGAAGGAGAAAGAAAGCTTCCCATTTGATTTAAGATTTATTTTTACAAGATGTTTCGTTTTGCAAAACAGAATTTCAAACGAATGTTGAAGTAAATAAACATAATTCTTTGAATGGTTTTTATTTACATTTTTGACATTTTTGACGAATGATTGTTGTGTTTTATTATAGGAAACAGTTCAAACATACCTTACCCCGTGGGCAAATTTGTTGAAAGATCCCTGCGAAGGGGTATATTTCTATAGAAATACACGGACTATTTCAATACTAATACTCTTCACCGCAGTGACTTTTTGACGATTTTGCCCACTGGTTAATGGTTTTAAAAAACTTTGAGAATTGAGGTGCTAAAAACATTAACTTAAATTGTTATCTCCTAACATACACTTAAATATTTACCTTATAGATGACAACGAAATCACAAAGATACAAATGACCTTTCCCGCACTGTTTTCTTGTCAGTAAAAAAACAAAGCCAGATAAAAGTGTCGCTATTGTTTTGGCTTCATCGCAGTAACTGTCATGACAAATAGATACAGAATAAAACATCGTCTCAGTTTCTCAACCCACCTAAAAGTTTTATCTATGTTGTCTTACTTTCTGTTTCTTTCCAGTTAAAAGTCTTCGTAAGATTTTTATTTATAAAAAACTGGCACTCAAACTTCGCACCCATGGTCTTTATCTTAAATGGACCTCTTTGCTGTGTGCTATATCAAAATCGCACGGAACCTTGAGTTCGAGATTGGTTGACATAAACAAACAGTTATCTAATGAGTTTAACTACGATGCCAACTAAAATGCAATTACTTTGTTTTTATAAGGAAGCCAACTTTCGACCTCCTAGGAAATGCATGTTTATGGGCTATGATCCTCATACTTCAGGTGTTGGGCCTATTCCCCTAGAGAGGGGAACTTTTCTCTTTGCGCAACTATAATGGAAATGAGCACGTGATATAAACAGAGCCTTCATTTTCGATATGGCATTAGAAAATCTATTTCATATGATATCGCTGAGAAAATTTCCTTAGATGCTTCCTGGAGTTCCACACTACTACTTCATATAATGTGCTTGTGAAGATTTCTTTTGTTGTCACTTGGTATCCGAGACTAGTGTTTGAGACTTCTTGTAACGTCAAAGTAGGGAAGTGAGTCTAGTCCAATGATATTCTGTCGTAACAGATAACAACTATGTAATAAGAAAGAATTTTACACACGGCGTAGTTTCTTCTTGAAGACAATCAAGCATTGTTTTATCTGAAATCACCATCTATGGACGGGGGGATAATGTAGTTATTATTGAAAGTTTTCACGGGTAGACGATGCCTTAAAAGTTTAATTTTTGAACCGCTGAAAATAAAAAGACTCTGATCTAAAACTCCAGAAAACACCAGCATGAATAATATCGGGAATATGATGAATTTGTTATGTGTGTTACTTTGCAGCACCACCGGCTCGATATAATATATTTCCTTGTTGACTTCCTCCTGCCTTTCCTAAACTATTTGCATAGCAACTAAAATCCTGGTTGGTTAAAGTCACTCAACGCGGATTGTTTGAGGAATATTTGACAAGTTGCTTCAACTTCGTTCCCAGTGCTCTTTACCTGCCTGTAAGATATTGTAGATAAAAGCAAAAAAATATGAAAAAAGGTTCGAGAATCTGGTGACTAGGTGGTATTTATTTTCATAACATCTCCAGCTGCAAGATCAAAGGAATACTACAATTGATCAATACATTCTCTTGGGTCAAAGGTAAGCATTCAATGAAGGTTATATCAGAACGAGTCCTTAATGATCACAGAAATCTTTGAGCGCATCTTTAAAAATGTTTTTGTAAGCTTGAGAACCATTTGGCAATCCTCAACTGAAAATACCTCATCCTTGCTGGGAGGTACCATCATACATATCGTTTCGGTCTTCGTAAATATGGCGTGAAAATCGAAGTATGTATGACAACCCCTAAACTTCCAGTTGGAAGCTGACCTTAAAAATCTTAAGCGCGCTGCTACTTTAAACTGTTTCAAAAGAGCTGTGGACAACAAAAGTTTATTGTTGATATAGGGTCTGAGTTGCTAAGTAAACTCTGTACATCATCTGTGTACCAATAAAACATTGGTTGTGTCAAAAGTAAGCAGTAGTAATCCTAATCAAAAATTTGAACAAACAAACTGTTTTACTTCACATAAAGCTTTTTTTGATGTTATTTCGTTGTTGATACTGAAGAAAGCGAATGAAGTAAAACCTACTGGAAATGTTCACCTCGTTGTTTTTCGTGTTTCTGTTACACGCATTAACCTGCGGTGAGTTGCTACTGTTTGATTGGAAGAGAGGCTTCTTTTGTCTTTACATAATTTCATTCTTATAAAACAAGCATAGTTGAATACGAAATAATACCAGAACTCTTCACCTTAGATGTTTTTACTCTCTTCGCTCTCCTCCTTCATGCATATATAGACGTGCTTCCAATACGAAATGACTTTGTAAACTTTGAAAAAGTGTTTTACAAAAATAAAACAGTAGATAAAATGTTTAACTAGAATTGGCAGTCCCAATTATTCAATGATCTACATAAACGCTCCGGCATTGTGTCATTATTGAGAATATCAATGACACGATATTTTAATGATCATATCTCGTTGCATTCTGGAAGTTGCATGGTACATCAAGGAAATAATAGACCTTTCCTGAATTTCTGTTCAAACGCCGTGTTATGGCTAAGCCAACAAGTATCGCCTCGTTTTAAAAATTATCTCACTATGGCATAGAGATGGTAAGTTAACATCACTAAATAATAAGAAATGTGATTAGTGAAACAATAGAATGTATGGGAACGAGGCGAAACTTAATAGGCAGGCATTAACACGATGTTCTAACAGAAATCGGGAAAAAGTCTTTTGATTAAGGGTAATTGCTAATCCGCAATTATATCAGCTACTTCATATTTGCGACTCTAACACTTTGAATTTTACTCAAATAGTTGTAAGTGGGGCGCTACCTTGTGGCGGTCGCGTTTTTGACAGTTTATCGCCCAAAACATGGTTATGCTGTGCCGGGAAACCGTATCACATTTCACAAAAACCTACCGCCTGTTGCAACAAAGTCTGTTACAACCCAATCACTCAGATGTGTTGTGGGAAAAAAATCTATTCGAGAGTAAGTGCTGCATCTGATTGCTGTAACGGAAAGGTAATTTACTTATGTTAAATCGTTACGTCACTAACTCGACCCGCTTCATATATGAGACCTCGATATTTCAAACTTCCAAGGGTCACTGAGCATTGTTTGTACAACTAAATGTCTGAGTTATCGAGAGTTTTTTTTGTGAGAAAATACCAATCACACCGGACAAATTTGTTGAAAGCTTGCTGCGGAGGAGTACATTTCTATAGACGTTTATGGACTATTTGAATTAAAATGCTCTTCGTCGCAGTGACTTTTTGTCCACTGGGGTTACAGCTGATTGTTAAATAATTTGACCGTAGTTCAAACACTAGTAGCTACATTATTATGAGCGTGTTCAGTGACACTTCGAAATGTTGGCATTTTTCTTAAACTTTTTGTAGCTACCCTGCTTAAATAGGAAATTTGGTCCCAGTTAACGAAACTGATCTTCTGTATTTCAAAGTACTATGAGTTTGAATCTATCTAGAATATTTAAGTAAGACCTGAACAAAAACAATGCTCCAATCTTCGTTTTAGTTTTACCAACGTGGAAGTCATGGTTGTTGCGGTAGACACATTATCGATCTGCTGTCTCAAGATTGCTGTCGAACAGTGCCATACAATTATGACGAAGCGACTTGTTGCGATGGTAACATCATACCGAAAGACAGGTTACTTTAGCATTTTACAAACATCTGGACTAAGTCGAGAAGCTCTTTGCAATCTGATCGGTTTATGCAGAAAAAATTCTCCCTTATAACATTTCCCGCTAAAGAGTGTATTTGTCTTGAAAGATACGCACGATCAAAAGCTACCATTATAATAATAATAATAATAATAATAATAATAATAATAATAATAACCGATTTATTTCTAGCTCCATTTTGCTACATGGTTCTTCTCCTAGAAATTTGTATGTGGTGTGTATGTTAAATGTATTTACAAACTTTTTTTTTTTTTTTTTTTTTTTTTTTTTTTTTTTTTTAAACATATATATAAAAAATATCTATAAAGTACGTGCAATTGCTTTGTCCATTAGGTATGTAAAGTTTTCGTTTTAAAACTGTGCAAACTTTCTGATTCACGAATTGGTTTCGGCAAACTGTTAAAAGTTTGAGCGACGGTATTACTGTAGGAATTGATGACATTGCTTCGTTGAATCATAGGGCCGATGTTTTTACGATTACTTCTGAGAGCCCTTGTATCCTTTGCAAGTTGTAGTTGCATGTTTGCAGGAACTATTTCAAAAACAGCTTTGAAGCCCACAACAGCAGCAGAATATTCGAGACGCTCCTCAATAGGTAGCCATGACAGTTTTATGCAGTCGTGTACTTTCGAATATCTGTTCCATACAAATCCGGCGGCAGCGTTCATAACTTTTTGCAACCGTGATTGAAGGGCTTTAGGTATCGGATTAAAGACGATATTTCCATAGTCAAGCTTTGACAATATTAGCGTTTGAACAAGTTCTTTCCGTATCTTGAATGGAAGAAGTCGTTTTAATAATTTAAGCGTTCGCAATGTAGAGAAGCATTCGATTGCCACTTTATTGATGTGGCTTGTCCAGTCCAGGTGTTCATTGAAAGTAATTCCGAGAACTTTCATTGATTCCGTTCTTCCGAGAGTAATACCACCACATTTGATAGTAACTGAATCAAGTTCCTTTTTGTGATGTCTGTACAGCTGGTTTTTGTAGAAAAGCATTGTTTTTCTTTTCTTTTCGTTGAAGACAAGATTGGAATCATGTGACCAATTACGGATGTTTTCTATATCTTGTGAGAGTTCGATAATTTTAGCTTCAAGTTCATCTGGTTTTGAGTGAATATATATTTTGGTGTCATCAGCATATTGTAATGTTTTTGTGTATTTCACTTGCTCTGAGAGGTCTGATACATATAAATTAAAGATGACAGGACCGAGAATGGATCCTTGCGATACTCCAAAACCAACAGTCAACATCGAAGACTTTCTGTTGTCAATTTGAACATAGTGCTGGCGGTCTGATAAATAATTTGCCATCCAGTGTAGAAAGGATTTGTCAAGATTGAGGTTTGAAAGCTTCATTAAAAGACTCTTAAAGTCTATCGTATCGAACGCTTTGGAGTAATCAGCAAAAACTGAAATTGTTATTTCGCCTTTGTTCATGGCGTTTGTGATGTCGTCTTTCAGTTTCATCAGACAGCTTGCAGTTGAGTGTGATCTTCGAAACCCATGTTGCGTTGACTTGTATAACATTAAATTGTCGATATGAAACACCAGTTGCTGAAGAACTACCTTCTCATAAACTTTTGATAACACTGGTAAAACTGATATAGGCCGATAGTCATTCGGTGAGGAGGGGATGTTAACTTTTGGAACAGGACTGATCCTTGCGACTTTCCAATATTGTGGGAATGTTTCGGACAAAATAAAATTGTTGATGATAAAGGTCAGTGGAGAGATTATAAACTCACTAACAGGTTTCAATAAGTTTATCGGGATAGAATCATGGCCGGTTGAACAGTCCCTTCTGATGGAATTGAGTGCATTTCTTACGTCATTGTAACTTGTAGGTTGTAGTTTGAAAGCATTCTCATTCCGATGGGGTAGTTTGTTGATCATCGCTTTCAAGTCCTCTGTGTTGGTGCGTTTTGAGGCGGTAAGTCTTTCAGCGACGCCGTTATAGTGTTTGTTGAGGGCATCCGGACATTCTGTGATTGGTTTATCATTTGGTTTTAAAATTCGGTGAATCGTTTGCCAAACCTCTTTTGGTCTGCGAGAGGAGAATGCTTTTTTGTAAAACTGAGACTTGGTGGATTTTATCGCCATTTTTAGTTTGCTTTTGGTTGATATGTATTCCTTCCATTCTTCATCATTTCCAGTTCGATGGGCCTTTACTCGATGTTGTTTAGTCTCCTTTTGTAGAGTTGTGATTTTGAGATCTCGCATCCATGGAGCAGGTGGACGAGTCATTTTACATGTTTTGATAGGAGCATGCACATTCAGGCACTCCAGGATGAGGGAGTTGAAAACGCTTAGTTGTTCGTTAGGATCTTCAAGTGCGTAGATGGTGCTGAATGGTAACTGCGCAAAATCTGATGTAAAGTCACTAAGGTTGAAACTTTTGTAGTCTCTAATGGATTTTTGTCGAGGTTGAAATTTTGTCGTCTTTATGTTTATATTCATAAAAGGGCAATCATGGTCGCTGACAGTATCGCATGGGATGACATCGGTCAATGTGACTTTTCCTGGTATGTTTGTTATTAGGTGATCAATGAGGCTCTTTCCGTGCCTTGTAGGTTTTGTAACAACGTTGGTCAGGTTAAAGACGTTCAATAGATCTATATACTGCTGTCGGATTGAGGATTCAGAAAGGGTATCTATGTTTGTATCACCGCATATTATTACAGGACCGTCCCAAATGTTGTTTATGTGCGACAGGATGTTCTCAAATGTTTGCAGCCATATTTCTTTTGAAGCGATGTCTGAGTTTGGCTGGTATACTGTGCCGAGCAGATACGAATGATTTCTATTCTTACCCTTTACCTCTATCCAGAGATGCTCAATGTCTGTAGCTATTCGATTGATATCTTTCCGTACTTTGTATTCTTTGATTGATTCTCTGATATAAATTCCGATACCGCCTCCTCTCCTGTTTTCCCGGTTTTTATATTCAAGTTGATATCCTGGAATTTGAACATAGTCAATCATATTTTTATCATTCTTTAACCTTTAATCATTTCACAATGATTTACATATGCTAACTGAAAAAAAAGATTGCAAGATAAACCTGTAAACAACCTAAATAATATCATTTCTTTGTAGATCTAACAATCGATCTTTGTGTTGTGGTAAACGTCTTTACAATCCGGCTACAGAAATCTGTTGCGCAGAGCAAGTTGTCAACAAAATCGCTGGACTGGATACTAAGTGTTGCCATACGACTCCGTATGACAGTCGCACAAAGTCCTGCTGCGACCGCAAGGTAGTTTAGTTAATGATTGCTTCATGAATAAACTTCAAAATTTATGGTAATTTATACAAAATTTATTCCTGTCGTCATTCGTTTATGATTGAAACGATTATATTTGGTAAAATGGGAAAACGATTTCCATCCAATACAAACATTACAAAACATTTTACTAAACCGTGATCCGATTCGGAATTCGGGATAAAACAAAAGATAGGAATCAGTCCTAGAATATCAATGTTTTTAAAAATCGATTCGCGTTAGATACCAACTTAATCCCCAATTCTGAATCGCTCAAAGTATCTAGAAAAGGCTAAAAAAAACTCTGGGAACAAAGTTGCCTAAAATGATTCAGAAAATATTCAGGACCTGTGTTTTCTTCATAGGTTCTACCGAAGCAACCTGACAAGGATGAATGCTGCAATCACATCATGATGGATTCCAAAACTGACATATGCTGCGGCGGTCATTCTGAACCACGCTTGTTTGGCAAGCACACCGGATGTTGTCGTGTTGGCGAGCCAGTTTCACCGAATACCTGGTATGCGGAGCAAGTAGCGGAGTATTGGGATTCTGTGACTCGTGCGAAGCGCTCCCTTCTTGGTAATTTTGTCACGTACGATAAGCGTAAGAAGATTTGCTGTTCAGGAAAGTTAAGTGATAGAGTAGCGGGTGTTGCTACAGGCTGTTGTGTACAAACCCCGTATGATGTGGGAAAGGAATTGTGCTGCGGAGAAAAGGTAAAACTACTGTATCTACTGTATACTTTTCGTATTTCTATGATCTTCCTATGATTTCAGGTGAGAAATTATTTTAGAACTGTGAACTGTGCTGAAACAACCCTGGTCAATATTTTCCCGTCAGTCCTGTATATATGTGACCATGATTGCCGTTGAAATGAAACTCTTTCTCCGATGGTTCTAGGACAATTCCCTTCCTGTGAATTGCTCCCCGGATAATCCCCATCCTCCGAAAAATTGCCCTCTATCACGTTTAGGGAGCAATTTTCCGGAAGAAGGGGAAGGGGGGAGGGAGGGGGGGGGGGGGGGGGGGGGGGGGGGGATTATCCTAACACCTTCTCAAACATTGGAAACTAAAGAGCTCCTCGGTTAAGCATATATCAAGCTTGAATGAAGTAATGAATAAATTGTTTACAAAAATCTTTTGCTATTTTCCTTAGGTTATAAGCAAACATCCTGGAAAGCAAGAAAGGTGTTGCGGCAATAAACCATACGACAGACTGAAAAATATCTGTTGCCATGGTAACATCGTGCCAGTTAGTAGCAATGCACTTTCGCATACGTTTTGTTGCGGAGGCGAGGCCTACGATCGACGTACGACTGCATGCGAATTTCCACAAGGAAAATTAGTCTCACTAGCTTGTGATGAAACAAAATGAAAAGTATAAAAGATACTATAAGCTCAGTTTAAGCAATTTCTTACATATTTTTTATCAGAATTTTGTTGTTGTGCTCAGTAATTCCCAATTTATTGATCAATAAGTCAATAAGTGAATTTGTAAGTCAATTGTAGTTCTATTAAATGGTTATGAAGAATTATCTTTTGTTTTGATTTGTAATAGTTTCTTTGTGTTCTTCTGTGTAAACGCTTGATAAATATACTTAAGATATGAGCAGTTACTCTATAGTGTTATCCTCCCAACCTCGTACCCAATCCTTTTTCTAAAGCTTATCGGGAACGTATCGGGAAAAAAAAGGGGCAAAATATTTACTAAGTAATGAACTTAATCTTCGGCTAATACTTTTTCCAGAAAAAAAAGACCTCATGTTTCATTTTACAAAATTTCCAAAATGGAAGTTTCATATCATCAGACTAATGCGAATGCTTTCAAAACTTGATTGGTTGATTGATTGGATTTAATTTTTGATTGGTTCAAGAAACTTCCCAGAGGGGAAATTTGTTGAAAAATCACTACGACTGAGTGTATTTTCTATAGAAATATAAACCCTATTTCAATGCTCTTCATCGCAGAGACTTTTTGTCGATTTTGCTCACTGGGTTAGATCACATCAATTTAGCCTTAATCTACAGAATGTATTTCCGAGAGGCAGCCACGACTAGGCTTGGCACAATGATTTCGATAACAACACAATGAGGTTGTGTAAACCTTTGAACAACGGCTAGAGGAGGTATAATGCGTTTCTGTTGATATGTATTTCACTTCGCCCGCAAAATGAAACTTCAAGTACTTTTACATGTTATTAAGAAGTTAGTATCAATCACACAGTTGATTTCATCATTCAAAACAAAACATGTTGTTATGACGCATTTGATTTCATCATTCAAGATCTCGCTTTGCACTTCTGTATCTGTATATACCCAAACAGGTTGTAGAGCTTACTACTATTGCTGCTCCGATGAGTGTTAACGCTTTTGGTATAATGTCCAACACAAAATATTGCAAGAGAAATGCGTACACGCAGTCAGCATTTCGTATCAACGAAGCTGGTCCGGCATCCTCAAATTGCAACGACTGTGCAACGAACATGAGATGAACAAATGAGAGAACTCCAATTAAAATGCAGACCAGCCAAGTTTCCCATTTCTGTCCGAATGTGAATGGCAGCCCAGCTGCGAAGTTAACAAGTAAAGGTAATATTATGCCGAACAATCCCGAGTAAAATATCATGACGATAATGTCACCTTGCTTGCCTAAAACCTTGTTTAGGATGTAGAAAATTGCAATCAAAATGGCAGCCACTACTGCGAAGAAAACACCACACATGTAATCCAAATTCGAGCTGGCATTATTTTTATCACTTTCCTCGCCAACAATGCACTCGCTTAGTTCTCGGCTGTCTGTATCTTCTTTTCCAAATATTATGGTTGGACGAGTCATGATAAACAATCCAAAAAAACTGAAAAACCCACAAGCAATATCCATGACAGTACATGATTGTTTGAGAAAAGCAACACTTAAAATCGATGTAAATATCGGTGCCGTGAATTGTATAATCGTTACATCACTGACGGGAATTTTATTCAAAGCTAAATAAATAAACAATATTCCGCTGACACAAGACAAACCGAGGATTGATAGAGAAAACACAGATCGGTATGACGTCACTGGATTGCTCTTTCCAATCAGCATGAAAACACTCGCCATAAGAGTGGTGACAATACTTCTGGCGAGTAAAACGTCGAGTGCAGCCACCTCTCCAAGGTTGAACTCGTGTATCAGCTGCACCAAAACATTGGCTAAAACTATATAAAATCCAGCTAAAGCCATGAGGAGGAGACCATATATTCGCCTTCTTCCCAAACTCAAGGAAGATAGAAAACTTTTTTCAGTGCATTCATTTTCAGAATAGGCATCATTTGATCTTTCCATGAGTAAAAGTGAGCTGCAAGAAAAATGGAGAATATACTGCCTTATGCAGAAGATAGAAAATTATGCACTCATGCAGAACGAAACCAAAATCAAGCAAACGAAGAAGACATGTCAAGAAATGATCATAACCACATGAAATCTTTGAAGAAACAACAACGAATTTTGTTAAAAGCTTTTCGGCTAACGGCATATTCAACACAATAATAAAAAGATTATAAGATTTATTTATTTATTTGTTTATTTTTATCTTTTTATTTATTTATTTATTCATCAATGTGGTCTTTTTATTTTTGTTAGAACTGTCATCTATGAAATTCCTGCGCTAAAGCTGAGTGTTAAGTTGAGTCACTGCGATGAAAATCTTCAAAAAGTCACTGTGACGGAAGAGCATATTTATTGAAACAGCCTGTGTATTTCTATAGAAATGCACTCCTTCGCAGTGATTTTTCAACAAATTTGCACACTGGGAAGTTGAGTGGATCAATTTATACTGTTATAAATTCTGAATTGACTCGGTCAGGTTGTGAACCAGGACCTGCCGTTCTCTTGGCAATGAATGTATCGCTAAAGGACAAGCATACGGCCTATAGGCATGAGGGTTTGGGTTCTAAGTTGATGGAAAGGAGACGAAAAAATTCTTAATGAAGCTTTCTTTATCTAGGTAGGTCTCGCTATTGACGATATCAAAGTAAGTTGAAAAATCACTGTAAACGAGTGTGTTTCTGTAGAAGTGTACGCACTATTTCAATAAAAATGCTCTTCCGTCACAGTGACTTTTTGAAGATTTTTGACGATATCAAAGACGTCAAGATATAAAAGGGAGTTGCAAATTTTTTGAAAGATCACTGTAGAATATCAACAGGAACGTTTGGTGAGAAACTACATTTTTGGAATACACATTAAAAGGTAATTGTAATTGTTGATAAATTGAAGAACGACCTCAAGGCAATGAGTAAACAGATGAAGAATGTAGAAGAAATCCTTGAGACTCTCCTCATAGCAAGGACCTCGAAGCAGGATGGCCAAGGGGGCTATAGTCCCCTCAATAATTTTGTCGCAAACAGTAATTTTTGCATATAATAGAGGTTTTTTGCAAATGTTTTACCTAAAATATTAGTCAGCACCTCCAAAACAAAAATCTGCTCCACGGTTTCTGCATAGCTTCTGATATCACCAACGATATGGATGATTAATTTCTTTTACTTCTGTAATCTCATTTCGTATTTACTGATGACGATGTTTCTTTCGTTCCTTCTTTTCTGGTTACCTATTTTCTCCACAATAGACCGTGCTTCTGTTTATCGCGTCATGTCCTACTCAACGTATTAATTATTTCATTGGGGGGACAGCAATAATTACTGAATAAAAAGGGTATACATGACGAGTGGAGAAACAAAAACATTAAACCACAAAATAATTGATGGTTTGAGAAGAAGATTTCATCTGTTACGTAGATAATAACATTCTGTGAATATTCCATTACAAAAGGATATCAACCTAACCTGGATAGAAGCCATTTTTTATTTTACGAAAATAAAACAGTTTCGAACAAGAATATAAAAAATTCAACGCTTCTTTTGCCGCCATCTTTATTGCATGATATCTTCATATGACGTCTCTAAACAATCTGACGTCAAATCAGCGACTAGATCTTTCGCATACGTTTTTAACAAAACTCTCTTTTAAAGCTAGACGCTTATTTTCTGCTGTGATAAGTGCCTTTATTAAAATCACTTGCAGATACAAAATGCGTGATGTATTTATGAAACAAGTGATGAACAAACGTCATCATTGCGAGCATCATTGCTTGATGATGGAGAAGCAGATGATATTCAACGAATTATCTCCGCAAGAAGTCGCTAATGACAATTATGACACATTGTCAATCATCAGTTTCGGCAGTGTATCATCGTTGCCGATATTTTACGATGAAGATACTTTATCGTTGATCAGTTTCGGTAGTGTCTCATCGTTACCAATCTTCCACGACGAAGACATCAAACCAAAGCATAGTGTCGTGATTGCTGTTGAGTCACTGAAACCATTCACACACGTGGAAAGCAAGGCTAACACCAATGAGATGAGGGTTATTCCTATTGGAAGATCGGATTTCCGATTTGATGACAGCATGTCAATAGTGTCATTTTGTGAAGAAGATGAATTCAATCGATCAAATGACCTCCGCAAACAAGATGATATGATCACACCGGAAGACGAAAATATTCCACAACATAGCCGTATTACAAAGCATGCCACCGTATGTGTCGAAACACGGGAGGAATGCAGATTTACGAAGAACTCTCAAAAACGAAGAAACATCTTTCAGAAACTGTCATATTGGTTTAGAAAGAAAATAGAAAAACTTCGCGTTTAAATTCTGTGTGATATGTTTTTCCAACTGGTTTTTCCTTGTTTTTTTGGGTTACAGCCAATTTATCTAGCAAGATCGTAAAATCTATTTCCCTCCTGAGATCCCAACAAAATTACCTAATGTATCTTCTCTTACTTATTAGGGGAGAATGTGAGAAAGTATTGCGTTCAAAGCTCATGTTGTATGATATTTAGTACTTGAAGTTGTGATTGTGATATCATCCACATGATGCACACGTATTGTACAATCTTCCAAATTTGTTTTGGATTTGACTTCAGTTCTTTCTTCTTCAACCATTCACTAAACATCTGGCAATATGACAACCTCGTATCAAGGGTTTCTTGCCCTTTCGATATACGGAAGGCAGCAAAGAAGACCCTGTTAGGGCATACGCCGATTAAAGTTGCAATCTGAATGGTCGAAGTATAAGCAAGGGCCGTATGTCGAAAAGGCAAGAAACCCCGGGTACGAGGTTGGCAATATGAATGATTGATCAGCTATTGAGGTAAAGATTAAATTGATATAGAATTCATTCGCTTATCCTTTTAGGTTTTTTGGTATTTCCTATGCCGCCCATCAGCAGCATCCTATAAGTTATCGCAGGTTAACTATATCAAGCTTAAACATTGATGACAAAAGTAGTTTAATGAGACGTCAAGGTTTACGTTATATACTTGTTCTTCCTTCTGTGTGTCAGATGTTTTTCTGGTTTTTGAGTCTTCAACTAAAACATTCAATTTACTCGAGAGCATGTTAATACACGACTACAGTACTTACCTCTCGCTCTTTTTCAGTATTCACTGCTGGCGTAATGGTTTGTTCTATTAAATTAAATACCGTATTCTCTCTAAGCGCCTGGGTGCTTACTGGAGAGGGGCGCTTATAAAAATATTTTTGACTAGAGGGAGGCGCTTATTAGAAGGAGCGCTTACTGGAGAGGGGCGCTAGTTAGAGAGAATACGGTAGATATTAAATAATAAAACTGTTTGATGGACAGGAGACAGGCGCATTATTTACAGGTTAAAGTTCACAGTACAAGGTTGTACAGAAACTTGGTTGTGAGACAAATAACAGGCCACTGTTTATTTAGAACATTCTTATGTTTTAGGGAGGTCATTGTAAACGAGGGCTGCATTGAAGGGAAATGTTTGGGGGTACGGAAGATGTTGTTCCTGCGTATTCAGTGTGGCACGGAGTATTATTTGGTCTTTTCTCAGTTGTAGTTAAAGCTAAAATGAGAATGATTGAAGGTTGGTGGCTTTAAATCGTGGATTAGAATGCCAGTATTTCATCAACAGGATCCAAGACATTTGAAAATTGCCAAGTTTCTTCAAATTCTCCAGCTATGTTTTTCTTACGATCAGAACTTCATGATGGAGACATGTAAATCTGATGTAACAATAACCTGAAAATCTTCTTTCCCATCAAGAACAAGGGGCTCATAGATTTTTGTGAACCACCAGACGCAAAAGAAACGTGAACACTAAACATTCAGCCAGAATAGCTTTCCGAAAGTTGTTATCTTTTTTCTTCAATGTGTGATCCAACTAACGATAGCAATCTTTCAAGGGGACATGCGAAAGAAACTAAAAAAACAACAATCACATTCTTAAACTACCCTGTGGAGTTTTTTGAAAGAGCAAAACTGTATAAATTGTATTATATTGTATTATGTTAAACGGTTAGGAAAGGAATTTTCATAAAAGTGGTTTGAGTAAGTCAATTTTTGGATTTCACACACCTGTGCACCATATTTCTTATTGGCTTATAGCAAAGGCATCCATTGACAACGTCTTGTTCAAAACAAGAAGTTGAAAGGCATTGGTCTCATTGTATCTCCTGGCAAACACGATCCTGATAAAGTGATGTTTAACTATACTTATTAACAACTGCCGAGGAAACGTCAAAAGGTCTCAACAATTTTATTCCACAGAAAAACTTGAATTCCGCTGACACGCTTTCACTTAAATTGTTAAAGATGTAAAAGATCTTGGCAAGGAGACAGAACATTAAATCTCGAATGAGAGACATAGCATCTGACAAAGGTACCTTGTCGTCATCATCAACCAGGTTAATTACATCAAGAAAATGTAGCTACAGCTTATTTTTTGGTTCCGGCAAATTTGAGAAAATTGATATTACAACTGCAAAGGAAATTAATAAGAGTATTAAGGAGGAGATTAAGGTTAGAGATGTTTTGAAACGTTGTTTGATAAGGAATCTATATCTTCCACCAAATTATTGCTAAATGAATCTAAACCTGCTACTGTATATAGTGTACGGACAGTGCATATGAATCACCACATGTTATCACCTGTGTTTGCCGTAAACCTACATTTAGTGGCGACTATAAAGACTTTCCCAGCTTTGTTCTGTTATCTCATAAATATGGTTAGGTTTATACATTCTTATTTCACTGTTTTGCCTTGGTGTCTATGTTTTCTAAGTTTCGTGTGGAACTAAAGTTGTTGAAGGGTAGTCTTTCTAGAAATGGCTATCCCCGTAATTTTATTGACGCTTATGTCAAAAGATTTCTTAACAAGATACACACACCTTAGTTGTCTACTTGGCTGCATCTTGTTAGTTCGCTTGAAGTATCTAAAAAGAACGTTCTTGTTGTGTTGCCTTACTTAGGATCTGTTTCATTACAAGCAAGGACACGCCTCAAGAAACTGTTTCATAAGCAGTACATTGTTGTTCCATGCAAAGTGGTTTTTAAGTCGTCTTTAAGGTTGCCTGCTTGTTTCAATGATAATTTTCCCAGGGCTTTGATTTCAAATTATGTATATACATGTATATGCGTATGTTCATGTAGTAGCTGCAAAGCTACTCATATTGAAAACTTTATTCGACTCCTTAACGTAAAGTCTTGTGAACACCTTGGAATTTCACACCTTACAGTTTAAACGAGTTGTTTCTTACCAACCTTCGACAGCCAGGGATCACTTACTCGTTTAATTAAACCATGTTGACGGAAGGAATTTTACTATTCTCGCATCTGATTCTCTAAATTATGATCTAGAGATAAAGGAGACTCTGCTTATACAAAAAGGAAATCCTCCTCTCAACGAACTGTTGTGTCAGTTCCTCTTGTTTTTGTTTAGCAAATTCAATGTCATTATATAAAACTATTTTCATGGTAGAATCAATATTTTGTACAATATTATTTTTATTTACAGTAATTTGTACATCATTGTCATCATTGCTCATGTTTGAGTTGAAAGCTCAATAAATTGGAAATGTCGAATAGCTGGTGTTTTTTCTTAAAATCTCGTTGATGTTTTAGATAGTCTAAATTGCTTTTGTAAATAATCAATATTTCACTAAATTTCTAGGTTACCTGATAATCAACACAACACAGAACTTACTTGAATCAGTCATTTTTCAACTCTTTTTGCACCATATATTTCTCGGTTCCTGTGAATACCACGCATGCAAAAGGCTCCTACGAGTTAAAGCTCTTCGGCAACGTCTTTTTAATATCAGACATTTTCTTCTTTACAAACCATTTTCGCAAAAAGTTTGGTTACAAAGTTGGTTATGAAATCTACAAATTTACCTTCAGAGCAATAGTGACAACCAAACGTGGACATTTTTAGAAAAACTTGAGATCGGGAAGAGTTCCACGTGCTCTCTTCAGGAAATGCATGATAGTTCGATATCGTGTATTGCCTACAGAAATCAGTAATAATTTTATAATCAATTTTTCAAAACTTTTTACCAAGCGTGACTTGCAACCATAACCTGTCAGTCAGGCTTACAGAAACTTTTAAAACGCAAACACTAGAACTGCTTGCATATGTAAAACAAACACTGACTCATAAAATTTTGCTACCATCTCAACTAAGTCTTCATTGTATAATATAATTAACATGACGTAAACTCATTAACATTTTTTCTTCGCTTGCATACATAATGAGGACGCATCATTATCTCAAACGAGAAATACACTATTTAGCATTGTAATTCATAATACAAGGAATTACAATCAACATTGTAATGGCACGTTTTGAAACGAGAAACCACAAATCAATCTATGATAGATTTCAAGCGTCATTCTAATTGCGTTCTCTGACGTCAAAAGTGCTAATAGGAATCATATAAATACTGAAATTTACCTATGTTGAATTATCAAACATCATTCACCAATATATGAGAAAGTAAGTACAGTTTTATTTTTTGTAGTTTTGATTTTATTAGAGTGGTGTCGTTACAAAAAAGAACATACACCGTTATATCTAATTTATTACTTGACCTTTCAATGTCTCGGTGTAAAACTTGTTATCTTTGTTTGAGTCAGTGTGGGCAAGGTTCAGGTAATGCCTTTGTTCTTATAAGGCTTTCCCGAAATATTTTAAGGTTTCAAACTGAAAGACAAGCATGGTTTCATGAAACATCTGTATTTTTACGATTCTTAAGAAACCCTTGTCTTGATGTATTACCTAGTTTGTGGTCAAAACACTGTTCATTTTGGCTGGGTTAAATGATCAAAACTTCGCTAAATGACTACTCCTATCAAACAAAAATAAGAAGACTTTTGATCCAAGTTCCTCATAAACCACTTTCCTCATTACAAACTCTCTTCAAGAACTTCAAGAACTCTCCTAAAATCCCTTCCACATAATAAACTCTCTCTTCAAGAACTCTCCTAAAATCCCTTCCACATAATGAACTCTCTCTTCAAGAACTCTCCTAAAATCCCTTCCACATAATGAACTCTCTCTTCAAGAACTCTCCTAAAATCTTTTCCACATAACAAGCTTTAGTTTGTAGTAAGCTTTGTCGGCAATTGAACCCAAAACCTGATTGAATATTGTTTAATTTCAGGTTAAGTATGAGTTCCACTGGATCAAAGAGACAAGATGAAGCACTGGACATCAAGCAGAAAAAGGTTTACATCTTTGAAGGATTATCTCTTAATTCCACAGACGTAAAGAAGCGGTGGCGCTACTTAGGTCCACACATAGTGAGCAAGCAGGGAGGCTTAAAAGTGATTCTATCAGACTCGATGTCATTAAAACCAACCAAAGACAGACCTTATAACTTCTTCACCAAAACAGAATGGAGTTTGGAAAGTTATCAAGAAACTTATCCAAATGGCATCGATGTTCTCGGAACAGAAGAAAATTCCAAATCGATTCCGTTTGGTGCCTTTATCATTCAAAAGAAATCTATTTGGAAAAGAAACACATACCGGTCAGTATCTGATGCAAACTTAACGGAACATCCTTCGGAGAAATTTCTGTGTTTTTTTGAACGGCTGGACTACGAAAGTGGAAATGGTAAACTAGTGGAAGAGGCCAATCGGTTGATCAAAAAGTTGAAAAGTAGCGCGTCTGTTGCGCATAACCTCCTCGGCATGACCATCTACAAGAACATTTCTCACTCTGCTGATCAAGCACCGTTCTACGATGTCATTCTCGAATTCACCATCTCTAGAAGCACCGCTCATCGTTTTAAACCAGTTTTGGAGACTTTCGGCGATGAAGTTCGACGAGATGTTGGCTTCTGTTTTGGGATGTACCGACGTCATCAAATAGTCGCCTTGAATGATTAGCGCCTCAAGTTTCGTTGGTTTCCACCCGCGGGCGGGTGATTAACGCCACGTTGTATGACGGTTTATATGCAAAATCCATGTATATAAAAGACAACAACATTTAAAAGGCAAAAATATCAATTCTATAAAAATACAGCTATTTATTTGTTTTATATGTAATATATTATTTATTTGTATTAATATTTATTTACCAGATGACTATTATGTGAAAACCTTTTGTATTTCATACAAAATAAAATGCATCGAATATTTTTCAATAACAAAGACATATCACGATGAATTACATATTTGATTTATTTGTATGCATCGTGTTGTAGGTAGTGTTGTGAAGACTGTGAAAGATGCTGCATTTATTGATGCAATTAATTCAAAATAAGATAGAAGTCAATAATGTATGATAATGAAGCCAGTTAGTGAAATCATTGCGATTAAGAGCATTTCCATTGAAGTATTGTGTATATTTCTATAGAAATATACTCCTTCGTTGTAATTATCAACAAATTTATGTACTATAAAAACTCTGGCCTCGACATGATTGAGAACGTCGAAATTCGTAATCTTCACCGACGAATTCCCTAAAAATAGTATAAAAGTATTATCTGTACGAGGTTTTCATGAACTGAAACGGATAAGGACTTTCAACTTACGGCTTCAATTGTTTATGAGTTCGGATAGCCCAATGTCAGTTTACATAAAATTTCTAATATTAGACAAACCACTTAATTCTAACATAGGTTTAAAGTACATTCATCTGGCAAATCGTTACCAGGGTGAAAAATTTGAATAAATGAGTCCAACCCTGAAACTCACATTATCCAAACACATTTCACAAGGTTTAGACCGCAAAAGTGTGATGGTAACGATGGTAACGATTTGTCAGACGAACACATTGATAAAATAGTTTGAAAACTAAAACTTCATGCTCTGCTCGATGTCTCTTTCACAGACTTTTTTGTTTGTTTTGATGTCTTGATCATTCTCAAACTGAAACCCTTGAGAAGAAAATTTACAAATATACCGGCATTCTTTCGTTGGGTTTAACTATTTCAGACAGACGATCGAAGTTTTTACATCTATGTCCTGCTAAGTTCAATGTGGATCAATAATGGGAAAAGCTAGTTTCTAGTACGTATAAGACTTAGTACTGATTAGCATTATAAACATTTAGCACATGATAAATTGAGAACTCCAATTTCATTTACGTTGGAAATGAAATCTCTTTCTTAAAGGAACGTTTTCTGTACAATCTCGGTTATCTTTAACTGCATCAAAGTATAAAAAAGTAATGTCATAAAAATGGAGAGCCGGAAAACCGGAGCTACAAAATGGAGTTATAAAGTCGAGTTATCGAATATGACGCCATAATTCAATTTATTAACTCGAAATTTTTAACAAGTTACTAACTCGAAAATATATTTTCTCGCCTCTATTTCTTGAGTTACTACGTCAGCAAGCCTTTCAAGGACCACTTGAAAGATAAATGAACCAACCGGATGCATTGTGGGGACGTAAAGATTACAAGAACGACAAAGAGGAAAAGAGCCTCGAGATATGATGGAAAAATGAACTTAAGAGGCGTGGCAGATGGTTCCGAATGATATGATTGCCAGTTGATTTCAAGCAGTGTGGTTATGTTAAACGGGATAGTCATTTAGATGCTTTACATTCTGAATTAAGAGGAACGATAAAAACCCGTGGTGTCCGAATCATTGGTTCCCTGACTTCACTCACTCTACCGTCTTCCCTTTGTGATGAATATCTTTCAAATTTGATATGTCTGAACAAAACCTGTAGCTACCCCTTACTGTTATTCATGAAGATGTTTTCTTCAGATTATATATTCATACTACAGTTGACTCTCGATATTTCGAACTCTCAGGGGACCGGGAGAAAAGTTCGAGATATCGAGAAAGGGGTAGGGAGTTTCTTTCGCTTACATATTTGCCATTTTTTTTCAGCGAGGTCAATAATTTGTTTTTATTCTTAACCCAGGTTGATAAGTTCGAGATATCGAGTTTCGAGATATCGAGAGGATTTTGGTCCATACAAGTGCATATATCGAAAAGTTCGAGATATCGAGTAATCGAGATATCGAGAGTCGACTAGTCTTTATTAAGGGGGGTTTACACGTAAAGATTCTTGAAAATATTTATTTTAAGCAGGTCTTTCAATGCTTTAAATTCAAATTGTACACCAAGAGAGGGTCTTCATGTTTTCGAAGGCTACTTGCACTCCATGATCACGATGGGTAGTCATTCCTATCAGCAATTTCTTTAAGAATAATGATCTCATTGTGAAGTTTTGCCGTAATTAGAACAAATGTGAGAACAACGAAATAATAATGAACAAATAAGTCCGTGCTTGAAAGTTGTACCCACCGGGCAAATTTGTTGAAAAATATCTGCGGAGGAGTACATTTCTATAGAAATACACACGCAATTTCAATGAAAACGCACTTCGTCGCAATGGTTTTTTGACGATTTTGCCCACTGGGTAGGTATGAACCTATTGAAATTCGTAAAAACACCACTAAATGTAGATTTATGATAAATGCTAGTTTCTAGGCTGTTGGAATTTCTAGACACAAGAACACCAAGGAAGGAAAGGATGTGATATTTTGTTATTTTTGTGATATTTTGATATTTTGCTTCGAATTCATATAATCAAAGAACTTATATAAGTGTTCAGGATGAGAAAACATGACAAAAACATCATCAACGTATCTCCTATAACTAGCATGTAGCTTTAGCTAAAAATGCCTCCGCCCTCAAGCATTCCAATTTGTACACACAGCAAGCTATACATTGTAAGCTATACAACGGAAACAAAAACAAAGAAAACTTTGTTACTGTTTGTTATCTCTTGGTCCTATGTCACACTTGTACTGCCAGTAAATGTCGCAATCGCCAGTAAATGTCGCAAACGCCAGTAAATGTCGCACAATTGCCAGTAAGTGTCGCAATTCAACAGTAAGTGTCGCAAAATCGCCAGTAAGTGTCACAACTAGAATTTTCATTTGTTTTAATTTTTTTAACAATATGGTAATGTTTTTCAAAATCAACAGCAAATGTCGCAAACTTACACAATGTGATTTTGATCATATAATGTGGAGGGTATGAAAAGGAAAGACCTGTTGCTTAAATCAATCGGTCAGGACTCACTTTGGGAAGTATTAGCGAAAAAAGTAAAAGTAACTTGCTAAGTGACACATAATGTTGAAAATTATAGGTGTCTTATTTTTATATTTTGCAATCTCTGTGACATGTCGTGTAGGTACATCAGCGTACTCTGCGATGAGTAGTACGATATCTTGATCAGAATAATCAGTGTCGAGTTCAAAACAAGGATGGAGAAGATATTGGTTAGAAATTTGAAATTATAAAGTTGCGACATTTACTGTTGATTTTTAATTTTTTTGCGACATTTACTGTTGCGACACTTACTGGCGATTTTGCGACACTTACTGTTGAATTGCGACACTTACTGGCAATTTTGCGACATTTACTGGCGTTTGCGACATTTACTGGCGATTGCGACATTTACTGGCAGTACAATACTGATGCTAATTTATACCTTTCAAAAAGTGTAATTAAGGCTTAACAAGTAACATCAGAAAGTATTTGCTACAAACAAAAGAAACGTGTGAACTGAAACCATGGTTACGTATTTTATAATCAAAATAAGATAAACATTTGTTAAAGAAATTTTGTAAGAGCCAAAAGAAAGAAAAAAAACGTTTTCAAAAAAAAAATTAAAGCGAAAAATCCATTAGAAATCTGCGTTTCATACTTTGATTCGAAACAAGAAATAGCCAAAGTTTACATAAAAATCAAGAAAAAAATAAAAGAAGGTTTTATTGATCATGATCACACCAGGTTTGGGGAAGGACAGAAAGAAGGAAAACACGAAGAACGACAATTCGTAGGCTTTCTTGCACACACAAAAATCCAATTAAAATCTTTTTAAGGCAAGATGTGCCAAAAATCAGTGCATTGAATAAAATTTATCGAACGAAAGATTATTTAGAGCTAAAACATATACAAAGTAAAATGTTGTTGGCAAAATTTCAGATTTCAAGCTGTGCTTCAAAATCCTAGTCGTTCACTTCACTAAAACAACACAAAAGTAATATGAAAAATGTCTAAGCAATTTTAGCATACGAACTTCCTAAATAACATAGTATAATATAATAGTAAATTAGGAAAGAGATACGAAAAAACATCCCACTTACAGTACCATGCTTTGAAACGGGAAAAAAAGCAAAGTCAGCTAATTAATTATATTCCACCGTGTAACGTCAACACGAAAGTTGGAAGATGATGATGAAGAACAAAATCGGAACTGACATTCGCCTATCCCGTGAAACTACTATGCCTCCTCGCTCGCTTACGCTCGCTGCGGGGGCAATAAGTGGGCTTAAACTCAGAAGGGAATTCATCCAACCAAATTTGTTGGCCAAAGTAGGACCTAATGGCGAACATATAGCTACTCCATCCACCTGCTTGTAGTAAGAACCATTAAAGATAAAATATCATGAAATATCAAAAATTACTGATTGATTAATAATTACTATTGAAATACTTGAGAGCGTTTGCACCTGGCGATAGGCGATTGTAATCGCCATGTCTGAACCAGCCTTTAACAGCATGGCGATGATGAAATAGACGTAGTCAGGGCGCTACCGTCAAAAATAGGTGGCGGGATGCGGATTAATCATAAATGGTTTAGCAAGCTCAAATGTCATCCTCTTGTTACGAAAATGTTTACTGGTTAGCTTCTAAGCACCAAAATAGGCTTGCCAGGACCAAAATATCTTTTTTTTGACGTCACAGATCAAGTGGTAAAGAAAAGATTTTTTTCGAATTTTTCAAATATTATTGATATCAACTGAAAGAGCTTGAAATTCTAAGTAAAAAACATATATCAACGTTGACGCAATTTTGTCTACATCAAAAAGTGACAGTCTCTTAAAAGCATGACGTATGACGTCATCGGTGTCTTCGCAAAGCAGTGTAAAAATTAGCGATAGAAGAATTATGACATCACGTGACATTTCACTGGACACGAATGGAAAAAGTAAAACATTTGAAGCTGCTTGTAATTTCAAGAGACAGCAACAACAAAAAACAAACATCATCTTATCCTAAGAAAATACACACATACACACGTTCAGTTTAACCGTAATATATTTTCCTATTCTCCAGATTCACCACTTCTTCTGTCTCACTCTACCAGTGTCAGGGGATTTTTTGTTGGCGCATTCGTGACATCCACATAAATCTGTACACGGGAGACCGTGGGATAAACAAACACAGTTTCCTTTTAAGCAAGCTGATTTCTTGCAGTTGCATGAGATCAGTTGTAGTACATCATCTGGATAATTGCCTCTAGTAAATTGCCCCCACGGAGCATTGCCCGGATAATTACCTCCTGGAAAATTGCCCCCATCCAATTTAAGGATAAGGTTAGGGACAGGGTTAGGTTTAGGTGAGGGACTTGTGAAGACTTATGCAAGTTCCAGCCATACATTGTGGGGTCAAGGGTCATGGATGACACAAGTGTTTGGAACACAGTATGAATATGTTCAAACTCAAAATTGAATAAATAAACTATCTGAAAAATTGGATATATTTAACAAAACTTAAACTAGAATAAGTATTATAAATATAGAATATATGTCTGAACAAAGCAAAGTGAAGGGATGAGAAAGGAGAAGAAAACCTACCAGCTTGCCTGAGTTAGAAACTGATGTTGATGAAAATGCCTTTACACTCCCCCAAGAGATATGAAAAATTTTGAGTCCAATTCACATTTCAATTTCGTCAGCACCAAGAATTAATATCAGAATGGCAATGAACAGGTGAAACGTGAGACCACACAGAGAGAGGCGCTTGTTGAATATTATCTTATGCTGGTGTGATCACATCATATCGTTTAAGGAAGTTGTCTTCCGGTCAATTGAATTCATCGTCTTCACAAAACGACAATGGACAACTTATAGGCTTTCATCAAACCTGAATTTCGATCTTCCAACTGGAATAACGACCATACCATCAAACTTATCAGTGAATATTAAAAAACTGAGCCATAATCCATACCTAGCTTCACTCATCAATGATCTTGAATAGTCAGGTAAACTGTATGTCAACGCATGTTTGAATTTTTGGACAAACAAGAACATAAATAATGAAATATAAGATATACTGATGAGATTTTCCAAATCGGTAGCTATTATGTTAGACTTAAGAGATTGGTGACTTTAAGAGCAACATACTTGACAAGACCAAATCGTGTAACTCTAGAGAAGTAAAAATGTACAAAAATCAAATTCGGCTGAAAGGAAGTGGTGTCATATTGAGTTGAGACCAAGTTTATTGCTAAAAATTTACATCCCAGTGTGAAAATATTTTGAAAATCACTGCGGAGGTGTACATTTCTATTGAAGTGTACACATTAAAACTCTTCGACGCAGTGGCTTTTTGAAGATTTTGCCTACTGGAATTGTAACATAGACGAGTAATAACATTACAATATTTCTTTTCTGTTTAACGAATCAATAAAATTGCAAAAGTGAACCAGCCTTTACTCGCACTTTTTTTTTATTTTTCTAAATTTTTTCTATGTTTTTGTTCTACTTAAAATGATCAAACTCTTCTCCACAAATTTCAACTAACTGCACCTTAATCCTGAAAAGTTTCTTTTTTTACTACAATTTCTTTTTCTTTCAAAATGCGAGACGATGAATGTAAGCTTTAACAATATAATCTTTAATATATATAGTGTAAAACAAGCTTTAGCTACTTTTCGAATCTCTTTGAAATTGATTACTATTACTGTACATTGAATACTAGCACGGTTTTTCTTTCAAATGATTATATTTTTCAATGAAGTTATATTTATTACTGTACGTATTTTGAATAAAGAAGAATTACTTCATATTGTTTAAAACTACCTATAAACATAACCCAGAGATTTTACATACCTCTGCATAACCAGAATCCAATTTTTTGAAAGTTTTTAAAAGAGCTTCAATGTGCAGTGGGTATTAAGTTTGACCGATGTTTCATTGTTTTCCTTGACAAAACATAAAGAGTACAAGGGATATTTGAAAACCGTGCAGATGATGTTTGAAGGTCTCTGGTGTATGAAATGTCCTTTATTCTTCTAGTGATCATAATCATTCATGTGTTACAGATTGATCAATTAATGTAAGAACGTGGAAAACGTTAAAATCGCAAAGAAATGACTCGAGTGTGGCAAGTATATTTTTTTGTTATTTTTTGAGGTTAGTTACATTATTATGTTTCTATTATTATTTTCCAATATTGTTATGATCTATAGTTGTTTCATGTTACTTTTTGAACTAGTTTATCAGAGTTTCGTCAGTGTTTGTGAATCGTATTTTCGTTGAACTGGAGATTTGTGATGGACTTGGTAGTTTGTAATGAGCGGGGATGATGGCAGTCCAAGAGTTTTTTCATCTTTCTGATTATTTAATGTATGTTCTACTGAAAATCACCATTCACCATTCTTATTTCAATAAGCAAGTTCTCTTTTTTCTTGTTGTTGTTCTTACTTACTTACTTACTTTCTTACCAGGAATAGGCTCACAAAAGGATGTAAAAGGATGACACTATTTCATCAAAGGATCTAAGCTGCTATTATGCGGAGAAATAATGTTTATTCTGCAACAGTGAGTTTGAATCAGGCATTTCCAACAATAGGCAGTTGTTGGATATCTCATTCCTCCTCCCAAAAGTGTAGCATTTGTATGACTCGGTCATGGCCGTGTTAGCTGATTGTATCAGTACTGCGTCTACTGGCACTTCTCTCCTGGGTGCAAAGAGGTGTCTTCGGAACGACTCTGCACGGCGAAGAAAGGGATAGCTTTGTGGAGAACGGCGTGTATCCAGGGCCCACAAGAGTGTTTCGGTGCGCAGACCTAAATATCAATTATTATGCTGCATCAATTCATATGTCTTCGTTGGCTGGATTTTTGATTGCTCTTGACCTACGATTTGCTTTCTTGAAGTAGCGAGGACGGAATAGCCCCTATCGGGATGTCTTATAACCTGCTGCTCTTCAGATATGGTACCGCTATACACTGCCCGAAGTCAAGTCTGTGAGTTAGGGGACCCAAGGCTTTCGGGATCTTTGTTCAACAAGACGCTCTAAACATGAGGAGTTAAATATTATTTCCGTCAAAAACACATTAACGTAGAAAGCATGAGGTGTGTTGTGTAACAGAAAGATCGTTTTACATCCTGCTGTTAGTCTTCCTTTCTCTACTTTCTGTTTTGTTTCTTTTGCGATTTACAACTCTTCCTTTTTTAATAAATTTTGCTGCCTTTTCTGAACAATGAATGACATGGGCGTTCCTATCAACCAATGAATCTGACCAGCAACAACGCTTTGAATGTTTTTTGATGGATCGGGTTGCTTACACGGATTTCCGTTTTAGTTTAGACGGTTAGGTGTTAGTGGATTTAATCTTATTTTATGAACACATAGTCAATACAAATACAAATTATTGTTTTCCATGGCATTTCTTATTGTATGGTTTTTTTTTATTAAGTTATTATATATTATTATATATTAACTTTATTACCTTAGCTACATACTTTTACTCAATTGCTTTGGAATTTATTTTGGATCTAGGTTTTTTTTTAATATTCTTGCTACGATTGAATATTGTTATAGGAGCTGCATTCTATTTTAAATTAGGTGTTCATTATTTTAAACTTCCAGCATGTTATATCTAATAACATAGTTTTTTCTGATTTTGAACTAGTGGTGCAGCTGCAACACTATCATGCTTTTCATTTAGGTCAATTTTGTTTTTTGGCTTTTAGGCTTCAATACAGTTGAAGTGACTCATAACGACTAGTTGTGACAAATTTCGTACAGGGATGTGATGCATCCTGTCAATGCATTTGTTTCTTTGCAGGGACAACTTGTGTAACAACAAAATTCATTTTTATGAATTAATACTTTATAAAGTATTAATACTTTAATACTTTATGTTTTCATTTCTGGAGTGGACACTAATGGAATGCTCCTGTGTTGTAGGGAATTAATTTTAAATTAATGTTCACTTCATCTGCTTTTCTTTTCAGGATAGCATAATCTAACTTGCTCTTCTTTTCAGAGATTTAACGCTTTCACTTTCAGATTGATTTCAGGGCTAATGACATGTTTATGTGAATGATCATGTTTATTTCCAATTTTTCAGAATAATTAATTTTCAATTTTTACAGAATAAACTGCTGAACTTCATTTTTAGGAATTAATGTTTTCTGATTTAGATAATTTCAGATAGCAGCTTCTTATTACCATTGTAATAAGCATTTAAGCATTGAAGTTCCTGTGACTAATTACTTTTCTTTTTCATAACCTTGATGCGAGTTCTTAAAATGATATTAGCTAGGTGGTTGATTGGAGATGGAGAAGGAAATGGGTTTGCCATTTGGTCTAACAATTGTTTATGCAGCATGTTTGGTCAAAACAGATCTTGGACTCCGTCACTCAACTTGAGGTAAATATGCATCACCATTTGGACGTGCTTGTTTGTTACGTCTGTTTTTTTTTTCATTTCCGAATGTTTGTCGTGTTTCATTATAGAAAACGTGCGAATAGTGGGCAGTTTCTTAAAGCTTTGACATCGACATTGAAATTAAGGTATGGTTGATTACATGTGTTATTAATCGAAATGCCGACATTAATTCTTAATTTGTGCTTAAATCTTTACTTTATAGATGTGAACGAAACATGGATACACATTGCGGCCTTTCCCTCACGGTTTTCTCGACAGTAAAAAATGCCAGATAAAAGTGGCGCTGCTGTTTTGGCTCTTATGCAGTAACTGCGAGTTTTTCATCCAGAGGGTGCTTAGTTTAAAGCATAGTCACAACAAATATAAAACAGAATAATAGATCGTCTCAGTTTTTTAACCCATCTTAAGTCCTCCATCCATGTTGGTTCATTTACCGATTTGTTTATCAGTTTTCCTTTTGAAAAATTACACTCGAGCCCACGGCTTCGTGGCTCATCCTCTTCATGTCGCCCCTACATCAACTGCATTGACTACTGACTAAAGGTTAGGTATCGAGTTTATCACATGTATTTTTATAAGTAACTCGTCTTCTTTCTTTCTTAAGTGTCTTCACCCTATGTTGTGCCTGAGGTATATTAACTTCGACGAGATATAGTAAGTTGATGGAAACTAGGACTAGGACTCTAACGAAGATGACGTTGCTGAAGATATTCATAACAATTAATCACAAAACAATGAGACTTGAATACTTAGATTAAGCAGTTTTTCTATGATGTTTACAAAACGATTTTAATGAACTTAAAGAGAGAGAATCATGAAGGAATCAAGGAGATATAAAACAAAGTGCTGATACTTTTCCCGTCTTCATTTTGAGCACACCTTCAAAATACTACTTTTCACGTGAGAATATGCGTAATTTCATAAGTTTCATAGTTTTCTAAGTTCTTCATTTTCCGAGTTACGAGCTCTGCAATTTTTGACTAGGATAACATCAATCTTTTGCACGTTTTCAATATTCAATGTAACTGTAATTTCAGTTTGGTCAAATTACCTCAAATGCTCATTGAAGTGTTTCAGTAATTAAGGGCATAAGATATAAACAGATGATGAACCAACAAAGGAAATTTTTTTCGGGATTTTGGATTAGCTGTTCGAGGAGGTCAACAACAAAGATGCAAGTTCCTAAAAAAACTCGAAAGAAGTTTCATGCTTTTAAAATATTATCAACAAAGGCCATAAATTATGACGAAAAATCTTCTGTATAAATCTTCGAATATTATTTCATAGTGAATTATAAAGAAACATATAACCAATGGGGTTCATATCATGTCAATTTAGTTGAGCTATTCCTTTCTCTGACCGAGAAGGACAAATGCAACTTAAACAATGTAACAAAAAGAAGTGGGGTATACATAACAGGTTTACGCAAATTCTACACTACAATGTTTATTGTACGCAGTAATGCATTATCTGAATCTGACAGGAATCAAAGAGAGAAATAAGAATGGTTAGCTCGAGTGCATATATGCGTTTACAATACATAGTGTTATTGCAGAAGCTCTGATGTCATTGAACTATGAGGATGTGATATAAGTTACACAATATAAAACGCAGTAGTCATAATACAAATAATGTAAATATAAAGTGGCGTCAATAAAAGAAATTACAATACTAATATGACATAAAATCGAGAGATATCATAAAGTCATACAAAACATCTCACCAATCTCATTTACTTACAGAAACTTTAGAGATGACGACTTTTTGAAGAGATTTTGTTCACCAATTTTCATTTTTGAGTCCATTCACCGTTCCTACAGTTCATCTCTGGAATACATTCCTGCAATTTCCATAATCCAATGCGACAAAGTCAATTTTTAAGTCGTCAAAACAGAAACCCTTTCAGTTATTTCGAATATTGCTTAAAACTATCCCAAAACAATTAATTTTAACATTGTGGTTGTTCTAGGATAGATTTGGAATATAATTGAATTATGGCAACGAACAATTATGTAAAATTCTAACAAAGAGAAATATACAATATACCTTCTATCATTGACAGTTTCGCATATCAAAAGTTATCCATATTTTTGCGTGAGAAAATGGTCCAAAAAACCTTAACGTTTATTCTGTGAAAATATTTTTAATATATATCTTTCATTGTTTTGTCTGCTTTGTTGTGACTTCTTGCAAGGAGTACGAGACAGAAGTTAGCAATACAGGAGTAGGAGCAGTTGATCCATGGATGAATATATACAGATATGGTGGAAATTGAAAATTAATAGACACCAGTGGACAAATATGTTGAAAAACCACTGCCAAAGGAGCATATTTCTTTAGGAATATCACACTTTTTCATAGAAAATTCTCTATTTCGTATTGGGTTTTCACAATAACCCAGTAGACCTTTCTCAATTTTTTTTCAAACATCGATATTTCGCCAAACTCTACTATACTACTCTACTATAGAGTATTTATTTTCAATGTTTTTTGCAACTTAAATACTCCTATTTGCGCCGACATTTAATGACGTAATCGTTTGTGGCGCCTTCTTGGACTGGTGTCTTCACAGTTTTGCCGTTGATTCTTTAAATGAGATTCAATAAAAATACTGAAGTAAAATACCGAACAACATGAAGAGATCCTCTGGGTTACTACAAAGAAAACCCGGTCAATTCGGTGTCTTTCTACTGATCTGGGATATGCCGATTTGTTTGATTGATCACAATACGCATCGTGCGTATCCGTCAGTGTGTGAGTGTTGTTGTATGTAAGATAGATGAAGTTAGTTCAAAAAATCATGCTCAGTTTTTTTTGTTTTACTACGCGTCAAAGACATTGTTAATAAACTCTTTTTCAGAGTCATATTTAAAAGAAAAAGGCTTAAACAGCGAACACTTGGATCAATATATATCATGTAACGAATTCCAAACCTACTAAAATGTCTTTGTATGTATCATAAGATGTTTTCAACATATCGCTTGATGACAATATTCAATTATTTGAACTGTTGGAAACTAAAATGCAAGTCATGAAGATCAGAAAATTAGCGTTCATTATCATTATCATTCAAGTAATATGCTGATGTTCAATTACGACAATGGCAAAGAAAATTGTTTTTCTCATGCTACCTAGATTAACAATTATTACTCATCTTTTACAGCTGACATTGCTTCTGTGGGAAAGATGGTGGTAGTAATTACCATGAGGGACAAGTCATAGTCGATTCCATATGAACAGTATAAGAGGAACACAAATTCTGTTCAAAAAAATCACTTTTCTTCAGTCTAACTTATTGACGATTTCACAAAAAGATTAAAGACATATATATGGTAAGAATGAAACAAAGTTCAATATTCAAAATATGAGATGAATACTAACATCATTTTATTTTCGTATTTAGATGAAGGTTATTGCTTTGGTAGTTGTATTGGCTTTATGCCTGGTTGCATATGCTGATGAAAATGAAATGAAAAACGAAATGGAAGACAACTACAATGTAAATAAACCATCTACCACAGCAAAACCTTACAAGCATCATAGGAAATGTAAGGCATTATTCTAACCATACTAAGCGATCCATGGGACAATTAGGTTTTGTTTGAGTTAGTTCTGCTTTTTATTGTAGTTACAGTACATATCAGACCTTCTTCAATAAACTGTCTTTTTATCTGTTATCAAATGAATGTACAGTACAATCCGGTTAAGTCGGACACCGTTTAAGTCGGATTTTTCGTTAATTCGGACTTTTTTATCGGTCCCTTCAGCTGCAAAACACCGCTTAAGTCGGACATTTTTGAGTTTCGAACGCCAGAAGTTTGAAAATTCGAAAGTTCGAAAGGAATATTTTGAAATCAAAACAATGTATTTGTGTTCAGGTTGAAACTTTAATTTTTTAAAAGAAATGGCGTCGGAAGCTGCAAACTGGAACCATAACATAAAATATCAAATATTGAAGGAATTGATAATGGAAAGAAACGTGCCGCAACTATTACTTATTGTTTTTTTTTTCCTTTGTCACTTTTTTGAATATTCCCGATAAGTTAGACTAAATAAGCAGAGTTTGACTTAAGATGAAGTTCCGGTAAGTCAAATTCTCGATTTTTTGAGAACCTAGAGTCCGCCTTAACGGGGTTAGACTGTATTCAGTAACGATAAAACAGCCTTTTTAAATTAAAGACATGAAAACGTAGGATCAGAGAGTAGATATCATAACAGTTAACAAATTTTCAACACATTTTGATTCAATCTTAATTTTCCAGAATCAATGTAACAGTTTATTTCTTCTTTACAGGTGGTTATCATAATTATTACAATCCTTATACACATCTCTGTTGTAATGGCGTAGTCAAACCCAAAAGCAAATACAGTCTATGCTGGAAAGTATGTTACAACAGATGGACACATGTCTGCTGTGGTGGAAAGATTGCGCCAAAACAAAAATATGGTTGCTGCAATGGAAAACCATACAATTTGTGGAACGAAAAATGCTGCGGGGGACAAGTTATCAAAAAGGCCAATCAAGGTTGCTGCCGTGGGAAACTGTACCACAAAAGTAGTCAGATATGTTGTGGCGGTCAAATTGTGCACAACTCGAAGTACGGCTGCTGCAAATGGAAGACATACAACTTGTGGAATGAAATCTGTTGTAAGGGACGGGTTCTGGACAAATGGAGCTACGGATGCTGTGCTGGAAAGAAATATTGGCTTAAACAGTACAAATGTAAATGGGGACGTATTGTAAAACGACAAAACAATAAAGGTTATTAAGTAAAAATGTTTAAACAAAGTAAATATTGATAAATTGTGGTGATGGAAATATATATTGTTAAAATGGTAGCATTACATTTCATATGTTATTTTTTCAACATATTTATTATACCTGTTGATAAATCCCACCAATATTTCAGTGAAATAGGTCAACAACATAAAATCGGCAAAAAGGTTTAATCGGTAAAAAAAAGTCGGCAAAAAAGTTTGGTCGGTAAAAAAAAAGTCGGTAAATATTTTAGTCGGAAAAAAATATCAGTCACCTACCTAAAATTTAGTCTTTTTTTGCCGACTTTTTTTTGCCGATAAGGTAGCCCATCATGGCAGTGAAACGCTCGCAAAACTGTATGTCAAAGTCACATTAATCAAATTAGTTTTGGAGATATGATATGACGACAATATAACTTAAGAGATAATAAAAGGAGAGTTCTAGCGCAAAAACGCGCACGCGCACACGCACACACACGCGCACACACGTTGCGCTACAATCCGCCTATATCTATCAGTCAGCACCACCTATATCTATCAGTCAGCAGCAGTCACACACACGAAACGACGTCATCAGATTTTGGCGCAACCGATGACCCCATCAATCAAACCCCTTCTGCGCATGCGTCGAAAACTGTTGACATCAGCACTATCGTCGAAAACCGTCGAAAAGTGTTGACGTCAGCACTTTCGTCGAAAACCAACGAAAACATCAGCACTATCGTCGAAAACCGTCGAAAACTGCTGACATCAGCACTATTGTTGAATACTGCTAACATACATATTGAATGAGTCAGGGAAATCCCCTGACTCATGCGTCAGTTCTGTCCACTCGTAAAAAATTTCCAAGTTGAAAAAGTGTATATAATAAAGGATGTTGAATAACAAAACAGTTCGAGAATTGAGAACCCAAGCAAAAGAGCGTGGCTTTAAAGGGTACTATAAGCTTAAGAAGGCTGACCTCATCAAATTATTAGATGCTCCAGTAAGACCACCTAGGAGAGCTGGAGTAAGGAAACCTCTTAGACAAGTCACTATACATAGATACATGAAGCCTGAATACATGGACATTTTTGGGGTTGAAGAGATGATGAAGAACCGGTCAGTTGTAAAATCTAAACTCAACGAATGGTATGACTGGCTTGTGAGTTATGTACCAAAGTCAATTAAAGAACCTATACAGAACGCTTTCTCTAAAGCAAAAAGTGATATTTTAAAGTTGTACAACAATACAAAGGAAAAGCTTGGGCTAAAAAGTATGGTTGAAGAACAGGCGATGGAAGACACCAACAACACAAGTATGAGTGATGATTTTATACCTATGAAGCATAAGCATGCACTACATAAAACTTTCCGAAGCTTTCGTATAGCTGGTATAGCAAAAGCTGATGTTGATGGATACTTCACACAAGTGAGAGCAAATGTGGAGAAGTTAATGGAAGAGCAGGTTGAGGACATGGGGTCTGCTAAAGTACAACTCTCTCTATGGATCATGTGGAAGAAGCGAGTGAAGCTTTTAATTCAACTTGAAGATGATGATCTAGAAGGAGAAGATGTTACAAAAGGAGATAAATATGGATATATAAGGATAGACAAAGTCTTTAACAGCTTGATGATGAGAGTGTTCCAAGGTAGTGACATGAAAGAGATATTGGATGAGATGTTTGCATATATCAAAACCCAAGTAGAGCATCCTGCATTACCAGAAAGCGGCTTCACCATCGATCACATCATGCACCTGGACGTAGACTTTCACAAGCTGCAGCTGATGAGAGGATCTTCATACATCGAACTACCATCCTGGATAGCGTCGAAAAAGGCAATCATCAACCCTAAAAACGATGATGAAGAATGCTTCAAGTGGGCTGTAATAGCAGCACTACATCATAAAGAGATTGGTAAAGATCCACAACGCATTTCAAAACTACAGAAGTATGAGAATGAGTACAACTGGGATGGTTTGGAATTTCCTGTAGCAATAGACAAGATAGGAAAGTTCGAGAAGAATAATCCTAACATTGGGGTGAACGTACTATATATCGAAGAAAAGTCTACAAAGAGGAGGATCAACACCACACGAGAATCTAATCGTTACATAAGCGCAAAGAAGCAAGTCAATCTGTTGATGGTTTGTGATGGAGAGAAGAAGCACTATACAGCCATCAAGAATCTATCAAGGTTGTTGGGTCAAGAAAACACAAATCATAATGGTGCACAACACTTTTGCATCAACTGTCTAAATGGTTTTCAGAATGTAGAGTCACGAGACAAGCACTATATCTACTGCTCTGGCAATGAACAAGTTAGAGTGGAGATGCCTGGAGAGAAGGAAAAATGGTTGTATTATAACAATGGAGAGATGCAGTTCAGAGTACCTTTTGCTATCTATGCAGATTTCGAGAGTCTTTTAGTACCTATGAAGGAAGATGGGAGAGAGAAGAACACAAAAACACTATCGAAGCATATACCTTCAGGATGGTGTACGTACAGCAAGTTTGCGTATGGAGATGTGCAAGATCCTCTAAAAGTATACAGAGGTGAAGATTGTGTAAAGAAGTTTGTGGATCATCTGGAAGATGAAGTTAAGCGGTTGTATGCGACATTTCCAGAGCAGTCGATGATAGAACTGACGGATGTTCAGAAGCGTGATCATTGGGATGCAGAAACTTGTCACATATGTATGCAGCCATTTTCCGATCCTCAAAATTGCAAAGTCAGAGATCACTGTCACTATACAGGTTTATATCGAGGTGCTGCACATAACAATTGCAACCTAAGATACAAGATCCCACATCATATCCCTATCATCTTTCACAACTTAAGTGGCTATGATGCACACCTCTTCATTAGAGAACTTGGGGAAAAGTACAACATGGAAGATATAGGATGCATCGCGGAAAATAGGGAAAAGTATATATCCTTCCATGTCAAAATAGCAATACCACTTGCTGGTGTTTTCAACTCTGACGGTGCACAAGTGTACAAGAAGATCGAGCTGAGATTCATTGATAGCTGTAGATTCATGGCATCAAGTTTGGATAAATTGTCCTCTAATCTTAGCGATGAGCAGTGCAGAAATCTTCGATGGTTTTACAAGGAAGATACCATCTTTCAGTTGATGCGCCGCAAAGGTGTATATCCATATGAGTATATGGATAGTTGGGAAAAGTTTGCTGAGAGAGAGCTACCTCCAAAAGAAGCCTTTTACAGCAAGCTGAACATGTGTGGTATAAGTGACACAGACTACGAACATGCACAACAGGTGTGGAGAAGAGTGTCTCCAGAAGGAGACGTGACAACACTTGGAGATTACCACGATGTGTACTTAGCAACGGACGTTCTACTGCTAGCAGATGTGTTTGAAACGTTTCGGGATACATGCTTGCATCACTACCAATTGGATCCACTCCATTTCTACACAGCACCCGGTTTGGCGTGGAAAGCAGCCTTGAAGTATACCCGAATAGAGTTAGAACTGCTCACAGACATAGACATGCTGTTAATGTTCGAGAGAGGTATACGAGGAGGTATAACACAAGCTGTACATCGCTATGTAAAAGCAAACAACAAGTATATGGATGATCAATATGATCCGAAGGAGGAATCCTCATATGCAATGTACCTTGACGCAAACAACCTTTACGGTTGGGCTATGGCATCAGACTTGCCAACACATGGATTTAGATGGGTAAAAAATGTTGAGAAGTTCACACCTGAAGGTATTGCAAAGTTAGTTAAGAAGAATGAGTATGGCTATCTGCTGGAGGTGGATGTCGAGTATCCAAAGAGGCTACATGATGCTCATAATAGTTTACCATTTCTACCTGAGAGAATGACACTTGCAAAGGTGGAAAAACTCGTACCAAATCTCCACAACAAGCGTGAGTATGTCATAGATATAAGAGCGCTACATCAAGCGTTGACTCATGGCTTAGTTCTGAAGAAAGTCCACCGAGTCATCAGGTATCATCAGGTTGCCTGGCTCAAGCCTTACATAAACTTAAACACAAGACTGAGAAAAGAATCAAAGAACGACTTCGAAAAAGACTTTTTCAAGCTTATGAACAATAGCGTGTTTGGTAAGACGATGGAGAATATACGGAACCATCGCAATATGAAGTTAGTTACGAACGAAAAGAAGTATAAGGGGTACGTCATGAAACCTAACTTTAAAAGTGGAGTTCGCTTTAGCGCAAACTTGATGGGTGTGGAGATGGGTAAGACAAGTATCAAGATGATGAAGCCTGTATACATAGGTCAGGCTATACTTGATATGAGTAAGATGTTAATGTATGAATTCCACTATGACTACATGCAGCCGAAATATGGCAGTAAGCTGCAACTCTGCTATATGGACACTGACAGCTTCGTGTACCACATCAAGACGGAAGATTTCTATCGAGATATAGCTGAAGATGTAGAAAAGAGATTTGACACGAGTAATTATTCAGAGAAAGACAGATTATACACATTAAAGAATGAGAAGGTTATTGGTCTGATGAAGGACGAACTTGGTGGTAAGATCATGACGGAGTTTGTGGCTTTACGAGCTAAACTCTATGCATACAAGACGCTAGAAAAGGAAGACAAGCGATGCAAAGGCATGAAAAAGTGTGTGGTTAAAAAATCCATTACATTCGAAGATTATAAGAAGTGTCTAGAAGATGGAGGAAATCTATATAGAGAAATGGTAGTGCTTCAAAATAAGAAGCATCAAATGTATACACAAAAAGTGAACAAGATTGCTTTGAACAGAGACGATGATAAACGCATCATACAGACAGATTTGATCACAACGCGTGCTCGAGGATTCATAAATTCATAAGATTCATGCTGAATAGTGAGTAATTCATGAGAAGTTTTTTCTCATGATCTCATGACGCAAATGAGGTGAAATTGTACGCTTGAGTGATTTTAAGCTATCATAAATAAGCTGAAATCATGTTTTATTAATGTGATGTGTAGTGTGGTGGTTACAACGTAAAACTTGTAATCTTGAGATCGCTAGTTCGATCCCCACTCGGTCTCTCATGTCCTGGTTGAAAAACTTGCATGAGTGCGCACTTCCCCGCAGTTGCGTTGGATATATCGCGGTTTGGGTAGACTTCGGTCTGGGTGATTAATCACTGTCAGGTTTCACTGGTCCACAGAGACATTCAGGTTACCGTCAAATCGATCGAAATTCAACATAAACGTCAGGGCTTGAAGGTGTTAGCATGAACCTAAACTACTATCACATGTGGCTGTCGGTACAAAAACCTAAGGGTTCTCTAAAATAGAGTTTTCTAAAATTATCGAATTTTTCCGAGAGACACCACAAGCAGACATTGAAGTGTAAATGAATGGTATAAAACTTAAGAGCGGAATAATTTGAAATTGTGGTGAACAGGCGACAGAGTCTGCCGGAAAGGGAAGGTCTAGTGGAGCGGCTAGATTGGAACTGGATGGTGCCGTCCGCTCCCGGTATTCACCACAAAATGTGCCAAAAGTTGTCGGGAAAAACTGTGACTAAATGTAATACACTCGAGCAGAACATGAACGGCCATTACGTGCGTAGTAGTCGGAGCTCGTAAGTAGTCACACACAAATAGTCTAAGATCTAGGGGTAGAGCTCAGAGCTGGTGGATTTGAGAAGCCAGGGTGGAGTGCCGGTTAGATCGAAGACAATGAATTAAAAACCCTCTAGGGTATCGCAACAACAACATCATCATCAACAACAAAAACCCTAGGGGGTTCTCCTAAGGGAGTTTTGTTTTCGTTTCATGTAGCTCATCACCGCCACATGAAAGAAAATGTACGAAGGACTTTGGATGTTTGTTTTCTGGAAGTGTCGTCATATAATAAATCTAGTCATGAATATCGATGGATCTCTAGACGTAGTTGGTACTCCAGCAGAAGCGCAGAAAAGAGCAGAGCTTATACGTGCTGTACAAAGTGGTCAACATCTTGGCGGTAAAAAACCTTGGACAGTTGAAAGAGTGAATAAGTTGCAAGACAAGACCATCGAAAAGCTATACAAAACATACACGGAGGGGAACGAGTTCCAACAAGAAACGCCTGATTTCAACGCTCTGATATCTAATTTGGTAGGTGTGAGAGATGTTTCAAAGATGATGAAGGAGATCAACGGAAATCCACTCATCACTAATTCCATCACGAGTTATATGGCGGCATCTATACCTGGCGTTTCACCTATGGATGTGATAGGGTCTACTATCTACTCAAATTGTAAAACTTTTCTCGGTCCTTTGGCGCTGTTTGCGATCATTTTTAGCAATCTTGATTGGATTAAGTACGCAAAAATCGCTGAAGATCGTCAAATAAATGAGCGAAGACGAGAAGAAGATAGTAAAATCGAAGGACCCTGGGAGAGTCACGAGCGGGAAGAAGCTAGCAGAGTGGAACCGAAAGAATAGAGATAATAAAAAGAAAATGTTAGAAGTACCTACACAAGTACCTAGTCAAGTACCTACGCAAGTACCTACACAAGTACCTAGTCAAGTACCTAATCAAGTACCTACGCAAGTACCTACCCAAGTACCTACTAAGACGTATATGATTGGAGGAGCTGGTGGTGCCATAGCTGTTTTAGCTGTGGGGTTGTTAGTCTGCTACTTCTACACACGAGCAACGCGCAAAAGCTCTTCTACTAAGCCTTCCGCTGACACTGGCTCAAAGGTGCAAGCACAAAAACAAGATCATTTTTGCTTAATATAAATGGAGAAAGAATTCATGGATAGCATGTGGCAGGCGGCACGTTTACTAGGCTACACCAGCTTGTACGCGTACGCTGGAAAAAAATTCTTCAGTGTAGGAGCTCCATCCGCAAAGCTAGATTTAGCTGATGTGGGAAAGCTTGGACTATACCTTGAGATGGCAATTTTGTCAGATGATTACGCACTCAAGCAAGGGTGGTACAAGGATAAAATTTCGGTTTAGATAAATGGTTAGCATCTTAATAGGAGGGGTAGTAAGTGCAGCACTATTCACGTTTGGCAACTACGCAGAGAGGGCTCTCTCTGGTGATGAGGAAGCAGCAGCAGATCGAGAAGAACGTGCTATGGCAGCCGAAAAAACGAGACAAGCACAAATGGAATGGGATCGAGAGCGCGCGACACGCCTTGACTTTATCAACAACAGACTTCGACAAGAAAATAACGCCTCTGCGTACATCTCTGATCTTGATCGAGGTATGCACGAGTACTACGAGGCAACACAACAGCGTCTCCCACCTTTACCCCCTAGGCCTGAATTAACGGATTTTTATAACCCTTCTGAAGCTCAAAAGACTGGTGAATTGGTAGCGATCGCTGGAACTCTAGGTATTGTTGGATTTCTGCTCTACCGTATGTAATAAATGACTGAAACGTTGCGTGACATCTACTACAAACCAGAGAATCTGTGGAAAGGGAAGAAAGCCATTAAAGAGCTTCAGAAGGCTGCTGGAGTTACTAGGAAACAAGTGTTGAAGTGGCTAACTCATCAAGCTTTATATCAGATACATCTACCAAGGCCTAAGCACATCGACTATCCTCACTTTTACGTGACCAAGGTGAACAAGATCCACCAGGCCGATCTTTTGTATCTTCCTCATGACAAAGTCTATCAGAATACGTACAAGTACGCTTTGAATGTGATCGATATTGCTTCAGGGTATAAAGCGAGTAGACCTCTGAGAACGAAGAAGGCGAGCGACGTTGCAGAGATGTTTGCTGACATTTACAAAAAGGGTCCACTAAAGTGGCCTGAGAAGCTCTATGTAGATAACGGATCAGAGTTCAAGTCGGAAACAGCCAAGGTCTTCCAGAAGCACGATGTCGAGGTGGTGAGAACTACAACAAAGCATAACCACAGAAAGCAGGCCTTTGTGGAAAACTTCAACAAACTCCTCGCGGAGAAACTTTTCCCTATACAAGATACGCAGGAGTTGGAAGATCCACAGAAAAACAGTACCACTTGGGTAAAACACTACCAGAAAAGTGTGAGTCAACTGAACAACAATGTTCTTGCCAGAACCGGGATGAAACCCTCAAAGGCGATTAAACTGGAGGAAGTTCCGTTAAAAGTTGGGTTTTACCCGAAGGAAGAAACTTTACCTGAAGCGGGATTATACCGCTATTTGCTAGCGCCGGGTGAGGAACATGACGGCATAAAACGACGCGCAACAGACAACAACTGGAGTCAGGAAACGTATCGGGTCGATAAGATATTGCAATACCAAGGTCAGCGTGTTTTGTACTACCTAGAAGATGGGCCGGAGAGATCTTTTGTACGTGAAGAACTTATGCTTATTCCTGAAGATACGGAAGTACCTCCAGAATACGTCAAAAAGTGGTAGTCTCATAAATATTTCAAAGTTGGAGTTTTTGTTGCATATAATAAAGATGTTGCGTTTTGGACAAATCGAAGTTTCACGGAATGACTTTAACTCTAGTGCAGAACTTACCGACATTTACACTATCGACATGTCAAAGATCACTATAGCAGAACCTATCGTAGCAAACAAGAACGACCTGAGGTACTACATCGGGTATGAGAAGGAACCGACTAAAATCGTTCCTCTCTTAATCAAGACCCCACGGAAGTGTCACTCTTCAGGTGTATCGAGGTATAACGAGACATCCGCCTGGAAGATGGGATTCAACGTGTTCGGATGATAAAGCTTGGTGTGATGCCTACAACGCGATTGCTGATCGTGTGCAAGAGCTTCTCTTCAATACCTTGACAGGTACTGTGATAAGTACTGCAGGCTGGATCAACCCAAAGCTCATCTCCTGGGATGGTGACATCAAAACAAAGTTTAATGATGATTCACCACCATTTAACCAATCCTGCAAGGCCACTGGTGTGTTGAAGATCGGAAGCGTGTACACACAGAGCCATCACAACCACTACCTCCAAGTCCATTTGAAAGAGTGCAGGTACCATGAAACAGATATGCGTGAGAGCCTTCTCAGTGATGACGATGAGTAGAGACTTCAAAGTTAATGTTGTAACTTTGAATAAAATGGCAACACTGAAACAACTAAGGCTGAAAGCGAAAGAAGAAGGTCTTCGAGGCTATTCTACGATGAACAAAAATGAACTTAATGAACTCTTGAGTGGTGGAATAAGGTACAAGCGGAACCAGCGCTCTATAGGAGTGCAGACAGAGTTCCCCGAGTGTCACGAATGTGCACTGAATAGACTTTTTTGTAATCTCTCGAAAAAAGCGTTTGTCAAAAGACAAATTTATACATCGCCAGCAGGTGAGGAGACTGATGTTGAAACCGGAGAGATCGTAGGCTATGAGGTTGACTGTACCAGGCATTACTTCAAGTAAATGTCTCCCACTTGACGTCCATACGTGTGCAAGTTGGAAGTTGTTTATCAGGGAAATTTGTCATCATCTGGTTGATTTCATAAAATTTTTGGATATCTTTTTCTCGAACAGCCTCATAAAGTTCCAATTGATACATAGTGAAGCCTTTCCTATTGGAACGATGGTAGTTTTGGTACATTCGCCCTAGTGTTATTAGTACACCAATGCAAGAAACTATAGTTCCTAACACTGCAACCAACCACACTATAATGAAGCAGTAGCCATATATGACATGTGAAGATATCTCACATGATAAAGTTAGTGTATTGGTGTATATAACCGTGAGACTACCCTTATTTGCCTCAATCGTGCACATACCCATAGTAGGAAAGAGTACATTATTCTTCGTTATATCTGGCACTCCTATGAGTTGTCTGCATGCCTGGAGAATCGACAGGTTCATGATGATGTACAACATTTCCACTATAAATTGGCAAAAAATGTACACATTCTTCGTACAAGTCACAGTATCACAAAAGTACACATTATAAATCGCTGCTGCAGAGGAAGATTCTACACAGCTCTTAAATTTTTCCAATCGCTCAAAGTTCCACTTGAACAGCATATATGGCAACTGTAATGCCATTGAACATGCTAGAATGAAGAATGGAATCCATTGGTAAGATGTGATAATAGTCTTTTTCATGGGCACACATGATCCTCGCGACTTACATAGCACATGACTGCCATCTCGCTGCTGGAGAATTCCAGTCATATCGAGAGTATCAGGAATTCCGTACTCGTGAGAGAGTTCATATCTTGTGAGCTCCTCATATATATATAGACCCTTCATCCAGCAAGCATTTTGTATGAATTTGTTCCCTACATCCCAACCTAACATATTGCAATTCATGCCATCTTTGTACCAACACCATGCCGTGATGAGAGTTGTCAACATGATTATCTTTGAACCCAGCAGCCTGTTAAATCTGGATGTAACTGAATCATTTCTCTTCTTAGTAAAATCTATAGCGAGGACTTGCTTGAGCGGATCTATAATATTCATTTTATCTCTTTTCAAATCCAATATTTGACTCTGCCAAGGATAGACTCCTTAAAATATTCAACGAAATGTCAAAGCCTAGAGCTTCAAGTAAATGTCTCCCACTTACTTGACGTCCATACGTGTGCCAGTTGGAAGTTGTTTCTATAAGAAAGATGACCTTATCTTTATTCAACGGATTATCAACCATTGAAGTACTTTTTGATGGACAAAACCAACCATTCATTCACAGAGCACAATTTGGTAAGTTCTTAGGGTTGAAGCACATAGATACATCTGTTCCAGATACTATGAAGCGTGAGCAACTCACTAGAGCAGAACTTGAAGAGGGGTCCCATCTGATGGGACCCCTTGGGAGGTCGCGAAACCCCCACGATGTGTTCCTTTCCTTAGAGCTCGCTCTCTATATCGTAATGCGTAGTGAAAAACCTACTGCAGCTTTAGCCCGAAACTGGTTGCTTAAAGAGATTATCCCGAGAGGCTTTAACAAGATTATCCAAGAAAAGCAAAATGCTATTGAGAAAGCTGAAGCAGCTCTGGCTCTGATGAACGACGATCTCATAGAAGCGCAAACTGAGCTTGTAGAGCGTGATCAAATAATTGCTGAGCTGGAGCAACGCTACGTACCACATCGAAAACCGATCGACAACATTCTTTGTGTTGTGGAGACGCGGAGCACTACTTCAACACATCCGTACTACATGATACGATGTCAACGAATGCAACTTAGGCAGAGATTAAATCTACTGCGGATCAAGTACCCTGAGATGGAAGAACTCGGTAAATGCGAAGACGCCAACGCCGTACATGCATGGCACCGGTTCCGAGAAGATGTCCTGGGTAGGGAGAATTTCTACAAAAACCACTTTACTCTGCCCGATGTTGATACGCGGGAATTGTTCGAGGGTATGTTCGATATCGACATGTAACGTTTTGTAGCTACTATGAAGCGGAGGATAAGAACTTGAAGAGGGTGTCCAACGGTTAGACCCCCTTGGGAGGTCGAGTAAATAAATGGAAGACTTTTCAAATCCAATATTTGACTCTGCCAAGGATAGACTCCTTAAAATATTCAACGAAATGTCAAAGCCTAGAGCGACTGCTCCAGAACAAACATTGTATACTTGCCATCGCTGTGGGAGCAGGAACATTCTTTCAATACCAAAACAAGTCAGGTCATGTGACGAGGGAACGTCAGTGTTCAATGAGTGTAACAACTGCCATAGCAAGTGGAGGGATGGATAATACAAATGTCGTTTTGTAGCTTTACCAAGCTACAAAACATAAGGAGGAGGTGCCTCATACATCACATAGCAGGTGCACTCGGGGTATCTGAACTGCTCACGAGCTTTTTTGCGATTTCTTCGCGACCTTCTTTCCTTCCACGTTCCAAAAGCTCTTGCTTCTGATGTTCGTAAAGCTGTTTGATCACCTTCCTTGATCGTTTTCGCAGCTCTTGCTTCTGATGTTCGTAAAGCTGTTTCTCCTCCATAATTCGAGTAAACTCAGGATGATCGATGGTACCGTCTTCGTAGACTTTTGATATTAGCACACGCAGACTGTCTAGAACGGTCTGCGCAGCGAATGCGATATCATGATTTTTCTGTCTTTTTACATCGAAAATAGAGGCACATTTTTGAATACCGCCCATTATTAGACCCACCACGAGAGCTGTCACACACAGCGCGATGCTCATCGAAGTATCCATTTCTGATACCAAGCATGCAATCTCACCACCAGAGAGTACAACATTCACCGCGATCAGAAAGTAACATGCATATTTCGCAACTGCTGAGTAGTGTGAAAATTTGCGCTCTAAAGATGTTCGACTTTCTAGTTCCCGAGATAGGTATGCTTCCGTCTCCTTCACCGCTTGAATTCTATAGTTTTTTGCGTATCCATTCTCTGGGTCTGGTAAAACAGGATATAGCTTCTCCGTAGTCACGTCGTACATTGCCATCTGTTTATTTGAAGACGACGAGCATATTGATAGCTTGTAAATCAACTTTCCTGCCTTGATCGTCGGTGACGTAAAAATTCAACGTTCGCGTTGAGGACCTCAATTTGTTGGTGAACATAGGACGTTCATAGTGATACGACATGATGTCGCCATACTCGTATTCTGGCTTCTGAAGTCTAAAAATGTGTACGATTTTCGTAATTGCACCGTTTAACAGAATATAGCTGTTTTCGAATTCCTCACAGTACAGCCGTATAGACTTGAACGTACAGAAGTTTGGCACCGATCTATATTCACCTTGAGTATACTTCTTATCTAATCCTAAAAGTTCCCCTAAGTTTTCACTTATTGAGACGTAATACCCTTTTTGTACTGATAAGTGAAGCTTACCATCCTCTCTTGGATCGAGATTTGCGCATCCAAGTGATCTTGCATTTATTCTTGAACGAATACTCTTTGACGTATATAATCCAGGTGGAAAGTCTATATGCAGGGGGAACCTTGAATCGACGGGGTCTTTTTTTGATACTTGATCAATGGTAAATCTAGCGTGTTGAACTAGGTTGAGCCACCCCACGTATAACACTGCTTCTTTTATCGCAATCTCCGTGCCTTCTTTTAACTCTGTTGGTAACTTGGTTTCTCCAAGATGGGTGACATTTACATACATTTATTATAAGAGAAATGAACTACGACAAGGTGCGGTATATACCAAAATTCGGGCAACCCAGTACACTCTTAGCTGCTAAGGAACTGTGGGAGCAAAGGATCGTTGTGGATCAACAAGGGAGCTTTTTCATCGCTAAGTTTCACGATATTTTCTCATTTCCGTTTGTACCCATGAAAAATGACATATGGCTCGATATCGACATGTACCCAGGACAGTTATCTTTTGCTACCTGGTTAGCTACGACTGGTTGCGGCATATCAACGCAACATCTACACCATAAGAACCCTATGATTGCGAGCATCTACCGCTTTCACGTCTATTTTCAGATACGTCTGATCTTGAAGCAACTTGAAATTCCTCTACCAAGTGAACTAAGCTTCAACCCGCGAGATAACAAATACAATTCAAGTGCGTTCAAGACGCTCTCTGCAGAGTTTGACATACCAGCTGACAAGTTCTTCTGGCGATACCCTGCTCGCATGCGGAGAATTGGCAAGAGTTGGCAATTCTACGTCCAAAATGATGTTAATGCTGGGTTAAGTAGAGCTGGTATACAACGCTTGTCGCAGAGTACGCGGATGTACGCACGAATGCTTTTAGAAAGTCAAGCGAGTGCACGTTCCGTTATAGCGGGTGACACTGGACGTGCCTTGGATGCTCAAAAGATCTTCATGACCGCAGTAGAGCAAGCGATCCGGAAAGACACCTCTTTAGCGGAAGAGATTGGTAAGTTCCAGAAAGCCTTAAGTTACGCTAGATCGGAACCTGATTTTGGCGTTGCCCTCGGTACATACCTAATACCCAGCGATTTAAAGCTTGGGAATCTCGACAACATCTCGGATTTTTCGACAAAGCTTACCGTTGCGACTCACATCGGTAAACTACCACCACCACCTAAACAACACTCTTTGGGAGCATTTCAGGGTCGCAGAATGGCTTCCTCCGATCCTCCAACATCTTCCGTTAAGCGAGCTCAAACATCTCCCGTTAAGCAAGTTCCAACGTCTTCCGCGGCTAAGCAGCATGAAGAAGAAAAGCAAGCTCTCATGTGGGTAGGTGTCGGTTTAATTGCGGTTCTTTTGTATTTCAAACCATAGCCAGTTGCCTATCAGACCAACCCCCAAAACTACGACTAGCCATGCATTGCTTGCTAGAGCTATGACACCTTTCTTCAGAAAGTTTAAGAGCCAGCTTACAACACTTCCAATGATCCCCGGCAATGCAGCTCCAAGTTTGCTTGCAAGTTTTCCGAGAAGGCGTCCAAGTGCTTCGAGCTGCTTCTTCACCCATTGCTGCACACTAGCTCTTCCAGAAGCAGCAGGAGGACTTCCTGGAGGAGCACCACCACCACCTGTGAGAGAGGTTGCTATCGTTGATATTACCAGCGAAAACGCTGTTAAGATTGAAACGATTGTGATGCCTTGCTCTCGAAAGAGGATGCGAAGTTTCTCCCCTAGTGTTCTATCCTTGTCGAGGACTTTGAATACCGTCTCTTTGATGCGCGACCACTGGCTAGACAACTCCTTGCGGTTACCACTGAGCACCTCTAGTCGATCTGCACGCTCCGCTTTCAAATTGGAAAGTCGTCGCTTAATCTCTTCTTGTATTTCAGGATTGCTTGTTTCACCTAGTTTTCGTTCTTCTTTTGCTATTTGATTATCGAGTTCGCCTAATTTTGCTAAGTTGTTCTCCAACTCCCCACGTATTCGTTTTAGTGCATCGTCTAAGCCTCTAAGTTCACGCAAATTAAATTCAATCCCTTGCTCGCGTAAGAACTCCCCCATCTCTAACGTTTTTTGGGTGCCTTGCTCCAGCATTTCACCCAATACCTCCCTCGCATTTGAGATTTTGTCGAGGACTTGACTGTCATCCAAGCTATCCATTTCAATATTTTCTAGTTGTTTCGCCAGTTTACGTCTTCCCTTATGCATCCAGTCTGGTGTACTATCAACACCTAACTGGGTTTTTATAGCAGCCTCACCACCTAGGGTTTTCAAAATACTTTCTTTAACGTAAAATCCTCCCCTTTCTTTCGTTAATTGGTGCCATTTATCATTTTTATAAAATTCAACTTTTACAACACCTGGTGTTTTCGTTGAAGTTACTCGAAACCGATCCAAAGCTAAATTAGGATCTCCTTTTATACCGAGATGGTCGTATAAATCTTTTATTGTCTGTCTTTTAATTTCTATTCCCTGCTGAATTGATGTGCTTGGTATTTCAGAAGAATCGCCTGTGTCAGATATAAGCGGTGTAGTGTCAGATGTAAACGATGTATCTTCTACATCGTCAAAGTTACCGTAAGGTGTTTCAAATGAGTTAAAGGCCATTTCTCTTATAATAAACATGTATGGTATTGCAAACCCTCATAAGGAATATATGACTCGCTTTGCCTTCAACGCACCGCGTCAGCATGTCAAGATCTCGAATACACCAAGTACCATTGACCAGACTCTATATCTAGATGTGAGGCTGCCGAATCTAGGTGCTAATGATGTCATTCTACCAGAATCGCTCAAGCTTACGTTTGATATCAAACTCAACTCCACCGATACAGGACGCTACATCGTCAACAACTTGGGAAAGGCTTTGATCGAACAGTTGACTATCAGTTACGAAGGAAACATCATCCAAGACATTCAAAATGCGGATGTGATGGAAATTTACAAGGACAGATGGCTACCTGAGGAAATGCAAGTGGAACGTATCCAACAGGGAATAGATCCGGAGGGTAATGTGAACAAGCTCAGAGTCACACCGGGTGCAACGAGTACTTCAACGAGTAATTCCGCCCTGGCAGCTGTCTATGGTAACCGTTTTGCCATTCCTCTATGGGAATTTTTTGAACTCGTCAAGCATCTCCCCTATGTACAGCTTCGCGATCGTTTAAGCTTCAAAATTAAATTCGCAGAGTATGGAAAGGTCATCAAAGATGCAGGATCAGGATCAGGTGCTTCGAAGAAAGATCCTGACGGCACCTACACTATCTCCAACATTGCTCTAGAATTCGACAAGGTAGAAGATTCTGACTTCAAACTAAAGGTCTACAATGAACTTGCCAATAGACGACTACCCTACACCCGTGTTTTACGACATAGAATAATCCCTTTGGACAAGAAAGATACCGCCTGGAATATACAGGTAAACGTGCCCAGCGAGAGTTTAAAGGCTCTTGTTCTATTCTTTCTTGATCCAGACAAACGAAAAGCATACGCTATGGATAACACCCATTACTACAACCCGAAAATCAGCAAGGTAGACATTACCATCGAAGGAGAGCCTAATCAACTCTATACACAGGGCTTACTTCCAGAAGAAATGTATGCCCCGGCACGGAAGTATTTCACTTCCAATGAACTGCTGCCAGCCATTAGTCCTTCTAAATTCTTTGATTCTAATTACTGTCTTTTTATCGACTTTCGAAGTGTTGCTGACAATACTCTACATGGTGCGGGGAGGCGCCTCAAAAACACTTCAGATGGTGTCACACTGCAGATCACCAAAAAAGCTGATGGTGCGGGAGCCATCCAATGTTACCTCTTTGTGCTACAAGATGGACAGGTTAACTTCATGAATGAGCGCTTCCACAGTGTCGGCTACTAAAATAAATGAACCTTATTAAAGATCCTTGTACCACCATTTTTTCAGGACCGACAGGCTGTGGCAAGACGGAACTGGCTCTACGCTTACTACAGAACCACTTCAAGCACCACTTTGACTACATCGTCATTCTCTGTCCTTCCCTCCGATGGAATACAACCTATAAAGACTGTACGATTCTCTGGGAAGATGATGATGTTATTCTGATCGAACCTACACCAAAAAAGGACTTACTATCTCTGATTGAGTATTTCACCAAGCAATTTGCAGGGCAGGAAACCTTATTCATCATCGATGATTCCATAGCTGATGAGAAACTCAATAAGATGAGGACTCCACTTCTTAATCTAAGTACCACAGGACGTCATCAAAAACATAGTCTATGGCTTCTCACCCAAGTCTACACAGCTCTTCCAAAAACTATCAGACGGCAAGCAAAGATGCTATTCGTTTGGTATCCTAAGCAGTTGAGCGACGTCAAGTTAATCTGCGAGGAAACTAATATCATCCAAAAAAAGGACTGGAGTGGCGTCTTCCAACACTTGAAGGCTTCGAAACACGCTTATGTTTACATGCGATGTGAGTTTCCTTGGAGTTACAAGGTTGTTCTTCAATAAGTAGTTTGTATACTTATTGAAAATATCCTCTTCATCATAGTACCAACTCGTAATAGAGATCTTTTCCGAATCGACGCTTGTGATGATAAGTCTTCATGTATAGCGCCATAACCTAACCAACTTCGACAGAGTCCTTTCTCTGCTGCTACTCTCATCGACTCATCAAACGCCGTCGCACCATATTCCTTGCTCTCGGAATACCACCTATACGAAAGTTTATACGTAGTAGCTGTGCATGCTTATGATTCATAGGTATAAAATCATCACTCATCGGCATGCTCGTCTCCTCTTCTGTAAAATCATCACTCAGCTCTTCTTCTGTAAAATCATCACTCGCCTCCTCTTCTGTAAAATCATCACTCGCCTCCTCTTCTGTCATGGCTTGGCGTTCAACAGCCGAAATATGGCGTTCAACAGCCGAAATCAGGCGTTCAACATCCGAAATCAGTGGTGACTGTCCATAGCCTAGTCTCTCCTTCATCTTATTATATAAAGAAGTAACAACCTTTCTGAAATAACTCAACATCCTTTATTACATACACTTTTTCAACTTGGAAATTTTTTACGAGTGGACAGAACTGAGTCAGGGGATTTCCCTGACTCATTTGATGAATTTTTACGAGGAGGGGAATTCAACCGATGAAACTGCTGACGTCAATACTTTTCGACGCATGCGCAGAAGGGGTTTGATTGATGACTTCGATGATAGTGCTGACGTCAGCACTTTTCGACGTGACGTCAATACTTTTCAACGATAATGCTGACGTCATCATTTTTCGACGCATGCGCAGAAGGGCTGGGGTGCTGAGACATTTTGTGTGTGCGCAGAAGGGCTGGGGTGCTGAGACATTTTGTGTGTGCGTGTGTGTGCGTGTGTGCGTGCGCGTTTTTTGTCCTTGAATCCGCAATATATTATCTCTTATGTGACTGCGTGGTTGGTAGATGAGTTACGGCGGAAACCAAATTGCACATTTGTTAATAACTTGTTATCTTCCAGATATTCATGCAGTTGCTCGTGTACAATCTTCTCAAAGACTTTTGAGAAAACTGGAAGAACTGATATTGTGGCATGATCATTTAAAAGTTTTTATTTATTTGTTAGAAAACACGAAAACAAAAAACAAGTATTTTATAAATGGATTAATTAAAAATCAATGTCTCACGGGACTTTTTTTCCGTGTTATTTCAGCGTTTTCGCAGTTGTTTTCTCATTTCACAAAATCAGCCTTATGAGAAGGATGTTTTTCATAACTTTTTATTCATAACTCACAGTCATTATTTTTGGGATTTCACAGTGGTGTGTTCAGGCAGGCTGGTAAGCTAATTTATTTATTTATTTATGTATATGTACGAAAATCATCAAAAATATTTATTTCAATCAAATTTATTTTATTAGTTACCAATCTGCATTTGTATCTTTTTTAGTTTGAACAAAAGTTATAAACGACTGCACTCTTAAAACACCCTAATCCCGACACAGATATAGGTCTATAATTGTCATACGAGGATTTACTATCTCCTTTATGCAAAAGTGTAACTTTTGCAATTTTTTCTTGTTCTGGGAAAGATGCATTTTTGATAAATAGATTTATGAGATAAGTCAAATGTGGTGTTATCACTTCAGCACTGTCTTTGACGAGAGAAGTCGGAATATTGTCATAGCCTGCCGCGGTTGACCGTTTGAGTTTCTTAAGTGTTTTTAGCACGTTTGATTGAGTTACTGGCTTGAAGGAAAACTGTGATCTAACGCCAGATTGGTGATGGTATCTCCAATGAAAGGTGTTTGAAAGACGTGTGATACTCTGTTGTAGCTTTTTACCAATATTGGTAAAAAAATTGCAAAAATTATTAGCTATTGTTTTCCTTTCGGTAGTTTTTGAGGTACCCTTCTTTAAAAACAATGTTAGTGTGAGAGTTAACCTCTTTAACTGGAAACAGTTTCTTAATATTATTCCAAAATTTTTTTGGACGATCAATATTTTGTTTTACTTGTTCTTTCCAGTGGTTAGATTTGCTTTTACGTATTGCTATGTTTGTTTTGTTCCTTAGTTGTCTGTAAGTCAACCAGTCAGAGTCTTTATTTGATTTTCTAGCTTTGGCGAGAGCGTGATTTCGGTCTCTCATGATTTTACGAATAGGGTTCGTTAACCAGGCACAGTCTCTCCCACGAACAGTTTTTTCAATCATAGGTGCGTTGTTGTTAACTGCATTGGTAAAAATCTTTTTAAATTTGTCCCAAGCCGATTGAATATTTGCGGACTCATAAGTTGGCTGCCAATTACTAGTAGCTAATTCCTCACGAAACGTATCAGGATTATAATTTTTAAAGTCACGTGTCTTTATTGTTTTTGGTTTGAATTTAATATGATTTTGCTTTCGAACAATTCCTACGGTATCGTGATCAGAAATAGATGAAGCGTTAACAATATGATCCTTGATATTTTTCTCTTTATTTGTAGCAATTATATCAATTAAAGTTTTTGATGTACTTGTTGTGGAGTTGCCGATTTTATAACTTGTTTCAGTCCATTCAATTTTATCAATGATTTAATATCTACATGATCATTCTTTTTGTTGTAATCACAGTTTAAATCCCCAGTGACAATTATCTCAAAGCCGTTTGCAGTTGAGTCATTATGTCAAATTTTGTTAAAAAGTTGTCAGACTTGTGAACGGAAGAATCCGGGGGTCGATACATGACAAATATGAAGAATGGTGCTGATCTTTTTACAGGAATTTCAATGCAAATTGACTCGATTCCATCTGGTTCTAAATCTTTTCTCCTCATATATTCAACATCATTTCGAATGTGCCACCTCGACCAGTTTTCCTATCTTTTCGTTCAAACGTATACCCGTCAAGCATAACCTCACTGTCATGAACCGTATCATTTAGATGTGTCTCAGAAATTCCGTTTACGTTTTGATGAAAAATGAAAAATCCTTTTTGCCTAGTAAAATTTGACAATCGTTGAAGAATGCTTCCATTTCCAATTGGGCCAGGATTGATTTCTATATCTCCACAAATAAGCTGTATCATAAAAATCAATGAAAAATTTCTCTTTTGTACAGTATAGCCATCTTGGTAATAAATCCACAGCGAGGCAAAATAAAACGAATCTCTATGTTGTGGTTGAGTTGAGTTCAGATGTATGTCAGCAGAAGTAAGAGCAAGTGAATCAGCTTGACAAAAAGTACTTTTCTTAACATAAAATATTTCATAAAGTAAAACAACAAGTTTAAGCAACAAAAACACGTCCGTACGCACAGCCGCCATTATGAATTTTCATCGTGCACTCTTGTTCGCTGGTGACTGAAACGTTCGTTCACTACTGTGGAGATCAAAATGGAGTGTCATATCGGGATCTTTTTTCTTCCATGGCGCACTCCAAAATGTTTCCTTTTGATTAAGTCTAAATTGTTCACTACGTTAGGCACGAATTATTCTCTTTGTAATGGAACAGTTCGTGTATACCACTTAAAAGGAATACATTGTTTCATTGTCAAAAGGAATGAATAAATCCTGTGAAACGCACTACGGTATAAATATGTCATTCAAGTTTAAAGAACTAAGTTATCGTTTTTTATTTGTGTAAATCGTTAAGTTAAAAGTCATATGTTTAAAAGTTATAAAAAAATGTTTTTAAATAAAGTAAAAAAGTTTTAAAAATGTCTAAGAGAACATTAGTTGTGAACTGGGTTGGAATCAATGGCGCTGCTAGACACAAGAGAAAGTTGGTATTACGTCCAAACGTTAGAAATATTTACATCTGCCCTGTGCAAAATTGCCTACACATTGGTTTTAAAAGCAGTCTAGGTTTACGCAAGCATATCGATGCCAAGCATTGTTGGTATTACTATTTTGACGAAGCTCCAGATATCAAAAGGGAAGAAATCGAAGCACAACAGCCAATCAGAAAGAAAGTATGTACGGCACACAAGCCTTCCTTTTCTATTAACGATGGTATTGGAAAGACATTTTTGAACTGGCTACGTACACCATGTGGAGGAGGGAAGTCTGAAAAAGAAGTAAAGTTCACAACGATGTATGAAGTTTTTAATGGCTAGTGTGGACGACCTGGAATCCGAATCGTGTTTAACCGAAGAATTCGTCGATTGTTGCTTAGGTACACCCTCCATCATTATGGACTTTCTTAAAACTCTTGAAGAAGATTGGAAACTAAGTTGTTCGGCGTCGTTGAATTACTTAAAATCAATATCAGACATACTGGACTTTCGAAAATCGAACGGTGTATTTGACAGCACTTTACGTTGTTTTGCCGTCACCAAAGTTTAGGGACATCTTACAAGAATGCAGAGACCAACGAAACGTGTCGGCATCTCAACTGGCGTTTGCAACCAGATTCATTGCTACGTATTTATTTGTTCGGGTTAAGTGCTCCAGACCAATGACCTATCTATACTTAACCATAGAAATGATTGTGAAGGCAAAAACAATTGGAGGTTACATCGATCAGAAGGAATTTAAAACTGCCGATAGATGTTTGTTTGACACTGTGATTCTTGATTCCGACACTATGGACATTCTTAACTTTTATATCCACTTAGTACGACCTAAACCTAATCCCAACTGCGACTATTTGCTTGTTACAAACAAGGGAAATCAATACACTGCGTTCTCGTGAGCCATGAGCATCCTCGTTCACGAAGCTATTTGCAAATACATACATCCGACTCGTTATCGACAAATTGTAGAGACGGAAAGTGTGGAAAGACTAAACCAATCGGAAGGAGAAATCGTTTCACGTGACCAAAAGCATAGTTCGCACGTGGCCAAGATTGCCTATCAAAAGAGTTTGTCAATAGAGGTTGCCTCACGTATGGCAATGGACAAACTGGTTGGTGATAAACGAAAAGTGAGTGCGGGCATGATGGATGTATTAAGAGCAATCAACAACACGGCGCGTACCTTTGATCAGCAAGTAATCGATCAAGCCGAAGCGATATTGTCACAACCTTGTAGCAGTTCTTCACCTCAAGTTACTGACGACACGAACGATGACGATGATGTCACAATAACAAACACCATTCCGCGCAATCCCGACAGCAATGCTAATGCCAAAGTACAAATAGATCCTACATTCGTATCTCGAATTAGTTGCGATGTTCATTTAAAAAGGGAAGTCGTTCATGAAAAATCTAAAAGTGCTTCAAAAGTGAAATTTTCAAAAGACGAAGACATGTTTTTGAGTAAAGGTATCTCCCAAAATGGAAAATGTCGTTGGAGCCTTATACTGAAGGATACTGAATACTCGTTTAACCCTCGAGCGACTTATGGCGTGACTCCGCAAAGTTCGGGTAATAGCCGACATTTTCCCGCGTTTAATGCGCGATCAATTTTTTGCACGTTTTTTCCCGACGAATGCGCCATTATTGAAAGCATGTCTTTACCGAACGTGCTCCTTTTTATGTCTGGTTTTTATTTTCCAGTTTTTAAACTAGTTCACATGGCTTACTCTTATCTATGTGTCTGTTTGAAATAATATCAATATATAAGTTTTCTGGTCTTCTCTACTACTGCTTTGTTTTGACATAGAAGATAGATAGAATAAAATATTTAATTCAAATAGCAAATTCAAATTGTAAACAGACATGATAATTATTCCCTAAGTATTAGATAAACTAAAATAAAGGAAAAACAGAAAGGATCATATCTAGTTTATAAAGTTTATCTTTTTCCATATCTTAAGTATAAAACAAGTAAATGCAATGTATTTCAAAATTTATCTCCATGTTTTCATTGTCCTACATCAACTTATGAAACAAAGCAGTTAAATAGTGTAGCAACCTGGCCATATCACAAATTTCACCACTACAGGAACTTGGTACTTATATTCATTATCGAATGAAAATATTATCACATAAAATGCACAAAAAAAAAAAAATATATATATATATACATTTTTTGGAGATGTGGATAAGCAACTATGTGTGTTCTCCGCTACAGCATCAAGTCATTTTCAAAGGTGTGAGACTAAAAATTTTCAAAACATTTTCAATGAGGCGAGCGATTAAAAAAAACACGAAATTCTCCACTTCACTGTCAACCCCATTTCTGAGGCGGGAGATGAAAAAAAATTTATCCTCTTTACTATATTACTAAATATTGTTTCAAAATTAAATGTTCCATGATTGCAACAACTTTTTGGCTGTATAAACTTGATTATACAGGGTTTGGACATCATTAGTGATATCTTCCCGGTTAGGTTCATATCCATGTTCATTGAAGAAGCTTTTCTCCCAATCTGTAACTTTGTTCTTTTTCTGATGATATGCTTTAAGGATCAGAACCTTGAAAATAGAAATTCTGGGAGCTTCCAACAAAACAAATTTTAAACAAATCTTTTTAATTTTGCATTTTGAAATTTACCTAGAACAGTAATGTCTTTTTCATTTTCATTATTCTTTCCTTCTGGCTCATCTGCCAATGCAATGAAATCGACTTCATCACAATCTTCCAACAATATGAAATGAACTAATGTTACTAATTAATTGATTGTAAGTATATATTATGCTGAACGAATTTTACACAACACATTACCTCAATTGACAATTGAGTGGAAATAAATTCCGAAAAGCTTTTGATTTGACAACACCGTTTGGTTTGATAATGTGTTGATGCATAATAGTGCGTGTTTGAATGTCACGTTATGAATACGTAGTATAACTAACTGTTTTGGTAGCAGTAATGACTTTTTTCTATCAAGGTTCTGAAGATTTCTTTTATATCTTTAGTGCAGTGGTGTTTCAGGTTGTTATAGACCACTACTAAGGAATATCTGTAGTCAGCTCTTAAATAGATGAGGGATGTTTATTTTGACAGATTTTACAGGGTATTTGACAGATTTTTCTACATTTTTCCAAAAATAAATGAATAAAACCTCTTATTTTATCTTTTGTTTTAAAACAAGTGTCTAATGTGCTCTCAAATATTTTCTTTGATCTTCCATCTAGTACTGAAGGTAAAACTTGGTAGATGTTAGAAATGTGACCTAAAAGTAAAAACAAATCTCATATTAAGCATTATTGATTTTAATAGTGAAACGTTATATATTGATCTAATACCTTTTAAGTCATGAAGTTCTTCAAACATAGAAACTTCATAATGGCAAAGATTTAGTTCACTCCTTGTTTTTTCTTCATTGCTATAACAAAGAGCAGGAGTGCATATTAAGCCCTTCATGTGTATTTTGAGTAAACTTTCAAAATCTTTTTTGTGTTTAAGTCTGTGTAGAGGTATGTCTCTATCCAATCCTCGTAGATTGACTTCCAAAGCAAGATCCTGAGCACTTAGGTCTTTGTATGGCCTCACTTTAGACTTCTTGCCAAACTTTCCTTGTAACACTACCTTAAATGTTAAAAGTAGTTCAAAATTTTCTACCTATTGTTTAATAGAAGATCAATAAAGCTTTACTTACTTTTTGTCTTCTCTCTTCCAGTGACAATATTTCCATTGAAAAAGAAAGTGGCAGATTAGTGAATGAAGTAACAGGAGTGCCACATGGACAAGGATATGTGCCACCCTGACTGTTTCCAGATTCACTTTGCAATTCAGGATGGTCTCCCATGAAATGAAATAACAAGTTTCATGAAAAGTGTTATGCTGGGGTTGATGTTGCTATCCAAGGTAAAGATTATTACCAAAAAATATTTTCATGGTGTCATGAATTTTAATTCCATCAAGTTGAATAGGAATGTCAAGTTGTTTTATGTCTTCTATTCTAGTTGCTGTATATGAAAGTTTTTCTGATAGAGAGTCAGAAACATTACAAAGCAGATACAGGTTTGGTGTTTCCACTAAAGCTTGCACGTTAATATTTTTACCAAATAACTTTTTCATTTCTTCATCTGTATAGAAAATACATGTCGTGTATGACACCCTAACTGTCGCGAGTAGATACCCGTGGTTGAGAATAGAAGCATGATCTGCCCATAATAAGAGGTATCGTTGGTATTCTTTCATTTTTCTTAAGATACCTATAAAGGAAGTTTAATAGAAAACGTATCATGAGCTATTTATAACTGAAAATTACATTTATAATATTTACCTAGCTTTACATGTCTTTCATATAGATTTTTGCGGATTTCATTCAGGGGGATTTTTCTGCCACACACGGTGTATTCCTTCTCTTGAATCTCACCATCGACTGCTACATATTTTTTATATTTTTTAGGTTCAACCAGTTCACCTATAATTTCATATTGACACTTTTACTACCAGTTACACCCTCGAAGTTTCAAAATGTGAGAAAATTTCCTACTCCAACTCACCTAAGAAGTATTTATGCCATTTTGCAGTTCTGCTCTTAATTTTTCATAACTTCGTGGCACAGGTATGGAAACGCCAGACCCACCTAAAGAGAATTCTCGATTACTCAGATGTCTGTGTATAGTGTTATAGTGTTGAAAGTAATTGTCTAACAATATTGTCTAACAAAATTGTCTAACAATGCTTACAATAATTGTCTAAAGATTCCATCTTTTCTTAGAATTTACCTGGGAATGTTGTATATGCTCTTCGCACTCTTGGTTGCTGTGATGTCTGCGTTTTGAAACGATCAAGTTTGATGTCAGACTCAATCAGCAATTCTTTCACTGTAACATTAGCAGTACTTCCTGACAATCCATATTTTCTTGCTAATGCTGACAAATTCAACTGTTATAAGCAAGAAAGTTGTATCAGATTTCATTAAGTTAGGAGTAAAAAAAGGTTCTTGGATATACCTTCTCTCCATCAGCCTTGGAACGAACCAGACAACAGACCCTGCTTATCAAATTCAATCTGGCTGTGATGTTATTATTATTATTTTTATTATTATTTACGAATCTTTATACAGGATAAAAACGTCAGCATATACCTTATTCCAGGAAATTAACGAAGCATCAAATTAACGCGAATTTGAAAATTTCGCGTTAATAAAATACCCGCAAATTAAATGTTTCGTTAATTTCCAGACTCTTATAAAAGTTTATCGTAAATTTAAAACTCGTTATTTTTCAGTAAATGATCATAAATTTTTAAAACATTACAAGCCCGATGCTATTTTTTATCTTTCTTCTTCTTTTACCTCTTCTTCCTCTTCCTCACTTAAAATGCACACAGCTTCCTCCTGCAGGATGGAGAGTAGCAGGTATAACAGGCGCTATAAAGCCTGCAAGAATGTTAGGTGCTGTTCCTATGAACCCTTTTAAAGATGTGTAGCTTTCCAGTTATACATATAGAAAAGATCTGTTTCAAAAATTTTTTAGTTCTTTTGTCCATCCGCGTTAATAAAATGCTCTTATGAAGGTCATTGAAGCCAATCGCGTTAATTTGATTCCTTTTTCAAGTTCTCTTTGGGCAAGCGCGTTAATTTGATTCGTGTTAATTTAATGCATTGTTAATTTCTGTCTTCGTTAATTTCCTAGAATAAGGTATACAAATTTACACTCGTAAAAACGCTGTTATCAATGTTTGTCCTGTTCAGACTCTAAAAATATAATGTTGAATAAATTAAAAATCTCATATATATACAGGGATAAAAAGACACCAAAAAGTAAATGTTAAAATATTGCATGAAATCAAGAATAGTAGGCTGACATATAACAAAGAGGTAATTGCGTCTGGTTAGTAGTAACACAAGTTGAGCACAAAGATACGATAAGGCGTCGTGACTAGCATGTAGCTAAACCCATCCTCCCTGTCAGAATGAAGTTAGGCTGAGTCCCAGACCTGTCACGACAAGACTAAACATAGAAATCAAAAAGAAAGGAGTGGCATCAACTAGAGAAGGTTGATAAAACAAAAATCTCAACAAAAATATTCTTTCAGACCAAGCTTAAATTTTTTAAGATCTTCTTCTTTTCTCAAATATATAGGAAGGTCGTTGTATAATTTTCCTCCGTCGTAATAAAATGATTGCTTCGCCACAGATAGTTTTACTCGTGGCAATTTTACCATGTAGCCTCTGTTTCTGGTGTTCATAGTGTGTACTGAGTTCGAAATAACCGTTGAAATTTTCACATGTGGTATTATCCAAGCACCTTCTAACAATCGCACATGATTCTCGTTTAACCATACTTTCAATCTTTGGAAGTTTCTCAGTTCCAATAATGAGCTTCGCACAATTCTCTATCGATGATATTTGATTCGATTGTGTATTGCTCATATGGAGTTTTACGATGCTTCTATACGTTAATACTGGCACAATCATTGACGCATATATGTTGCACGATGCAGCAGTTGTCAGGTACTTTCGAGTCTTCGCAAGTAATTTGATAAGGCTGGTGGCTTTCTTGTAACTTCTGCTGAAGCTGCTGCTAAAGGTTAAGTTGTTATCAACAATGTTTCCAAGATACTTATACTCTTCCACGAAGTTTATCAACTTTTGATGGTAATATACTTTCAACGCCTTATCAGTTTTTCCCAATCGTTCCGGTGTTCCGAAGAGCATCGACTCTGTTTTCCCTTTTTTCAAGTTGATGACCAACTCGTTGTCATCAAAGTAATTACTAATTTTTATCAGGTCCTCATCTAACAGACGTTCGATGACAGCTTTCTCTTTGTGTGCACAATAAATGACCGTGTTATCTGCATACATAATAGACTTCGAGTTCTTCATTTCGTCTCCGAAATCATTGAAGAAAATGATGAAAAGCAACGGTCCTGCATGGCGTTTGGTTTAGCATGGCGGTGATTTCTAACAGGAGTGGATGTTGTTAAAGCAAAAGTACGGAAGCCCATTAGGGCCATCTAAATTGTTCGTTTTATTATTTTTACGAGTTTTCATAATTTTGCCAGTTTCTTCAAATTATATGAAGAAAATAAGAATTATCGTAAATTTACTCATTTAACATATTTGGAAAAATCCGGCGTTTTGTTATTTTATTGAAATTATTTGGAGAAAAATCGAAAATCGTTATAATCTTCAAATTATTTGAAGAATGTAAGAAACGTCGTTATTTTATTCATAATATTTGGAGAAAATAGAAAGAGCCGTTATTTCTTTCAAAATATTTGGAGAAAATAAGAAATACTGTTATTTTACTCAAATAATGAAGAGTTTTAGTAAATTGTTATTGGATCCAATGAGATTGAAGAAATTATGTTTGGTCTTATATTTTCTTCAATTACAGTGGATGCAAAATAAAGAATGTAAAACCAAGTGGTACTGTAAACAAACATGGCTGCTTGTAATGTAACAACACTGACTGAAAGTAAGGTTTTTGTTTTATTACAGTTCAATAGCTAGGATTCCAAATATCTTTTATCATTCTGTGAGATTCTTAGTAGCTTAGTGGACTGATTTCTTCTCGCCCGTGACAGTCCCATTTATTACAGGGGAAGGAAAAATACACAACTACTTTCATCAAGGATATTCCTATAAAGAAATTATAGCTCTTCTTCAAGTCGAAGGTATATCTTTGAGGTTAGTGTTAGCTTTTCTTTAACATTCTAACTGCTTTGTTCCATAGGGTGTATGTAGTTTGTATGAAGTACCAATGTTTTGATTATTTAGCATACGGCACCTGAAAAGATTACTTAGAAAGCTTGGATTAAACCGACGCAAATCTAACTGTTCTTTCAGTAAAATTTGTGAAGTTGTACAGGTTTACTTTTTGACTAATTTCTTGCTTCTAAGAATCAACTGTCAATTAACTACTCATTTACCATGGTTATCTATATTCGTTGGTTGATAGTACTTTGACGTTAACATCATGCTTATGTTCATTCCTACTGGTCTTTAGAATGAGATAAGTGGTAGTGGATCACTTCTTGGCTACAGAAGGTTACATCAAAGGCTAAGAAATGTGCATAATATTAACATTTCGAGGTTAGAAGATGGTGTCCGCATGATAATGCACAAAAATGTTTATTTGAAAATATGTTATCAGGATACAACCTTGTTAAAAAAAATTTTTCTCAGTTCATAATATTCATTATCTCCAAACAAAGTTTATTCTGATGAGGTAGATCGTAAATTTCAGAAACATGGTTAGTCAAATGCAGCACCTTTTGGATCCAAGTGGAGTTTCTGAACGGAGAGCAAGACGACTGAAAAGAAGACAGTATCTTTCAAAAGTAACTTAAATTTATATTTGGTATATTGCAAATGTGATCTTTGATTGATTAAAGTTCCTTTCTTTTAGGGACCAAATCAAGTATGGCATCTGGATGGATACGATAAGTTGAAAAGATTTGGATTTTGCATACATGGCTGTATTGACGGGTATGAAGAATCTATATATTAATAGCCGATTCTCCGTCTGTTTGTCTGAATGTCATGCAAAATGGTAGATTTAGTTGTGAGAGAATTATTTCTTTTTGTGTGTACGAAATCAGTGCGAAACAAATACATTGCAACCCCAATCGAACTTTTTTGGCTGGTGAACCAATAGGGATAACGTTTTGTTTTATTGTTATTGTCAATTTTTTATTCCAAGGACCATCGTTGACTTGGCTTAACAATACATCAACTAAATACAAAGAAACTAACTGATTAAACATTTTGGACAAAAAGCAGCAGTGGCATAACATGGCAGCATGTTCGGTTTGCCAGTGTTGTATCCTAACGCTTGCCCGACTGTCTGAGACGGGTGAAACATTTTTTCGAGCAATCAAAATGTTTAAAAACCGAAGCTTTCCTTGCCCGATAGGTGAAAATGGTGTGTCATGAAACAAAGTGTTTTTTGTTTTTAATTGTTATGCTCTTCTGATCGAACGTGTTTTTTATTCACTTAGCACGTGTCTTTTTTCTCTCCTCCCGTGTGAACTTTTTAAGAAGAGAAACCATTTTTCCCCTACGTTTAATAGCAACCATGTTAGAGCGCGTAACTTTTTTAAAACAAAAGCTAATAAAAAGTTGAAGTTTTTTCTCTCTAAGTTTTGAGTGCATTGTTGTACTGATCAACGATTGGTTTTAAAAAATAAACTAGAAGCCTCATGGCTTGAACAATTTCCGCATCAGGCCTAGAGGAAATTGCTTTAGCCTAATCTTCAAGACATCAGAATGACTTGTACACCGACTTCATCAAATTACTCCCTTCTTTAATTTATTTAACTTAATCTTGACCTCTATGCAATTCACTATGTTTCGGAGCCAGAAAAACAGTTCACCAATATCTTGCACATGATATTTATACTTTCGGTTTGTGTAGACAGATGGGTCAATTCACTAACAAGTGAAGTCGTTCAAATCTGACAAAATGACTGTCAAATTTGAAACAAGCACCTTTCAAATGTAATATACATGCAAAATTTTGTCTAAATTTGGCCGAAATTGTCCAATTTTAGTCATATCTCACAAAATGACTGTCAAATTAGAAATCAGCACCTTTCAAATGTGATCTGTGCAAAATTTGGTGAAATTTGAAGAACTTTCTAAATTTGGTCGAAATTTGGCCCAACATGTCCAATTTTAGTCAAGTCTGACAAAATGACTGTCAAATTCGAAATCAGCACCTTTCAAATGTAATCCATGGAAAATTTCATGAAATTTGAAGAACTTTCTAAATTTGGTCCAAATTTGGCCCAACATGTCCAATTTTAGTCAAGTCTGACAAAATGACAGTCAAATTCGAACTCAGCACCTTTCAAACGTCATCTGTGCAAAATTTTCTGAAATTTGAAGATTTTTCGAAATTTGGTAATGTGGTTAGTTCAAAATTTCATGAAAATTGGAGGACTTTGCAAATTTGGTTCAAATTTGGCCTAAATTGCCCAATTTTAGTCAAACCTGTCAACATAACTGTCAGGTTTGACTAAAACTCCACCACGGATGTCCTAAAGTCCTTTTGTATAACATTTAGTAAACAATCCGAAATCCGAACGGACTTTCCGAAAACGGCAAAAAAGTGTTACATAGACAGATAGATAGAATGTGTAAACCAAACAATTTCCTACGCTTAAAAGCGCGGAAATTGAATAAGTAACACATAATGAAAAACCTGAAAAATAGTTAATGTAACACTGATGTAACACTGACTGCAAACCAGAGGTGTGACTTCAAATCTGCTTCTGGCTGAACACAAGTTGTATGAGCCGTTTATAAGGAAATTTGACGTTTATTGATACAGTGATACAGAGCAGGTAGACATGGGCGGCGAGCGACGCCGCCTTGGCGGCTAGTATTAAAGAATAGTTCAATCTTTCAGCGGAAAACAGATTTGCTAATTGTCGTTTTTTTCAAAATCTTTATTAGCTACTCAAGAAAACTGCTTTGGTTGGAAACATCTTCTTCTAATAATTGTCCTAAGATTGTAGCTCGTTATTTCTGGGATTACGTTAGCAGATTTAGAGGTATAAAACACATAATAGATTATTCATATACCATTTTTGGAACGTTTTTAGCCGTTATACTTTCCGTTTACTTTAGGCACTGCTAGAGTCATTCGCGGGGATGCCGGCAACGAAAATTTGAATATAGCAACGATGCAGCGATTTTTCAGATCGGGTGACAACGATGCACTGGCAGGTGTAAAAAGCTTTCTTTATGGAAGATCAACGGCAAACCAAGTATGTTTCAGATTGTGTTTGTTTGTTTGTGAAAATGTAGCGAAGTTAAAATAATCTCCCTTGTAAAGGTCCCGTCTCATTATTTGTATGTATAGCGCATTGAAGCATTCTGGTCGCAGTTACGCCGATCTTTCACACAATGGTGGATGAACGTCTTCAGGGTGTGTATTTCATGAATCATAACTTATTTTTGTCACCATCTGTTGCACTATTTATTATTTTCATTGTTAAATAGGATATGAGCGATGATGGCTCATGGGACGAAGCAGACCCGATACAAAGGTAACTGACAAATATGTTAAATATACGAATGTGTGTTAGTTGCTTTTAAAGAACTTTTAAATTTGATGTTTTATAGGGAATGCTTAAAGTTTTGTTTTACATTTCCCATTCAAGCTGAGTTAGATACAATCAAAACTCTACACAATACTCATCGTATAAGACGATCTATTAATCAATCTTCTCCTAATGGGAAACCTGATATGATGTACAAGATCCCAGAATTACTTGGTATGCCACGTTTATATTATTACAGTTAAGAAATTTGTTAAGGAATTAAAGCAACTTTTGTTATGGATTCCTCTTTAGGTACGACAGACTACAAAAAAGTCGTCATTGAGGCAGATTTAGAGATCGCGAAAATCCTTACCAAAGAAAAACCTGTGTTTGGATGCGACGAAAATTTTGAAAAACTTGCGTTGAATTATATTGCCACTAACAACTTGGACTTTCCAAAGACTTTTTCTGACGCTAAAGATCTGTATAATAATCTAATAGATTACATTGAAAATATGTAGTGAGAATATTAGTTTTGTTTCGATACGGTTTTATCATTCCATTGAAACATTTTTAATGATTTTTTCTCATTGCACTGTGGTAGTTGTATTCAGTATTAATGGATACATAACATTCCGGGAACGGCGAATTTAAATGGTTTCTGATTCCACTGTAAAGTATGAAGTTAATTTAAAGCCCGAACGAACGGCAAGCATGAGTTCTATAAGATGCTCATGAAATATTTTACATAAATATTTTAATCTTCTTTTATCGGAACCTGTTTCTATCATTAACAACCTCAGTCAACCTGTCAAAAGCACTTGTGAAAAAAGACAATTAATTACCAATGGTGATCCTGCAAAGAAAATCCTAAGCATTAAACCCATTTTAGTTACAGAATTGCGCTTAGCAGAACATGTGATTGAACAGTCTCCAAATCTCCGTGACATTTTGATTTTGCCCTGTCGAAATATCCTCTTAAAAAAGTTTATTATGTAACAAATAGGATTGCAGCTTAATGTTCTTGGCCAGCGTGTCACATAACATGCGGTGGAGAGATTAATAACTCATTGAGTGCATAGATAGAAACGTATTTTACATAATTTTATCTCTAGTTACAAAGAATGCCAGAAATGTGGTGCTTTACATATACAACACTATCACAGCATAAAATTTTAGAACAAAACTAGAAATTTTATTGTTCCGATGAAACTCTTGATGATCATCTATAACTCATAATAGAAAAGTATGGCGTCGTTAACACAAAATAAAGGTATTACACATGAAGATATTTCATCATGTCGACATACAGAATCACGATATCAGAACGTACTGACAATTTTAAGAACACAAAGCACTAGCAATGCAGAAACAAAACACTTTGAAATGTAAAATATACTCTAGTATCCCATTAATTCAGATTCAACTTAAACCGGACATTCTTGTCCACCTAGAGGGTCCGAATTAACGAGATTCTACTGTGTATATGTTAACAAAACTGTAACAAAACTGTAACAAGACTGTAACAAAACTGTACGAAAGCGAGAAACTATTTAGATCTCATCAAATCCAAAACTCATCTTCACAGCATCTTCCAATCCTACCAAAACACTTTCACGGGTGTTATAATGAACCGGCATGCTCACTGACAACGCACATGTGGAAACTGTAGGTTTGCAGGTACAACCATTCCGACAACCACGAACAAAATGGACGCTAATAACGTCAGAAAGACCAAGAGGAGGAACGGAGTGCGTTCCAGTCAGGAATTTCATAAACTGCGAAAATGTTAGACAGTGATCTTTTTCTAAAATAGCAAAAAAATTTTTTGTAAGTTTAAACATTAACAGAGCAACAAAATTAAAATGTTTTTTTAAACGTTTTTCCCGTCACTAATGGGAGGTGAAACTATCACCATTAAGGAAAGAAAGTGACTCGTTAATTGTTTTATCCATCATATCAATACTTATACCAATATTTTGGAGTTTAAGTAAGAAATCTGAATGCTACACCTGTCAAATGATATAAGCTTTCTAAAGCATCCAGGAACGATTTGTAACAGTCCACTTTTATTATTATTATTATTATTATCATAAAATTGGGTTCCATTATATACAAATGGTTCTTCTCCCTACAAATTAAAAATGAAAATGAAATTTATAAATATTAAAATCTAGTAATAAAAATAACTATTAAAATTTGATAAAATATATAAATACCTTATAAATTTATAAAAATTCAGGAATGTAGCACTTGAAGCGAAAATGAATAGGCAAGTGAAGGTTGATTGATAAGTGATAGAACGAGCCTTGGAATTGGATTGTTGTCGAGGTACAATTTGCAAATTGGCAAAATTGGTAGCTTCAAGCTTCTTTCTAGAACTTCCGTCTTCACTGAATATGGGACACATCACATCTTCAACAAGGTCAAAATTCCACGTCAGCTCGTTACTGGGGCAAAAAACATACTGGAAAATAGCAGGGTTTGTACGAATAATGTTGATTAAACCAAAAGTTTGTAATCCATCGACTATCTGTTGCATTGCTGGTATAACCAGAATTTTTATAAATTTTCTGAAGTTGTACACCTGGATAAATATGAATAATAATAATAATAATAATAACGTTTTGGAGTCTTTCTTTCAAGAAAATTGATCTAAAATATTTAGGATATGTATAATATTCTTGATGCAGTAAACATTAATTAAACCCAAATCTAAATTGTTCCAAAGCCTTGCTGCTAGTAATTCAGAAGACATGACTTTAAAAAACTTGACCATCATGAAGCTTAACATGGAGCTTATTGATAGGCTAATTTCTTATAGGCCAAGTGAAAGCTATTTGGCTATTTTCCTTATGTCACTTTTAGAATAAAACACAAGAACAAGACACATCTAAAATCCTAAGAAGCTAAAGAAGTTTACCTCAAAAGCTGTTGCTTTGTATTAACAGATACTCGACTTGGTATACCACGAAATCTTATCTGGTCAAGCATAGTTAGTCCCTCCTCGCTAGTACAAAAGGCTTGAAGTTTTTCATCCGTTACAATGGTGTAAATCTTGAATAAATAGATTATTATGGAGTATTAATAAATAAAGCACAAATACCTTTGAGATTGGTACTGGGTGTTTGTAAGCATCCAAGAATTTCTAAAATTCCTAAAATTACCTTATTATATGCTTTGGAGAGAAAATTGTTTTCCGTAATTTTCTCGGGCAAACTGCCAAGAACCACTTCTTGCCCACCTGATATATAATGATATATCCAAGGAGCAAAAAAGTTTGGTGCTGGACCACTTAATGAAATTGAATATGCCATTAATACTCCGACTAAAAAATATGTGCCTTTGCTACAATCTTCATAAAGCTCAGGGTTTGGCATTTTCCCTTCACCGTCAGGTGCATCAATAAATAAATGGCCTTTTACATAATTCAAAGATGCTGAAATTGGAATTAAAAAATTGCTTTTTAATTTCACATACAATCTATACATACGGTTAAAACATACCCCACAAAAATATCTACCTGAGAAAAACTCACGTTTCGGTCCACCTTGATCAACGCCAGCCTCACCAACAAAGTGAATTACAATGTTATAGCCAATTTGTTTTTGAGCCCAGATTTGGGTAAACTTATCTACAAAAGAATCAAATTCTGAGCCTCTCTTGACCCTCACTTTAATGGCTTCCTTCTTTGGCTTACACAATGATATCAAAGCTTTCAATTCTTCAATATTAAAGGTTGAAATTTTTGATCTTGGATTTGGAATTGCTTCAGGTTCTGGATCTGCCTGTTCATCATCACTTGATAACAGCGTTGGATACTTGCTATCTGCACAATCACTGGCGTGGGCTTCTATTTCACTGCTTGGTTGAAAATTTGAACATATAGGACATCGAACCTCTGTCACTTTAGAGGATGAAGATGCTTCTGTGTCTTCACATAATTGATCATCAATTGAAGCAGGTAGCAAATTACTAAATATATCAATAGTAAAATTTGAATTGTTTGTTTCTTTCATTGTCACAACATGATGTTCACACTGCAAAATTGAGTCATTTGGATCTAACAATGTATAATTATCAGGAGTACCAATAAACAGTTCAAATATTTCTGGTTCTGGGGCCAAACTCCCAATCCAATAATAAACTACATCCATTTTATTTTTACTTAGAAACAATCTTTGTTTTCTTCCCAGGCAAACATGCATTACGACAACAACTACAACATCTTCAGCTAAACTAGGCTCACAGGGTACCATTCTCTGTCTATGTTCTTGTACAACTGAGTACTTGATTTCATAGTTTTCTTTAGTCTCCTTCATTAAACCAGTGTTGAAGCTGTTTTCAAGCATCTTATCCTGCTCCTTACTAGACTGTGATGACAATTCTGTTGGGGTTGATGTAAAACAGGGAGTGTTTAAAGGCATATGTGTGTCAACTTCAAAGTCAGAATCTGACGACATCTCTCTCAAGAAAGTCGATCGAAATTTTTCACCAGCTTTCCACTGTTTGGTATGCAAAATAAATTTACAATGCTTTATAGCTTTCATTTCCATGAAGTCATCTATTGATACACTAGTGTCATCAATGAGAGATAAATCTGGACCTACAAATGAAGTCATCATTGAACTTAGTGCACCTTTAGATTTACTCTGACCACTGGGAAAATATATATTCTTCATGTCTTTATAAACATCCTCGAGTGCTGTTTTTCTGATAAATTTTCTTTTCCTGCTTCCACCTCCAGTTGAAATGGAAACAGTTGTATATTTCTTCCTATTTTCATCAAAATGTTGCCAACAGTAGTGAACAGTAATATGGCTTGACTGTTTAACTTTTGATGAAACTTTGCTTCCTTGACGGACAGCAGCAACAAGATCTGCAAGTTCCTTTGCTCTATTATTGTTTTTGAATCTTTCAACCATGAGACGGGCATCAGCCAGACCTATCCCCATTTCCTTAAAGTCTTCATGACGTAATAAATGTATAGATTCTCCACAAACCTAAAGAAAATTGAAGCATGAGAATTTCAAGCACTATTTATCTACACGAAAACATCCATCCTTAGACTTAATAATAGGGCCAGGAAGAATAAATAGATGGTTTATAAAAATTCACAAATCCAAACTGAAAACAAATTAATTTTAGACTCTTATAAAAGAAAACTTTCATTCCTTTCTCCATTATATATAACAGGTTATATTTGTAACATTTACTGTAATTACTACTTACCCTCGATTGTTCAATCTTGTTGAGGACATTTTGATCATACCCTCTATTTCTTAAGAATGTCACCATCTAAAATAATGACGGAGTCAATGGCAATGTAGCTGTATGTATTACAAGGTTTTCCATGTATAAACGAATACAGCAAAGGACAAAGAAAGGAAGAGGAAAGAGAAAAGAATATATATATATACACATAATAGAGTGAATAGTAATAGGGTGGAGACAGAGATAGCAGAGATAACAGACAAAACTTTCTAGAACATATAACCATGAATAATAATAAATATGAATTCAAGTAAATGAATTAGATATGAATTCAAAATGGTGTAGTTTGGAGAGACTGGAGAGACTTTTTTCTCCTTTTTTGTGCACTTGTAATATCTCCCTCTCTGCGACGACAACACAGCATGTAAGAAAAATCTCTTGAAAAGAAACAATGGTATAAAAGTAGTTAATAAAAGCGAATGTAAACCCAACCAAACAGAAATTCGTGATTCTCTTTAACTTACTTCAGCATTTGTAGCACCAGCATGGTCATCGCACGCAGCCATATTTGTTTACTGCTCGACTTTACATTCCTTTTTTGCATCCACTGTAAGTGAAGAAAAACGATCACGAACGGAGTTTCTTCAATCTCACAGGATCCACTAACAACTTGAAATAATTTAAAAAAGACGCCGACTTCTTTTCAAATACGTTATATGAGTAAATTAACAGTGCATATCATTTTCTTCAAATAATTTGAAGATTATAACGATTTTCGATTTTTCTCCAAATAATTTCAATAAAATAACAAAACGCCGGATTTTTCCAAATATGTTATACTAGTAACCCATGTAAAAATTTTTTACAGGTTTTAATCGATGTGAGCTGAACAGAGAGAAAGGCTTAGTATAATGAATTTTAGTATGATAAAGTTCTTCAATTGTTTGGAATGTAGAATGTTTAGAATGTAGTATCTCGTTTTGAACAGCGTGTAGAACACGGGTTTTAATTCATAAAAAAAAAGTACGCGCTGTGCGTCCACTTTTTTCACTTTTTAAATATGTATAAATTGAAGATGCAATGCAATGGTTCCCCATGATTAAAAATATCTAACGTCAATACAGAAAAAAACACTCTTCACTCTTTTAATTAAAAATCTCTAGGTATTCCGGCTAAAGCATATTTATTTCAACACTGGAGTTATGAACAGAAAAACTTTTTAATCAGAAGATCTGAAACACATCAAAATATTCATAATAAATCTTTCACGATACGATATATGCAGTAGTAAAAATAAATTGTGCGTACAGGTAAACAACAAAAAGATTAAAATCGCTGTAACTGTTCATGAAATCCACACCCCAATGTAAATAAAAGCCAAACGCGAAAGTCGTAAAAGTGTCGAAATGTGAATTAAAAACAATTGCGATTTTCTTTACGAACCCAGACCGTCATGATTAAAAACCATGATATATTCATTTCTTCAATCGTGTATCATTTGAAAAGTAATGACGCAGAAACCCTATTAATACTATAAGAAAAAACAAAACAAACAAACAAAAAAGTTCTAAAGCGTACTTACCCTAAAAACATTAATAAATCTTCGCGCAATACTTTCGTTGTTGTCTATTGTTTCTTGATCTCGCGAATAATCAAAACATTTGAAACGATTAAATGCAATGCAATGTTTTCCACTATACTGATCGTAGAAAAATATTAACCGCCGTGGTCTGACACTCCATTATGAATAAGTGACTGCAAAAACGACCCGAAATTTTAGAGAGTGAAAGCGTGAAAAAAGCGGATGCACACTCGTGATTAGTATATAGACTAGCCGCCAAGGCGGCGTCGCTCGCCACCAATGTTCAGCATGCGTCCAGTTCACGAAAAATAAAATGAAGAATTGACAATGATAAGTTTGCCCATGTTGTAGAGCTCGAAAAACTGATCAAAAAATTGTATGGGATCATTTCGCTACGACCAACCGTTGCAGAGATATCGCCGATCAAAGATTTTGATGACGTCATAGCCGCAGTACCAAATAAAATTTTGGCCCAAATTATGCGTCATCCCATCACCCGTATCGAGGACCCTAAAAAACGTCAGTTATCCCTATTGGTTCTCGAGATATTTCCCTAAAAACGTCACGTTCGATTGGGGATGCAATGCAATGATTCCCCGTGATCATAAAAAAACTGACGTCAAATGATGCCACGTGCTTTTGGAATAATCGTGAAAAAAGTGTCTCTCGCCCTACGTGGTTTTACGCGCTCATAAGAGGACGATGACCGCAAAATAAAACTAAATATATCACTCTCTAAAATAAAAGTGTGACACACAGCGCGGATTATTATAATAAGACTAGCCGCCCAGGCGGCGTCGCTCGCCACCCATGTTCAGTATGCGTTGTGTCGCAGAATTTAACTCTTGCAAAAGTTTCTTTTCAGGCATTAATTTTTTAATTCATTTCTTACATTCAGAAAATTTAAAACAGAAACAAATAGCAACATGGCTAAGAATATATATTCATACGCAGAAGAGAAGTAACTTTAATGTAAAAAAATGCAATATATAACACAGAACCGTTTACCCAGACATACAAAACCAAACATTGAATAACATTACAATCTAGGATAGCCAAGGCGGCGCCGCTCGCCACCCATGTTCAGTATGCGTTCTGTCGCAGAATTTCACTTGTGTAAAAGTTTTTTACAGGCATTAATTTGTTATTACATTCAGAAGATTAAAACACAGAACCGTTTACCCAGACATACAAAACCAAACATTGAATAACATTACAAAAATGATACCTTCCAACTTTTTCTTTTGTTCCAAAGTTACTACTGGACTGCAACCATTAATGAATTTTTGAAATGATATAGTTAGTTCTTCCCAAAAACCATCAACATCATGATTAAAACCATGAGTTTCATTTCTTTGTGCTTTTTTATTATTGCCTAAAAGAATAATATTTCAATTGTAATACCGAAAGAAAAAAAAAAGAAACAAAAAAAAAAGGAAATTCAAGTACGCATTAATCCTAAAAACAATAACTAAGAACAAAAATTTACACGGAAGATAAAAAGTCACAAATAAAATCATAAAGCCAAAGTTATATACCTAGGCATAGTACGTAAACGATTACCATAACACAAAATATGCATAAACGCGATAAAATATAAACTTAAGAAAAATAAAGCAATACAACACTTATTTTTTGTAGGATAGTTTCATTGCATAGTCATTTAAATTACATAATCCATTCTTTTCTTAAGTAACCCTCTCAACATTATAACCCATCATGTGCTTCATTTCTATTTTAACAGATGAAAACATTCAAAAAACATATGCAAAAAACCTAATCATGCTATGCCGAAATCTAAAGAAAAACAAAACAAAGTAAAAGAAACTTTGAAAATATATTAACCTTAAAAATAATAATTAAAAACACAAACGTAATGACAGAATTAGTATAGCTGAAAAATTTTTAACATATGAAAACATTCGTGGAGCCATTTTTTATATCCAGTTCAAAGCTCCTCCTCTGCTGGAAAATTAAAAAACAACAGTAAACATCCCTCTTATCCTTTATTTATCCACTAATACTAACTGTGTTTTAACTAAATAGATACTATTTTAACTTTACCTTTCAATACCAATTCACATCATCATGATAGTAAACAATATTGATCATGTTCTGTAGCCATTATCAAACACTTCTAAACTGTTTTACTTTCTATATTTCATACCTGTAAACAAATTAATAACACTCGATTAACTTTCCAGCATACTTTCCTATTGTAAACATACACTTTCTATTTGTTTTCTACTGCAATTTCACTACCATTTTTATACAGTGAAAGACATAAAAATGCTTTCTTCGTAACTTCATAACTGGACCTTCATAACTGTGGAGCCATTTTGAAATAAATAAAATAAGGAACAGTTCGTTACCAAAACAAATCAGTAAACTAAACGAAAGAACTCATATAATAAGATATCTATTCAAAGCTATAGTATTTAATCTTTCAAAACTAAATTAGAACCATTCCTTACTGTGTAAATAAACATCATTTTGTTCTGCATTTCTTCACTACACTTTCTTCTGTATAGCGATATCTACTTATACTAATTCGCAATAGTGTGTCACACTTTTATTTTAGAGAGTGATATATTTTGTTTTTTTTCAACGGTCAAAACCTTCTTATTTTTTCCCTTTTTGTCGTAAAACCACGCCAATGTTTAGAATGTAGTATCTCGTTTTGAACAGCGTGTAGAACACGGGTTTTAATTCATAAAAAAAAGTACGCGCTGTGCGTCCACTTTTTTCACTTTTTAAATATGTATAAATTGAAGATGCAATGCAATGGTTCCCCATGATTAAAAATATCTAACGTCAATACAGAAAAAAACACTCTTCACTCTTTTAATTAAAAATCTCTAGGTATTCCGGCTAAAGCATATTTATTTCAACACTGGAGTTATGAACAGAAAAACTTTTTAATCAGAAGATCTGAAACACATCAAAATATTCATAATAAATCTTTCACGATACGATATATGCAGTAGTAAAAATAAATTGTGCGTACAGGTAAACAACAAAAAGATTAAAATCGCTGTAACTGTTCATGAAATCCACACCCCAATGTAAATAAAAGCCAAACGCGAAAGTCGTAAAAGTGTCGAAATGTGAATTAAAAACAATTGCGATTTTCTTTACGAACCCAGACCGTCATGATTAAAAACCATGATATATTCATTTCTTCAATCGTGTATCATTTGAAAAGTAATGACGCAGAAACCCTATTAATACTATAAGAAAAAACAAAACAAACAAACAAAAAAGTTCTAAAGCGTACTTACCCTAAAAACATTAATAAATCTTCGCGCAATACTTTCGTTGTTGTCTATTGTTTCTTGATCTCGCGAATAATCAAAACATTTGAAACGATTAAATGCAATGCAATGTTTTCCACTATACTGATCGTAGAAAAATATTAACCGCCGTGGTCTGACACTCCATTATGAATAAGTGACTGCAAAAACGACCCGAAATTTTAGAGAGTGAAAGCGTGAAAAAAGCGGATGCACACTCGTGATTAGTATATAGACTAGCCGCCAAGGCGGCGTCGCTCGCCACCAATGTTCAGCATGCGTCCAGTTCACGAAAAATAAAATGAAGAATTGGCAATGATAAGTTTGCCCATGTTGTAGAGCTCGAAAAACTGATCAAAAAATTGTATGGGATCATTTCGCTACGACCAACCGTTGCAGAGATATCGCCGATCAAAGATTTTGATGACGTCATAGCCGCAGTACCAAATAAAATTTTGGTCCAAATTATGCGTCATCCCATCACCCGTATCGAGGACCCTAAAAAACGTCAGTTATCCCTATTGGTTCTCGAGATATTTCCCTAAAAACGTCACGTTCGATTGGGGATGCAATGCAATGATTCCCCGTGATCATAAAAAAACTGACGTCAAATGATGCCACGTGCTTTTGGAATAATCGTGAAAAAAGTGTCTCTCGCCCTACGTGGTTTTACGCGCTTATAAGAGGACGATGACCGCAAAATAAAACTAAATATATCACTCTCTAAAATAAAAGTGTGACACACAGCGCGGATTATTGTAATAAGACTAGCCGCCCAGGCGGCGTCGCTCGCCACCCATGTTCAGTATGCGTTGTGTCGCAGAATTTAACTCTTGCAAAAGTTTCTTTTCAGGCATTAATTTTTTAATTCATTTCTTACATTCAGAAAATTTAAAACAGAAACAAATAGCAACATGGCTAAGAATATATATTCATACGCAGAAGAGAAGTAACTTTAATGTAAAAAAATGCAATATATAACACAGAACCGTTTACCCAGACATACAAAACCAAACATTGAATAACATTACAATCTAGGATAGCCAAGGCGGCGCCGCTCGCCACCCATGTTCAGTATGCGTTCTGTCGCAGAATTTCACTTGTGTAAAAGTTTTTTACAGGCATTAATTTGTTATTACATTCAGAAGATTAAAACACAGAACCGTTTACCCAGACATACAAAACCAAACATTGAATAACATTACAAAAATGATACCTTCCAACTTTTTCTTTTGTTCCAAAGTTACTACTGGACTGCAACCATTAATGAATTTTTGAAATGATATAGTTAGTTCTTCCCAAAAACCATCAACATCATGATTAAAACCATGAGTTTCATTTCTTTGTGCTTTTTTATTATTGCCTAAAAGAATAATATTTCAATTGTAATACCGAAAGAAAAAAAAAAGAAACAAAAAAAAAGGAAATTCAAGTACGCATTAATCCTAAAAACAATAACTAAGAACAAAAATTTACACGGAAGATAAAAAGTCACAAATAAAATCATAAAGCCAAAGTTATATACCTAGGCATAGTACGTAAACGATTACCATAACACAAAATATGCATAAACGCGATAAAATATAAACTTAAGAAAAATAAAGCAATACAACACTTATTTTTTGTAGGATAGTTTCATTGCATAGTCATTTAAATTACATAATCCATTCTTTTCTTAAGTAACCCTCTCAACATTATAACCCATCATGTGCTTCATTTCTATTTTAACAGATGAAAACATTCAAAAAACATATGCAAAAAACCTAATCATGCTATGCCGAAATCTAAAGAAAAACAAAACAAAGTAAAAGAAACTTTGAAAATATATTAACCTTAAAAATAATAATTAAAAACACAAACGTTATGACAGAATTAGTATAGCTGAAAAATTTTTAACATATGAAAACATTCGTGGAGCCATTTTTTATATCCAGTTCAAAGCTCCTCCTCTGCTGGAAAATTAAAAAACAACAGTAAACATCCCTCTTATCCTTTATTTATCCACTAATACTAACTGTGTTTTAACTAAATAGATACTATTTTAACTTTACCTTTCAATACCAATTCACATCATCATGATAGTAAACAATATTGATCATGTTCTGTAGCCATTATCAAACACTTCTAAACTGTTTTACTTTCTATATTTCATACCTGTAAACAAATTAATAACACTCGATTAACTTTCCAGCGTACTTTCCTATTGTAAACATACACTTTCTATTTGTTTTCTACTGCAATTTCACTACCATTTTTATACAGTGAAAGACATAAAAATGCTTTCTTCGTAACTTCATAACTGGACCTTCATAACTGTGGAGCCATTTTGAAATAAATAAAATAAGGAACAGTTCGTTACCAAAACAAATCAGTAAACTAAACGAAAGAACTCATATAATAAGATATCTATTCAAAGCTATAGTATTTAATCTTTCAAAACTAAATTAGAACCATTCCTTACTGTGTTAATAAACATCATTTTGTTCTGCATTTCTTCACTACACTTTCTTCTGTATAGCGATATCTACTTATACTAATTCGCAATAGTGTGTCACACTTTTATTTTAGAGAGTGATATATTTTGTTTTTTTTCAACGGTCAAAACCTTCTTATTTTTTCCCTTTTTGTCGTAAAACCACGCCAATGTTTAGAATGTAGTATCTCGTTTTGAACAGCGTGTAGAACACGGGTTTTAATTCATAAAAAAAAAGTACGCGCTGTGCGTCCACTTTTTTCACTTTTTAAATATGTATAAATTGAAGATGCAATGCAATGGTTCCCCATGATTAAAAATATCTAACGTCAATACAGAAAAAAACACTCTTCACTCTTTTAATTAAAAATCTCTAGGTATTCCGGCTAAAGCATATTTATTTCAACACTGGAGTTATGAACAGAAAAACTTTTTAATCAGAAGATCTGAAACACATCAAAATATTCATAATAAATCTTTCACGATACGATATATGCAGTAGTAAAAATAAATTGTGCGTACAGGTAAACAACAAAAAGATTAAAATCGCTGTAACTGTTCATGAAATCCACACCCCAATGTAAATAAAAGCCAAACGCGAAAGTCGTAAAAGTGTCGAAATGTGAATTAAAAACAATTGCGATTTTCTTTACGAACCCAGACCGTCATGATTAAAAACCATGATATATTCATTTCTTCAATCGTGTATCATTTGAAAAGTAATGACGCAGAAACCCTATTAATACTATAAGAAAAAACAAAACAAACAAACAAAAAAGTTCTAAAGCGTACTTACCCTAAAAACATTAATAAATCTTCGCGCAATACTTTCGTTGTTGTCTATTGTTTCTTGATCTCGCGAATAATCAAAACATTTGAAACGATTAAATGCAATGCAATGTTTTCCACTATACTGATCGTAGAAAAATATTAACCGCCGTGGTCTGACACTCCATTATGAATAAGTGACTGCAAAAACGACCCGAAATTTTAGAGAGTGAAAGCGTGAAAAAAGCGGATGCACACTCGTGATTAGTATATAGACTAGCCGCCAAGGCGGCGTCGCTCGCCACCAATGTTCAGCATGCGTCCAGTTCACGAAAAATAAAATGAAGAATTGGCAATGATAAGTTTGCCCATGTTGTAGAGCTCGAAAAACTGATCAAAAAATTGTATGGGATCATTTCGCTACGACCAACCGTTGCAGAGATATCGCCGATCAAAGATTTTGATGACGTCATAGCCGCAGTACCAAATAAAATTTTGGCCCAAATTATGCGTCATCCCATCACCCGTATCGAGGACCCTAAAAAACGTCAGTTATCCCTATTGGTTCTCGAGATATTTCCCTAAAAACGTCACGTTCGATTGGGGATGCAATGCAATGATTCCCCGTGATCATAAAAAAACTGACGTCAAATGATGCCACGTGCTTTTGGAATAATCGTGAAAAAAGTGTCTCTCGCCCTACGTGGTTTTACGCGCTCATAAGAGGACGATGACCGCAAAATAAAACTAAATATATCACTCTCTAAAATAAAAGTGTGACACACAGCGCGGATTATTATAATAAGACTAGCCGCCCAGGCGGCGTCGCTCGCCACCCATGTTCAGTATGCGTTGTGTCGCAGAATTTAACTCTTGCAAAAGTTTCTTTTCAGGCATTAATTTTTTAATTCATTTCTTACATTCAGAAAATTTAAAACAGAAACAAATAGCAACATGGCTAAGAATATATATTCATACGCAGAAGAGAAGTAACTTTAATGTAAAAAAATGCAATATATAACACAGAACCGTTTACCCAGACATACAAAACCAAACATTGAATAACATTACAATCTAGGATAGCCAAGGCGGCGCCGCTCGCCACCCATGTTCAGTATGCGTTCTGTCGCAGAATTTCACTTGTGTAAAAGTTTTTTACAGGCATTAATTTGTTATTACATTCAGAAGATTAAAACACAGAACCGTTTACCCAGACATACAAAACCAAACATTGAATAACATTACAAAAATGATACCTTCCAACTTTTTCTTTTGTTCCAAAGTTACTACTGGACTGCAACCATTAATGAATTTTTGAAATGATATAGTTAGTTCTTCCCAAAAACCATCAACATCATGATTAAAACCATGAGTTTCATTTCTTTGTGCTTTTTTATTATTGCCTAAAAGAATAATATTTCAATTGTAATACCGAAAGAAAAAAAAAAGAAACAAAAAAAAAGGAAATTCAAGTACGCATTAATCCTAAAAACAATAACTAAGAACAAAAATTTACACGGAAGATAAAAAGTCACAAATAAAATCATAAAGCCAAAGTTATATACCTAGGCATAGTACGTAAACGATTACCATAACACAAAATATGCATAAACGCGATAAAATATAAACTTAAGAAAAATAAAGCAATACAACACTTATTTTTTGTAGGATAGTTTCATTGCATAGTCATTTAAATTACATAATCCATTCTTTTCTTAAGTAACCCTCTCAACATTATAACCCATCATGTGCTTCATTTCTATTTTAACAGATGAAAACATTCAAAAAACATATGCAAAAAACCTAATCATGCTATGCCGAAATCTAAAGAAAAACAAAACAAAGTAAAAGAAACTTTGAAAATATATTAACCTTAAAAATAATAATTAAAAACACAAACGTTATGACAGAATTAGTATAGCTGAAAAATTTTTAACATATGAAAACATTCGTGGAGCCATTTTTTATATCCAGTTCAAAGCTCCTCCTCTGCTGGAAAATTAAAAAACAACAGTAAACATCCCTCTTATCCTTTATTTATCCACTAATACTAACTGTGTTTTAACTAAATAGATACTATTTTAACTTTACCTTTCAATACCAATTCACATCATCATGATAGTAAACAATATTGATCATGTTCTGTAGCCATTATCAAACACTTCTAAACTGTTTTACTTTCTATATTTCATACCTGTAAACAAATTAATAACACTCGATTAACTTTCCAGCGTACTTTCCTATTGTAAACATACACTTTCTATTTGTTTTCTACTGCAATTTCACTACCATTTTTATACAGTGAAAGACATAAAAATGCTTTCTTCGTAACTTCATAACTGGACCTTCATAACTGTGGAGCCATTTTGAAATAAATAAAATAAGGAACAGTTCGTTACCAAAACAAATCAGTAAACTAAACGAAAGAACTCATATAATAAGATATCTATTCAAAGCTATAGTATTTAATCTTTCAAAACTAAATTAGAACCATTCCTTACTGTGTTAATAAACATCATTTTGTTCTGCATTTCTTCACTACACTTTCTTCTGTATAGCGATATCTACTTATACTAATTCGCAATAGTGTGTCACACTTTTATTTTAGAGAGTGATATATTTTGTTTTTTTTCAACGGTCAAAACCTTCTTATTTTTTCCCTTTTTGTCGTAAAACCACGCCAATGTTTAGAATGTAGTATCTCGTTTTGAACAGCGTGTAGAACACGGGTTTTAATTCATAAAAAAAAAGTACGCGCTGTGCGTCCACTTTTTTCACTTTTTAAATATGTATAAATTGAAGATGCAATGCAATGGTTCCCCATGATTAAAAATATCTAACGTCAATACAGAAAAAAACACTCTTCACTCTTTTAATTAAAAATCTCTAGGTATTCCGGCTAAAGCATATTTATTTCAACACTGGAGTTATGAACAGAAAAACTTTTTAATCAGAAGATCTGAAACACATCAAAATATTCATAATAAATCTTTCACGATACGATATATGCAGTAGTAAAAATAAATTGTGCGTACAGGTAAACAACAAAAAGATTAAAATCGCTGTAACTGTTCATGAAATCCACACCCCAATGTAAATAAAAGCCAAACGCGAAAGTCGTAAAAGTGTCGAAATGTGAATTAAAAACAATTGCGATTTTCTTTACGAACCCAGACCGTCATGATTAAAAACCATGATATATTCATTTCTTCAATCGTGTATCATTTGAAAAGTAATGACGCAGAAACCCTATTAATACTATAAGAAAAAACAAAACAAACAAACAAAAAAGTTCTAAAGCGTACTTACCCTAAAAACATTAATAAATCTTCGCGCAATACTTTCGTTGTTGTCTATTGTTTCTTGATCTCGCGAATAATCAAAACATTTGAAACGATTAAATGCAATGCAATGTTTTCCACTATACTGATCGTAGAAAAATATTAACCGCCGTGGTCTGACACTCCATTATGAATAAGTGACTGCAAAAACGACCCGAAATTTTAGAGAGTGAAAGCGTGAAAAAAGCGGATGCACACTCGTGATTAGTATATAGACTAGCCGCCAAGGCGGCGTCGCTCGCCACCAATGTTCAGCATGCGTCCAGTTCACGAAAAATAAAATGAAGAATTGGCAATGATAAGTTTGCCCATGTTGTAGAGCTCGAAAAACTGATCAAAAAATTGTATGGGATCATTTCGCTACGACCAACCGTTGCAGAGATATCGCCGATCAAAGATTTTGATGACGTCATAGCCGCAGTACCAAATAAAATTTTGGCCCAAATTATGCGTCATCCCATCACCCGTATCGAGGACCCTAAAAAACGTCAGTTATCCCTATTGGTTCTCGAGATATTTCCCTAAAAACGTCACGTTCGATTGGGGATGCAATGCAATGATTCCCCGTGATCATAAAAAAACTGACGTCAAATGATGCCACGTGCTTTTGGAATAATCGTGAAAAAAGTGTCTCTCGCCCTACGTGGTTTTACGCGCTCATAAGAGGACGATGACCGCAAAATAAAACTAAATATATCACTCTCTAAAATAAAAGTGTGACACACAGCGCGGATTATTATAATAAGACTAGCCGCCCAGGCGGCGTCCCTCGCCACCCATGTTCAGTATGCGTTGTGTCGCAGAATTTAACTCTTGCAAAAGTTTCTTTTCAGGCATTAATTTTTTAATTCATTTCTTACATTCAGAAAATTTAAAACAGAAACAAATAGCAACATGGCTAAGAATATATATTCATACGCAGAAGAGAAGTAACTTTAATGTAAAAAAATGCAATATATAACACAAAACCGTTTACCCAGACATACAAAACCAAACATTGAATAACATTACAATCTAGGATAGCCAAGGCGGCGCCGCTCGCCACCCATGTTCAGTATGCGTTCTGTCGCAGAATTTCACTTGTGTAAAAGTTTTTTACAGGCATTAATTTGTTATTACATTCAGAAGATTAAAACACAGAACCGTTTACCCAGACATACAAAACCAAACATTGAATAACATTACAAAAATGATACCTTCCAACTTTTTCTTTTGTTCCAAAGTTACTACTGGACTGCAACCATTAATGAATTTTTGAAATGATATAGTTAGTTCTTCCCAAAAACCATCAACATCATGATTAAAACCATGAGTTTCATTTCTTTGTGCTTTTTTATTATTGCCTAAAAGAATAATATTTCAATTGTAATACCGAAAGAAAAAAAAAAAGAAACAAAAAAAAAGGAAATTCAAGTACGCATTAATCCTAAAAACAATAACTAAGAACAAAAATTTACACGGAAGATAAAAAGTCACAAATAAAACCATAAAGCCAAAGTTATATACCTAGGTATAGTACGTAAACGATTACCATAACACAAAATATGCATAAACGCGATAAAATATAAACTTAAGAAAAATAAAGCAATACAACACTTATTTTTTGTAGGATAGTTTCATTGCATAGTCATTTAAATTACATAATCCATTCTTTTCTTAAGTAACCCTCTCAACATTATAACCCATCATGTGCTTCATTTCTATTTTAACAGATGAAAACATTCAAAAAACATATACAAAAAACCTAATCATGCTATGCCGAAATCTAAAGAAAAACAAAACAAAGTAAAAGAAACTTTGAAAATATATTAACCTTAAAAATAATAATTAAAAACACAAACGTAATGACAGAATTAGTATAGCTGAAAAATTTTTAACATATGAAAACATTCGTGGAGCCATTTTTTATATCCAGTTCAAAGCTCCTCCTCTGCTGGAAAATTAAAAAACAACAGTAAACATCCCTCTTATCCTTTATTTATCCACTAATACTAACTGTGTTTTAACTAAATAGATACTATTTTAACTTTACCTTTCAATACCAATTCACATCATCATGATAGTAAACAATATTGATCATGTTCTGTAGCCATTATCAAACACTTCTAAACTGTTTTACTTTCTATATTTCATACCTGTAAACAAATTAATAACACTCGATTAACTTTCCAGCATACTTTCCTATTGTAAACATACACTTTCTATTTGTTTTCTACTGCAATTTCACTACCATTTTTATACAGTGAAAGACATAAAAATGCTTTCTTCGTAACTTCATAACTGGACCTTCATAACTGTGGAGCCATTTTGAAATAAATAAAATAAGGAACAGTTCGTTACCAAAACAAATCAGTAAACTAAACGAAAGAACTCATATAATAAGATATCTATTCAAAGCTATAGTATTTAATCTTTCAAAACTAAATTAGAACCATTCCTTACTGTGTAAATAAACATCATTTTGTTCTGCATTTCTTCACTACACTTTCTTCTGTATAGCGATATCTACTTATACTAATTCGCAATAGTGTGTCACACTTTTATTTTAGAGAGTGATATATTTTGTTTTTTTTCAACGGTCAAAACCTTCTCATTTTTTCCCTTTTTGTCGTAAAACCACGCCAAGGCGAGAGCGATTTTTTTGAATTTCCGCGATTAGTATATGCTCCTCCGTTTTGTTATTTTTGGTTTGCGCAGTGGAAATCAGCCGAAAAACGTCTTTGGAGGAGTGCGAGCAATGCAATTCTTCTTCGTTCGAAATTTGTCAACGATCATTTCGTGAGCGAGAAACTTCGCGAAGAAGACGTGTTTCTTTTTGTATACGAATATTTTTATTTAAATTTGATTGTTTTAGGCAGCAAATCGACGAAAGAACTGACGAAGAAACACAGGTTTGTATGTACGAAGGTATTGTTATTATTATAAAACGTTTTATTATCGTGTTTATTGCTAAACTTTTACTCTTATTAATAAAAGAACACGGGTAGCACGTGTAAGTGAGTTAGTTGTTTGTTTACAATGAAAAATCATATTTAGATATACAGAAGAAGTGCAGTGAAGATCGAACGAACAAAAGGTATTATTATAAAACTTTAATAAAAGAACAAGTTAGGTATATGTATTTATTTGTATTTAAATGTTTTTAAATGTTTGTTTACGTTTTAGTTATCAAATATCGCTATACAGAAGAAAGTGTAGTGAAGAAATGCAGAACAAAATGATGTTTATTTACACAGTAAGGAATGGTTCTAATTTAGTTTTGAAAGATTAAATACTATAGCTTTGAATAGATATCTTATTATACGAGTTCTTTCGTTTAGTTTACTGATTTGTTTTGGTAACGAACTGTTCCTTATTTTATTTATTTCAAAATGGCTCCACAGTTATGAAGGTCCAGTTATGAAGTTACGAAGAAAGCATTTTTATGTCTTTCACTGTATAAAAATGGTAGTGAAATTGCAGTAGAAAACAAATAGAAAGTGTATGTTTACAATAGGAAAGTATGCTGGAAAGTTAATCGAGTGTTATTAATTTGTTTACAGGTATGAAATATAGAAAGTAAAAGAGTTTAGAAGTGTTTGATAATGGCTACAGAACAAGATCAATATTATTGTTTACTATCACGATGATGTGAATTGGTATTGAAAGGTAAAGTTAAAATAGTATCTATTTAGTTAAAACACAGTTAGTATTAGTGGATAAATAAAGGATAAGAGGGATGTTTACTGTTGTTTTTTTAATTTTCCAGCAGAGAGGAGCTTTGAACTGGAAATAAAAAATGGCTCCACGAATGTTTTCATATGTTAAAAATTTTTCAGCTATACTAATTCTGTCATTACGTTTGTGTTTTTAATTATTATTTTTAAGGTTAATATATTTTCAAAGTTTCTTTTACTTTGTTTTGTTTTTCTTTAGATTTCGGCATAGCATGATTAGGTTTTTTGTATATGTTTTTTGAATGTTTTCATCTGTTAATGTTCATGATGGGTTATATTTTATATTTTATATTTATAAGTTTTATTTATAAGTTTATATTTGATCGCGTTTATGCATATTTTGTGTTATGGTAATCATTTACGTACTATGCCTAGGTATATAACTTTGGCTTTATGATTTTATTTGTGACTTTTTATCTTCTGTGTAAATTTTTGTTCTTAGTTATTGTTTTTAGGATAAATGCGTACTTGAATTTCCTTTTTGTTTTTTGTTTCTTTTGTTTTTTTTTATTTTCGGTATTACAATTGAAATATTATTCTTTTAGACAATAATAAAAAAAGCATAAAGAAATGAAACTCATGGTTTTAATCATGACGTTGATGGTTTTGGGAAGAACAGACTATATCATTTCAAAAATTCATTAATGGTTGCTGTATAATGTAACTTCCGCACGAAAGAAACACAGTTGGAAGGTATCGATTTGTTTTCAATTCACATTTTGTAATGTTATTCAATATTTGGTTTTGTATGTGTGGGTAAACGGTTCTGTGTTATATATTGCCATTTTTTTACACAAAAGTTTTTTACTTCTCTTCTGCATATAGATATATATTCTGAGCCATATTGCTATTTGTTTCTGTTTTAAATCTTCTGAATGTAAGAAATGAATTAAAAAATTAATGCCTGAAAAGAAACTTTTACATGAGTTAAATTCTGCGACACAACGCATGCTGAACATCCGCAATCGTGCATCCCACTTTTATTTTAGACAGTGTTTTGTTTTTGTTTTTTTAATGGTCAAAATCTTCTTAATCGTGGTCATATAGCGGCAGTTCGACCACGCAAGGCACATTCACGATTAGTATAATAGCACGTGGCATCATTTGACGTCAGTTATTTTTATGATCACGGGAATCATTGCATTGCATCCCCAATCGAACGCGACGTTTTTGGGGAAATATCTCGAGAATCAATGGGGATAACTGACGTTTCTTGGGGTCCGCGGTACGAGTGACGGGGTGACGCAAAATTTGGGCCCAAATTTAATTTGGTACTGCGGCTATGACGTCATCAAAATCTTTGATTGACGATATCTCTGTAACGGTTGGTCGTAGCGAAGCGATCCCATACATTTTTTTGATCAGATTTTCGAGCTCTACAACATGGGCAAACTTATCATTGCCAATTCTTCATTTTATTTTTCGTGAACTGGACGCATGCTGAAGATGGGTGGCGAGCGACGCCGCCCTGGCGGCTAGTTTGATAACTAAAACGTAAACAAACATTTCAATACATTTAAATACAAATACATATACCTAACTTGTTCTTTTATTAATCAAAAATAAAAGTTTTATAATAATACCTTTTGTTCGTTCGATCTTTCTGCAGCTAATTTTTAAAAACTTCACTGCACTTCTTCTGTATATCTAAATATGATTTTTCATTGTAAACAAACAACTAACTCACTTACACGTGCTACCCGTGTTCTTTTATTAAAAGTTTAGCAATAAACACGATAATAAAACGTTTTATAATAATAACAATACCTTCGTGCATACAAACCTGTGTTTCTTCGTCAGTTCTTTCGTCGATTTGCTGCCTAAAACAATCAAATTTAAATTAAAATATTCGTATACAAAAAGAAACACGTCTTCTTCGCGAAGTTTCTTCCTCACGAAATGATCGTTGACAAATTTCGAACGAAGAAGATTGCATTGCTCGAACTCCTCCAAAGACGTTTTTCGGCTGATTTCCACTGCGGAAACCAAAAATAACAAAACGGAGGAGCATATACTAATCGCGGAAAATCAAAAAAAACGCTCTCAACGCTACGTGGCTTTACGACGAAAAGGGAAAAAATAAGAAGGTTTTGACCGTGAGAAAAAAACCAAATATGTCACTCTCTAAAATAAAAGTGGTATGCACAACGTGAATTAGTATAAGTAGATGAGTAAATTTACGCTAATTCTTAATTTCTTCATATAATTTGAAGAAACTGGCAAAATTATGAAAACTCGTAAAAATAATAAACGAACAATTTGATGGCCCTAATGGGCTTCCGTACAAAAGATTTGATAAAGTAAGCTCTATTTTATTCATGGTTGTCTTAAGTAGATGAAAGTTTGACTCAAATAGTTTACAGGTCCAAAAACTTCCATAAAAATGGAAAGAGACAGTACCTCGCTCCTCAGCTTTCTTTTTGTCTTCAAAAAATAAACCAGCTTTGACTTTTTTATGACAGGAACCAGATATTCGCGTACCGTACAAAGTTATCAGATCGTTGTTGTTATTTTGGAAGTTTTTTTCGAAACTTTCCTTTATGAGTCGGTGTTGTTTTCTTAACTCCTTCTTTTTTTCTACTTTGTTTTTGCGTGGCGTCAAATTCAGACTAGGTAGTTTCGGAATGATATCAGTGAACTTCTTATTGTACTATTCAGTGAAAGTTTTATCCAGACTTTTTACAGCAGACGATCCAGCAATTTTGGCAAACGGTGATTTTCTACATTTACTTTTAAGCTTGGTTTCCAATAGCCTAAATTTTGTTGTGCAACAGTTGTGCAACAGTTGCACAACACTTTACATGAGTAATGGAAACTGGTGTTGCTCGAGCGGTATGTTGCACAACATGAGATCTGTTGCACAACGTTGTTGCAGAGATAGAAAAAAATTCTATCTCCGCAACAGTTATTCGGCTGTTGCACAACGAAATCGGAAAATTTTCGCCTGATTCGGATTAAATATTTCAAATGTTCTTCATATCGGTTTGTCGGAAATCTTAACAGTAATCAAAATGGCGAATGCAGTAGGCAAGAAAGTTTTTATGGAGGAAGTACAAAAGTTTCCTGTCTTATATGACAAGTTTTCAGCAGATTTTAAAGATAAAAATAAGAAAAACAACGCCTGGGGAGAAGTAGCGAAAGCTTTTAATATTTAAGCAAGTGAAGCAAAATTTTAACTCTTATGCTTAATATATTTTATCTTGTTGAAGAGCCAGCTGCATTCCGTGTGAAAAAGGCAGCATGTTATAAGAAAACAGTTTTTATTGGTCTTTTTTTACTTTGTTGTTTATTTTATTTGGTCAGGAAAGAAAAATTAACTGAAAAGAATGCATGCTCAATTTACTTTCTACATACTTGTGTGTTAATCTTGAAATGGAAAATATCTACAACTTTGGAAAGCATTTAATGTACATTAAACGATTTCAATAAAGTCTAAAATTAGCTATACACTGGATACTTTCTAATATGATATACATTTTGTTCATAGTTTATCTATCTATGGCCACAAGATGTAACATATTCTTCTTGTCATGAAAGTGAACCAACCGGGCTTACAAAATACTCTTTGAATTTGATTCGCAACTTGGTTGCTTCAAATTTAGAACGGTTACTTTTGGATTTTGGTAACTGCTGCAAGCATCCGTTTTCTCTGCTTTCTTTTCTCCAATCTCCAGGAATAATTGCGCCTGAAGAAGACTCACAATCGACGAAACCAGTTGGCAAATAATGTGCCCCATCTGTTAGGCGAAGTTAGGCAAACTGTTGCTTTAATTATATTTTCTACTTTTTCTGGCTTTGCTTTAATTGGAGTACGAAATATTCTCCATTTACCTGCGAGTATTCCAAACGCATTTTCTATAGTTCTTCTGCTCCTGGAAAGTCTGTAATTAAAAATCTTTTCATTCAACTGAAGACCTGTCCCAGGAAAAGGTTTCATGAGCCATGGCTTTAATGGGAATATGTCATCTCCCAGTAGTGTGTACGGTAGTGCTATGCTTTCTGTTATTTTCTTTGGCTCTGGTAAATCAAAAGTCCCATTAACAAATCCCTTTCCAAAAGCACATTGTGAAAATATGGAAGCATCGTTATCACGTCCATATGCACCAATATCAACCATTAAGAAACAATAACTCGAGTCACAGATGGCCAACAAAACCATGCTATGAAAGTTCTTATAGTTATAATATGCTGAGCCAGATTTTATTGGAGCTTCAATATGAACATGTTTTCCGTCAATAGCTCCAATACATGTTGGAAAATTCCAACTTTTATCAAAGCCATGTGCAACACCCTCCCATTCTTCTGCTGATGTTGGGCATTTTAAATACAGAGGCTGTAACTCTTCCCATAGAGCTGAACATGTTTCAGCAATTATATTGCACACAGTAGCTTTTCCCAAGCGAAAGTAAAATGATTGACTCTGTTGAGACTCCCCAGTTGCCAGATAACGCAAGGTAACCATCAATCTTTCTGCTGGAGTGATTGAGTCTCTACTTGGGCAAGGTTTTTTCACTAATCTTGGACCGACAATTGACAATAAGTTATCAAATCTTTCAGGAGACATTCTAATGTAACGATAAAAAAACTCCCTGTCATGAAGCCTTAATTCTGGGATAAGAGTATTAAGTGCTCCTTTGGAACTTCGTTGTTGGTATATGCTACGAACCCAAAATCGGTGCCTTCGTTTATTAAGAATCTTTCTTTGTTTTGTGTAATTATAATACACATACATCGCGCAAAGTGCGATTTTATAATAGGCTAACGTTTGTTTACTTAAAACAGGCGCCATCTTTAAGAATTTTTTGTAATTTTGCCGCGCTTTTGGAAACGTAGTGTTGTGCAACAACAATCACTTTATTGGAAACCAGGCTTACGTATGGAAAAAGTGACATGCTCCGAATCGACAGACTTATTTGGCGTATTGATATTGAAATCAATCATTTCCCCAGTAGACGAATCAAGAAAAGAACTGCTTGACAAATCGGATAACTCTAGCGACGATATATGTAGCTCTTGTGATGTAGCTGATGCATTCATTGTCGCTGATGATGTTTTTTCCGGTTTTTTTCGCTTATGGCCCACAACTTCGGGGAAAGACTTCTGCATGTCTTCGTACAGCTCTGCGCATCTCAAACATTGCCTTAGAGTGTGCATTTTTTTCTCATGCACCGGAAGTTTTTTTCCATTTTTCCTCGCAAAAGAACTTACTGTAATCCGACTTTATTTTTCCTTGTCATTCATTTTTTATCAAAAACTGTGCTAACTCACGGGCTTTTCTGTGAAAATGATGTTTATCAATTTGGAAGTTGTTCGTTGAAAATTGCATCTTGAAATAATCATATCGTTCGTCTTGCTTAGTACCGTGATAAGTAGCCAAGTCGTGAAGAACAGATGACCTAACAAATCCGCATTCAAACAAACTAGCCATTGTTTGCACAACCCTTTCCAAATTTTTTTTGATGTAGACAAAAAATTTTTAATTTCCCGCTAAAACAGTTTATAATCATCGTACGTGTTTTTAATTGGATGAACGGGTCAAATGACAAGTCTCTCCCGGGACATTTTGATGAGAAAGATGTCTTGATATCAAAAAGAGCAAAAACTGTCCGAGGCATGAAATTGGTTTTTAGCAATGTTACGAAATTCTCAATGAGCTAAGTTAGGGGGTAAACGATTACACGAATCACAAATTTAATGTGTTTTGGTAATGTTAAGAGCCAAATTCGTATAAGAACGATTAGGAAAAGGTTGATGGTAAGTGTTCAGTGAGGGAAACAAAGAACATACAGTTTTCTTTATAATTAAGATTTCATTACAAGAACTATCGTTGATGAGTATAGGTCCCTGATCTTTTTTGATAGAACATTCCAGATCAAACGCATTAAGAAGTCAATGCTTCGAAATTTTTGGAAAACTTTACACATACAGAGAGGTTTTTAATGCACGATTTGCAAAACGCGGGATCGTGAATGTAAAATTAAACGACGGAAATCTAATGAACTAGATCCATGTGACATACGCGACACAGTTTGAACGTTTGTGCTAAATATTTCGACGGTTTCTCGAAAATTCAGGAAATGGTAGTCACTAAAGGTTCTGCTGAATGACTGAAAAAGAGATGTTTTCAAGTACAATTCGCAAAATTATCGCGGGATGGTTATTGTATTATAGGTGTAGAAAACGACGTGAATCAAATGTTCTATGTGGCATACGCCGCATTTTCTACATGTGACATTTTCCGATGGCATTCCTTTGAATATTTCTTGATCGCAGTATCAACTGAATCAGTGGGTTACGTGTTGTACTTAAAAACTATTTGGAATTTGGTTAAAGTTTGTCTGAAGTGTTTTTATTGGGATGAATAAGAAAAGTCAAATGTTTTCGTCAAAGTCTGGCTTTCGTTCATTGTGTTTCTAAAAATGTTGTGTAGGTTGTATAAATATAAATTCTTCATCACCGGCATTGGTGAAATCTACGGAATTGTAATAATTTATTATTTTGTTGAACTAAGAAATCTACACCGAAGGTTTTTATTATTATTTTCCTTGGAAGCAATTGCAGTGCAATACTGTTAATTTGATCCGAAGAAACCATTAAATTGTCAGCGTAACTAAGCATATGCCGTATTTGTCGTTTCAAATGTCGGAAAAGGCAGTTCTCACTATCAGAACTATTGGTTATTAGCGGCTTTCATAAGATTCGTGTTCCAGTTATATGACTACGAATTTGTATGGACTTTTTATCAAAAATGTTTTTTAAAAGTCTCAATGTTTGAGAGACTTTTTAATTAGAGAATCAACATTAAGTTAATGTTTCTGTTGCTATGGATTTTTAAACATTTGACTATTGTTAAAATCCCAAGGCAGTAAATTAATTTGTCAGCTGAAATTACTGCACTCTCTAACACGGGTATTTTAAAAAAGCTTATTTTCTAAATTTCCCCACAGACTTGTATTGAAAGTTTCGTATAATGTAAAACACGAATCTATGAAATCCGCTAATTAAAAATTAGTTGCTGCCATACGATCTTTGTATCACAAATTAACATTTAAAAGATGTTAAAAATATACATTGGGAACAAGTAAGATTTTATTGAAAATTTTGCCGTTGCTAAGAAAACCATAATCGAAGAAAATAACGACACGACGGATTGTTAAAGTAATATAACATCTTTATATTTTATCAAAAAATAAATACAAATAACTTATTGGCGGACTGAGACCATGAATTAGTATCCCTATAGTGAGACTTGAGAAATTACCACATTGGGTCTTGCCATAAGTTGCTTGAGCCCTTGTCGAAATAAAGACTCGCTCCGCATGCGCGCAGAATCTATGGGATTTAAACGTAACACAAGCTCTTGAGTAAATTTATAAATACTGATGATCTGTTATTTCTTCTGAAGGAAATAAATATGTACAAGGTTCCCTAACATTAGTTTTCATTCTCTTCCTCATCTCCGCCAAAATACTTTTGTGTTGAGATTTCACAACAACCACTGTTTTGATCAATTTCATCACCATCGTTTAAATCAACGTAAACACAATTTCTTAAACATTTTTTGAAGAAAATGAAAAATTTCAGACTACCCTTTGTAACTCACAGGACATGATGTACTCTTCAAGCACATGATCGTCCTCCATCGCAACGATCTGTTCAGAACTTCCTTCATTTTCTGTAATAATACCTAATAACAGACATAAAAATCAATATGAAGCATCTTCTATAAACAGAAGCAACAGAAGAAAAAAATAAGTGGCTACATCTAACCTTTCTCAATTTCTTCATCACTGTATTCGTCACTGTATGGCCACCACAACTAACCTTTCCGTGAGATCAGGTGGAGAATCCAAAAGGCCCATCACAATATACATAATGTCATCTTCATCACTGCACACATGTATCGGTGAGTTTAAAGATTCCAATAGTTCTTCCTTATCAAAATCTTCCATGTTGTTGCCAGCAAAAGCGCACATAAGCTCATGTTACAAAATGATGTTCCAATTTAAAGAATTAACATTAGTTCCCAGGTTATCAGCGAATCGTAAAAAAATAATTGCCTTTTTAGGTATCGTTCCACGTTGCGTTATGCTTTTTGTTTATTTCAAGTTTATCATATTTTTCAGAATATAAAACAAACACAATCTCGCCTTGACAAGGACATTACAACATCTTCATGATACCAGCACCATCACCCTCACAAACACGATGTTGTTAGCGACAAAAACGAATTTCTTGTTACGCGTTGTTACCAGTTGTAACGTGTTGTTACCGGTTCTTAGACCTTAACGGAAAACTAATTTTAGCAAGACAACGACGCGTCGTAATATTAATACGTCAAATAAAGGCGTCGACGGTAAAGTGACCGCTTGTCACAAACGACATTCATACGGCATCGTTGATGACAAAATAATTGCTTGTTACGCGTTGTTACCCGTTGTAACGCGTTGTTACCGGTTGTTACACCCTACGGAAAACTAATGTTGGCGACCCAACGACGTGTCTCAGTTGGCAGACAAAACTTATGCTGCCAGAGTATGTAACAACAGCTAACAAAGTGTAACAACACGTAACAGTAAGTAACAAGTCCAATGAGTCGCCGACATAGCCAACGACGCGTCGTAATATCAATACGTCTAATAAAGGCGTCAACGGTAAAGTGAGGGCTCGTCACAAACTACATTCATACGGCGTCGTTGATGACAAAATGATTGCTTGTTACGCGTTGATACCCGTTGTAACGTGTTGTTACCGGTTGTTACACCCTACGGAAACCTCATTTTGGCGAACCAACGACGTGTCTTAGTTGGCAGACAAAACTTATACTGTCAGAGTATGAAAAACAGGTAACAACGTGTAACAACACGTAACAGTAAGTAACAAGCCCTTTGAGTCGCCGACATGGAAATAAGTTTGGGGACTGATAGGGTACAGTAATGCTTTAATATTCGAGATGGATGTGCTTGTGTGCTTGGGATAAGAAAGTTGTTAAAGACAGTTTTAGAGTTTGAACAAGGGTGCTTTTGATGAAAGTCTATTTTCAGGAATGTGGTAAGGGTATTAAAACAAATCATCTGTCATCGTCACTTATCATTCATCATCTGAAATTGCAATAGTTTCTTTTGTGGGATTACGAATCTTGTGCCTAGAGATATGACAAAATTTAAATTCCTCTTCGTCACTTGATAGAACGATGTGCTCTGGTGCTGGTTCTCTGCAACAATAAAACGCTTCAATGGCTTTTGTTTAAAGGTTTCGTTTTCACTATCGGTAATGAGATTGACGCAATCCAACTGTTTAAGTGGTTGAAATTAAACATCTGGTTTCTTTTCGGAAGTATCTTTCACATGGCAAGTACCGCCACCCTGCTGTGGTTGACTGTGTTCCACCGATGGAAAGCATTCTGGAAATCTTTCACAGAACAAGTCAAACTCGAATTCCTGGCGGCGTAATGTTTTCCTCAGCAGCCACGAGTCATAAAACGTAAAGACCGGAACAATGAATGTCTTCAGTGCAGACTTTAATGTTTCGCTTCTCAAAGTTCTCTTAGGCGTGCACATGTTGATGCGAAATGAACAAGAAATTATCAACTAACTTAACGAGATAAATTTTCGCGTGGACATATTTTCGTGGATGATTTTTATTTCCATTTCGCGGGGACATATTTTCGCGGATGGCCAACTTCAAATAATTCGGGTGGACTAATTTTCGCGGATGGCAGTAGATAAAAGACTGTTTTGTCTTCAAAGTGTATTATACACAAACAAAGGTTATGAAAAACGAAAATACAGTGTTAAACTAATCGCCCCGTTCATCGTCTTCAATGAAAACATCAAATATATAAATAATGCTATCTTGGCAAATGACGAAGTCCTTTCAAAAAAGAAAAAAAAAAGCTTAAAAGGCGAGGTCAAAAGCAGAGACATCAGTGATATATTGATAAAATAATTTTGTGTATCCAAAAAAGAAAATGAAAAAATGACATAAAAAAGTTGTTTTTATTATCTATGCCCATTTTCTGAGATTCAAGCATCTGTATTATAGAGGAAAAAAATTAACATTTCGCGGAGACATATTTTCGCGGATGTAGACATTGCAAACTGTTCGCGGAGTCACATTTTCGGGGAAATGGCCAAAATCCGCGAAAGTTTATCTCCGCGGAAATTTAGAAAGGGTAGTTAAAAGTTAAAAAACAAAGTATTGCCGATAATTTCGGATTTTTTTCAAGTGAAACAGTCTTGTTTTTCTTGTCCATATAAACTTCGAAAACAAAGGATAAAGCATAAAAACTTCATGCACTTTTAAAAATGCAACACAACCGCGATAACAATGTGGAAGGAAGAGTGCCATTTGAGCTAAAATTGTCCAAAAATAACCACAAAGAAACTTTAGGCAAAATGCAAAAAAGGCTCGAATTTGAAACAAACAAACGTTTAAGCGTAAGTAATGCAACAATATAATGCAAGAATATCACGTATACCCAAAAGAAATCTGCACTCATTTTCCAGTGATAATAGTTGCTCTAATATAGATAAAAATATATATAAAAACATATACAATATCTAAAAAGGAGAGAATGTTATCTTCAGAAAACGACACAAAATAGAAAAAAGTTTCTCATCGGTTTATTTAATGGTGCATCACATTTTCTGATATTGTCATAATAGCAATAAAAATGTTAATGTAAAGGAGACTTATAAATAAAAGAGACTATATAAATAAAAAACTATTTTAAACAAAACAATACCAGGTCATAGTTTATCCATGTGATTTCACAAAAAATAAAAATCATGAAGAAATCTAAACTTCTCCAAACCCACTTCCAAACTTTAATACAGTTGTCATTGTTTCTATAATATTATTTTGTGGAACAATGACGGTGATGGTTATCCACAGGTAGAAATTTTAACAAATTTGGAGTCATCCACAAAAAAGATTTCAATTGGTTTATGAAGTCCAAATGGTGGTATGGATTTTAAACCAGTAAAAAGGAAAAGAGCATCTGCCAATGATATTCCATCAATTTGACCATTTGTAACACTTGCAAAAAAAAGCTCTACACAAACACAATTGTCAAAAAAGTTCCTTTCATTTGAGCCTTCTTCTCCAAATGAACTTTACCATTGTGACAACACTTAAAATCGGAGAAAAGTGACTAATTTCAAAAATTGGTCGGGGAAAAGTGACTAAAATTTCCTCAGGTGACTAAAATTTTCCCAACTAAAATTTTCCCCAACTTAATTTTTTACCGACTTTTTTTCCCTGATAAGGTAGTTGCTTAATGCTTTCCTGAAACATTTGCTTCTTTCTCATGGATACACAATTCTTAGTAGTTCCCAATCTACCACGACTTGTAAATCAGTTCTTTCAAGTTGGTTATTATTCTAGAGAATGTACTTTGAGAATGTACTTGAGGAAAACCAAACGTCAGCATGCTGCGATTACGCAAGCACTCCCCAGACGATTGATTAATCGAGCAAATAAATAAAGTGGAGCAGAAGAGATGTTTTTGTTAAGAATAGGTTTTTCCCTGTAGATTATTAAGTTTTCTTTTATTTCGATAAAATAGTTGCTACCAGCAGACGTAACAACGTGAAAATCATCGAAACTAACAGTATAATTACGAAACAATAAGTGGTCCTTAACTGTTACTGCTCTTTATGCTCTTAACTTACTTTCCCGTTAACGGGGACACACCCAGGTGTTCAGAAGCTCTGACTTTCAAATGTCTAGTGGTCTTACCACAATAAGAACATTACAGCTACTACACGTAAATCTGTACACTACATTTGAAAGTAAGGACTTAGGAAGACTTAGGAAGACTTAGGAAGACGGTCTTTGAACCTAAAAAACGAGGACATACGAGATTATCAACTAAATATAACTCTAAGGTCGCATATATTGGAAGACTTTTGCACCGCTTTAACAAGCTTAATACGAGTATTCAGTGATAAGGTAAATACAAGTGTAACATTTTCTTATCAACCGAGCATTTTATCGATTTAGGAATGAGAACCTTGTTCAAAAACAATCTGACACATCTATCGAGCAGACTATGAGGGTACTCATTCCTAAGAAGAATATCATGTTTTTTTGCATGTCGAAGTTGCCAAGTTAAACGTCCTTTCAAAGTCAATTCGGCAAGTAAAATGAATTAATGTTAATGAGGCGACCCTAGTTTTGATATCAAAATGGCTGTCTTGACAAGTCATGGACGAGAAGTGTTAAAGACGTTTTCGTTCCTCACGCTTTCTAATATTTTTTATGAAGAAATCCACGTTTATATTTATTCAACATGCTTATAATGTTGTGTGTTGATACAGCTACTTGTCATCAATTATTTTGCATTCGACGTGTGAGTTTATACAACCGTACAAATGTTTCAAACAAAAAACAAGATAAAATAAAAACAATAAATGCGACTATATGTTTCCCCAGGTTAATGAGAATTTTCAGTTATCAAGTCAGTATTGTTCCGTTAGTCTACTATATTTCTATGCGAAGAACACAAGCAAATTGTGTTATACAAGGAGTATATCATATTTTCCATTCTTTGTACCTCTTGATGGACGATTTGTACCGACGAGACATTCGGAGAAAGGCTTGTGATCGTGTTAACTAAAGCAACCTCGAATCTATGGTCAAAATGAAACATAACGGTCCTGGCTCAGAGCTTGTACCACAGTAAAGGGGTGTTCACATGGAGAAAATCAGCCCGGCAAAGCGAGCCAGCCTTTTTTATCAAAGTCTCATAAAATTCAACATGTGTTCATATGAGAAATGCATCAGCTCGGTTCGCCGAGATCTCGGCAAGCGGGCTGAAACGTTTCCATGTGAACACTCTAGCCCGGTTAACCGGGCTGATTTTTCACCGTTTACGCATGTTTTTCTTTGTAACGTGTAAACAATGATAATAACGTGATATTTTTCAGCCCGGTTTATCTGGATGTTTTTCCCACGTGAATCCGAGACAAAATCATCACGGTGAACCGAGCCAGCCCGGCTAATGTTTCTCCATGTGAACACCCCCTAAGCTAACAAATTGGCGATTTTTCTTCTTTTCGGAAAATTTCCTTTAATGCCATATATAAACCCAACGCAAAATAGAAAATTGTAGAGTTGTTTAAGTGGGTTGATATATTCACAAAAATTTACAAATATGTTCTTGACTCTTTTAATCAAACTCTATTATAGGTTGTTCCTATATGTTTCGGAGCAATTGAACTTTCCACTCGTGCTCCTAGAACGCACGCACACAAATTTTTATGGTGTATAATCAACGCCTTTTTCAGGCCGCCAAAATAAATATACGCGAAATTTTGCACACCATCTTCACGAAGAGAGAAATTGTTGCGGAAGAACATGTGAAACAATCAAAATTACAAACAGCTTTTCCACTGTGAAAATTTTCACCTACACTGGGGTTTAGATGTTATTGAAATAAGGATTTCGAGTGACTTCAGGAAATCAGGATAAAGTCTTTTTGAGAATATATTAACAGCAAAATTAGTTAAGAACTTATTTAACACAAGAAAACGTTTCTTCGAAAACAAAAAAAAATGTCATAGACCTTGGATAAAACAAGAACAGAAACTCAACTGACAAAAGAGTGTGTCCTTCGTTGATTCCAGAAAACACATCATCAAACTAACATATGAGCTGCTTCACAGAAATCGAAATGGCAGAAAACAGAATCAAAACAAAACAAAAGCATAGATTGCCAATTAAACAAAAGTTGTGCAAATTGCTACAGTTTAGATAGCCTGAGCATAAAAGAAATCTATCTGAAACCTACACAATTATAATGGTAGTCAATGATGATGCTGGTTTGGACGTCTTGTAATAAAGTCAAAGCAATCTCCTGCTCGTTTAAAGGTACTTGAATCTGCTTCAACTGGAAGTACGCACTCATTTGAGGACCACGTATATTAACAGTTTTTCTTCAACAATGAACCAACAATGATTTATTTATTTTATTTTCAGGATATATTTCGATATATGTATATCATCTTCAGCTAAAATAAATGGTAAAAACGGTTAAAACTGTTATAAAAATTATCAAATATCTTGCACTACATAAACATACACACACTCTCTCTCTCAATCTATCAACATATAAAATTCTAAAATGAAGATGCTATTTACATATCTACAAATCACAATTTTATTGTCAACGTGCGACTACGGTATTCATCCTTTGTGTTCAGTACAGGTTTAATTGTTTTAATAAAGAGCGCTTCAAGGGTCATTAAATTTGAAATGGATCGTTGAGACACGGCTTTTATTTCAACATTATCAATTGTAAAATTGTTATTAAAACATGCATGCATGTGCGTTGCTACGGGACCCGATCGTTTATGTTCCTTTAAGCGAGTAATGAGATGTCGGCTTGTTTGCCCAACATAGCACGCATCACAGCGTGGACAATTAATTTTGTATACTACTCTGCTTTTAAGGGACTTTTCAATCGGTGCTTTCAATGATGGTAACGTTGCTTTTAACTTTCTTATTGTAGATATAAACTTGCACGGAGCATCGATTCTTCTTAGCGATTGTTCGAATTTTTCAGTCACTTTTCCCCGACATTGAATGAAAATCAACTTTTTCTCCTCCTCTCCTTCGTCTTCCGTGTTCTCTTCTTGATCAGTATTAGAAACAATTTTATCAATAGTTCTTTTAATAATCGGATCATAGAAGGCAGGTGGGTATTGGTTTGCTTCTAACATTTTCTTCGCTTTGACTAAACTTGAGTCGAAGTTTGACCAAGTACTGCACGAGCGGTGAATTCGATGAACTAACCCTGATACGACGGATCTTTTGTATTTCATTGGGGCGACAGCATGAAAATTCATTGTCAGTCCGGTGTCTGTTGGTTTGCAGTACCACGTCGATGACAATTTTCCATCTTGACGAACGATTTTCATGTCTAAGAACGGAATTGATTGTTCTTTTTCTGTTTCAATGGTGAAAGATAGAGCTGGGTGGTTACCATTTATCTCGGTAAGTTTTTGGTTGATTTCTGTTTTATTGATGTCGCGAAGAATGTCATCCATGTAACGAGCGTACAAAACAGCGTTTCCCTGAATTCTCTTGTCAAATTTGCTCATCCAGCCATTTGCGACGAGTGGAAAATCATTGTTGGTTCATTGTTGAAGAATATTATTTGCCACGATGTTTTTACCATACAAATTGTTAACAGTTTTTGTTCTGCCTTCAATAAGTAGGTCAATTTTCACTTCTACTCTCCTTGTATTTCTAATGGACAAGGATTTGGCACTGCAATGTTCACATTGAAATAACACTGGATTTGAGCAGCTGTTACCATGGAAAGATTTGCAATGGACACAATACTGCTTGATTGAAATAGAATGAACATTGCTTGGTGGCAATTGTGTAGTATTTACTTCAAGTTCTTGAGGAATGATTCCAGAACATTCAACTGTAGTTGAAGCTGCTGCAATAGATGTGGAGGAGTTTGTTGAAAGAGATTTTGACTTTGATCTTTTCAAAATGGCATTTTTAATTTCGTATGACCCATCACATGGAATAACTGCAATCTTTTCACACCATGGAGACATAATGATGGTCCCAGTGTGATCCTTTACTGTAACATCTTTTCGATTAATTGGTTCTTTGAGATATGGAAGACAAACTGGTATTACTGGTCTGTCTTTTAATTGCACATACACTGTGACAGTAACATTGGTGTTATTTGGAAGATCTTTCAATTGGCTTATCGTTGTCGATGTTGACTTTTTCTCGTCTGTCACTGCCAAGAAATCCAATGGTTCCGAAACATCATGGATCAATGAACTGTCCATTACCTTAATTTCGCCTTCAAACCTCTGATTTTAGTAGGACTCTTGACCACATTAGTTATTGTGACAGCTTTTTTTTTTTAGCTCGGCTGAACTAAATAAACATCTTCTTGATGGCGAAAAACAAACTAGTCGATGATATGTCGCAGAGCTGCCTTGGAAGCAGGCATTGAAATATTCCACACTGGAATTACGAGCTTTCTACACAGGTGTGACGTTATGCAGGAAACCACTTATGGTAGCTGAAAAGGAAAATGAACCAGTTAATTGCATATCATGGAATTAATATCTACTTGTTACCTGTTAAACAATAACAGCAATTGAAGATTACAGACAAAACTCATTTGCAAACCTTTCTTTTGATAGGTCTTAAGTGGTTAGAAATAAAAATAGTACTTCTCTTTCTGAATGTGAATAAAAGATACGAAGAACAAATTCATATTTTTGTCATCTATATATTAATAGCCGATTCTCTGTCTGTTTGTTTGTTTGTTTGTTTGTTTGTTTGTAAGTGACGCAAAATGGTAGATGTGAACTGCGAAAGAAATCGGGAAGTCAGCAATGTAAGATCACACATAAATTATTTCTCTTCCTTGTGCGCGACGTCAGTGTGAAACCATTGTATTGAGACCCTAATCGAATGCGACGTTTAGGGAAAATTATCTCGATAACCAATAGGGATAACTGACGTTTTTTGGGGTCCGCCATACAGGCGATGGGGTGACAAAAAATTTGGGTCTAATTTTTTGGGGGAGGGGTCTGTGACGTCATCAAAATCTTTGAACAATGATATCTCTGTAACGGTTGATCGTAGCGGAACGATCCTATACATTTTTTTGATCAGTTTTTCGAGCTCTACAACATGGAAACATTTTCGGTTGCCAATTCCTTAATTTTATTTTTCGTGAAGTCAACGCATGCTGAACATGGGCGGCGAACGACGCCGCCTTGGCGGCTAGTATATATATATATACTCACTATCAACGCCATGTGGTCTTTTCTTCTTTTTTTCTTCATCATTGCAAACTGAATGAAAATTAAGAAAATAACATACAGGAAAGTCATATAAAAGGTTATTTTCCTGGTCAGGATGTCATGCGACTTGACTATTAGCCAAAATATTTGCTGTATTATTGTGGGAAAATAAACGCTATGATCAAACATTCCAATATTTTTTCCTGACAAATTCAGGTAAGTGTTCTACTGTATTTAATTCAATTGTGATGTCATTCCAACTGGGAGAATAAGGAAAAATAAAACAATCCTTTAAAGAACATGATAACCTATAAATGAGTTTTAGGTTTACATTTCCTTTTAAATCATGAGAAAACATGGTATCAAAATGACTTCATTCACTACTGAAAAGTTGTGTAAATGCTCTACATACTATCCTGCTACTTTATCAAGTAACATCAGATATTTGATATGAATTATAATCATATTGAGACATCCAACCTCGATCCCAGGGCTTCTTCTAAAGAAAGAAGGCCCTGGCATCGGCTGGTCTATTTCTGAATTCTGATTGGTTCCCGAAAAATCAGATGTTTTTGAGGGCCGCTTCAAATCTGGCGAGGATAGCGCGAGTGCAAAAGCGAGTGCGAATATAAACAAAAAATGGTAACAACGAAGTGACGAAGAGCAAGTATTTGAAAATTTATCAACAACAAAGAGAAAAGATGCTTACAATACTTATCTGTTTAAAAGACATTATCTCGGCTACTATGTACTAACTTAAACTTATATATAGATATTACCATACATAGAAATATTGGGAAATATCGATTGAAATTAGTTATACTCCCAACCATACCACGTGCGAGGTGCGCACCCACACACACTAATCCACTTATCCACTAGTTAATATAGGGAAAAAGGAAGAAAGTATAGCTAATTATATAGAAATGTTTTATTGTAAATATAAATGTTGATGAGTAAAAATGAACACAGAAGGGAATAAACAGAGGGTAATGAAAAATTATTTGTGATTTCTATTCTTCTTCTTCTTGATCTATCTGTAAGCTAAAAATAGCTTAAAATAAAAAATAGCTTGTAATTACATTTTTTGAAATAAGTTTAATTTTGCTTTTAGAAAAGGAGAATCCAACAAATTCGACTCCTAAGAAGGTATATTTGAAAAATCTTGGGGTTTATCAGCATTGTAGATTATGCAGTGAGTTGAAAGAGCCGAAACGCCTTAGTAATATTTTTAACAAAAAAGGAAAAGAAAAGCACCTATCTGAGAAAATTTCTCATTGCTGTGGTTTGCAAGTGGAAGAAGATGACCCTTTACCAAATGTTATTTGCCTACCTTGTGAAACCTTTTTGAACAAGATGTACACATTTCAACATACATCTCAACAAACACAAATAAAGCTACGACAAATGGTTTCAGTAAAACGACTTCATACATCCCCAAACAATAAATCAACAAAACTCCATAAAAATAATGAGTCAAATGAAAATATGCTAACACCTCGTAAAAAATTGTTTGGACAACAGAAATCTGCTATGGAAGTAAACAAGAAATTAATATTGAAAGAACTGAATGAGTCATGTGAAAATCTATGCAAAAGAAAAGGTGACAAATCACTACTCCTTGATAACTCATATGATGCATTATCTCAGTTTTCTTATGAAAAACTTTGGAAGGAACTTTATGAAAGACATCCATTTTTTGTGGATGTTTTAAATGCTGCTTGTGGAAAAAAATTTGATTTAAAAGAGACACCTAAAGATCTGCAAATCAAATACTGCTTCATATATTCTGTTCTAATGAACACTCGTTGGCATGAGCTGAGTTTGGTACAGCGTCTTAATACAGTGCAGTTGATTGAAAGTGGATGTAGTAAGCAGGTACACATTATTATAATATATGTAATACAATGGTATAATATAATAATATAATCATTAGAAAATTCACTGTTCTGAAACTTAATTTTTCATGTGATCAAAAAAGGACACAAAAAAAGTTGGCTAGATCAAAGAAAAGATGGCAAAAGTTTTGTTGGCCAGACTAGAACATTTTCTAATGACTGAAAACACAAACATAATTTATAAACATAATAGCATATGTGACCGTCCATGGGAAAAAAATAACATTCAAATTATAGATTATAGATTATAGGTAAGAAAATTAGAAATAGAAATTATAGATAAATCTAATCTAATTACTATATCTTATAATTATAGATTATCGATTATAGGTTATAGATTATAGATAATCTATAATCTATAATAATCTATAATCTATAATTATAGATAAAATTTTACCTATACATAGATTATAGATAAAATGTAATCTATAATATAGGTAAATATAGATTATAATCTATAAATCATTGTTAGTTTTTTCCTGTGGACAGTCACAGATATTGAGTGAAGATGTAAAAGTAAAGACCACTAGGTTGGTATGACACAATGATTTAATGTACTTTACATATCTAAAGATAGTATAGTAGCTCCATTAAACAGATTTTTGTATTTTACTACTTTAGCTTCAAACACAATTCAACAAGTTGGGGGTTTGTCTTTCACATGGAAGAAAACCTGTTCTGTTGGATCTTATTGGTGGCCATTTCCTCGACAAGGCTGTGACTCAGATAAAAAATGGCTCACAATTTCGAGGCACTGGAGACAACTGGGATATACGTATTTTGAAAAGTCATATGAGGAAAGAAATCCAAAATGATGATTTGCATTTATTTGCATCAAATCTGATTGAAAATCGGATTAGCTTTAATCATTTGCCCAATGACAAACCCAAATGTGAAGTTGCACTTTTGCCAAGAAGTGTATATTCCCTCAATGTAGATGAGTGGAAAAAGTACATATGTTCTTCAAAAATTCTGATTGGACACATATTAACAGATTTTCTTCCAGAATTCAGATTTTTAAAGAAGTGTCTCCCTATACACATCATGCACAAATATAGTGAGCAGATGTCACAAAAATCCCATATAATTTCAATGCCAATAATAAATGCTAACGAAAATAATTACAATGATTGCGTTCACATTCTTCGAACATATGAGCACTGGATTTCAGAAATCTACTATAAAGCAGGGCTATTGCCAAATATACCAAGGCAAGATAATTCCGTTGTTTCACTGGGACCAGCTACCCGGGGTCAGAAATTATCAAATATCAACTTCACAGATGGTGATCCAATGAAAGATATGAAAATTCCCTTTTCTGGAGATCAACTGACAAGAGTAAGGTTTGCTGGAGCTAAAGATATTATGGCTGCTGCAACTACTCCAACGGATCGTTTTGAACATTGTTCTCCATTTAAAAGTGTAATGTGGCACACAAAAGCTTCTCTTCTTCAATACAGTTATCATCTTTTGTATAAATCTGAATCTGTTGACCAAATAGGGACTCTGAAATACTGTAGAGAAAAATTCAACAGAAAAAATTGTACCCCTACAAAAGTGTTAGATTCGTATGAAGGAAGCGAAGAACTCTTTATAAGCATGGGGAAGTGTTATTTCATTGTAGCTGCTTTAAACATTTTTGGAATGAAAAATCTGACAGATAAACCATCACAACATAAATTTCCAGATAATCTAGTGCATAAACCATTAGTTGAAAAGCAAAGTTATTTCGATCAAGTCTTGGGTGAATTTGTTGATACCTACATCATTCAAAGAGGTGGTGGTGCATCAGATGACTATGTTAAGAATTATGCTTTATGTACCATGTTTCTTACACTATTAATCCTACAAATGAAAGACACAGCCAAAGAAGGAGATGGAGAGCGAAATCTCATTAATCAAAAACTCCTGTTAAGTATTTTCAAGTCATTAGGAGCTTACAGTAAATATGCTGTTGAAATGTTTTTATGCATCACACAAGTTGAAAGTCTATTGACCCCACGGCTGTCAGAGCAATTTAAGTGGGGGTATTTTGTAAATTGGAGAGGAGGACTTGGAAAGAACATGGAAGAAGACCTAGCTCAAGAGATAACAAATAAAATCAGCAAAAATATTGTTCATCGAATGGGACCCAACAAGACAATTGCCTCCATAAGTAAAATTTGTAAAGCTGCTAATGGTATCAAAGAAGTTGTAGAAAATGTAGACAAGGAATATAACATTCATAAAACATCTACTCAACATGCTACAAAAGAATCATTGAATGATGAACTTGAGATGATTAAAGATATAATGGTACTTCAGCCTTTTACATACAAATCAGGAAGAAGGCATCCCAGTTTTCCAGACATAAAAAGAACCCCACTACTTTATCTCAAGATTTCTGAGTTTCACCAGTGGCTGGATAAACACAAAGCTATGATATTGATTTGAATTCAAGATATTACAAGTATGGTAAGAAAATAATCATATATATAAATCATTACCTTATGTTATACTTTGGAGCAAATGCTTGAATGAGGACCATTATGGCAGAAGAAAGGTCTTCTTCCCAAATTCCAAAATCATTTAAGAGATCCTTCTCATTACTAATCAAATGAACATTGCTAATAATTTTTCCAATCACTTCAGAAGTTAGGCTACATGGGTAATAAAAGTTATAATCTTGACCTTCACTAGCTGATGCAAGGATTTCCAATTCTTTTTTTAGGTCATTAATATTAATATCTTCAGCAAATGGTCTCACATTTCTTTGTTTGTTCATCTGATCACTTTTTTCTTCAGCTGATGTACAGTTAGAACAGCAAACCAATTGAACTTCATTAAAAAATCCAAAGTAGTTTAACAAATATTTTCTAAAACACCCAGTCTCTACGCAGTACCTTTTCATGCTCTCATGAATCTTTTCTCGATTTACTCCAATATCTGAGTTGTTAAAATATAATGTTGCAAAGGATGGCATACCATTTCTACCAGCTCTTCCAATTTCCTGAACATAGCTTTCTAAGTTTCCAGGAGACCCAATATGTATTACGTTTGTTATATTAGGTGCATTGACACCCATACCAAGGGCAGCAGTTGCAAAAATTACTCTAATTTTGGAATTTGGTTTCTTAATCTCTTCTATAAATTAATAATAATAGAAAAAGTATTGTTAAGACAAATCACTTAGCCAATTTTATTTGAGCATTATAAATGTATCTCACCTAATATTTGTTCTTTCTCTCTGTTTATAGTTGGAGCATGAAACTGTGTAAACAGACGTGAGGCAGCATTGTATTTTGGTCCAACAAAATGACTTTCAATTGTCATGCTGAAAAGCTGAAAAGCATATCCACAATATTTAAGCCCCATATATATAATTGTCATAGGGTATGTTTCTCTTAAAATATTTAGTTCCTCTGCTATAGATCTTAAAATGTTTTCGTAACTGTCAATACCATAACAACTAGCCATTCTTTTCTTTACACACAGAAATACATTTCTTCTATTTGGAGAAGCTGTAACTATTTGTGGTGATTTCATACACAAATCTTACATAATTTGCTTTATTGATGACTTTGCAGCAGTTGCAGTAAGAGCCAGTGTAACAGAGGAAGGGAAAAAGGCCTTCAGAGAAGCAAGTTCCTTGTAGGCTATCCTGAATTCTTCACCCCTAAAAATGTATTATGATTTATATTAAGTATGACAATGCCTGAGTTTATGATTATTATATATATTCTATACATATACTACATGACAGACCGATCTTGCCAAGAGAAATAGCCATTCCATATATATTTATCATATATTTTCTTCCAAGGTTTTCAACATCCCAATATACCTTGAAGGAAGCAACAAACATTCACATATTTCTCTTGACAAGGATCATCTTAAACTTTTCAGAGTAGTGTTTAGTTTTCATTTAGTATTTACAGATGATACAACAGTTGGTTTAATATGTAATGTGTAAAAATATACCATACTATAATGTATAAAAACACAATCTCATATATATAAAAAGCCTATTTTGAGTTGTAGTTAAAAATACATACCACATTTCCATGCAATGGGCTTCATCTATTACACAAGCAACAACCCTTGTTTGATACACATCAGATTTTAATAATTTTCTACCCCGACTACTCAGCAAAGCTTCTGGGTGTGAAAATAAAATGTCAAGATCTGCATTAGTAATTTGATCAGGAATTTTAACATCCGCTACTAATTTTTCTGACTCAATGAATAGCCGTTCCACTGTATGCCCAGGTTTAACTTCACACTGCAACATTGCAGTTGATATACCCCTGTATTCTAAAACTTTCATTTGATCTTCTATGATCGAGTTCAGTGGTGAAACTACAATTACTATATTTTTTTCGGTTTTGGTGGGCAACAAGTATGGTAGTAGCTGGTAAATTAAAGATTTTCCAAAACCAGTTGGTAAGACAGCTAGAACATCATCGCCATTTAACAAACTTTCAAAGCACTGGACTTGCTTGGGCTTTAACGTAATAGCATAACTAACGTTTCCTTTGTCAATTGCATGTTGTATCCTCTTGAACAACTTCACTACAGATTCCATTATATATAATTTCAAAAAACGAACTGAATTACTATCGCTTTCAATCAAAACTAAAAAACTGTAAAGAATCACTGAAAATGCCAAAAGTAATATTTCCCAGAAAGCTATAGCTAGCTGCGCTATGCTTTGCTTTCTTTCTTTCTTCACATTTGTTTTGAAAATGTTACTCGCCGCTTATGAACAAATTTTGGTACTCTGTCTCGATTAGTTTAGGTAGAGCTTTCACTAAAGTAAAACTATCGAGGTAAGACCGCTTGTCGGGCCGATTTTAAAATCCCTTCATTTTTGAGGGATTTTAAGCAGCCGATGCCAGGGCCTTCTTTCTTTAGAAGAAGCCCTGGGATCGAGGTTGAAGGCAATCAAGCTTGGAGTTACCAAACATCTATCCATCGACTATGTTATAGCTTAATGAAACTAAAATCAATCTGTCAGAAAATAGTTTTAAGACAAACCTTCATTCGTTGTTTTGCATGGGGTTTGAGCAGAGGCTTTTGAATTTAATTCTTCTTTCTCTTCAACTAAAATAAATCCGAACATTTCTTGTATATAATCAAAATGTTTTCTGAATCTGCACGAATAAAAAGTTATAATACGTACTTTGACTCATGACGAACAAATGCTCTCTTGTGGATGACGTCGTGAAATGACCGCGTGTTCAAGGGAAATGGAAAATTGCTTACGCATCTTTTCGCCTTGTTTCTATACACGCTTAATCATTCACACTATTACATCTGTGAAGTGCCTTCTTCAGGTGAAAACAACCTGTGCAGAGGCCCTGGGTATCGAGGGGACACAGGGAGCCAACATTTCAAATTTTACCGCCTTAGACAGCAGATTGAGGACTGTCCAATTAGGTCAACCTCTAAGTGGACTGGGTAGTCATCCCATGTGATAAATATACTTAAACAAATACAGGTCAAATTCCCAGTCAAAGACCTTAATTTTGTTTTGATGCGCGGTGTTCAATGTTTCGTTGTCAGTTTGACCTTGAGCTTACGAAAAAAAGAGACACAGAAGACCCGATAATGTACTTCCAAGACCAACGTGATCGCCAATTCCGTTCACCACCTTCCATTTTGAGTTCAGTATCTATATATTAATGGCCGATTCTCTGTTTGTTTGTCTGTTTGTTTGTAAGTCGCGCAAAATGGTAGATTGAGTTGTGAGCGAAATTATTTAATGGTGTGTCATGAAACGAAATGTTTTTTGCTTTTCTTTTAATAATTTAATTTCTTTTATTTGTTAAGCGCTTCTGATCGAACGTTTCTTTTATTCAGTTTATTCATTTAGCACGTGCCTTTTTTCTCTCCTTCCGTGTGAACTTTTTAAGAAGAGAAACCATTTTCGCTCTGTTTGATAGCACCCATGTTAGAGCGCGTAACTTTTTTAAAACAAAAGCTAATAAAAAGTTGAAGTTGTTTCTTTCTACGTTTTGAGTGTATTGTTATACTGATAAACGATTGGTTTTAAAAAATGAATAAGTAACACATCATGAAAAACCTGAAAAATTGATGTAAAGTTGATGTAAAACTGATGTAACACTGACTGCACACCAGAGATTGTGACTTCGAATCTGCTTTGGCTGAACACAAGTTGTACGAGCCGTTTATAAGGAAATTTGACGTTTATTGATACAGTGATACAGAGCAGGTGGACATGGGTGGCGAGCGACGCCGCCTTGGCGGCTAGTAATAGGTTAATATCAGATAGCCCACATTACTGACTCACTAAGCTCCTGGGGCGCTTGCTTCACAGGGGTGTTTATACAATGAAAATTTTGTGTTTCAGTGTTTCGTCACAACAATTCGTCTAGAGGATAACCAATAGCTGTAAAGCACACTAGCTTTGATTTACTTATTGTGTACTTATGAACCACAATTACCTTGAGTGTAACAAGAATTTTCAGTAATGGGACACTTAGGATCACCATGTCAGCCAAAATAGTGAGATATGATAATGATTAGTTCAGTGACGTAAGTAAGAACACAGAAAAAACAAACCTTTGCATCATAATATCGTATTTATATCATAGATGTTGTATAATTCCTACTAAAGGTAGTCACATAATTTTAGACAAACCTTTACCTCATAATTTTTCGTAATACAGTGAAATTGGAAACACATCGTTTAGTGAATATTAAAGCAATCTAATGGAGATATTTTCTAATTATTATGGTGCGTGTTAGCAGTTCTGTCCATGGACCATTATTGTCAGATGAATAATGAGTTGTTGTTGTTTGTAATAAAACCAATCAACAGTGTATATACAAAATGATTTCCCAAGTCCAGATATACATGTGAATAGCGAAATTATGACAGATAATTGACATCTCGATTTTCACGTAAAACTTTTGATGATCTTCAGAAATCAAAATGATTGTTCCATTATGAAAGAACTTGATAACATAATAATAACAAGTTGAATGAAGTGGTTGTTATTGGTGTTCTTGTCGGTAAATCATAGGAAAATGTCTCAGATTGTGACGAACATCAATGGTAGGTATGGTACATATTGCAGATAGCATTGATGATATGGATATTAAAGTAGATAGTAGCATTTGAGACAATTTTGTTTTAAAACTGGATGGCCTGAAAAAAAACCCAAGAAATAAGATTAGTTAAAAAATTGCAAACCTTTTTGATGACTAAAGCAACAAAGTCTTTCTTACCTTTATTTTCAATTAACAATGTCCAAATGATCATAGTAAATATCTGTTTATCCGGATAAAAGACATTCATTTTATGTAGGGTATAGCCAAGCCACATTCAACATGAATTGTCATTAATGTTCCAAAATTCGACAATATATTTGGAAACCATGTTCATGGTAATAACATAAAACTTCTTTTCATATAATATTGATCTCTTAAACTTACTGAAGCATTTATCAAGTGTTTTTTTCTCTGCAACGCTTAGAGGCGTAATTTTCACATAAACAATTTGAAAATAAATTGAAAAAGCATAAGTAGAAAAAATGTATTGATTAGCACACTCAACAGATAGAAACCTCATTAATACAGGTGTTCCCTCAGCTTCTGGAAGTCCTTGGCTATTTCTGCTGTGAGAATCAAATAAATAAATATTTCTATTGACATCTCTCAATATTGCAATACAGTAACCCTCAATAAAAAGTATGGCACCTGATATATCATTACTGTAAAAAAGATCCTCATTTAAAAATGCAAATGCATCGTTAGTGTTTCCATCGGAAATAGCATTAGCATACCCATCAGTTATACAAACAACATTTGCATGTAAAATAACACTACTATATTCAATTTCAATTTCTGAAGGTAACTCGTCAACATACAAGGTTCTAGATATTTGAGTTTTCTCATACAGCCCATTACCCTGATTCAAAACAAAATCCAAGTCCATATCCTTCCAAATTGATATTTTTCTTACACAAGTCCAAGTTATAGACATTAGTGACATGCATGAACATTGTTGGCCAGCAGAGCCTCCAAAGTTTGAATCACCTTGGTGGAAATTACCAAAAATTATTTTGTTAAAGTTTGGTTCTGCCATTTAGTTTGTCAGCTTAGTCGTTTTATTCTTTCAATGTAGTCTGTGGAAAGTTTGTTTGTTTTAAGCAAGTGGAAATATAAATCACCCACTATTATGTGGAATGTTCAAATCAACTGCTATTTGCAGGAATAGTATAATCACGCACTTTGCGTAGAAAGTTTTAAATCAACTGCTCTGTGCAGGAAGTTGTAATCAATTTGCCTGGTACCTTTGGTGGTCTAACACAGAAATGATCACCGACTTAACTAGTGGCGTTACGACTACACCAGTACACAAATGGCGACTAAATTTGGAGTGTGTAAGGGTGGTTGGCAGAGCACTGTTCATGCACACCAATCTAACAAGTGTCTTAAACAACACAGCAGAACACAAATATAAAATAATAATATTAAAAGAAGTATTGGGAAGACTAACAATAAAGTGTAAAGTCCTCCGATTGATTTGGATTTCTGACAGCAATCCACTCTCACTGCTGTTGCACGCTAAACTTTAACAGGAGAGAGAGACAGTGAGGGCCACGATATCACACATTGCACGCTTTCGCTACACTGTAAGTTTTAGGGGTGACAATTGATTCCTAAAAGGGTGCCACACTCAGTCCATTTTTGCACACCTATTACGGTTATTTTTAATTTTTCACCCGTAAGGGAGTCAATTCTGACACCGTGAAGGGTGCTAAACGAGAATGTCTACGGGTGCTAAATTTTATGTATAACCTTAAAGGACTCAGATTTGGCACCTTTGAAGTGCTTAATAAACATCCGGAAGGGTGCTAGAAACCATGCGTAAGCTACAAAGGTGTCCACAGGAACACCTAAAAGGTGCCTCATTTTTCTTTTTAAGGTGCTATATCATAGCAATGAGGGGAATATTTTTTCTTATATTTAATCTAATTTTATCAATCAAGCAGAAGTTACAAAGTATGAAGGATGAAGTAAGAACAAAAATTCCATGGAAAAGCCTTGTTAGGAAATAAATTTGCACTTTCAAATACTGTTCATACACACGGTGTTAAATATTTTAAAGCTCACATAAAAACTACACTGACAGTTTTAAAAGTGTCAAATGACACCTTAAAAGGAGTCATTCTACGGTGCCTAAAACGACACCTTTAAAGGAGTCATTATTACTCCTAAAAGGGAGTCATTCAAGAGAGTCAAGTGACTCTTTCAAGGGAGTCATGATTTAATGACTCCTTTAAGAGAGTCAAAATATGACTCCCTTTGGTGCCTAAATTGACACCTTTAAGGGAGTCATAGTATAATGACTCCTTTAAAGGTGTCGTTTTAGGCACCGAAGGGAGTCATCATACTTCGACTCTCTTAAAGGATTCATCATACTTTGACTCTCTTCAAGGAGTCATCATATTTTGACTCTCTTAAAGGAATCATCATATTTTGACTCTCTTAAAGTAGTCATCTAGAGAAATTAGAGTACAGGAAAGCAGCAGCAACATAAACATAATTATAGAAAAGTACATATTTTTTGAATTATAGTGAACTCATAAATACATCGACGCCATAATATAGTATGTGGAACTTAAAAATTGTAAAATAAAACGCTTGGAGCAGATAAAGTCTCTTTCTCTCTCATGAGTGCTGATTATCCAAAGATTAGATAAAAACGGGTAAATAATAGAGAGAATCTAAATTTAAAATGCTGACCTCAACTTCGCCATGATAAAAACTAAATCAGAAGTTAGATTTGAAAGAAACTTGGAGGATTGAAAAGTTTGAAAGTTTGAAGTTCATACTCGGAGGAAAACAGTTATAAACAGCAAAAAAAAAAACATTCAAAACATTAAAAATTCATATTTCTTTCGTGCTGATCGACGGAGACTCCGTCGTTGGGAAGTTTTTGAACGCTGTTGCTCCAGAAAACGAGACACTCCTTTCGTAATTTTCAAGTTTGTGGTACTCGTAGTGGTTTGCTTCAGTTTGTTGTTCAGCTTAGTGGTTTGCTTCAGTTTGTCTTGTTGTTTTCCATTACCTCAAAGTCCTTATGAAAGATCTCACAAGTTAATTTGTTCACCGATTTGAACACTTCCAAACACAGCCTCCTTTTCATTAGGCTTTCAATTCACTAACATCTACCATATTCTGTAATGATTCAAACCAATTTCAAACACTTCTAAACTTTTTACTTTCTATTTTTCATACCTCTAAAGCAATCAATAAATTTTCTTTACTTTCCAGCTCAAACATAAACGTAAACATATACTTAATAAAAAATACTTTCTTCCTCTCTTCGTTTTCACTGAAATTTCGCTACCATTTCGCACTGAAAAACACAAAACCATGATTTGCCATAACTGTTTTAATGTTGAAGGTGATGTAAAACTTTCGCGAATAATAAGCCTTTAATATCAAAAAATTCACCTTCGTATCACCAGTTCGTCGTGAATGAAAATGAAGAATTTCGAAAAGAACGCCGTTGTTATAGTTTCTTCGATTTCGATTCGATTTCGAACACAAACACATACAATTTAAGGGTATCTATAATCCCTGCGAGTGATCTTGAATACAGAACTCCAAAGCGCGCACAAAAGTAATGACTGAGGAAGTTAAATTTAAATGTCAGATAAAGAAATAATGAACAGTAGAATTTCACCAGAGTAAATGTCGCTCAAATGTTTACAAATATTAAAATTTATTTAAATCTATCACTCTCTAAATAAAAATGGAATGCAATGTTTATGCTTAAACAGATTTTTATACTCTAGCATTATTTGCTAAGTTTAATAATTGGAAATCATTCATAACAGATGGACCTGATATGAGCGACAGTAGTAGAGAAATGTATAAATTTCAACAATCATTGAACGTCCACAACAATCATTGAACCTCCACAATAATCATTGAACGTCCACAACAATCATTGAACGTCCACAACAATCATTGAACGTCCACAATAATCATTGAACGCAAATGAAGGAGTCAAATGACTCCTTTTTGGTAGTCATTTTAAATGACACCTTTTAGGGAGTCTTTTTAACTCCTTTTAGGTACGCAAGGATTACATGACTCCTTAAAGGAGTCAAAATGACTCCCACAAAAGAAAGATAATTTTAAATGACACCTTTTAAGGAGTCATTTTGACTACTTAACGGAGTCATAAAGGAGTCTTTTCGCAAAGAGTATGTTTTAGGAGTCAATTGACTCCTTGAAATTTATCAGTGTAATGCAAATAAATAATGCTGGAAAAATTAAATTACCGTAATGCTTTGAGCTATTAAGACCCCCACCATTTATTAGAAACTTTCAAGTATATGAATACAAAGTAGTATATTACTAATAATGCTTCATTATTGCTGTTAAAGCAAGTACTTTTGGTCTTGTTTTTGATTGATCACCATTACTTAGCAAAACTTTTGTACGAATGATAAAGTTCCGTAAAGTTTTGGCTGGTAATCCAAGTTAAACGCATAGAATGCAGCAAACATGACGATGAAACTGAAAACGAAATCAGCACTGTCCGATATTTCGTTTCCCTCTACGACTACTTTAAATCGAATGTTATCATTTACAAGTTCTTCTATGTTATCAATGTCTATGCTCGGGACTCACAGGTGCTGAACAATTTTGGTCCATCATTTCTGCTGGTTTTTCCTTCATTAGATATACCAACGCAATTAATGAGGTACAATCTAAATGAAAAGTCGCATTAAATCAGAGTGTATATTCAATTAAATAAAATATGAGATGCAAAGTAAGACAACAAATCCAAAAACATTCTAATAAGCTGGACTAACAAAGGCATATTTTACAAGAATCTTCTCTTACCCCAAATAATGATTAACAGTCAGCCATTGTAAGATATATGGAGAAAGATGTCAGAAGGGGTAACGAAGTCAACCATACTTACATTCTTTCCGTTGTTCTGACTGTGGCTCAGCTATTTTAAACATAAGGGCTTTCGTATTTTCCAAAACAGATTTTGGCTGCATCCGCAACAGAGTATGAGCATGATTTTTCAATGCATCATATAGTTTCGCCTTTAAATCAAATCCAGCCGCTCTTTTGAATTCCTATTTTAATCATGATTAATAGATAATAATTATACTGAGTTTTAAAAATCAACAACATAGACCTCCACGCACTTCAAGCGTCAAGAAGAAATACAAATCGAACATACTTGGCGGGAAGAAATAGAACTAGAAATAGAAGTTTTCACACAATACGAAAATTCGAAAATGCAACAAGCCTGAGGTTAAAGTGTTCGAAACGTACATGGTTCAAATGACATGGCATTGAAACTGTTGTCTGCGAAACATTAATTAAGAGGTTGTTCATATGGAGGTGAGCTGGCCCGGTTAGCCGGGCTAGCTCACTTAGCAGAGATCTCACTGTTATTAAGAAATCTTTATAAAAATAAATTGTGTTCATATGAAAAGCGGGCTGGCTCACTTAAGTGAGATCTCATTTCATTTCACTGGGATCTCACCTAGGTGATATGAAATTTGTTCATATGAACAGACCAGCCCGGCTTAGTGGGATAGATTTTAGACAAGTGCGCACGCGTCGAAATTCGAATTATTGTTTACGTGATTTAAACAACATTCTCCAGCCCGGTTAAGTGGAATGAGAAAAGCCATATGAACGCTAGGTGAATTTCATCTCATTCAAGTGAGCCAGCCCGGTTAACCGGGCCAGCTCACCTCCATATGAACAGCCCCTAAGGCATCATACATTTTGACTAAAGGAATTTGAGAGGAAATGCAGGCTGGTATAAGATGTTTATAAAAAGAAAGAATAGGCATATTTTTAATGTTTCCCTTGAAAAATTGCCTGTAAAAAAATTTTATTTTTTTCTTTCACAATATTTCTGTATTGAGATACACGAGAAAGAAGTAAACCTGAGCGAAAAAATTATATCTAGGAGAAAAAAAAAAAAAAAATAGACCCACGGAAGGCACGAGGGCACGTAACCCACGATAGTACGACACCCACGAAATTTAGCAGACTCTGTTTAAATGAGTTTAACATGTATGGTTTAAAGTGAATTTAAATTCAAACCCACGAACGTACGCTATAGATATCAAATGAAACCATTTTAATCGTGGGTGTTCAAGAGATACACCGCGGGGACAATTTTTTTTAAAAAAATACGTACGTATAAATGGCACCTTAAAAGCAACAAATGTGTCTGAACTCAGCAAATTTTAAACAGCACTGAATCTGGCCCAAAAAACGTACTGATGTATTTTGATGTATTTGACCATAATCAAGTGACAATGATTTGATCACCAGATTTTTGGTCACGCAACGATCTTTGAACGCACGCAACGATCTTTGAACGCACACAACGATTTTTGAGCGTAAGCAACGATGCATACCTAAGACTTGGTAAGACCGCAACTAGGCCTTTTAGAACTGAAAATTTATGTTCCGTGAGATAGTAACAAATGTACAAAAACTCCAGTTAAAATAACCGTCAATTTTTACAGTTAATAATTGATCATATTCTATGTTTTTTCGTGCATTTTTCACATTTGAAGACATCACACAAAAAATAAGCAAGGATCGAAGTGACTTAAGGAAATGATTCTCTTTCATTTTTTTTTACAGTTTATTAATAGCAATCAATGTTTTTTAATGTAACTCTTTATAAAATGAAAAGTTCTAGAATTCAGTACTTGTAATAAGAATCAAATTTCCGGCACTTCAGATGGTGCTACTTAAAAGTATTTGACTCCTTATAGAGTGCTAAAAAAGACCTGGGTAGAATAAATGTTCCAGCACCCATAAGGTGCCATATATGACACCCAAGAGGGTGCTGAAATTCAATTCCAGGGTGCTATTCCAAATAGCACTTATTCAGGTGTTATTCAGCACCCCTAAAACTTTCAGTGTAGCCTGTATAATCCAGATCTCCAATGCGCGGCTATAAAAGTGAACGAGGAGAAGAAGAAGAAGGAAACGCCGGTTTTAACATATATTTCGCCCTATGGGAAATATATTAAAACTAGCCGCCAAGGCGGCGTCGTTCGCCGCCCATGTTCAGCTGGCGTTATGTCACCACCTGCTCCAAATTATTGCACTTAAAACCAGCGATAAGACTTCCCTTGCTGCTGGCTTTATCGCTTAATAAAGCTCGTTTGGACGTGAAGAGAAATACGTTCCTGGTGTTTCAAATCTTGCATGTTCTTAACTCAGCCGTTCATTGTCGCGGTCGCATTTAAAATGTCAGCAGACTTTCTTGCTTTACACAATGCATTCCGAACGTAAACTTCACGTGGTTTTTATTTACGATTTTAAACCAATCAAATATCAGTTTCACAATACACTCAAAACGCAGAGAGAAAAACTCTTCAACTTATTATTAGCTTTTGTTTTACGCGCTCTAACATGGGTGCTGTAAAAAGTAGGTGAAACAGGGACCGCGGAGCGACTTTTCGATTGGGGGGGGGGGGGGGGGGGGGGGGCTGAAATTTTAGAACCCTCAACTCCACCCAATCGACAATCGTTCAAAGATAATTGTAGTCTAATCAGCACATCTTTTAACACGCTCTCGATTGTGCTGGAAGCAATATCTGGAATCTGATAGAACCCTAAAAAATCTTCATGAGCATCGAGACATCCGTCGATCCATCGAAGACAAGTGGTCAGCTGCTCAAGATTGCTGATATCCGTATACTCATCAGCTATCAAAGAGAAATAGCTGCATTGCCCACTCTGTATGTCACTTGCTATTTGTCGAACAACACTATTTGACATTAGTTTCAAAATTTCGTTCTGTATGTCATGGCTAGTGTATCGATCAGTTTTCCTTTCCATCCATCTTGCAAGATCTTTGTCGTCTTTACAACGTAAACGCAAAAGCTGGACAAAATTCGACTATATATCGGTATTTCCCTGAAAAGCTATCCCCTGCCGACCAAGAAATTGTAGACATTCAATGATCTTGATAAGACACTTCCTGTTTAATGACATTTCCGATTTTGCTGCTTCACTCATCATTTCTTTGACATTACCGCATGTTGGGATAGTAAATTCGTAAGTGCTACTTATTTAATGGCATTCAGACGATTCATGATCACGAAAGCATTCCAATGCGTCTTTCCATGAAGAAAACCCGGCAGAAATAAATGTTTTTTCTCTTTTTGTTGCAGTTTGTAAGTTTCCTCGGTTATCTTGCTTCATACAGTTGAATAATGTAACCAGGGAAAACTAACGAACCATTTAGCTTGACAGGACCGTTTTTGTTTCCCTTGTTGTTTCTTTGGGAACACAAAATTTAGTGGAGGATGAAACGGGCGGTCCTCGTTTGTAGGTAAAGGGGTCGTGTTTAATTTGGACGTCTGAGAACATTTTGCCTCTACTGATGATGATGATGCAGAATTATCTAAAAAGAACATCGAGAATGATTTTTTAACACTTTACATATTGGCAACTTAAGTGAAAATATATACAAAAAGTCAATCAATTGATATAAAACAAAGTACATACCCGAAGACGACTTTTTGCTGAAGAAACTTGTTATCTGCATCGAACTCTTTCCTTTTAAACTTTTTTTAACATTTGTTGTATCTTCCATTTTCACCTTTACTCTATCGCTCCCATCACCAATGTGACATGATTCTCAACATCTGATTGGGAAACATACAGAAACTGAACACCTTTCACATGTTCTTCACACCAACTGAACATTTTCTCAGGGGTATCAATTGGATTTTCTAATGACCGTAAGCTGGCATTAGCAACTAGACGCTTTACAGTTCCTCCAATACCATCACATGGGCTTTTTCCATGTGAAGTGGCAAAAAAATTCCACTCCGCAGCTAGTTGGAAATGTGAGTGGTGATGACAAAGATTGGAAAAGCTTTTAAAATTTTTGTATTGTGAACCAGCACCATCACTAAAATAAATACATTTTTTCAATTTGGGTAGATTTGATTTGAGGATAACAATGAAACGTTGAAGGGAAGTATGCACAGCATTGGAATCATGCTTCATATGGTCGGATATGATGCAAAAGGATTTCGTTACTACTTTTTCCAAATGCCTGTGGTAAACAACAATGGGGTGCAAAGTTGCTTGAGTGTTGTTCCAGTGATACCCTTGTACTGCATCCTGAATAACAAAACTGTAGTTTTCTGCAAAATCCAGAAGTACTAAGGCACTGTCTTGAGTCAGGTTATCTTTTATGTGTTGCAAATAAGCTGCCTGACTATTTTTGATGAAGTGATGCTCGCACAAAAATTGCGCTTGTTCACACACTTCCTCAACAAAGTCCTCAACTGTCATTTCTATTTTGCTTATGTTGCAATATAGGTCCTTTTCTTTTTTCTGCCATTGTGAAAAAGTTACATTTTCTGTTTCCTCTTTGTCAAAAACATTCAACAAATATTCTTTTAGATTTGACACATTGGGACAATCACTACAACTTCGTAACATGCAATTACGATTTTCTAAATTGCACACAATTTTTTGCAATATTTCGGCATAATGTGTAACTTCTGGAATTTTTGATACCAACAACTTGAAGTTTTGGTGGTACTCACATACACACACAGAATGTAGACCAGATGCTCCACCTACTGGGATGCACCACTTGGGTCTGAGTTCCCAAAACTTCGAAAACCCCACTTTTTCAGAGTAGCGCTTCATGAACTCGATATGAAGCTCTTTCAAGTTAACCAGCAACAGACGCTTCTACTTTTCCCTGTGATTGGGGGTGATAAGGTCGAGACAAAATCATGTCAATTTTAAGTTTCTTGCAAAACTGAAATATACAGCGGAGATAATTAAGAAAGTAATATTTTAACTAATAGAAAGATTTGGAATTGAATTGGAAAGAATAACCGAAAATTGTACGAATTTATGCAAAGAAAACTTATTAGAACAAAATATCAACTCAGAACACTGGCACAAAACTGTTCATAGAGTAAAATAAAGACAAAATTAAAACAAAAGGGGGCTTATTCGGCACCTGAGAGTATGAAATAAGACGTCATCTCGATGTTTTTTTAGAGCTGGAACTGGTTTTACCCTTTTTATTTCTTTCTTAAATTCACCACCGTTGTCACTTTGTAATATATTTGGTGTTCCGTGCTCGGAGAAAATCCGCTCAAGATGCGGAACAACATGAGAAGGGAATTTCCGTTACAAAGGAGCCGGCCAATGAAATCTACTAAATACATCCATTAGTGAAAGAATATATCGGTAAGTTTTATCATCGACAGCTACCATATGCGACTTCATGTCAACAAGGTCGATTTGCATTAAAACATCCTAATTTGGGATCCACTTTTACAGCCTGAAGGATTCTGTTTTCGCTCAAACCAGAATATGTGTGTGCTGTCCGAAGGCGAAGTTTTCTTGCACCTGCTGACTTTAATTCGTCAAAAGCTTTTTCAACAACTGTTTGAACTTCGGATTTTTTGATTATCTAAATAAAACCAATAAAGTAAACAGTTGTAAAGTTTTAGGTTCAAAAAATAGATTTTGCCTGTAAAAAAAAGCTTTCTCGAACTGTCGTCAAAATCACGATTTGATATGAGAAATAATCTGCTTACCTTTTTTTCCATCATAGTACAGTTTGTAACATTCGACACTAAACTTCTCTTTTGCTCTCCAAAATCTAATGATTGTACTTTTTCTTTAGTGGATCGTTCTTTAACAGGTTTACAAAAAATTCCTAACGTTAATTTCTTTAAAATTTTGTATTCTTTATCGCCAATAGGATGTATGTATCCTACCGTTTTAACGCCATTGACCACTATTAAAATTTGTACAACTAAGACAACAACTAAGACACTTTTCTTCAACATTGTTACTCCTTTCATCGAACCAACTATCTGACGTTAGAAACTTAATGAACAGGTTACTAATACAGGCGTACTAATATTTGGTATGATATAAATAATAGAAGAAATAGAAGTCTTAATTGGAATGGAGCCTTAGCAGTCAGTGGCGCCGAACAGGAATAAAAGAAGTGGTAAACAAAAATAAAATAATACTAAATATAGAAAAAAAACTTCCCTGCCAAATGTAATGGTAATGTACTGCATGGCATTTGGGTTATTTTAGGTGAAATCTATTTTCCAACATGGTATTTTCAGCAAAAAAAATATTCGAACGGATGATATTGCCATATAATTGAAATGTAAAGGGACATTTTTTCTTACTTAAAAAATGGTAACTGGTTTCACTGCATTATTACAAATTGCGTTAAATTTTATTACAAATTGCGTCAATTATTTTTATTACATTTTGCGTCAGCTTTTTCTTACAAATTGCTTCAGCTATTTTATTACAAATTGCGTTAATTTTATTACAAATTGCGTTAAGTATTACAAATTGCGTTGATTTTGTTACAAATTGCGTTAGTATTACAAATTGCGTTGATTATTACAAATTGCGTCAGAAAACACAGTCTGGTTGAATTACAACCTTGTAAAGTAATTTCTGGTTTTTTCATTCAAAGAACCTACGTCAAAAATAGCATCTTGTCTATTTCGGGTAGAAATTTCAGTGTCTGGTGATTTAACTCTCTCAAGCCAAAATGGCATATCAATCATCTCCTCCTTGAATCAGTTCTTTCTGTAAAATATAAGCATGTCTTCATCTTTTTTTTTTTTTTAATCGATATATTTCCTGCATCCATCAATATGGTTCTTCTTACAGAGAAAGCGTATGGGATAAAATATATATACATGGTGTTATTAGTAGTAGTATCTGTACTTAAAGTAGAGTGCTCAACACAAGATTAGAGTGGAGCTATGATATCAGCGGAAGAAATAATTAAAACACAGTTTTTCTCAATACTCAGAATTTCATGCTCTTGCAATCGTCAGTTGAGAATAAAAATTTACAATGTGATGGTATCTTTGACGTCAAGTTGCAATGTGACGTCATCAATAGACTTTCAATCAATCTTTAGTGTCAAATTTATTAAGCGTATACTTGTTAAGATGGTGGCACTTAGAAATGAGCTCCGATCTAGAGTTGAGCAAATTATCTTTGTCGTACAAAGCGATCTCTAACTTTTCATTGAGACATAGGTTGCACTTGTAGCTACTTGGGTTGTACGGTATACATTTACGAATAATTTCCCATCTCAGTTGAGGTGCTTGATTTGCCTTTTTCATTTTCCATATTTCTTTAGACAGTTCAGTCTCAGTGGCATACTTTTCGTATTTAAATGATTTTTGGTGGTTTGCATATTGTTTCTTGAATGTTGTCTCAGCTAAGCCTATGTACGATTTTTCCTGGTAGTTTGAATCATTCGATGTTAGTGTTGCCTTATATACAATGTTTGTGGATAGACACTTTCCATTCATGGGGCAGCTTTCCTTTCTGACACAGTTACACATTCGATGGTCATTGGTGTTGTCGTCATTAGCCATAACTGTTCGGTTGTGATTGTTTATGAAAGTTTTCATGTTTTTCATGCAGCTATAGCTTATCTTCATTGTATTGCGGTTAAATAATTTGTGGAACTTGGAATGTCGGGGAAAGTGGTGATCTATAAGGGAGAGGAACTTTTTTCTGATATTCGTGGTGACGTTTAGGCTGTATGGTGGGTTAAACCAAATAACATTTCGTTTTCTTGGATTGGATTGGTAGTTTGGCGTTGGTGGATGATAATTTAATTTGACGTTGAATCCAGATTTCTTTAAAGCTTCTTCGTAATCTTTCGTTGATTCTAAAAATATTTGCTGGTTGCTGGAATGTTCTTATAGTCTTTTTTCGATTGATTTTGGTAGCTGTTTTATAATGTTGGCAGGATGATTTGATTTTGCGTTGATGTATTTGATTTCACTGTCGGGTTTATGATATGGTCTGTATGTGCCATCATTGAGGTTCATAGTGATATCTAAGTAATCAACGATCTTCCTGTTGCTCTCGATAACAATTTCTAAACCTTCTCTTTTGAAAAGAGCTTGTATATGTTTCTTTACTTTCTCTGTTTTAGGGCCACTAACATTTTCAAAAGCTGCTAACCCATCGTCTCTGTACAAACCTATGTTTTTCTTGTCGTAGTGAATACTAAGCTTATTGAGCATATATAAACCAACTAGCTCGCACACCTCTGGTCCATCGTATGCACCCATGGTGACATCAAATATTTCGTTTCCCTTTTTCATCCAAACGTTTCCATCGTTGAACAAAAGAGACTTTCGTGAGTGATAAATAGCGCGTATATCGTCATCGCTTACGTGTACATGTTGCTTGGCAAAGTTTAAAGCATTTGTCAATAACCTTTATGTGATTGATGGATAAAAATCCTTGACATCAAACATGGTATATATAACTATACATGGTGTTATGTAACTTTGGTTACAACTGATTCGCATCAATGGAATAGAGGAAGACTCGATAAAAAAGGTAATGCTAACAGATAAAAATACAATCGAGGTTAAGTAATAATATTATTAAGAATTAAAAATATGTTATTGATTTGAGTAAACCCCAGCAACGGCTTTATCAATAAAATAGGATTAACATTTGTCCGCGAACGTTTCAAATTTTTCAATGTTTTTCAAGTTGTTCGGAAGGTCATTAAAACAACCACCAGCTTGTTGGGCAAAGGATCCCTCAAAAGCATCAGTCATGTCAATGTTATTTTTGTGTTGAATTTCCGAGGGAAGTTTTCTTCCAGGTGGACGTGATTTTGTTAAGTTAAGATAAGTTGGCCATGAAGGGTTGTTTAAGGCTTTGTGTGCCATTTTTATCAAGGAAAGTGAGATCATTTCTTTGACTGGTAGCCATTGCAACTTGATAACGTCGTTCTCACTGGCATGCCGTCCATACACAAAGCCAGCCGCAGCATTTTGGAGTTTCTGCAGTTTCCTTAGGAGGTACTAAGGGGCTCCCATGAGCAATACATTTCCGTAGTTAATTCTCGAAAGGATCAGAGCTTGAGCAAGTGACTTTCGAAGACGAAAGTCGGCAGAGCTTTTGAAGATTCTCAAAGACTTCAAGGCAGAGTAACAACATTGCGTTACTGAGTTGATATGACCTCTCCATGTCAGATGTTGATGGAAACGCACTCCCAAGGTAGTTTCCGTGAAAACCTAGACCATGGAGCTCCATTAATCCACCGTGTCAAATGCTTTCGAGAAGTCAGCTAAAATGGCAAGTGTGACCTCTTCTTTGCGCATTGCACTCAGGATGTCTTCTTTCAGTTTCATAAGAATCGTCATCGTTGAGTGACCTTTTCTGAAACCAGATTGTTTTGGGTCGTAGAAAGATTCAGTTTCGATTAGATCGGTTAACTGTTGTAGGATTACGCGTTCAAACGCTTTAGATAATATTGGTAGAACACTGATGGGTCGGTATTCGGAGAGGGACCTTGGATTTTTGACTTTTGGAACAGGACAATTGCGACTAATCTTCCACTCGATTGGCACTGATGAGGTGTTGATGCAGGTATTAATGATGCGTGTCAGGGGTGATGCCAGATGTTCAGCCACAGGTTTGGTGAATCTTGAAGGGATGTTGTCGTAGCCAGTTCAGCAATCTGATCTCAGACCTTTTATCGCTTTCAGGACGTCGTTTGCAGGTTGTAGTTATTGGCTCTTTCAGGAAGATTGTAAATGAAGACATTTGTTAAATGTTCAGCTATTTTCCCAGTCGTGCGGGTTGCGGTTTGGTTGAAGAAATGATTAACTTTCTCAGGATCGACTTTCACGGACGTTGGATTTGGATGGAGAATTTTATTGATGACTTTCCATGTTTTGGTGCAGTTTTTGTTCAATAGCAGCTTTTTCATGAAAGTTCTTTTGGTTTCCTTAATGTTTTGTTTCAGTTTGTTTCTCACTAATTTCAGTTTCTCATGATTAGTTTCGTTTGGATTTTTTCTGTATTCAGTTCTCGCACGATTTCGTTGACGTTGGAGATCAGTGATATTTAGATTTTTCATCCATGGAGATGGAGGTCGAGTGATTTTCACTTTTCGTAGTGGTGCATGTCTTGAAATGCACTCTGTTATTAGATTGTTGAGGATATTGATCTTGTCCGAGACTTCTTCAAATACGTAAACAAGGTTGAGTGGAAGTGAATTAAAATCTTTTATATATTCAACCATGTCAAGATTTCGTTCATCTCTTATCAGTTTGTACCTTGCTTCGAACTTTGTTTTTGCTGCTTTAAAAATGCAAAAGGGGGGCGCCATAGTCTGAAATCTCGTCGCAGAAAACCAAACCTTGATCGAGAAGCTTCATAGATTGGTTGGAGATGATGTGATCAATGAGTGAGCTCGACTGTCTGGTGGGTTGAGTTCCGTGTTGCGTAAAATTGAAGGAGTTGAGGATGTTTTTGTATCTTGTTACTTCTGGAGATTCTTTCGTAGGGTCGATTTGAAATCCCCAGTAATCATGATTGGTCCCTCGTGGAGCAGTGTCACTTGTGAAATAATAGTTTTGAACTTTTCAAGGAATTGGAATTTTTCTTGTTGCTTGCTGCTAGGTTGGTAAAAATTCCCGATGATAATATTCTTTGATCTTTTTTGTTTGATTTCGATCCACTGGTGTTTGACGGAGACATCCAGGTCTACGATATCTTTTCTTTCCTTCACATTGATGTTGTCCTTGATGTAGTAGCCGACCCCACCACCTTTCACGCGGTCACGGTTACGAAAATTATTTGTGTAACCTGAAATTGCAACTGACTTCAACAGGTTTGCATTGTCCTTGAGCCACGTCTCGGATAGTGCTATGATGTCAAATTGGTGTGTGTTTAGCATTGCATCAAATTGAACAAACGTGGACGTAATGGATCGTGTGTTCAGGTGGGCAATGGAGAAGTGTTGACGATATTTATTGAGTGCTGAAACAGTTGGAAGTTGATAAGGTATATTGTCATCGAGGAGAGCGTTTCTTTCAAGATTTAATTGCTCCAGATCTGTCGGAAGGTTTGATTTTGAAAATGGAAGTTCAGTATAGAGGCATTTTGCACAAGTATGCTATCGAGGTATTCTTGCTTGGATCGTATTGAGTGAATGACCGACACACTATGCATGACACACATCCTGACACGCTGAACAAACCTGGCGTTTTTGATTTATTTTCACCGTCTTCTCACAGACTGTACACTTTGGTGCGTTAGAACCAGGTCCAGGATTGGTTTCTACATCGCCAGATAATAAGATGTTAAAGGTGTTGGCATAATACAATACGGGTGATTTAGCTCGTTTACATTTGTAGTTCCATCGGAGTTTATTTGTACTATATACGTTTTGAGGTAATTGGTCATTTAGCGCAATTGTTGTAATTGTTACTTGAATCAGAAGGAATATAAAAAACTGTCTACCGGATGGTTTCCACACCGTGTGCAATATAAAGCTCAGTCTTTTGAGTCTTCTTTCTACTTCTTACGCCTTAAAATCAATCTCGACAAGGGTCCAATTCACTCCCGCCCCAGTCTCAATTGAAATTTCAGCGATGTGTCGATTTTAATTGATATATATAACAATTTAATAGGTTTTAAACCAAACATTTTGTAAAAGCTTCAAAAAAGCGTCCGTTTCGGGAAGCCACTACACTGCTGCTGGACTATCTGGACTGTCTGGACTATCTGGACTGATACCGTAAATCTCCGAATATAAGCCCCCCCCCCCTCCCAAATATAGGCCCACCAAAATCTTAACGCAAAGGTAGGTCCATATATAAGCCCCCCCGTATATAAGCCCATGGGTTAATACATGGATCGAATACACAAAAAACGTTGTAGAAAAACATTTTTTATTTTTTTAGTGAATTTCTGACAATACATTTATGAGTCTTCGGTCCATAAAGATAATAAGTACATGGGAGTTCAATGCCTCCCCCGAGGACCCATGTTCCCTCTGGTGCCCGTCGTTTTTCTCCTGTAATCGTCGCTTTAATTTGATATAACTTCCACAAAAATGTGGAATTACCACAAACGTTGACGGATCCGAAAATGATAAAGTAAACATACGGGGTATGGAAGGGTACACAATGCCGTTACCTGAAGAAGAGTATCATCTGATAAGTGAGGATGAAGACGATGCATCTAGTGACAGTGAAATCGACGATGAAGAAGACTTAGAAGATGGGGAGTACGAGCTTGATGATGATGACAATGAACAATGAAAAATATTTTATATTGCACGTTTTTAAACGCTATACATAATATATAATTGTTGTTGTTAACACAAATGTTGTTCCGTGTATAAGCCCCCCCCCCCCCCCCCCCCCCCCCCCCCCCCCCCCCGATTATAAGCCCCCCTGTATATAAGCCCAGCAAAAAAGCCTTACGACCTTATATAAGCCCAGGGCTTATATTCGGAGATTTACGGTACTTTTTGCGGAGTGTAGCTTTTTAGCGGAACGGAGCTCATTTGGCAAGATCAAATATTGTCATCAAAATACTAACAGAGAGATGCATTTCGGCTGCCGTAACTCGATGAAACCTCCTACAGGGTCATACAAAAAGTGCAATTTGGCTCACTTACATCAGATTTCCCAAGTAGAATTCGGTCAGATAATACCTTGAATGCGCGAGCAAAAAAATTTTCAAAGTATGGCTTTTAGGCAAATTTTCCCGTTTCTACGGTACATGGACTGCTTACCAAAATGCAAAGTTGTCATTCTTAGTTAGAGTTAAGTAGACATTTTTCCCCTTTCCCCGGGAAGGCTTCGCGTTGCTTTGAGGTTTGTTGCTGGGAAACCAATACCTTCATGCTATTAATATAAGTTGTGGATGGGAATATATTGTTTGTTGATGACCTTTTTGACAATCTCTCATATTCTAGATAGAAGTAAGGCTTCTAAACTTTTCAAAGCACACTAAAATTATTGTTGACTGAGCATCAAATGTGCTCCATATCGCATTAGCATTCTACAGTGCCAGGATTTGAACCACTACCAACTATCACCCTTGTATTACAAGCCAACCGTCTTACCAAAAGTGAGTTATACACCCTAAACACCCTCAACAGCTGTGTTGTGTGCTAGGAATATCCATACGATCCATACGTATTTCTATTCCTTTTGGTTTGCTACTACGTTTCAACCTTTTTTATTCAGCCTTTTATGTTTTTTGAACCACTGGCACAAGAAAGAGTTTATTTCCACAAAACAAACCGAACTTGTCAACACAACATCATTTGCAATGAGACCACTTTTACACCCACAAAACTTTGTTAATTGGTCTTTAGAGATTTTGAATTCTTATTGGCTAGTTGGTAATGTAGTGTATTAGGCTTTATTTACCCTCTGTAGAAAAACATTGTCCTTTATTATTTCTAATGTAATCCACTCACAAATTGAACTGCTTTACAGCAAAAACTGTAAACAACAATTACCTATATACCTGTAATGGCGGGAAATTATTGTCTGATTTGCTATTCAATATATATACGGGGAGAGCGGGGCGATTAATCTGTAATAACCCTGATTTTTGTACACCCTGATGTAAACAAAGATTTCTATTGGTTAAAAAAATCGTACGATATTTGTGAAACAATCGATTTCACTATCACAACATTCGAAAAGTCCATTCGAATTATTTGATTGGCTAAAAAATATCGCACAATTTTTGTAAACCAATCAAATAATTCGAATGGACTTTTCGAATGTTTTAATAAATTTATTTTCAATTTGTTTAATATTTCTTGAGTTGTTGATTTCAATATTTGAATGTCTATTTCTTTGAATTCCTGCTTTCAATCATCAACCTTTTTACCATATAATTAACTACGTTTGGGCTATTTTGAAATTTTTTCAATGAACCTCGGGGCTATTAATCCCAAATCACCCTCGAAACCATGTTATTACTAGTACTAATAATTTGTCTGTTGGTTTTACTATTTCAGGTGTATAAGGCATTATCAAGAGTAATTGATATCAATTTATAAATTGAGACGAATCACTATAGTCAAGGAATATCTGGTACACTTGAAACAATGGAACTGCTGTACCAAGACAGGAGTAACAAATGTGACGTGTTGGAAATTTCCAGCATATGTGGTCAGGAAACATTGATTCAAATCGGTTACCGTTCATTTGAAAGGAACATGTGACCAATTCAAGAATGTTTTATGTATTCAAATTGAGTTTTGTTGATTGACATTTAAATTTGCAACATAAAACTGCATGTTGTTCATTATAGGGTTAAGTTACCTGAACATTTTGGCAAAGTTTAAAAGATGTCTGTTATGTATTTCTTGTTGGTTTTACTTGCTAGTGTTTCTTTATGCATTCGAAAAAGCTATTTTTTTTATAATAGATCATTTTTCTCTTTTTGCGACTATGAATGTCGGAATTTTTTTGAATCTGTACTTATGCATAAAAGAACTAGAAATGATTGATTCATAAAGCATTTTGTTTTCCTTCTCTTTTCTATCTCCATCCCACATTCACAAAATCAAATCTTTAAATACACGGACAATCAAACCCAATCTTGTTTTGATTTTTTATATTGTGACATTATATACTTGATATTAAGTTTTTCATAACTGAAAATTGCTATGGGCCAATTTCTGATAATTTTCATCAAATTACCACATCAAAATGAGGCAAGGGAGCACAGTTTGGTATTTGGACATTTGAAGTAATAAAGTCTTTGAATCGCAATATAACTAAATTGTACATTACATTTATAGGATACATTTCAAGAAAACTAACAAAAATTACATATATTCTTTCAGTGGTGCAATTTTCTTCTCGCAGAGTGGTCTCCGTCCGGGATGTTTTAGGGTCAGGGTTAAGGGTTAGGATTACGGTTACTTTTTATCTCCATGATGAAGAGCGAACAGTAAAAAATATGGCAGATACATTTAGGGGGGTGGTGCGAAAACGAAATAGCGCCCTTTCAGTTATGGATGCGTATTCATGCATTCAACTCCCTCGTCGAAATTGAATGAATATCCGGCTTTTACGCATTCCATATTTTCGCTGGCGAACGGGTGATTCCACGCACCCACTCCGCAAACCTTATATATTGATTCAATAAGGTATACTTTTTCAATGAAATGAAACAAACCACATTCAATGTCATTCTTACAAATTGACAACGAGGTTTCCATTCATGGCTTATATTTTATTATTTGATGCTTCCAGTAGATGTTTGTCTTTCCTTGTTGTCTTCCACTTTCCAAGTCCTAGTGTGAAGAATGGTTATTTAATTACAATTGGATAATCAATTTTCAAGGCTTATCCTACAACCTTAAACTTTCGTCTGGGTAACAACAGTAGCAAAAGCACTTTTCAAAACTGACGACATTCGTTCTTCTTTCAGCATACTTTGCTAACAACTCTCCTCCTGACTCGGATACAAGTAGGTCTTACTCGGGAACACAAGGTTGTTTTCCTGATGTGATACTTTGTAATTAACGTGCGACCTTTCCTACAGTTCGACGAATAGTCGGAAAGGAAGTTTCTATTCGGTTCCGGCAATATGAATGCGCGTCCACAGTGATGAATGGCTATCAAAGAGAAAGAAGACACTTCATTTATTCTGTGTTCGCGTGTGGTGAACTCGACCCACTAATCAACTTTATTTTGATTTCCTTTTATGTCACCACAAACGGGAGAGATTCAGTACCAAAACGAATTACTACAGTGAATATCGCATATAGTTTTAACTTATCAACCGAATGAAAGCTCCCAAAAGATATCTCAAAATACAGGGAAGAAAACCTACTCAACACAAGCATTCAAAAAACACAAACGATAATGACGATACAGACCAAAGACGATAAACTTTGAAAACACGAACAAACAAATACTCACAAAAATAAAGTCGTGACTGTTATCCTTAAATTCAAAATTATCTCTCATTTCAGTCCTCGCCTCGTTGTTAATCTTTATGATTATGACGTAATTCATCATAATAAAAGAACTTCAATTCCACTGAGGTAATATCACTTTCTGTTGATGATGCAAACGTCATTATTATTATTATTATTCAAAATGAAAACGAGGCGAAGGCTGCTACGATGAATAAATTATGAATTTATGGATAGGTGTATTTACAGCTTCGTTAGATCCTAAACTTCTTACACTTCTTCGGTCATGTGGAAATTTTACCGAGATAATGAAACCAATCACAGTGTAGACAGTTGTTTTGGCATGTGGGAATTTTCGCGAAAAACTTACACACTTCATGATGTATGTCCTGTCTCCACCAAATACAGAAATTCTGCATTAGTTTCTGCTTCATTGTTTCATTTATGAGGGAGAGTGGTTTATCCAGGTAAAGGCAAGAATAAGAGGTAGTTTATCTAATGCAAATCAATTGACCTGCGATTAGACATTGTCAATACTTTTACTTAAGAATACAAAAGTTTTCATAAGTACAGGTTACTAGATTAACATTAGACAAGGCAAACGTTCAACCGTATAAACTACACTTAAGTGTTTTTTGTGTTGCACGTTTTTCATTGTCTATAGTTTCGACTTGTTAATTGATTATGTTGTGTCACTTGACTCATCGTAAGCATGTCCTCACATGAAGGGTGAGTTGTTGCGATGGCTGTGTTTTTTTATATGTTTGTTACATAAGTTTTTTTTACATAAATTTTGAGTAAGCATTTACAATAAAGCCTCATTGTGACGCTGCTTTCAACTCAGATTTCTTGTTCTGCATTTCAATTCGGCACAGCACACGTTTTTATTTACATTTTCTCGTGCAGTTTAGATTACACCAGTCCCCTTCAGCCTTCCCTGTTTGTTTTTTCTTTCTTTTCATTGTTTTTTTTGACTTTGTTTCTGTATATGCATTTAGTTTTGTTACAAACTTTACTAAGATTATGTTTTTTATGTTTGCTTATATCCTTCCTGTAAAATGCCTTTCTTAACAGCAACAGCAAAGTCGATCTCAAAATCATCTTTTCATCAAGATTCATTTTCAGATTAAAATCCAATGAATTTAATAATTTGTTATTAAATCTCCATCAATGATGTTTATACTTGTCGACCTTTAGACAATATCTTGAGTTGTTTGTAAGCCTTTTGTTAATTAAGTCAACATAACCATTTTCAACATTTGTTTGAGCAAAAAAAACTTTTGACGGGTTTCACCCACACATCAGGAGCTACAGAATAACAATTAGTTCTCAAGCTATCATGATACTGAAAAATTGCTTTTTCAGATGTATGTAAAATGTCGAAATACATTCAAAAATGTGAAGTTCCGTGCCTGTTTACTTCTAATGCCGTATGACTCACAATGTTTGAAAAAGGTTAGTTAAAAATCCCTTTAAAGATGAAATTCAGCCAGTTCACACATTCACTGCAGAGAGCTAAAAATTAGAAACGTGTTTCGGAGTGTTCCTGTAAAACATGATGACGGGGGTTGAAAAGCGGTTCAATAATATAAACGTAAGAAAATTAACATTTTAATGGCCAATGGTTCTCTTAATTTTACGGGGCAAAACTCAGAAAATTCGAAATTTTCAATTTCAATGAAAGATTGTTCCTGTAGAATTCAAAAGAATATTCGAAAATGTTTTTGTTAACGCCCCGATACGAGGCAAGCGAGTTTGGAGAATATCGGGAACACCGTTGAAATCGAGAATTTTTGCACATGCGGAGCATTTCAATAATGCGCCCAAGGATTGTTTTTAAGGGCGCACTTCCGGGCGCGATAGCACGGTCTTAAAATAGTAAGGCTATGGATGAAAATTATTCTGATATCCGTTCTTCTCCTTTGTTCAAAATACTTTGAACGAACTATTGTGTTAGCAGTTCTGGCAATCAAGGCAAGTGTAACAATATGATTGAACAAAAGCAGTTCTGTTTGTGAAATCTTTATAGGTTTAATAATGATAATCTTTGAGTCGATTCACTTTGATTCGTTAACCTGCGAAATTCGGAAAAATCATGTTTTGTTTACATGAAACTATTTCTCTATACATTTGCAGGGATTAAAACTCAGTAGAGTTGTTCGTAAATTTTTCCCTTCAAAGTTATTAGAAACTTCACATCAACACTTGAAACAACCTTGCAAAGTAATGATGTTTCTTTTGATAAAAAGGTGGCTGTTAAGTTGAATGGTTTTCAAAAGGTTTCATAACTAATTTTTTTGTGTAACAGGCAGGCTTTACTCACGAACGTCCCGAGCCCTTAACATGCATGAAGATTTAGGTATCACTAGCCATTTTTTGCGTGCAGAGAAGATCATTCGAGTTATAGGGACTGAAGGAATATTTCTTCTTTTCTTCAAAATACTTTTGGGGAATTTAAAAGTTTCTTAAAACAACCCCGACCCAGTCTTCGAGTTTTTCTTATTTTTGTCGATCAAGCTCTGGTTAAAACCAGTTTCTAACTTTGATCAGAATATCAGAACTTTCTCGTTCCTGTTTTAGAAACTTACAGATTTTGTTCTTCAATTTACAAAATTTTAGGGGGCGTCTATTTCATGGATGATGGAAACGAGGTTTAAGGTGGAAGTTGTTTCGTAGGGAAAATAAAAATTTCTCTAGTTTCTTAATTTTCGTTGCCAATGACGTCACTAGTTTTTTATCATAAATCAATCTGAAGGTTAACTGTAATAACAGCTCTAAATTTGTAAATTTGTATAAATTTGTTGAAAAATCACTGCGACGGAGTGTCTATCTATAGAAATATGCACACGATTTCCATAAAAATGTTCTTCGTCGCAGTGACTTTTTAACGATTTTGCCCACTGGCTGGAGAGTGTTTACAGCACATTTTCACAATTTTAATAACTGGCTATTGTATAGTGTTAACAAAGCGTTGCGTTTCACGCTTTGTTTCATGAACACACATGGCAAACAGTCTATTCATTAACACGCTGATGATTAATTAGTTATCAACATCTTTCTTTTATGAGTTTTTGTGAAGTAACGCAAAAGTCGATCGTAATGATTTTATAACCGATAAAACGTTTTACTATGTATGGGAATGCAAACCAAATTCAACAGGTATGCCATATTTACTAAGGATCTAAAAAAAATTTGACGGTGGTTTGATCACGTGATCAAATTATCATCATGGCAAAACCCTCGCTACGTTTGTTACTTTTCTAATGTTTCGAAATAAACACTAAATAACTACGCAATATTTACAGACGTAAGAGTTCTTTGCTCGATGATTGTTGTATGCTCAACATTAAATGCTATTCATCAAACCATTTTCCTGTGAACATGCACACGCAGCTTTGCTGATGCGATCTGTGCACTTGGATATTTTATCCGCTGATTTTAGGATGCTTTTTAAAGGCAGAAGAAAAACGAGCTTTTTATACACATTAGCACTTGAAAGCTATTTTTATAAAGTTTGTTTGATTAGTAGTTTAAACGGGGTATTACACATCAGAAACTCGTTTTTGACAAGCATTCCCATAACGATCTCGTGTAAACAACCCCTTAGAAAGGTTAAAAATTACTGATATTGTAGTAATTACTAATGAAATACTTGAGAATGATCACACCTGACAATTGCGAATGTTTTTCTCATTCCTCCCAAATTTTCTTATTTCTTCCGTATCATCGGAAGAATGTTAGTGTTTATAAGATCGTGAGTACTGAGAGCTATGACATTTTATGAAGTTCTTGCTAGTGGAGCTTATTTACCTTCAAGAAGTAAGAAACTTTCTTGAAGAGAAAAGTTAGTTGATAAACCAAAAGTGTATCACGTCTAAGAAGCTCGTTTTAGTATGGTTTTTGAAGACCCTACGTATCTTCAATCATAAAAAATTGTTTGAAATCTCTTGAGAATGAAGTGATAAGTGAAAAACACCAGAAAAACCGGTATCTACAGGGTGCGATTTCGTGTGTTTGTATTATAACGCTTGTTTTGTGTTTGGAACGAATGAAGGTTGATGTGTTTTTCCTTATTATGGCACACTCACAGTGGGCAAAATCGTCAAAAGTCACTGCGACAGAGAGCATTTTTATGAAAATTGTGTGTATATTCATATAGAAATGCACTCCTTCGCAGAGATTTTTTATGTGCCGGCTGGGTTTAGCTCATATTAGCGTTTGTTTATTGTGCATGCGCAATTTTGAATTTTATTATATGGCCACCTGATATCCTTTGAAAAGTTATTTGGTGAAGACGTTCATGTGTTTTGCCTAATTATGACTCATTTCAACGTTCAAGGCGTTTACTAAATTTAACGTAGGTGTGCTACATTTAGCAAAATTACTTCATTTGTCGTTAATTTTTACTACATTTGTCGGAGTTACTGCGTTTGTTGGTGTAACAGTTGTCGTCTATGTAATCTTTTGATAAATAAACATAAATCATTTTTGTTGATCTTTGAGGAACCCCTGATATGAAACGTTGGAGCTTACTGAGAATTTCATTAATGCTTATGATGATTGTTCCTGTTGGTATCATTTTGATTTCGTAGATGTCGGAATATATCTATGTAGAATGCTTATTTTATCCTTTCCAATATTGTCTATTTACATTCTTTTAGGAGATGTATTGCACCTTCTATTGTGCGAAAAGGATTTTGTTGCCATCTACAGATATTGCGGACTCTCCAACGCAATTCCAATAATGTAAGTTATTGTTTGTTGTCATTATCACCATGTTTTATTTTAGGTGGTTTTATAAAAAGATCTTTCTCCACCTTTCTAAAGCTTTGTCCCCAACAAACCATAATTTTTTCTAGATTTATTTTTCTAGATTCACCCCCAACCCTCTATATTCACAAGAATATAAAAAAAACAAGAGGCCCATAGGCCTTAAGGTCAGCGCAAACTGTATGCTCAAAAATCTAAAGATCATAATCACTTTACAAAAGAAATGACTAACTTTCCAAAATAAAGTTTGATTAGTATCCTGGGTACGCTCGTATTCGGTTGGTGAACATGCTAATCGAAAATGTAAATCCATTCGCCCAACGCAAAGACATATTAAACACCTCTCGTGATAAAAGGAGTAAATCGTCGAATGAATAATAACCGAAAAAGCCCGACATTGCATACAGATTATTACTTAATTATTTATTTAATGTCAGATCTAAAAATACATCTCATCGAGACCAAAAACACAAAAGGTAAACGTTATGAAATTTCTTTCATAACGCTTACCTTTTGTTGCCTGGCGTTTCCACAACAATCAATAAAATCCGTTTCGTTATTTGTTGGGAGACTTTTGTGGCAGCATACGGTAATACGGCACGCATCAACAGAAATCATACGGGCAAGAACAACTACAACAACTTGGATACTTCAATCGATTTTTTTAAGCTTCAAATTTCAGTTTTACAAGTTAGACTTTCCAGCTTTACGTTCTTACAGGCGTGTTTGGTTAATCACGCAGGTGAACTTTCGTTTGTGCCAATTAAGTGGTCCTTTATTATGAAGATCTAATGCCAAGCAGTTGCTGATTACTAAGTAAAAAGAGTAAAAAGTTATGTATAGCTGTACAACACAGCAATTCATTCTAATTAACAAAATTCCATTAAACAAAATTTAGCCTTACAGAAACTTGAATTTTATACCCAAAGGGAAAATAGTTACTGAATTTTTCTATTTCATGGTGGCGGGTGAGTCAATCATAGTCAATAAAACTCTCAATTTATCATCCCTATAAAGCTAAAATCCAGTTCATGGAAATTCATATTCACATGGCAAATCCATATAAATTTTCCTTTTCTCTGGTCAAAAAAGAAATCTGAAATAATTTGTATTGACTTTTGACTGATTTTCAATTATTTTTCATAATGGTACAAAAATGTAGAAGTGACAGCGGCTAAATGTGCTTTTGGCATTTGTCAATCTTCCTAATTCCGAACACAAAGCAAATCCAACTGCACATCCCATGCTGTCAATAAAGTCATTTCTGCTAATGAGTATGCATGTATCTGCTCATTGATCAAAATCTTTTCGCATTCAGAATTAGGAAAATGGTGGTCATTGCTTGTCATCAGGTATCCTCAGTGCCTGAATGAGTTAATCCAAATTTCCAACAAAAGTCACTTAAAGTCCAATTAAAGTATCTCTGGGATCCAGTTCACTTCACACTGTTACAAGAATTTGGACACAGGCATCCATAAGTATACAAACAATTCTAGCTTGTCACACGAAAGTTTTCAAATAACAAGGCAGAATAAAGGAACTTGTCTTGGTGAGAGACACTCCTAGATGGGAATGAATTTATGGATTTAGGAATGGAAATTTCGTTGGTGAACACTCCTTAAGTAAGGATTGTTTCCATACTGATAATGAAAATATCAATATTCTAAGGACTAGTGGAACCTAAGAAAACGGCTATAAAATTAAAGAAAGGTTTGTATATAGGTTGGATTAATCCTGATTTAAATAGGGTGTAAAATATGTTACCTAATTCATATAAAATTGTTTGCTGAAGAATTCATTAGGGGACAAATTGCTGTGAATCTAACCTCAAAATAATCGTGATTTTTGCTGGACTTAGTTTAGCGAATTTGCCAAAAATCTTGAAATTTGCAGGACAAACTTGTGCAACCCAAAGGCAAATTAGAAAAAATAGATATCCTTTACTCATCACCATTTTAATTATCTATAATATGAAAATATTCTATCTTAACTGCCCCTTTACGTATAGAAATAAATTTACTCTAAAAATGAGAAAAAAGCGAGGAAATTTTTGGGAATTTCGTGGCAAAATTGCAAAAATAAATCCCGCAATAAATAGTGCCACAATAAATTCTCCGGCATTAATAATTATGAATAAAGTAGTATTGTATTATTGCTTGTTAGTGTTTTTGTTTCAATGTTCTTTTTTTCGTCTTTGTCATCTTTGACACTGATGTGTGTTATTTCCACTGTAATTATTTTCCCACCAACCTTACATATATTTTATAACTCTAATTAATCTCTAATTACTTAATATTTAACCCTTGTATCTTAACATGAAATGAGGTTAATACTAATCAACTTTTCGTATATATATATATATATACAGTGTGTCTCAAAATGTTAGCTTCAGTAACTTTATTCTCAATTTTCTAAAAAATGAATAATGGTATAATAATGAAATATATACCATTAGAAAGCTGAGTTTCTTGGCTTTCTATTGATGTGGTACCCATTAACTGGTTTTTTATATTTAGCTTATAATCCAAGAAAAAAACAAGTGTTTTAATCTAAAAATTCTTAACGATCAATTAAAACTCAGTTAACAATAAAAATATTAAACAACAAAAGTTATAACACAAGTGAAAAATTATCATTACAATAAAAACGTTTAAAAAAATAACAATAAGAAAGTTGTACTTTAAGGTCCTTCTACATGTTCACCATTTCTTTGAATGCAAAGTTGAGCTTTTCTTTGCATTTCTCGAAGTGAGTTACGAATAAATTGTTGATTTTGCCTCAAAATATCGAATGTTATCACAATTCTTCCTCTAAGTTCATTTAAACTTTGTGGTGGGGATGTAAACACCTTTTGTTTTGCGTAGCCCCACAAAAAAAAGTCACAAGGTGTCAAATCTGGAGATCGTGCTGGCCATTCAGGAGCGAATCCCCGAGCAACAACCCTTTGATTGAACACTGCTGCTAATCTGCGTCTTACTGGAAAAGCATAATGAGCAGGTGCCCCATCTTGGAACCACCACAGATCGTCAAAAATATTTTGGCCTGGCAATGCAGGATAATTTTGGGCCAATGCCGGAAACACTGAATTGTTTAATAAATCAAGATAACTATTTCCGTTTACATTATTTTGAAAAAAGAAGGCACCGACCAGAGTACCATTTCCACAGATACCGCCCCAAACAGTTACTTTTTGACGACTCTGATTTACATCAAAATTGAAAGGAGGAGGGTTACCTTAAGGAGCATACATACGAACGTTTTGTGTAGAAACCTCTCCATCCATACCAAATGTAGCCTCATCTCCAATCACTATATTGTGTAGAAACCTTGGATTATTACAGTTTCTCAAAAACCAGTTACAAAACCGCACTCTTCTTGGAAAGTCTGCTGGTAGCAGTTGATGACGCATATGAATTTTATATGGATGATAAGTAAGATCTAATCTGGCAATCCTGTTAAATGTTGCCCTCGATAAGCCAAGACTATTTCTTCGGCAGGTGATAATACCTCCATTCTGTTGTAAAACTTGTCTGACATCATTGATATTTTGGTTAGATTTTCCTGTTCTTCTTCTTCCACACCTCTCTTTATGGAAATTTCGACTTGTGCCAGTAGCTAAGTACTTTCTAACGTTTCTGTATATGGTTGATTTACTTGGAACGGGTCTATTAGGATAGACTTGTTGAAACCTTCTTAACACTTCTTCGCAGTCTTTGGTTTCCAAATAATGTTGTACAAGAAATGTTCGCTGATCTACTGATAAATTTCTGTTCATTTTTTATTATTGTTTTTCTTATCTAAACGCTATAAGCTTCTTATCGTGTAAAACTACCTTTCAATGTTATGTTAACATTTTTTTTATTTTTGGTAACAATTTTTGAGAATTCTCAAACGGTTTGTAAAAAATCAATACTATAATTATAAACAACAATGAATATTTTGCTCATTAAACGGGGTGTTTACTGATCGTTAAGAATTTTTAGATTAAAACACTTGTTTTTTTCTTGGATTATAAGCTACATATAAAAAACCAGTTAATGGGTACCACATCAATAGAAAGCCAAGAAACTCAGCTTTCTAATGGTATATATTTCATTATTATACCATTATTCATTTTTTAGAAAATTGAGAACAAAGTTACTGAAGCTAACATTTTGAGACACACTGTATATATATTTTAAACATATCTATATATTCGTAAACGATTCAACAACAGAAATGTTGACACATGTTTTAAAAAAAGGTAGTATTGTTCGTAAAAACAATTCACTTTTCCTTTGGTAACTTTTTGTTCACTTAAAATTTCAAGCCACAAAATTGACGTGTTCAGTACAAGAACACTATAAAATAGAATATTTCAGTAAGAATCACTTAGTCTTCCCTTAAGGTATGTAAGGTAACAACATCTTATTTTTAGATATACATAACGTTTTGGAGAAAAAGGAGTCGTATAAAACTTGAATAACATGAGATAAATAATCTATATTGCAACTTACTTGACTTTTTCTTTCTCTTAAATGTTTTATCCCATCCAATTAGGAAACGTGGTTGTTAATGTCTTGATTCAATACACTTCCATGTAAGTTTATACTGTTGTTATATTATCTGTAAAACCTAATTCGACTGTCAAAATCGATCTAACTTCTTGTATTGGTTCTTGTTGATAAGTTTTAGCAGCACTTCGCTCCCAAAATGCATTACGTTAAAATAAAGGGCGGGAAAAAGGCGCATTAAAACAAGTAATTTTGTTTATTCCTTCGAATGAAGAGAACTCTTTTTTGCATTGTAATATTTTACTTCGTCACACACTAGTAATATGTTTTCCAAAAATTCACTTTGTGCTTTAAAAGTTCTGATTTTGAACTGAAAAATTTAAAGTCACTAACAACGGGCGTATAAGTGGGGCGTATAGACCTGCAACATTACACACACACGGACTGACAGACACGGGGAAATGAAAGATCAGCTACCTTGCGGAGCTGACCAATAAATCTGTTGCTTGCAACTTTGAATGTTTCAGTTACTATCAGATGTTACTATCCGATGTTACTACGTTATTATCTGATTGCATGGAATGTTATCTAGTTGGTTGTACTGAAGAACATAAAATAAGCGAATATCTTTTTGAATATGTATACACCATTTATGGTTAATTTCATTCAAGTAAAAGTGAACTTCTTTTCTGCAAGTTAAAAATATTTGGTTCTCACGATATTACTATGCCATAGGTTGGTTGCTTCGTTGTAAAACGTTTTTGAACGTACTCTTGATATTCGAATAATCGTGTTCACACTCCCTTCTTAATAATTCCATGCGAATGTGATTAGTATCTTTCTTTCACTGTGATTCCTAAGACTGACTTCACTAGAATTAGAGCTTCCTCTTACAGTCACTTAAACTTGTATTATAGTGTGTGAACTTCACTACTGCATGAGTTTCACAACTTTTGCGTGGTTGTTCTTTCCCTTCCTTTTGATTGAATCTTAGGTTCAGCAGTTCTGAGAATGTAATAGTTATTTGATTGCTGAATAATGTGTGAGCTACTTGATGAAGGTGGATTCAATAGAACATGGTGGGCAAAATAAGGGAATGCTTTCGTTTGATACGTGGGTGGACCAAAGAGATAAAAAAATGAAAATGAAAAAACATACATAATTATATTTGGAAATAAAAGATACTTGACAGAAAGTGTATAATGCTATATATTAATAGAAATTGGTAAATGTTTTTAATTTTCCTGATGATATCAGTAATATTTTGAAAATGAGGTAAAAATTCGTTACCAAAATAAAAACTAGAAAGTTTTTAGTATAAACTGATCTTGCTCATGGAAAAAAATCATAAAAAGCGGCAAAGAGTTGGCCAAGTATATGTCTTTCTGTATGCTTTTTATTGCAGTGAAAATGAGAATATGAGTGAAATATGAGTGAAAATGAGTGTCTGAGAATTTTATTAAGTTTCACAAAAAGTTGTAACCTGTCAACTAAAAAACTTTTAACGTGAAATTAATATAATTACTAATATAATAAAATATATAATATAACTAATATAACTAATATTATTAATATATATGATTAATATAATTAATATAATTATAATATAACTAATATAATTAATATAATTATATTAAATTAATATAATTTAAAATACAACATATGTCTTTGACTGAGCGTGGTGAGGTCCATGGAGCGCTCGTGGTCGATATTTCTGCCACGTATACTCCAATCTATGAATTCTGTTTAAGATTTGTAGAGCTTCTTACGTAGATCATACAGTAGTTATTCCGAAAAGTGTCGTATCCACTCATAACATCGTTATTTGCGTGAGAGAAACTCAAAACACATGCAGCTCAGACATACTCATAAAATCGAACCGGTTGTTTGAATAAATTGTAGAAGACGTGTGTCAAATGATTTCTACAAATAGCATCAGAGTGACTGGAAGTTCCGAATACAATAGCCAGAATAAATGATGTATTTCTGATACAATAATGATGTATTACCATTTTGTTCTGAATGGTGTGATGTTTCTTTCAAAGTTCATGGAAACATGAACTAAACTTTAGTGCTTTCACAGAATTGAAAAACATTGAAGTGTTAGCAAAATGTTTTAGTTGATTCTCCACGAATCAATTACAATTTTAGCTACTTCATGAGAAGATCAAGAGGATGGGATGTTTCAATTCGCGTTTCTCATATTTTATAGAGATTCGTTGCAGTTGGTCGAATATATTGGAAAAATCGATTTGAATTTCAAAATGGTGCGGACTGCAAATCTTGCCAAACGTGTGGTTGTAAGTAAAGTTCTAAGATGTTATTTATTAATTTATTAATTAGCGTTAAATGTCCTATGGGAAAACTTTCAACGGACAACTTTCCTTTTTCCCGTCTTACAGGGGTTTCACTATAAGGTTACCTGGACTTTTTAAATTGCAAGCCATGTTTAGTAAACAAAAGATATTAGTAGAAGAAACCGTACTATGGCCTAGTTATAATAACAAGTAACTATTACTTACTGAAAACATTATGAAATTAGAAAAGCAATAAAAAACATAGAAACGAGGCTAAACTTGAAAACTAAGCATTAGCGCGTCATTTAAACTGAAATTCGGGAAAGGCGTGTTTAGAACCAACTGAACAAAAGAAGTCAATATTGCTTTCGTAATCTACTAAGTTGTACAATTTGTCACCTTTCTTTTCACTTCCATGATCTCATTCAAAAGCTTGTGAAAACATTATATGCTTTGAGTGACGCAAGCACGGTACGGTATCATTAAAGATAAAAGATAACTGAACCTTGTTTTGGGGGCTTAAGTATTTGTGTCAGGTAAAAACTACAATCCTATTCTTGAATGTGATCTTCACACTGACAATTAAAAATTATTAGGATCTGAAAGAGTAAATCATGCATGAGATACAATTAAGTTCTTAATGCATTGATTAAAGATGAAAAAAATAAAAATTCCGAAATGAAGAAAACAACTCAATCACTCGAATCAGAACTTTTGGAGAAAAAAAACATTGCTCCGAATGTTAATGTGTTCTAACTCCGTTTTAAACTAAAAAGTTGCGTTTCAACGATTTAACCTTTGATAACCAACTTCTTAAATGAACGATGGTGACACACTTGCTGTTGTTATTGTCTTATATGTCACTATTTTATAATAACTTTTTGCAAAATTTCAATGCTTAATTCGTTCAACATTGATGCATTTATCATTAACCTATCAATGTGAATCGAAATATTTCTCCTATTTAGTTTTTCGATCTGAAGAGGTCGTGTTTTTGCCCAACAACCGACTTGTTCCTTATACTGGTACTTATAAAGAACAGTTCTTGCTGGTTTCGTTGACACACAAATTCATTTTGCAACTGCATAATTTGTCATTTGCTTCTATTGTTTGGTTGTTGGGGTTCAAGTTAACTCTGATCGTGTTGTTCCCATTAACACTCTCCGAACTTCTCCTTATGAAAGACAGTCTAAATAAATTATTTCTGGGAATTGACAAATTATATTACGATCTTTGTTAAAATAGAGCAGGCTGTAACCACTTACAAAATATCCCTGCTATATGTAGTATCCTCTTCCATCGAGAGCCACTGAAATATTTTTGTCCCCTCAGCAAGCGTCAGCAAGCTAGGAAGTATAGTAGTTCCACAAGATAGCCTCAGCCTAAGTCAGTTTTAGAATTTGTTCATCATTCAACCTTCCGTTTCGTATTCAATAATTTGCTGACGTTGCTTTCTTTCCCGCTTCAAAGCATGGGCATTGTTGGCTAAGAGGTACAAGGCAGAATGCTTTTTGTTTTTTCTTCATTTAATTTGATATTGACGATTCTCTACCCATAAAATAAAGAACATATTTAAGAACACTGTATACTAGCAAATAGTTCTCACTATTATGAATGCCGCCGCAATAGACTGAGAACAAGCAGACCCAAACATACAACGAATAGCGCAAGCATCAGTCAAAAACAAATATTAAATAAAATAAATGCAATAAGCACTACTTTCCATATTAAAGAAAATATATTCAATTCAAAGAAACTTCCTTTATTATAGATTTTGATTGTTGAGAGGTTTGTACAGGGTATAAACAAGTAATTTTTTGCTGATACATAGGAAATTTTAACATTGCAGCAATTCTCTTAAAAAGTGATGTGTCCTTTTAGATATAATCAGGAACTATGTGGCACAAAACAGTGGTGGCACTTGAAAACTAACTTGCAATATACAAACTGAAGTCGATTTATACTTAAAAAGGTTTTAAAAAGTAAAAACCACTTTGATGAACTTATTATTAACTGCATTAAAACTTCAAAGCAAAAGACATTACTAATAACAAATACATAAGTTAATTTTTTTTTGTAGCTGCTTCAAATTGGATCTAAGGTCCTTTTTGAACTTTGTCTTCTAAAATCGTTTTAAGAAATGATCCTCTCAGTGTATTGAAGGAATTGTATTGAATGAAAGATTTAAGTGTTAAAATATACGAAAAATGAAATCCATGCTGGCAAAATTTCATATTTCAAGCTGTGCTTTAAAATCCTTTTCGTTCCTTCCACTTAAATAACACAAAAGTAATATGAAAAATATCTAAGCAGTTTTAGCATACGAACTTCCTAAATAACAGAGTATAATATAAATAGAAAAAGATACGGAAAAACATTATGTCTCCCACCCACAATACCATGCGTTGAAAAGAAAAGCAAAGTCAGCTAATTATTATATACCACCGTATAACAGCAACAGGGACAGTTGGATGATATCTCAAACGATATATCTCTTGATATTTTCAACACCATACAAGGAATTAGTTTATTAATCAAATTTATTAAATTTTTAAGTGTGAAAAAAACAGTTCAAGTCTATAAGTAACAGTCGGCACATTAGAAATGAGAAAGGGCAGGAAAAATGCAATTATTTCTCATCATATCTATGTAAAGGTAAGGATATTCCACGCTTGCAACGTTAGTGTAAGTAGTGTTTCAAACTTGTTGAGGTGGTGCGCGAAGGCTAGCTTGTGCCTGGAACATTAACATGCTAAGCTTAGGAACTTCGCATAATTCAAACAAAGTATATACACTGGCTAACAGTGGATGCCACTCACATGGTCGAATCAGAAGATTGTGTGGAATTCATATGTGTGCAGAACAACCTTCCAGAACTGAAGAAATGGAGAATATATGAAAAAATATAATTTGTATATATAAGATGTCTTTGTACACTTGTTAAGCAAGTAGTATCTTAGTAGTTTTACCGCCTGTTGGCTTGCAATTAATAAGTCGATATATAGCACTTACCTTGACATGACTTGTACTACAACATACGTTCTCAACATCGTGTGCCGAATGGCGGTAGAGATTGGAATAATATGTTTTTTGATTATACATATATTTCATCTCACAAATTCACTCCCCCCTTCCTCCTAACTATTTAAAAAAATATAACATTGCACGAACACTTGAGTTATTAAGCTAAAAACACAACGTATAACCATTTATAATTATAACACAGCTTCAAGATGTTTTATACATTTTCGTATATATAATTTTATGTGTAATTGTAGTTTTAACCTAAACGTAAACTTCGGATTGGTCAAAAAATAAGAACAAAACAAGAATAACCTGTTACTGTTTCAAAAAATTACGAACACGTTTTTTTTTGTAAACTAGGACCAATTCAGGTTATGAAATCTCTTGTAATTTTCTTGTAATAAAGCGTTTGCAATATTGTTGCTACTTTTTCTTTATTTACTTCTATACATAAGTGTCTGAATTTTCCGATTCTTAACTGCAGTAAAAGAAATCAAATCCCTTTATTAATAATAAATGGGCACCATCTTAATATATATTTGTTTCACTACCAAGCTGTCTTACAAATTCATGAACTGTTATCCTTCCAATAATGCATGTACAACACGTGTATACACCTGTGACATGAGGTTTAAACTGGCATGATCTTTGTGAAAACACTGATAAGGGCCGCCCAGTTAGCAGAAAATTCGTTCCAGACGACAACACCCTTTGTTAGAATCTGTTATATTGTTTTTAAATCGGTGATTGTTGTTGATGAAATTGCGCATAATCATGACGTAGTTTATTTTTTGGGATTCGCCGTAAAATAAATTTGAAATAGATTGCTTCAGCCCGAAGGTTTCTTTTCAATTTTATTCACGTGACATCATAGTTTCGGGCTAGGTGAAAATGAAAGGTATAAAATTGCACAAATTTTTTACCATTCGAAGGAACATAAAACATTATTTATAAAGGTATTAAAATCCATCTGCTATCTGAAATTAATGTCTAGTTAGCAAGACATTTTCATGGGTTCTTAGGTCATTTTCGATCTGTTTTCAATGCTCTTTTGAATGATATAAAATTATGAATATTATCATCTCCCTGTAAGATCTAGGAGGATAGAAAAGAGAAGGAGAAACAACTCAAATTTAAAGCCTATTCAAACTATTCAAATTTTGCATTGTTTTTAAATTGAATAGAAACGTAAGCGCGATGCGCTCGTCCCAGTTTTTTCCGCGCAAAAATGATGAAGTTCTATTTTCTCCTAATTGAAGCCTATATCAAAAATATACTAATTTATCCCCTGAGAGACCACTATTAAGCTTTTATCTATTGAAAATAGACCGATATGTCCCTCACTATGGGTTTCAAAACATTCGGCGTCAAAAACCCGAGAGGAAATTTATAAAAATCGCCATTTTGAGCTTCAACAGGAAGGTGCATGTGCTCTCACTGATCATGTTTTTTTTTTTAAGAAATACTTGTGCGTGTGTTTTGCGTGATTTATATAATCTTTCTTGTGAATTTATCTGTCAGTTTCTTTTTATTTGAACAGTTTTGATTCAGGATTACGTAAGTTATAAGGATTTGTTTCACAGTGATTTACTGTCGTTTTCTTAATATATTTTGCATAAATTAACTTTCAAAAATTTTACTCAGTCAGCATTATGTTTTTACTTACAGCTCTCTGTAATGCCTCTCTGTTATTACTTTTGATTAATACTGTTTCTGTTCTCCAGGAATTCTTTTGAGAAATATTTGTTGTATATAGTTAGAAAATAAAAAGTTGGTTGCTCATGGATTTGTCACTTTTAGGTATTTCACTTTCTCTTGCTTGGTTAAATTCTTTAACTTTTGAACATAGTGTGTTGTTGCTAGCCACTGGCAACTTGGTATATTGTAAATGCATATTTTTCCCTTTTCTAGAGCATATAATCTAGAATTGATATTGTCAAAAATTATTAAAAAAGAAGAAAAAAACAACCATGAAGGAGTGTTTTGGTGTAGTAGTTGAACATGAAGAACCAAATGTGTACCCTCAGTAACCTCTGTAGTAGTTAGTAGCTTCGCAAGAAGAGTTCAAAGGATTGAATCACAACAACCTAAGTATGTTGGGGATGCTCCTGAATTTTCAATACATGATGATTCGTGTGATATCTGTTTTGTGCCTGCTAAAACATCATTAAGATTAAGTGAGAATTGGTAAACAAACATAGCATTTCTACAAGAACAGCAAGACCACGGAACTGGTGATTTTAAAATTGACTCAGAGGAAGAAATAACAATAGAGCTCCTGGATGAGTTTAACGAATTCGAAGAATTTAAGATAAAAGTCTGGACGATATTTTAGTGGAAGATTTCCAAGAGTAAAATCTGCTACCCCTGAAATCACATTTATTGACGAAAAATATCGTGAAGTAGCTGGACTACGAAACATAGTCACAACTGAGCTTGTGTGTCAATCGTGTGTCAAATGTTTTTAAGAAGAAGTCGTTCTTCGAAAAACATATTTGAGATGTGCTAAACTATTTTATATATTATTTTTTTGCTAGCTACCTAGTGTAGTAGCTACCCACTGTATCACTTATTATTTTATCAAAATGTTGAACAATATTGGAAAAATTTCACTTCTTCAAAAGTTTTTATTCATGTAAAAAAAGTTCTTCATTTAGCTAGGTGACCTTATATATAGTGTTTTAGTTTGTTAATGATGAGGTCTCAAACTATGACTGTTTTAACCTTTCTTATATTTTACTGGTTCATCTATATAAATGTTTTAACTCCCTACTAAGGTTTTACTTTCAACTGTATATATGCATGCTTAAAGGTGTACAGATTTTATATGTCCTGATGATGATTTAGAAATCGAAAATTCGACGTTTTTATTTAAATCTTGTTATCTTATTTTACTTTGAATTTTAAAGTTTCCAAGATGCATAAATTCGGAATTGATTTCTTGTTATATGTTTTGAAACTATGATATCCATGATTATTTTAATAACTAGCCGCCCAGGCGGCGTCGCTCGCCACCCATGTTCAGTATGCGTTGTGTCGCAGAATTTAACTCATGTAAAAGTTTCTTTTCAGGCATTAATTTTTTAATTCATTTCTTACATTCAGAAGCTTTAAAACAGAAACAAATAGCAATATGGCTCAGAATATATATCTATATATCTATATGCAGAAGAGAAGTAAAAAACTTTTGTGTAAAAAAATGGCAATATATAACACAGAACCGTTTACCCAGACATACAAAACCAAACATTGAATAACATTACAAAATGTGAATTGAAAACAAATCGATACCTTCCAACTTTCGTGCGGAAGTTACATTATACAGCAACCATTAATGAATTTTTGAAATGATATATAGTCTGTTCTTCCCAAAACCATCAACGTCATGATTAAAACCATGAGTTTAATTTCTTTATGCTTTTTTTATTATTACCTAAAAGAATAAAATTTGAATTGCAATACCGAAAACCTAATCATGCTATAAGAAACAACAATGAACAACAACAACAACAACCAAAAAATGAAATTCAAGTACGCATTTATCCTAAAAACAATAACTAAGAACAAAAATTTACCCAGAAGATAAAGTCACAAATAAAATCATAATGCCAAAGTTATATACCCAGGCACGTAAACGATTACCATAACACAAAATAATGCATAAACATGATAAAATATAAACTTAAGAAAAATCCAACCAATAACGCTTATTTTTTGTAGGACAGTTTCATTGCACAGTCATAATTAATGATCTTCTTAAATACATGATCCATTCTTCTCTTAACTAACCCTCTCAACATTATAATTTAATCATGTGCTTCATTTCTATTTTAACAGATGAAAATATTCAAAAAACATATACAAAAAACCTAATCGTAATATGACGAAAGAAAAAGAAAAACAAAACAAACTAAAAGAAACTTTGAAAACATATTTACCTTAAAAATAATAATTAAAAACACAAACGTAATGACAGAATTAGTATAGCTAAAGAATTTTTAACTTATGAAAGCATTCACATATGTGGAGCCATTTTTTATTTCCAGTTCAAAGCTCCTCTCTGGAAAATTCAAAACACAACAATAAGCATCCCTCTTATCCTTTATTTATCCACTAATACTAACTGTGTTTTAACTAAATAGATACTATTTTAACTTTACCTTTCAATACCAATTCACATCATCATGATAGTAAACAATTTTGATCATCTGTAAGCCATTATCAAACACTTCTAAACTCTTTACTTTCTATACTTCATACCTATAAACAAATTAATACACTCGATTCACTTCCCAGCATAGTTTCCTGAAACTGAAAGGCATAAATAAAGAAAAAGATTTCAATGCATAACAGTGACAGACAAATAAAAGAAATAAAAACATTCATAGCTGTAGGACCATTTTTAATGTAATAATAGCGTGCGTTACCAAAACAAATTTCTCTCGTCTTCCTTTTCATCCAGCAGCATATACACATACTAAACGACAGAATAACTGAGACATCCACTCAAAGCTTTCAAAACTAAATTAAAACCATTCCTTACTGTGTAAATAAACATCAAACTGCTTTCTTCTGTATAGCGAATATACTGTAAACGTAAACAAACATTTAAATACATACATACATAACTCACCTGTTCTTTTATTGCGTAATCTAAAATATTAAACAATAAAAGTTTTATGATAATACTACTTTGTATAGACCTGTTCGTTCGTTCTGCACAGCCAATTTTTAAAAACTTCACTGCACTTCTTCTGTATTCTTTCACATTGTAAACAAACTAATCACTTACAATGTAACTGTTCTTTTATTAATCTGAAATAAAATCTAAAATACAATAACAATAAAAGTTTAACAATAAACAGTTTCATAAGCAGCACGTATACAAACCTGTGTTTCTTCGTGAAAACAACTGCGATAATGAAAATCGGTTATTAACGAACTTTTTTTTTGGAAATCGTCAACCAATCAAATTGGCGAAAAAATAATTTCTTGCGTTTTGATTGGTTTAAAAATTTAGACGTCACACTTAGATTACGTAACATTAAAAAAAGTGTCTGTCACATCTGCGTGGTTTTACGACGAAAAGGGAAAAAATAAGAAGGATTTGACCGTAAGAAAAAACCCAAATATATCACTCTCTAAAATAAAAGTGTGACACACAGCGCGGATTATTATAATAAGATATATGTTCAACTAAAAACAATGTTTTTCTCAATAATTTATGAATCGCTAAATCAGTCATTTACGGTGGACAAATGTAGATGTTTGAGGAGTACGTAAAAGTAAATGTAAATGTATATATTGTAGAACTCATCCGATCTTTTTCTAGTACGTAAGTTTTGGTGAGCTATTAGTTTACTGTATCAAACAAATTCTCTAATAAAATGAAGTTTTAGAATTCTGGGATTAATTTATTTGTAGTGTGCGAAAATACAGTACAATATATATGACAACTGGATAAATAAATTAAATAATATGAATTAGTTCCTTTTATGAAAACAAATTATCGCTATATGACACTTGTAATTATGTGTAAAAGAGTTATGTTTCGTGAAAGAAACTCCACTTGATAATGGGCGTTGAACGCTTGTCGTCAATGAATGGATGTATATGTATATTTGTAACATTTCATAGACTCAATACTTGGACACTCGATCTAAAGCTATTGAAAGTGACGTGTGCAAGTAAACCTGTAAATTTAACAGATTCTGATTTGAATAACAATAAATGTTCGTAAATGCTTTTTTTGACTTATCTTTGTAACGCACACACACATAAGTATATATATAGTCACTCAATACTTAGACAAGAAGTGGTCTGAAATAGCCATGACAGTGAAAATGAACCAAAGAGTTTAACAAAGTTTGATTTGAATACTTTATAAATTTTAAATAAGTTCTTCATCCAAAACATTATTTCATTACAATCTTTTTCACTATTGTAATGTATATTCAAAAATTGCTTTAGTGTGTGTTTTCATGATTCCAAAACAATAGCATTCATCAACAGATATATAAATAACTCAATATGATGTATATATATCATATATATGATGAGTTTTTTCGTTATCTATATTTCTTTTCAGTAAGTCTGCATTTCGATTAATTCAAGTTTGAATTTTCTGTTCGTTTTTTACTTTTGTCCACTCTATATACTGTACTGGCTTTCGAATGTGTCTCCCAAATATACATGGTTGTATTGAGAAAAAGGTTTTATCTAATGAAATTTAATTTCCTTTAATTGTGTTTTCTCATCATTCTCATTGTAACAATTGTTTTACTTTGGCCTTTTAAAAGTCGAAACCCATTACCTACTTTTTCGGAAATCACTTTAATTTGCATATATTGTTCTTCTCTTGAAACACTTAAATTATCATTTTATTGGATATTACATCTGTATATAGAACATATAATAAACGTCTTCACGGATGAACAGAGTAAAATGGATTTAAATAGATGGGTTATATTATCAGTTGGACTATTTGGGGTCTTATTAAACATTATTGAAATTGGTCTCATTTCAAAAATTAAAAAAAAAAACCGATATGAGCTTCTAGTTCTTAGCCTGTGTGTAGCAGATATGCTGTTTGGACTATCAAATTTCGTCTTATGGTTTTACGTTGCTGTGAACATTGTCGGTATGCTAGAAGGTACATTGACCGTCTTCTGTTACAATTACTTTGTAATGAATTCGATTTTTCATTTGGTATGGATAGCCTTGGATCGGCTGTGGGCAGTCAGCAAACCTATTCAACATCGAACTTACATGACTAAAAGAAAACTGTTTATGATCATTGGCTTCATATGGATGATATCAGCAGTTATACCTGCTTTTCAAGCCGGTGTACTCGCTGGCAACACGTCAATCGAAGTCGAAGAGTTTTATTGTAACAATACAATATCTTTTAACGACACCAGCGGTGTTCATAATTTTACAGACTGTGAGGACACGTTTATCATTAGTCCACCAGATGGAGAATTTCTTTTCAGAACATCATTCTCGATTTCAGTCATCATCATTGTTGCTGATATTTTGCTTGTGTTTATCTATTCCGTGCTAGCATACACCATTCGAAGGAAACGAAACTTTGCTGTGAACAACACATCAAATACTAGTATCTACTTTGTATCAATCTGTATCACAGCCAGCTTCGTTTTGTTAACTTTACCATATTCAGTTTATAGGATTGCAACTGGAGAATTTACTTGGTACGGCACTTGGTTATTGCTTCTGAATAGTGGCGTGAATAGTATCATTTATTTCTTGCGCGGCAAGTACAGTTGCATGAAATGTTCATCGAAAAACGATCACAGACAAGAAATAGACAGTCACAGCAGACAGTCAGGAAGAAACGCCACACAAACAACTTTGTGAGCAACTGTGTGAATTGTTTAAGAACATTTCATTGAAACAACATATGTAACTTAAAGTAAAAAAGTAAAAATCCACGCTACTGGTTGAAAAGTTTTCTTACTTAAATGATAAGTGAAGTTTTGCTTAATTATTTTCTCTTTAGAAAACACGTTTAGTCATTTCCATCTTGAGTAAAACATTGAACACTTACATTATCCGACTTTAGAATTGCCATTGTTGCAGGAGGAACACAAGAAATTAAGAATTCCCGAGATTATCCTACTCTTCGAATGCCCTCATATTTCTGCGATATGTCGTTTTTGTTTCTTTATCTATTGCTTTCTGCTTTTTACATCTATGCTCTGATCTTTCGATCTGATTTTTTGTTATCTTCCGGTCAAGCTTTGAGGCAGAAGGAAAACCAAAGTTGTCAACAATGCGTTTTCCCGCCATATCGTTAAACATTTTGATACACGTCATACATGCTCCACTTAAAACATACTTAAATGCTTTAGTGTAACATCTCAAACCCCAGAGTTTCATCTTCACATACACGAACAATCCCCAGCTAAATAAAAGGTGACGATGACGGCATTTTGAGGTTATTCCGTCCGTTTGTTTAACAAATTGGTACCAGGATAATCAGCAATCTCGAAGTTTTCGTTCAAGCAGAGTATACATTTGTTTGTATGGGGTATATCCCTTCGCGTTGTTGATTATTTTTGGGTTACCTTTCAGCTCCTTCACTCGCCAAACCTCTGTTGATAACATCGTGTTGTGTTTGTATCTTCTACATTGAGTGATGTTTTATGGCTCCAGAATCTCTTTTTAGTCTGATACATGTCTTTTCCTGATAGTTTGGCGAGTCAGGTTTGTGGTTGCTTCATATACCATGCTGCTTGATAGACAGTTGTTGCTTAACTGACAACTTTCTCTGTTTACGCAATTGCACATTCTTTCTAGGATTGGATTCGCATCAGATAGAAGTAAGCTTTTGTTATGTTTGTTTGTCAATGATTTCATGTTTGGCATACAGCAATAGCTCACCTTCACATTGTTCTTGTGAAACAATTTATGGAGTTCATGGTTACGTGAAAGTGCTTTTTTGTGAGGTTCAGGAATTGTCTTCCGATGTTGGTAGGACTGTTTATTTTGGAAAGGTCAAATGACAAATTAAAGCAAGAATGTTGTTGTCATTATCAACACAATAATAATGTAATGATAGCGTTTCAATGTTGTTTGTGCCAGAAAGCTCTAACTACTGTCCTGTGTGATCAATTACTTTATATAGATAGATAGATAGATAGATAGATAGATAGATAAGTATATTTTCTGTCGATTATAAGTTTACAAGGTTCTAATATATTCCTTACAACAAGCTGCAAAGTGTTAAGTATATTATACATGCGTAAAAGAATATCATACAAGTTCATATTCTCGTAAACTCATAAAGAAACAAGGAAAACTCGCAGAAGATCAAGGTGATCTTATCATCGAGAACCTTTTATGCGAGTTCTTGTTGAGACATTTCAGAATTTGATTACGTAAGAAATTTGTTTTGAATAGCATGTGGTGCTTGGATGGATGTGGTGCTTGGATGAATAGCATGTGGTGCTTGGATGGTCAGGTTTCAATTTCCACATGATACCTCTTTAATTATTGTTTTAATTATAGTTTTCTTATAGTTATAGTTGTATGCCTAATATCTAGACACGCTGTCTTAAGCGAATCTTAGATTCTAACCATGTATTTTATACTTGAGTCCTGGAAATTCCTTGATGCATGATCTGCTCGAACGTTTAGAAAACCGAGAAGGTATTCCGCAGTAACCATGATCTCCTGATTCACTACAAATCTCCCTATTTCCTTTGTAATGGATGTCATCTCCTTGCTCTGAGTGCCTAGCACTTTCAAAAGATAGGAAATTACTGAAACATTGTCCATTAGAAAATGAACGTTCTTCAATGGAAACCTTCTGCTGAACGTCAACAGAGCTAGATGCACAGCTTTTAGTCCTAGGACATTTACACGAAGCTGAGATTCCTGGCGTGTGCATTGACAGTTCATCGACACGTGTTGTCTGTCTGAATAAGATATCTTTTTCCGAACACAAGCATTGCTTTTCTATTGGAAATTTCTAGATTCCTGGCCCACTACTCTATTTCCTGCATGGAGTGTTGTTCTGAAAGGAGCATTTTAATAACGGTGTCTGATCTGTGTATTATCCAACTCGGTAATATCAACTTCTACTTTGACCTGCTTCCCTTGGCGATCGTCCATCATGGCTGTGTCCTCACATCCAGGTGTACCCTGCTCTAAGGCTTCTCCCAATGCAAAAGCATAACTTGCTCATTGGCCCCTTTAAATTGTTAAAAAAACGTTCTGCTGCAGCCGTGACAGCATCCGACATCTCCTGTTTTCGTCGTTTCTCAGAGAGCAAATCTTTCACATAATCATCTAATTTTTTAGGTTTCCTAATATTCCACGGAATTGGGTATATTGTCATTAGTCTGTCCCTGAGGGTCTTCTCTGGTATAAATTTCTCAATATATTTTGGGAGATAGTCATTCATCTTTGAGGGTAAATCCCACAAATACTGAGCTTTGACTGACAAGACGTCAAATCATAGTCGTTTAAACGAGGGTTGGGCTCCCTTGTGGATATCGTTTGTTGGGTGTTTTCTTCCACCTCGGAAGATTCACTATAGAAAGATTCCTGGTGCTGATTTTGGTCTTGTCATTTTCGTAATCCATTGCTAATTCGTCGATCACGTTGATATTTAGAGATTTCTACGTCTGTCTTCTTCGCGATTAAAACGATCAAGGGAGATTGATAGTCTGGGTTCCAATAAATGAACGATTGGTCTCACTTATCAAAAATTAGATCGACGGAAATGTTTATGAAATAAAATCACCTTGTCAACATGAAAAGGCTTTTGTGATTCACTTGCCATCGATGCACATGTTAATCGATTGAGAATGCACGAAATGTCAACATTATACAGGCCAGAATGGACATAAGTGTAGAATATATCATATGCAGTTTACACAGAAAATAAATGCGTAATAAAAAAATATATGAGTAATACAAAAATTTATGTGTAACTGAAAACTTTGCATAAAATCATGGGTAGCACAAAAAATTAATGCGTGGCTCAAAAATTTATGCGTAGCTCAAAAACGTCTATCCATAGCACATTTTTACGTGCTCGCAAATGAGCTGCATCAAACAAATCCTAAAATGAAGTTTTGGAATAATTTGATGATATTTTTTGTTGTGTTCGAATATACAGTCTATATGTTGATACCCAATTCTCTGTCTGTGTGTCTGTTTGTTTGTCTGTCACACAAAATGGTAGATCTGGCTTCGAAAAAATCGGGGATCTGCAACGGAGAGATCGCGGAGAACTTAAGGGGGTTTAAATGTAAAGCTCCTCTACAAAAGAAATATTGATGGCGGTAACAAATTGTAATATTTTAACTAAAATATATGTAAATGAGTAACATACGAGAATTGCTAAATTGATATTTCCACAATACTTAAGAATGACCTTGAATAAATCCACATTTAAGCTTTTCCAAGAAATAGTAGCCGAATTTTAGTAGTGGAAAGCATAGAGAAGAAGGGGAAAAAACGTTTCGTTAAGTATGGTAGGAAATTGTGCTGGAAAGTAAAGAAAGTTTACTAATTTACAGGTTAGACTTTCGAAGTGTTTGAAGATAACAGAATGATCGATGCTGTTTACTTATTATAGTGTGAGTTGTTATCGAATGGTGTCCTTTTTGTTTGTAGTTAAAACTACAGTTAAGCTAATATCTATTTACTAGTAACCCGTGTAAAAACTTTTTACAGGTTTTAATCGATGTGAGCTGAACAGAGAGAAAGGCTTAGTATAATGAATTTTAGTATGATAAAGTTCCTCAATTGTTTGGAATGTAGAATGTTTAGAATGAGTATCCCGTGTAGAACATTTTTACGGGTTTTAATTCATCAAAAATAAAAGTACGCACTTTGTATCCGCTTTTTTCACTCTGTAAAATAAATTGTATCGATTGAAGATGCAATGCAATGGTTCTTCGTGATGAAAATATCTAACGTCAATACGGAAAAAACACTTCTTACCCTTTTAATTAAAAAGGTATTCCAGCTAAAGCATTTTTAGTTCACTATTAACACTTGAGTTTTGAACAGAAAAACCTTTTAATCGGAAAATCTGAAACACATCAAAATACTCATAATACATCTTTCAGGATACGATATATGTGACATGGAAAGCGAAAAGGGACCTTTTGCATATTACGCGTAATTTTATTTTTCTTACGGCGAAATTACTCTTACATAAGCGTAATTCTTCTTACGCTAGCGTAAGAATTTTAAAGTTTTTCTTACGGCTTACGGCTTACAGCTTACGCCCTACGCCGTAAGAATTCTAAAAGTTACGCTTACGTAAGCGTAATTTCGGCTTACGGCGTAAGAATTACAAAAATTACGCTTACAAAAGTAAATTTCTTACGCCGTAAGAAAAATAAGTTCATTGTCTTTAATTTTAGAATGTAAACAAGTGGGAGACGTTAAACTTGTGAAGCCCAAACACAAGGACTGAGCGCCAATGCAAAGCTCGACTCTCTCAATCTTAACTTCCTTGTCTACATGGCCGAAACAATAAGTGCAGTATATTGAAGTTTCATGAAGTTTGAAGTTTCGTAAAGTGTGGTCCACGTCCGTTTGCAATGCACAAGTTATTATGCGCACGCGCTAAAAACACGCGATTTTCATAATGGCCTCTGCCTCGGGTTTCGAGTCAGGAAAATATAGCAAAAATTTTGTTAATTTATGACTGCCTCTTATTTAATACTTGCGCATAATTAGAACCGCTGACCGTTTTATTTCGCTGGCACAACTATCATACAAAGCACGTGAGCAATCATCTGGAACAATATACACGAGGTAATTTAGTTTTGAAGTTTTGAAGGCATGTTGGTCGAAGAAGTGAGTTTTTAGTACATTGCAGGGAGAGTGGGTTTACGGGTTTCCTGAAGTTTTCCTTGCATTGAACCAAACATATTTTGGAAGAGTATTAAATTTCCTAAACATTGATACCAAACTTGTTATAGGCCCAATTTTTTTCTTGACTCACGAAGATGTGGAAGTTATTGAAAATTTGGAGACACTGAGAAGATCGAAAAATATAGAAATGCGATGGTAAATATGTTATTTTCTTTAAGAATTAACTAATAACTATTGAACTGATACTCAGCACTAATATGCTGTTTCTCTCTATGTCACTCTTCCCTTTCTTTTCGTTTTCTTGAAACTTTTTCTGGTCTTAACACTTGACTAGCTGGAGAGGTTCTGATGAAGTGCTCCTTCATCATAGCCTTCAACCTACAAACACTCGACGGCATTCTGCAATATACAGCTTTTAGGTTGTTATTTTTATTACTCAGGGTGAATGCTTTCGCCCCCCTGTTCTGCATACAGGCCAAGTCCTGACTTCCATTTTGCAATAAAAGGCACCACATGGTCCTCAAGTATGTGCATTTTTGGAGTGATGCTTTCAGTTGGCCAGTGAACACGGTAATAACTCATCAAACTTTTAATTGCATTATCTAAATGAGGAAAAGTAACATGATAAAAAATCTTATAATGTTGCAGGCAGCTAAATACATCATGTAAAATATGCAAACCTAATTGAGTTAACTTCTCATCATTGAAGTGACTTGTAGAATTCATTAACATGTGACATCTACTGTACTTTAAAAAAAGCTGTTTAAATTGCTGGCATAATGTCACCGATTCATGATGGATATCAGTACCAGCAAACCCCAAATGTTTGACTAGAATTGGCATGGAGTTACCGAGTTTGATAATGTTCTCCTCCTAGATATATATTATATATATATATATATATATATATGAACATATATGAATATGTAAATTATTTTCTATAGGCTTGAATAATCAAAATGCTCTAAACGATGAAAAAAAGAAGTCAAGAAAACTTGGAAAGTGTTCAAATAAATTCTTGATTATGGTATGACATTTACCTTCAGCATTTTATGTACATGGTTGCCAACAAAGCTTTTTCCGTGGTACGCTTGTCTGTGGACATGGACCTCTGACAAAAGGTCATCAACACACACACGGGCCTACATTTCGGTTGACGTCACTTTGTTTTATCAGTTTATCCATTTCTTTTTCCTGTTAAGAAGATACTTAATATTTTTAAAACAGTGTCAATTATCTCTATCTGTCATTTAAAAATGTCTAGAACTAATGCCTACCTTTTCTTGCATTTTTTTCTGCAGATGCTCTAATCTGGGGAGATAAATGCCTTTAATGATACTTTCCTCATCTGGTGATTTAAGGATATTTTGGGCGATCGCATCATGTACTAAAATTTTCCAATAATTATCAACAAAGGATAATCTTTTCATTCTGGTTCTAACAAAAGGATAATATTGATTTATAATACCTAAGATTATTTTTTCATGACAGTCATTGACGGAACGTTGTAAATCTTTAATTTGGGATTGTAGTTTTGCAAATTCTTGGATTTCTGCAAATCCTACATTACTCGATTCAGCAATCTTTAAGTCAAGAAGATGGCAACGGTCTTCAAACATATTGAAGAATTTCAAATATATCCCAAGAGATATATGGAGTCCTGGTGGTGCAACCTATATTTTGATGAACAGTTAAATTTGGAATTGCATAATTTCTTTTAAAAATATTACTATATGTTGTACCTGATCAATAGGGATATCAAAGATTGGTTCGCTTATCACATTGTTAAACAATTTAGCTTGTTTAACATTACTTCCACCAGCTTGAAAATTCTCATGATCTCTTTTGAGTGAATCCAATGTGCGGTTTTGGAATCTTCCACGTTCATGGAGAGCTTTCTGCATTTCAGAGGTGGTGATATTGCAAAACAGGCAACAGTGACGTCCTGTATCAGATATAATTGTTCATAAATTCTGTTCTAGGCTCTTTGTAAAGATGAATGATCATGCCAAAAGACTTACCATTTGCACCAGTTAAGCCATACATGACACAAAGAAATTCGTAGTCGCCAAACATGAATGTCCGTATTGATTTTGTTCTGGAAAGAAAATTTTGTCTTATCAGAAGTTGGTGGAGTGACGTAAGAAAACCTTTGAAGAATACCTACTGCCAAAATGATCTTTGCAATTGTTCAATTTCTGCTTTGAAGCGAGACAATGTTATGCTTAAATTAATTCGTCTGTCTTTTGCTTCAAATAGGGAGAAGACAACCGTGTTATTCTTGCTATTTGGTTTATCAATGTTGGCAACCTGGTAGCTCATTTTGAAAGACCCTCCGCCATGATCTCCACCAACTTTCAAGTGAATCTCATCATTAAACGAAGGTAATTCAATCAAACGATCAAATCTAGTGAAATTTATGTAACAATATTATAATACATAAAGTATGCATGCATGCATGAACATTTATGTCAAAATAGCCCAGAAAACCTACTTGCTTAAATTATCTATATAGTTGGTAATATTCTCTGGCAAATTTTCAATATATGCCCAGGGTGCGGAACGGATTTCATAGATGCCTTTTTTATCTTTGGATTCAAAGCTCAAAGGTGTTTCTTCCACTTTCAGGTTATCCGATGACCAAGAAGATGCTACTTGTCTCTGTTTAGCAGAAGATGCAGCTTTAATGTTGAAAGATTTAAGCCATCTAAATTTAATGTAATACTGTTATGAGCTGCATCAATGATAAATGGAAGTAATAGAATATGTACTTGCCTGGCCATTGTTTGCAATTTAGTCCAGGGAATGCCCATGTCTGCTTTTAAAGCCACCAAAGCTTCTGGCCCAATTTCAATAGGTGAAATATGCGCTGCTTCTAAAATTTTTCGTCTATCCTCTTCTGTGAAGGATTTAACCAACAACGATGTTTGATTCAATTTTCCATCACTTCCCGAGGAATGACTTAAATTTTGGTGAAGCGTTCTTGTTCTATTGCGCAAGGTGCTTTTGGATGCTGTGGAGTTAGGTGTGTAAGCTTTTGGTGTTGTTTGGATAAATAAAGGCTAAGATAGAGTAAATATAATGTAGAAATATTTGCACTTTAGCATTTTATTTTTGAATGATACTCTCAAGCTCTGAATAGTAAGAGTCTGTGGAATAAACAGAGGTTAGATAATTTCACTGGTCATCAGTGGATTTTTTCTTTGAAAAAGCACCCTGGCCTGATTTATTGGAACTTGAGAGTATTCACGGCGTAAAATATATTGTTATCCTAGAAAATATTGACATGTTAACATCGGTTTCGGCAAAAATCATGTGTTGAACGATGCGGCCAACTGTGTTGACCTTATTTGGGTCAATACCGTATTCGAACCTGAATTGACCTGAGGTATCCTGTCATATTGACATCTTCTGTCACGTTGCTGTACAACTAAGGTCAACTGACCCAAAGTATCCGTTTATGTTGATATGTTCGGTCACAAGGTGTACAACGGCGGTCACTCGTAGTTGATTGACCGCATCGATTTAAAAAACAGCGGTCAATAAGTCATGTCATTTCCCGTTTTTTACAGGTCTCGGACCGTGATGAATCGTTTGATTTGCTTAGCTCAGCAGTATTAGGCCAATTCGATCTTCTTATTCAACCAGTTTCAGTCCCTGAATAATTGACCTATGATTTAACTTTTAGCATGGCGCGGAAATAGAATTTCATTCATCCATAAAAATCTAATGGAATTTCTTGAAAACTCACTATTGGTAAGGCATTTGAATGGTAAGAGTAAAAAGGCATATATTTCAATGTTGATACCTTATATTTACAACTAGAATCCGTTAATAGACAAAGTAGACACAGTTAATCTTTATATACAAATAGTTCAGCATGTGCATTAATAAATCAATTTTTTCAAGTATTCAAAACATAGCATCAAGTTGCTATAAGGTTGCTATAGAGACATTATATAAGTGTGTTATTAAAGAAATTAATCCATAGAATTTCTCTCACTGGTTCCTTATTGTTAAAAAGAACTGTCACTGTCTGATAGCACAAAAAACAGTATGAATTCACTACAATGACATGCACAAAACACAAATCTGGTTATCAAGGTAATCATAAACAAAAGCAGAATTCTTGAGGCAATCGTTGACTTGGAGTCCTGGTTGACACATCTCCTTCAACTCGCTTCTTTTGAACTCCAGTAGTATCTGGACTTATGCCGTCAATCTTTTTAAATAATTCATTTAATTCTTCAGAGCGCCAAGGGATGTGTCTAGCAATTAAAGTCTCTTCATCACCAGTCTCTTCATCCGTCATTAGTTCTGACGTCAATTTACCAACAATTTCGATTTCTTTTTCATTCAAATCCAATTTTAATGCTTTTGATTTCCTTTTCATGAGAAGCTGAAAGTAATCAGATATATTAACTTAAGCACTTAAAAAAACTCTGCAAAAAGAAAAAAAGAAAAGAAAAGAAAAAGGAGGTTAGAAATAAAAGGCCTTCCTTACCCGGGATCGTCTTGCTGCACATCTTTTCATTTTTTCCCTGTTCTGATGCTTTCTAGGGCTCATCTCAGTCAGTTCTTTGTTTCTTCTTTTTAAGTGACTAAAGTACCTAGCACATGCAGCTAGAAAATATAATAGAAAAATATCAACATTAACAGTGAGAATGGAAGAAAAATAGTGCATAAAAGTGTTAATATTTTTACCTTTCATTTCCTTTTCAGAAAATTGGTTTTCATCATTTTTTAATGCTTCTATTATTTTCATTGTAACAGCAGAATTCTCAACACAATCAAATCTGAAAAATGATGCAGTTTATTTTAAAATCAAATGTTTCATTATAAAGATCAGCAGAACTTCACAAGCTTTAATACCTCTTGTTACTGTAGATGTTCCATTGATTTTCTTCACCAAACGACTTATATACTAGTCGCACCATTGCCTAAAGAAGTAGAAATAATATCGTAAGATATACTGAATCTGCTTATTAATTGATGTCAAAATAAGAGATGGGAGAACTGCCTACCAACTAGACATGCTAGCTTCTGAGGCGAACCAAACAATAATTCAAAACAATGAGGGTAACAAAAGATGTTATTACCAGAAATGGGATAATTTGATTGGTTCAGTAACCAATTATTAGATTGATGCCCAATAAAAATGGTACCTTCAAATGTAAAGATTCAAAAGTGAAATTCTCCAGCAATAAAGCACATTTCAAACTGCTCAAATAACAAGTGATGAAGAAATAAGTATTTCTCCGCAACCCTTTAAAAACTAGAGAAAAACATGTTATAATAAGATATAACTTACCGATAAGTCTGGTGGTAGTTTTCCTTCATTTCTTGGAGGGCTGGATGAATTTTTTGAACTTTGATTAATAATTTCATGAAGCTTCGAGACCTCTTCCTCCAGGGAAGCTATCTTGGCAGATTGGTCATTTATGACATTCCAGACATTTTTTAACAAATCATCACCAAAGTTTGTCAATTCCCTAAGCAGGATGAATAAATTAACTATTATCATGAATTGCAGCCTTACAAAATTAAATATAAAACAGATTTTATATTGCTTTACCGTCGCAAAACAGCTTTGGAAATTCCTTTCTTCTTACCACTTTTTTTTGGTTGCACACAGGGAGTTTCACTAAAACTAAAATTAAAGTTAAAGATAAAGTTAAAAATGAGTTTTAAAGTAGGGTTATAAGAAAGTAACCATTTTGAACAAATTTATCTAACCTTTCAAAATCATGGGCTTCCGAAGTTTCTAGTGGATTTTCATTAAAGGATTCTTCGCTTTGATCTAATTGCACATCAGGAATCAGAAAAGAAGGACTGAGAACCTTTGCGTGTTTTTTCATTGATGAACGTTTCAGCTGTTGTTGTCGTAAGTATTCGTTTTCTGGTGTTTTCTTGTTATAGAAACGTAATCTTTTTGATGCTGAAGACATGATGTAGCACGAGTGAATGAAAAACAAAAAATGCGCGCTCAATTTTCTTATTAGTTTGTCATTACATACAAGGGGGATTATTGCACAAAAATGATACCAGACTAAATACTATTTACTTACAAATAAAGAAAAATAAAATATATGACAAAATTAAATATAAAATGATATGAAAAAATAGATCAGTTATACTAAAACAATGAGTTTTCAAGTATATTTGAAATAAAACTAATTTTAAAGTACCCCCGGGTTTAATATGTCGCTGTGATCACACGTTTTGATTTTTTTATTTTTGTTATGTATAGGTTTAAATTAAGAACGTGTCACCACGGTTTATTTATAAATTTCATGATGGCGACAATAATCTAGTAAACATTACATAAACATAACTTGAACTAACCAATGAATATTCAATATTATCTTTTTCTTGGAAAAATGTTCATTTTAGGTTAAATATACTGTACACTTTTTTATAAAAAAAAACGGCATAAACATAGATTTATACAGATCTACATGTTGTACTGAGTAAATATATTGAGTATTCAGGAAGAAAATATTTTGTTGTGAAAACTTTTCCATTTTGTGTATAGGTATTCTTTAATTCTTCTTAATTAATTGAAATAATATAAAAATATACGAAAAGGAAAGTGATTTTCCAATGTTAATTCAGAAACCAGTTTTCTTTGCTCATCATTGGAACATATTTAACACATATTAACTAACATATTTCTTAATTTGTTGTTTTACCACTTATTTGTGTTTTATATCTTTAGATTTCTATATACACCAATGAGTTCTAACAAAGTATGAATAGGATCTGCAAAAAAAGAATAATTTGCCGTACTTGCAATTCATCATTGAGTCGTGCTCATTACTATGGTTATGGACATAGTAAAGGTTTATGCAAGAAAGACACTGAGAAAGTCAAGGCTATATCAGGTGCATGTTATTACAGTTTTGTATAATTAATGTGTTATTTATACAAGATAGATCACTACGTCATCATTTTATTATATATCATATAACATTTAGATTAATTAATACATATTTTTGACAGCATGCAACACTGAAAACTTAATTGTAAACAATGAACCTGATTCAAGTAATGGTAATACAATGTCTCAATTTATTTATGTATTTTGTTGTTAAAAGGTTTTCTTCCAACAGTAATATTTTTACAAATTATAGATGTTTATACCTGTGTACTTGAATGTGAAGATGAAGACAGAGAAACGACAAGTGATGATAGTTGCAACGTAGATGATGAAGATGAAGATAGTGATGGAGAAATTTGGTCTGATCAGGTTTGTCTTTCAAATGATATATACTAATATTGTTGTTTGTTCAAAGAAGAGCTACTTATCTTTGTTAATTAGCTAAGAAAAGAATGAATTGAATTTAACAGTCAGATAGTTTAATCATGGCCCTCCCTTTTAGGATTTCATTGACTCCTTCAACAGCACTGATAATGCTTCACAGTTACCAGATGAAGAAAAGGAGCCAACAAAAACTGTTCAAGTACTATTGCGAACTGTTTTTCTTTACCAAGCTATTACTGGTGCTTCAGACAAATCAATCATGATGCTATTGAACATTTTTCGATTTTTCTTACACCTGATGGCTTCATTGTTATCATCCAACATTTTGAAACAATGTATTGACACATGGCCGTCCAGCTTGTATGCTGCAAAGAAGTATCTAGGAATAGATGGCGATACATTCGATAAGTGGGTAGTATGTGTTAAATGTCATGCACTTTATACATATGAACAATCGATTAAGGTGATGGGTGATTTGAAAGTGTCAAAACGTTGCACCAATGTTCTTTTTCCAAACCATCCGTATCTGAATTCTCGTAAACCATGTGGAGAAAGGTTGCTTAAAAAAGTTGTATCAGCTGATGGAGTGAAAACAATTTTCCATCCTAGAAAGACGTACTGTACCAGAAGCATCGTAGAAACATTGGAAAGACTCTTACGAAGACCAAGATTTAAGGAGTTGCTTCATTACCAAGTAAAGGATAGTAAAAACTTGTTGACAGACATTCATGATGGTAAATTATATAAAACATTTCAGGATAATGATGGTAAACCTTTTTTTGCGGATAAACGAAATCTTGGTCTTATGTTAAATGTTGATTGGTTCCAGCCATTTAGAAACACAGAATATTCACTTGGCGCTATATATATGGTCATCACTAATTTGCCAAGAGAAGAGCGGTTCAAGTGGGAAAATATTCTTGTTTGTGGTATCATCCCTGGTCCAAAGGAGCCTAAATTTAACATTAACAGTTATTTGAAACCTATTGTTGATGAGTTAGAAAAGGCATGGTCTGGTGTATTCATTAATGATGGCAGTTTATTTGGAAAATCTCTGTATAAGATGGCATTGATTTGTTTATCAAGCGATGTTCCAGCAACAAGGAAATGTGGTGGATTTTTAAGTTTTTCTGCTAATAAGGGTAAGGATTTTGGATTATGTAATTTTGTACTTTCCTTTTTGGTAGTTGACACCAAATTTTATTAAAGACATTAAATGTCTGTGAAATGAATATTAAAACGTAACATTTCATCATAATTTTTTTCTACTCAGGCTGCAGTAAATGTTGGAAAGAATTTCCAAGAAATGGCTTTGGCGAAAAACCAGATTACTCTGGATTTGATGTATGGAATTACCGTCCACGCTTCGGTATGGCACACAAACTGCGAGCACAGATGATTAACCACGCTAACACATTAACTGATAGAAAAAAATTGGAAAAAGATCATGGTGTGAGATATTCAGAATTGTATAGACTAACCTATTATGATCCTGTACAAATGCATGTTGTGGATCCTATGCACAATTTACTTTTGGGCTCAGCTAAACACTTGTTTAAATTATGGATATCATTAAAGTTCATTGATGAAAAGAAAGACATGGATAAAATGGAGAAGCTGCACAAGTTAATTCATGTGCCACATGATCATGGAAGATTAGCTACTAATGTTTTAAAAGCGTATAAATCTATGAAAGCTGATGAGTGGAAAAACTTTGTTTGCATCTATTCTGTCTTCTGTTTGAAAGAATTTTTACCTGATGAACATTATCGACATTGGTTGTTATTTGTGAATGCTTGTCCAATTATTTGCACAAGATCCCTCAATACTGAAGAAATATCTGAAGCACATTTACTGCTACGGAAATTTTGTGTGGGTGTAGAGACTCTGTATGGTAAAGAGTTTTGCACACCAAATATGCATTTACACATGCATCTTAAAGAGTGTTTAATTGATTTTGGGCCAGTATTTGCATTTTGGTGTTTCTCGTTCGAGCGATTCAATGGTACTCTTGGAGCATATCACATCAACAACAAAGATATTGCGCTTACATTGATGAGGAGGTTTTGCAGAGAGGCTTGCATATACTCCATGGATCATAGTTTATATGATAATTTTGTGGGAAAAGTGGAGGAGCCTTTTATTGATGGAAAAAGTCTTTTGGTTAAACGAAAGCTACAGTTGTTACCCTATGATGTTAATGAACACATCAAAATTCTATCATTATCTTCAAAAATTTCTTTGCCAGATGAAAAGCTGAAAAGTTTGTTGGCCACAATCAAAGCGCTGCATGGAATATCTAGTGACATTAAACAAGTATGTCGAATAGCAAAGACATTCAAACGGTTGAAGTTTGCTAATGACACCTATGCTACCACAGAGTACCGTAGAGGTAACAGCTGCGATCAATTTATTGTAAGCTCGGCATATATCGATTGTAATGGAAAAATCTGTTCAGAGTCTCGTCCTGCAATGTTGAAAAAGTTTTATCAACTGGAGGTACTTTTTACGCAGAATAAAAGAAAGACAGTTATAATGGCAGAATGTGCATGGTTGAAGTGGCATCCATATGTAAATGAATTTGGAATAGATAACCCAATGCAAATTTGGAGCACAGAATTTGAGCAAAACGACAGAATATATGGATTCATTCCTTTAAATTTCTTGAAAAGCAAATTTGTTTGTGTACGTATGAAAAATGAGTTCAAGCCCTGTAATGGTTTATATAATCGGTGTTACAAGCAAGTAGACATTGTCAACTTTGTAATTCCTGTAACTTCAAAGTCAATTTGAGTTATTTCACAAATCAGGTTTTTTGCTTTTTGTGTGCTTTTTTATGATACTTACTCGTTACTTTTAACTTAAAGATGCACATAGCCATTTCAATTAAACAGATTGCATGGATTGTATTTTGGCTTTTTAACATTTAATTTATGATAAGCAACTTTCTGATTTACTTTCTTTTTTTGGGCCTAATGTTGCTTTAAGAAACAGAACCAAGAAAAATATCGAAATGTGTGACTTTGTATTTTTACTTTGCTTACTTTCCTTTTAAATGTAGCCAGTTAGAAAGCTACAGAACATAGTCAAAATCTTAAAGAAAGGACAAGTATAGACAAGTATAAGTAAAGGACAAGGAAAGAACATTTTGATAGAAACCTTAACATTTATTTTATTGTTGTCAAGTTGTCATTCTTTATGTTGGTCGATGTTAGTAAAAAACAATATTTTAATAATGTCTCATTTATATTTTTAGGCAACTAGTAATAAATCATGCAGCAATGTAAGAAATGCAAACTGACGTATTTGTATGCAGAGTTTTCAGCAATGGATGGAGTTTGTAAGGAAGATGGATATTGCGTGGCATGTTTAAATGAAAGTTTATGGGATAAATACCAAGCAGTGACTAAAGAAGCAATAAAGGGACTTTTGCCTAGTATTGTCGATCAAAATAGGGCTTTAACAAAAGAAATTGCTCGAATGGAAGAAAATGTGAAAGAAGATAAAATTGAAATGAACAAAGCGAAACAACTAAAGTTATTTTTTAAAAGATGTTACCAAGGAGACCCTAATTACTTTCCTGGCATCACACTTACATATAAATTTGTAAGTGCTCCAACAGATTTTGAAAGTGCACTCCAGACTTATCTTGATAATCGTTTGGAACAAATTAGAAAAGATATTATCAATGAATTTGGTTCACTTGATGCAATCAGATGTACAAATTTGCATGGAAAAGTGCGATATGTATTTAAGTGCTCCGATTGTAGCATAAAGACTACTGATTTGAAAAGGCACCTTATGTCTAAAAAGCATAATTGGGCAAAAGAAGATGCTATGCTTGAGCACTCTTTCTATGTAAGAATGTACAAGTACTTGACAAACATTTGTGGAAAGACAAGGAAACCTATGAAATGTGACCATTGTAAGAGAATGTATGTTAGACTTGATGAACACAACAAAAGATGTCATTAGCAAATATTGTACTTTTCAATTTTCATGAATTTCGTTTTAACTTTAATATCACTTGAAAGTGTGTTGGGTTTATAATCTAATGATGTTGTTTGTATATAGTTTAAACAAAGATATTTCACATTATTTAAACTTTTCTTATTTCATCTACAAGATTTCCATGTTTATTGCCTAAATTTGATCTTATCAGTGTACCTTAAGGGGATTAAATTTTGCGACTTTTGCGAATTTTGGCCAATTTCGCGAAGTTAAATCCACGCAAAACAACAAGAGATAGACGATTCGCAAAAATAAACCCACGCAAAATTTGTAATGAAGGTAAACACACATGTAAAACAAAAAATTAGAAATATATTTCGATCATCTCGGTCATCATCAGTCTACTATAACGTATAAAATGAATGTTGAAAAACTAAAAAATGCTATAAGAGCTAACTGAAAAAAGGGGTGAAAATTTAACAATTTTTCCTTCCTTTCTTTATAAGTTCTTCTGCGAGCTTTAAGTATCATTTCCTTAACAAAAAAGTCGGAATTTACGCTGTGGGAATGCCCTATAACCAAATATTCTATGCTGCTTCTATGTGCACGCATCCGTATATTGGCTATGTGCATGCATCCGTTTATCTTATCTGTGTAATTCTAGCGAATTGGTTGGCTATGTGCATGCATCCGTTTATCTTATCAGTGTAATTCTAAGCCATTGGTTGGCTATGTGCATACATCCGTTTATCTTATCTGTGTAATTCTAAGCCATTGGTTGGCTATGTGCATGCATCCGTTTATCTTATCTGTGTAATTCTAAGCCATTGGTTGGCTATGTGCATACATCCGTTTATCTTATCTGTGTAATTCTAGCGAATTGGTTGGCTATGTGCATGCATCCGTTTATCTTATTAGTGTAATTCTAAGCCATTGGTTGGCTATATGCATGCATCCGTTTATCTTATCTGTGTAATTCTAAGCCATTGGTTGGCTATATGCATGCATCCGTTTATGTTATCTGTGTAATTCTAAGCCATTGGTTGGCTATGTGCATGCACCCGTTTATCTTATCTGTGTAATTCTAGCGAATTGGTTGGCTATGTGCATGCATCCGTTTATCTTATTAGTGTAATTCTAAGCCATTGGTTGGCTATATGCATGCATCCGTTTATCTTATCTGTGTAATTCTAAGCCATTGGTTGGCTATGTGCATACATCCGTTTATCTTATCTGTGTAATTCTAGCGAATTGGTTTGCTATGTGCATGCATCCGTTTATCTTATTAGTGTAATTCTAAGCCATTGGTTGGCTATGTGCATGCATCCGTTTATCTTATCAGTGTAATTCTAAGCCATTGGTTGGCTATGTGCATACATCCGTTTATCTTATCTGTGTAATTCTAAGCCATTGGTTGGCTATATGCATGCATCCGTTTATCTTATCTGTGTAATTCTAAGCCATTGGTTGGCTATGTGCATACATCCGTTTATCTTATCAGTGTAATTCTAGCGAATTGGTTTGCTATGTGCATGCATCCGTTTATCTTATCTGTGTAATTCTAAGCCATTGGTTGGCTATATGCATGCATCCGTTTATCTTATCTGTGTAATTCTAAGCCATTGGTTGGCTATGTGCATACATCCGTTTATCTTATCTGTGTAATTCTAGCGAATTGGTTGGCTATGTGCATGCATCCGTTTATCTTATCTGTGTAATTCTAAGCCATTGGTTGGCTATGTGCATACATCCGTTTATCTTATCTGTGTAATTCTAGCGAATTGGTTTGCTATGTGCATGCATCCGTTTATCTTATTAGTGTAATTCTAAGCCATTGGTTGGCTATGTGCATGCATCCGTTTATCTTATCAGTGTAATTCTAAGCCATTGGTTGGCTATGTGCATACATCCGTTTATCTTATCTGTGTAATTCTAGCGAATTGGTTTGCTATGTGCATGCATCCGTTTATCTTATTAGTGTAATTCTAAGCCATTGGTTGGCTATGTGCATGCATCCGTTTATCTTATCAGTGTAATTCTAAGCCATTGGTTGGCTATGTGCATACATCCGTTTATCTTATCTGTGTAATTCTAAGCCATTGGTTGGCTATATGCATGCATCCGTTTATCTTATCTGTGTAATTCTAAGCCATTGGTTGGCTATGTGCATACATCCGTTTATCTTATCTGTGTAATTCTAGCGAATTGGTTGGCTATGTGCATGCATCCGTTTATCTTATCAGTGTAATTCTAGCGAATTGGTTGGCTATGTGCATGCATCCGTTTATCTTATTAGTGTAATTCTAAGCCATTGGTTGGCTATGTGCATGCATCCGTTTATCTTATCAGTGTAATTCTAAGCCATTGGTTGGCTACTATGTGCATGCATCCGTTTATCTTATCCGGCTATGTGCATGCGCTTATTCAGTTTACTTTGTACCCCCTTTTAATTTAGATCTCTGAATGAAGTATAAAAATCATTTCGAAAATGTTTTCAATGTACTGACGATTATGTGAAGTCGAAATACTTATACAACTAAAATTAAATAACTTTTTTTTTTGTCAACTTGATTTTTATCCTGATTAAGATGTTTTTGATATCAAAACAATTTCAACCAGGATTTAGAGTTAAAATATAAAGAAACCAATAAAACACTAGAATAGATCGTAAGAACTTACTAGAACGTATACTGGAGTATCCTAGCTTCGTAATTTGAAATTTTAAAGAATACATATCATTAACCGGTGCGGTCACAGTTGTTGACACAAATAAAAAACCAGCGCAATGAATTAGAGTTGTGACCGCAGTTATGCACTCAAGTAAAATCAGGTCAACATTAACTCATGTCAATAACGAATAACTAAGGACTTTCAGCATGACATATTATTGGATAACAACGGCAAACAATATATTTCATCCCGTGATTGTTTATGTCTGTGTTTTTAAAATTTATGATATAATTTTATTTAATACTATGAGATTCTTACCCTCGGTCCACCCGACTTGAATTCTGCCAAACCGGTGCTACTTTTTGATATTTTATTTTTCACGACATGTAGCACTGCATCTTCTACTTCCCGAGGAATTGGTGTTTGTTCATTAAGCTGGAATATTTCCAAAACCTTCATTTCTGTTGCTTTATGTGGGCCATTACAAATATTTTGATGGAGTGTTTTTTTGTCACCTTCTGTCATTGAAAACGTAGCTCCACATTTTTTGTGGCATTCAACTTTCAAGCACAGTAACATTTCGTTGACTGTCTTTGCTTCAACAATATTATGAAAATTGCTGCCACATGTTGGACAAACTGTACTTTCTTTTTGTTTTCCCTCGATGTATGGAAAAATGCATTCCAAACAAAACGAATGCTGACAGGATAGGGTAACAGCCTGTTTAATAATGTTGTTGCATAATTTGCAAACACACAAGTGCAAATGGGGATTGATATTTTCCGAAATGCTGTAGTAAGGTATATGAACTACTTTGATGGTTTCCTTCAAACAATTTAAAACAGGTCTGGTCCATATTGAATTGTCCGACTTGGGTCTCCCTCCTCTTCCTTTTTTTTGACCGGTCGTCCACCTTTTTTGTATTGGGTAGTGGGCAGCTTGCAGATTAAACAGTCTTCTGTATGTTCAGTCCACTGACTTATTTTAAGGTTGTTTTCGAAAGTGGTATTTCTTGAAATTATGTTCCTCATTTTTTTCAAGCACTTGTTGCACATGTTGGGTGGGTGGGTTTCGATCGAATCGTTGGTAATATCGATATAGAAAGCTGATTTTATTTCTACTGACAATCCCTTAACTGCTTTAGGCTTTTCTTCGATACAGTTACTGCAAATTCTGCATAGCAAAGCTAGCTTTTCCATGTGTGTACTTAGGGACGCCATGTTTTATGTGGGGCTACAGTACCACTTAGACAATCGAGATTATTTTCTTTAAAAAAATTGGGCCTACCAAGATACTTGCACACAGTGTAGAGAAAAGGTATATGTTTGAGGATCAGTTGGACTTAGTGCCTGAAAAACTCTTGAATTTGTAAATTACCAATACAAAGTGAAGGTAAGTTAGCATGTGGCTGGTTTGCTTTCTTGGTAGATTTCGCGCTATAATATTCGTAGAACGTGCTGTTATTATGCAACATTCACAGAATATAAATCCTTGGTCCAACTGAAATTGGACAAATTACTTTTTTAATTGAAATAATACTTTAAAGAGCCCAAATTGAATGTTTTTTTTAGGGTACATGTGACCAAATATGGCGGATTCACCCTAGGCGATCCGTAAACAATATTTTGAAAAATCCACGCATGCGCATAATAACATAAACAGTCGTAGTATGATTTAAACGGACGTGGGTCAAAAGTGTCTTGCCACTGATTGACAAAAACGATCAAACGAATGTTTTTTTTTTCAGTGGAGCACGGAAAATGTATGATTAAATATACAAAATATTAAAGGTTCGTATTTACATTCTCATATGTCAGCAATTTATTCTTGCACGTTGTGATGTCACGTTTCCATGGAGATCAAGTTTTGAACAAAAACTTTAAACAACGATATCTCGTGAACAAAAAGTAATTTTTTGAAAATTTAAAAACTGACTTTCATCATTTTTTGAAAGTCTTCCAAATGGTACAAAAAACTAAATTTCGATTTTAAAAGTAGACTTTCCCTTTAAATAACTTTAACAGTACACTTTAAATGAGCAAACAAACCCTTAGAAAAGCCCTTTCATTTTTTTTGGATTTGCCACTGATTACAGTAAAATATTAAACTCAAGTTAATTATGCTTGAGTAATCATTTATTGTGTTACACTTTCGGAGTAAAGTATTATGCTTGATAACATCTTATTCCGATTACGGATTTCCACGACTTTCAGAAAAGCGTCTTCAACCTATGATGAAAAACTGAAGGAAACAGGTATGTATTTTTTTTAAATGAAGGTGAGTATTTCAAAAGAGAACTTTTGCAATTCGTCAAGCCGACGTTAAAATGTATTCATATGTCCCAGACTATTATCGGAATAAAGTTACAGAAGTCAATAAAAATCGCTAGAAACGGTGAACATACATCTTTATGAAAACAAAGATATAAACGTTTTCCACAAGGGATCATCGAACGAACAACTTAAAATAGAATTAAAGCGGACGGTTTCTATTCGAAGTAACTTTCGAAATAACTGATGGTATGTTTATCTTTAACTGAATGAGAACCAGGTAAAAAAGTTTTCGAACATCAGTGAAAAATACGATAGTTGACAATGTGTGTGCAACAAAAGATTAAATTTGCATTAGATGTATCATTCTTTGTGCACTATTTGAATATGTAAAAGTCAAATAAATATGCAAGATGTAAATGTAGCTATAATAACAAAAAAAGCCTCAGCTGCCGACCATTGAAAAATAATTTGTAAACTAACTTCATAAAATTAAAACTCATATTATGAATAATGATCACAAGAAATAATAGTTTTATTGACTCGTGTTTCCCCCTTTATAAAGTTTTATTGCTGAAACTTTTTTTCCAGGAAGTGGCTGGGAAGTCTATTTATTTTCCAAAAACGTTGTATTAGCGGCTAATTTGTGTACATGAAAGATCATGAAAACTCATAATTGTTTTGAGGACTTAAATAAGGAGAAACTGGAATCTTTCAAACAGATATATTTCAATAGGTTCGAAATACCTAAAATACAGATCAATATATATGTGCCTATACAAGCATATAGAACTACGATAAAAACAAACCTAGAAAAAGTGTACTATATATAGTTCATGTAACATAACAGAGTGTCCTACATAAATGATAAACGAGTCTATGAATTCAACGTACTTTAACTCCACTATAGCTCCAATCGTATTGTCCTCAAACGATGTTTTGTCAAGGCGTTCTAGCAGTCTATACATGAATTAATGCTGGCAGCTTCTAGCGTTCTAACTTATCTCTCGTCTATCATGTCTCGTCTACCATCTTTGTTATTGCGTTTCGAACGTATGTTCAAAACACTCCACCGACGAAAAAGGACTATATACACCTTCGCGTTTTGCGTATCTAATCGTCATGTGCTGCTTTCAATACTATTAATCGTTGTACCGGTCGCTCAACCTGGGTGTATTTTACCCCTGCATTTTGGTGAACATCCTCTTGGGGCCGTTGGTTCTTATATGACACCATCACTCTTCTCACCTTGCCATCATCGCCTGGAAAGGTGTCAGTTATTAGCCCCATTTTCCATTGACCTCTAACAGTGTTGCTATCTTGGATTAACACTACATCATTTTTCTCCACGTTGCGTCGTTCAACATGCCATTTGGTTCGAACAACTAGAGAAGGGAATACATCTCTTGACCATTTTTTCCAGAATGTGTCAACAATACGTTGGATAAAATCTAGTCGATACTTGTTGCTAGATCGTTCTTGAAAAGGACCTTGGGGTGCGTGACTAGAGGTTCTCCCAAGGAGTAGATCATTCGGACAAATATATGAACCATCTTCTGGTGTTGATGGGTGGGTTCCGATTGGTCTTTGATTTGCAATCTGTGCGGCTTCGAAAAGAACAGTTTGTAATTCGCTAAATGATAATATCTGTTCTCCAATGGAGGTATTTAGAGCCTTTTTGACAGACTTGACAAGAGACTCCGTTGCTCCATTGAACCAGGGTCCATCTGCTGGTGTAAACTTCCACTCACAGTTGTATTATTATTATTATTATTATTATTATTAAAACATTTATTCGGGTTCCATAAAATACAAATATGGTTCTTCACCCTAGAAATTAAAATAAATAAATAAAAAAATGTAAACAATATAAACAGTATATTATATATTACTATATTTAAAAACTTCATTATATATACATTAAAAACTAATAAATAACTTTAAAAGCAAAAGGTCTGGAAAAAAAAATGAATTGGTTAGGTAAATCAAAATGGGAAAATGATTCGAGAATGGATTGCCGATCGGACAAGACTCACAGTCTAACAAAAGCGAAACAAAATTCGATGCATCAGACTCAAAATTCTACAAATATCATATTAAAAAGACAAAGATCTCGCAACAGCTTTATCCCTGTAATATGCCTTGGCCTCCTTAGCAAAAACTTTTTTATTTCTAAGTAATCTGAGTTTTTTGGGCAGTTCATTAAATGTTTCATATGCTTGATCACCGAAAGTGCCCTTTTCACCACGTTCAACCATCATTTCGTTGTCAAATCGTGTAGTGCGTTTTTGTTCCTGGAGATTAACCGGAAGATATTTCGGCCATTTTGGATCGTTTATGGCTGAGAAGGTACATTTCACAATAGCGAAGTCTATCATTTCTTGAATTGGCAGCCAGCCCAGGGTTGTTATAATGTCGCTTTCTTTGGCGTACCTACCAAGCACGTAACCGGCTATAGTATTCTGAGTTCTTTGAAGACGTCGTATTAAATATTTTGGAAGTTGGCTGTACACGGGAGTGCAGTACCTCAAGTTTGATAAAATGAGTGTCTCTGCCAGTGTCTTTCGAACTCTGTAAGGAGTAAACCGTTTGAATCTTCTTAGACTTCGTAGTGTAGCATGAGACGATTTTATTAAGTTGTTCACATGAGTTGTCCAAGTTAGATTTTCATCAAAGTTAACTCCCAAAATCTTTGTACTAATCAACCTTTCAACAAGTTTGTTATCGTGGGTCAGTTGAAATTTATCCGGTTGACTAAGTTTATGCCTTTTGCTTAGCTGTGTTGACGAAAACAGCATACATTTCGTTTTACCATTATTAAAAACTAAACTGTTCTGTACCGCCCAAATTGACACAGTTTGCAGATCGAGTTCTAACGTCTCAATACAACTTTGTAGATCTTTTAACTTGCAATGCTGGTATAATGTGGTATCGTCTGCGTATTGCAAAGAATGTTGATGTTTTTGATTATGTCCACGATGTATAGGTTAAAAAGCACTGGACCCAATATGCTTCCTTGTGGTACTCCAAAGTTGTTAAGTTGAATGGAAGAGGTCTCATCATCAATTTGAACATATTGTCGTCTTTCCGAAATATAGCTTTGAATCAGCTTTAGGGTTTTGACAGAGAAGTTCATGCTATAAAGTTTTTGAAGCAAAGCACGGTGGTCAATAGTGTCAAAAGCCTTGGAGAAGTCTAGCAGAATTCCCAGGGTCACTTCACTGGTGTTCATTGCACGTCTAATATCATCTCTAAGTTTTAGCAACAGTGTATTGGTGGAGTGACCTTTGCGGAAACCAGACTGGTTGAGGTTATAGCTGGACTGGGATTCTATGTAGTGACACAGCTGCGATAAAATCACACGCTCAAAAACTTTCGACAAAATGGAAAGAACTGAAATCGGTCTATACTCCGAAACATCTTTAGGATTGTCTATTTTTGGTATCGGGCATACTCTAGCTACTTTCCAAGATGTAGGAAACACGCTTTTGCTGATACAGTTGTTGATTATATTTACCATAGGCGAAGTGATATCATCGATAACAGGTTTTAAGTAACGAATAGGAATGCCGTCGTCACCCGTGGAACAATCATTTTTTATTCCAAGTATTATTTTTCTAACTTCGTAGTAGTTTGTGTGCTTGATTTTAAAGGTTTCAAGATCAGTTTTCTCTGCAGTGGTGTTAAAAAAGTCACTAAAATTGTGTGACTCATTATCTTTACGTGTCAACCGAGATGCAAGTGTAATAAAAACGACCCGAAATTTAGAGAGTAAAAGCGTGAAAAAAGCGGATGCACAGTGCGTATTAGGATATAGATTTTGAACACAGTAATGAGTAGCTGAATAAATGAAGAATAAAAAGGTTGTTTATTGTTGTGTGTTATGAGTTAGCCAAGAAAGAAGGATGTGATTTAAAATTAAAAATGGTTCCCCAGATGAGATGTGGGTGTTTTCATTTGCAAGACAAGAGCCGTGAAGAAGCTCAAAAATGTGTTATGGGCTTGCTGTTTCCAAGAAAATCTAAGCTCTCGCCTGCCCAATATTGCTCTGCCTCATTTCACACTTGTCTGCCTCTTTTTATAATGTTCCTATCGTAAATATGCTGCATGATGAAAACTCACAGACTCACAGTACAGGTTGAGGCTAGACTCCAAGCTGTAGCTACAAAAGTTCTGTCATTAAGTTTGTCTCTTTGATTATTACTAGCTACTCCCGTAAAAGTTTTTTACGCGTTTTAATTTCGAAAAGAATGTGCAGAAATCCCTCATCGAAAATAGGAGACTTAAAATAAAATCACGGAATCGAGCTTGAAAGGTGGGTTCATGTTGTAGAGCTGGAAAAACTGATCAACCGATCCAGAGATATCGTCGATCAAAGATTTTGATGACATCATAGCCGCAGTACCAAATACAATTTTGGCCCAAACATTCCGTCGCCCCATCACCTGTATCGCGGACCCCCAAAAAACGTCAGTTATTCCCATTGGTTCTCGAGGTATTTGTCCAAAAACGTCGCATTCGATTGGGGATGCAATGCAATGATTCCCTGTGATCATAAATAAACTGACGTCAGATGCCACGTGCTTTTATACTAATCGTAAAAAAAGTGTCTCTCGGCTCTACGTGGTTTTACGCGCGATTAAGAAGGAGTTGACCGTGAATCTAAAAGAAATATATTAGTCTAAAATAAAAGTGTGACACACGTACGCGATTATATATATAAGACTAGCCGCCTTGGCGGCGTCGCTCGCAACCCATTTTCAGTATGCGTTGTGTCACAGAATTTAACTCGTGTAAAAGTTTTTTACAGGCATTAATTTTTTAATTAATTTTTTACATTCAGAAGATTTAAAACAGAAACAAATAGCAATATGGGCTCAGAATATATATTTATACGCAGAACAGAAGTAACTTTAATGTAAAAAAATGGCAATATATAACATAGAACTGTTTACCCAGACATACAAAACCAAACATTGAATAACATTACAAAATGTTAATCCAAAACAAATTGATACCTTCAAACTTTTTCTTTTGTGCCAAAGTTACTACTGGGCTGCAACCATTAATGAATTTTTGAAATGATATATAGTCTGTTCTTCCCAAAACCATCAACATCATAATTAAAACCATGAGTTTCTTTATGCTTTTTTTATTATTGCCTAAAAGAATAATATTTCAATTGTAATACGGAAAACCTAATCATGCTATAACAATATTGAAATAAAAAACAAAGACAAAGACAAAACAAAAAAACAAAAAACAAAAAGGAAATTCAAGTACGCATTTATCTTAAAAACAACAACTAAAAACACAAATTTCCCAGAAGACAAAAAGTAACAAATAAAAACATATTGCCAAACTTATATACCCAGGCACAGTACTTAAACGATTACAAAATAATGCATAAACATGATAAAATATAAACTTAAGAAAAATCCACCCAATAACGCTTCTTTTTTGTAGCACAGTTTCATTGTATAGTAATAATTAATGAACTTCTTAAATACATAATCCATTCTTCTCTTAACTAACCCTCTCAACATCATAATTTAACCACGTGCTTCATTTCTTTAATGTAATGGTTTATATACACTTTTTATTTTCTGACCTAAAAGAAAAAGATTTCAGTGAAAAACACAGCTACAAAATCACACTACTGCAACCTAATTGAAGCAACCATGAGACAGCATCAGACATTCCCCATTTCCACAGCCATAAGAAATAAAAACATTCATAACTGTGGCACCATTTTCAATTAATTGTAAATAAATAAATCACATAAAACAAATTTTTACTGCGCTCTCCCTCTTCGTTTTCATCCAGCTCCTACATCTTAAATGGTTGAATTATTTTGATTCTTCTGTATAGCCATATTTGATATTATATTGATTTGATAACTAAATCGAAGTGTAAAACGTTGAAACATATGCTACATCACTCTTCTTTGCTAACTAATAGCGCGCGGTACCAAAACAAATTCCTTCACTCTTCGTTGCGCTCCTCCTCTAGTCTTCGTTTTCATCCAGCATATACATACTAAAAAAAGATAGAATTATTTTGACTCGTATATCTTTTCCAAACTAAATTAATTAATCTTTCAAAACTATATTAAAATTAAAACCATTTGTTACTGTCTAGAGCATTTTTTCTTTCTCTCTTTCTTTCTTCACTGCACTTTCTTCTGTATAGCCAAACTAAAAGGAAACAAGAACGACCACAGTCGCTAAATCTGCGACAAAAAAAATCAGCTCAATGAAAGAAAGTAGTTCCTTTAGAGGTAACTTAAAAGGGAGAAATGTGCGACTCCTGATGCATTACACTTTAGACACACCAAGTCATTGACTGATGACTGCACAGTATTTTAGAATACTCAATTAATGCTGATAACGAACTGCCGACAAAACCAGTATCCGAAGAATCGTGACCGCCTGTGGCTGAACCTTTCACCAGCGAAAACAAAGAATGAGCGGATATTTTCATTCAATAAATTCATGCGAGCTAAAGAAGTATAAGCATTCATATAAAACGGGAAAAAAGGATATCTTCACGTTTATTTTTCCTTGAAAACACAATGAATAAAACTTTAGTTCCCAAAGGAAAGGTACATTTTTCAACATGTTTGCTGTTATATGGGTTTATTCTATCTTTAACTTAAACAATTACAACTTATTCAGTTCAAGAGTTTTGGGAACGTGAGGTAGAGATGGATAAGAGAAGGAGGGAACAATAGAAAACAAACTGCTTTGAGAAACAATAGCTTTTTAGTTCTGTTATGCATAAGCACAGATTTATAACTTTTGTACACTGTTCTGACTCACATATATATGAAATGTATTCTCCATAAAAATGTATCCATAGACTGGAAAATCGTTGCATATCATAGTTGTTTTTTCAGAGTCAACAAGTGTTTCGAGGTTTTCACAAGCATTGGGTCATATGTTCTTTTCAAATGACTTATTGTCTGAAGTTTTCTGATAATCAATGTTTTCTGAATATTGCATCGTTTTAAGACCATATATGGCTAGAAATGCCCTAAATGATTGATATTGTATACTTCTTCTGTCTCTGACTCAAAAGTTCAATTATTTTGTTATAGCCACTGATATTTATCTTCCTAAATCATACATTGATGTTGATAACTCTTGATTAGTGCTTTATATATGCCTGAAATAGTAAAACCAAACAAATATTCAAAATAATTGATAAGATCATTATTGTGACATTCCCAAGCAACAATTTTCAAAACTAAAAAATGGGGAAAAATCAGTTTTCAATATACAAAACATATAAATATAATTGTATACTTTTCAAGATATATGATTATGCAATATAGTAGCTGTTTCACACAGGTTATCTTTTAGAAAAAGAATAAATTTAAACGGATAACTTCCATCTTTCCCAGAGGCGTAGCTAGAGCTTAGTCAAAATTTGTGGAGGAGAATTTAGTCATTTATGTAGGAAAGGAAAGCGTGCAGAAAACCTAATCGATACTTAAAACTGAAAAGAAACATTGTAATGTTGGACTCCTCCATCTTTTGTGACTGACCTTGAATACGCCTTACTTGAATACGCCTTACTTGAATACACTTACAAATATGTTTGAACAAATGAGGCTAAGCTCGACCCTTACCCTCACTAACCCAGACACATTTCACAAAGTTTACACCGTAAAGTCTAATGGTTGCAATTTGACACACGAACCATATGATACGTCTATGTCTCCATTATTGTTCTTTTAAATACCTTTTTGGACTCTCATAGGAGAAAAACAATCTTTTTATTAAGAATATCAGGGGCGTATTGGCAGATTTGAGTACCATTGTGAACGTTGTGAAACAGGTAAATATAGTGAAGTAGGAGGCTCCACCAAGGTTGGGACCGAGGCGCCAGAGAAAACTGTGAAATTTGACCATTCTAGATTATAGAGAGAAAAAAAAAGAGGGAAAAACAACTTTCACTTTCGACAATCAAAAACAGAAAAATATAACATGAATTCTGATCTCTGAAACGTTCTAATGTTCATGCAAGGTCAAATTGCACTACTTTGCACACATTCTGCTCGATTAGCCATCGTTTCTTTCTAATCAAAATCACAGAATTTACGTAAAAATTTTCAATAAGCCAGACAGAGCAAGATGTGTGTTTTTAAGAATATTTACTTGTGCATCGATAAAAGTGAATAACTAGGAGATAAGAGACTAAAGCAATGTGTGAATGAATTTAAAAACGTAGTGCACTCCATCCCATATTATTCTTACAAGCACCAATGTAGGAGCACAAAATCATTGAAATTCAAAAATAAAAGCTTCATTTTTCAATTTCCGCGCTTTTAAGCGTAGGAAATTGTTTGGCTTACACATCCTGTCTATCTATCTGTCTCTGTAACAGTTTTTTGCCGTTTTCGGAAAGTCCGTTCGGATTGTTTGTTTATTCAGAATAGTTAATGATAGACCCAAAACTCTATGCAAAATGTATACAAGAAGGCCACTTTCAATATAAATTCATAAAAATCTTAACTTTTTTATACTTTTGGAATACTTTTAGAAGTTATTTTAGCCGTTTTATGTTGAAAACTTCCCAATTCAATTATCTTTAAAATTTCCTTAAAAAGTCAGTAAAATATTCACACCGAGCACGTGAAACGTTCTCGAACCGATTTGGTTTATGTTTTGAGGAAGTTGTAGATGTCGAAGAAGCTTTGAAGAAGAATTTTAAGACTTTATCTACTATTGCAATCGAAATGTAATCATGTGAACATTCTTTATGGTGGAAATATTGATGTTTAGCGGACTCTGGGAAAAATTCTTGAAAAAGAAGGCGAAGGTTTGAAAGTAAACGAAACTTTTGCTGTGAAAAACTTTCAATATTACAGCAGAAATGTATATAGTATCAACATTACTGGTGAATACATCTTATCAATAAATGCATGAAACATGTTCATTCATTTAATAAATATTACACCGAAAGTTGAAGATATTGAAAAAAACAAACAAATGAAATTGTCATAGCAGCACAAATCACTAGTGAATGAATTGACCCAAACATACACGTACATACTGAAAGTACAAACATGTGCAAGATATTGGTGAACGATATGTCTTATAAAACTGTTTTTCTGGCTCCGAAACGTCGTAGTGAATTGAAAAGCGGTAATAAATTAAAGAAGGTAGTAATTTGGGGAATTCCAGACTGTATCAAATTATTCATCAATGTACATTGCTCGGTCAAGTTATCACTGTGTGGAACTGATTAGTTTTAAATTCACATTTAAAAGATGTTAAGATGACATTGTTCAAAATAATCCTGCAAACCACTCAATGGAGGCACAATGATTTAGTTTGGATGTATGTCAGGAAAACAAACTTTGGATGATGATTAGAATCCAACCAATTATATACATACAATGAGATCACTAAAGCCTTGTAAAAATTTGGAGTGTAATATGTTCTAAGAAACAATACCTTAAGGGGATTCTTTTGCATGGATTCATGATTTTATTTGCTCATTTTTTGACTCTGCGTACCTTTCGTATATTAACTATTTCCTTGTACTTATCAAGCACCCATTGGTTTTGCAATGTGGCAGGCATGGAAATGGTGATTTTTGCTGCTACTTCTAAGCTTTATTATAAAGTACACACATTGCACTTTGTGCCCATTCGCAAATATAAATCCAAACATTTGCCTTGAGAAGCTCTGACTCGAAAAAATTAATCCATGCAAAACGCTCTCAAATCTTGGCTCGCAAAAATTAGTCAACGCAAAAAAAAATCCTCTTAAGGTATATCATGTTCGAAAAGAACATTTTCATACAGATCCTTGTGTCATTTGTCTTTTCGTGCACATTGGTGTTATTTATAGACTCCATGGAAGTGGTAGATCTAGAGTGAAGTCGCAACTTGTGGAGAAGCGCATTAACATAATTTGTGAATTCAGTTCATATTATCAATGGGATTATTTGAACCTTCCTTTATGTTTGAATTGCTAACACTCTCCTACACAAGTTTCGGCTTACCTCTGAATCCGCCACTGGCAGGTTTAATAGAAATAGATTTTCATTTTGTATGTTATGTTGATTTAAGTTATGTATAATTAATATAATTTTTATCCTCTTGTAATTCTGTTAAATGTCATGGATTAAAATCTTTGAAATGCCCAAGTTTCTCCTGCTCCTATTAATGCAAGTTATGAACAATTTCATGTAATGTTTACTTAAATATATTACCAAATTCACATTTCTGGCAAAATTTGGAAGGTGTGCACAAAGAACAATTGGAAGGTCCTGGCAGTTACTTGCAGATTCGGTCATAAATAGCCTAGGTCTTCAGTTTTTAAAAAAGTTTGGCTGTATAGATTTAATAGTTTAATAGTGTTGTGAAAGTCTTCGATAATCCCATACAGCCTTTTTTTCAAATGATTTTTGTTCACTTCTATCGAATATCATTTTATTCTCCATGTGAACCATAAGTCATATTTTGGGAATTGTGATAGACCTGTTTTCACGTAAGCCACAAGAACATAATGGATAGTCATTCAGATATCTTGAAAATTAGCCTAAAGCTATTTCCTCTAGGCCTGATGCGGAAATTGGTCCAGCCCTGAGGCTTCTAGTTTGTTTTCAAAAGCAAAGATCACCAAAACATAATGAAAGTGATTAAGAAGTTTATATAATATGAGCTGTTGATAAACAACACAGATGGTTGTGTACAGATGATTTGAAAATTCTGAAGACTACAGTCGAATGCTTTTGAAAAGAATGACGAAAATTTTGACTTGAAAATTTACCCTTGTGAACTTGCAACTGTCACAATGAACGGCTCGATATGACCCTGAATATTTTCAATCCCTAATTTCACTGCAAAAAGTTTTATCCAGAAACTTCAAATACAATATATATAATGTATATACACTAGTAGAAACGTATAGACATATGCCCATAGATATGTGTATACAAGAAGGTTAAAAGCTGATAAAACAATAAAAAACAACAGGTTGTTTAATAATTTGTTTAGAAATTATAGAAAGATATAATATAGCTATCTTCATATGATGCCCGCCACATTTGTGTCGCGCGTGTCATATGTTTGTTGCTAAAAATAAAAATGTAGCTCAAATTGCAACATAAAGGGGAAACATGTGGGGCTTGGAGGTATTAAAACCAACAATATGGAAATTCATATGGATAATCTCAATGGCATCTAAAGTTTCATAATTTTGTTTTAAAGATTTGTGATTTATAAACAAACGTTGTCCTGTGTGGTGAAGTCCCTCAAACTGGATACAAAGCCAAAATTAGACCTCACAAATGACGGAGGTTGTGGTCTACAAACGAATCTGATAAATAGTCAACGCTTCGGGGTTGTGAGGACCATGCATAGCCCCAAATTTAATTATAAGGAAGCAAAAAAGCAGTCCTCGAGGCACAGCCAACGAAAACACATTTGATTCAGGCAAGAAGGACATTTTTAGTGAAAAAATTGGGGGTGCAAAAAGGAAATATAGTCTCTAGTGTGTTTTGCTGAGTTATGACTTTCTCTACCGAATTAGTGGCAGCTAAAATCGAAAGTTTATCGTCAGGTTGTCTTGAGAAGAGATGGGAAATGTACCTCTTCACAAAAAACCAATTGATGTAGAAAAACATGCACACATTCACGCTACTGAAATTTGATGTCGTGTGACCAGGGATCATAAGAGCCATGTAAACAGCACACAACGTGACGTCAATTTAGGCCGTTTCAGGATCATCATCATCATCATCATCATCATCATCGTCATCATCATCGTCATCATCATCATCGTCATCATCATCATCCACGGGTAAACCAATATCTGCTGTTGCTTCGCGCCGCAGATAATAAATAAAACGTTGACACATGTGCTGGATGTTCATATCTATACTCGTTATTTGTTCTTCGTTTTCGTTTTTCACATAAAAACCATTTCAGTATGATTTTACATTCTAAATAAACATACATTAATAATAATACATCAATACATTTTGTATCCTTATACATTTGAAATCTTTTTTTTTAGACAATCAAAATAAAACAAATTAATAACAATGAAGAAATGAAACTCATGGTTTAAAACCATGTTGTTGATGGTTTTTTGAAGAACAGATTATTCATTTCGAAAGTAATGTATATACAATGTAACTTTGGCACAAAGAAAACACAGTTATAATTTGTTTCATTTCATTTTGTACCGTTGATTGTTTGATGTTTTGTGTTTTTCCTCTCCACGGTAAGAATCATTTTACGAAACATTTATTCATGCGGCTACAGTGTTTTTTACACGACACTACATGTATATCGGTTGCATATACAGACCACCAAATTGTAATCATTTCCTAAACAAATTCGAAAAGACAATCACAAATATTTGTATGAAAAGAAAAAACGTTATGCTAATTGGAGATTTTAATATTAATACGCACGATTCCAGTTCAGTCCAAACAATTAAACTCAAAGACATAATATTCTCCCAAAACCTGATGAATATAATTAACGGTCCAACTAGAGTGACTATGTCAAGTTCAACAACCGACCTAATAATAACATCAACAAGCGTTTCCGGTTTTAGCGTTCTATCCTCTGGTACGTACGATACAGGGATTTCTGACCATCACTTGATTTACGCTGTAACCAACATCAAAGAACAAAAACAACCTCCAAAAATTATCACTGTCAATAAAATTGAAGATATTGACCAACTTAAGACGGATTTTGAGTTGGTCCCATGCCATTTTCTAGAGATTTTTGAAGATGTGGACGATGTGAACCACTTATGGAATACATTATACCTTGACGTTATACAGAGTCATACTAAGACACTGAAATTGAAAAAGAGGACAAAAAACAAGCCATGGATAAACAGAGAGATTCGAAAAGAACTCAACCATCGCTACAAACTACTTATGCAAGCAAAACGTTCGAAGGACCCAAATATCTGGAAATCTTATAAAATACAACGAAATAAATGCAAACGTCTTCTACAACTTGCTGAAACAAGTTATTGGAAAGAAACTTTTGCTAAATGTGAATCAACTAAATCGTTCTGGAAAGCTGTAAATTCCTTCCAGGGAAAGCAACATTCAAAAACTATAGGGACAGTTACTGTAGAAAATACTCACTATACAAATAGTAAAGATAAGGCAAATGCACTTAACCATCACTTTGCAAACATTGGAAATAAACTGAACACTCAAAGTAATAATGACAATAGTCACATATATCGTGTTACACCCTGTTCTCATGTTATCCATATCAACGAATCGATATATGAAAATGCCTTCAAATGCGCAATAAAAATGGGAAAAGCTTCAGGTCCTGATAATATTAAGGCCGACCACATTAAAGCGATAGGACCACAATCCAGTGGTCTATACAAAGTCATAAAGAGCTCGATTGAAGGAAACAAGTTCCCAAGTGATTGGAAAGTTGGAAGAGTGTCTTGCCTGCACAAAAAGGTTCAAAGTCTGACTGCAACAACTACAGACCAATAACGCTACTGAGTATAGCTAGTAAAGTACTTGAAAAAGTTATACTTGACCAAATGAAATCCCACCTTGATTCCCTTTGTCTAATCAGCGAAATACAATGGGGTTTTCGATCAGGTCGTTCAACTGAATCGATATTATTGAACGTGACCGAAAAATGACATAAGGCCGTTGACGAGAGAAAAGTCGTAGCTTCTATCTTTATTGATTTCAAAAAGGCGTTCGATGTAGTCTCACATCAACCACTATTAAAAAAGATTCAAGCATGTGGAATATCAGGGAGTCTATACGAAATTCTTGACTCCTACTTGTCAGAAAGACATCAATATACAGTTGTGAATAACTGCAAATCTGATAAATTAAAAGTCGAAAATGGTGTGCCACAAGGTTCTTTGTTAGGACCGCAACTTTTCAGTATTGACATTAACGATCTTCCTGAAAATGTTGAAGATGGCGAGACTGATATGTTCGCTGACGATTCCACTTGTCATGAAGTATGCGATGATTATGCTGATGCTTTTCAAAAAGTACAGAAAATCTTAAACCAACTACAAAAATGGGCTGACAAAAATGGATTTGCCATCCACACAGATGTAGGAAAGACTGAAATCATGTTCATTTCTAAAAGTCCCTTTATCGGTCCTATTCCAGAATTCAAGTTTGGCACCAACGCAATAAATGTAACAAAGAGTGTCAAGTGCCTTGGTGTTACGATAGATGATAACATATCATGGAAACTACATACTTTGAAAATTCTGAAATACTTTAAACTCAAGCTACAAAACCTATACAAAATGAGATTCATGGATCAAAGTCACCTGAAAGAAATTTACTTTAAAGGAATCTTACCATCAATTTTATACTGCATCGCAGTATGGGGTGGCTGTCCTGGTAATGAGATGCAAAAAATCAATTCTCTCCACATCAAGGCAGCTAGATTTGTACAGCGAATAAAAAAGACCACAGCTGATAATGAAGTTTTAGAAAAAGCAAACTGGCGTTCAATTTCATGGTACTGCAAAAGACGAACAGCCTGCATTACGCACAATCTATATCATAGAAACGATCCAAACAAAGTGCTGATTACGAAAAGAACAACTTCCCGAAATCTAAGAAACAACCTACAAATTGAAAAAAGACGCTTCAATTTCATGAAATATAAAACGTCATTCGCATACCGTAGCTCGTCAATTTGGAATAAACTTCCTGACCACATCAAGCAGTTGGATTACGAAGCCTTCAAAAATCATGTATCAAAAAATCAAACTATTCTAGATAATCTTATCTATTAGTACCTACAAAAATTTATAAATTTATATAACAGCGGAAATTTCCAACTTAGACTTCCCCTTACCTTCCTCTTAGTTCATTGTGACTTCAATCCTTACAATAGTCAGCCAGTTATCTTGTTTGCAACACCTTTTTCATGTCTAACTTTGTACACAGCTAAGCTTCTGACATCAATAGCTATGTCCAGGATAGTTTTATCTATATTATATCTATATTATTTAAAACTTTTTATATCTACTTATATGTATATATAGTAACAACTACATCTTTGTTTGTTTTTGTTTCCTTGCCTTGTCCTTTCCACTAATCTCAATCCAAAATCCGATTGTGACGTAAATCGTGGTTTTTCCACCCTCGTATCTTCTGCTATTTCTGTAATTCCATTGCTTTGCGATATCATTCTCAAATCCTTTCATCTAGTGTAATTCCCCCCATAGTACATGGTCTTTCAAACAAATGGTTCAAATGCCATTTCTTTGACAAATCATGTATTTGTATTTTAATTTAAATTAATTGAAAATATATTTTATCATTTTATTTATTTTATACAGTTTTTAATTGTTTTAGTTTATATATATATAATTTCTAGTTTTTCAGTTTTAGTTTATATATAGTAGGTCCACATCAGTTTGTAAGTGCTTTTTACTGACCTTTACCAAATAATAATAATAATAATAATATGAATTTATACCTATTAAATAGTGGAATGTTTGTTGCCTTTGTATGCCTTGGTGTATAGTTTTGTGTTATTGTATTGTATTATTATGTAAAATTTACTATTCATCTTCTCCATATAAAAAATGTTTTTCGTCAATAGTAGGGCATTTTAATTGTTTCGATGTTTGGTTTTGTTTCACATCTCCAGTGCAGAAAGTAATTTTGAATCCGTAAAAATTTATTACATGTGATGATATAAAATGGTATAAAATGGTATAAAATATATTTTCGGTTAAAAGTAGGGAATTGTTCAATCGTTTTATTATTTTGATGTTTGGTTTCTACAGGACAAAGTTATTTATGCGCCTTTATGTGGTTCAGTTCCGGGACACTAGATAATTAGATTCAGGTTTGACATCTTATTGCCTTTTTTTACCTGGCTGTACAATTTCAATGAAAAGTCACAATCATTTTAAACATTTCTTCAACACATTGTTTCCTTAACAAAAAGCAATATTTTTGGGGCGGGGGCTCTACGACATCATTAAAACTTTTCCTGAAATTTATTTTTTTGTGAACTCTTTGGGTGACGCAATGCAGGCTGAACCTGGGCGGCGAGCGACGCCGCCTAAGCGTCTAGTATAATATCAATTGGATCAACATTTTTGTATGAATTAGTTCTTTTCATGGAAAACAATTACGGTGTATGACAAAAAATATTTATAAAATAGCTATGTTTTGTGAAAAAAACTTGTCTTGGTAATGGGCTCGAAACGTCGTCAGTAAATGGATGTAAATTTTCGTTTATGTTTTGTTTTCCAATAAGGTCTATATATAACATAAACTTTTCGTTTCTATATCTTAAGCTATATGTTTTTTACCTGAACCTGTCGATTTAACAAATTTTGATTTGAATAACAATATTGAATCAGTTTTTATATTTGAATAGTTTCTTCATGCATTTTTAAATGCTTTTCTGACTTATCTTTGTAACAAAGACACATATAAGTATGTACATATTCACTCAATACTTAGACATTGACAAGAAGTGATCTAATGCTATTGAAATAGACGTGACAGGGCAAGTGAACCAGTCAGTTTAACAAATTATGATTTGAATAACAATATTGAATCACTTCAGTTCTTCATCTAAAACATTATTTTATTACCATCTTTTTCACTGTTGTAATGTATATTCATTAGTTGTTTTACTGTTGCGAAGCAATGACTATCCATCATCAAATGCACAAATCACTCAATATTTTGTATACTAGGTGAGTCCAATAAAAGTACCGATGTTTCACAAGAAGTATCTTTCGATTGAATAATTATAAAGGTAGTTTTTTTATATTTCTGAATAGAGGAATCCTTTTCCTATATTTTGGTGTATCCATTTATAAGTTTAATTCAGTAGAAAAAAAGTTATGGACGAAAAATGGAAACAGTTTTGACAACAGTTCTACGAGTAGGAGAAGGTATGTTAGGCCAACGGTTATTCCATTGTTTAATCATCTCTCTAGCATAATTCACCCTAGGAAACTGGATACACACCCAAACCCTTTGCTGCAGCGTGAGTTGCGGTATTTCTCAATATTTTTTACAAGACAGTCTTTATAAAAAGTCTCAGAGAATAAAGTTTTAAGAAAATGTTGAAAAAAGTTCTAAATTTTTTACTTAAGTCTGTATGTGTTTTGTTTCGATATGGTTTGCTATAAAAACATAAATCTTGTTTTGAGACATTTCGCTTGGCTTTTTTGTCCATTTCTTAAAGATGTTTACAAGGACCGCTTCCAGTTTTTTGTGCATTACTTTTTTTCTACTTAACGAAATTAGAAGAAAAGAAACGCCAAAATAATCTTAGCGGATTCCTCGAATCAGAAATAAAAAAAACAACTCATCATCATTATTCAATCTCAAAATAGTTGTGATAGTTGCGAAACACCGGTTCTTTTTTTGACTCCAGAATCACACCAGACCATATGAATTTTGCAATCCCCCTTTATTATTCAAGCACATCCACTGTAATAACCTTGATAAGGAATAAAATTTTAACTAAATTAATAACGCCTTCTTTGAAGAATGCTGTTGAAGACCTGCAAATATGTAAACAATATGTAAGTAACTCAAGTTTTGCAGAAATGAGTTTAATTCGGCTAATTATATATCATCGTTCTCATTGTAAAAATTGTTTTACTTTGGGCTTTTACAAGTCAAAACCTATTACCTACTACTTCGGAAATCAGTTTAATTTGCATATATTGTCCTTATCTTGAGACATTTTAATTATCGTTTTATTTGATATTGCATCTGTATGTAGAACATATAATAAACGTCTTCACGGATGAACATAGTAAAATGGATTTAAATAGATGGGTTATATTGTCAGTTGGACTATTTGGGGTCTTATTAAACATTATTGAAATTGGTCTCATTTCAAAAATAAAGAAAAAAACCCGATACGAGCTTCTAGTTCTTAGCCTGTGTGTAGCAGATATTCTGTTTGGACTATCAAATTTTTACTTATGGCTTTACGTTGCTGTGAACATTGTTGGTATGCTAAAAGGTACATTGACCGTTTACTTTTACGATTACTTTGTAATTAATTCGATTTTTCATTTGGTATGGATAGCCTTGGATCGATTGTGGGCAGTCAGCAAACCTATTCAACATCGAACTTTCATGACTAAAAGAAAACTGTTTGTGATCATTGGCTTCATATGGATGATATCAGCAGCTATACCTGCTGTTCATATCAGTTTACTCATTGATAACACGTATCCTGAAGAGTTCATCGAAAAGTTTTATTGTAACAATACAATATCTTTTAACCACACCGGTGATGTTCATAATTTTACAGACTGTAAGGACATGTTTATCATTAGTCCACCAGATGGAGGATTTCTTTACAAAACATCATTCTCGATTTCAGTCATCATCATTGTTGCTGATATTTTGCTTGTGTTTATCTATTCCGTGCTAGCATACACCATTCGAAGGAAACGAAACTTTGCTGTGAACAACACATCAAATACTAGTATCTACTTTGTATCAATCTGTATCACAGCCAGCTTCGTTTTGTTAACTTTACCATATTCAGTTTATAGGATTGCAACTGGAGAATTTACTTGGTACGGCACTTGGTTATTGCTTCTGAATAGTGGCGTTAATAGCATCATTTATTTCTTGCGTGGCAAGTACAGCTGCATGAAATGTTCATAGAAAAACGACCACAGATCGGAAGTAGTGAGACACAGTAGACATTCAGGAAGTAACGCCACACAAAGAACTGTGTGAATTGTTTAAGAACATTTCATTTAAACAACGTATGTAATTTAAAGTAAAAGAGATATTAAAATCCACGCTACTGGTTGAAAAGTTTTCTTACTTAAATGATAAGTGAAGTTTTGCTTAATTATCTTCTCATTAGAAAACATCTTTAGTCATTTCTATCTTGAATAAAACATCGAACACTTACATTATCCGACGTTACAATTGCCATTGTGGCAGGAAGAACACAAGAAATTAACAACTCCCGAGTTTATCCTACTCTTCGAATGCACTCATATTTCTGCGATATGTCGTTTTTGTTACTTTATCTCTTCCATTCTGCTTTTTACATTTATGCTCTGATCTTTCGATCTGATTGTTGTTATCTTTGGGTCAAGCTTTGAGGCAGAACGAAAACCGAAGTTGTCAACAATGCCTTTTCCCGCCATATCATTGAACATTTTGATACACGCTATACATGCTTGTATAGCTTTAGTGTACCATCCCACACCTTCAGAAAAAATGAAATTCGATTGGCTCCTGATAAAAAGTCTATTGAAAATAGACTGATATAATACAGACCATTACGTTTTGGTGCCATCCAGACATCGTAGAACAGACGGAACAGTCAATAAAATCTCCCATATATTAAGACTGGGTACTCCAAAGTAATAAATATATTGATAGGGCAAATTTAGCTGAAATGCAACAGAAATTATTTCAACAGTGAGAAATTAAATGCTGTTAGAACTAATTCGCAAGTGTGTTCTACGAAGATTCTAACTTGATATATATTTCAAAACTATAATATAATAAAAATATAAAAACAATTTATAAATACAAATAATTAAAAAGTATAATAAAAGTTAAAAACAGCAATAAATAGGTATAAATATAGGTATAAAAATTGAAGAAATTAAGTAGAATATCACTGCACAATGTGAAAAAAGAGCATGTTAAAAACCCTGAAAAGAAGCAACCGCTTGCAAAAAACACACAAAGCAAAGCAATGCTGCAAACGAGACAAATGACCAAAAACTAGAGACACTTGCGTACTCAAGCGTGAAATGGAAACCCAAACTTTCCCTAATAAAAATTTAAAGCCTAGCTTCATCACATGCTATGGCAGAATTTTCGACAATATCAGTGTTCATTTTGACTGATCGACTGCCCCTAAGAAGATTGTATCTCAGTATTTTTTAAGACAGGTTTCGAAGCCTTTCTGATCAGAGGCACTCTTTGTTTCTCCTTTAAAGCACTTTCTCTGCTAACATTTGTATCTCATGATCAAGTTGAAACTATTTATTATTAACTATATTTAGTGATTATATGAAATGAAATGAAATGTAATGAAATTTTGATTAAGTACTCATGTCCACATACGCAAACAATCCTCAGCTAAATAAAAGGTGACGATGACGGCATTTTGAGGTTATTCCGTCCGTTTGTTAATAAATTGGTACCAGGATAGTTAGCAATCTAGTTAGTAATTTTTCGTTCGAGCAGAGTATACATTTGTTTGTATGGGGTGTATGCCTTGGGGTTGTTGATTATTTTTGGGTTACCTTTCAGCTCCTTCACTCGCCAAACCTCTGTTGATAACATCGTGTTGTGTTTGTATCTTCTACATTGAGTGATGTTTTATGGCTCGAGAATCTCTTTTAAGTCTGATACATGTCTTTTCCTGATAGTTTGGCAAGTCAGGTTTGTGGTTGCTTCATATACCATGCTGCTTGATAGACAGTTGTTGCTTAACTGACAACTTTCTCTGTTTACGCAATTGCACGTTCTTTCTAGGTTTGAACTTTTGTTATGTTTGTTTATTAATGATTTCATATTTGGTATACAGCTGTAGCTCACCTTCACATTGTTCTTGTGAAACAGTATTTTACAGTTCGTGGTTACGTGAAAGTGAGGTTCAGGAATTGCCTTCCGATGTTGGTAGTAAAAGTCAAATGGGGGTTCAGGGGTCTCTAATACCGTCATACCGTCACAATTTTGTGGCAAATACAGTCATACCGTCTAAAAAGGATGCCGAATACCGGTACCAGATCTTTTATTGGGCCAATTATTCAAAAAACTATCAGGACCCCAGCTGGCAAAAAGACGTCTTTTCGTGCGTCTAAAAGACGTCTAAAAATGTTCTGAAATGTCCGCTTTTAAGACGCATTTTTCAAGACGTCTAAAAGACTCTGTTTTAGACGTCTAAATGACGTCTTCTCAAAAGATCTAGACGACGTCTTTAAGACGCATTTATATACGTTTTAAAAGCGGACAAATCAGATTATTTCCAGACGTCTTTTAGACGTCTTACAAAGGCTTCCTGGCCATAAGGGAAAATAAAACATCTAAGTTGAATTAAAATGTTTATATTCTTTCTCTACCTTTTTATACGTAATACAACAAAATAACAAAATAGAATAATCCCAGAAAAAAGACTTTAAGTATAGTTAAGGTTCTTGCTGAAACACATAACGTTTGAAAGACACTGTATTTCGTTCACTTGCATTTGAAATCGTATCTGTTATTATTTCTTCCATATCTCATCATCCTGAAATGAAATAAAGAAATACAAAAATAATGCAGGGAAGGTTTCTGTATAAAATTCTGTATAAAACATTTACTACCAATACATTTACACATTTTGCAAGAAACTTTTTATCTCTAACATCCATAACAAAAGCATCGAAAGAGAATAAAGAAAACTTACAAAAATCCAAATCAGAAGTTTGAATCCAAATGATCAAATATGTAAATCTGTAAACATAAAGAATACACACCCATCATTTGACATTAAAACTAGAGCTTTTTGTCCACTCTAGCAAAATTTTAAAAGCAAAGCAACTAAATCGCTGACATGTTATTACCCTAGCACAACAACCAAGTAGTTTACGAAATTTCAGATTCAAAGATTTACTTACATATTTTTGTAAACAGCACGAACAAGAGCTTTTCGAAGGAACAACTTTGAAACTGCTTAAGAATTATTTTGGTTCAGATACGATAATCAAGCGGTGGTATATAGGTTCAGCATATCATAATATCGAAAATCAACCAGCTTTTAAACATCAAATATGATCATATAAAACCTTTCACACTAACATTAATTCATTTGTCCTCGTAGTTTGACTGAAGATAACAACATAAAGATTTTGTTTCACTCAGTCATGAAATCGAACATCTAACATTCGAAAATCGAATAAAGCGGGAAGAACAAAAAAAGACATATTAAAGACGTCTTTAATATGTCTTGAGAAAGATGTCTTTTTAAAGACGTTTAAAAGACGTCTTGGAAGTGCCAATAAAATACGTACTTTTAAAGACGCTTTTTAGACGTCTTTTAGACGTCTTAGATTTTTCAAGATATCTTAAAGACGTCTAAAAGACGTTTTAGATAGACGTCTTTCTAAAGACGTAACTTAGACTTGATTTAGACGTCTAAAAGACGTCTTGTGCCGGCTGGGACAGGTTCATACCTTATGTATTTTGAAACCGTTGCTCGAAGGGTTGCGAAATCACTTAATATTACAGTTAAAATATTAAAGAACAAAAGCCTAAAAAACGTAATTTTGCTTCGTTATACTGCGTTCTTGTTAAATTCGCTGTGAAGTAATCAACATCCAAACAACAATTTATTCCGGATGTATGCAAAACACAAACAAATAATTCTTGAAAATTCATATCTACCATTATATGGTTAAATGTGATGCTTTATAATATAAGCTATGAAACTATTACTATAAACAAGCATTAGGGATGCACACTGCAAAAAGACTATCGTCGTATGATTTGATGATAGTTATTAATTTCCACTAAAATTTAATCTGATTTCAAAAGCAGTTCCCCCGCCATGGATTTCAAAGTGAGGGGGTGTGGGAATTGGGGGCTAAAAAAATAATAGTTTTCTTAAAAAGTTTGCCCACCATGGTTGAGCTAACAGGTATACCGTTAGCTTGAAATACAAAAAAATGTGTGTCAAGTGTTCAAGTAAAAACAACTTCGTTCAGAAGTGTTATGGTACCATCAGAATCAATGGAAACTATTTCTATAACGTTAACACGACTCGCTCAAAGAAGATTTACTGCATGTTCGTAAGTTGACACCTTTATAAAAAGAGTACTGTAATAAACTATGAAGTCAACAAAGAATCTGGCAAAATGCTAAGAAAAGTCGGAAACGATCAAAGATCCATTCCGACAAATGATGCTAATAGGTTACTTTTCTTCTTTAATATCCGCGGACTTGGATTTTAGTGTCATTGAACCATTGAAAAAAATGACCTTACTTGATAATTCCAATCAGCTCCTTGAGGTCTTTTTCAGAATCCTCATCAATTGTTACCCGGAAGTTGAACGCTTCCTGATAAGATTTGCCCGAATCACCAGCTTAATAAAATAAAGCACGGCAATTTACAAAATGGTCACTTTTAACTTGTTAGACAGAACACCTCACTCACTTGTCATCCCTGTTTTGAACACAGTTCTTCTGATGTCTGAATTAATTTTTGAAACATAAAATAAATTGAAAGAAAAATCTTTCTAACACCCTCCATCACCCTATCTACAATACATAACTAACTAGTTGCTATTGATCTGCGTAGAACAGCTATTTTAGCAGACATAAAAAGTTCTTTTTGACGCGACAACAAAAAACAAGAATAAAAACATTCGAAATCTTATGCCACAACAATGTTGATAACTCACGCACTATTAAAAATATCGGCATTACATCATCATCACGTGTATATGACAAACTACCCCATACCGAAATACCGATTTTTTTGTACATAAATACCGAAATACCGGCACAAAAACGGACGATTTACCGTCACCGGCAGAAGATGAAATACCGTAATCCCGTCAATTGTTTCGCCAAATACCGTTATACCGGACAAAAAAAGGCCCAATACCGTTATACCGGAAAAGTGAAAACTTCCCCCTCAAATGACAACTTCTCCTCATCTCCAGGTGTACCCTGTTGTAAGGCTTATTCAAACGCAAAACTATAACTTGCTCATGGGCTCCTTTAAATTGAAAACGTTTTGCTGTAGCCGTGACAGCATCTTGTCCGACATCTCCTGTTTTTGTCGTTTCTCAGTGAGCAGCTCTTTAACATAATCATTTATGAGGTTTCCTAATATTCCACGGAATCGTGCTCTGTGTCATTAGTCTGTCCCTGAGGCTCTTCTCTCGTATGAATTTCGAAATATATTTGGAGAGATAGTCATTCATCATCGAGGGTAAGTCCCACAAATACCGAGCTTTAACTGACAAGACTTCTAATCTTGATCGGACTTCCTTCCGATTTCGTTTGTTGGGTGTTTTCTTTTCTTCCTGCCATTTTCCTCCTCGGAAGATTCACTATTAAAAGATTCTTGATGCTGATTATGGTCTTGTGATAAATCATTTTCGTAATCCATTGCTAATTCGTAGATCACGTTGATATTTAGAGATTTGTACGTCTGTTTCTTCGAGATTAGAAACGATCAAGGGAGATTGATAGTCTGGGTTCCAAAAAGTGTGCGATTGGTCTCACTTATCCAAAATTAGATTGACGGAGATTTTTATGAAACAAAATCAGCTTGTCAACATTAAAAAGCTTTTAACTAGGCTTGGTCGTAGGAGGAGGTTTTAAAAAGATGAAGAAAATAGAGAAGAGATAGCTAACCTAATCTAAAAATAAGTTTTTGAAGGTAGTGGTAAGTTTTCACTTAACAAGTTTTATGATCTCTTAAATATATAATTTTTTACTTTAAAAGTTTGTGTGGTTAAGTGTCTTTATTTTATATCTTTATATTACATATTTATCATCAGGCCTACAAATGCAAATGAAATTCTGAGTCTTTTCTTTTGACGTTAACAAGGAAAGACCATGTGATCCCCTTATTATCATTATGCACATCGATTGAGAATTCACGAAATGTCAACAATATACAGACCAGAATGAGTTTGAAATAAGTGCAGAACACTTTCTATGCAGTTTACACAGAACAATATATGCGTAATACAAAAAGTTATGTGCAACTGACCAGCATAAAATCATGCATATCACAAAATATTTATGCGTATCTCAAAAACGTCTATGCGCAGCACATTTGTTCGTGCAAATGATTTTTACAATATATACATCACATTTCTACGATGATGGGTCATTTGATCTTTTTAAAATACGTAAATTCTCGTGACCTGTAAGCCAACTGTATCAAACAAATCCACTACTAAAATAAAGTTTTGGAATAATTTGATTAATTTTTTTTGTAGTGTGCGAATATACGGTATAATGTAAATTGGATAAACATTTTTGTATGGATAAGTTTCTTTCATGGAAAACAATTATCGGTATATGACAAAAAATATTTATAAAAGAGCCATGTTTTGTGAAAAAAACTTGACTTGGTAATGGGCTCGAAACGTCTTCGGTAAATGGATGCGTCGCAAGAAATTGTCGTTTATGTTTTGTTTTAAGGCCTATATATAACATAAACTTTTCGTTTCTATATCTTAAGCTATATGCTTTTTACCTGAACCTGTCAATTTAACAAATTTTGATTTGAATAACAATATTGAATCATTTTTTATATTTGAATAGTTTCTTCATGCGTTCTTAAATGCTTTTCTGACTTATCTTTGTAACAAAGACACACATAAGTATGTACATATTCACTCAATACTTAGACATTGACAAGCAGTGGTCTAAAGCTATTGAAATAGACGTGACAGTGCAAGTGAACCAGTCAGTTTAACAAATTATGATTTGAATAACAATATTGAATCACTTTATATACTTATCAGTTCTTCATCCAAAACATTATTTTATTTCCATCTTTTTCACTGTTGTAATGTATATTCATTAGTTGTTTTACTGTTCCGAAGCAATGACTATCCATCATCAAATGCACAAATCACTCAATATTTTGTATACTAGGTGAGTCCAATAAAAGTACCGATGTTTCACAAGAAGTATCTTTCGATTGAATAATTATAAAGGTAGTTTTTTTATATTTCTGAATAGAGGAATCCTTTTCCTATATTTTGGTGTATCCATTTATAAGTTTAAATCAGTAGAAAAAAAGTTATGGACGAAAAATGGAAACAGTTTTGACAACAGTTCTACGAGTAGGAGAAGGTATGTTAGGCCAACGGTTATTCCATTGTTTAATCACCTCTATAGCATAAGCCACCGTAGCAAACTGGATACACACCCAAACTCTTCGTTGATTTGCAAGGAATAAGTTTCAGGGAATGAAGATTTAAGAAATTGTTAAAAAAAGTTCTTAATATTACTATTTGGAAGAAGAAAGATAATTTTCAGCACATTTAAGTCTGTATGTGGTTTGTTTCGATATGGTGTGCCATAAAATCATAAATCTTGTTTCAGGACATTATGCTTGGATTTATTGTCCATTTGTTGAAAATTTTTACAAGCACCACTTCCAGCTTTTGTCCATAACTTTTTTTCTGCTTAAACAAATTAGAAGAAAAATACACCAACATAATCTTAACGGATTCCTCTAATCACCAATAAAAAGAACTACCTTTCATAATTATTCAATCTAAAGATGTTTGTCGTGAAACACCGGTTCTTTTTTAGACTCACACGGTATTGCAGTGTTTTTTCGTTATCTATATTTCTTTTCAGTAAGTCTGCATTTCGATCAAATCAAGTTTGAATTTTCTGTTCGTTTTGTACTTTTGTCCACTCTATATACTATACTGGCTGCTGAATGTGTCTCCAAAATAAACTTCAACAAAATGTTATCGATACAAAGATAAAAGCACACCAGACCACATGAATTTTGCAATCTCCCCTTTATTATTCAAATATATCTACTGTAATAACCTTGATAAGGAATAAAATTTTAACTAAATTAATAACGCCTTCTTTGAAGAATGCTGTTGAAGACCTGCAAGTATGTAAACAATATGTAAGTAACTCAAGTTTTGCAGAAATGACTTTAATTCGGCTAATTATATTTGGTCTCTTCATTGGTTATAATATGACAGCAGTGTTATCTACTGAAATATATGTTCCTTCAACTTGTGATTTCTCATCATTTTCGTTGTAAAAATTGTTTTACTTTGGGCTTTTACAAGTCATAACCTATTACCTACTACTTCGGAAATCAGTTTAATTTGCATATATTGTCCTTATCTTGAGAAATTTTAATTATCATTTTATTTGATATTACATCTGTACATAGAATATATAATAAACGTCTTCACGGATGAACAGAGTAAAATGGATTTAAATAGATGGGTTATATTATCAGTTGGACTATTTGGGGTGTTATTAAACATTATTGAAATTGGTCTCATTTCAAAAATAAAGAAAAAAACCCGATATGAGCTTCTAGTTCTTAGCCTGTGTGTAGCAGATATGCTGTTTGGACTATCAAATTTTTACTTATGGCTTTACGTTGCTGTGAACATTGCCGGTATGCTAGAAGGTACATTGACCGTCTACTTTTACGATTACTTTGTAATTAATTCGATTTTTCATTTGGTATGGATAGCCTTGGATCGGCTGTGGGCAGTCAGCAAACCTATTCAACATCGAACTTTTATGACTAAAAGAAAATTATTTGTGATTATTGGCTTCATCTGGATGATATCAGCAGTTATACCTGCTGTTCAAATCAGTTTACTCATTGATAACACGTATCCTGAAGAGTTCATCGAAAGGTTTATTTGCAACAATACAATATCTTTTAACCACACCGGTGATGTTTATAATTCTACAGACTGTGAGGACATGTTTATCATTAGTCCACCTGATGGAGCATTTCTTTACAAAACATCATTCTCCCTGTCAGTCATCATAATTGTTGCTGATATTTTGCTTGTGTTTATCTATTCCGTGCTAGCATACACCATTCGAAGGAAACGAAACTTTGCTGTGAACAACACATCAAATGCTAGTATCTACTTTGTATCAATCTGTATCACAGCCAGCTTTGTTTTATTTACTTTACCATATTCAGTTTATAGGATTGGAACTGGAGAATTTACATGGTACGGCACTTGGTTATTGCTTCTTAATAGCGGCGTGAATAGCATCATTTATTTCTTGCGTGGCAAATGCATCCGTATGAAACTTCCTTCGAACAACTGTCACAGTCAGTCAGGAAGTTACACCACACAAACAACTGTGTGAATTGTTTAAGAACATTTCATTGAAAGAACATATGAAACTTAAAGTAAAAGGGATATTAAAAATTCACGCTGTTTAGACATTATGGATCTGTGCTTAAGTGGCAGGACTAAAGGTGATGGAACAAAAAAGTTGTTCGTCTTTTCTAATTGAATTTTTAATTGATGTACAAATTACTGTACGTAAAAACTATGGTAGAAAATATTGATTTTTCCACGATCATAGTTGTATATAAAAACAGTGAATTAGTTAAATAAATACAAAAGAGCTGACGTAGCATTTTATTGAGAGGAAGTTTTGTTTCTGTGTAAGTCCTTTTTTTCAGACTTGCCAGAACCTGGTCTTTTCTTTAAAGCTTAGTTTCCGTATTGGAGGTCAAGTGTTTGCTTAAACCTTTAATTGTCTTAATTACACAAATGATTGAATTTTTCCCGAACTTAAAAGCATCAATAGTTCCAAAACTACAATATTTTAAAGTCAGGAGCAACAAATCATGAAAATATTCTGTCAGTGTAATCGAGCAGATATGTCCATCCGCTGGTACTCGTGATTTAAAATTCAGAACACCAATAGTTATCTACAATATGAGTAGAACAAACTGCTATTAGATGTGCTAAAGCTCTTTGGAAAGACGTATTCCATATTGAAATTTTAACTGATTACTTCATTGATGGTTCATTTCTTAAGCAGGATTACCACTTATGTATTTTGACACGCTCATCAGCACGTATTATTTTGAGTTCATTGATTGGTTCTCAAGATAAACATTCATAATTTTTATTGTTTATTGTCATTATTGTTTAAAAGATTTCGATACGCTTATTTAATTGAAAAAGTTGATTTGATTTTAACTTTTCGCGTATCGCATCGAAACGTATCAATCCATCTGGCCAATCAGATGTTAAATTTTCATACCATGCGCGTATCAAACATTATAAGTGGAAATCTCAATTAAGATTGCTCTGAAATTTTAAGCTTTTTTTCAATTTGGAAATGTAAGATTACATCTGTTAAAGCTTTATAAGGCCATTTTGTTTTTTAGAAGCTCTCTAGGATTCGGAAATTCCATTACAATTTTAACTTCAAATGTCACTGTAGAGTTTACACATTTTTTTTATAAAATTCCTCAATAACGTAGTTGTTTCAATAAAAATAGGCAATCATTGAAATGATAATCTATAGTAAATATCTTTCATTCAAATGGAGTTGGATATAAAATGCAACTTCCTGTCATAAAATATTCCACTTACCACATTATCAAAGTTTTGTCATTGCGACGAGCATTCAAAGAAGGAAATATTCCATAGAAAAACTAATTAATTTCTTAACGATCAATTAAGATGTTCATTAATAAGATCAATTTTATGTAAAACAATTACATAACGTATTCCAGAAATCCTCGCTGACGAGTTGACATAAGATCGACGAAAATATTATGATGAAAATGAATTATTGTATACTTATAAGCAAATAAAATAAAATGACAAAAAAACAAACTAGGAAGAATAAAAATTACATAACAATTTTTTGATATTGCTTTCACTTTAACAAAGCAACTGTTTCGCAAGTTTGAATAAATTTTACCTAAGAATTGCTTTAATCGAGAATCTCAAATGTCACATAACGGCATAAAAGATTGGTCTTTTTTCAACAACTAAGGTACGGCTGTTAACTTTTGTCTTAATTGATCGTTAAGAAATTGATGAGTTTTGCCAAACTTACTTTTTGATTTCTTCTTCTTCTTTTCCATTTCCTACAAAAAAGTACGTCATGAAAAATATAAAAAGATAAGGATTCTATTGAACATTTACAAGAATAAATTGGATATTTACTTTAAAAACTGCGGTAACATTTCTTGTTGCCGCATTTTTGAAACACCCTGTATTTGTCTCGTTACTTAACTAAATTTTAAAACTTTAATCTGTATTATCTGCATAACGTCTGATGATAAAGTAGAAACAAAAGGCTGTAATTAGAAACCAAAACAGTGCTTTTTAAAATGAAATTGCGTATTAAGTTAACAACAAACTGAAAGTTCAAGTCTACAACAGTAATGGCGTCGCTCAATTCTCACGCGGTAATATTTTGTCTCTTCGCTGTTGCTCTTCGAGTTACGTTGCTTTTTTGGTCAACTGCTGTTAAGCCATTTTAATTTGGTCGTCCTCCAAAAGGCTATCAAGCATTTCTCTCAAATCTAAATAATAAAGAAAATGATTGTGCTATTAATATTTGCCTTCTGAAAGCCTTTCGATGGTATAAATTAACATCTTGTTCAGAGGAGTAGATAGAGCTCAGTCAAAATTTGTGGAGGAGAGTTTAATCATTTAAGCATGGTCCCACTACGACGTTGAACCTTCGTTGCTTTGATATTTCCGAAAACGGTGAACATTTTTATTTTGGCGAATACCTAATTCTACTTTTACCAAAATAGAGTGTAACAAAATAGGAGTGCAACAAGAGAATAAAAAAAGACTTCATAAATATCAATAATAATATTGTTTAACTCAACTAGAAGTAAATATCAACAAAATAAAGAGAATAAGAAAAAAACTGAGAAATATCACTTTCAACAAAAACAATCTTTATTGTTTTATAAGTTATTCAGGTCCTTAGAGCAGGGGCGGATTTAGGATTTTTTTTGACTGGTGTAAATGTCAACTTAATTGACTTAGTCGTATTGGGGGCGTTTGGAGCCACGCAAATAGTCTAGAGCCCTTTGTGCATTAATATGAACTGTAACAGGCCCAAACACTATTATTTTCTCCCATGTGGTTGTGGTACATTGTCATTATATACAAAGCAACTGAAAGAAGTGAAATAGTGAAAATACATCCAGAAGATCAAAAAAATTCAAATTGTAAACATAAAAAGTAAAAACAGAGATTAACATTGGTCATAAGCATCAAGAAGGACTAAATTTAAAATTTTCAATTTCAACGTATTACATACATTATGGAATATCAAGCTTTCTGCTATAATAACTAATTGATCAGAAAACCAGTCCATTTATTAAAAAATGCTCAAAGGAGCTGGCTGTCTGTCAATCATTTAGGCGTTACAGAACCTATTTTATTTCTGAATGTTAAATAATGCATATGTGATGTAACAAATTGACACAAAATATATATGTGCAACACAGTTAGATATTCTGCAGTCTCCCACAAAAAAATTATGATTATAACATAAGGAATTGACTCCTACATTTTAATAAGAAACAATGGAAGCTTATCAAAACAGAGACTTGAATAAAGAGAAGGAGAACTGTTTGTCTGATTTGTGACAAAAAGATCAATATAAATTGAATGAACAAAAATTATAATACATTTCTAAATATTTAAAGATAATGCATGAACTGTTATGAGGGCTGACAGAAAACATAATTTAACAGTTTTCTTAATGGAAATTGTTTCTTTGAGAGTTTCTTAGCGATTTTGATGTTTGTCAACTGCTCAATGAGGGTTCTCACTGACATCAGTAATCTGCAACCCTCAGCTCAGCTTATTATCATCTTTAAGTTACACAAAAAAGGATCACTACAGTCCCAGAATCACCACTGTACTGTGAGTACTCCTACAAGTTTGTTTGTGTATATATACATTTAATGCTATGAATTGCCAGTCTCCATAATGTTTCAAAACAATCACGTTCAGCAACTGAGATGTGATCAATCATGATAGTAAAGAAGCTAAAAAAAATAATAAAAAATAAAATTATAAATAATACAACCATTTTAGAAAATAGGAAAATAAACAATAAAAAAATCTGTTTACAAATCCACTTCATTACGGTAAAGATTTCATTATATATAATAAAACTTCAGGCTGATGCTAATGTTTCTCCTTCATTTCAAAACTGATTATCAGCTAGCTGGTTAAGTGGTTTTCGAATGGGTAGTTTTATGTTTCAATATAGATACAAGTCAAAAGGAAGTGGAACAATCTATAATACATAAAAAGCTACAAAGCAGCAGATCTAGAAAAAATGCTTAGCTATTATAAAGTAATTCACTTTTAGTTTCTTCTTACTATGTCACACTGAAAGTTTTGTAAACAAAAAGCTAGAAAACTTTTCTTACCAGTAAAGAATAATACAAAACCATTTAACTTATTGTATATCATTTTGAAATAGTTCACAATAACATTTAGAGGTTCTGCATACATGCTATCTTTCAGCATAAACGTGGAATAAAAAAGACATGTGGAGACTTACTGTGATAAAAAAAAACTTGGAAGTAAACAACATAAAAAAATGCGGAGTTTCATATAACTAATATTATTTTTGTACATACATTTTCTTGAGTTTAACTTCCCAAAGCAAGAAATATAATGCAAGTGTCTATTGAACAACCATCTTCAGCATCCCTCGTTCCAACTTTGCAGCATTGTCACGCTGCCATGATAGAACTGGACTTTCGTTTGCTTTCGCCAGAGGGTATATAATTATCTAGATCGGCATGCCGTACACTTTTCTATTTACACCAGTCGAGCTTACACCAGTCAGACGCATCTCAAAACTTCCCCTAGAACTCCGCATCTTTACACCACTCGAGTGGTGTAAAAAGTAATGCCGGCAACCGACCTACTGAACGTGTATTTTCCGAAGCGGCACCCCGTTTCATACTTGCTATGCGGGCCAAATATTTCAAAAATAAAATTATCGACCGAAAAAAATTCCGTGAAGGCGAAAAATATCGCAGCAGCGCAATTCGAAAACAGTATTTCACAGTTAGGAAAGAAAAAAAGAAGTGTCAGATTAAAAACTGTATTAACTGAAGGAATAATAATTCCATACTTTAGGTTCAATTAAATGACCGAATTTCACTGGTATAAGTACACCAGTGCACCTGCCTAAATCCGCCCCTGTAGAGTACGTATAAAACGTAAAAATTGTCCATGAAAATACTTTTTAATAAAAAACCGATGAGAGGTGGTGATGAAAAGCAATTAACGAAGGCGAAAGCATTCAAAAATTCGTCGTCGTTCAAACGATGACATTTATCGCCGTAGTGGGGACCAAGCTGAAGAGTAGAAAAGGAAAGCGTACAAATAACCTAATCACCACGTAAGACTGAAAAGAAATATGATAATGTTTTGACTGACCCTCAATACGCCTCTGTTGTTTAAATTTACACATTACTGATTCTAGTTTCTGAATCATTACAAAACAGTTCTGAATTCATCACTTATCTATTTTAGCATGACAACAAGTGGATGCGAAACAAAAGACACCCGATTAGCTTCATGAACTATAAGAGCTGATAAATAACGACTCTACTGATGAAAACGAAGGTATGTTCGCCATTTTTTAATAATAGTCTCATTGCCCCCGCAGCGAAGGTAAGCGAGGTAAGCGAGCGAGGAGGCATAGTAGTTTCTTTAGTCAGTTTTCGATTTTATTCGTAGACTGAATGTTTTTTCGTATCTCTTTCTTTTTTGGTTTGGAATCAACGTTTGGAATGCAGATCTCCAATGGATTTTTCGCTTTAATGTTTTTTTTTGAAAATGTGTTTTTTTCTTTGGCTCTTACATAATTTTTTTTAGCAAATCTTAGTTTGATTATGAAATACGTATCCATGGTTGCAGTTCACACATTCTCTTTTGTTTGTAGCAAATCCTTTCTGATAATTCTTGTTAAGCCTATGTACACTTTTTAAAAGGTATATTAGCATCAGTGTGACTGAGGCCGAAGAGCTAACAAAAAGTAACAAAGTTTTGTGTAGATTTTCATCTGTTTAAGTTAGATGTATTTGGTTTAAATATTCCAAGCCAGTTTTGAAATACCCCCACTGCTATACTATGCCACATGGTTACACTACTCATTAAACTATTCGTTGAATTGTAAAACTGTGTCTGTTATTCTCAGTCTATTGCGGAGCATTCATAATAGTGAGAACTACTTGCTAGTTTTTACTGTAGTTCAATTATTTGTTGTCAGGTCAATAATAATGATGTCTTTCAAAATTGCTGCAAGTTATATTATTGTTATTACTATTATCGTTATGTCCAGATGGGATCGTATTTTCTTCAATAGGTTTATTCTTGAAGAGGCTCTCTTTATAGTGTGTTGCAAGTGTTCTGACATGTTATGTTTTTTGTTCAGCGTTAATCATAGGTATTTATACAGTGTGTATCAAAATGTCTTATCCACCAACTTTCAAGGCGTATATCTCATTACATGTCTGATACAATATTGTGAATTTTATAACACAAGAAAGAGCTTTTCATGCTCTATCCGTTAATATAAAATGTTTGCCAAAATATTTGTTCTTCGAAAAGATATTGAAGAAAAACTCAACGATTTGGCTCATTAAATTCTTAAAAGTCAATGTAACATAGTAACATTTTATATGCACTGATCATTTGGGATTTATGAAGGGCATTTTTATCACATAATATATGTGTAGTGTAAGAACATATTTATTTCAGTGAGAGATGTTTATTCTGAATACTTGAATTTAATTTTATGAATTGTCATTCTAAGTCCTTCTCTTTTCGAAAATAACTATTTTCGTTTCTAATTTGAAATGCTACACATAGCAAACATTTTTAGTAAAGATTGTTTTTTGATAACCTTTGATAGTTATTTGCTTTTATGTCTACCCTAAAGATTTGACAATCTTCTTTTCTTCTTTTGTAACCTTTGTGCAAATTTGATTGCATAATTTTGTAAGATAATTTCATCTGAGTGAAAAAAGGCAAGTGTTCTGTTGAATTACATTTCCCCTGTAATTTTATGGAAAGTGGAAATATTAGTCGCATTTAGAACTTATAATTTTTAGCTACATCCATAGTAACTTCTCAGTCACTGCTTAACTCCGACAGAAATTGTGAGAGAAACCTGATTTGATGTTCATACATCTTCATTTCATAATAAGTTCTAAATAAGTCTTTTTGTGGTATTAAGTTCAATTCCACCCTGATTACACGTTTTGTTTATATAAGAAACATAAATTTCAGTTGAGCCTGAATGTTTATTAATATTTTCATATCTGCAGCCTGAAATGTTTCTTATTCGTATAAGAAAAAACAACGGTTGTTCTGTTTGTACTCAAAGTTTCATGCCTGCATCGCAGACAATCTTCAGCAAACTAAACCGTTGAGTCCGTGTTTGATTATCAATTGGTATTTTCTTCGATGTCTGCACTTGGCCATTATTTTAGTCCGCTTGTTGAGAAGGTTTTCGTACGGGTAGTTTGCGATTTCGTACTTCTCGCATTGGTACAGACGGCAATGTTTTGGTGAATATGCCTTGGTGTGTTTTATTATTCTCCAGGACACTGTTGGTGTTCCGGTTTTGCTTTCTAATTTTCCAATATTCAGAGAGTGTTGTGTTGTTATATTTTTCGTTGGTAAACGAAGCGTTATGTCCATGATATCTTTTTGTGAACGTTGACTCGCAAAGATCGATGTACTTCATTGGTTGGTATTGGATGATGTTGACTGTGATGGTTGTTTCGTACACTAAGGGAGAGGTCAGGCAGTTTCCATTCATTGGGCTTTTTGTCGGTACAGTTGCACCTTACCTTGCAGTTGTACCTCTGCGTGATTTTAGAAAGTAGGAAACACCCAACTAGTTCGCAAACCTCTGCACTATCGTACGCTTCCATGGTTATGTCAAACAGTTTGTTTCCTTTTTTGACCCAACTTTCCTGGTTGTTGAATAATAGCGACTTACGTGCTTGGAATATTATTTCTTTGTGTTGCTGTTAATATTGGGGAGATGGAATTCGCGAAGAGTAATGCATTCTTAAGAAGTTTTCCGTTGATCGATGGATAGAAGTACTTGACATCAAACATCATGAACTTGTGGGCTTGTTTGTTTTTGATGTATTTAAACCATTCGATTACGTTTATAGTGCTTTTCCATTGGTTTAGTTCTAATTGCTTCCTGACTTTATTGTTGACGTTTTCTATTATCACTTTGCTTAATCTTCCGAGTTCGTTCTTTGCTAGATTTATTAACCTGGTGGTTGGATTGTCGAGGAAATTTTCTTTGTGATCTTTAAGGGTTACGAAACAATTGTTATCACCGTTAATGTCGAGTCTGCCGGTCTTTTATGATATGCTTACCACTACTATCGATTCTGTCTTTTTATGCCAGGGTCTGCCTTTTTGTACGTTGATGTTTCTTAAAAAATATTTTAAAAACAAAGCCTTCGCAAGGACGTTGAGTTCTTGAAAATATAAATGACCATGACCATTGCGTTTCCCAACAGCCAAATGATGAGTTTATTGACATAGAGACTGACTAAGAAGAAGATGACATGGTAGTAGAAAACATGGACAAATTTGATGGAAAGCTTTTTGATTTATTCATTGATGTTTAATATTCAAGTTGTTGTTGAAAATATGTTCATTGGGAGTTCAGCCTACCATGTTTCTTATATAAATGTTTCATATATAAAACACGAAATAACTATCCAGTGGTTTCGAGATAACGAGATGGTGGTAAACCCGGATAAATTTCAAGTCATGTTTTTAGGCTGTAGTTCAGCTGAAATCACGTCATTTGTAATATGCGGCTTTGCCTTAGAACCGTCGCCTTCAGTGAACTTGCTTGGGGTAACCATTGATAACAAGCTGACTTTTTCTGCCCATATAGAAAAAATCTGTTCGCAGGCAAATAGAAAGATTAGCGCATTACTGCGCATTCGAAAATTTATTGAATATGGCAGAGCAGTCCTTTTGTGCAACGCATTTATTTTGTCTTGCTTCAGATACTGTCCCCTGATTTGGATGTTTCATTCAAAAGGGGACGCTCAGAAAATTCGTAAAACACAGATTAGAGCCCTCCGAGCTGTGAATTTTGATTTCTCTACACCTAGTGAGCACATTTTAACTAAGTACGATAATGAATCCATCCACACTTCAAATTTGCGTACTATGCTAATCGAGGTTTTCAAAACTGTGAACAGATTAAATCCAGAGTTTTTGTGGGATTTGTTCTGGCAGAAAAAGACAGCAATTCCAATGTGATCTGGTTACTTACTGATGCTTCCTGGCAAAAATGAATCCACGATATACTCGTTTACGTTTCGTGCTGTGTTGGCATGGAATTATTTGCCAGCTCCACTTAAGGATTTAGAGTCCTTGTCTTCATTCAAAACCAGTATTGCCAAGTTAAGATCATTCTACTGTCAGTGTAAATCCTGCTCATGATTAGTCAGTATATTTATTTCTAGATTTTATAATATATTATTTAGGTTAGGTTATATTTTAATTTTTAATTGTTTTGTTGACTTGATTTAGTCATTACTTATGTAATTGTACTAGGGATAATGTCAACAGAAAATAAAGTTACAATACAAAAATACACGTGTAGTATGGACAGCATTTTATATGAGTATCAGGCTGATGGTAGTTATAAATAACATAGTAACACATAGTCGCATTTTGCGAATCTTGTTGTTTTTCAGCTGAGAACATTTTCCGTCTAATTTTTAGATGTCAGGACAACAAATGCACCTAGATCAAGTAACGTCTTAATAATCTTGGTGGGTACCTTGAGATAACCCAACGACTTTTGAAACAACTTGTTTTCTGTCTGATAAAAAGGTGCTTGTCTTACTATAAATCGCAGACACATTTGATAAACAATACTTGTTGGCAACACTACCATTGTGTTAATAAAAGTTTGTTTGTTTTTTTTTTAAGTTTCCAAGAGCATTATAAATGAAAGTAGACACAGCAAAGTGTGTATACTATAGCTTTGCGTCTAAGACTTATCCTAACACAGTGAAATGATATGAAGGATCTCTTAAATGCATGATCAGATGTAGTGGATCTGTACATCCTTACACCGAGGTTGAAGAGAAGAGCTTTTATATCTACTACATTCACAATTAAAAGCATAACTACCTTTTTGAAATAAGCAGTTCAATTCGATCTTGTGTTGTTTGTGTTGTCATCTTTGAATATACTGGTATCTTGTGTAGCCTTGGTGCAAATAACGCTTACTATTATCAATGGAAAGTACTTTTACGAATCTTTATGATTGAACATTCCCTTTAATTTAATAACACTTAAACATTTCTTTTTTTAACTTATCACCCTAAAATGTTTTATTTGTACTAACTTTTATTTTGTATTATTCAATTATCTGTTAAAATTTTTCCTTTCGTTCTGCCTTTAATACTCCTAATAAAATTTTTAACTAGCCTTCGTCCTTCATCAGAACGTTTCGAGGTTCTTAACTTCATATCTTTAAAGTCTTCATGATACAGGCAAAAGATTCCAAACTATCTGCACCTCCACCTGGCTTGAGGTTTTAAATACTAGTATTGCAATCGTGAATAAGAATTATTTTTGATATTATAGTGACGACAACTGGGCATTATCCTCAAAATGAAGTATGTGGAACGTTACGGACTGTCTTCGCTGAAGTGCCGGATGAATGGAACCAAAAAAAAAAACAACATAAAACGGACTTCGAAGATAGTGATGGTTATAGATGCCAAGAAATTCTTCATGTAACCTATGAAAAACATACCCATCGTTTACATAACTGCCGACAAACTTTAGATGGAATCGATTGTTAGTCTTCTCCTCTTTTATATGTTATGGAATGCTTGATGGCAAACGTACCTAACAATGTGGCTAATCTTGTCTGAAAGATATAATGACCAAAAACAACCAATAAACCGTTTACTATTAGATTTGTACGTTGTATGCACAATGTGAAAAGTTGGGTTTTGTATTGACATCTCAGCCGCATTGGAAAAGAAGACGTGAGAATAGCTGTATTGATTATTGATTTTTGTGTTTCTCTAACTTCAAAAGAAGTTTTTGTGATTTTGTATTATTTAGCAATTCATTGTTTCCGTTATTTTGTTCGTCATCACCCTCGTTGCTAAAAGGTCCCTATATCCATGAACTTGAAGAATTGCATAGTACTCATTTTATTTACGATTCAGCAATGTCAGAAGAAAAGCACCCCTTAGTGAAGATGTGGCGAGTATGAAACATTCCTGAATTTCCGTTTAAACACTGCCTTTTAGTTAAGTTATGGCTTTAAACCTCGTTTTTAATATTCAAATCTCTTCTAACTAATGCAATGTGAATAAGGAATACATATTAATATCAAAGTATAAAGTGCTGAATGTTTTATCTAGTTCAGATCCTCTTATCTTTATATCAGTCTGTTTATTTAGTGAGTGGCTTTTCTCTATTCAGACATCGGCCACTAGCGCAGTTCCGTGAGAAGGTTGGAAAAGTATGATTCGAATCCGATACATACCTAAGCAACATTGGTATTATAGATCTAAATTTTGGTTCTTACTTATCAATGGATATCGAAAAAATCAATCACATTACTCAGTGGCATACTTAACCATTGCTCTGAAAAACTTTCAAGAAGTGTTTTTACAAGCGTTAAAGTGCTAAAATCCGCAACTTTCACATAGATAACTGCCGCCAGTTCTATGCAAATAGAAAGAAAGTAAACTTACTGATGCAGTCTGTTCCGAATTGGTTGTGTTAAAAATAAACCCAAATTCTAACTCTTGAAGAGATCTTTCACTTGTGCAATGGTTTTAACAGGGACTCTGAATTTGAGCGAACACGAATCGAATCGATTTCAAGGTCCATCAATTCCGTTTAGGCATGAAGTTGGAACTATCAAAATGAGATCAGAGATATAATCTGTGGCTCTGATAGCAGATTAGCCGATGGTTCGAGAGCGACGCAAGACATTCCTATTCTTCATTTCAATCTAGAATTCTATTTAGTTATTAAGTTGAAAATGTTAAAATGAGATCAAAAAAAGTCAGAGTAACGGACATTTCGCAGTGGTGCACTTGTATAAACTGTCGCTCTGGTAATGGGATAGTCGGTGGTTCGAAACCGCTTGCAAACTTCGCTTGCATTTGCAACTCCATTTAGTTACAAACTTGGATATCTTGAAATGAGAACAAAAACTATCAGTGTCAGAGAAGCGTGTCGCTGGCGCAATGGTTTAAACAGTGGCTCCACATAGTAGAGTCGTCGATGGTTCAAAACCGTCGCAAGTCATTGCTATTCGTCACTTCAAGTTGGAGGCCATCTAGCAGCAGAATTAAAGGGACATTGATAACTGTTATGCTTATGGTTTCAAACCGATTCAAGACATTATAACTCTTCAATTTAGAACCTCATTTAGTTAGTAGCTTGGAACTTTAAGATGAAAAGAAAAGTTATCATATCGTATACATGTCTCAGTGGCACGTTGGCGTAAGCTGTGCATTTGATACTGGACTAGTCGATGGTTCGAATCCATTGCAAGACATTCTTATCTTCACTTCAATTTGGACGCAATTTGGTAGTGACATCAATAACGTGACATCAATAACTGAAACATCTACAAGTATCCGTTGTGGCACAGTGGTATAAGGGGTCGTTCTGTGTTTAGACTTAATAGTGGTTCGAATCTCGTGTGGGGTTTACAGAGTCGATGAACTGACACACTCAAGGAAAGGGAAAATCTAAGCGTTCGTTATCCCACTGTGTCACATCGGATATTCGCAACGTAATTCTGACTGGTAGCTGAGGGCGGTAAGTAGAGATAAGTAGCAGTGGCTCGAAACATTGAACACCGACGTAAAGACCAAGATGTAACGCTTAAGAAAGGTGAGTCTAATGCACAAGTGCTTCCGAATAATCAGGTAAGAGGTTGCAGGGAAAGGATAAGACAGCTGAGATAGGAGTGGGACCTCAGCAAAAGGTGAAAGAAAAACAGGGGATCTTAGTACAATTTTCAAAATCTTTCGAAACAAAAAAAAAAATTTTACAAAGTCCTTACAGCAAGCGAGCAAACACTTCTGCAAGTTCTTGCAGTCTCTAACGTATCATGCCCACTACATAACAAGCCGAACTAAGTATATTCATAGCTAATCATCTTATTAACTTATAGTCAAACTAAGATGATTAGCTATGGAGATGTATAGTTCGTCTTGTAATGGAATGGGGAAGATATGTTAGAGACTGCAAGAGCTTGCAGAAGCGCTCGCACGCTTGCTGAAAAATGATAATGCAATAGCCTGAAGCCTTACAAGCAAACACCGTATCATTCACAGAGTTTCAGTAAGATCCTAACAAGGTATTTTCCAAATATTTGTTTTAGCAAACGTTACAAACGTGTTTTTGCAACGTAGAAGAAACAGAAGAAAATAAGGTTGCTGAAGTGTATGTGGGTTTCCTTTAATAACAGTCCACTGTAGAAAACCCGTTGACCGACATTCCAAAAAAAATCAAATAAAAAAAATCAACGCAATCTCACAATAATGAAAAATATTCATAAGGGAATTCTCTCTCTTTCTTTTTCCTTTTTTTTTGTTTTTGAAAAAAAATTGTTTAGAATTTCTCGTAAGGTAGTCCAAACCAAGGCACGGCAATTTTGATTTTTGCTACTTTAAAGTTTTACCTGAAGAGAAGTTTCTTTTTAAGGATTAAGCCTGTCAAAGTAGAATTTGACGAATACTTATGTTTTTTCTGCTTTTTATAGATGATGATTAAGATGATTTTTATGAGGATGCATGTTGATAACAGTGAATTTTTACTGAAATGTTTATCCTCATTGCAAATATTCGTTAATAATAAATAACCTTTCATTTATTTTTTAGCCTCTGATCTCCAAACAAAGTTTTTCTGTTATATACTTATCAGTATTATTAAATAAATCACTCCAAAAACAGCCGATGTCAACGTTTTTTTATCTTGGAGAAACATTTAATTATTTAAATGACAGGTGAATGAAAAATTGCCGAAGTTTTTGACGTAATGATTCATATGATATCACGATTACATTGCGGAATTATAATTGGGAAATTGCTTCATATGTTCATATTTAAATGTTAAACACTGAAATTGCATTTCCAACATGAGATTGAAAAAGTTAGACTGATATTTAGGATCTTTCTTGCAGCTTTGTGCAGCGATGGTGTAGTGGTTAGTACCTTTGAGTGCGACTGCTGCGACCCGTGTTCGAGTCCAGTCATGTCGTATCTCAATACACCACTCCGATGCGCTTTAAAAGCAGCGTGTCAGCCCATTAGGAGCCATCGACTGACTGCACACTGGCCTTCGGGCAAGTTAGAGCAATGCTATACGTATCTCTGGCGGTAAGTCAACTAAGAGTTGCAAGTCGGCGGGCGGAAGAACCAACCATTACGGATGGAAGCCCAAGGACTAAAAACTCCCGTTACTTACTTACTCTTTTCCCCGATGTTTATCTCACTAGCAAAGTATTATTATTCTGATAGGATTCTGTGATGAAAATTACTCGTTATTATTTAGTGCCTTTTTAAAACAAAGGATATATGAAAATGACGTTACTCTACTTCTCCAAGATGCTTAAAAATTAGGAAATTCGAAAAATATTAAAGAAATTTCGTAAAGAACGCGCTTTTTAATGATACTACGAAAATCAGTTTTTTAAAAGTCATAATGATATGTGTAGCTTATAAAAGATTAAAAAGATTAAAAACATGGTCATTTTAAAGGAAGAAACAAAATGGGAAATTATCTTAAAGTAGAGTTAGTTCCATCTTTTCCATCTTTGAAATCACCCTAAAAACAATGTTTAATAAAACGAAAGTAGGTTGGACTATCAAATATGTATCATTAAATCATTAAAACGTATCAAAATAATTGTCACAGATTTTGACAAACATATACAATTCCTTTCTAAGTATCATCTCCATTATGTCACACACAAACTTCACACAAACGCGTTTGGTCAACGCAAAGCCGTCATAGCTTCATGTCACAAGGCTGACCCATTTTAGCATGCCATTATCTCCCCCCTGGCATGCTAACACATACACCCCGGGGTTTCAGCAACCTAATATTCTGACATCCCTTCATATCGGAGCTATTAATATCAGATTGTAACGCTTTTATTACCCCAACACCTCCCTAAAAACTCCCATCCCTCTTGATAGAATCGTTACTTAATCACTGCGACGTTAGATACGGTATGTTCGCAAGTTTAGCAGCAAGCATTAGAATCGCATTACCATTTTTTCACAATGAACATTCTAAGTATATCAAAGTTCCATCAATTGATCGACGTTCTTCATTGACGAATACACGACGGAACACTTTTGTCTTCACAAAACCAACTCGATTCAAAATTCATCGTTGTTCGTTGGGTTAGAGGTTCATCTGATGGGACGATATGCGTAGAAGACGTCATTATTTCTGAGAAACAAAAGGAATTTTAGAAGGCTTGACGAAGTTTATATCTCGCCATTCCACTTAGTAGACAACAATGTCTTACTTACTTACTTATGATGACATCTTTAGAAAACGGAATAATAATTGCATTACCATTATCCAAAAAAAATATTTAAACATTTCGACATTCCATCAATTGTTTGAAGTTTTTGATTGACGAAATACACGACCGAAGATTTTATTCTTGATAAAACCAACTCGATTCCCAATAACGTTGTTCGTCAGGTACAGTTTAATCTTATTGACCGACAGGCGCAGTATACTTTATTTCTGAAAAAAGAAAGAAACAGCCTCAATGAAATTTATTATCATTCCAGGTAATAGATAAAAATTTTGTTGATTTCATCCCAAGCAAAACGACTGATTTTTATTCTTCCTAGTTTCATTTTGTCATTAGGTCACATAAGGTCGACGAAAATATTAATGATGAAAATAATATGTTATATACTTATAAGCAAATAAAATGAAATGACAAAATGAAACTAGGAAGAATAAAAATCAGATAAAAATTTCTCTAATGTAATAGGAAAGAAATATGTCGGAACAGCAAAGTAGCCGATGAAACCTTTTAAGCTAGTTTGTTGGGGCCTGTAAGCCTTTTTAGTGGAGTGTAGTGGCGAAGCTGATTCAACGTAACGGCAGAATTTAAAAATTGAGACTCACCAGAAGATTATGTTGTGGTAAGTAGTCACGAAGTCTGTTGCAAAGTAGGAAGAAACGTTAGAACGATTTGAACATTAAAGTCGGCATCTCAAGCTACACGCTGACACTTCAAGCACTGTGTCAGGATTTCGATCGAGTTGCGATGACCTAAATGTTTCTGTGAACTAGTGCCATCTGTTGCCAAAACAAGCCGCACCAACCTAGATCACTACGGGGAAGTGCGCACCCATGCAAGTTTGTAACCAGAACATGGGAGAGCTTTGATTGCCGTCGATGCATCAACCTCTCAGACGAATGTTCGTTTGACATCCTTTTCCTTCCAAAAAAACTGATAACTTTGTTTTGTGTTCTTGATTGTTGCCAAGATGTTGAAATAGCTATTGCCTCTACTTTGATTTGAAATTTTGGTTTATTTGGACATTGCTGACTAAATCTGTTAATGTACCAGAACTAGGTGGTAATCACAGCCGGGATTCGTGAACACACTACCTTGTCTCTCTTACCCTTTCGTTACCAGAGACATTCCATCATTACTTAAGCACTGTTTCTTTACCTGAGATAAACACCAATACGCCTTGCAGCAACACTATAGTGTTTTATAAAGTTTTAAGTAACCGAGAGATAAAGCTTCTTTAGAAATAAATATCATTAGTTCATCGAAGTTTTTGAAGTCGTAATGAAAGCGAAGAGTTGCATTATCGTCCCTCACTTAATCTTATTTTGATGACTTTTCTTCTTCTCTGAGTATATCGACCAAATGTGTTTGTCAGACAAATTAAAATTTCGAAACTTACAATTTCTTGTGATTTAATGCTTTTAAAACTTCACTTTTACGTTTTGTAGTTGTTGTTTTGTTTCTTTCGCAACTTCATCATGTTTGTTGGTCATGAAATGGAATTCGAACATCGGTCACTGGTGATGTGACATGGACTGTTAGACATGGACTTCAGATATGATATTATATTTGTTGTGTTTTATTCAACTAAAAGTGTAAACGTATAAAGCATAGAAAAAGAGAGTCTCTGATCAAAGTAAAATTATAAAGTTTCTTTTTAATGAAGCTACTCACATTACATTTAAAATGCCCCAACTCCACACCTCATACCCATCCATACACATCCCATTCTCATGACATAGAATAAGAATTGAATTACCATCTATCCTCATAGAATATTCAGCACATATTGAAGTTCTGTCAATTGATGTCGTCATTAACGAATACATGATCGACGAATTCTTCCTTTCTGCCATTCGTCTGGCACAATTCATATTCAAATTTCCCAACAAACACATCTATAACTTGATGATCTATCTCAACGAACCCGTACAAAACATAATTATACTGTTGTATTCAATTTGAATTACTGTTAGAGATACTGTTGAATTTTAATAAAAACAGTCTCTTTCAATAATACACCTATTCATCTAGATGATTCATTATACGCTATTCCAGCGGAATTCCATTTCAGACGTTTCGCCAGTTTATTAGAAATCAATAAGAACTACATTTCTTCACAAAGAATTTTCATAAATAAAATGCATAAAATCGTTTAATTCTAAGAAATCTTCACATATGTGAAGTAAGTCGATGTTTCGGAACCTTATCATATAGTTAGATCAAATGTCAATAAATCTACTTACAGCATTCATTTATCACCTACTAAGTTTGCACAGGATCTTTTCTTAATCTCGTATCATATTTTCTTGTCTACTCGGTCAGTCTAGTATAGAGATTCGAGAAAGCCTAGACACTGCTTGAATTAAAACAAATAGAAAGATGCGACATACTTGTTGGTTGAATCCATGATGCCATATTTATCAAATTAAGAACCAGCATGCCACGGATGTACTCGAAACTCGTACCACTCTTTGCAACGAGAAGGTCTACAAAAGCATGATAAGGTAAATAAAGCAGACATGATGACCGAAAAACGGACTGTGTGGTCAGAAGGTGCAACAAATTCGAGTTTTTCTAGCAAATGAAAGAATTTACCACTAAAACAATCGGCGGACGTCCGTGCAGCTTTTGCAAGGTGTTATGTTGCAAACAGAGGAAGAAGCTGTAGTCGTATTCTGACCATGCTAAATGAATAACTTTTTTGGAGTTTCGGAGGAGTTGAGAGTATCAAGTCACGAAATATTCGCAGCTGTTAATTTTAACAGATCACTACTAGTCATTGAGAACGTGTTGATTTTCATAACAATTACAGTGAAAATTACTACAATGTAATGTGCTGAGTTATCGATTTTTAATGACGCGTCGCAAAACGCAATAGACGTTTCTGAAGTACAGACGATACAAACACGATCAAAACTGTAAAATAAGAAAAAAAACCACATACCAATAGAACCAATGAGGAAAATATACGACAGGATTTGTTCATGTTTGATCTGTGTTTTGCCAAGTATTGCTAAAACAGAAAGAAGAGTTGCATATATGTCATCATCAAAATGGGCTTTAAACATTTCATATACTCATGTTCATTAGATACTTTCAGAGGGAGTATTTACATAGGTAGTGACTTGGTATTAATACGATCGGTTGTCAGGACGTAATGCATCTGTGCTCGAGGTTTTAATGCCCTAATGCCTCTCCAAAAAATACATTAACTCATTATACAAGAACTGTTAGAATTAAATGAATTAAATGAATGCAGTATTGACTTTAGGACACCTGTACTGGAGTAAAGTATTTAAAAAAACCGTGGCTTCTCCTTCTCCTGCTACTTCTACTACTCCAAGTTATGAACGATTTCGTGCAACGTTGACATGAAATCGTTGCCAAATTCGCAATTTCGGCCAAATTTGGACTTTCAGTGCACTAAATTTCACAAAAATTGATTTCGATTTTCAATTCGGGCCCATATTTGACCAAATTTGACCAACTTTCGAAACTTCGCCAATTTTCATAAAAAAATACAGGAAGTACAATTTGAAAATGCTGATTTCGAATTTGACAGTCATTTTGTCAGATTTGACCAAAATTGGGCTATCCGGCAATGTTGTATTTTTAGACTAGATATGTGTCATTGTGACACGTCATGAAAACTTCAAGCCAAGCGGCTTCTTGTTGTAGCTAGTTTTGCAAGGTTGCTACAAGTTTAAGAATTATATTGATTAGCGAATGTCGAACGGTAAAGATATTGGTGTACTTACTTTTTACCTTTTTTAAATGAATTACTAGCCCCGCAGCGAGTGAGGGGACATAGTAGTTTCACGAGATAGGCGATTGTCAGTTTCTGATTTTGTTCTTTTAACTCTTACATAATTTCTTTAACAAATCTTACTTTGATTATAAAATACGTATCCATGGTTTCAGTTCACACATTTCTTTTGTTTGTAGCAAATACTTTCTGATATTACTTGTTAAGCCTATTTACACTTTTTGAAAGGTAAATTAGCATCAATGTGACTTAGGCCTAAGAGATAACAAAAAGCTACAAAGTTTTGTGCAGATTTTCATCTGTTTAAGTTTAGATCTATTTGGTTTGCATATTCTAATTTGGTTATAAAATACCACCACTGCTACACTATGCCACATGGTTAAACTACCAAAACCTTTTTAACCATTGTTTCACATGAGCATATAAGTATGCCACTTATCAGGTCCCAAATCAACCAAAACATTTTTTTTCGGACAGAAGTTTGTTTTCGTTTCCGTTGTTAATGTATAGCTTGCTGTGTGTACAAGTTGGAATGTTTGAGCGCGGGGTATAATTTTTAGCTACGTACTATTTGTATGTTTTTAGCCTGAAGTTGTTAATAAAATGACGAAAATTGACGAAAGATAGTAAAGAAATTCATTGTTGGTCACTTTCTTTGACATAAAATTTATTTGTCACCACAAAGTTTTTGGCTAAGAAATAATATGCTCTCCCTTAGGTTTGCGCCCTCTTGCACCTTATGCGTTGACTTTTGACCATGTGATTTGAAATCAGGATTGAATTTCCTACAAAATAGTGGTCACTTGGTTATGTTTGAAAAAACTCTTACTTTTATTTTTCGGGTTCACCCGATTACGCAAGACTGGGTAATTTGGGTAAACTCTACTGTTACGTAAGTTTTTTTACCCAAGTTCACTGTAATTACAGTATTTATAAATAATATCATTTAAAAAAATTGGGGTGGCGTGGCGAGGCGGCGTTCACTATAAGGAACGCTCATAAGAGTGCGGGCGCAAATTAAAGGAGGTTTGGTCTCGCCATTTTACTTTCCTGATAAGGAGATCTTATCAAAACGAGATCCAAGACCAGGGGCGGATCTAGGATTTTTTAAGGGTTAGGCAAATTTTTTTTTGCCAAACACACATAAGGGCGCAATCGATGAAATTTACGCCAGTTTACGCCCAATCTAATACATACTTTTCGAAATGTAAAAAATATTAACTCAAATTCATTCGTCCTAACGTAAGGAGTGTTATAATGCAAGCCTGTATTGTTGCACTAATGGAATAAGGGAAATAAACAAAAGAAAACTAATTGAGTATGAATGGAATGTATTGAACTACTTTATGTAGGCCAAAATAATATTTTCTGCCAGATTGGAGGTTAAGTAAATAACCAATAAATTACTTCATCTGTTATCTTCTTCATTTTCTTGATTGCTTGTACATGAGCAGGAAGAATCCATCAAATGAAAACATACTTGTAATGAATCAAATAAATTTTCAATCACCTATACCATGATAGATTGGAGCACTCAGATAAATACATGATATTTCATCTATGTACTGGTCAAGATGGTCAGATAGAAAGAAAAGAAAAGAAATTATATTAAGAAATAGAGTAAAATGACCAAAATCAAAATTAGAGACAAGCTCCTTGATCATTATCCGGCAGCAAAATAAAAACAGATTTTTGCACTAGGCGCTCATCAAATCAAATAGTATACCCTACCCTAAAAATGATCCATGGTTAAATAATTAATGTCAACCACAATATAGTAAAAGATGGTGTTTCCAGAAATCCCTGAGACAAGTCCAAGAACCTATATATAAAACTACACAACAACAGATAAATTATGTCTGCTTCCTCTTAAATAAGAGCTACAACATTTTTTCCAGAATTTAATATAGCATAGGAAACAAGAAGTCAAACTAAAACATTATGTAAATTACCTTTTTCAAAAGAAGACAAAATGAAAGAATAACTCCAAGATGTTAAAGTGTTCCTGCATCCAAAATGATATTTCGAGGGATGATAGAATGCACAAAGTTGTTTCAGAAGTCTTAGTTTTTGGAAATTCTGTTTCCTTGGGCAGATATTTTGATTTAAAAATCATAAAATCATACAATACATAATTATGATGTATAATTATGTATAAGAATAAGATTTTTGTTCTTTGTTTATGTGTATAAACTCTCAATATATTATAACTTCATTTTCTTATCATTCACTCGAAGTGAAAGCCCTTTCTCTCTATAGTAAATTAAAAAGATATAGTATTAATGACAACTTTCGATGAGAAGTTTAACCTACATACTAACTTATTATACAGTGGCGGATCTAGAGGTATGTCGAAATTTGTGTAGGAGAGTGTTAGCAATCTAACCATAAAAGAAAAGCGTCCAAATAATCCCATTGGTAATGTAAATTGAATTCACAAATTATGTTAATGCTCTCCTACACAAATTTCGACATACCTCTAGATCCACCACTGTTATATACATCATATATGCATTGCATAAAGTGAATGTGTAAGATTTCGAAATACATATGTCAGAAACTGGAAGTAAGTAATACTAACAAGAGTCTTTTTGATCTCTATCATATTGGTTCATATTATTTTGGACACAGGATCCTTTTAAAGTTCTTTAATTCAAAACCAGACAGTCATCTCGAACCAAGAAAAATTATACTGAACTGTAGAAATAAGTTACCAGGTAGAGATACTGGTGCTAAAAAAACCATGCAGCTGCCTACGCAAAACAACTCAGAAAAATAACAATGACTTTGTGTATTATAAACTCAGTCATTCAAACGTAACTCCATAACATTTACAGATGCATTTTGGTTAACAGAAACAGATACCAAAAATATTTATATACATCATTAATCAATAAAGAATAGGATTCGGTTCAGTTGACACAAACAAACTTATTATACATAGCTGAGCTAATAATTAACTGTCAACGAATTATGGTGCTAATAATCCATTTATATTACATAAAATAATAAAACACTTGCAGCCACAATGTTTTCATTTCGCAAAAAGCAAAAGAAGAGACATAACTCGAAAAAAATGCTTTTCCTAGATTTTGAAGTCAGTTTTCAACAGATGTATTAAGTGAATTCAAAATTTCCTAATTAATACTTCATTATTGCTATCAAAAGCTGCAACGATGTTTTCTAGCGAATCCATGTTGAACTGGGTCTAATTCGAAGGTCCCCCACGGTCGTTTTGTGCAGATTTGGTGACCATTCATTCATTTCAATAAAGTGTGTAAACCCATGGTTGTACCTTAGGCAAATTTTCTTCTGGTTCATTCATTTAAAGTGTGTAAACCCATGGCTCCTTAGGCAAATTTTCTTCCAGTTCATTCATTAAAGTGTGTAAACCCGGGGCTCCTTAGGCAAATTTTCTTCGCCTAAGGTGAGCGTTAGGCACTAGTCTGTGTTGTCAATGTGACTATGAGAAGTCGTTTTCGGGGCAGAGATCACTACCTATAAACTCAAGCTGTAAAAAACATTAATTTTTAACATCATGGCGCGCGCCGCGCGCCTCTCGCCGCCGGGGAGAATAATAATCCCCTATTTGGGAAAGAAAGGATCGGACGGATTGGATGCGGGAATCTCTTGATATTTTCGATTATTTTCTGATTATTGTAATACAATACCTTTTTCATACAATTTTATGAAAAACATTATTTAACTGATTTTGGGTTAGGCATTTGCCTAAGTTGCCTAACCCTGGATCCGCCCCTGAAGACGTGATACCACTTTTTTAAGACGAATGCCATTCTCATTAACACACATTAGAGAATCGACAGTTTTTAAACAAAACATATAGCAAAAAGCGTAGATACCTGTAAAACGTTTGTTGCCACAAATAAACATTTTCTCGGATTAATCTTTTTAAAAAACTTTTCAAAATCCACGTCGTTTTCACATTAACATTTGTGTTTACAGTTGATGTTATTAAATGTGAAAACAGAAAACTTCAAAATCAAGTATTCCATGGAGATTCTTAATGCACTTAATGTTCAAACTGTTAAGGCTCTATTCAACCTTGTAGATAGTGGTAGTAGAGGTTTTATTTGAGAAATCGGCCTTCCTTTCAGTAAAAACGGATCCAAAAATGGATGTGTTTGACCATAGTCATAAAAATATCCATGGTTCATTATAACAATTTCCTATTAAGGGGCTATCATATGGAGCTTTTCATCCCGGCAGGTCGAGACGAGACGTTTTGACGAGATGATTGCTTTTATGCAATTCTCACTAGATTTTTTTCTTTGATCATATGGAAAACAAAAAAATCACCCTGTTCCGGTTAAATGGGATCTCGTTTATTTTTGCCGGGATCCCGCTTAAGCGAGGTGGTTTTTTTCCATATGATCAAAGTTATCCCGTCTTGCCGGGACGAGATAATATTTCACGTGTGCGCAGTAATTACAATTTTTATATAAACAATAACATAAAACGGGATGATTTTTATCCAGGCAAGACGGGACAAAAGTTTCATAACAACGCAATGCAAAAACTGCCCCGAGACGATTTCCATACCTTCCTGCAGGGATAAAAAACTCCATATGATCAGGCCCTAAATCTTTGTTGCTCTTAATAGGCAACCTTTCTTTTGTACACTATTTGGTCATGTGACAAAATTTCAGAGTGTTTGACTCGGAAACATTTTATCAGCATTGATACAAGAAACCGTTATTTTACAACGTTTAAGTCGAGTTTAAAGGTATGGATATCATTAATCTGTTGGCGTTTGATTCGTGACAGAAACGCTTAACTTATTCCGTCGTTGTGTGTGTAAATAAGTACCCCAAACGCATTACATTATTCACAAATGACCATGATAACAAGCAGTTTCAGGAAAATCGAAATGGCTATTTTGGTCTTGATACTCTGTACGTAATCTAGTTCGAATATTAAATTTTATATGTCCATCTTCAGGCATTGCATCCAATATACGTCCTTATACAAATTTGAACTTTAATGACAAACACTCACCTTATAAATGTGACATCGCGTGAGACACAAACGGCTAAACTATTTACCATCTTATATTCATCTTTACAGTGTACTCAACCTAAACGAAATCCAGCATTCAAAAATGAACACAAACAAAAGCAATTTAAAGCAAATGTAGTGTAATCTGAAATTCAGGGGGCCCTGTCACCCTGCACCTAATTTAATTACAATATTGTATGTTTATGTGTCGGTTATGAAGCCTTTGGTGCAATTCCTTATACAAAATTGCTTATTATTGACAAACACTTACCCCGACGATGTAGATACAAAGAAACATATACAATATACAAGATCAACATTGTACTCTGAGGACTACGTTACTTTAAAATGAATGTGTTTGATTCAGTGGGCGCATGTTTAACAAATGCCAGAATAGTTCAAACTATACCCACCCAAGCAAACTTCAGCAGTAAAAAATGTCCATGAACCCAAGCAGTTTTAGCTTTATTGGCCGCATATATTTCAATTTTAACTCCAACATAAAATTGCTATATTTTCGAAAGTGAAGCTTTGTTAAACGTTATCAACAAAGTCTCATACAAATTTGGTTTTTATTAACCAAATTAAAGGCAATTTGACATCAATCTGTGTTTGATCGGTGGCCTCGCATATCACAAATACCAGAAACTACCAACTTATTCTACCTTTGTGTGCCCGTATGTTCTTCGTAGTAACTAAAGAACCTAAACAAACTATGTTATTCAAAAATGGTCATACGATCAGTTTTAAGGAAAAGCAACGGCTTTTTTGGACTCAGAAAAGTTTGATACCCTGTATCTAAACTAGCTTCAATGTTCAGTTTATACATGCCAGTCTTCTGGAGTTTTAAGCTTTCAATACAAAACCTTATAAGAATTTGGTTTTTATTAGCATAGAGTTATCTTTCCGATATTGTTGCACGGAACCATTCTGTGACAAACCCAAGGCCAAATTCACACTAAATAGCAGCAATTTCATTAACCTAATCGCATTAATCTAGTTGCACCTTGGAACGAAAAATATCAGATATAGGCAAAGAAATTGATCGTTTCAGACGGCCGTTATACCCTGCATCTAAACTAATATCAATATGAAGTTTGTAAATGTCGGTCCCAGCTTCCATTCTTCAATCTTAAGGGAATTCTGTCTTTATTTACGACATAGTAACTACGTAACAAAATTGAAAACAAAAATCCTGTCGATAGGGACTATAACATTAAATTATTAAAGGTGAATTCAGAAAATTTCATTTATTCTTTTACCAACTCGTTTGGTTCCCAACTAATTTTGCCCCATACTTTACAAGAAGAGCACAGCGCTCCAAAACCATACTTGACAACATCTTCTCCTCTGAAACTGGTTATGAAAGCTTTTCTGGAATTTGTCATTTTATCATTTTTTATCATTTTAAAAAATATTCTATCATCTGACTATCCTCTTCAATTTCCTCTAAACCACAAAATTAAAACCATCATAGATTTGGCGTTCTATGCTTTTACATAAATTGGCCTAAATTTGCCCAAAAACTTTATTCTAGATGCTCATGCTACTGACTGACTAATGATTTGTATAACCACAACCCGATATGCATCAGACATATTCCAGACATCATGTAGCATGTTTCCACATTAAAAGCAACCAAAACAACATAAATCAAACCCTAGGATACGAAATTGTTAAAGCTATTTCTAAACGTGCTTGTTTTTGAATATTATCAAAAGCAAAGATCCATCAATTAAAAGTCACTGTCTTAAGTGTTGAGGAATATGATTGTATGACTTTTTCGTAGGATTAAATGCAGTGACCATAATGGATTCTTGCGGCAGTCATTCTAACAGCATGATGTTAGTTAATATTGTGTTTGGTAGAATTTTTCCCTGAAACAATATCAACAACGTCAGTCTTAGTCGATAATAGAGAAATTCGGAGTTTGTTTACGTTTCCTAGTTGACATAACAAACATATGGACACACAGGAGTGAAACAAGTTGAACGAGCCTCGCATATGTCAAACATGTGGTCAGCAAATCAAACACACGTACAGTAAGGAAACCTAGGCCTGATAGTACGAAATCGACCTTAGTATTGCCAAAGGAATGCTTTTAAGAACCAAAATCGATACTGTCAGTTTACATCAATAACAGTCAAGTATGTATAAGACCGGAGGCTTAATGAGTTCTTATGTCTGAAATGTGCACGTCACAGTAACTAAAGTCTATTTCAAATTAGCTGGCAGTGTTTTTTCAAACCTCAATAACTTTTAATAGAATTTGAATTAAGTAGCGATTTTGTGCTGGTTGGAAAGATTATCGGAAGTGGGCTATGATTTTGATAAAAAAAATCGATGAAATATCGAAAATGAAGAAGGAAAACGAAAAAGAAAAAAATCAACTTCTTGTCTATTCATCCTATGGACATGAGTTTCACACACGGGAAACTTTAATCTTAGCTCAACTAAAATGTGAAAAAAAAATTGAAAAATATTCTTGCAATTGGAAGATATGGCTATCAAAAGAGCTTGAGTTGACTTTCTTTGACAGAATAGGAAAATTAGAAATTCATGAAAAATCAGGGGGTAACGTATAAGTACATTTACTTACGTAATTAATCGTGCAACTTGTGTCTAGAGGGATTTAATGAATGATATAGTTTTATTAATGGTGTCCAACTATTTAGCAGTAAATCTTGTAACAATAGCAAATACAATTCTTTTATATGATACAAAAAGAATGTAACGACAAAAAATTCTTTTTAACACGAAATATTAGAAAGTTACCACAGAGAAAAAAGTACCAAAGCATTACAAGTTATCAAACTCTTAAACCTGTTTCTTTGGTTCTACCCTTGGGACTTTTCGTCACATATTTTATCTGACTTTTTAATTGCTGTTCAAACGTGAAATTTACGACAAATGCATTAATTTTTTTGCAAACCCCCGTATTTTTCAATTTTTCTGTAAAACATTAAAAGTCAAAAAAAATCTTACCTTGTTGGTTTCTTTAAGCCATATCTTCCGATTGCAAAAATATTTTTCAATTTTTTTTTCACATTTTAGTTGAGCTAAGATTAAAGTTTCCCGTGTGTGAAACTCATATCCATAGGATGAATAGACAAGAAGTTGATTTTTTTCTTTTTCGTTTTTCTTCTTCATTTTCGATATTTCATCGATTTTTTTATCAAAATCATATCCCACTTCCGATAATCTTTCCAACGAGCACAAAATCGCTACTTAATTCAAATTCTATCAAAAGTTATTGAGGTTTGAAAAAACACTGCCAGCTAATTTGAAATAGACTTTACATCATTCAGAAATAGGCATGAATACAAACAGTTTGGGGAAAATCCAATAGCATTTCTGGACTCAGACGGCCTTGATACCCTGTATTTATATGAATTCCAATATTGGGTTTATACGCATTAGTGGAAGGAATCATCCTTTGGCAAATCCAAGGCCGAACTCACTTTTAAATTCAACGAATTCATCAATCTGTTGGCATTTGCCTCGATAGCCTCAGCTTAGGCACGTGCCTTAAACGTCCAACTTATCCCACTCTTTTGTGTCCCATTGCCAATGTCACACTGTATATAAAGTAATACTAATATCAAGTTTGTGACTTTCGGTCATCATCTACTTATACTAATCCGCGAAGTGTGTAACACATTTAACTTAGAGAGTGTTTTGTTTTTGTTTTTTTAATGGTCAAAATCTTCTTAATCGTGGTCATATAGCGGCAGTTCGACCACGCAAGACACATTCACGATTAGTATAATAGCACGGGGCATCTAACGTCAGTTTTCTTTAAGCCAATCAAAACGCAAGAAATTCTTTTTTCGCCATTTTGATTGGCTGCCGAAAATCAAAAATCGATAGCAACGGAATCGGTTATTAAATCCGTTAATCTACAGACAGTTTAGCACGAAGCAGACGAAGGTGAATTTAGTTGAGCACGAAGCAAGACTGGGTGAACAAAAACCTTTAATCTTCGATCAATACTGGACCAATATCAAGTCAGAAACAGTGTTGGCAAACAAGAAGTCTGTTTTATGTTTTTCAGCACAAAATGCTGGCGAGATTTAGTGGGAGAAAGCATATTTCTGTGCATGGACAGTAGAAACTTACTGGAAAGTAAAGAAAGTTTACAGAGGTATTTAGTACATGTTTGCAGTAGGAAAGTGTGCTGGAAAGTAAATAAAGTATTAGTTATTTGTTTACAGGTATGAAATATAGAAAGTAAAGAGTTTAGAAGTGTTTAAAAATGGCTGCAGCAGAAGATGTTGTTTACTAACATGATGATGATGTGAATTGAGTATTGAAAGGTATATAATCCTCCTTTGTTTGAAGTTACACCAAAGTTAAAATAATATAGATCTATTTACTAAGAAGACAGTTAGTATGCTGGATGAGTAAAGAATAACTGTTGTGAATTAGCCAGAGGAGTTTTTCATTGAGTTTAAAAATGGTTCCACAAATGTCAATGTTCTGTCATTACGATTGTGTTTTTCATTATTATTTTTAAGGTTAATGCTTTCTCAAGGTTTCTTTTAGTTTGTTTTGTTTTTCTTTCGATATCGTCATTGTATGATTAGGTTTTTTTGTATACTTTTTGAATGTATTCATTTGTTAAAAAATGTTTGTGTTTTTAATTATTATTCATAACGTAAATGTGTTCTTGAAGTTTCTTTTAGTTTGTTTTGCTTTCTTTCAATATCGTCATAGTATGTTAAGGTTTTTGGTATGTTAATTATTAAGTTTGTGTCTTCAATTATTGTTTTTAAGTTTAATATAAATGTTCTCGAAGTTCCCTTTTGTTTGTTTGTTTGTTTGTCATAATACGATTAGGTATTTAAACCATTATGCATTCGAAATCTATTTTATTTTAGATCAACAAAATAAAATATACAATAACCATAAAGAAATGAAACTCATGGTTTAAATCATGATGTTGATGGTTGGTGAAGAACAGAATTCTGTCCAATGTAACTTCGGTACGAAACAAACAAGGTATCGATTTGTTTTCAATTCACATTTCGTAATGTTATTCAATGTTTGCTTTTGTGTTCTGTATTATGTATTGCTTTTTTTACACTAAAGTTACTTCTATTCTGCGTATACGATATATACTTCTTTGTTGTATTGCCATTTGTTTCTGCATGTAAAAGTATATATTGGTCTGAAGTAGGGCATTTTAAGTGTTCCAAAGTTTCACGTCTCCAGGGTAAAAAATAATTTCACAAAACCTTTATTCAGTTCAGTTCCAGTGATACACATGCATTTATACGCATTATCATAATAGTGGGATGTTGGATTCTTTGGTGTTTGTTTGCATTAGTTTTATTGCGATTTGTTTTACGTAGAAGTTACTTTGCATTTTCTGTGTATCAAAAAAATAGTTTTCGGTCAATAGAAGGGCATTTTAAGTGTTGCGATGTTTGTTTATAATTCGCGTCTCCAGGGTAAAAATTTTCATTCTGATTAGGCAAATAGTTGGTAAATGGTTTTGCATGTGTTCTTCGTTTCATCTTCTGTGTATAAAAAACATGGTTTTGGTTAAAAAGAGGGAATATAGAGAATTTCGATGTTCCAATTTTTATTATTATTTTGATGTTTTGATTCCTTTATGTCTCCAGGGGAAATTTAATTGACTAATCCTTTCTCTCGGTTCAACTCACATTGACTAAAACTGGCAACAAATTTTTTATCAGTTATATTTAACACTCTACAACATGGGCAAACTTATCATTGCCAATTCTTCATTTTATTTTTCGTGAACTGGACGCATGCTGAACATGGGTGGCGAGCGACGCCGCCCTGGCGGCTAGTCTTATTATACTAATTCGCGTTGTGCATACCACTTTTATTTTAGAGAGTGATATATTTACTTTTTTTTTCACGGTCAAATCCTTCTTATTTTTTCCCTTTTCGTCGTAAAGCCACGCGGTGGTGAAAGCGTTTTTTTACGGGACATGAGTAAGTGAGTTTTTGAACAGATGTTTGTTTTTTATATAATAGGTTTTTTCAGAGGAAAACCAAACGAAGAACGAGATGAAGAAAGTCTATTTTTACGATAGAAACGTGTGCTGATTTTACGTATTTCTTTTTATAGTTATCAAATTGTTATGGGAGTGTAGCAGTAAAGTAGTGTAGATGAAGTTGAAGTTGTTTAGAAATAGCTGCAGAAAGGATGATGTTTATTTACATTGGTGAAAATGGTTTTACTTCTTTTCGGTGGGAAAACGTTTGGAAAAGATACAGAGTAATATACGTAAGTACATGAGTCAAACGCATTTAATAAATACAGCGTTAAAAGATAGTAAAAACAGAGTTAAAACGATCAAATCATAAAGATGCAGGTCCTACACGAGCAGTTACTGATTTGTTTTGGTAACGAACTGTTCCTTATTTTATTTATTTCAAAATGGCTCCACAGTTATGATGTTACGAAGAAAGCATTTTTATGTCTTTCACTGTATAATAATGGTAGTGGAATTACAGTAGAAAACAAATAGAAAGTGTATGTTTACAATAGGAAGGTATGCTGGAAAGTTAATCGAGTGTGTTATTAATTTGCTTACAGGAATGAAATATAGAAAGTAAAGAGTTTAGAAGTGTTTGATAATGGCTGCAGAACATTATCAATATTGTTTAGCTATCATGATGATGTGAATTGGTATTGAAAGGTAAAGTTAAAATAGTATCTATTTAGTTAAAACACAGTCAGTATTAGTGGATAAATAAAGGATAAGAGGGATGTTTACTGTTGTGTTTTGAATTTTCCAGAGAGAGAGCTTTGAACTGGAAATAAAAAATGGCTTCACGAATGTTTTCATATGTTAAAGATTTTTCAGCTATACTAATTCTGTCATTACGTTTGTGTTTTTAATTATTATTTTTAAGGTTAATATGTTTTCAAAGTTTCTTTTAGTTTGTTTTGTTTTTCTTTTGATTTCGTCATAGCATGATTAGGTTTTTTGTATGTGTTTTTTGAATGTTTTCATCTGTTAAAGTAGAAATGAATCACATGATGGGTTAAATTATAATGTTGAGAGGGTTAGTTAAGAGAAGAATGGATTATATATTTAAGAAGATCATTAATTATGACTGTGCAATGAAACTGTCCTACAAAAAATAAGCGTTATTGGTTGGATTTTTCTTAAGTTTATATCTTATCATGTTTATGCATTATTTTGTGTTATGGTAATCGTTTACGTGCCTGGGTATATAACTTTGGCATTATGATTTTATTTGTGACTTTATCTTCTGGGTAAATTTTTGTTCTTAGTTATTGTTTTTAGCATAAATGCGTACTTGAATTTCATTTTTTGTTGTTGTTGTTGTTGTTGTTTATTGTTGTTTCTTATAGCATGATTAGGTTTTCGGTATTGCAATTCAAATATTATTCTTTTAGGTAATAATAAAAAAAGCATAAAGAAATGAAACTCATGGTTTTAATCATGACGTTGATGGTTTTGGGAAGAACAGACTATATATCATTTCAAAAATTCATTAATGGTTGCTGTATAATGTAACTTCCGCACGAAAGAAACACAGTTGGAAGGTATCGATTTGTTTTCAATTCTCATTTTGTAATGTTATTCAATGTTTGGTTTTGTATGTCTGGGTAAACGGTTCGGTGTTATATATTGCCATTTTTTTACACAAAATTTTTTTACTTCTCTTCTGCATATAGATATATATTCTGAGCCATATTGCTATTTGTTTCTGTTTTAAATCTTCTGAATGTAAGAAGTGAATTAAAAAATTAATGCCTGAAAAGAAACTTTTACATGAGTTAAATTCTGCGACACAACGCATACTGAACATGGGTGGCGAGCGACGCCGCCTGGGCGGCTAGTATAGCTATAATATGAGTGTGTTATACGTTCCACACATACCCAAAACGTCCAAGCTACTCTGTCCATGCCCATTTATATGTACGTCATAGTAACTAAGAATTTTAAACGAACCCTATCATTCACAAATGATCATGAATACTATGACAAGGAATACAAGAGGTTTCATAGAGAACAGTGATTTATTTGGATTCAGAAAGTATAATTCTTATGCCTATTGTACACTTGATTCATGTAGAAAGTAATCTTAATGAAACGAAAGATGATTTTATTTCATAAAACCTCCGTACGATCTAAGATTGGATAATCGAGACTTATCTCGATAATATTGGAAACCAGACTATACTCATCCTTGATCAATTTTAATCGCGAAGAGAACAGACGTGACAAGAAAATTTTGTGGTTTTGTAATTTTTGAATCACCGTTTACCTTTGCAATCATGTCGGGTTCATCAGAAGATAATAATGAAAATCAGCCTCATGTACAAGAGGAAATAGATGAACCTATTAATGTCAGAGAGGAGATCATTGAGTCTCAGGATACGGAGACCGAAGAGTCTCAAAAAAAGGCCATGTGATGATGACATCGGTTCACATCAGGCCTTTAAATGACAAAGGTTTGAAGCCCTTCCTGAAGAAACCCAGTATCAATGGGATTTGCCGGAGGTGATGGCTGAATATGCCACGAAGTATTTTTCCTGTTATGTAAAAGGGAAAGACTTAAAAGAAACTGTCCTTATTCCAAACCCGGCTCCAGATAATGTGATAGAGCCTCCAAGCCTGGATGGATACTATCAAGAATTAATGGAAGACAGGCAAAAACGGTTTGATTTGGCTCAGGATGCAGTGTACAAAAAACTGCAGGATAAAATAAGGGCCACAATGGGTCCACTTAGTAAATTGTGGTTTCGGATTGAAGAAGCAATTGTGAATCCGACAATCCAGCTAGATTTGCAAGAACTGGTTCAGTATGCAGAGCAATCTGTTTTGCTCAACGGACAATCCTTTAATTCCTTTAACGCATAACAGAAGGATGAATGTTCTGACCGCTGTTGGCCAAGAGAACAATAAAGCCAAGAACTCGAAACTCTTAGAGAAATCTTCTGCAGAAAAAAAACTGTTTGGAAGAGAGTTTCGAAATTTAATCAAGGAAAAGGCGAAAGCAAAAAAGGATTCCAGAGAGATCTACAAGCCAAAGCAACGATCATCGGATTCATCTGAATTTCAAATCAAACGGCCCTTTCCGAGGGGCCCTTCAGCAACGTATCAGAAAAACACTGAGGGGCGATATAACCGAAATCAAATTGGTGGAAGAAGAAACTTCCCAGGACAAGGGAATAAATTCAGCAAGTTCAACAACTCAAAGAAGTTTGGTAAGAGTTTCCAATTCAAATTTGGGAGCACCTTGCAGCAATATGGTTTCCATGCACTTCCCAGAACTGGTACCACTGAGCCAATTAAAAGAGGTTCATCCACTAGTGTTAAAACTATTTCCCAGTTTCCTAGTCCCAGCTAAAGCACTTCCTCCCACAGTGGAAAAGGATAACAAGCAACTCAGAAATATTAAGATGGGTGTCAGGACTGGAAGTGGATTTTACAAACAAACCACTCCACCTAAAACTTCCTCATCAGGCAATAATGTCCAAGGAAGAGAAGGGTTTAGTGGACCAGGAAGTGGAAGCCATGTTGGAAAAAGGTGCAATTCAAGTAGTTCGGGATCAGAAAGGGCAATTTCTAAGCAATATTTTTTTGGTACCAAAAAAACAAGTGGGCAACAGACCAGTAATAAATTTGAAACATCTAAATGCCTTCATCCCTCACCTCCACTTCAAAATGGAAGGTTTGCATCTTTTGAAAGACCTATTGAAGGAGAAAGATTACATGTGCAAGATAGATCTAAAGGATGCATAGTTTTGTGTTCCTCTCCACACAAATCTCAGAAAATATATTCAGTTTCGTTGGGAAGGGCAGCTATTCGAATTCCTATGCCTATTTTTCGGCCTAGGGCCAGCCCCACGAATTTTCACAAAACTTATGAAAATCCCTATAGCTGTATTGAGGAAAATCAATATCAGATTGATTATTTACCTAGACGACATTCTTTTGATGGCCAAGTCCGTTTTACAATTGAATATAGCAAGAGACACATTGATCTTTCTCTTTCAACATTTGGGCTTAGTAATAAATCTGAAGAAGTCCGTATTAACAGCTACCCAAACGCTACAGTTTTTGGGTCTGGAAATAGACTCCAGGAGTATGACTCTGACTTTACCAAAGGGGAAGGTAACAAAACTTCAGGAAAAGTGTTCAGATCTAGTATCGGATTGTTCGACCACAATTGGGGCACTGGCAAGTTTAATAGGCTCCCTCTGCTCAACTGCACAGGTCATACTCCTAGCACACCTTCAGGTCAGGTATATTCAATTTCAGTACATTCAGGAATTGAGGAAAGATCGGAACCCTCAAACCAAAGTTCACCTCAACCAGGATTCTATTCAGGAATTAGAATGGTGGGCCAGGAACCTCGAACTCTCGAATGGAAGGGCTATTCTGAATCAAGGACACAACAAAATAATAATCCAGACAGATGCATCCAAACAAGGTTGGGGTGCGTTCTGCCAAAACAGGACCATAGGGGGGCAATGGACTCCCCAGGAAAGTTGTCTTCACATAAATGTTCTAAAGTTAACTGCAGTGAAACTAGCTCTTTCGACATTTGTAAAGATTTTTACCTTCAAACTAGTACACTTTCAAACAGACAACAGACAGCCCTTGCTTACTTAGTGAAAATGGGAGGGACCAAGAACAAGGACCTGATAGCATTAGCAAAAGACTTGTAACCCGAGTAAAAATTTTTTACAGGTTTTAATCGATGTGAGCTGAACAGAGAGAAAGGCTTAGTATAATGAATTTTAGTATGATAAAGTTCTTCAATTGTTTGGAATGTAGAATGTTTAGAATGTAGTTTTGAACAGCGTGTAGAACACGGGTTTTAATTCATCAAAAAAAAAAAAATAAAAAAATACGCGCTGTGCGTCCACTTTTTTCACTTTTTACATTATGTATAAATTGAAGATGCAATGCAATGGTTCCCCATGATTAAAAATATCTAACGTCAATACAGAAAAAAACACTCTTCACTCCTTTAATTTTAAAAATCTCTAGGTATTCCGGCTAAAGCATATTTAGTTCAACACTGGAAATATGAACAGAAAAACTTTTTAATCAGAAGATCTGAAACACATCAAAATATTTATAATAAATCTTTTACGATACGATATATGCAGTAGTAAAAATAAATTGTGCGTACAGGTAAACAACAAAAAGATTAAAATCGCTGTAACTGTTCATGGAATCCACACCCCAATGTAAATAAAAGCCAAACGCGAAAGTCGTAAAGGTGTCGAAATGTGAATTAAAAACAATTACGATTTTCTTTACGAACCCAGACCGTCATGATTAAAAACCATGATATTCATTTCTTCAATCGCGTATTATTTGAAAAGAATGACACAGAAACCCTATTAATACTATAAGAAAAAACAAAACAAACAAACAAAAAAGTTCTAAAGCGTACTTACCCTAAAAACGTTAATAAATCTTCGCGCAATACTTTCGTTGTTGTCTATTGTTTCTTGATCTCGCGAATAATCAAAACATTTGAAACGATTAAATGCAATGCAGTGTTTTCCCCTATACTAATCGTAGAAAAATATTAACCGCCGTGGTCTGACACTCCATTATGAATAAGTGACCGCAAAAACGACCCGAAATTTTAGAGAGTGAAAGCGTGAAAAAAGCAGATGCACACTCGTGATTAGTTTATAGATATTTGGGGGATAGCCATGTCCAAAGGGATCACGATTACTGCGGAGTACCTCCCTGAGAAGCTAAATGTGAGGGCAGATCAGGAATCACGGGTTTTCATGGACTCCAGCGAATGGAAGTTGTCCCCCAAAGTTTTCCGTCAAATGTGTCAAAGGTTGGGGAATCCCTCGATAGACCTCGATAGCCATCAACTTGTGCACTACATGTCCTGGAAGCCAGACCCTCAGAGTCAAGCAGTAGATGCCTTTCAACAGACCTGGATGGGGGTAGGGCTAACTTATGCCTTCCTACCATTTTCTTTAATAGGCAAGGTTTTAGAGAAAATAAACCTAGAGAAAGCTTCAATGCTATTAATAACTCCAATTTGGCCAGCCCAGGCATGGTACAATCAGGTGTTGGAACTTTGCATAGCCAACCCAATACTTATTCCTCCACATCAAGATTTGTTGATAAACCCAAAGGGAGAGATGCACCCCCTTATAGAAAATCAGACTCTAAATTTAGTGGCTTGGAGAATTTCCGGCAAGGGTTACTTGCAGAGGGCCTTTCAAAGCGGGCTGCAGATCTTATCGTCAAGACCAGAAGAACAGGCACTTCAAGTAATTATAAATCGGCCTGGGGAAAATGGGCCTTTAATGGCGAGTTAAAATTTGTACTTGATTTTCTTGCACACCTATTTGAACTTAAGTATGAGTAATCGTCAATCAATTGCCACAGATCGGCTTTGTCTTTGTCATAAAAAAATCGATGGTTACCTGGTGAGGCAACATCGTCAGGTTTGTTCCCTTATGACAGGGGTCTTCAATGAGAGACCTCCACAAGCAAAATATGTTTTTATCTGGGATGTAGAACAGGTTTTGTTGTATATTAAATCCCTGCCGAGAAGTGAGAATCTATCTGGAAGAGAATTAAACTTGAAAATTGCCATTATATTATTTTTATCTTCTTCTAAGAGGGGTCATGAGATTGCCTACTTGAATATAAAATGTATGGTTAGGACATATGTGTTTTATTTCTCAAAATTAACCAAAACGTGGAGGAAAGGTAAATCTCCTCCATCTTTGAAGTTCAACCAGTTTTCTCCAGATGAGAATTTGTGCCCTGTTAGTAATTTGGATATTTATTTAAATAAGACAGAGTGTTGGAGGCAAGCGAGGCAGTCTCAATTATTACTAAGTCATTTAAGCCCTCACAAGGAAGTAGTACCTTCTACTGTTGCGAGCTGGGTAAAAGTTTCCCTGAAACGGGCTGGTGTAGATATCTCTAAGTTCCAAGCTCACTCTTGTAGGTCTGCCTCTACATCAAAGGCGAAGGTTCTAGGCTTATCTTTAAATGATATTTTAAAAAGGGGTCAATGGAGCCAAGTCGACATGGCAAAAGTTTTACAATAAGGAAATCGAAACTCAGACTTCTTTCGAATCGGTTGTCTTGAATTCTGAAGCTTTGAACCAAGGATGAGTATAGTCTGGTTTCCAATATTATCGGGGTTAGTCTCGATTATCCAATCTTAGATCGTACGGAGATTTTATGAAATAAAATTATACAATTACGTAAGGGCGCTTTGCGCCCGCAATGTAATTGCGATTTTATGAATAAAATCGAAGTAACGATCTAAGATTGTCCCACCCACCTGCCCTAAAACGCAAGTTTTGGTTTTTCACTCATTTGTTTATCTATTTCAGGAAAGAGCTGATACGCTGATTTATCATTGCTGATATGCTGATTTATCATTAAAAAAAAAATACATTTCAGTAAACTAAAAACGTTGAAACTTACACAGGAGCGAGATCAACCTTTGACAAAGAAGTGTACAAAATTTGATAACAACATCTTTATTCTATCGGAAGTTCTCAGCCCAAATATGGGACCCGGTAGAGCTCTAAAAATGTCGGATGTTTTGCCATCAACCGGGGGTTAGGTTATTTGTTATGACTGCGTTTACTTGATCGATTAAAGGTAATTAAATATTTTATACAGTACGAGTCTCACAAACTGTTACGCAAAATTCAAATAATAATTAAAACTGAAATAACTGGATAATTCTAATGATATAAGAATTTCAAATTGAAAACATGTCTGCGGGTTGGAAAAAGCAAATTTCTTCAGTTCAACAGAGCGTTAAGCTTTAATGGTCAATTAACACATCTTATTGTTTTGTTGCAATCGCAAGACATTTGTTGCTCGTGTCCCCATAGCATATTTGTTTGTTGCTGCAACAAATTTCACCCATAAAAATGTTGCAGCAACAAACAAAAAAATTTCAAATCAATTTGATAATTTTTTTTGTTGCTGCAACAAATTGTTCATGTTGCAAATGCGTTTTGTAAAATGTTGCTAGTGTCCCCACATTTGCAACATGCTTTTATACAAAACTTTTGTTTTAATCCAATGATATTCGTTTATTTTTGCTGACATGTCAAAACAAGTTCGCTTCGGTAATCATAACAACATGGCTTCCGACGAGAGCAAGCAGTATTGTGTTGCAAGAAATTCAACATAGGCGACACTACGTGCGACTGGAACAAAAAGTATTTTGTTGTAATCGCATGAAAAATGTTGCCCGTGTCCCCGAAGCTTAAGACTTTATTAAGACTTTATCTTCTTCTGAAAATAGTTTTAGCAAAGAATCACTTAAATCGACCTTGGTTTTACTTAAAATGGCCTATGAAAACAGATGATGTTGGAATGTTTGTCCAGTTATTAAGAAATAACTTTCTGTCAAATTTTTTTTGTTGATATTTTAATTTTCAGACTTTGTTCTGAGCATGTTTTGATGACGCGACAAAAATTCGAACGCATCCACAGTAATTAATTAGAATCACGTGACTGTTCAAAATAGAATACTCACACATGCTAGAAAAGTCAAAACTATGCCGAACTTGTGTGTACTTCCCTACGTCTTGTTCATTAGGAGTTCCAGGGAAGCAATGCTCATTTTGGACTCAAAGGACATTGTCACACTGAATCTCATCACATTCATTATCACATTTGTATGGCAATCAGGAAAAAAAACCTATGTTCAACTGACAATACAAATTTCTTTATTACTGACCAAGACTGACGTTATTGATACTGATGGGAGGCACCATTCTTTGACAATATTTGGGCCAAATTCACCCTCATTCATCAATCTGATAGTGTGTGACTCGATGACCTATCATTTAGACTTTAATTAACTCAAGCCCTTTTAATACACTGCATCTAAATTAAATCCTATATAAAGTTTGCAGGTGTCATAAGCCCACGAACTTGGTTTTTATTATTAGTTGTCACCAAATTGGCAAAATACCGCTCAATAGCATGATAGCGTTTAATATGAAACACCCATTGGGATATCTAAACAAAATCCATTATCTACAATAGCCAAAAAATGCAAACAATTTTTTCAGGAGGCCATGTCACATTAATTTCCAATATGATGGTCGTATCTTTCGGTCGTCAGGGCGTTATTAGGGAACTTATGAAACTACGACGGCAACGAAGACGACGACGTACAAGATATTCATCTTCAATGAACCACAAAACAGCAGAAATTGTACACTTGGGTTAAGAAGTTTGTTTATAATTGTTTGTGAAGTGTGTTTCTTGAACTTACAGAGACAGAATCATAATGGAACCAAGAAAAATTTATCCGAAGTACTGCTATTCTCAGGTCTTCGTTTTGATGACGACTTCTAAACACTCCTTTTCACGTTGTGTGTAGAACGTGCAAATCTGATAATGATATTAGTATAATTAAAAGCATTTCCCAATAGTATAGTGTGAAATGGACTTCCATTCTAAAGCAAATCTTGAAGTAAAGTGAATCTTTTGTTTGCCTCGCGTCGTCGTCCACGTTGCCGTCATAGTTTCGTAAGGTCCCTATTAAGCCTGCCGTGCCAGATCCTTTACAAACCTGGAATGTATTCAGAGGGGTAGCTAGAGCTCAGTCAAAATTTGTGGAAGTGAGTTTAGTCATTTAAAATATAACAGAAATACCCTAATTATCACTTAAAACTGAAAAGAACCATCAAGACGTTGGACTCCTCAACTTTTTTTTTTACTGTCCCTGAATACGCCTGTGGTATTGACTATGACTCCCCTAATCGAAACTGATGCAAGGAACCATTCTTAAATAAATCTAAAACCAAACTCGCAACCACAAGCATCGTTAATCATCATTCGTTAACATAAATGTTTGACTCAATTGCTTCATTTACGCCAAATGCCACAAATGTCAAAGTTATTATACACTTTTGTGTCTGTATGTATGAAGTGTCCACCTGAAAAGGTAAACGAAATCCATTATTTACAAGTTTATCATGTATACAAGTAGAAGGCAATTTCGTTGCTGGACTCAAGCTGCCCTACCCTTTTATGTAAACTACTTGCAATATTAAATTTGTAAATATTGGATGTGAGAAGTCGTCCAACTTCCTGAACAAAGCTTTATACGTCCATCATTAACTACGACTGACCTTATTCATATTTATGCAAGGAATCAATCTTTGATAGAAAGCAGCATCGACGGTCAAAGGCAATGAATTCATTTATCTGATTGCGTTTGTCTCGATTGCCTCACGTATGTCTAAATTATTGTAAACTTTTCTGTCAACAAGTATGTAGTGTCCACCAGGCAACCGAAAGAAACCTCTTTGTCAGCAAATGATCATGAATAAAAGCAGTTTTATGCAAAACAATGGATGTTTTGGACTCAGACAGCCTTGTTAACTTAAGAACCAGTAAAATCTGACCAGAGGCTGGCTGTTCTTATTTTTTGAGGCTTTTTCAGCCTGAATTGTTCTTATTTTGTTCTTAGCTTTAAGAACACAGTTTCGGATGTCAGGTTCATTTTGTTCTTATTTATGGAACTGCCAGTAAAATAAAAATAAATCTCTTTAAAAACAACTGGTCAAAAGTATGGTTGCTGTTCGGTAATGAACCAATATGAGTATACACGTTTTTAAGCAGGCCACAAGTCGCGCCATCATTGATATATTTCGCACATTTATTGAATGTGAAAAAGCAATTAATAAACCATTTGCCAGTGAGAGAATTCGCATCACGAGTTGTTCTTATTTTACAGGAAAATTCAGGCCTAGGATGTTCTTAATTTTTGGAACAATGATTTTGAGGCTCAGCTTGTTCTTATTTTGTTCTTATTTTTTGACCAAATCTGAGGCTCGTGTTCTTATAACATTGTTCTTTTAAAAACAAAGCGTAAGTAAATAAACAAGTAACTTTGTTCTTAAGTCAATAAACCACTAGACCATCACTACACCATCGCTGCACTATAAATACAAAGAATCAGTGAAAAAATTCGTGAGTTATTACTCAAACCAAATGTTTGAAGTATTTATCAACGCATTAATTGGCGCGTGTTGCCATGGTAACTTTACGTGATATTTTACTCTTGTGTGCAACAACATACAGCAACTTACACTTGATGATTTCGACGTATAAAATCAACCGTCGAACTGAGTTTGACATGCCTAGTGAAGAAAATTTGTTGATAAATGTTTTGTGAAGGAGTACATTTCTATAGAAAAATTCACACTGTTTCAATAACAATGCTCTCTGTCGCAGTGAGTTTTTCGTGAGTTTGCCCACTCAATTTTTAAAAATGATAGTACTTTTGCTTTCAAGATACACATCAAGATACACATTTTTTTTTTTCTCATTCTGATTCAGAAAAATATATTACACATATGCATAGTGTAAAGCAGACTTTAGGACTTAGACGAGTATGTTTTGATGGAATCTTTTTTGTTGATTCACGACGTAATTTGTCAGTTTTCATTTCTTCGAATTGCCTTGGATAAAGAACACATCTGCTTCACTTTTTTTGTACAAGAATCAATAAATTTTGGCTTGGCCTCAAAATGTTCTTATTTTCGATGAACCAAATAGGCAAATGTGTTTAAAATCACTGCGAAGGAGTGCATTGCTATAGAAATATACGCACTATTTGTATAAAAATGCTCTTTATCGCAGTGGTTTTTAAACGATTGCCCGCTGGGAAGAACTTTTAATTTATTACGCAGTGTTGAAAATTTCTGCGAAGGAGTTGGAGATAGCTGACAAGGACCACGCGATGTAATACCTCGTTCTTTCAAACGAAAAAGAGAGACTTTGATTCAAAGTGGTAATACACGCCAAGTAAAGGAAACCATATCACGATGAAAACACTCAAAAATAAGTAAAGAGATAACTTATCCAAGGCTAAAGCCACTAGCCTACATTCTTGTTGCAGTTTTCTCAAATGCTGGACTTTTTCCAGATTTTCGGTTAACCAATTTACAATGATCGTTGTCTCGAACACCAGCTCTGAAATTTTCATTTCTTTGAATCTCTTGTGCAGGGTGTGGTAGAAATTGTGATTGGGAAATTCTTTCACATACCAAAATCTTCCAATGGTTGAATACGGAAGTCTAATTTAAACCAACAGTGGACATGGATTCCTTATACAAATTTGATAAACAGATTTTATCAAGCCTGATGTTTTGTTGTAAAGAATAATGTCATTGAAAACAAGAAGCTTACAGCAAACGACGCACGTTCTCCTAAAGATGAAAGTTACGAATTTTAAACAGTCTGATTGTAATAAGTGTGACCACGGAAACTAATTTTTCCTCTGCAGCAAACGCCTTCGGGTTAAATGTAATAAAATATTCTTATTTGAGTACAGGCAATTCACTTCGTAAGTGTTGCAAAACGTTATCAGCAAAAAAACCCATAATTTTTGCACTACTAAGATATTTCGTGGCATTGGATTACCTACTAAATCCTACATATTTATCATTTACAGATTTCATTATTTGTTTTTAAACAGACCAAGATTTGTTTAAAAACCAACGTTTTCATACCTCATGTTACCGGCGCTAAATATACGACAACCGTCAAATACGTCAGTGTGAGGTTCGGCAACAGCAAGTTGACGAGCAAGAAAAGCGGTTCACGTCAGACGACGAGCTCGTACCGTACTTCGTAAAACGAGTTTTCACTGCGGCTATGTTTAAACAACTTTTGGGAGCAGTTCATAGAGATCAATGGCCATTCAGAATTTCCTTGGAAAAAAACAATAACAAACGAGAGAATGGTTTTGTGATCACAGATAGCCAACCTAGGGTCTCTTGCCTTTTCGATGTACGGATAGCGGCCATCCGTTATGGAAAAGGCGAGAGACCCTGGGTTCGAGGTTGCACTGATAACTAGGAGGATCTCTTTTTATATCCTACTATTAAATATAGAGTTGGAATTATCATTAAAACAAAGGCATACGACATCATATGAATAAATAAGTAATTAATGCTTTTATTTATGAATTTTTTATATCACTGTGTTGTTGTATCGGTGTTAGGGCTTTCAACATTGGCGCAAACATTTTCAATTTAAAATCGAATTGAATCGAATTGACACTCAGGCTTTGATTACCCATTACAGAAAACCAAAACCTGAAGACATGGGCCAACGAAGCGGAATAGACCTTCACGTGGAATGTTTTGGGTCGACTATGGAGACATTTGGAAGTTTGATTTTACCAGCATATAGATAAATCAGCTAAATCTTTTTCTCCAATATACTACACGATTTATTTTATAAGCAACTCATTTATAAGCAACTGAAGAGGTTTGAAAAATTATTAAGCATTTCTTTATTTCTTGTTCAAAACTATGACTTTTTCCGGATTTCTCCACTTTCTTATACAAACACTGAAAATTTCATCAAAGAAAATTAAGAAACCATTAAGCAACGTTAGATCTAGAAATTGGCAACTTGACCTAAATTCTAAGTTTCTTATAAAAAATATCGTGTATATAACAGTAACACAAAATTTCGAAACTTAAAGCATTCTGTTCTGGTCATCTTCGAATAATCAACTATAATAAAGATTAAGTATACCCATTCCGACTTCGTCACCAGGCCTTTCTGGTTTTTTTTATATCTTCACAGCTTCTTCAATACATTGGAAAAGAAAGTAAGCGATATACGAAGCTGGTACGAGTCTGTTAACGCCTTACTTCTCATAAGAACATACACCAGGTGTCCAAACACCCGATTTAAACATTGTAACTAGCCTATATACCTGTCGGATCCAGGCGTTTACGACAACTGGTTCGTTTAACTCCTCGATGCCGACTAGTTGACTTAATGTCAAACCAATAGTGATCAACACTCGATTGTTAGCGACTGGAAACGACTGCTGGCTGCCATTTTGAAAAAATGTAATTTTGCCTCTGACGTAATCGCAGCTGCAGCTACGAGAAGAAGTAAATATAAATTTCAAGTTCTCAAGCTTAACAAATAGAGCAGAAAGAAAACATGTATAAATGGAAATGTCTTTTGTGTTCAAGGATGGCCAGAAGCTGAAACATCTTTTGTTGGGTTGTATATTCAACGTTACAAGAGGTTATCATCAGAGAGAAGAGGGTGCGGTACTTGTCCCCCTCCCCTCTCCCCCCAAGGTTAGGGTTAGGGTTTAATTATTTCTTTGTGATGGGAGAGGAATAGCCGACAAGTACCCTCTACTTGACCGTTATAATCGACAATCGAGGATGCTATATGAAGGCTTTATTCTTCGAAGGATTGTTATAAGTACAGTGGAATCTCTCTATCTCGAACTCGCAAGGGACCGAAAAATTTGTTCGAGATAGAGAATGTTCGAGATAAAGAAAGTTAGCTCTTCAAGTTAACTGTTCAAGGGACCGAGATTTTTGCTCGAGATAGGGAGATATTCGAGATAGAGGGTAGTCGAGATAGAGAGATTCCACTGTAATTAATTGATAAAACACAGACTTACGACACACAAGTCATCCTTACGAGTTAAAGTCATTAAATTACTAGCAAAATGCAAGCAACATATCTTGAATATATATTCGCCGCATAGCAACAATTTCATCAGAACTACGGAAATCTGATTTCCTATGATGAAGTTTTTTGCATGCTTTTGCTAAATACTATTCCGCAAAATATTTCATTCCGGATGCTCCAAAGCAAATGTAAAAGTATGTAGGCGTACAAAACTTCCGAATCAGATCTTTCTCCATTCTAGTTCTTGTCAAATACTTTGTGTTTGTGTTTACAATGTTTTACAATCCCAGCCGGCACATTTGTTAAAAAATCTCTGCGAAGGAGTACATTTCTATATAAATTTGCACACAATTTCAATAAAAATTCTCTCCGTCACAGTGACTTTTTGACGATTTTGCCGGCAGGGATGGTCGCATATCTCCTTCGCGGATGTGCAAAGATGGTTACATATCTCCACGGTGGGTGTTTTTCTTAGATTTCGTTAATCAAAGATAACGTAATTGTACGAATTTGTGCTGAAGAAGACTTTTTTTATTTTCAAATTATTTCATTGTATTGCCATCAAGACTTTTGACAAGATTCACCATCTCTTACCCAGTCTCTCATACATACACTAGGAACTGTTGACAATGTCAGCATTTCTGAAAGTCCTGTGCACTAAGCTGTTCATTAAAATATTCATTTAAGATACTTTAAGAGCCGTTGTGTTGAATATTGGCTACAAGAAAAATTTTTTTGTATAAAATTGTCATGAGTAAATGGCGTTTTTAAGCTTCTAATACAAAGTCTAATACGAAGTTGCTCCTGGGTGACTAAGACTCACCTCATCAATATTGATACAAGGATTAGCTGACCGTGACTGGCTTCGATTAAATGCAGTAGAAATGCTCGTAAGAAAGATGCAGAAAACGTTTGATTGTAATTTTTAAATCAAATTTTTAAAAAATTTTTAAAAATCTTTATAAAATGCTTTTGCACGGCCTTACTTACTTTGACAAATTTATATCGAATGAAGAGAGATGATTGAAAAAATATTTTACTGAATACGCTTAGTTAGTACTTCCAGCCTCGTTTTCATGCAGTTTATTGTTTCAATGTAACTTTATTACTTGATATTTATTCTCTTTAAGGATAAAGGAATTTTCATCTTCTAACTCGCTACCTATACATTCATACGGTGACAACACTTATAGAAATATTTGAACAAATGAGGCAAAGCTTGCACCTTACCCTCACTAACCCAGACTCATTTGACATCATGTCTGATGGCAATGATTGGTCAGGCGAAAATATATTAAACAGAAATTTTGGAACATGGTTGGATGTGTATTAACTAGGTCAAAACACGGTGTTTCAACAAAGATTTAGGAAAGGTGTTCACAATTGGTCTGCAATATAATATTACATTTTGCATCGTATCTTATCCATATAAGCAAGCCAAACATTAGTGGAGGATAACCTAGAACCCAAGGTTTATTATCTCAATCGTCAGGCAAGACACCAAGTGAGTCTAGGCTCGAGGTTGTTAAGGACAGGAAAATTGAAAATAGAAAAATACTTTACGTAAAATTGGGTTCAAGGTGAGCTCATTATTTTAATCCTGTCCAATGGATGTTACGAAATACTGATTGAATAAACTTGAATGAATGGATATATGGATACTTTAGAAGGATATATCCTCGTACTTGAAATATACATTTTATCAATTGTTTCATTTCAAAGAAGTTGCATCAGTTAGATACCAACACCAGCTGACAACTTAGTTTCCAACTCCTTTTTTATATAAGGATAATCTACAATCAATCAAAAAGAAAACAAATGGCCCTGGGAACCAAGCTGAGTTATTCTTAACAATTTCTATCTTTTTGTAGTTAAATGTGCCTCGATCTTCCAAACGTACTTATGAGACTTTCGCATGTATGTTGTGATGATCGAGAAGATGGGTTCTGCAGTGCCCTGTATGAATCAACACGAAGTACTAAGTATCTTATTCAGCTGAACTTTAGCCTTGTGTATTGTAAATCACTAATGGCAGGCTTGTTGATAAACATTAGGAGTACTGTTTATAAACATTCTTGTTCTCTCATCGATAACAGGTAGCGAGGATTGAAAAGGGATTTTAACTTCGTTGGTGTTTCTGCGATGTCGAATATTAGTGATAATGTTTTTTTACTGCAAAGATATATACAACATATTTAGCTCTCAAGAATACCTTTAAAAAGAATTACATAAATTTGTTATTATCACTCATCCCGGTGTTTGAAATCAGTGGTTTACTTTACTCAAGGAAAAAACTTGTAATGAACGCTGAAAATTCAATAATTGAATAAAGGAAGTGAATAACCACTAGGTGGAGTATGTAATGTAATTTTGATGAAGCCCTTGTGTTTTCTCTATTTATATCTATTCATCTTGTTATCTTACATCTAAACTGTTAAAAGGCTCACCTCATGCGAGGAACCATTCTTTGGTAAGTCCAAGGCAATTATTGCTTGCAAATTTATCGAATTCGTAAATGTGATGGCGTTCCAAAGTTTCGTGACGTCATACTCATCAGACCTAAAGGAAATTTGTATACAATTGCCATGAATAAAAGGCGTTTTTTAGTTTCCAATACAAAGTCTAATACGAAGTAGCTCCTGGGTGACTAAGACTCACCTCATCAATATTGATACAAGGAACCTTTCTTTGACAAATCCAAGACCGAATCCTAAACGCAATTCAATTGATTGAAAAAGCAATGTTACGCAACGAGTAAGTAAGATTCACAGGGAATATCATCCATATCTGATCTAATTCCACTAAGATGTGGGTGTGTATCGTTGCTAAGGGGTCGTGAAGTCCTCTGTTCTTTTGCCTGTAGAAATTCTCTTATTAGCGACTTTGACTGACCTTACACCTCATCGATATTGATATAAGGAAGCTTTCTTAGACCAACTTCATTTTGCCTCAAAGATAATGAACTGTTATATGTAGAGTTACGGATTGCACTATGCTGATGTCAGTAGACTAGCCGCCAAGGCGGCGTCGCTCGCCGCCCGTTCAGCCTGAGTTGAGTTCACGAAAAATAAAATTAAAGAATTGGCAATGATAAATGTGCCCATGTTGTAGAGCTCGAAAAACTGATCAAAAAAATGTATGGGATCGTTTCGCTACGACCAACCGTTCCGGATATATCCTTGATCAAATATTTTGATGACGTCACAGACCCGTCCCCCCAATAAAATTAGTCCCAAATTTTTCATCACCCTATCGCCTGTGTCGCAGACCAAAAAAAACGTCAGTTATCCCTATTGGTTACGGAGATAATTTTCCCTAAACGTCGCATTCGATTAGGGTCTCAATACAATGGTTTCACACTGACGTCGCGCACAAGAAAAGAAATAATTTATGTGTGATCTTACATTGCTGACTCTCTTTCGCAGTTCACATCTACCATTTTGCGTCACTTACAAACAAACAAACAAACAAACAGACAGACAGACAGAGAATCGGCTATTAATATATAGAAATAGAACAATAGAGAAACGATCTGGGAACGAGCAGCTGTTTATTAATAACAAAACGCTCGAACAAAGTCAGAAATAGTTGTCATGGAGATTATGCCACATCATTTTCGGAACCATGTGATGAGTTCATTATCTTTTAACTCAAAACGTGCGTCAAGACACGTGGAAACAATGATTTTAACTTTGTGACACATGGCTACATAGTTTCTTCCACAACGTCAAAATCTGCTCCGTTATTGGTTGGCGTTACAAAATTTAACTGACCATGGTTAGTTTGGATTAAATGCAATAGAAAGTGTGACCACACATTATAAAACAGGTTATTTAAAGCATTCCAACGTGTATTTGAAATCTTTGTAAATCACAAGAATATATCATATTAAGAAGGTAGCTAGCAAACTCTTCTTAAACATCACCCTCCATCATCACCCTCCTATATCATTTAAATATTCATTGGATGCGAACAGAAGAATTCTTACAGAGTACGGTTGATTCTAATTCCTCAACTTTAGTTCCATCTGAAACAAGCTCTTGTAAGAAAGCTTTAGTTTTCTATATAGTCAGAATTTCCTCCTGAAAGAGAACAACAACATTGCCAGAGGTGTATTCAAGGTCAGTTAAAAAAAGTGGAGGAGTCCAACATTACGGTATTTTTTACGTGGCGATTAGGTTACTTGCACGCTTTTCTTTCCTGCTTTTCTAAATGACTAAACTCTCCTCCACAAATTTTATACTGTTTTACATTTACAGTTTGTCGACGTAACTTGGAATGTTCATTTCTTCGGTAAGTGTAAAACGTTCTAGACAACATAAAACGTCGGTTTCCAATTTCGACTGCAACATTTTCAATTCTTTCATCTTCCTTCGCAAAACTTCGTTCGTATCTTTCAATTCATTCTGAAGGTTTGATTTCAATTTAAAGCTCTACGAAAGAGATCCTTTCGCTCTTCATCAGCCAATAACGAGTATGTTGCCACAATACTTGGACCTCGAGTTAAAACTGTATTATTTTTGGACAGTTTCCTGTAGATGTAGAAGCAAGTTTGTTCATATCAAGACAACATTGATGTAGACAGGCCCTTACAACTTCATTCTATGAACTACTTCGTCATTGGTCCAGATTCGATTTCCTTGGCAACATGTTTGATGAGGACGAAAACACATCTAACAACGTCCTACAGGAAAAAGCAAAAATCAATTGTAGCAATTCAAGTCCAACATTTTAAAAGAAATTGTTGGTCCAACCAATTTTGAATATTGATCTTACTTACCCAAAACAAAATCACCTTACACCATCTCCTAAAGGCAGCAGCTATTCACTTTATTTTTTCCCGTCATAAACTACCCAGCGGGCACAAAGACGTCGTAGAGTCGTCGTAGAAGTGGAGAATCTCAAAAGACGTCCCAATCACATCTTCACTGAGACGTCTCGACGACATCCCAATAACATCGTAACGACGTCGCAGGATTGTGAAATTTATTCCTTCGTCGTTGTAAAGTCGCCGTAGAGACGTCTTTCCAAGACATCCCAAAGACGTCGCTCAATGGTCGCGAAGTGGGATCCTCAGAAGACGTCCCAATCACTTCTTCACTGAGACGTTTCGACGACAGGATATCGCAACGACTTCAATCTCTGGCCGTAACGACATCGTAGAGACGTCCGATTAACAACCTCTTTTTCTGGAATCATAGGCCATCTATGTTGGGATCGTCAAAACAACAAAACATACAAATTCAATAGATGTCTCCCTTTTTAATTCTTTTTAAAAGTTTACAACGCAACAATTTACAGTTTATATACTAGCTAGTTTGTCATCAATTCATAAAATTTTGAATCACATGTAGAAACTTCCTTCGGCTAGCCTTTTTGAAATTTCGCCAACCTCATTATCGATCAGGAGATCTTTGAGCATCAACGGACGTTTTTTTATGTCATCTACAGTGCTTTTCTGATGCTGGAATGCTGAAACTAAGTTCAACAAGAATGTATAAATATGTATAAATATACCTGCCGAATGGATTCAGAAAACAGAAACTCACCGTTAATTTCATCAAACGAGGTGTTTTTCCATTTGCACTTTGCCAGTTTACCTTTGACAAAACGCCATGTTTAATTATAGTCTGTTCAAAAAATATGTGCACTAATTTCAGTTACCATGTGGAAACCAGATTTAGCAAATTACATCAATTCCCTTGAGCCTGGTTTTTATATAAAAGCTGAAATTAGTGCACATATTTTTTGAACAGACTATAATTCTTCTAAGTTTTATCTAAACGTCTTTTTATCTAAACTTATGTTACATGTATCATTATTAACAGTATTAACCTTTTCTTACAAGAAAGTCTTTGCTTTTGAAACTTTCTATACCACACGTGAATTTATAACCCAGGAGTTTCTCTTTGTCTTACGTATTTGTGATTGGTCTATTTTAAATTCTTTAAATCATGCAACTGTAGTAAAACATATTCGATGAATCTTTGTTGACTAATCACTTTTGAAAATTTATAATTCTTTCGAAGGTCGTAATTTAATCTGTATAGAGACGTCCCAAAAACGTCTTGAAAGCATCCCTCACACGACCAAGAAAAAGAATCGGTACAAATGTAAATTCTATATGGAGTATGCTGTTGTTACTCAAAGTTTACTGTTTAATGACTGCAGAATGAAATTTGAAAAATTTCATCAGATTGCAATTTGATCGTAAAAGGATCCCAATTGCGACGTCCCATTTTCAGACGTCTCTACGACGTCGCAAAATTATCTTAAATTAGTAATTCTTTCGAAGGTCGTTATTTAATCTGCATAAAGACGTCCCAAAAACGTCGTAAAATCATCCCTCACACGCCCCATAAACAGAATTCGATACGAATATAAATTCTATATAAGCATGTTAGTATTACTCGATTTATACTGTTTAATGACTGCAGAATGAAATTTGAAAATTTTTATCAGGTCCCAAATTGATCGTAAAAGGACGTCCCTACGACGTCGCAAAACGATCTCAAAACCAAACGACCATTTTACGATTAAAATGAGACTTCTCAAAGACGTCTTGTGCCTGCTGGGTACTTATTATGTAAGGGCTTCCAATTTTATTGTCTTCTTTTCCCTAATAACCTCTGCGGAGGAGTACATTTCTATAGAGATTTACACACGAATTCAATGAGAATGCTCTCCGTCACAGTGATTTTTTGACGATTTTGCCCACTGGGTAGACACGAAAACTCGACAACCAATGCTGAGTTCAGGAAAGGTCAATTAAATTACTTATGGATTACGATTTAGAACAGCCTAATAAATTCTCGATTGCAATAAAAAAGTTTTTGATCACATCTCATGAAAATTGTGTAACCCTAGCCATGGGGGCTAATGCTAACGCTCTTCGGCTTTTCAATAATCTCAAGTTAAAAGCATTGGATACAAGGTTGACCACCTTGTTTGCGCGAAGGATGATCACAAAAAAAAAAACATGCTGCTAATCTACGTGATAATATTCTGAAATAACGGTAACCAAGGCGACATGTTGGTGAGGAGTTAACAATATCGAGTGTCAACTCATAGTTATAAAGTGTAGTTTATACGGTCGAACTTTTGCCTTGTTTAATGTAAATCTAGTGACCTGTACTTATACTTCATTCTTAAGTGTAAAGGTAATGACAATGTCTAATCGCAGGTCAATCGATTTACACAAGACAAGGTGTAGTTCGACCACTTAAATGTACCTCTAGATAATATAGCTAATAAAATTAAGAAGGTAATATAATAAAATTTGACTGTTGTGAGCACACCATTAAGTTTTTAGAAAATCGATGTGGAGGACCCCATGTTCCCTCTGGTGCCCGTCGTTTTTCTCCTGTAATCGTCGCTTTAATTTGATATAACTTCCATCGTTTCATCAAAGGAAATAACTTTCCTGCCAGTGCTTCTGGAATATGTCCTACTACCACATCTTTTGACTTTACAACAATTGCGTTATTGCTGTAATTATTGTCCGGTTGAAGAAAACATTTTAGTTCTTCATTTACTTTGTAATTGTATTCGTAAACATGATGACCCTTTACTCTTGATTTTACCTCTTACCGAAAATGATAAAGTAAACATACGGGGTATGGAAGGGTACACAATGCCGTTACCTGAAGAAGAGTATCATCTGATAAGTGAGGATGAAGACGATGCATCTAGTGACAGTGAAATCGACGATGAAGAAGACTTAGAAGATGGGGAGTACGAGCTTGATGATGATGACAATGAACAATGAAAAATATTTTATATTGTACGTTTTTAAACGCTATACAAAATATATGATTGTTGTTGTTAACACAAATGTTGTTCCGTGTATAAGCCCCCCCCCCCCCCGATTATAAGCCCCCCTGTATATAAGCCCAGCAAAAAAGCCTTACGACCTTATATAAGCCCAGGGCTTATATTCGGAGATTTACGGTAGTATGATAGTATGAATCAATAGATGCATCGGAGCATGCAATGAAAATTATCATTATGTTTTCTCAACGATGACTTTTTTTTAGATTCAAATGTGAAGACCTTGTTTTCACTTTACGATGTTTCAAGGATATGTTAACAATTTTACAACACAACTACGAGTTTAATGCTCAACGCTTTCTCCATATGTGGTATGCTGAAATTGTGAATGTCTGACATGAATGAATCGATCAATCATTTATATGAAAAAGCTCCGTGTGTAAAACCAACCTTAATGCACGAGATCTTCTCGTTCGAACTGTTGTTTCATTGTCCCATAGGACCTATGATGTATTGGATGAAATCTATTGAAATGAACAATGGAGGCGTGTGGCTATAAAAACGCGAACATGCGTCTGATACTTTCTCCACTATCACGATAAATAACAGTAAGTAAGATATTTTGTTTAATTTTTTTTGTGGAATATACACGTTTTGTTCAATGACGAAAATGTCGCTCCGCTGATTAATAAACTTTATTTATACTCTATTGTCGCTCTGTTGAAGGAAATAAAACGAATAAAACGAATTTTACAAGTTATATTTGCGAAGATTTATCTATCAAAAAATACTTTCTTTATGTCATACTTACCTGGCAATTTATAGCTACAGTATAACCTCTAATTAGCGGACACCATTCGAGAAAAGGATTTTGCCAATAAGAACCTTGGGCATTTTTGTCTATTTTTCGAAAATTCTGTAGATTATTTATGTATAAGATGTACAAGACTTCTTTTTAGCGCGCCCTCTTTTTACCGTTACCCTCTAATGAACGCCCCTCAATTTTAGAAAAAATGGACGCTTAAAAAGTTTTTGTATATTGTCCGTTAATTAGAATGTCAGAGTTTGACCAGAATTTTGCCGGGCAAAGAAAATCCGCCCATTAATAAGAGGTATCCGTTAATTGGAAGGCATAACTGTAGCTGCTGGATCGATTTACGGCAAATTTTGAAATGTATCAATTTCAAGTTTGATTGTGAATACACACAACGTTTTGGTGGAAACTCTCTACTGCCTCCCCTCTTTTCTGAAATCTTATTTAATGGAAATTTTTAAAATTCATGCGTGCAAAAGAAGTTTTTTATGTCGATCTTTTCTGCGTGCGTCTTTGCTTTCTTACTATCGTTTATCATAGTGTGGTTCATACCATATAGTCAAAAAGAAAGAAACAACATGTCTTTTCCTTGCGACCGACTATGCGAACAACTTTGAAACGGTGATGTTCTGTAAAATACACGTTTTTCTTCTAAATCAAAATAAATATGTCTTCCGTGATGCACGTGCATGAGTTTTTCTGATGTCTATGATGGTGTTTTGAATTAATATCTCATCTGTCAACATTGAATGGAAATGATGTTGCTGCTGAAGATGGAAACATTTCTTGATTTAAGGTATAATGGGGATTCAAAATTCATTCGAATTACATTTCGTTTCGGATTACAGGGGTTTGACTTTTTTGGCCAAATTTTGAAAAAGAAACGGTATGCATTAAAAGTATTGCGAGATCCTACAGAGTAGTAGCTAGGAAGTAGCTAGTTTTGTTCGCCTTTTCTGGCAACTTAAATTACATAAAATATAATTCACCTCTCCTTCCCGGCATCCATTCGATGCTGTAAGATCTTTTTATTTGAAAGGTTCTGCAAATGCATCAAATATCTTGTCTTTACCTTTCTTTCAAGTATCAAGTGTGTACTGGATGGAATTTCGCATTCATCTGCCCCATCTTTATTCAAACACTCCTTTTCTAGCTATATATATATATATATGAAAAAATCATATATATCTAGCTCCTTTAAAAAATTATATTTTGCTTTGCAAAGTAACACTATGTTTTCTCGATGCTATTTCCTTTTCGCACCCCCCCCCCCCCCCCCCCCCCCCCCCCCCCCCCCCCCCACTCACTGTCCAGGATGTTTTAGGGTCAGGGTTAGGATTAGGGTTAGGATTAGGGTTAGGATTAGGGTTATTTTTATCTCCGTGATGAAGAGCCAACTAGTAAAAAAATATAGCAGATACATTAAGGGGGTGCGAAAAGGAAATAGCGCCGTTTTCTCTTGGGTGCCTTTGTTGTATGTTAACTGTTGAAACAATACCACAACCCAGCTGGCAAAAAGGCGTCTAAAAGATGTCTTTTCGTGTGTCTAAAAGACGTCTAAAAATGTTCTGAAATGTCCGCTTTTAAGACACATTTTTCAAGACGTCTAAAAGACATCTTTTAGACATATTTTAGATGTCTAAATGATGTCTTCTCAAAAGATCTAGACGACGTCTTTAAGACGTATTTATATACGTGCTAAAAGTGGCCATAAGGGAAAATAAAACATCTAAGTTAAATTAAAATGTTTATATTCTTTCGAATGAATCAGTACTTTTTAATACGTAATACAACAAAATAACAAAGCAGAAAAAAGACTTTAAGTATAGTTAAGGTTCTTGCTTAAACACATAATGTTTGAAAGACACTGTATTTCGTTCACTTGCATTTAAAATTGTATCTGTTATTATTTTTTCCGTATCTCATCATCCTGAAATGAAATAAAGAAATAAAAAAATAATGTAGGGAAGGCTTCTGTATATATAAAATAACATTTACTAAACCAATACATTTACACATTTTGCAAGAGACTTTTTTTCTCTAACATCCATAACAAAAGCATCGAAAGAGAATAAAAAATATACTTACAAAAATCTAAATCAGAAGTTTGAATCCAAATGATCAAGTATGTGAATCTGTAAACATAAAGAATACACCCATTATTTAACATTAAAACTAGAGCTTTTTGTCCACTTTACCAAAATTTTAAAAGCAAAGCAACAAAATCGCTGAATATACATGTTATTACCCTAGCACAACAACCAAACAGTTTACGAACTTTCATTAATATTGGGTATCGTTTAATATTGTTTAACAGACGTCTTAGAAGTGCCAATAAAATACGTACCTTTAAAGACGATTTTTAGACGTCTTTTAGACAACTTAGATTTTTCAAGATATGTGACTGTCCAGGGGATTTTGATAATAAATGATAAAACGTTGTCAAAAAAACGTTTAAATGTTTTTACCAAAATTCGAAAACGTTTCAATAATTCAAAAGAGAAAATGTTTAAACATTTGTGACTGTCCATGGGAAAAAAAGTACATTCGATTTACCGATATGCGCAAAATTACCGGTAATTTTACCGGTAACTTAAGATTTTTTTAGCAATTACCGCTAATTATAATTTTTTATCGATAAATTTACCGCTTTACCGGTAATTACCGGTATCGTAATGTAATGTAAAAAAAATATCTCAGACGTAAGGTAAAGTGGCTAATCGATAGCGATAACATGTTTTCGAAAATTTTAATGTTTGTTTATACTTATTCCGCCATTTTTAAGACCCGGTCAAGTCATAAATTGCCTAATCGTTGGTTGTTCAAATATGTTTCTTTCTTGTTTTTATTCATGATGAAGTAATTGACGTCATTAAACTCTGAAACAAAACAAATCACCTGCTCATGCATTAGACGGTTGAAAGATCTTTTAAAAGAAATGATGATTTGTTGAAAATTTATTAATGATTTTTTTCTTCGTAGGTTTAAATCTTCCATTTAAAATGACTGTGTTATTCAATTATTGTAATAAACAGGGAAATTGTTCTAACAGCCCTTTGGTAATCTATACTCTTTTTATGTATATACTAGCCGCCCAGGCGGCGTCGCTCGCCACCCATGTTCAGTATGCGTTGTGTTGCAGAATTTAACTTGTGTAAAAGTTTCTTTTCAGGCATTAATTTTTTAATTCATTTCTTACATTCAGAAGATTTAAAACAGAAAGAAATAGCAACATGGCTCAGAATATATATTTATACGCAGAAGAGAAGTAACTTTAATGTTAAAAAAATGGCAATATATAACACAGAACTGTTTACCCAGACATACAAAACCAAACATTACAAAATGTTAATTCAAAACAAATTGATACCTTCCAACTTTTTCTTTTGTTTCAAAGTTACTACTGGACTGCAAACATAAATGAATTTTTGAAATGATATATAGTCTGTTCTTCCAAAAACCATCAACGTCATGATTAAAACCATGAGTTTCATTTCTTTATGCTTTTTTTATTATTATCTAAAAAATTAATACTTGAATTGTAATACCGAAAACCTAATCATGCTATAAGAATATTGAAATAAACAACAACAACAACAAAAAAGAAAGAAATTCTAGTACGCATTTATCCTAAAAACAATATGTAACTAAGAACAAAAATTTACCCAGAAGATAAAAAGTCACAAATAAAATCATAAAGCCAAAGTTATATACCTAGGCATAGTACGTAAACAATTATCATAAGACAAAATAATGCATAAACATGATAAAATATAAACTTAAGAAAAATCCACCCAATAATGTTTCATTGCACAGTCATAATTAATGATCTTCTTAAATACATAATCCATTCTTCTCTCAAGTTACCCTCTCAACATTATAATTCAACCCATCATGTGCTTCATTTCTATTTTAACAGATGAAAATATTCAAAAAACATATAAAAAAAAACATAATCATGCTATGACGAAATCGAAAGAAAAACAAAACAAACTAAAACACACTTTGAAAACATATTTACCTTAAAAATTATAATTAAAAACACAAACTTAATGACATAATTAGTATAGCTAAAAAGAATTTTTAACATATGAAAACATTCACATTGTGAAGCCATGTTTTATTTCCAGTTCAAAGCTCCTCCCTGGAAAATTCAAAACACAAAAGTAAACATCCCTCATATCCTTTATTTATTCACTAATACTAACTGTGTTTTAACTAAATAGATACTATTTTAACTTTACCTTTCAATACCAATTCACATCATCATGATAGTAAAAAATTTTGATCATCTGTAAGCCATTATCAAACACTTCTAAACTCTTTACTTTCTATACTTCATACCTGTAAACAAATTAATACACTCGATTTACTTCCCAGCATAGTTTCCTGAAACTGAAAGGCATAAATAAAGATAAAGATTTCAATGCATAACAGTGACAGACAAATAAAAGAAATAAGAACATTCATAGCTGTAGGACCATTTTTAATGTAATAATAGCGTGCGTTACCAAAACAAATTTCTCTCGTCTTCCTTTTCATCCAGCAGCATATACACATACTAAAAGACAGAATAACTGAGACATCCACTCAAAGCTTTCAAAACTAAATTAAAACCATTCCTTACTGTGTAAATAAACATCAAACTGCATTTCTTCACTGCACTTTCTTCTGTATAGGGATATTTGATAACTAAAACGTAAACAAACATTTAAAAACCTGTTCTTTTATTAATCTAAAATATTAAACAATAAAAGTCTTATGATATTACTACTTTCGTATAGACCTGTCTGTTCGTTCTGCACAGCCAATTTTTAAAAACTTCACTGCACTTCTTCTGTATGCTCAATATGCTTTCACATTGTAAACAAACAACTAATCACTTACACATGTTATTAATCTAAAATACAATAACAGTAAAAGTTTAACAATAAACAATAATACCTACTTGTTTCTTCGTCAAAATAGCCACCGATAATGAAAATCGGTTATTAACAAACTTATTTTTTGGAAATCGTCAACCAATCAAATTGCCGAAAAATAATTTCTTGCGTTTTGATTGGTTTAAAAATTTAGACTTCACACTTAGATTACGTAACATTAAAAAAAATATGTCACCTCCACGTGGCTTTACGACGAAAAGGGAAAAAATAAGGTTTTGACCGTTAAAAGAAAACTAAATATAGCACTCTCTAAAATAAAAGTGGTATGCACAAAGCGAATTAGTATAATATAGTAACCCGTGTAAAAACTTTTTACAGGTTTTAATCGATGTGAGCTGGACAGAGAGAAAGGCTTAGTATAATGAATTTTAGTATGATAAAGTTCCTCAATTGTTTGGAATGTAGAATGTTTAGAATGTAGTATCCCGTGTAGAACAGCGTTTAGACACGGGTTTTAATTCATCAAAAATAAAAATGCAATGCAATGGTTCCCCATGATTAAAAATATCTAACGTCAATACAGAAAAAAACACTCTTCACTCTTTTAATTAAAAATCTCTAGGTATTCCGGCTAAAGCATATTTAGTTCAACACTGGAGTTATGAACAGAAAACCTTTTTAATCTGAAACACATCAAAATATTCGTAATAAATCTTTCACGATACGATATATGCAGTAGTAAAAATAAATTGTGCGTACAGGTATATAAACAACAAAAAGATTCAAATCGCTGTAACTGTTCATGGAATCCACACCCCAATGTAAATAAAAGCCAAACGCGAAATTCGTAAAAGTGTCGAAATGTGAATTAAAAACATTTCTACTAATCGTAGAAAAATATTAACCGCCGTGGTCTGACACTCCATTATGAATAAGTGACCGCAAAAACGACCCGAAATTTTAGAGAGTGAAAGCGTGAAAAAAGCGGATGCACACTCACGATTAGTATATAGAAGATTACAGGTAACATTCGCTTGTGTATCAAAATCAACTCGTTACCTGGTTCTCATTCAGTTGAAAATAAGAGATACAACAGTTTGTTCGAAATTTGGCAATGATAAAAACCGTCCGCTCTAATTCTATTAAGTTATTTTTGTAAATCCCATGACGAAAACTTTTATTTTTATTTTCCTCAGGGAAAGTCAGCTGAGACTTATTTTTATTCAACAGATACTTCGCCTTCAACAAGTGGAGATGTGTCCTTAAAGAATCGATCATATCGCAACGTTTTTAGTGATCTTTACTGACTTTTGTAACTTTATTCAGATAATATTCTGATAAAGAGTGAATTTGGGAAAAGACAAATGAAAACATTTTAACGTTGGCTTGACGAGTTGCAAAAGTTCTCTTTTGAAATACTCACCTTCGTTTAAACATTAATACTACCTGCTTCCTTCAGGTTTTCATCATAAGGTTTACGTGGAAGATTGTCTGAAAGCTGTGTATACACAGGGCTCCAAAACTCTCCCATGTCCTGGCTGTAAAGCTTGCGTGGGTGCGCACTCTTCTCGCAGTAGTCAATGCTGATGATGGACAGTCGGAAAACCTGTGGCAAGGTTCCAAATGGTAGTTCCTCTGTCCGTTCGAGTCTCATTGTCATACAACAGTCGAGCATAAGAGTGTTAGCATGAAGTGATGGAACCGACGTAATTTTCCTTGTACAACCTTTCGAAGACCTTTACTGCAATAGCATTTATATTTTAGTCGAAAGATCCTGGGAACTAAATGCTAAAATTTGGCTTCATGCTACTACAAAAACATGTATACGAGAAAACATTAGGAAGATCGTTTATTTTCTTTGCATTGCATATTCATCGAAAAACATTCGATTACTGAACATTCGATGCGAATTCTTTGACGACTTTTTAAGTATTCCGGAGGTAAAATGATTTTCAAATTATTACGCTACGGTAACGTATAACACCAAAACGATAACTTAGGCATAATAGCTCTTAAAGCTAGCTCTTTTTTCGTTTTAAAAACTATCATAGTTCACACTTTACCAATAAAATTGGATCGATTTAGACTTACCGGTAAATTTACCGATAAAAGTATTGATCAATTTGCTTACCGGTAATTACCAATAATATAATTAGTTTACCGGTATAAAGAAAATTTTACCGGTAAAAATATCGATACTACATCTTTAACGGTAAAAATACCGGTATATTTTACCGGTAAAACGAAATGTACTTTTTTTCCCATGGACGGTCACATTTTATGAAATGTTTTATGCAGTGACATTAAAAACGTTTAAACGTCTAAACATTTTGTCATTGAAAATGTTTTTTCTTAGAAGACATATATTGTGTTTTAAAAACGTAAAAAGCTAAGAAAGTTCAAAAAGAACCTAAAAAACGATATTTAATTATTTAAATTCTTAGAAGATCAGATATATAACACAGTAATCATTTTCACTCATAGTCGGTGAGCAGTTACTTCGGCAGCTATTTACGTAGAAAGACGAAACTTAAACCTCCCGAAAAGTTCAACTAAAGGCCGGTTTCCACATTGTTCGCTGTCGTCGCGCGTATGAGCGAACTAATTTTTGATTTAGATTTGAGTTGAGTTGAGTTGCGTGCCACAGCGAATGAAGTGGAAACTGGCCTTTAGTTGAAATTTTCGGGAGGTCAGGCTTTTCATTAAGACGCGATCGATCGCTCTCGCGCTTGGTAGGGAGCTCGTAAAAAGATGTTGGCGATCAATTAATCGCTCTCATCAATTACATTGCAGGCCTGGTCGTAAGAGGCGTGCGATCGCACGCGCACGCCTCCACACACGCCACAATTAATTTAGGCGTGTGGCAATTGCACGCCTGGCTTGTAATGACAAGTGTAATAGCAAAATGTTTATTTAAAAGTCAACAAAAATCTATCCCAAAATGTTGAAAGTTTTGCTTCGGAAATTGTTCATGTGCTACGATTAAATTTTACAATAACGAAACGAAGTTTCGCTGCCATTTCAGTAGTGAGGTCTCCGATCGCTTTGGAATACGGTAGTGGTTTTGAATTAAAAATCAGTGCTCAAAAATTTTCTTCGTTTGGTAGTAGAAAACAAGTCTACTCAACAAAATCCGCTGAGGAATGAAGGAGCTTCGTGCACGCGATTTTATTATGTATTATGTATTATGTAGTTTTCTCTTTCTTTTTAACGTTCTTTTAAGTTACAAAAGTATGCGCAAGGTTGCAGTTTCGAAAAAATAATCTTTTATTTAAAAAAATAGACAGCCAGGTGGTGACGAGTTAATGGAACGGAAACGTCTTTAATTTAATTAAAAAACAATTTGAACTTCAAACCAAAACGATGGAGAGTAATTCCAATTTTTTTTCAGGTTTTATTTTTTCTTTTAATTTTATTTACCGTCAAAGTAATCTTTATTATATGTGACCGTCCAGGGGATTTTGATAACAAACGATAAAACGTTAGAAAACGTTAAAAACGTTTTTAACGTTTTTTAAAAACGTAAAAAAACGTTTTTAAAAAACGATTTTGGAAACGGAATGTTTAGACCTACTGCTCGGGCAAACTACGTGGAGAGCCATGCACAACCTCGATCCCAGGGCTGTGAGTCGCTGTGGTCGCGCGTTTGAGCGTACTGATTTTTGATTCAGTCGCGCACATCATTCATCAGTTCATCTCAGAACCTTAAAATATCGAAATGAAGTCCATAAAGATAACTAAAAATGTTGTGAAGCAATTTGATTAAGAGTGCCTGTTCACTTAGCGAAAGTGAAATGTCTCTTAAAAAAGAATAATTAAGGTTTTCCCAGATCTGACATTTTCTGTAAAAATTATCCATTTTCAACGACTTTCGTCGAATGAAAATATTATACATCTTTACGAAAATAAACATTAAACTTTTCCCAGAGGATTTACAAGATAGCAATTCTATCAACTGCGTTCTATTATAGAATTAATAGAATTATAGCGGACGGTTTCTATTTGTAGTAACTTTTGAAACAGCTGTTGCTTCTTTAATCTTTTACTGAATGAGAACCAGGTAATCAGTGCATTAATATACTTACATGTGTTACCTGCGAATGTATTTATGAACAAGGTGCGTTCTTTTGTTTTGATTGAGTTTAATGACGTCAATGTTTTTCTCTCAAGTGAATGGTTATACAGAATGTATTATAACTGGTTTTAATAACGAATTACAGCCACCAGTTATTACTGACATTATGTATTATGGATTAAACTGTATTCCAGGATTTAAATTCTAACGTAAAACTACACTTATTCAGTACAATTTGTAGCGTAATTATTTATGACGCGGTCCTTGGACGACTGTTTTCCATTGATTCCAGACCAACTAGGAACTCTTCTTGGACAGCGGAAGGCTAAAGTGTTTTGAGCCGGTTGAGTATAATTGAGAATGCTTTTTGTAAATAAAACTTAAAAATAATTTTAATCTTTTTTATGTAAAAACGTTTAAACGTTTTTCGAAAACAAAAAATAGTATGCTAGAATTTTAACGATATCTACAGATATGAAGATCTTCTCAGTACTACCACGCTTTCTCAGAACACCACGCTTCTCGTGGAACGAAGCGGAACGGAAAACTAACAGAAGATTTACTGTTTCGGTAATCGCTGGGTTCATAAACTGCTGATTAAACCCGTTTCTTTTCCGAGTAGCTCCGATTGAAGGTCGCATGTCTCAGAAAAATAAAAAAACATAAATACTTTGAAACATAATTCGTATCACAGTTTAGGCATTCTTGTTATTATTATTATTGTTAGTATCAATAAAATTTAAACAGGTTTCCTAGGTAGCATAAAAGTTATTATTCAAAGTTTATCTGTATCGCGGAGGCAAAACAAGTAATCTTTATTAACTAAAAAACTTTTTTAACGTTTTTTTACGTAAAAAACGTTTTATAACGAAAAAACGTTTTATAACGAAAAAACGTTTTTGCTTTCGAATTTTGTAACGTTTTATCGTTTCCATAAAAACGTTTTTACTTTTTCATAAAAACGTTTTTTAACGTTTTCTTCCATTGTTTAATTATCGTTTTTAACGTTTTTTGAAAAACGTTTTATGGTTTGTTATCAAAATCCCCTGGACAGTCACATATAGCTAACATTTTACGTTCCGAATCTTTGAAAACAATGTTTTGTTTTATTAATTCATTCTTCGTGAAAATCTCATTATTTTTACATATATGACACATTTCAAATTTGACTGATTATCATACAGAATGAAGATCGTTGACCTTAACTGGAAAAAATTGATCGCACGCCATAACTGATATCGTCAATTAAGGCGTGCGATGACCACACGTCTGCTAATTTTCTTACGACCAGGCCTGCATTGGGTTCTATATTTTTTATTCAAATAAAAAGCATCCCAATGTTTGTTTTTCTCTTCTCTTCTTGGTTAGGCAACGCAATTCTTTTTGATACCGGGGAGAAAGAAAATTTTTGAAAGATATTTTTTTAATTTAATTAATAAAATTCAATGAGTTAGAGATATCTTTTTTATTTCTTTTTCGTTAATACAGGTGTATTAAAGGATCAGATTATGTGATAAACATTTTGTAAAGATACTTAAAAACATGCAAAAACATGTCGCAAAAGTAGCCAATGAAAAACATTATTTAAAATTGCACTGGTAACAAGGTTGCTTTGTTTTCTTCAGACAATGGTGAGAAGAGAATGAAAAAGAAGAATAAGAAAAAAAGTTATAAATAATTAATTTTTTGTTTAAAATGTTAATAATCAAATGCAATGCGGTGATTATTGGCATCATTTTTAAGATGCGCACGGGCAACGATAAACAAAGGATTAATTAGAGCGCCGTATAAAGTGCACCGTAAGACTCATGTAAAATACCTTCAAATAAAACTAACCGTCAGGTGAACTTTTCATCAAAAACAATACGTTCGACTCAAAACATGGCCTTCCTTCACGTGATTGAAATGAATAAAAGACAAATTAATATAATCTCCGCGATGGAGTTCTTTTCTCCACTATATGACGTAAACGAAAATTTCTTTTTTTGTGAATGAATGAAAGGTTATTTTCAATAATCGCCCTGATAAGTGGTTGGTGTAGTGATGCTGACCTTACATAGTTCGAACCCCCCCCCCCCCATTAAATTTTCAAAACAACCTGAAAGGGGGGGGTTGAAGAATTTTGTCTAGAAAGGGGGTAGTTTCCAAAGAGGGGGAGGTACCTCAAGAAAGGGGGGGTTCAAGGTTTTTGACAGCCACTTATGTCAATTATTTTTAGTTATCTGTAATAGCAATGTTTAATGATTTTTTTCATGGCGTAGCTGATGTGCTATACATTTAATTTTGTAAACGTTTTGGTTTGAACCAAATTATATAACCTGCAACCTCCTTAGTCAAGATTCAAGACTTTTCAAGACTTTTCAAAACTATTTTAAAACTTCAAAATGATCGTTCAAGAAATTTTTGACTTTTGACGTGACTACATTATTTTTACTAATTCAATTTAGTTATTACTTCTATATGACTATTTCTAGGCTGAGAACCCTACACTTTCTTTTGACTCATTTTAAACTCACCAGTTAAAGGAAACTACTCCCTTTTTTAAATACATTAGAAGATTGATTTTATCTCAGGCACAGGTACGCTCGACTGTTCTTTATTCCTGTTGATATTTAAAAAAAGAAAACAATAGTTATATGATACTTCTCAAATAGTTATTTATAGTTATAGCTCTGTACCTTTCCAGTGCGTTTTTATTTTTTAGAAACATTGACATTCCCAGAGCTTCATAATAATTAAACATGATGTGGTTTCGGAAAAATAATTCAATTTTAAGTGTTGCCAAGTTTTGTCAAGGGGTCGGTAGTACATCCAAAGGACCGGTAAATCAGGGGGGTTAGATATCAATTTGAAAGGGGGAAGTAAATAGAAAGGGGGAGGTTGAATTTGAAAGGGGGGTACTGACCCCCTTACGAACTATGGCCTTAGAAAGTAGTTGGTGGGCATTTACGTCAGCAAATGCCGAGTGCCGACCTGAATTCCGAGGACAATGGTCAATGGAGTGTCTTTTTTAGAAATCATTCTTACGTAATAATTACCTAACAAAAGGTGAGGAGACAGCTGTTATTCAGATTTGATCTTTGAGTTTTAGCGCTGTGTGTGCGATATGATTATATATAATTCTACACGTGCGATCGCCGCACGCCTAGATGTTTTTTAATAAAATTTACGCATGCGACGATCGTACGTGTAAACGAAACATATCGTACGCCACTCACTAACTTTGTCATTCATTTACAATTCTTTTGTGCGCACCTTCGCAGTGTTTGAATAAAGCCAATACATTGCACACATGTGCACGAACAATGGAGATCGAAGTATTGGAATAGTTTTTAAATGAATATTTTCCTTTCCTGAAACTGAAAGATTAATATGACACATGTGTTCTAGAAAAGGAAGGAGACTCTCCGCCGCCTTTTGATAACTTTTGTAAAGTAATCCTTTGTTCGTTTTCGCTTGTCTCATTTTATTCACCATTGGCTCATCTCCAGACGTTGACACCTGGTTAATGCACTGTTTTCTTTTTAATGTTGATAGAGAATCTGTTTCGAAAATGAAGGAAAGGAAATGACGCATTCATTCATAACAATTGATTTTAATGTTTTCGACCTCAGGTGTCTAGTGGCGACAATGTTTTGTCACAATACATTTGCAAAAGAAGTTCAATCTTTTTTTCTTGTTAACGTAATCACGCATTATTGTGAAACTCAGTCTCCAACACAGAGCTCCTATTAATCATTCTATTTAATGGAAGATTTATATAAAACTACACAGATAGAGAGTTGCTCTAAGAACTTTTTCGTCTGAATTTATGCTTACCATTCCAGTCCTGTCAATATGCGTTCGCATTCTATCAATCACGTCTGATCACGTACCATATGGTAAATAGATTCATTTACTTCCAACAATCACTTTCTGTTTCTTTTTTCAGTTCTTCGTCTCCTCCTATCGATCACGTAACATATTCAGTAAATAGAACTATTTCTTTCAAATCACTTTGTGTTTGTTTTTTCTATGGATCACGTAACATATTACAGTAAAAAGACTTATATTTTTCCTTTTTCTTTATCGTTTATTAATCATGTTGTGTTTGTGTTTCTTCACTTTAAACATTTCGCAATAAAATTGTCTCGTAAACCAATTAAGTAAAAAGTCTTTATTCTTCTTTTTCTTTTACTCTGTACCTGCAACTTTCTGTTGCCTCTATGGCTGGAGACACCTGGCTTGACGCTCTATTTAAAACCCAGAAAAAATTGTGCTCATTAATTTAGTCGAGCCAAACAGCGATTATCATGGCGACGTCAAACAGTAAAGGCAATAAAGTAGCTCTCTCTACGTTCAAATTCTGGGGGTATGAAGACATATTTGGTTTTAAAAATGAATCTGTTAATGATAAAAAAGTATTAGTAAACTTGGTTTACTGTAAAGTTTGTGCTCAAAACAAAGCAGCAATATCTAGCCATCCGACATGCAAAGGAGAGGCCTTAAAGTCTATGATGAAATACATGGATGAAACCAATTTCGTTACAAAACATACGATCACTCGCCACTTAACTGGTAAAGCACGTGTAATTGCGATGGAAGTTGAGAGAGAAAAACCGGCAGAGGATTGTACAATTCTTCCGGGGTCCAGTAGCGGATTTTCTCAGACTAAAGTATTGTCTTCCATGGAAAAGTCATCACGCAATCTCTACAAACCAATGTTCGCGATGGAACCAACGATGCCGTTCAAACATTTTGCAACACTCATTAAATGTCAACGAATCAACGGTGTTCGTTTGGTTCAGGGCAAGGATGACCACAGAGCAGCCGCTGAGTTTGTTCAAAAAAAGATCACCAAATACCTAAATCAATCAAATTTCTACTCCATTTTATCAGATGGTTTGCAAGCACGCGAGCTCAAAAGCGAGAAAGAATTGATTTTAGCATGTGTCATCAAAGGTGGACGTACATGGTGACATCTCTTTTGGAAATGTCGAGGTGAATGTTTTCACTAAGTTAAATTAATTTAATTTGAGAAACTTTTATTGGGAGAAAATATTTTAGATCCTCTATCTGCGAAGGTTTCTTATTTTCAAAGATATACAGTGTGTTTTGTAATGTTGGAAATGGAAGTTTGAAAGTTGTTTTTTTAAATGAATATACCGAATTTCAAAATAATTTTTACATCAATGGAAAGCCATTTTCATGCTCTTTCGGCTAGTATATTTTTGTGAGAAATGAAAAAGTGGGTTTTGAAATAATAAGGAAAATGTCATCGAAAAATGTAATTAAATTTTTAATGATCGATTAACACGTAATGTATTCAAATTTTTTATTAATTTTATGTTAGTGCTGAGACCCCCAAATTGATATTTTAAAACATAAAAGTTTAACGTTTTTCATGAACACACAACTTAAATTTGTTTATTGTTTTCCAAATTGCTGTCATTGTTTCAAAAAATCTTTTCTTTTCATTTACATCTTAATCGACCATTAAAAATTTAATTACATTTTTCCAAGACATTTTCCTTATTTTTTCAAAAACCACTTTTTCATTTTTCATAAAAACATACCATCCGAAAGAACTTCAAAATGGCTTTCCAACGGTGTGATATTTATTTTTAAATTCGGTATATTCATTTAAAAAAACAGCTTTAAAATTTCCATTTCCAACATTATGAACTGTAGCAACAAAGGCGGCAATAAAAGATACAATCAATTGTTTTCCTCATTTATGCTCCTGCACTTCACCTACTAAAGGTTGTACAACGTAAAACTTGTAAGATGGTGCTATCAAACTTAATGAAAGAACAAAACAGTCATTTTTATCTGGTGTCTATTTTTAGATTTGGTGGAACTGACGCATATTCGATCGAAAATGGTATTGACCATACATACCTCAACATTTACAAAGTTTCAAATGCTGATTATGTTGATAAAGTAGCGAGTGCTACTGCTGATGGTGCGAACGTAAACTTTGGGATCCACAATGGTGTGCTTACCCAAATGAAGAATGACTGTGATTGGATGCTTCGCATTCACTGCCTCAACCACCGAATTGAATTGGGTGTAAAACAAGCCTTTCAGTCTAATCCGATTTTTGACGAGATCGAGGAATTTTATAATGGACTCTTTTCATACCTCAAAACCTATATTAACCTATATTAGGTTGCACCTATTGTAATAGTTTTTAACTAGATGGTTTCCCTTCCGCCATTTGGCGGTAAATATATTTTCAATTTCAATTTCAATTTGACCATGAACATGTTCCTTTTATTCCTATTGTTGAAAATGTGCTCTGTTGTGGTATTATTCCACCCTGATTAGTATGAACAACATTTTCATCTGAGTATCAGGTTGACGTTAATTATATCATTGTAAATACATTATATTTACATTTTTCTTGTGGTTATCAATGTACACACAATAAATGATAAAATTTTCGCAACTTTGGGGAAATATATATTTGCGTTTTTGCGAATCTTGTTACCAGTTGCAATAAATTCAGAAGATTTTTTCTATGGAAAAAAATAAGTTTTTCTTCCTAGTTTGAGCATTATATGCAAGAGCAGGTTGAGAGCGCCTCTATGACGTAGCATGATGTGCAGAAGATTGCGACATGCCTTTCATTTATGTTTTTAAGTTCTTTGCATGAAAGAGTTAAAGAATATTTAGTTCACAATGAGTGATCGAGTTTCTAAAGTCAAAGAGATTCCTTGGAAAAGTCAAAATTCATTTGGATAAAGTAGACCATATGTGATAGATGTCAATATTAATTGTTCTTTATTTATTATTTTTATTAACCCGGATAGCCTTTTCAGTTCCGTTCCGTACTGTTATCAATGAAGGTCCTGCGAACGTTTTTAATATTACTGCGTAAAACATTTTATGAAACATTTAAACGTTCTCTTTCAAATCGTTTTCTAACATTTTTAACTATTGTTTTTGCAGCATTTTTAATGTTTTTTGAAAAACGTTTTACCATTTTTTATCAAATTTGCCACAATTATGCCATTATAATTTGAAATATCAAAACTATTTTTTCTAATAATTTTGTCATTGTATTTTTAGAGTTATCAAGGAGATTATCAGAGCTACGGCATTTAGGTGTGTAACATTTTATTTACATTTTTGTTGCGAATCAGTACATTTTGCCTACCAAAAATGTCAGAGATGTCTTATTTCTAATAAATAAAATTCATGATGACTTGCTCATGATGCTGTTTCGATATATGTCTGATTTTGATAAACAATGCTTTCAGCACTTCTTCTCGTTATCTTGCTTTAAGAATCCAGGAAGATAAATTTCTAAATCTCAAAATATTTTGTGACATAGAAAGCAGTCTCACCACAAAAGTAGACATCCAGATCATTTATACGTTTGACCTCATTGTTATTGGTGTTATATACATGTTATTCTTCGTAAAATATGTTGCAAGCATTTAAATGACCTTTTACAGCCAATCATTAATCATTATCATCATGTTATCTCTGTAGTATTTGGTGCTTTTAAATGATTAAATGTTTTTTCTGTCTTTTATTCAGATACAGATACTTTTCAGAGTAAACAATGAATGTAAACAACGTAAGTTTTCTAGATATTAATCTAAGTTTTTCTTAACTTGATTCATTCAAGTTTTTCCTTTCCTTTTTTGCCTCAATACAAATAGATAATTACATGAAGAATCTTTCTGGGCCATTCTGATTCTGATTTTTTATGTTCACCAGAACTAGAGATTTAGTGTTCATGATTTTAGTGTTTTATTCTGTGAAAACTCTTTTATTGTTGATGTGAGAATAGTGAACATTAAAATCTTTCTTACAGATCCGAGAATTTCGAAGTCGCCTGAGGCGCGGGGGGCATATTTTAGAAGTTACCCCCAGGCGGGTAAGTTGATGTTTTTCTCCTTAATTTTTCTTTGAACTGTAACTTTCAGTTTTTTATTTTTATTTGCTTATGAACTGAACTCAAACCTTTCTTATTTTTTAGAGTGCAAGGTTTGCCAAGTAAGGATACTGATCAATCAGCACCAATTTTTTATACAAGGGACAAGTAGATGAAATCCATACATTTCGTTTTTTGTAGTAATAATCCAGCAGTTATACAAATAAATGCGGAACGCAAAGCTGGCAGGGCATTGTTGCTCAAGTTAAGGTAATCTATCATTGTTCGTTTTCAAAATAACCGTTTCTCTCCTGAGGAAAGGTACCTGAGAAATATCCTACTATGATTGAGGGAAGAATTCCCTAAAGCCAAAATGCTTCTAGCAAAAGGTTCATAATTGGGTGGAAATAGAAATCACCCCACAATAGAGCCATCAGCCGACAAGGGTAAACATGGTGTCCTTCAACAACAACAACTTTAAGATGAGTAATGTTTAGTAGCAGAAATATCTCAGACATTGTCACCATAGTAAAATCATCACTGAAAACAAGAAAAAGTCAGAACTTATGAACAGTTCTTTACAAATATGTGACGTTCCTGGGGATTTTGATAACAAACGATATTAACGTTAATATCCTCACAAAGCATAGATTACCTTTATTATTGTTAAAAAGTTTTGTTCCAGTCGTTTGTTTGTACATTGCACATCGTGTTGTTTTATGAAGTTCTCAAATAACAGTGGTATAATTACTATTTCGGCAAATAGCAATAAATTCAAAACCAACTGGCTTGTTTATGACATGTAAACTCTGATTCAATTCAATTAGCAAACAAGCGGACATATTTTTCTAGAAAAAACAAGTTTTCCAGAAGCATTTTATTTCATTTGTTTTTCTGGTATCTTCATCACAAATCTGAGAAGGCACTTTAAAATACTATGTTATTTGATTTGGTAATATATTATTTTGAAACACACATTTATAGGTAGTACCAGTTTATATATTCAATTGAACTTAATTGTCTGGTTCTTATATTCAGCTGGAGATTAAAGTTCGAAAGCAACCACAAGTAGAAACTGTCTGCTATAATTCTTTTATGTTAATTGATCAACAAGATTGCCATTCTATAAGCTCTTGGGGAAAAAACGTTTACATTTTTAAAGACACATCACTTTAAAAACATTTTTTCGATGGCAAAACCTTTGTTATTATTCTTTTGAAAGACATTACACTTGCACTGGGTGGAGATGTACCTTTAATTAAATTGATCGCAGCGTTTTTAGTGATCATTATTGACTTCTGTCATTTTATCTTATCGCTCTGTTTAGTTTCAACATTGGGATAAAGGGTGAAAGTAGGAAGGGACAAATGAAAACACTTTAACATTGGCTTGACGAGTTGAAAAAGTTCTCTTTTGAAATGCTCACCTTCGTTTAGATAAAATAATACATGTTTTTCATGAAGTTTACGTGAAAGATCGTCTCGAAGTTGTGTTTACACAGGGCTCTAAAAATTTATTTGGGGGTAACTCTAAAACGATTGAATTTATTTCGCAAATGGTTTCCACAAATATGACTTGTTTAGTACTTGTTTAGAAGTTATTTACAAAAATATCGAAAATATAGTTATTTTCTTATGATAATTACAGTATTAACGATAATGATGCTATTAACTAAAATAAATTAACGTTAATTCCATTGTTTTATTTACGATATTTTCGTTAAGAATCATCATTTGTTATCAAACGCTTCGGGAATGTCACATATATTGGAAAAAGTTGGCTGAAGCTGCTGGAACACCAAACCAAAAACTTGATGTATCCTCTCAAATCTGCTGAGTCACCCCCATTATTTCAGATATAAGGTCAGATTATGAACTATTCAAAAAGTCATTTAAGAAAGCTGTGAAGATTGTAAAAGCTCATGGTCTTGATAACATCAGTGCTGGTGATCTCAAAATAAATCTGCATCCATCAAAGGACTTTATAATTTTCTGACAACAAGTGTACAAACTGGTAAATTTCCTTTGAACAGGAAATCTGCTTGTGTTTCTTGCATTTCCAAACAGTTTCAAAAAGGTACTGCTCAAACTACCAGCCTTACGTCGGCGATTTTGGCAGCCTATGCGATTGCGTAACGTACGTAACCTCTTTTGCGTATGTGACTTTTTGATGCAAGACCCTGATGCAGTGAGAAATTTCTAATACCATTAGGTAGCCTTGAAACTTGTTTGAGACATAAATTGGGGTGTTCTTTCTTTATGGTCATCAGTCAAGCAGCCTTCGTCGTCGCGCTTGTTTACAAGAGCAATGAAAGTGTTTCATGCAAGACGCTCCTGAATGAGTGCTATTTAAAGGACCACAGACACGGATATTTGCACACCATTCTATTTCATGACTACAATCACACATGAATGGATTCTCAAATAAAAGGAAAGAAGAAATCGAATTTTAACAATATTTTTTTTTATCCATCACCATATAAAGTACAACAAATGATCTATACATCCATGCTTTCAAGATTTTCAATCTCTGCTTCTTCTCTGTTGTTTTCCTCTTCACTGTTGTCACTGTCACTTTCACTGTAATCAATTATTCACACCTCAATGTCTTGCATTGATGAAAGGTGTTTTCTTTTCAACGGATTTTCGTTATCCATTTCCTTTCTTCTTCGTTTTTGCGAGTGGATTTCTACTGCTCTTTCAATGATATCTTCTCTCTCTTTTTCATTCCAAATTTTGTCATTGCCATGTATCCTGTTGATTTTCTCAACGGTATCGTGTTTTGTAGATAACCTTCGATCAGTCAGCAAAGTGGTTAGTGTGCTAACCACTTAGCCTTTGCTCAACACAGGAATTCGAAGGCGAAAGCACGTAAATAATACTCGCCATTATACATAGGTTGGGGAACTGGTCACGACGGTACTTGATAACATTTTTCCAAATGGCTTTTGCATCGATTGAATTACTCTGCAATTTGCTTCCAAAATTAATGTTCACAAATGATTGGAATCATTTCCATTCCGCAAGGATATTTTTGCCATCATATATGCTGTTTTTCTTAGGGGCACTTCAAAATACTCTGCTAGCGCTTTGATATCATTTATCTCGTCTGTGGTATTACCGGTCCAGTTTTTGGGGTCAAACCACTTCATTTGCTCAAATACCGAATCGTTAAAACTCTGAAATCTTTTTTGCAAAAAGGTATTAATTCAGTTGCGAGCTCTTTTTTATTTCGGGATGCACTCAGCATAGCATCACTGGTTAGTTCAGTAAACTTCTCCAAAGCTATGGTTATATATTCTTGATTTTCCAAATTTTTTTGTTATTTTTCACAAAAGCTGAAGACAATGTTTTAGTGCCATCCATGTTTTCAACAAACTGAAATTGTGCCAAATGGCTATCGAGAAGTTCTTCCTCTGTGCCAGAACATTCAATTAAGTCTTCAAATTCGTTAATGGTACTCTGTTGGCATGACCTCATACGGCAAAAGGCCTTCGCCTTCAAACACAAGAGAAGTTTGTATTACTTTTTCTGAAATGTCCAGGTATGCGCACACTAAACATAGAAAAGAGTATGATCTTATTTCTTTAAGCTGTCCTTGAATTTTGGCTTTCGTGTCAGTTTTATGTGTCCTGATCACCAAACTGTTATCTAAAGCTGTGGTACTGGCTGGTCACATGTTCAAAAGATTTGTAAGTGTCTTTTTCCTATGTGATACAAAACGTGTCCCCGTCATCTTCGGTAGCGTGCACACCGATATTCCAAGGGTTGAAGTGACAGATTTTATGTTTGATTTGATTGCACCTGAGTTTCTTAAAAGGTTGTAAAGGCCTACCGTATTTCCTCTAATAAACGCCTCCCTCTGATAAACGCCACCCTCTATTAAACGCCGCCCTTATATCCCAACGTTTGTAGTAAACGACGCCCTCTAATAAACTCTTCCCTCTATTAAACGCCTCATCTTGAAAACGGTGTTTATTAGAAAAAAGGCTAAGAATTACAAAAAAGTTTCATCTCATACTAGAAAACGGCGACGGTGATATTGCTCTTCTTTGACATTTTCGTGAACATATCTTTTGCGTAAAACATTTTCACACAATCTTTTTTAACGTTGTTTAGGATAAGAAAACATTGTTTTTAAGTTTGCTTCTATCCAATTGTTCATTTTGTAATAAAGGCCGCCCTCTAATGAACGCCTCCCTCTATTAAACATTCAAAACGGCGTTTATGAGAGGAAATACGGTATGTAAAATTTGTCGACCCTTTGGAATCTAGAGTTCTCAAATGTATCCTTCACTGCGAGCTCAGTTCTGTGATTTACACAGTGAATTTTCACCAGCCAAGGCCTACCATCTTCTTCCAGCTTTTCCAACATACCATTGTATGCCCCAAAATTAACACTTGCTCCATAGTCATTGATTTTCAAATCTCCTTCTTTGAATGTGTAATCAATTGCTGCTCTTTGTAATTCAGCATTTGTTCCACCAAATTGACTCATCTGCATTAACGCAGTAGTTAACATGCTCCACTATTGATATATAAAAAAAGTAAAAGCATTAAAATTCAGACATATAACATCACCACCTTGTTCCTATGTTTACTCTCTCTCTGTCCTTCTTTCTAATTCCAGGAGAAAGAGGAAGTCTGGGCATGAGGTTGATAATTAATTGAAATATCCTCCTTTTTCAATTAAAAAAATTTATTCTCACGTGGAGAATTTTATGTTTTGAAATTTTTCATTTGTGACCATATATGGGCATCAATTACAAATGTTCATTCATTTCGAAGTAAAAAAAACCCAGATGTTTGAGAGAAAAACTTGCACGTTTGCATCTTACATATTTATTTACCTGCTCAAACTAAATAAAGGATTGTTAATTTTTTAAGTTTTAAAAGTAATTTTCTAGTCAAGAGAAGAGAAAAAAATCTTTGTTTACCATTCCTTTCAATTCTTGCGAGAATCATCTCTTTATCATCACCTTATCATTTTTCTTGCTTGAGATCCATCTGTTAGCAAAGACATAAATGGAGAGTCATTTATCATATTAACAATCTTTTCCCTGACTGCCTCATCAATTGATCCAATTAATTCTTTGGCAGTACGGCCATCGTGATTTCCTAGATAACATAAAATGCGAAAATTAATGCAAGATCAAACAGTTTGGCCTTTCGGTGTTAGTGGTGTTAGACATTTTCCTTAACCACCTCACAGAGGGAAAATGATACATGAAACATATTTGCCACTAATAAATTTCACAACATACGTTGCGTTGAGGGTGAGCATCCCAAAACTACTTAATGACATTGCTGGGTGGAGAGCCAGACTGTATGTAGTGTTCATAAGTCGGAAATAACCAGAACGAAATGATTTCTCCGTCAAATCATCAACACGTTTTTGCAGTGGTACTGTTTTGGTTACCAGTTTGTTGTTTCTTTCGTTGCTTGGTTTTGACGCTTCTATTTCTAGAGCAATCTGGTGAATTGGGCTTTTCAGGTGGCGTAAAAGCTAAAGCAATGCAATCCATAGCTTCACTAGCCTTCCTCATGCAAACAAGAACGTGAAAACAAACACGAAAAAACTTGCCGCATCATTCGTAACGTTGTTTGTGCCATTAATGAATCGCTCTCCTGTCTCTTTGTGCCCGAATGCATTTCCAACTCCCCACTTCATGAACGTTTGAAGTTTCACAATGTTTCCTTTAGTATTACCCGTTTTCATGAATCACAACAAGAAACACATTCGCTTTTAGTGTCGTTTAGTTGTTAAGTGTTAAATAGTCAATTTTTCAAATCCTTTTTAAATAATGTGTGTAACCAATTACACTACACAGAGCACAGGTGTTATAAACTTGTTCCTAATGCTTTTGCACAGATTATTATACGATTATTTGCGTATATGCATAATTCTGCGTACACGATTATTTGCGTATATGCATAATTCTGTGTACACGATTATTTGCGTACATGCATAATTCTGCCTACGCGATTGGTGCTGTTTTTTTGTTCGAAAACATGGTCTGCTCCTTATGCGGAAAATGGCACTGAAGATTTGGTAACGCTAAAATATCCCTGTTTGTTGTACCACTCCCCATGATTGCCCATCCTTATCCTTCAACCCGATCAATTGCGATAAATACACAGACAGGGATTTTTCCAAGCACTTTTGGTTACTACCATTTTGTAAGAGGAAGATTGAGTTTTGAAGTCCTGCATAACGAAGTCCACTGAAACTCTGTGATTTTAGCGTTTTCAACGTCATCAAGTTATGTTGATCTTACCTTCTATAATTGTGTACAAAAGCTTCACTAAGCTTCTTTGAAAATTGCACTGTGAAACGTCTTTATATCAGTGATGCCGAAATATCTCTAAACTTATCCGTCATAAATGTGATATCTCCTCCATTTTAAGTAAGTTTTTCTTCATGAGCTAGGGAGATGCATTTTGCCAATAGCGAATGGGATGCTAACGAGTCAACCTTTTTAAATCTGTTAAAAGAAAAGTTCCAATTCCAGGTTTTATTACGTCATGAATATTTCTCACACTAAGAAAAAAACAACTAACTTTTTTAAGATTTAAACCATTTACAATAGACCTTTTCGGAAAATACGCCACAGCAGATCTTGCCTCGTTTCTAAGGTTTTTAATTACTTATGTAATTAAGAATCATAAAAAAAGTTTGTGTAAGGTTTCCTCTCGGGTATCTTTTTTTTTTCAAAAACAACACAAATGCCATTATTATTTGGTTTGAAAACGAGGCAAGATCCGCTCTGACGTATTTTCTGAAAAGGTCTATTGGAAAGATAATTATGAAACTAATCCTTTGAAACCAAGCAATAGGTGATTTCTTTGCTTGCTCTTTGTATCATCGGCTTGGAGCCAAAGTTGCATGGCGTCTTTGGAGTCGTTGTTGCTGATTCTTCGGAACTTGCATATCCTCATACAATGACTTAGATTTTGTTGCAAAAATGTGTTCCGCGACTGTGTACAAATTTCATAAAGGTGAATGATTGCTCAACTTCAGCTGTAGACGGCGGGATCAGTGCAGTAAATGTTTACATGGCCCTGATGTCGCATAGATGTAGTATTTGACATTCATTGAGGTAACATGACTTCAAATGAATAAACTTGAAATTGTTCTGATAAAGCATTATCTTTTTCACATTCTTCTTACGTTGCTTCAAATTCACACTACAAGATTTCTTTGCTTCGTCTTCCATTGAACACCAGACTTAAATGTTGATAATTTCAAGGCAGAGTACTGGTGTTTTAATGCCAGCCTATCAATCATCGGAGAGTTGATGCCATTGTAAATTGGTGCTGGTTCACTGTAGTAAGATGCCAGCACATCTACTTCTTCAATTCCATTGCAAGTGCTTCTGTGGTGCTAGGAAATGTCATGTGATCTAGCGCTGAAAACTGTCAGATGAATGGGGTTTTCAAAAGCTACCTCAATTTCCTCAATCAAAGTTGACAAAAACGGTTTAACTATTCTCGTGCTGAACTCATCCACTTTAGACTCATTATAGGATCTTCCCTGATAACTTAATCCAGTAGACTGTCTAGAAATATCAAGGAAACTTTCGATACGATCAAAATAGCAGCCGGCTAGTTCACGATGATTTTCAACTTTCCCTTCTTTTCCTTGCTGTAAAAAGTGTCTGCTATATTGACAGGTTACCTTGAAATATTCACATCTTGAGGATGCTGTCACGTAGCCACGTACTGAAAGCAAAACATCAGTTAGGAAATAAATCAAATAACTTTGTATGAATTATGCAGAAGGTACCAGCCAAACAGTTTTAGTACTGGCTGAAAAACTTTATGAAATCAAGAAAATGTTGTTACATATATTAAAATATATTTGTTTGTTTCCTTTGTTGACAGTTATTTCTTATGATAAACCTGATGTTTAGGCATTTGAAATATATAAAGAGACTTTCCTCGACATTCCAAGTTCCACAAATTATTTAACCGCAATACAGTGAAGATAAGCTATAGCTGCATGAAAAACATGAAAACTTTCATAAACAATCACAACCAAACAGTTATGGCTAATGACAACAACACCAATGACCATCGAATGTGTAACTGTGTCAGAAAGGAGAGCTGCCCCATGAATGGAAAGTGTCTATCCACAAACATTGTATATAAGGCAACACTAACATCGAATGATCCAAACTACCAGGAAAAATCATACATAGGCTTAGCTGAGACAACATTCAAGAAACTATATGCAAACCACCAAAAATCATTTAAATACGAAAAGTATGCCACTGAGACTGAACTGTCTAAAGAAATATGGAAAATGAAAAAGGCAAATCAAGCACCTCAACTGAGATGGGAAATTATTCGTAAATGTATACCGTACAACCCAAGTAGCTACAAGTGCAACCTATGTCTCAATGAAAAGTTAGAGATTGCGTTGTACGACAAAGATAATTTGCTCAACTCTAGATCGGAGCTCATTTCTAAGTGCCGCCATCTAAACAAGTATACGCTTAATAAATTTGACACTAAAGATTGATTGAAAGTCTATTGACGTCACATTGCAACTTGACGTCAAAGATACCATCACATTGTAAATTTTTATTCTCAACTGACGATTGCGAGAGCATGAAACTCTGAGTATTGAGAAAAACTGTGTTTTTATTATTTCTTCCGCTGATATCATAGCTCCACTCTAGACTTGTGTTGAGCACTCTACTTGAAGTAAAGATACTCTACTAATATAAAGAGACTTTCAAATAAAATACCCATTTATCTATTCTGTTAAACACATTCTACCTAACGTAACATTTATTTCTATTATAGGCGTGGCATATTTGGAAACGTAAGTCATTAAATTATTGTTATTTTCACTTTTGTCTATCTGATGAAATATTTTAATTAAATTTCAATCATTAATGCTCTTTCATTTACGGGGATTTCCAGGAACAGTAATTATCGAATTATGCCTATTGTTTTGTTGAAAATGATTGATTATGCTAGATACCCAGCTAAAATATTAATATTAAAATTAATATTTAAATACCTGTGACAAATTTTCAAGTTATTGCAACAACCATACACTCAGGTAAAACAGCAATTATGGGTTACCGAACACCGAATTACAAGCTTACAAAAGTAAACAAATCTTTACCAACCTTCAACATCGCAATTTTATCTGCCTTAAAAACTATAACAACAAGCTAAGATCCCAGATTTAGTGTTTATGAAGGTAATGTGACTATTTAACGAACTTTCAACTGCAAATGGCCTAAACTGAGATATATTTCTTTGTTATATTTTTTGTTTTGATTGTTTGAAACATAAAATATCAGAATAATGTTGCAGAAAACCTTAAAATACTACGACAAAACAGAAAGGAGAAAATAAAATAAAATAAAATAAAACAACGAAAGAAATAGACATAGACAAATAATAAAAGCGCAAACTTAATCGCCAATTTGAATTCCAAATTTAAAAAAATAAATAATAAGAAAAAGTCAGACATACATAAGCTAAGGCAGCAATAGTGCAGAAACAAAAGCTTGGATTTTTTGGTAACAGCCAGCTATAATGAAAATATACATATCAGTGGACCCATTTTGAATTCCTAATCCAATCTCTTTGGGTAAATAATTGAATGAAATTAATTTCCTTTTCTTCCTTAACATTTGTACGTACTCTTAGTTGTATTCAGGGTCAATCAAAAAAGTGGAGGAATCTAATGTATGATATTTCTTTTCATTTTATCTAAGTGCTAGCTATGCCTCTGATACTTGTAACTAATATATCTATATATTAATAGCCGACTCTCTGTCTGTCTGTCTGTCTGTTTGTTTGTTTGTTTGTTTGTTTGTTTGTAAGTCACGCAAAATGGTAGATGTGAACTGCGAAAGAGAGTCAGCAATGTAAGATCACACATAAATTATTTCTTTTCTTGTGCGCGACGTCAGTGTGAAACCATTGTATTGAGACCCTAATCGAATGCGACGTTTTAGGAAAATTATCTCTGTAACCAATAGGGATAACTGACGTTTTTTTGGGTCCGCGATACAGGCGATGGGGTGATGAAAAATTTGGGTCTAATTTTTTTGGGAGGACGGGTCTGTGACGTCATCAAAATATTTGATCAAGGATATCTCCGGAACGGTTGGTCGTAGCGAAACGATCCCATACATTTTTTTGATCAGTTTTTCGAGCTCTACAACATGGGCACGCTTATCATTGCTAATTCCTTAGTTTTATTTTTGGTGGATTCAACGCAGGCTGATCATGGCGGCGAGCGACGCCGCCTTGGCGGCTTCTATATATTAATAGCCGATTCTCTGTCTGTCTGTCTGTCTGTCTGTCTGTCTGTCTGTCTGTTTGTTTGTTTGTTTGTTTGTAAGTCACACAAAATGGTAGATTGAGTTGTGAGCGAAATTATTTCTTTTTTTGTGTGTGACATGAGTTCGAAGCAAATACATTGCAACCCCAATCGAACGTGACTTTTTTTGGCTGATGAACTATAGGAATAACTTGGCTTTGAAAACAGTACATCAACTAAATACAAAGAAACTAATTGATTAAACATTTTGGACAAAAAGCAGCAGTGGCAGAACGTGACAGCATATGTTCGGTTTGCCACTAACTCTAAGACGGGTGAACTTTTTTTTTGAGCAATCAAAATGTTTAAAAACCGATAGGTAAAAAAAGAGTATCATATCAAAACAAAATGTTTTTTTTTTTGCTTTTCTTTTAATAAATTAATTTCTTCTTTTAATTGTTAAGCGTTCTGATCGAACGTTTTTTTATTCTATTTGTGACTGTCCATGGGAAAAAAATAACATTGATTTATAGATTAATCTATAATTACCTATATTATAGATTAGATTTTATCTATAATCTATGTATAGGTAAAATTTTATCTATATTATAGATTATAGATTATTATAGATTATCTATAATCTATAACCTATAATCGATAATCTATAATCTATAACCTATAATCTATAATCTATAACCTACGTTCGAAGTCAATAATCTATAACGTATAACCTATAATAGAAAATCTTCTGAAAGAAGCATACATCGTTTGTATTGTTGTGCAAAAAAGCTCATTAATTATTCATCATGTTATGCTTGTTGTTTGACAAGGAAGAAAAAAAAAGCACGTGTACACATAAACATAACTGGTGTTCGTATGCATTGCACGGTACTTCGAACATCCGCTTCGAACACTGTAATCTCAAGTGAGTTATAAATACACTCGAGTACAATCGGGTGGTTTCTATTTGAAGCATAGATTTTAGTTTGGTTTTCAACAAACTGTCTTTTCAGTTTCCTAGTGAATGTGAACCAGGTCGCCATGTCTATTTTTATTAATCGACAGATACTGGTGAAAGATTATTTTTGTTCCTTAACGTTAATATTGAAGTCTGTAAGGTAGAGAAAGATTAGTTTAATCAAAAAGAAAGTTTTTTTGTTTTTTTTTAATTTATTTTAACGAGGCCGGGGGGAACTGACAGTGGTATACACTGATGTGGGCCTCCACCAGGAGTTCTCATCTCTTTTTGATTAAACTTTACGCCCTGAAGATTATCTTCAAAAAAGATAAGTAATTACTTTCCCTTGCTAATCAAGAGTATGTTACGCTGTCGAAATTAACGTACAACGTTTTGAACTTTGTTACACGTAACATTATGTCACAAATGACCGCTCTTTTAATGAACTAGACGTTTCTCCAAGAGGCCTGGCTGAAATAGCATTTTGACTCACAATAGGGCTAAACGGTATACAATATATTATAATTATAGCATGTTTAATGTGCCAACGACATGATTAGCATAACTAAGTGTCTATTTCTTTAATGGTTTCGATGACGTTTCAGAATCTATAACCTGTAATAACTATAGATTATCGATTATAGATTATAGATTATCGATTATAGATTACCTATAATCTATAATCTATAATGCAAAAATAATAGATAATTATAGATTATAGATTATAGATTATAGATTAGATTAATCTATAATTTCTATTGTTTTCTTACCTATAATCTATAATCTATAATCTATAATTTGAATGTTATTCTTTTCCCATGGACGGTCACATTTATTCATTTAGCACGTGCCTTTTTTCTCTCCTCCTGTGTGATATTTTTAAGAAGAGAAACGATTTCCCCCTTACGTTTGATAGCACCCATGTTAGAGTGCGTAACTTTTTTAAAACAAAAGCTAATAAAAAGTTGAAGTTTTCTCTCTCTACGTTTTGAGTGTATTGTTACACTGATAAAAGATTGGTTTTACCAGAGGTTGTGACTTCGAATCTGCTTCTGGTTGAGCACACGTTGTACGAGCCGTTTATAAGGAAATTTGAGGTGGATATGGGCGGCGAGCGACGCCGCCTTGGCGGCTAGTTTAGGATAATATTTTTCAAAATTAATTTTAAGCTGCAAAAAACTCGATTCAAAAGAATCGGAAAAGCGATTTATTAGAATTGAAAACGTGATTTTTAAAATCAATTTTAAGCTTAAAATACTGTAAATGGCCAATTATGTGCGCTTATACTTTTTTAAACATTTATGGTGGGCGCTTACATGGACGGGGCACTTAATTGAATCCTGGGCGGTTAATTGGTCATTAACGGTAATTGGAAAATCGATTTAATGTAATCTGAAAATCAATGGAATCAGATTTTGATTCCGTGAAGATTTCTTTGTCATAATTGATGTTAATTGTAAGAATGAATGATTCTTAAACAAAAAACATTCTATTTCTTGAGAATTAACGCGGAAAGAAACATACGAATACTAGGGAAAGAATGTGATTTTTCGTTAATTTAAACATAGGTTAATAGCCAGAATTTGTAATGAATGAAATATACAGACTATAAATAAATAAAAACTAAAAATCCTTTCTATTGCTGTAATTATTTGCTTATATCATAGATTCTATGTTTCTTATATGTGATTGTCAATGGCATTTTGATAACAAATGATTTAAATAGAGTAAGGGTATTCAGTTGCTTCAAAAGAAAATGTTTCTATTGTGACTTCAGCATTATGCTAGAGTTAGGCAAGAAATTTCATAAAAAACTTGATCATACACATAGTTTGTAGTTTGGGAAAATTTTGACAAATTTGTTTTCCTTTTTAATTTTTATGGTAGATCTGTTAAGTTGTTTCATGCCCAAAGACTTGTTTTGGTATTTAAACAAACTAATTTGAATGTTTTAGTTCCCTGCAAAGGCATGAACTTTTTTTGAAGTGATAGTTACTGTATTTCCTCTAATTTCAGTTTTTCCATGCTGCGTTTAGTAGAGGGCGGTGTTTATTAGAAAATGAAAAATTTGACAGAAGCAAACTAAAACAATATTGTTTCCTTATTCTTAAGAAGGTTAGTAAGGGTTTTGTGGAAATGTTTTACAGAAAAGATATGTTGACAAAAATGTCAAAGAAGAGCAATATCACCATCCTTTAACATTTTCTCTTGAATCATTTTCAAAGGTAGCAGACAAAGCAAAAATATTCCACTGTCCAACTTCACTGATTGAACAAATCACACTCCTTCACTGAAGACTAGACTTTACTCTAGGCTAAATTTTAATACTGAACTATGGCTAATAAAGTGAACATGATAAGTTCAGCGTGAATATAAACTAAAAGTTTCATACTTTGAATTACTACTAAGCACTTAGATCTGTTCTTGTCAATTGAATGAATGATGGAAAATTGCTACTTATTCCTTCAATTTATATATTGTACTGTATTGTATTTCTCTAAATTGCACTATGTGAGAAATATTTCCAGGTCTAGTTTAAGTTTTGTTTTCATACTTTTTGCAACTTTCAACAGTATTCTCTAAATTCGCTACCTACATGGGACACATTGCTAGAACAGTTTTTGTTATGTATATACTTTGTATAGAACTGAAACAATTATCCTGTATTAAGATTGTCAAAAGAAAGAAAAGAAAAATCACATGACATTTAATATACTTGACTTTTCTCAGTTTAGGCTGCTTGTGACAATGCTTTTTTGTATGCAACTTTTTGTTACTTAGGTAAATGGGAGTTTAAATTCACAATTTGTCATAGATGCTTGTGCAATCATGGTTGACATTCCTTTGTCTTTCAATTTCTTACATGAAAGCTTCCAGTTGAACATCCTGCCTCTTGATTTTCTAAACTTTATTAGCTCAACTTATGGACGTTGGAGTTTCTGCAAAACTGATGAAGTAATGAAATAGTAATGAAATCTAATCTTAACCAATGAATTATTTCTTAAGAACGCATTTCATGATGAAAATGACCAACAACAACAACACCAACAACAACAACATCATCAGCAACAACATCAACAACATCCACAACAACAACAACAAGAGCAGCAACAACCGCAACCGCAACCGCAACAGCAACAACATCCACAACAACAACAACAAGAGCAGCAACAACCGCAACCGCAACAGCAACAGCAACAGCAACAACAACAACAACAAGAGCAACAACATCAACAGCAACATCCACAGCAGCAGCAACAACAACCACAACAGCAACAACATCAACAACAACATCAGCAACAACAACAACAACAACAACAACAGCAGACACAGATGCAGGAACTACTGCAACATGTCCTGCAACTGCAGGAAGAAACCAAGAAACAGAAGGAACAATTTTTGCAGTTGCAGGAAAGATATGAACAGCAGGAGATACAGACTACTGTTTCACGGTTGGAACGTCAACTGGATGCATGTCGACGTGAAGTGCGGGAAACTAGGGGGAGAAATAGTGGAAGTTTGACAACAAATGGAGACATGAATCAACAGATACAGCAGGGCAACCGGGAACGTGCTCGTCTCTTGACACGTTTAGTGGAATGTGAGAGACGGGCAACTGATTGTCAAGTGGAACTTTGGCAACAAGAAAGCTACCAACGAAGGCTACGATCTGATTTGGATCATCTGACAACCTACAGTGAGCAAGCGCTCCAAGAATGACGACAATTTCTCCTTGTGATGCAGGCATTTGAGCACCTAGTTAGGCTGCTCTTTGATCCGCAACATCAAGGAGATAACAATAACTGAAGGACTGACGTAAGTGACAAACAAATGACTGACGGACAAGGGTACATTTGAATTGCAGAGGCTGGAGCTGGACAGGTTCTTCAAGCTGCAATGTCTTCGAATCATTCTGCAATCTTTTTAACAATAACTAACATTACAATTAAGGACTAGTGACAGGACACTAACTGGTAACGTTGAAAGGGAATTAAGGAGACTCTTGTGTTTATCGCGTATTAGCAAGGATGTAAAAGTTTGTTCATCATTTTATTGTTGTGGCATAACTAGCATAGAAATTTTTTTTTATATTGGGTGAGTCAGGAAAAAGTACTGGTTTTTCACAAAAAATATCTTCAGATTGAATAATTAAGAAAGATCTTTTATTTCTGATTAGAGTAAGTATATTTTGATGTATATTTGGGTGATAAGAAAAAAAACTGGAAGCAGTCCTTGTAAAAGTTTTCGAAAAATAAGCAAAAAGGTCCAGAAAAAGATCTCCAAATATGATTTATGTTTTTATTGCAACTAATATGGGAATAAAATGCATACATACTTAAATGTGATAAAACTAATTTTTGTTATTCCAAAGTTAAATGAAGTAAAGGTTCAAACTTTGTTCAACATTTTCTTAACACTTTATTTACTGAAACATTTTATAAAGACTGTCTTGTAAAAATTATAAAAATATTGAGAAATGCCAGACTCACCTCACATTTGGGTATGTATCCAGTTTGCTAGAGTGAATAATGGTGAATAAGACAATGGAATAACCATTGGCCCAACATACCTATCTCTCCTTGTAGAAATGTTTTCAAAACTTTGCTCAGCTTTTCTTTAAATTTTTGAAAGATTTTTACAATGACAGCTTCTAGTTTTATTTGTCTAATTCTTTTCTACTTAACCAAATTACAAGAATGATACAGCTAAATATACTTAACGGATTCCCATATTCAGAAGTAACAAAAAATTATCTTTCATAATTATCCAGTCTTAGGATGTTTTCCATGAAACACTTGTACTTTTTTGACTCACCTCGTATATAATTTTAAGTAAGTGTTGATTTAGTTGATGGTTTAGTAAAAACCATCGCTCAGTTGTTGAAGTTAAATGATGTTCGCTACATGTCACATTTCAAGTAAATCATATGAACCTGGAATCCAAGAATTTTAGTAGTTATGGGCAAGAAATATGTTTATATCAAATGAAAATAGATGAATTTGTTGAAATCATGTAAATTTCTTTTGATTGAAGTGTAGTTATGTAGTTCCTTAAAGTATTTCCTGTGACAAATATGATTTTTGTTGATAGTGATAATAATAGGAATGGGAATTAGACAAGTATTCCATAGAAGTTTTCAATCTGGAGTGTTAGATGACTATTGGAAATTGGAGTAGCTATTTTAGTCAGTCTGTTGTAAAAGTGAATGAAGATGAAATTGTAAAGCAAATGTAAAAGCCTTTTGTTCTTTTAATTTGAATTTTAATTAGACCTTTTTTATTCTTGCAAATTGTGCTTAATCATCCTTTGTCAAAAATAATCAGTGAAAACATTAGCTGTTATTTGATTTTGTTCTTTTGTTTTTCAACCACAAGTATAAATCAATCATAAGTAAATTAATAATAGTTTGAGCTCAAGGTAGTAGGTAAAAGTGTCAAATAAAATCGAATAGTAGCTATGTTATGTCATAACAATAACACTTGGTGATTAAATTTGCCAGTATCAAGATATAAAATAAATAAATTAAAAACAAGTTTTAAAATGAAGAAGAAGCTTTTCATTAAAACAACATTGTCAGTGCTATGTTACAAGTTATATGAAAATGTACAAGTAAAAATCTAAAATGAGAAAAATGTGATCTTCATGGGAGAAATGGCATAATAATAGTTATCATAATCATCACAATTTTTGTCTCGAGATTATTGTTCAAGCTTGGGCATTTGAGGGGTAATAAACCATGCCTTCAAATTCTTCCAAGTTCTGTTGTTCAAAGGCGAACTCATCAATATTTTCCATGCAAATTAATGCTGCATGTTTGCCTGCAGGTGTTTTGAAGGCTCTGACACTCCAGCTAGTGGATTATGCTCCTCCATCACACTTCTACATTTTGTACTGTTTCACCGATATGTTTCACCACAGGAACATTCTCCACAGGAACATTCCCCACTATAGATTTTGCAGGGTGAGGGTTCGTACTTTTCAATTTAAAAAGCTGTTTGACCTTTTTCGCATTTCATTTGGTGATTGTGTCATATTCTTTGTTAGTAAAGTCCTTGAATATTTCAGGAATACTTTTTGCGACATCTTTATTTTTTGGACAATATGGAAATTTCAATACCACATGCTATTTTAGTAAATCAAAAAAGTTCTCAGGAATAATCATTTCATTTTCACCTGCAAGCGAACTTGTAGCACAAATTTTCATGGAAAGTATTGGTGAGTGTGCTTTTGAAAAATGGAACTCGGAAGAATTTGGAGACATCGTTAATATCCCTCAAACGCCCCAAGCTTGAACAATAATCTTCAGATAAAAGTTCTATGACTTTTTCACAATGGAGTGACATAAATTATGTATGAAATCATGATAATCATAATTTTGCTGTTGCTCTTACTGTGATTTCTCATCTTTCTCTTTTTAGATTTTTTACTTGTACATTTTTCATGAAATTTGTAACATAGCACTGATGATGTTGTTTTAACGAAAAGCTTCTGCTTCATTTTAAAGCTTGTTTTTTTCTTTATTTATTTGATATATCACTTTTGTTTAAACTAATTCAATCTAGTTTCCTAAATTCCCTTAAATCAGATTCCACCAGAAAAAAAATCTACAATGAAAATTTGTTTCTGTTTGAATTCAATGTTATGATGTTGATAAAATTTCATTTTTAGATGTTTTTTATTCCTTCCAAATCATACTGACCTTTTTCATGTTTACTTCTGAGTAGTTGGAATAAAAAGAATGTTTCAGTTGGCCGTAGCATAGGCTTTAAACAGAGATGAATTTATGAACAATCTAAAAGCGTTTAATTTGTTTTCCTAGCGCTTTTTTTGAGTAAAAAAAAAATATCGGTGTTTCACAAAAGAGGTCTTTTGATCGAATAATTATGAAAGGTTTTTTTATTTCTGAATAGAGGAATCCTTTTCCTTATGTTTTAGTGTATCATTTTTCTAATTTGGTTGAGAAGAAAGTTATGGACAAAAAAATTGGATGTGGTCCTTGTAAAAATCTTCGAAAAATGGACAAAAAAAGCCGATGAAAATGTCTCAAAGCAAGATTCTTGTTTTTAGTGCCAACCAGAAGGGAATCAAATACATACATACTTAAATGTGCTAAATCTTATTTTTCTTGTTCCCAATAGTTAAGTAAAAAGTTCAAACTTTTTTCAACATTTTCTCAAAACTTTATTCGGTGTAGCTTTTTATAAAGACTGTCTTGTATGAAAATACTGCAACTCACATACAACAAAGAGTTTTGGGATGTATCCGGTTTGCTAGGGTAAATTTTGTTAAGGAGGTCATTACACAGATTTTGTCTTTTCTTTCAATCACCATAGCCTTTTCATTAGGATTATCAAATTTAATCAAAGAATCATGCAGGAATACTTTCTTTTGCTTTTTTGTCCATTTCTTGGAGATTTTTACAAGGACTGCTGCTAGTTTTTTGCACGTAACGTTTTTCTACTCAACCAAATTAGAAGAATTGTACACCAAAATAAACTTAACAGGTTCCTCTTATCAGAAATAAAAAAACATTCCATATTAATTCAACCTAAAGATATTTCTTGTGAAACAGCCATATCTTCTTTTGACTCACCCGGTATACAAAACTCGAGACCATATTTCTTCATTTTTTCTAGCAATTCCAGAAAATATTCCCAAAACTTTGCTAAATAAGAAATTAATTTTGAATTAATCATGTTCTTTTTGTAACGTTTTCATTTGCGGAAAACCTTCCAAAAATTGCTGGTGGAATCTGATTTGACATGACGATGACATGACTGATCAGGGGTGGAAGGTTTGATCCAGTTGTGATCGAAATGCCACCAGCTTCCTTTTCAGAACATTGGTTCTGACATTGATTGATGTAGTGACATCGATGTAAGTAAGGTTTCATGGATTATTAAATGTTAACCTATCACTTATCGACTTCATAAAATTGGAAATTTTTTATAGTATATGGCTGGTGGTCCAATCGATGGTACAATTCTTGTTTCTGAATTTTCAATTGGTGATCACTTTGCCTGTCTTGAATATTCTTCTGAACGTTTCAATTGACTGGTGCGAACCTTGTTGTCCTAATGGGCTGTTGAGAATGTCTCTATCATGGTTATTCTGAAGCTGTTTTTTTCTCTTGGCACCTGCTGCTTCTGATTTTGTAAGTAATCATTGTCTTTTCTGTATGGCAACAACAAATTTTTGTTTTCTGTTTCTGTTTCATGTAGGCAGGTAGAGGGTCTAGCAACTGACTACTTGTTGATTCTCATCCAAATTAGCATTAAAAAAATAAAATCGGAGGTTCACTTAACCTTGAAGCTGAACTGAATAAAGGCTTTGCAAATTGACTTTACCTTGAAAGATGAGCAAATATAAATGAAAAAACAAACATTATATACATTCGCGTATATTGTTTTAGTTTTTTCTTGTCTAAAAGAAAAAGGTTAATGATTCAGAAACAATCTTACTTGACGAAAAAAAAATCAAGGAAAATCAAAGAAAATCAAAGAAAATCAAAGAAAGGAAGTACTTTAAAGATCAAATAGTACAATGCATTTTATAAATCACTTTGTTGACATAATGTTTTCTTGATGTTACTTGAGCTTGTATGTATCATTAACTACTTTTCAATGAAATATTTATTAACTAACAAATTCATATTCTTAATCTTACGAACCAATAACGACGTTGAAATGAGCAAAACAAATGCACTGCAACGGTTGCTCCTTAAACTAATCGTAAAAAATAACAATGCTTTTTCCGTGGTCTGACGCACTGCTATGAAGAAGTGACCGCAAAAGCGAACCAAAACATTCCAAAAATAAAACTCTCTAAAATAAAAACTGGATGCACACTGTCTAATAGTATACAGATGGTAGAATGTTAAACAAAATATTAAGTTTGTCTGTATTATAAGGTCATTATTACACCAGAAAGCATTGGATTTTGATAATTTTGTGCCTTAATGTTAAGTTATCAATAATGTTGTATGTATTTGATTGCTTTTATTTGTGATTCTCTATGAAGAAGTAGGTTATTTTGATTGGAATTATTGGATAAAAACATGTCAGCTCTGGATACTTTGCAGAAGTTATATTGATCAAGCCTATTAAATAAATGATTTTCAGAATAAGTCAAGTTTGGATATCCCAAACTTGACTTATTCTCAAAATCATTTATTTATGTTTGAAAGGTAACAATATCTGTGAAATAGGATTTCTTATTTTTCTTTTTACATTTATATTAGGCATCCTTTGATTTCCTTCCGTGTGGTACCTTTGATCATCCTGCTGCAGTTGAATTACTATTGCATAAGTGTAAGTTGCATGGTTTTCATTGCTTTAACTATCTAAGTGGAAGTTTTATAATGAATTGAATTTTGTTATTTAGAGTTCCTGCATGTGTCTTCAGTCACCGAGCGAAGTTGTTTGGATTGTTAAAGTGTCAGGTTAGTTTATTCTTTCATTGTGTTCACAACAAGGAACGTGAGGTAAAAAGAATCTTTATTATCTTTCATATGTACTCAAAATCCTGCAGGTTAATTTTTAATTTTAATTAGATACGACAGCCATTTAAAATTCATCTATTTTTGACTGAAATTTTATCCGATATATGATTGAATTCTTGATCTTTACAGGAAATATTCCATTAAGAAGAGAATCAAAATTGATTTTATTCTTTCATTCATAAGTAATCTTTGACAGAAATGAGTCGAAATCAATCTGAAAATTAAGATACTTTAGACTTACTAGTAAATTTGTTGATGGTAATCAGTTTGTATAGAAATATTGTTTCCTGATTAAGTAATTTAGGATTTATTAATAAATTAATTAATTCATAAATCTTGCTCTGGAATCCATTGAGCACTCTGAAACAACTTTTCAATAAAATTGAATAAGTAATTTAAGATAAAGACAAGCACTCCAGTGAACTGAAAGTTTAAGCATATCTCAACAAATTCTGATTTTTTAAGGGATAAAAAATGTTATAAGCACAGCATCTTAAGATTTTAAACCTCGTATCCCCTTTAAGGTTATGATTTATAAAAAGATTTGGAAGAAAAAGTGTATCTGAAAATTGGAACACCTAAGGAACAAAATACAACTTTGGCTTACATTGTTCCTTTTGTGTATTTTATAAAACACGATTGTTCGCTTATAATAAAGGATTTAAAAAAATCATGGTGATGTCACAGTTACACTACAATTTCTTCAGACGTACAGTCAGACTCATTCTTTTGAAAGAAAATCATGAGTGTTGGCATGTCTTCTTCGGATACAGATGCTGTTTCTTCCATTTTTTTCTCAAGATCACTATTGAGAAAGCTCAAATGAAAGTTGTGGTTATATTGGAGAGCCCAATATATGGATGAACTGTTTAATATCATGAAGTTTTCTTATGTGTGTGAAAGTAATAAAAATGAATGCTGAAAGTGAAAACAAACTTAACCTTAAGTCGTCTAGAAAATTTGCAATGGCTTAAATGCCAGCACTGTTCCATAATGCCAACATCAGAAAGTCGTTGCTTTGTATTGATTTTTCGTTACTTGATGGCCAATTAGAGGATGCTATAGTTGTATAACTCTCCATTAGGATTTAGTGTTTTGTTATTGAATAAATCTGTGCTTGAAACTTCATGTATTAGATATCACAGATACAAAAATGATTATTCAAAATTAAAAAAAAAAGGGTAAAGTAGGTTTCTTTTCTTATAAGAAATGCTGATAGTTGATTTTCATTTTCACAACATGTGTGCCTGAAGAATTTGTTAGATCCTCTTCTCCATTCATTCATTTTTTTCATTTTTATCGTGTTGAATACGTTGTATTGGAAAATTGTTGCTGCAAATCTACTTTTACTTGGTATATAACCTAGCATGTTTGCCATATTATCAACTTTGAAGCAGTCTTTGTGAAAGTGATCGCTGAAAATTATTAATTCTACTGTGGGTTTTCATTGTTTTAACCATCTATGTGGAAGTTATATGATGAAATGAATTTTGCTATTTAGATTTCATGCAAGTGCATGCAGTCGCTGGGCAAAGCTGTTTCAATTGTTAAAGGGTCAGGTTAGAATATTCCTTCATTATGTTCACAACAGGGGACGTGAGGTAAAAATAATCCTTGTTATCTTTTATATGTACTCAGAATTTTGTAGTTTAATTTTTAATTTTAAACGGATACATCAGCCACTTAAAGTTAATCTATTTTTGCCTGAATTTTCAGGAAATATTTCATTGAAAAGAAAATGAAAACACATTTAATTCATTCATTCTTAAGTAATCTTTGACAGAAATGAGTCCAAATCAATCCGAAAATTAATATATTTTGACCTTACTAACAATGAAGTTCTTGATGGTTATCAGTGTGTATAGAAATATCGTTTTTCAATTAAGTAATCTAAGATGAAGACAAGCACTCCATTGGACTGAAAGTATAAGCATATCTCAACAAATTCTGGTTTTTAAGGGAAAGAAAATGTTTACAAGCACAGCATCTTAAGATTTTAAACCTCACGTCCCCTTTAAGGATATGATTTATAAAAAGATTCGGAAGAAAGAGTGTAATTGAAAATTGGAACACCTTGGGAACAAAATCAACTGATTGAAATAAAATAAAATCAGCTGAAATATGAAAAATGACATTTGCAGTTTGAGTTCTATAATACCTCATTCCATGCATATCTTAGGTCTTCGTGAAAATATGTAACTGGTACTATCATAAGAATTATGTTGCATTTTGCTGACATGAAATAATATTGAATATCCTTTCAGAGGTCACAATAATGAGTATGTACATAGCTCATACTGAATGATTTTTACAATATGACATCACACTTATAGTTACGTACTCCACAGGGCTACTTTAAAGCATAATTAACACTAAAAATGTAAAGTCTTACTTTATTTTTAGGTGCATTTATTTTTAAATAATGTTGAGTCTATTTTGATCCTTCCAGATTTCAAATTGATTACATACACATGTCATGTGCTCTAAACTTTAAATATGTACATTATCAATCTTTCATGGAAATAATAAATTGAAATACATTCCAATGCTATAAATTCAAACGCTGCATGTCCTGCGATCAATTATATGTGCTAGTTTAAAAGCTCGTAGCTCACGCATGAAACACACAAATGTCTTTTTTAGAAGGGCTTAGAAGAATTTTAGCCATTTTTACACTAAAAAATACAAATGTATACTTTTTTATGTTTTGATATATGGCGTAGTAGTTTGGTGTTGTGTGAAAGGGTACACATTGTATTAAAAAAATATTAAAAAAAACAGAACCAAAGTTGATTGTTATGTATTTCTTGCTTTTGAAGAAATGCAATGAGCAATTCAAAAAATTAATAAAGTAGCATTTTATTCGTGTTTTGTAAACTGAAATCACAGAAGGGGCAATGGAAACTAAGTACTTTCGCTATCAAAGATAGGAAGGGATGACACATTATATTGATCTTTATTTCAACTATTGCCTGTTTTTTGCATTTGTATCCATATCAACATTTCAAACGGTACTCATCTGTTGTTGAACATGTTTAACGGATTATTTAATTATTATTGAAGCTTTCTTTTTTTGTTGTGCACACCACAATCCTTTTATGGACAATGTTTGACTGATCTTCAAGACTTATTTTGTCTTTGGAATTTGACAGTAAACTAGGCAGTGTATGTTTTAACTGGAACATAGGCCATATTTTGTAGTCTTCAAGAACTTGGAGGATAACACTTGTCATGTATATAAAGCATTAACAATGTTGCTATTATCTCATCCTTTTTATTGATAATTCTCTGTTCTTGGTTTTATTTTCACCGTTTTAATCAGCTGTATACAATAACTATTTGCAATCAAAATATTAATAACTTGAAAGAGTTCGTTATTTAGTTTGTTTCCACTATGTTTATTGCTCTAAGTACCAATGAGAACACTATACCTTCATTTCAGGACATTTGATGATGATGTGAAGTGTAGTTAAAATATTGATCAGTATGAGCTTTCCCATAAACTGATATATTAATGTCAATTTATCTTTTGTTTTGTTGTTGCTTGTTAATATGGTCATGAAATTCATTTAGGTGTATTCCATCAACTGCAAACCTTATTGAAACTCTGAATGCATGATCTGGAGTTGTACCTATTAAAACACCATTATCATGGTTAAGAAAATAAAAAATACAATAAATACTTGTTCCTTTAAAAACAAATAAACATATTAAATAAAGATATTAATTGATTCTTCCTTTTCACTAATATCACACTGCAACTTATATATACAACACTTCTAACTGCTGATTATCTGAACTAATGCTTTTCTTCACTTAGTAGCTTCAATGCCTTAACTGTTTGATTAGTAAGTTTCAGACCAGATATAGGGTGTGATTATTGTAGATTATTGTAGATTATTAGTTCTCTGACAGCAGACATCGATAATGATTGATCGATATGATATGACACTACAAATTTGAAGACAATGGATGATAAGAGTTCATCTTGAGATACTTGTATATAACATCATGGACATCAGAAGAAAAAGATACGTAAATAAGCGCGAAAAGAAAATATGAGGGGTACACTTACTAATGAAAAGCAACAAGCAAGCATGTTAGAATGAAAGTTATTTAAGAATATAAAGAACATGTTTTCCATTAATAATATGAAATATGATCACAAATTAAATTAAATATGTATTAAGTAAGCTATCGCAATAATGCGTTATTTAATATTTTCGTCAGAATGAAACATGTTCCAGTATTAATATCATGAATGTCCATTACGTGTTTTCCGCTAATTATTATTTCAATACTGCTATTTTACTAATATCAGTTAATAATTTTGTAGCATACTTAGTAAAATATTTTTTATTCATATTTACAATTATGATTATTCATTATATTCACATTTATATTTATGCAAATTTATATTCATAGTTGTGTTCTCATCGTTGGAGTTGTGTTTTTATTGTAACATGGTATTTAAGTAATAAAAAGTTGTGTTTGACATACCTATGTGTATTTTCTGCATTCATTGAAATATGGCATTTCTGCATATAATATGGTCATCAAATTGTGAGCCATATCATGTTAATAACAATACAATTTTACTGTAATAGTGATCACATTCATTTTAGATTACTAAATAATATTCCAAGTCTGTATTGGTTTCCCTAACAAGATGATGATGGATTCTCATTTGTGCTTTGGACATATATAGCAACTAAGAACTTATGGTTGCTTGTCAGTATGTAATGCATTTCTGCCATATATAGACATTGGCGATTTCACATTTATACAAACTACATATCATTGCAGTGAATTTCTTTACACAAAACCTTCAGTTATGATTTCATAACAGATGTAATTTTACTTGGAAAAGTGAAATTTTTCATATCTTATTGGATATTTCCATGTCAAGTGATCCGGATTATTCAGTATGTTTCCTTCAACTACAATTGCATGAATGGACTACAGATGCAGATACTATTTTTTCGGTTGGAGTTGAAAAGTTTGGTTTGTGGTGTTTGTTGAAAAAAATGGTTGGAACAAAAATAGACAAAAAATGTTTTAAAAGTTGTAAAAAGTTGAAGCAATTATGTGGAAATTCAAAATTAAATATTTAACGGGAAAAATTTAAAAGAAGTTGTTTATGTTTTGTGTATTATTCTAAAATTTGTGTATTTCACGTTTTTTAAAGATTGAATATTTATATTTAAAAAAAGCATATCAGAAGATTCTTTAAATTTTTTGTGTTATTCTAAAATTTGAACATATATTATATGTTATTTATATTTATATTTACTATACTCACTATTATTTGCATATCATTGTCATTAGTATTTTATGTAGTTATTTTATGGTGAAATGATTTGCTAGCTCTGGCAAAATAAGTGAGTAATATATACTTGAACAAGGATCAGATCTGACGGATGATAAATAATACAAAGAAATTAAATCAAATTAAAATTAAATCGAAGCAAACAGTTAAAAACATAATGCAAACAAAACAATCAAGATACATATTTGAGCAAATATCAATTGCTCTGAACAAAACACTTTGGGATGTGGAACAGAAGGGGTGAGGGGTAAGAGCTCACATTGTGAAGAAACCGCCAAGAAGGGCATTGGTTAATGTCAGATGAACAGATGTCCATTCAGTCTTAATGAGCATTGTGGCAGTGAAATAGTTGGCTGTAAGTTGTTGAATCCCAATTAAGTTATGTAGGAAGTTAGTGTGTTGATATGTAGTGAAGAACATTTAGCTTCTCTATCTTATACTTCTGTTGTTTGTTATTAATGGAAAAGCTTTTCCGCCTCCTTTCCGCCTTGTCCAGACATACTTATTAAATATTTAATACAATATTGTTTGATATTTAAAATTCTAGATTAAACAAAGATTAAACAAAGTAAAGAAATCATTAGATACATCCTTGTAAGTTTTACTTGTAATAATAAATGTCTTTCTAATCTGTTTACATACATAAACATTAAAATCAATTTATGACATGAAAATAAGTAGTTGCACCTTATGGAATGTTGTTGTTGTTATTGGGGACCACAGCTATTCTTTTTAGCATTTATTCTTTTTGTGCGCATTGTTTCAATCTTTTATGGCTTTAGAAGACTGCTGTCATATAATTTGGGATCTAGATTCTAGTGTCTAAATCTATTGGCTAAATTTACATTAAAAGCCCACAATCACCTGTCAGTCTAGTTTATGCATGTTGTCTGGTGTACAATCTAATGGATTCCTATCTAATGTAGGCCTACATTAGGGAGTTTCGTTACTGTTTGCCTCAAGCCTCGCTTAATTATATAAAAGAAGTTCATTAATGAAAAAGCCCATTAAATAACATTCAAAACATTTAGGTAGAGAAGCAACAGATGCTTCAGTGACTTCTTGTTCTTCATGTTGGGCTAAACATTACATAACAGATGTTTATTGTAAATAGTACGTTTTCTTGTGTTGATTGCTGTAACAATTGCATTTCGTTTGTTGTGTTCATGAAAAAAAGTATAAAACCAATCAAATCAAATAAAAAAAATAGCAAAAAAGGCAACAAAAAACTAAAAACTAAAAAAACAATTTTTTGCAAGTTACTATTTTCATTGTAAATAGTTAATTTTTCTTTTGTTGATAGCTGTTACATTTACATCTCCTTTGTTGTGTCGATAAAGAAAACATAAAAAAGCATAGGATAGGGAAAAAACAAAAAACAAAAATCTAATACAAAATGGGCATGTTACTATTTTCATTGTCGGTAGTAAGTTCTCTTTTGTTGAGTGCTATTACAATCACATCTCATTTGTTGTGTTGATACAGAAAAGAATTTTTTGTTTCTATTTTTGGCCTTATTGGCTAACTAAAGGTAGTCATTGCAGCTGAAAATATTTATGCTACTAAGCTTTAATCCCTTTCTTAAAAGTGTTGTTATTGTTGTTGTGCCTGCTATTGATGCATCCTGTTTTGTATAACTTAGGTTCATAGTTATTAATAATTTAGCAAACACTTACAGAAAGCTGATCACAAGGAAGTGTGGACACATGACATGGGTCTGTTCCTCACAAAAACTCCTGATTTTATAGGTCTATTACAATTTATTTAATAATTATCTCAGTTTTTAATTTGTCTGTTTTTGGCGTTATTGGCTACGTGCAGGTACACATTGTAGCTCCAAATATTTCTGCTTCTAAACATTAATCCCCTTCTTAAAGTTGTTGTTGTTGCTGCTGCTGCTGCTAATGATGCATCCTCTTTTGTAAAACTTAGGTATTACAGGTATTAATAATTTAGCAAACACTTTCATCAAACTCATCGCGAGGAGGTATGGGCACAGGACATGGGTATTATCCTCATAAACATTCCTCTTTTTTTAGGAATATGGCAAATTATTTAATGATTATCGCAGTTTTTGTTTTTTCTATTTTTGGCCTGATCGGCTACATAAAGGTACTCATTATAGCTAAAAATATTACTGCTACTAAACATTAATCCCATTCTTAAAGTTGTTGTTGTTGTTGTTGTGGCTGCTGCTTCTGCTGATCCATCCTCTTTTGTAAAACTTAGGTATTACAGGTATTAATAATTTAGCAAACACTTTCATCAAACTCATCACGAGGAGGTATGGGCACAGGACATGGGTATTATCCTCATAAACATTCCTCTTTTTTAGGAATATGGCAAATTATTATAATAAGATTATCGCAGTTTTTGTTTTTTCTATTTTTGGCCTGATCGGCTACATAAAGGTACTCATTATAGCTAAAAATATTACTGCTACTAAACATTAATCCCATTCTTAAAGTTGTTGTTGTTGTTGTGGCTGCTGCTTCTGCTGATGCATCCTCTTTTGTAAAACTTAGGTATTACAGGTATTAATAATTTAGCAAACACTTTCATCAAACTCATCACGAGGAGGTATAGGCACAGGACATGGGTATTATCCTCATAAACATTCCTCTTTTTTTAGGAATATGGCAAATTATTTAATAATTATCGCAGTTTTTGGTTTTTCTATTTTTGGCCTGATCGGCTACATAAAGGTACTCATTATAGCTAAAAATATTACTGCTACTAAACATTAATCCCATTCTTAAAGTTGTTGTTGTTGTTGTTGTGGCTGCTGCTTCTGCTGATGCATCCTCTTTTGTAAAACTTAGGTATTACAGGTATTAATAATTTAGCAAACACTTTCATCAAACTCATCACGAGGAGGTATGGGCACAGGACATGGGTATTATCCTCATAAACATTCCTCTTTTTTTAGGAATATGGCAAATTATTATAATAAGATTATCGCAGTTTTTGTTTTTTCTATTTTTGGCCTGATCGGCTACATAAAGGTACTCATTATAGCTAAAAATATTACTGCTACTAAACATTAATCCCATTCTTAAAGTTGTTGTTGTTGTTGTTGCTTCTGCTGCTTCTGCTGATGCATCCTCTTTTGTAAAACTTAGGTATTACAGGTATTAATAATTTAGCAAACACTTTCATCAAACTCATCGCGAGGAGGTATGGGCACGGGACATGGGTATCATCCTCATAAACATTCCTCTTTTTTTAGGAATATGGCAAATTATTTAATAATTATCGCAGTTTTTGTTTTTTCTATTTTTGGCCTGATCGCTACATAAAGGTACTCATTATAGCTAAAAATATTACTGCTACTAAACATTAATCCCATTCTTAAAGTTGTTGTTGTTGTTGTTGTGGTTGCAGCTTCTGCTGATGTTGTTGTTGATGCCGTTGCAGCATCTGCAATTGCTGCTGATGCTGTTGTTGTTGTTGCCTTTGTTGTTGTTCCTGCTGCTGCTGCTAATGATGCATCCTCTTTTGTAAAACTTAGGTATTACAGGTATTAATAATTTAGCAAACACTTTCATCAAACTCATCACGAGGAGGTATGGGCACAGGACATGGGTATGTTCCTCATAAACATTTCTCCATTTTTAGGAATATGGCAAATTATTTAATAATTATCGCAGTTTTTATTTTTTCTATGTTTGGCCTGATCGGCTACATAAGGTACTCATTATAGCTAAAAATATTACTGCTACTAAACATTAATCCCATTCTTAAAGTTGTTGTTGTTGTTGTTGTGGCTGCTGCTTCTGCTGATGCATCCTCTTTTGTTAAACTTAGGTATTACAGGTATTAATAATTTAGCAAACACTTTCATCAAACTCATCACGAGGAGGTATGGGCACAGGACATGGGTATTATCCTCAAACATTCCTCTTTTTTTAGGAATATGGCAAATTATTTAATAATTATCGCAGTTTTTATTATTTCTATTTTTGGCCTGATCGGCTACATAAAGGTACTCATTATAGCTAAAAATATTACTGCTACTAAACATTAATCCCATTCTTAAAGTTGTTGTTGTTGTTGTTGTGGCTGCTGCTTCTGCTGCTTCTGCTGATGCATCCTCTTTTGTAAAACTTAGGTATAACAGGTATTAATAATTTAGCAAACACTTTTATCAAACTCATCACGAGGAGGTATGGGCACAGGACATGGGTATTATCCTCAAACATTCCTCTTTTTTTAGGAATATGGCAAATTATTTAATAATTATCGCAGTTTTTATTATTTCTATTTTTGGCCTGATCGGCTACATAAAGGTACTCATTATAGCTAAAAATATTACTGCTACTAAACATTAATCCCATTCTTAAAGTTGTTGTGGTTGTTGTTGTGGCTGCTGCTTCTGCTGATGCATCCTCTTTTGTAAAACTTAGGTATTACAGGTATTAATAATTTAGCAAACACTTTCATCAAACTCATCGCGAGGAGGTATGGGCACAGGACATGGGTATTATCCTCATAAACATTCCTCTTTTTTTAGGAATATGGCAAATTATTTAATAATTATCGCAGTTTTTGTTTTTTCTATTTTTGGCCTGATCGCTACATAAAGGTACTCATTATAGCTAAAAATATTACTGCTACTAAACATTAATCCCATTCTTAAAGTTGTTGTTGTTGTTGTTGTGGCTGCTGCTTCTGCTGCTTCTGCTGATGCATCCTCTTTTGTAAAACTTAGGTATAACAGGTATTAATAATTTAGCAAACACTTTTATCAAACTCATCACGAGGAGGTATGGGCACAGGACATGGGTATTATCCTCAAACATTCCTCTTTTTTTAGGAATATGGCAAATTATTTAATAATTATCGCAGTTTTTATTATTTCTATTTTTGGCCTGATCGGCTACATAAAGGTACTCATTATAGCTAAAAATATTACTGCTACTAAACATTAATCCCATTCTTAAAGTTGTTGTGGTTGTTGTTGTGGCTGCTGCTTCTGCTGATGCATCCTCTTTTGTAAAACTTAGGTATTACAGGTATTAATAATTTAGCAAACACTTTCGTCAAACTCATCACGAGGAGGTATGGGCACAGGACATGGGTATTATCCTCGAACATTCCTCTTTTTTTAGGAATATGGCAAATTATTTAATAATTATCGCAGTTTTTATTTTTTCTATTTTTGGCCTGATCGGCTACATAACGGTACTCATTATAGCTAAAAATATTACTGCTACTAAACATTAATCCCATTCTTAAAGTTGTTGTTGTTGTTGTTGTGGCTGCTGCTTCTGCTGATCCATCCTCTTTTGTAAAACTTAGGTATTACAGGTATTAATAATTTAGCAAACACTTTCATCAAACTCATCACGAGGACCTCCTCATGGGCACAGGACATGGGTATTATCCTCATAAACATTCCTCTTTTTTTAGGAATATGGCAAATTATTATAATAAGATTATCGCAGTTTTTGTTTTTTCCATTTTTGGCCTGATCGGCTACATAAAGGTACTCATTATAGCTAAAAATATTACTGCTACTAAACATTAATCCCATTCTTAAAGTTGTTGTGGTTGTTGTTGTGGCTGCTGCTTCTGCTGATGCATCCTCTTTTGTAAAACTTAGGTATTACAGGTATTAATAATTTAGCAAACACTTTCATCAAACTCATCACGAGGAGGTATGGGCACAGGACATGGGTATTATCCTCATAAACATTCCTCTTATTTTAGGAATATGGCAAATTATTTAATAATTATTGCAGTTTTTGTTTTTTCTATTTTTGGCCTGATCGGCTACATAAAGGTACTCATTATAGCTAAAAATATTACTGCTACTAAACATTAATCCCATTCTTAAAGTTGTTGTGGTTGTTGTTGTGGCTGCTGCTTCTGCTGATCCATCCTCTTTTGTAAAACTTAGGTATTACAGGTATTAATAATTTAGCAAACACTTTCATCAAACTCATCACGAGGAGGTATGGGCACAGGACATGGGTATTATCCTCATAAACATTCCTCTTTTTTTAGGAATATGGCAAATTATTTAATAATTATCGCAGTTTTATTTCTATTTTTGGCCTGATCGGCTACATAAGGTACTCATTATAGCTAAAAATATTACTGCTACTAAACATTAATCCCATTCTTAAAGTTGTTGTTGTTGTTGTGGCAGATGCTTCTGTTACTGTTCTTGCACTTGCTGTTGTTGTTGCAGATGCGGATTTTGTTGCTGTTGTTGTTGCTGTTGTTGTTCTTTAACTTCTACCAGCTGCTGCTGCAACATCTGTAGAAGTTGCTGTTGTTGTTGAATAATCAGTTGTTGGCTTTGGCAAAGTCTGCCCACAAATACAGAAAGATGTTTCTGAAGCACCTTTTCTCAGGAGAGAAATGGTTATTTTGAAAACAAACAATAGTAGCTTACCTTAATTTTAACAACAGTGCTCTGCCAGGTTTCCATTGGGTATTGAATTGAAATGGCTGTGGGTTGTTACAAAAATATTACTGCTACTAAACATTAATCCCCTTCTTAGAGTTGTTGTTGTTGATGTGGCTGGTGCAGATGCATCATCTCTGGTACTTGCCTTTTTTGGGAGTAGAGGTGTCTTTGATTGCTATTCTTTACAAGAACTGATGTCTTTTGATATGAGATGTTGATTGATTTGCCTGAATTAAATAGTAATGCCCTGATCAACTGACAGTTTAGTAGAGGCACATTATCACATGGAGACTTACATGACGGAGTTGCGCTACCGTTAGCTTTTTGCCTCTATAGATTATAATAAGTTAATTAATAAATAAATTTCTATTAGATAGGTTTCAAAATATTTTGGATGTCAAGTAAATGCCTCATTTAGAGAACTCTTTTTTATTTTGTGAGATTGGACAAAACTTGGACAAAACTTCATAAACTTTGTATGGTCAACACTACAAAAAATCATTAGATTTATATTTATAAATGTTGTTATAATTTTAGTTGTTATTGTTGCAGCTGCTGCTGATGCATCCTTTCTTTAAATTGTCGTCTTTGATTCTTTTTGTTGTTTGCATGCTTTAGTGTGCTCTCATATAATTTTACAATCAACTGAGCTGTATTGCCTGCTGATCTTATGCTGATTATAACCTGAGGTATGTTTTCCTCATGGAAGTGCACACAAGTAAGTGGTACTATTTGGTTGCTGTTGCCTCGCTATGTGAAAATGAATGAATGAGGAAATAAATGCCTAAATCCTACCGCGTCTTTGTGAACATATTTTCTCTTTGTTTTGCATTCGCTTGAGTATCCAATGCAATGCTTCATGAAGTAGCTTATGAAACACTTATATGCGAATTTTGTACCACCCAATCCAGTCGTAATAAACATCAAATACAAATTGTTTAAAACTTGAAATTTGAATTCTTTCCATATTTTGAAAATTATTATCAATGAAGGAAATTCTCTCTGTTTCTTTCCTATGTGACATTTAATGTTGCATACTTGCTATTACTTAATTGGTATTGCATATACTCATACTAGTTACCCACTTTACGTGTTGAACAAATTTGTGTAAAGCTGTTGCCATGTTTTCATGTTAAAGAAAATTGTGTAAAGCTGTTGCCATGTTTTGGTATAACAAATGTTTAACATGTGGTTGTTAATTTAGGAATCTTGTCGGCATGTAAGATATGTATTGCATTTCCTGTGTGATTAGTCATCATTTTGTCTTAACTGACATATCTTTACTACATGACTGGTTATAACGGAAAGTCTATAATTTGTAGAGGAGTCTTCCATGGGAATTTATATCAGCTGCTATCTGAAGTAGGTGTGAAAACATTTTGTATAAAACTGTTGCCATGCTTTCGTATAAAAAATGTTTAACACTCTACAGCCTTCTGTTCTTGCAAAGCCTGATATCTATGGTCTTTTTAGTAATTTATATTCTAATTCATGACTTTCCATTATTTGATTTGCAAAACGTAGTTATGGTTGTGGTTGTCAATTTAGGAATCTTCAAGGCTTGTAAGATATGTATTGGATTCCATGTGCGATTGGTTACATCCAGATAGCTGTGATGCAATGCCTATGTTTCAATGGGGAATGGTTTTAATGCTCCTCAGAAGGTGGGTGTTTTTTGGCCTAAGTAAGTGTGGGTGTCATTCTGAATGCACCATTGGCCCTTTTGGCCGTTAATGACAGTTTTACAAGAGCTTTGTGACTTGTGGACCTTCAGGGGAATATAAGGTGCTTTGCATACATCTTATAAACTATAAATGGTTGGTCTTTGGGTAAAGTCATTGTCACTCTGAGGAACATACTCACTAACAGAGAATAGCATGGTTAATGCTAGCATTGGTATTTGTAGAATATATTTCTAATGTAAATACTGAATTTTAGGCTTGTTGTTATTGCAAACTTAAACATTTCTTTTGTTTTCAAATAAAGGGTAAATAGAATTGTAAGTTTTTATTTTAAAAAATGATAAACATGGAAGCAAGATATACCATATTTCCTTTACACTATAGGTCTCTTCTTTCTTTCAAGTACAGTTACCTGTTAGTTTATAATCTTCTAGTTCTAATCTTAATAATTCATCTACTCTGGTTATTACAGTCAATATCCTTTAGTTTTAATATCTGCACTTGGTGATTCAAATAATTTGTACCTCCCTTCTTGTGAATGTACTTTCTTGAATGGATTTGTTTGTAAACCTTTTTGTCCCTTAGATATTTATTTACTGTAATAACCAATGGCATATGATTGTAACAGTATGAACAAATTTTAATTAACAAGTATGCAGACAATCAAATGTCAAGATGTTCCAAGAAAGGATGCCTTTTTAACCTGAAATCTTGGAACCACTTAAGGAACTACACTCTAGCTAAAAGAAGCGATGCTGCAAAAGGAAGCTTGTAGAAATGGTTGTGCCAACAGAAATTGCTGCATTGGAAGTCAAGCCATCATCATTTCATGACGCCAATAACCAAAGAACATTATGTCGTGAAAGATCCAGATCACCATCACTTTCAACATCTTCTCAAGACACATCATTGAAGGCAACAGGACGGAATTGTGAATTTTTCATTCTTTCTTTCCATGTTTATTATGCCAAATTATTTTTTTTTCATTATTTTAATGTCTTGTTTCTTTGAACAAAATTAAAACAATATAAATGATGTTGACAAAAGAATGCCATGAATTTTAGGATTTTCAGTTTTAGCTTCTCCAAATTTTTAAACTTGCATTGTAAAAATAATAATCATGAAAAATTTTCTTGAATGGAGGTAAACTTAAAATAATTTCTATTTACCTGCTGAAAACAATAATTTAAAGGAAAACGTCTTAAATTTATCAAATTCATTTTTACCGCTTTTATCGTTTTTGAAGCTTGAGCTATATTTTGGAAAAGTATTAACTGAATTAGGAATATCAGCAAGTGTCAATGGCAGTATTCACTAGCATCTGTGTTCGTGAGTGTTGCCTGAAGTGATTTTGAGTTTATTCAGGAATCTGCTGTCTGTGACCTGTTGAGAAGACTGTAGGTGAAACACCATATCCCTCTGAAAGAATTTGCAAGTCACTAAAATGTAAGGTGCATTCATGATGCACACCTATATGCACATGGTCTATCCAAATGGGATAGGAACATTGAAACCAAACCTACTGAAGCATAGGTCTTACTGCAATAGATGACCAACAAAGGTAGGGAATTCAGAGTTCCCCATATAAATTGACACCCACAAAGTGTTTCTCTTTATTTTAGCTGTTGTTGTCATTGTTTTTGCAGGCTATTAAAGGCTGTTGTCCACTTAATTGAGATATTGGCTGCAATATGACCAATAGAATCTGTAATCAAATTTGGTCAACAAGGCAATCTGTTCATGGTTGAAATAAAAAAATAGAATGTTGTGGTAGGCAAGTTTGATTTATTTATCTTATTTTCACTGGATAATGTTTTATTGGGAGAAACTAATAAATAAACATACTTTCCTACCTATCCTATTTCCAGAAGCGTCATCTCAGCGCAATATGTAAAATACGCATTCAGCTTCAAGAACGTTGCTGGAAATTTAGAATCAGTAGATAAATGAAACCTTCAATTACAAGTATCATTATCATGCAGCAGTTGCTCTAATGACACAATATTGTTAAAAATGATAGCTTTTTTTTACATCAGAAATCTCCTTTATGGATGTCCACATCTCCAAATCTGCAAGCCCATCGTTGTAATTTAATAAACCAAGCCTGTTTAAACAGTGCTTTGCTATCGGGCTTCCCCTCGATTTTACATTACATCATTACAATTTTCTCGTTTTTTATCTTTTAGTTGCGTTACATGAATTTTTCAGAAGATTGTATGACAAGACGCCATCGTATAAAATGTTCGTACAATCACAGAGAGCTATAGATGATGATTAGGTAAGTCACCTTATGTTGTCACAGAAGCTAAAGAGTACTATATTAAGCACAAAAGATTTGTTAGTTTCTTTTGTAGGAAAGGTTATGAAACAGTTGACATTATCATAACGGAGAACCAGTAATAGTTGATGGTGAACTAAGTTTTCTGAAAAGAAATTAATATATCCCTGAATTGGCATCATTTCCATAGGGGTAAATCTAACGATCTACCATACATTATACATACATTTATACCCTCTTTTATCTTTTATCTTTTATGTTAACTGAAACGGCGAATGGTCTAGCAGCGGAATGAAGTACTGCAAGACATTACGAAGTGCATATATTCTTAAATAATCAGCTCAGGTTTAAGACGGGAAATTTTGATTACCAAGTCGTAACATAAGAAAAACAGCCTATTCAACAAAGAAAAACACTCGAAAAAATATAAACGGACTAAAGGAGAAGAACTTCACAATGCAACTAACATTCGCATTTGGTCATGACACACAAAAGTCGATCAATAACTTTGGCAGTACTTTAACTTCAAAGACCTCTACTATCTTTCATTGGTTCGAAGAGTATATCTCCTACGCATACCATTCCGTTCTTGAACAAATACCAAAATTCTCCCTTAAAACTCGTTTCAAGTATATTCGTTTGCTACGAAAGAGGATTTACCAAGAAGCAGACCAGGAATCTTCATTTCCTTACAGGTATGTAAGATTGAAATCCACTGTGCCAACATGAAATGCTCCTTTACTTACGTACAGTATAAAGGTATCAGGTGTTAATGAGATCAAACAAACCGATAACACCGATAACACGATAACACGATAACACGATGTAACATTCGTAAGAAGCGGCGTTAAAACAAAAGTCCAAATCAAGCGAATCAATTGTTGTGGCTACCAACGGTTGACATAGCCAATTAAAACGATCAGCGCCGGGACTTCCCCATATATAAGATCCTTGTTCAAAACCACCGTTCCCTCATTTTGATGCAGTAGGAAACGGTTTCATTTCGGCTTTTTTATTTGGGCATATAAACCCATTGGCGAATGGACTAACTACCGCTATATGACCACGATTAAGAAGAATTTGACCGTAAATTTTGAAAAAAAACCCATCACTCTCTAACTTAAATGTGTTACATTAGTATAGCGCGGTAAGTCTGCCAATAGTATGAGTAGTTCGTAGAGCTGATAGACTGTGTTACTACAGATCCCCAGAAAGGAACTTGTTCAATTTACCAATCAACGTTTTTATTTCATATAGTTAAGTTAAACTGTGTGCTTCATACTGAATATTATAAACAAGATATCCACTGGAGAAGAACTCAAAAACAATCAGACAGACTTTCTAAGGGGCTGATTACATGATCCCGGTTAGCCGGGATAAAATTTCATCCCGCCTTGCCGAGGTCTTGGATTCCTGGTCAAATCTTCATAAATTTCCCATCGCGATTACATGATAAAATTTTCATCCCGCCTATCCGAGATCTCGGCTATCAAGAGCCGGGATCTCGGTTAGGCGGGATGAAATTTTCCCATGTAGTCGCTTCGTCCCGGTCAACCGGGACAAGTTTGAGGTTTGAGTATGCGTAGTTTGTCAAAAAATCAAAACACAAAGGGTTAGTTTTGTCCCGTCCCGCCTAAACGGGATGAAACTTTTGCATGTAACACCGAGTTGAAATTCATCCCGGCTAACCGGGATCATGTAATCAGCCCCTAAGTCAGTCACTGTGCTTGCTGCAACACCACTTATAGAAATATTACTGTTGCAGTTGAAATGAACAGTGAATTCCAAATAAATCGAGAGGAATTCACAGCAACGAACATGGTAACTTTAAGTAACTAAGTAACAGTAACTCGGTTTGTGACGTCATAATGCGTAACTCGGTTTTGTAACTCGGGAATTCCGAACCTCAGTTTAATGCTTGTATAAAATATTATTTCTGTCTTCACATTGAATCATATGTCACAAGATACATGTACCGGGTGTATTTCTGTTATTTAAAGCCATTTGTTTCTATTATTTTATTAGTTACTTAGTGTTGAATGTTCGGTAATTTCGGTCTCTGTGAAATGATGATTGCATCAAAAATCATGTGACCCAGCAGGGACACGACGTCCTACTGACGTCGAAATTTGGTAACATAAACGTTGGTTACCGACCAACTTAAATACGTCTTCTCGACGTTTCTGCCATCACGTTTTCATAAAAACCTCAAAATTGTTGTTTTGAAGTTCACATTCCCTCACTTTGCGCATGCGCATTTGCTGTTAATTAGTCTAGCCGTTGCCGTCGTGAAATCGTAAACTCTCTAGTGTGTATAGCTACTTCCATAGAGATGTACTCCTCCACCGTGCTTTTTCAACATATTTGCCTACCGGGAAACTCTTCTACTTTTTTTGAATGACCCTGGATACACCAATGAAAATTGCAATGTGGCATTTTTACTTTGCGTTGACATTGTGAAAACAATCTATTTCTGATACCCTGACTCAGTCAGAGAGTCCAAGTGGGCAAAATCTTCAAAAAGTCACTGGGAGGAAGAGCATTTTAATTGAAATTGTGTATATTTTTATAGAAATGCACTCCTTCGCAGAGATTTTTAACTAATGTGTCGGATTTCCTACTAGCTCATCCGCATCTACAGCTCGCTATAAATCTCGTTATCTGGAGAAGCCGCGTTATCTCGAACTTTTCATCCGCTCCTGTGCAGTATTTAACGACATTTTGTTAAACAGTAATTTCCATGTATGTATCCATAGCAACAAAACATTTTTCAGTCACATTAAGTGTTTGTTGCCTGTTTTCACTGCAAAAAACATAGTTTACTTTCCCGGAAGCAGTGAAGCAAATGCAATATTAACACACCGTTGGACTCCTTCCCATACGCCTCCGTCAGAAATCTTGCCTACTCTTCAGAATATGCGAGACCTTGGCGCTTTATAACTTCTATGTACTTGTACTTTATCAGGGCGAGTGCGATCTTATGTACTTCTACTTTATCAGGGTGAGTGTGGCCTCCATTAAAATAAGTTTTTCAATTTTGCTTCACAGTCCAACATTTTTCAGCTTTGCTGAAATCACTAACTTTCAGGCCTCATGTCCTGTTGTTTCTATAAGTTTATGTGTAGACATTAATGGTGCATTCATAAGTATTTGAGTAAATGTGTTGTATATTTAATATCTATGATTGTTTTGAATTAAATTTTGCTACAATGATATATATTGCTTTATGAACTCAATATCTGTTTCAGATTTGAACTGGGGTTTCTTATTCACTGTCACACTAGTTGTATCTCAAAAATTCCTATTTCGAGGTTCCTGGTGAGCAAAAAGTTTTTCAATTTTGCTTTACAGTCCATCACTCTTCAACTTTCCTGAAAGCGCTGACCTTCAGGCCTCAGGGCCTCTTGTTCATCACTTAATTCGAAAAGGAATTTTGTTACACAGACGGCACAATTGTCAAAATGTTCACTGCGACGAAGAGCATTTCAATAAAACAGTGTGTATATTTCTTTAGAAATGTACTCCTTCACAAAGCCTTTTCAACAAACTTGACCACTGGGCAGCTATCTACACCATCTTCGTGAATAAAGCCACAGATTTAGTTCAGAAGTTGTTTTTCCGAATGTAGTTTTGCTTTAATGATTATCCCAAACATATTTCATTATTAAAAAACAGTTTTCGTTTTTTAAGAACGGTGTCAACTTCAGTGCGCCGCAAAAACGTTTGGCAGAAGCAAGCAAGTTTTTTCCCACAAAATTTTCTGAGCTACAAAGAAATATTGACCAATCAGAAGCATTTTCACTTCGTGCGTGTGATTCTGTCTTCTCCTCGCTTCCATTTACATTAACTAATCATTTTAAAACTTACTTTGATGAACGTTTTAGTTGTTCTCCCATCTCCTTCAAGGTAAATTTTATGCTACCGGTTTGCGCCTTCTGGTTCTTGTTATCTCTCAAAAGAATTCACACATGCATTAAAAGTAGTTTCACTTTTAAAGGATTTTTACTCAAAGAAAATTGATATAACAAATTTCCTCAAAAACGAGATATTTTTACACTATGAACTTTTCATTAGTTACTTTTACTATTAATAAGGTGATATAACCTCGGTCTCGTTATAACCTCGGTCTCGTTATAACCTCGGTCTCGTTATGTTTAGAAATTAAACAGTGCACACGGTTTTTAATGAGCGAACAATAACAAACGAACTTGGTTGATTGAGACCAAAGGGGTTTGGGTATTACAACGAGGCTATTTTTATTTGGTAAGTTCGAATTTGTTGCAACGTTCGATGGAGTTCGTCTGAACTGTTTCAGGGATGAACAAAACTGCAACGCTGCAATACTTACATGGTTACCATGGTTACAACCTTACAAAGTTACCAAGCAACACCGATCTCATGCTATCATAAATCCATCAAACACTGATGAATTTCTTCCTCAAAGTAATAGACGCTTTCGTTTGTGCTGTTTATAAAGAGAAACGAAAAATGCTTGGAAAAATGTTTCACCAAACTCCTAATTTCTTAATGACAAACATCATTACTATTCAAGATGAAAACGAGGCGTTGTTTGCTATGACGTAATTTATGAAAAGGGTCTATTTTACAAGACGATATCCATGCAAAGATTCTTGAAAGATTTTTCTATTAAACACGTATATTTTGAAGGCAGCAAAAATTCCTGATGGCAAAAGCAGGAGATGAAGGGAACTTTTTAAACTTATTAACAGCCAGAAAAAAATCAATACTGAAGATTCCCCAAATACTTTAAATCAAGCTGAAATTGAAATGTTAACTGAAACAAAGAATATGCATAATGGTAGCAATGAAAACGAAGTTGACGCAAAATAAAACAAAAGTTCCTGTTTGAATAGATATGAACAAAAGACAACACAACACTCACAAGTAAGCATGATCCCTTTGTTAACTGAAAATATCATGAAAATGAATTATGAAAATTCTTTTTGCGATGTGTTCATTGTTCTTACATTCTCCATTCCATCCAGTACGTCGCCATCTCCAATGTTGCTCTTAGTTGTTTTTTTTTATCATAGATTGTTACGTCATTCACTGCATAACTGCAAAGTCAGCAACGTAAGCTTTAATCCACGCACACGTTTTATTTTGAGATAAGTTGAAACCATCTCCCTAATAACCGATTATCTCCATAAACACATTCATTCACATCAGTTACAATCAGTTGAAAACGGGAGATTTCCATCAGTTTAAGCATGGACGTATAAAAAGAGAAGGACTCACAACTAATACTAAAGCCTTTCATTTCTATTATGAAAATCTATTATGTCGGCATTTCTTTGATGTAATCGTCGCCTCTCATTTCACTGGATTTCGGTTCACATGGGCGAGTTTATACGTCGCTTTAGGTTTAATCCGATGAGGAAAACCAACGAATTGAGAGAAAATATGATTTGCAGATGGATCAGCAATATTCTCAACCTTTTTTAAAAATGTTGGATTGGAATCAAGATAAATTTCTCGGAGTTAGAAAGTAATTTGTGTATATACTTATATCGAAAGATTCGGTACTTTGAAAGACGCCTGGGTGATGCCTGAGAATACACAGAAAGAAGAATGCTTTTTTATTCAATTCCTGAAAATTTCATGTTTGAGACTGTAAGAAGTCATGAGGAATCAGAGTTTAAAAGCTGTCTTCAATATAATCATAAAAATTCATTTCTGGTTGGTTGTTACGATCATGGAAGCCAATGGAAACATATATTTTTAACAGCACTTGAGGGAGTTTCAAAACTGCTTTTGTCAAAATTTCAAACCGAGGCGAGGTTTGTTTGAATAGATTTATAAAAGTTGTAAGTCCTTCTCTTTTTATACGTCCATGGTTTAAGCCGCATAGGATACGGCAGGTGTAGTGAAGGAGTTATTAATTGAAAGTAATTTCTTTTTAGCAATTTTCAATTTTTGTTCTAAGCTTTTCATCCATCATTTCAACCAACATCGCGTTCAAAATGTTGGATGAAATGTTGGATGCATTTTCAATTCTAAGACCTTTCCCGAATGTCAGTTTAAACTCTGAACTGTGACTGAGTTTCATATCTAACCTCGTGTTCATGCGATTCATTGTTCCACTGATTTCATTAGTTTATAACTTAATTATAGTCTCTATTATTCTCAATTCCAATAATTCGAAACAGTTTGATATTACAAGTGAGGTAAGACACGACAACTCGGTCACAATACATCGTTTAAACAGAGATTCGGGAACGGTCTATTCTTGTAATTGACAGCTTTTTGATTAAACATCTTGGAGATTTGCGAACTCAAGAAGTTGAAGATTGTTTTGTTCATTTCGAGAGTGATTGTTCGTTATTGTTTCATTTCGACAGTGATTGTTCGTTATTGTTTCATTTCGACAGTGAATTCGCGAACATTTAGTTTTGTTTGTTTATTTTTAAAGGGCGCTGTTGTTGTTGTTGTTGTTGTTGTTGTTGTTGTTGTTGTTGTTGTTGTTGTTGTTGTTGTTTAGCATGAAGATGATAATGTGTACTGGCAAGTTAATTATGTGAAGTTAGACCATGTCTTTTTAGACCAGGTGTGACCTTGTTTCTATAGATGCAAAACATTGTTAATTTTTACTTACTGACTTCAGCAAATGGCTTTCCAGTTACTGACCTGAAATATTTACCTTTCAAAGTACAAATTTGTTAGTGGGTTGTTCATGTGTTGTTTTCATAAACCTTTTACAACCTTGCAAATTTCGAATTCACTCTCAACACTATTCTCGACATGTTCTTTTTAACATTTTTTTTAAAATCATAATAGATATCAAATATATATGTTACCATCAAACTGGCTACAGTTAGAGCTCTCTGACATCCAAGGTTTGAAAATTCTGTGGGAATGAAAAAGCCACCCCTACTCTCCCAGTACGGTGCTGACGATACACCACCCTCCTGGCCGATCCTAATAATATTCTTTGAAGCCCATGGTCAGGCAAGCGAAGGAAAACATAACCCATCAAAAAGCCAGGCCTTTGCTGTTGGTTCTCTCCCAACACTCCAGACTCTAGCTGGAATGGAGAGCGCCCATACGTAACACCTCTTCCAAATCTATCCAACCAAAACTTTGCTACTACACTAAAGCAAGAGCTCAAAGCATTACCAACTGACAGGAATCCTACTGTGAAAAACATAACAAAGGCTCTCTTTCTTCCGCCACAAAAGCCCAGAAGGGAGATGAAGTGGGAGCGAGCACTACTACCTCCACCTCAAATAGTTCGGCCATGTTCCAATCTCTTCAGGACTGCTGTGTTCCGAGCACCTATAACGTCTATTGATGGGACTCTGTCCTTTACCCTGCTATTATAGAAGACCAAGGCGAAAACTAACCAAAGACAAGCGAAACAGTCGTAACACAGCCTCTATCTCAATCCAAAACAAGGTTATCGAAATGAATCACACCCAAAATGATGGAAAGTCGTCTCTGACATGAGTAGACAAAAAACGAAACGAAAACAAAAGAAATTTCTGCAGAAACGACCAAAAATGCCCCACAAACAGAATCCAGAAAAGATGATTTTTCTCTGTTCGATGAAGATGTAAAAAATCTCGTGCGTTGCCATGACAACCTAATATTAATTCGTAGAATTCTTTTGTTTTAAGATAGGATGTAAAATTCTTTGTGAATCAAAATCATAAAACTTTAAAAGACGATTACAGGCTAACGAAATGGCGTTTCTGCAAAATTTCTTCACAAAATGATTTTAACAAATATTCTCTGTCCTGACACATAAATCTCGAACCCGTTCAACAACTTTTGAAAAATTCTAAAAACACCCACTTCGCACAGAGCACATAGTCATAGAGGGGAAACCTTCTGTGTAGTTTATTTGAAATAAAAACATTTACTTATACGTTTTAATCAGAAAAATGAAACGTATTTTTTCCAGAATGAAATCTTTCCCGAATCCATAGTAAGTTTGACAAGGGGTCACATGGAGTGAAGAAGCGAGTGTTTGGATTTTGTTTGAGGACTGGCTTATTGTTGACCACTTTATGGAAAACTGCTAAGCTAAGTTTTAAAACTAAATTTTTCACTGGATCCAATACAGATGTTTTTCAAGTGTAGGTTTTCTGAGTATACTGTTTTATTTTTGACTGGTAGATTCAAAGATTTTTTATTTTCATAATAATGGAAGCCGTCCTTTGCAAAATATACAATAGCACCAATCTTTTAATAAAGTATCGATCTACCAAAAGTAGCAAGTAGTTCAAAATTCGCGTTCAATACATGTTAAGATTTCTTTTCTGATATGTGAGTCGATATTAATTTAGTTTCTTTGCTTTATTAACACAGAACACAAAACTTTAAACGCAAGTTGTTTTATCTTACGCAGTATTGCATGTAACTGAAACCTCAAATTTTTGTGTAATCAAAGCAGAGACAAGCATGAGTACAGAGAAGAAAAACATGAACAAAGTTGTCTAAAACAACCAGTGATTATCCCTTTCTTTTACTTTTTACAATCTTACAATTCTAAAATCTTTATACATTTCGTACCAACGCCTAAATCGAAAATTGTCTTTCCCTCACGATGCTTGTATTCGTGGCCATTTGTGAATAATGGGATTCGCTTCCTAGTTATTATGGGGCACATATAAATGTAAAGAAGTATGAACTTGAGGGGCATGTGTGGAACGTGGGCCATTGGCTTCAACACAGTCACATTACAGAAATCCAATCCTATGAGAAATAAGTTGCCCTAGTAATTTTGAAATGTTTCAATATGATCGTATAGGAAATTGTACTGAAGGCTTAGGTCGCTTCACACTGACACACAAACATTACTGTAATTATATTAGATACATAGTCCCATACAGTCATTGTCTTTGCTTATAAATACTTGTATTCATGGTCATTTCCGAATAACACAGTTCGTCTAGGTTCCTGGATCCTGGTGAGAATGATGTGCCCATGGGCACAAAAGGTAGAATAAGTGGGAAGTGTCTAGGATGTGTCTAGGATGTGTCGTAAAAAACAGGCAAACACCATCAGATTAATGCATTCGATGGCTTTAGTTAAACTTGAATTTATCATAGAATAGTTGCTTCTATCGATACAGATAAGTTGAGTCTATATGAGTTTATATAGATAGGTTCTCGATGTTGTGCCACACTTTGTAATAACATCTGCCACACTAATAATTTCAGTTTCTAGATCCCCATACTTCAGAAATTTAAAAATGAAAGAAATCCATGTGTAATCAAACTTTTGTTTAAACCAACCTTGGCCCCAGTGTGTTTTGTCACTTTTGAAAAAATGGGGGTGTTGTTTTATATTTTTCAATAGCGAAAAAAAGCTCTGGGAATAAGGTTGGTTTAAAACAGCCGACTAAGCAGTTAAATGGGCTTTTAACAACTATTTATTTCGGTATTTTTCAGGCAAAACTTTTAACTTTTGGTTTTACTAGTAAGGAATGTAAAAACACAAGAGTTTTACATTTGTTTCGATTTTAACGTTTTTATAGCCTTGTGTAATTAGTATTTCTCGCAATGTAATTTTATGTCAAACTTTTCTTATATCTTGTATAGAGCAGCGTAGATATGTGTGTATTATGATAAAATGTTTTTACTCGGTATAACTGTTTATTTTTTTTAACTTTGTTATTTTATAGAGCTGAAGATGATTTATAAATAAATCGAAATATATTCTCAAAATACAAAATAGAATAATCATTGTTGGTCCTTTAAATACAAATATTTCACTTGACAATGTAACTCAGTTACGAAAAGCTTCGTGCTAGATTTTTAGAAATATATATATCTGTGTTTTTAAATTTATTTAAACAAATATTTATGATACGATGTTTCTACCATTCAAGAGAAAACAGATTTCTCTTTACAGAAATTCAAGAACAAAATCTAACCTCTAATAAACATTTAATAATACTGTACTCTCTCTTAAATTTTTTTTGGAAATTAGGGGGGGCGCTTATTAGAGAGGGGCGCTAATTGGAGAGAGGTGCTTATAAAAACAATTTTGAAATGGTCATGCTAGCTGTGAACGAGGCATTGCTTTTTATCATAAAAGAATAAAAACAACTGTATTTTTCATGGCAACGTAATAAGATTTTTAACTTATAACTTACATTTAGACATCACAAAAATATAGTCTTCCGTTTCTATTAAAGAATTTTCGCTTTTTGTTCAAAGTTCTTATTACCGCCCGGGCGCTTATTAATTTCTGAGTTAATGCTAATTCACTCTAATAAGCGCCCGGGCGCTTATTGGAGAGAGGCGCTCATAAAAATATTTTTGACTAGAGGGGGACGCTTATTAGAGAGGGGCGCTAATTAGATAGAATACGGTAATATAAAAGTACAAAACATAAAGTATGATAAAATTCTCTATGCAATTTTCTGACTGTAAAAAAATATGCTATCTTGGATTTTAAGAAAGGAAACGTGGAAACGGTTTTGGGGAAAAATAAAAACAAAACTCAAAAATATTACGAAGTACTACAAAAATATCTTAAGAAAATTATCTTTGTAACCAATTGGGACAAGCGATGGTTTTTTGCGGACCGCGATATTAGGAGATGAGACTCTATAATGTCATTAAAACTTTTGAAACAGTTCGTCATAGACATTTGATCCTATACATTTGTTTGCTCAGAACTTTACAAGAGCGTACCAACTTGGATCACCGTTGCCAATCCCTAACTCTTTGGGTGACAACTGAATATGAGTATCACGTGACGCCGCTTGACAGCAAGTTATGGTTAAAATGTGATTTGTTTGAAAATTACTAAAAAATTACTTGCATCAATATAGATGAGGTAAGTCTCAGTCAGTAAAGTCCGACTGGAGACCGACACCAACAAATTTAATTTAGGATTTTTTTTTTTTTTTTTTTTTTTTTTTTTTAATGAGTTGCTTCCTGCGAGGCCGAAGCCACTACTAGGCAGAGAGCTACAAGATGAGAAAAGGAAGAACAGTTATAAAGACAGATGAGAGGGATGAGAAAAGGAAGAAGAGTTATAAAGACAGAGCAAGGTGGCGGTTAACCTTGGATTTAAAAGATTGCAGATCATACTCAGCAGGAAAACAATTATGAGGGAGAGAATTCCAGAGGCGAGCAGTCCGAGGAAAAAAGCTAGATGAATAAAAGTTCTTATAGCAAGTTGGGACCTGAACAGTCAAAGGATGAGAATTCGAAGAGAGGCGAGTATTCCGAGAGAAAGTCTTAGGAGAAGGAGTCAGTTGATGCAGGATGCAAGTCATCCGAACAATGCCCATGAAAGTATTTATAGAAAAGAGACAGGGAAGCAACGTTTCTCCGATGTGAGAGGGAGTGAAGATTAGCACAAAGATCAGGGCCAACTAAGTTAACTAAGCGCTTCTGAATACGATCGAGAAGACAATGAGCAGAGGCTCCAGCCCAAAGGTGGCAGCAGTACTCAAGACAAGGGCGAATAGTGGCCTTAAACATGTAAATGATACGAGTACCCGATTTAGATTTACTAGAATTTGACATCCAAGAAATCCAAAGTTGTGTTGGCTGAGGAACTCGTGCTAGAGGATCATTTAAATATAGGTTTGCTGTTAGCTATGAACCTATTGTCGTAACAAAAGCAATGTTGTGGCCTCTAAGGATGCAAACCGTTACAGCAGCAGGGCGCCGTCCAAGCGCAACTTGGCACTACTACTGCAACGCCATTGTTCGACTGTTGATAGAGCAGCCTCTCTAAGTAGCTAGCAAAGAGTTCGGGCTCATGTACTACCAGTCGGCAAAGTAGCAATCAGGTAAAACTACTATCCTAACACCCTCAACATAGATAACTAAGAAGCAGTATTGAAAATAGACTCAAGCATTTGTCAGACAGTCACGTGCAACAAGGAGACCGGTGTTCATCATCCTAGAGTAGATATAGCACTGCAAGCAGCACATCTACACTAATAGACGAAGTAGGGGTACTAGACCTGGTGGTATCTCTACCTGCCCCAAAAGACAATTATGTTAATTACCAGGTGTTTTTTGAGACACCATCTCTAGGAAGGTTGCCAAACAAAGCTGAAGAAGCCTTCCCCTCCATTATTTAGATGCAGTGTAACATGGGTCCTACATCAAAAACCGTCGTTGGATGTGCTTAAAATGACTTGTATTCATAGGTTTCCTAGTGAATATCACGTGAACAAAATGGTTCGAAAAGACCTTCAAATAAATTACGTCACTACAAAGATCACCTCGTTTCTACGCTTATGGATTGTTATGTGCTTAACTTTAGTAAAAGAATTTCGTGAAAAGTTCCCTGAAGGGTTGTTTCTCTTTGCAAACAGCGCAAACGTCATTAATATTCAGTTTGAAAACGAGACGTTGCTCGTTGTGACGTAATTCAAGAAAACGCCTCATAAAATGGTTTTTTGTAGCAATGTAGGAAAGGTATATGTTATCCAATATAAACCAAATTCGTATAAGGTTATTTAGTCATAACAAGGCCTAACAAATTATTTTAGATACAGTCACTCTGTGTCAAAAACTGTCGCTGAGCTTGCTTACAATTCCTGGACCTTGCTTGAAACTGCTTGTACGCATGTACATGCATTTACTGCATGTAAGTAACATGATGAAGCTGATGTTGCGTAATGAAAAACGCAAGTCTATTGTGAATTTCAGTTCCTGGTACATTTAAAATAAACTACCTAACCATATTCTCTCTTGAAGGCTTTTGGATCACATGACTTAAATTAAATACTGTGGTTGGTTAGAAAATTTGTCACATGATCAAATAATGTACAGAGTAGTCATCACCTACTTAAAAGAGCAACAAAGAAGATAACAGGAAGTTGTTATAACAGGAAGATAACAGGAAGTTGTTATAACCAACCAGGGATATTTTTAATGACTATGCTCCGACACAAACCACAAATTCTATTTTAGATACGTCATTTTGTCGTTTTTAGTGAAACGAAGGTCGATTTGAGTAGTTCTCAAATAAAACTTATATATTAAATCCGATTACAAGTTTAGATAGAGCCTTATCAATTTTAGCGTTAAGTTGAACGAATCTCCAAGGAATACTTGTTTTTTTTGTAAATCACATTTAATAACATCAACTGTAAACACAAAATGCTAACGTAAAAAGATGAAAGTTTTGAAAAGGTTTGGAGATTAAACGGAGAAAATGGATATATTTTTTAGCAACTTCTTACAGGTATTATCGACTTCTGTTTAGAATATTTTGTATCTTTTGTAACCTGTTATAACTGTTAATTTTCATATGTAGTTGTATGAAAGTATAATTTGTCTTCAAAATGTGATATCATGTCTATGATGATGTTTCTAAAGATCTTCTTATCAGGGAATTTAAATGATGATACCGCACTCTTGTAAGCGCTCCATTTAGTCAAGACGACCCCACCACACCACCGCAATGGTGGGAAGTTACTTTAGAGAATAATGTTTATAATTATGGCAAATTTTGAAATGTATAACAAGTAACTTTAAGATGTAACATCATAGAATTCAGATGTGGTTTGCTATATGAAATAACTGCATGTCTGAAACCTAACTGAATAAGCTTTCCGCCCCTTAATGATGAGAGATGTTCAGGAAATCAAAGCGTACTGATGGCAACTCTCCAAATAAATCTCTTTTTCATTCGAAGGTTAAAATATATGAAAACTTAATAGTTGTCCATTTAATGCTGGCTTCCGGCTATTGGTCGGTACCATCTAACCAAAATTGAATTTGTTGAAGCTGTAGAGAAGGGTCTATATTCCATTTTGCAACGCCTTCCAAGAGAACTTAATACACTTTTAGGGAGGCATGTCAAGTTACTCCTCATGAGAATGCTCCCTCTGCATGGGAACATGATTATGTTAGAGAGTATATGAAATGTTTAAAGCCACTTTTAATGATGACATATATGCAAGTCTTGCGTCTGTTTCAGTAATAGTTGGCGAAACACGGAGCAATGAAGTGAACAAATCCTGTCGTATATTTTCCTCATTGGTTTTACTGCTAGGTGGTTCTCTTTATTAGTTGAAAGTTTTGATCGTGTTTGTATCGTTTGTCAGAAAATTGCAAGTTGTGACGCGTCATTAAAGTCATTATAAGTCCATAACTCGCCACCATTACCTTGTAGTTATTTTCACTGTAATTGCTATGAAAATCAACACGTTAGTAGATACCTATCAATGAACAATGGTGGCGTGTTAAAATTAACATTTGTGAATAGCCCTTGACATGTCGGTTTGAATATTTTGATACTTTCATGTACTACCATAAGCAAAACATTTCTTTCTTTAGCATGGTCATAATACAATTGAAGCTTCTTCCTCCGTGTCCAACATTACTAACTTACAAAAACAGGACAGACGCCAGTCAACTTTCTTAATGGTACTTGCTTTCCTTTGGTTGAAGTACTCGAATTTGTTGCAATTGCTACCCACTTAGTGCTCTTTTGTCGAATTGCTCGTATTGCAAGGAGTGGCTTGTGTTTACGCGCTGTTAGCTAGCTATTTCGTGGCACACTGGTTGTAAGGCAAAAGATGGTATCATGGTGTCAACGAACAAGTACGTGACATCTTTCTATTTATTTTGATTTTGTGTTAAAATACGAAAATTTTGTGTATTCAATAGTGTTTTCAGCAGAAATTGAAGTTCAATGCTGAAGTACAGTATTAGTTACATGGTTCAACTGAAAAGATTAAGGGGTTGTTTATATGGAAGCCGAGCCAGCCCGTTTGCAGGGCTAGCCCTTTAGCCGAGATCTCGCCTTCATGGTAATTTAAAAGTAATTAAGAATTTTGTTTATATGAACAGGAGGGCTGGCCCGCTTGCCGAGATCTCGGCTATTTTACCCGAGATCTCGGTAAGCGGGCTGAAAAAAATCCCATGTAAACAGTCTCAAGTGAGCCAGCCCGGCAAACAGGCTAGCCTCGTTACAAATACGCAGATTTTGATTGGCTTAAAATTTGCAAATCTTTCTTTCTGACGCTTAAATTTTCCCGCTTGATTTGTATGAAAAAGAGGCCAGCCCGTTTGCAGGGCAAGCCCGCTTCAAATAAACAGAAAAAATTTCCAGCCCGGCTAAAGGGCTAGCCCTGCAAACGGGCTGGCTCGGCTTTCATATAAACAGCCCCTAAGATAGATCTTCAAGTTGATGTGTTTGTTGGAAAATTTGATATGATTTGATATGATTATATGACATTGTTTTAATTGTTTTAATTTAAGTTTATAAACGTTTATTTTCGTTTTCAGGTCGTTCTATTGAATGAACTGTGTCAGATGAATGTTCGTAAAAGAAAGAAATCGTCGGTCATGAATTTTCGCCGATAAAGAATGATGACCTCAATTGATTGGAATATCCTTTGTGTCAAGATGGTAATCTAATTCTTATGGGTGTGACTTTAGGGTGGGGTTGGAACAATACTAACTTTACAATGTGATGTAAGTAGCTCCGAAAAGATGCTGAGAGTTTCCTGAGAAACTCTGTTGTTCTGCTTTTCAAATTCACAGTGACCGATGTTTGAATTCCTTTTCATGAAACACCAGCATGACGAAGTTGCAGAAAAAAAGGATAAAAGCAAAATGGACGACAACCAGATTACGTGAAAGTGAATTTCTAAAAGCATTACATCAAACAATTGTAAGTGTCAATAGTTGATTTGTCTGATAAAAACGTTTGATCGATGAATTTAGAAAGGAAGAACAGCCATCAAAAGAGGATTAAGTCAGACGTAATTACAATTCTTCGTTTTCATTGCGACTTCGAAATACAATTTTTTCACGTTTTACGCAGAAAAAGCGCATCTCTTGATGACGTAAATATTTATTTCCAAACTTCCAAATCCATTTTCCGTCTTGTCACTGCATTTGCTTAAAATTTAATAAAGTGCCTTATTGCTGCTGTAAAGCGTATTGATGTATATCTGCAGGTAAAGAATCAATGCTTAAGTAACGAATAATGCAATGTGTCTGGCAACGAAAGGGTAAGACAGACAGGTAGTGTGTTTACCAATTCCGGCTGTGATTGCCACCTAGTTCTGGTACATCAACAGATTTAGTTAGTAAAGTCCAAATAAACCAAAATTTCAAATCAAAGTAGAGGCAATAGCTATTTCAACATCTTAGCAACGATCAAGAACACGAAACAAAGTTTTAAGTTTTCTTGGAAGGAAAAGGACGCCAAACGAACATTCGTCTGAGAGGTCAATGAATCATCGACGGCAATCAAAGCTCTCCTATGTTCTGGTTAAAAACTTGCATGGGTGCGCACTTCCCCGTAGTGATCTAGGTTGGCGCGGCTTGTTTTGGCAACTCTTCGGAGTTGTCAGATGGCACTAGTTCACAGAAACATTTAGGTCATCGCAACTCGATCGAAATCCTATGACACGACAGGGCTTGAAGTGTAAGCATGTAGCTGAGATGCCGACTTTAATGTTCAAATTGTTCTAATGTTTCTTCCTACTTTGCAACACACTTTGTGACTACTTACCACTACAAAATCCTTTGATGAGTCTTAATTTTTAAATTCTGCCGCTACGTTGAAATAGCTTCGCATGTGAGATCACTACATCACAAAGGCATTTGGATGCCTTATCACTTCCTGAAATTCATTATCGAGCCACGTACATCAAGCATGTTTAGTAATGTTTACAAGAATATTTCCTTAAGACAACGAAGAGGCAGGTTGAATGGAGCATCATAAAGCCATGGTAAGGCAATGGTGAGGCAAGATTTTGCCTAGTAACAATGAAACCAAATAAAATCAATTTCTAGTTCCAACGTAGCAGATGGAGGGCGAATGAATAAAAACAGTTTTCATATTATCACAAAAACATGATAGTTTTAGTACAAGGCAACAGTAAGGCGAAAACAAATAACAAATAACGCTTTTTAGTGAAAACAAATAACAAATAACGCTTTTTAGCTGGGGTATTTAAAGCGTTTAATAAATGTTAGTAGGCTGCTGAGAAACTTTGTTTTTCAATGTTTTATACATTTACTTTTTCAATTTAGCTAAATGAAAACACAACAATAGACCACTGGATGATGAACATTGTTAGTTGCTAGTTAACGATTGCTTGAGTTCACTTCAGTGGAAAACTGGCATGGCAGAGTTAAAGCAATTTACACAAGTGACCAAAGATGGCGACCAAAGATGTGAAAGTGAGTTTGTTAACAGTTGAAAACCGTAGAATGCAAAGAAATGAAAATTTGAAAATTTAATCTGTATCATCAAGAAGTCTATGTTCAATATGATTGTTTTCAATATGATTGTTTTCAATAAGATTGTTTTCAATAAGAAATAGCAAATACCGTAATGATATAATTATGTGTTTTACCTAAGCAAACTATGAAGCATGAATCCATCACTGTGTTTACGGGTCAAGGTTTTTAAAATTGTTTTCTTTTTTCAGTAGTAATGAAGTCTACTGCGCCTGTCGCTCCATAAGATGAAAGACCACCCGATGAGCAACGTTGCACCAATGAATTTGGAATCGAATTGGTTTTATCAATCAGAAAGTCTTCAGTCGTGTATTTGTCAATCAAGAACGTCGATCAATTGATGGAACTTTGATATACTTAGAATGTTCATTGTGAAAAAATGGTAATGCGATTCTAATGCTTGCTGCTAAACTTGCGAACATACCGTATCTAATGTCGCAGTGATTAAGTAACGATTCTATTAAGAGGGTTGGGTGTTTTTAGAGAGGGGTTGGGGCAACAAAAGCGTTACAATCTGATGTTAGTAGCTCCGATATGAAGGGATGTCAGAGTATTAGGTTGCTGAACCCCCCGGGTGTATGTGTTAGCATGCCAGGGGGAGAAAATGGCATGCTAAAATGGGTCAGTCTTTTGACAGGAAGCTATGACGGCTTTGCGTTGACCAAACGCGTTTGTGTGAAATTTGTGTTTGTGATATGATGGAGATGATACTTAGAAAGGGATTTTTCATATTTGTCAAGATCTTTGACAATTATTTTGATACATTTTTATGTTTTAAGGCTACATATTTGGTGGTCCAATCTTGTTGCGTTTTACAAGAGATTTTTAATTTCAAGAGAGCTGGAAATAACATGAATTTGAGATAATTTCGCATTTTAGTTGAGTAAATACTTTCTTTAAAATGAACATTAAGGAGATGAGACTTATTAACTTTGCTGACCTTAAAATTTATTTAAATCTTTTTGTAAGCTACACATATCAGGATCATTACAACTCTTAAAAGCCTGATTTTCATCATTTCAGCCAGTACCTTTCGAATTTCTAAATATTTAAACATCCTGCAGAAGTAGTAACCTTATCTTCGTACATTCTTTTTGAAAAACAATTAAACTAAAGAATTTTCATCCCAGAATTTTATCAGAATTAAAATATTTTGATTTCTGTATATCATGTCTTCCAGGTACCTTTAAAATTAAAAAGCAGTAAAGTAGTACAACGGTAATGTTTTATTTCTGCATATTTTGTTTTTATAAAACGAACCCTAAAATGCCGCTAGTGAGATAAACATCCCAAATTTAATAATGGTTTTGAATGAACCCTAACATGCTTTGAGTGGGATTTACTTCGGGGGAAAGGCCCTTATTATCAGTATTCCTTTTAAAACCTGCTTTTCTTAATGCTATTGAAAAATGAAAGTAACCTATACGCTTAATATCTGCAAATGCATTTCTGCAAAACTATAATGCTGTTATTATAAAAAGGAATTTGTCAAAACATTCTGCAATTTTCCATTCAGCTGTCATTTAAATAATTAAATGCTTCTCAAAAAACTAGTAAGACCGCGTGTTCAATGAGCAAAGTTATTTACTGACATTATATATAACAGAGGAAATATTTGCTTGAAGGTTTCGAAGAAACAGCTGAAAGATATTAAAATCATCTTGAAAAAAAACATATAAAACATAAGTATTCGTCAAATTCTACTTTTGCCAGCTTACAGTAGCAGAAATCAAAATTGTTGTAATTTGGTTTAGATTACCTAAGAGAAATTTTAAAATTCTTTAAAATCTTTATTTATTTGCTCTCTTGTAAAGATACTGAAATCTGAATTAAAATACTCGTAGTCATCAAAACAAAAGGATCGAGAATTCCTTTCTGAATATTTCTTCATCATTGTGAGATGGCGTGTTTTTTTTTGGTTTTTTTTATTGTTTTTTTTCGGTCAACGGGTTTTCTGCAGTGGACTGTCATTAATGGAAACCCACATACACTTCATCAACGTGATTTTCTTCCGTTTCTTCTACGTTGCAAAAACATGTTTGTAACGTTTCCTAAAACAAATATTGGGAAAATCCCTTGATAGAATCTTACTGAAAATCTGTGGACGATACGGTGTTTGCTTGTAAGGCGTCAGGCATTAGGTGTTGCATTATCATTTTTCAGCAAGCGAGCGAGCGCTTCTGCAAGTTCTTGCAGTCTCTAACATATCATGCCCACTCCATAACAAGACGAACTTATTATAGCCAAGCTAAGATGATTAGCTATGGATGTAATTAGTTCGGCTTGTTATGGAGTGGACATGATATGTTAGAGACTGCAAGAACTTGCAGAAGTGCTTGCTCGCTTGCTGTAAAAACATTGTAATTTTTTTTATTTTTTTGTTTCGAAAGATGTTGAAAAATTTAACAAGATCCCCTGTTTTTCTTTCAACCTTTGCCGAGATGCCATTCCTATCTCAGCTGTCTTTTCACTCCACTGCATACTCTTACCTCATTACTTGGATACAGAACTCAGCTTCATTCCTGTCAACTTTGGTATTCGGGTCTTTAGCTCAGCTTAGAATGCTATCGAATCGTTGTTACTTACCTCTGTCAGTTACCACCATATTCACGTCACGATTGTCCGGTGTGGCACAGTGACACACTTTCGAAAGTTTTTATTTTCCCTTTCCTTGATTGTATCAGTTAATCGACTCTGTATACCCCTCACGAGATTCGAACCACTATTTAGTCTAAACCCAGAACGACCCCTTATACCACTGTGCCACAGACGGGCAGTTGTAGATGTTGCAGTTATTGATGTCACTTTAATACTGCTACTGCATGGTGACCAAACTGAAATTAAGATAGGAATGTCTTGCAGTGGTTTCGAACCATCCATTAATCTAGTTTTAGAAGCACACCTTATGCCAGTGTGCCACTGAGACTTTTCTGAGACTGATGACTTTTCTTCTGATCTCAAATTTTCAAGTTACTAAGTAAATGAAATTCCAAATTGAAGAGTTTGAATGTCTTGAATCGGTTTCGAACCATCGACTCATCAACTACCAGTTTCACAGTTCACAGTTTCACAATGAGCCACTGACGGATATTTACAAGCGTAACATATACCAATGTCCCTTTAATTCTGCTACTAGATGGCCTCCAAATTGAAGCAAAGAATAGGAATGACTTGCATCGGTTTTGAACCATCGGCTACTCTACTACGAGAGCCACTGTTTACACCAGTGAAACAGTGACACGCTCCTATTACACTGATATTTTGTGTTCTAGTTTTAGGCTTTCCAAGTTAGTAACTAAAGATTTACAACATTGAAAGACTTACAACAGTTTCGAACCATCGACTAACCTATTACCAGAATGACACTTTATGCCAGTGCGCCACTGAGACATGTCTGCTACACTGACACATTTTGTCCTTACTTTAACATTTCCAAGTTAGAAACGAAATGAGGTCGTAAATTGAAGTGAAGAGCAGAAATGTCTTGGATCGGTATCGAATCATCGACTGATCTACTATCAGACCCACAGTTTGTACCAATGCGCTACTGAGAGATATCTGTCACGATAATAAAGCTCCAAATTGATGGAATGGCTTGCAGCGGTTTCGAACCATCGACTATTCGACTATTAGAGCCACGCTCTATACCAGAGCGCCATTGAGACATGACAATATTATTCCCGTTTTAACATTTCAAAGTTAGAAACTAAATGGGATCTGAAGCGCAGCTTGTACCAGTGCACCACTGAAATATGTCGGTCTGTCAAATGATAGATTTTGTTTCCATTCTAAATTTCTAAGTTACTAACTAAATGAAGCTCCAAATTGAAGGAACATCTTCTCTACTAATCTTCTCTACTAATCTACCTTCAAAGTAACAAGTTAAACAACGTCATACTTACCTCTCACTGTCGGTAGAAGTGAAACTGAAAGTTTTGGATGGCAATGTGTTATCTTAGTAACTGAATGAATGTTTAACTGCAAAGTAGGGATCGCAAACATCTTATTTCGGTTTCAAACAACCTACCAATAGCTATTAGGCAAACTTACTGTTTTGATTTATTGAATATTTGATTTTGTTAACTTTTGTATCGACTTTAAATAAAGAATATAACTAAATAAATATACATAAGTGACAAATTATTTTTTATTCGATTTACTGACAACCCATGCGAGAAGAAGACTGAACATTATAGACACATATGCTCCAAATTCCAAACAAGCCATACTGATCGTATGCTTTGTTTATTGATACATGATTAATGAAGTGATAAACAGGGAAAGGAACGTTTTAACTGTTTTAATGAAAAAAACAAGTTTCCAATTTATTTTACCAAAAAACAACTGCACCATTCGAAAGTTCAGGTCATTATACATCGGATTAGTGAAAAAAAAGAAAAACCAAAATTTTCACGAAAGTTTCCCTTACTCATGCCTTAAGATTTGCATCATAAAGTTTTTGAAATTGTTAGATGAACTATGTGCTTGTTTTTGCGGAGTGTAGCTTTTAGCGGAACGGAGCTCATTTGGCAAGATCAAATATTGTCATCAAAATACTAACAGAGAGATGCGTTCGGCTGCCGTCAATCGCTGAAATTTCTTACAGGACATACCAAAAATCTCAATTTTCTCGCTTACCTTTAATTTTCGCAAATTGCGATGTAGATATTAATATGATTGATCAAGCCCAAAAGTGTTCAGTGTATAGCTTTAGGGTAAAATTGTCGATGTGTACGGTAGCGGGAAGGCCAAAGTAGTTGCTTTTTTGAGTTAAGTAGACATTTTTCCCCGGGAATATTCCGAATGCTCTGAGGTTTGTCATGAACTTCCCACTGAGAATATTGCTTGTTGATACTTAAATTTAAATTTAGATCAAAGCTTCTGAAAGTTGTGCATCTTTGCTCACAAGCTGTGTATCTATCTGTGAGGAATAAAATAAAAAACTGCTGTTTCTTCTCCATTCCTTTTTATCTTTAAGCCATGCTTTATTCAAGTTGGTGTTGTATTTTGATCCACTTAACTGTTTTTATTTCCACACACAACACAAAACAAGACATAAAAGTCCAATGATAATGATAAAATCTAATGTTACTTTTGTCGTCCCACAAAATGTTATTCATAATAATAGATCCTTTTAGAGATTTACTACCCATTTTGAATTCTCAAGCTTATTATTGTTCATGGGAAATGATTTGCATGTTCCGTTATATATAAACTTTTTATGCTGACAGGAAATGTGTGTGCAGAAAAAATTGGCTTTGATAATTTCTAATAATGTCTAAATCAATGCAATGAGACATCAAAACAGTATACGTACATGGAATTTGTCTATTTAAAGAGTATAATATACAATCTTAGTTGCCTTTTGTGATCAAATTGGAATGTTTAACAACAAAAAATGTAGACAAGATATATCCATCTATATTGAAAAATATTCTCTGATTTGGAATTCAATATCAGTAAACTCTGTTGTAGTATTTATATACATTTATACGTGTGCTTGGGTGAAACTTCGAGAGAAATAACTGAAGGTAAAATAGTTATATACAGCTCACAAATTCTTTAATTGGATAAGATAATTAAAAATAAACGACAATGAAGAGTAAAGAAACGAATCAGTTAATTTGTTTTTGTGTAATTGTTATAAATTTACATGTTATATACAGTGTGACCTGAAAAAAACGGAATCCTAACTTTTATCAGTCATATCTTTTGATATTTTGGGTTAAATTATGCGATTTTTACACCAAAAGAAAGAAGATTTTCTCGTCTTTCCAATATGTAATTTTTATTTTCAAATTAAAAATATTTGGGCTATAACAAGGACTGTTAGCATGAGATCATGTAATTAAAACGTTAAAGATTAATTAGAAAATACGTGAATGCAGATTAATGACCCGTTCAATACAAAACACGATCGAATCGTCAATACGTTTCTCTCTTGTGACTATGCTAAAATGTAACGCTACATTTACATGACAAAAATATTTTTTCGTGAAATCCTTGCTAAAAACAACTTTTTCACACAAAATAACAGAAAAAAATTCAAGCTAGGTACATTCGACATGTGAGCCATTTCTTTGCATACAATGGTTAGTTCGCCCCATCATGGCATTAAAAGAACTCCTGATAATGGCAGGATTTTGTCTTAGTACGTTTACTTCATCAACTATCCTCCTTCGTAATTCCACCAAATTAGCAGGAGGGGTACGAAAAACTTTCTGCTTGAGATAACCCCAAAGAAAAAAGTCCAAAGGAGTCAGATCGGGAGATCTGGGCGGCCATTCAACGGGATGATGGAGAGCAACCACACGGTTTTGAAACTTTGTTCTTAGAAGTCGACGGATTTCGAGTGAGCTATGGGCTGGGGCTCCGTCCTGAAACCACCAGATGTTTTGAAAAATAGGACCGGCGTACAATCCAAACGCTCTTGCTATTCCAGGAAACGCAAACTGTTCCAACATTTCTTTATAAGCTCGTGCGTTAACATTTCTATTGAAAAAGAAGGGTCCCATAATCTCTCCATTACCACATAGGCCAATCCAAACATTCAGCTTTTGGCGGGAAGAACTTTTCTCGAACTTAAAATCACGAGGAGGCTGGCCTTTGGGAGCATAACAAAGAACGTTCTGCGTGTTTACTCTGCCACACATGTGAAAAGCAGCCTCGTCTCCAATAACAATGTTGGCCAAAAAACGTGGATTGTGGGCATTGTGAGAAAACCATCTACAGAAACGCAACCTTCTAGCCATGTCACCATTTTGCAGCTCTTGCACAACATGTATCTTGTAAGGATGCCAACGTAAATCTTTTCTGGTAATTTCGTTAAATGCTGTTTTGGATAGGCCAGTTGGGTTGCGTCGGCAGGAAAAGCCATTGGGCTGCTGAGCTAATAACTGTCTCACTATTTGGATGTTTTGTTGGCTTCTCGCTGTTCTCCTCCTACCACTCCTTCCTTTATTCAAATTTTTGCTAGTGCCTTCAGTGTTATATTTTTGTACATTTCTAAAAATCGTGCTATTCGAAGGTGGATTAACGCCAGGAAATTGCTGTTGAAAAGCTGCTCGTACAGTCACAAAACTTCTACTTTCATGATATTTTTTCACAACAAACACTCTCTGTTCCACTGTAAGCTGCATGATGAGTGAGTTATCGATATTTTATTCTGGTTATAAAGGTTTTCAGAGAGCACGGGGAATAAGTTTTCATTGAAGAATTAATTTTACGTTTAAGCACATTTCACACAATCATTAAAATATTTGTGAGTTTTCAAAAATTTTCGTGCAGACTTTAACACAGCAATACTCAAGACAACATTTTACTGAAAACAAAAGGATAATTGATCGTTAAGTGTTGAGTTTATTGATCTTTTAGAAGTTAATGACCGTATCGAAACATTTAAACCCGAATAACTTTCTAAATATTAAACTTCACCAAATATATGTATCTTTTCTGAAAAGTTAAGAAAAAGATCTTTTAAATGATATAAAAATCGCATGTAACGAGTAAAAACTTCAAAAGTTACAGCTTTTTAAATCTAGGATTCCGTTTTTTTCAGGTCACACTGTATACTTGAGTTATTTCTAAAAATATATAATTATATATAATTACATAAATTGTTAAATATAATATAAATGATTTTGATTACTTTAAGTATCGTGAATGGAAAATTTATGCTTTTAATAATTTGTTTGTTGGTTTTACTCATTTCAGGTGTATATATAAGGCATTATCAAGAGTAATTGATATCAATTTATGAATTAAGACGAATCACTATTATATGGTCGTGGAATATCTGGTATATATACTCGAAACAATGGAACTGCTGAACCAAGACAGGAGTAACAAATGTGACGTGTCTGGCATTTCCAGCATATATGTGGTTAGAGACTAATACTATCAGGAAACATTCAAAATATTTTTCATCATTCATTTGAAAGGAACATGTGACGGATTCAAGAATCAAGAATGTAAATTGAATTTTGTTGATTGACATTTAAAGTTGGGGTTAAGTTACCTGAACATTTTGGCAAAGTTTAGAAGATGGCTGTTATGTATTTCTTGTTGGTTTACTTCCTAGTGCTTCTTTATGCTTTTGAAAAAGCTGGGGTTTTTTTAGAATAGGTCATTTTTATTTATGCTCTTTTTGCCACTATGACTGTCAGAAATTTTTTGAATCTGTACTTATGCACAAAAGAATAGGAAATGATTGATTCATGAAGCATTTTGTTTTCCTTCTCTTTTCTATCTCCATCCCACATTGACAAAATCAAATACTTGAATTATTTATTATATTTATTATTTATTTGGTATTGTTTTACGTGGCTAGCCTCACTCAGTTGCTATTGCATCTGCTTTCCAGGAGGGGCCACGGCTTAGGTTGGAGGCTCCAAAGTATTTGACACTCTCCTCATGAGTGACACAATCCCAACCAAGGGCCTGTGCTCTTCTGGATGACCTCCTGCAACACCCGATGTATCATCTACCCAATTTCCCTCACATGGCATGGGTCGACCCGCCGCTATGGTACATTCACTCGCGCATGGTGAATCACCGCCAAGGGGAATTGAACCCTGATCTCTCGCATGAATTATGAGAGTGATAACCACTATACTACTATACACATTATCAGACTATCAAATTCGACTTTGATTTTTTATATTGTGACATTACTTAGTATTATGTTATTCATAACTGAAAATTACTAATGGGCCAATTTCTGATAATATTCATCAAATTACCACATCAAAACGAGGCAAGGGAGCACAGTTTGGTATTTGGACATTTGAAGTAATAAGGTCTTTGAATCGCAATATAACTAAAATGTACATTACATTGATAGGATACGTTTCAAGAAAACTAACAAAAATTACATATATTCTTTCAGTGGTGCTATTTCCTTTTCGCACCCCCATTCTCCGTCCAGGATGTTTTAGGGTCTGAGTTAAGGGTTGGGGTTAGGGTTATTTTTTATCTCCATGATGAAGAGCCAACAGTAAAATAATATGGCAGATACCTTAGGTTGACTTTTTTTTTCGTCGCCTTATTTTAGCGATTTTAGCGATTTTAGCGAATGAGCATATTTTCGCTAAATTAAAGTTGCGGAAAATTTAACTTTAGCAAAACTTTTCTTTTACCTTCTGGCAATTCTCCGTAATTAAGGGGTAATTCGCTAAAATTAGGTTGCGTTAAATCCGTGTTCATCCATTTTCGCAAAATTTTGCTGACGCAAAAAAAGTCGGCCTAAGCTAGATTAAGGGGGTGTGCGTAAAGGAAATAGCGCCCTTTCAGTTATGGATGCGTATTCATGCATTCAACTCGCTCGTCGGAATTTGTTGAATGAATATCCGGCTTTCACGCATTCCATGTTTTCGCTGGCGAACGGGTGATTCCACGCACCCACTCCGCAAACCTTATATATTGATTTCTTTGTTATTTACTCGTGCCATCGTCCTTGTTGCCGTTGCAATTTCGTGAGTTTCTTACATGGACGGGGACAGATCAACTACTCACCCCATCGTCCTTGTTTCGGTTAAAATTTCGTGAGGAACTTACATGGCTGGTGATAAGTAAAATATAGAAGAAAACGGATTATATACTCCTATTCATCAATTACCTCTTGGCTGCCTCGTTTTGAAGTTGAATGATTCACCATCTGTTCAAATCTTTTCATGTACACCTCGTGACTGTTAGAAAACGTAAACAAACTCAATTATGTAATAAACGCAGTTTGGGGGATAACCATTGCCTTTATTGGATTCAAGAGGTCTTGCTTCACTCTATATAATCTTATTCCAATATTAAATTTTATACGAATTAGTCCTTTATTGACTACGCATTACGCTTACAATTTACAAGTTTACAATTTTTGTAATATATCTATACAAAAGAATAATATGTAATGGAAAAAAGCAAAGATTCGAAGCGAAAGTTTACCTAAAAATGGGGATATCCTTTAGATTTCTTTCTTAGGAGCGATGGCTGCTGCAGATCATGGTCGGATGACGTTTTTAAGAAACTTTCTTATACAAAAGTCGATGAAGCCGATTGGGTATCCATTTCTCGTAAGAATTATTTCAAGCTCAGATAATTACTGATGAAATTTATTAAAATCAGAGTATAAGTGGAAATATCTATATAATAAAGTTAGTATAAAAACAACTAATAAGTAGTAGGAATAAAGCTAAGAAAATTCGTATGAACATCATTAAAAGTAGGTTTTCTGTAAATACTAGTTCTAAAACGATTACTTTCTCTACAAACATCAATATCAAGAAATGGGAGTTTATTTTCACGCTCCTCCTCACATGTAAAACTAATCTACTGGTAGCGAGAATTCAAATAATTAAAAATAAGTTGTCATCAACATAACGTATGTCTGCAGGAGCCAAACGTTTTTATGGTGACACATAAATGCTCAGTCTAAATGGGGAACTCGTGGCTACTCCATCGATTTTGTTTATAGTAGGTACCATTATACAAAAAGATTGATTCCACAATTGCCATTTCAAATGATTTCAGAATTTTATCCTACCAGAAATAATTTCATCTGCAATAACCTAAATGTCATTCAATATTAAATCAATGGTTTCTTCAAGAGGTATATTGGGAATACATATTTTTAAAAACAACGAACTAACATCGAAAGTAGCCAAATGCCCTTGCCAAATTTTGCTAAATTAGTTCTCTAACATTAAACTTTGAGTGGGGATAGCATAGGTGCAACAAATTTTAGCTAATGGATATGCTGAAGTAAAGCTAACAAAATGAACAAAATGAAGGAACTCCATTTTTCATAGGTTTAGGTACCTTTGCAAAGTCATACAAAACGACTACAGCGATTTCTAATAACGCTTTGAAAGCTCACAAGGAAGCAGAAAGATGGAATATTCGACATTAAAGTCTAGACTTTTACAATCAGATAAATAATACGATGAAAAATTGAAAATTATTTTATCTGGGTCATGACCGTTGACTTTGTCTTTGTCTTCATGCATCAGCTTTCTCTTTTGTACGGAATCTGCATTGCGTATTGATTTATCTTTCTGTGCCAAAAACAACGTGCAGATATGAATAAGTCAACATGAATCATTATCGAATTTAATGGACATTTCAATTCATTACTTAATACTGTTATGTGACTTTTCTTAGATTTGATTTGCAAATTGATTAATTTTCTTTGGCTTTGATTTACAATTTCTTGACTTCGTAATTTGTTTTGAATTGGAGTTTCTTTGAAAGAAATCTGATAACCTTGTACCAGATCTAAAATTTGAGCATCTTTGGTTAACATTTTCTGACTTGAATGAAAACGTTTTAAACTTCCTACCAATAGAACTTTCGGAATTATAAAAGGTACTAGTAACCCGTGTAAAAATTTTTTACAGGTTTTAATCGATGTGAGCTGAACAGAGAGAAAGGCTTATTATAATGAATTTTAGTATGATAAAGTTCCTCAATTGTTTAGAATGTAGAATGTTGTTTAGAATATAGTATCTCGTGTAGAACAGCGTGTAGAACACGGGTTTTAATTCATCAAAAAAAAAAAATACGCGCTGTGCGTCCACTTTTTTCACTTTTTACATAAATTGTATAAATTGAAGATGCAATGCAATGGTTCCCCATGATTAAAAATATCTAACGTCAGAAAAAAACACTCTTCACTCTTTTAATTAAAAATCTCTAGGTATTCCTGCTAAAGAAGCATATTTAGTTCAACACTGGAGTTATGAACAGAAAAACTTTTTAATCAGAAGATCTGAAACACATCAAAATATTCATAATAAATCTTATATGCAGTATATATGCAGTAGTAAAAATAAATTGTGCGTACAGAGGTAAACAACAAAGATTAAAATCGCTGTAACTGTTCATGGAATCCACACCCCAATGTAAATAAAAAGCCAAAACGCGGAAGTCGTAAAAGTGTCGAAATGTGAATTAAAAACAATTGCGATTTTCTTTACGAACCCAGACCGTCATGATTAAAAACCATGATATTCATTTCTTCAATCCCGTATTATTTGAAAAGTAATGACGCAGAAACCCTATTAATACTATAAGAAAAAATAAAACAAACAAACCAAAAAGTTCTAAAGCGTACTTACTCTAAAAACATTAATAAATCTTCGCGCAATACTTTCGTTGTTGTCTATTGTTTGATCTCACGAATAATCAAAACATTTGAAACGATTAAATGCAATGCAATGTTTTCCCCTATACTAATCGTAGAAAAATATTAACCGCCTTGGTCTGACACTCCATTATGAATAAGTGACCGCAAAAACGACCCGAATTTTTAGAGAGTGAAAGCGTGAAAAAAGCGGATGCACAGCGCGTATTAGGATATAGATAAGAGTTATTTTTTAATGTGATAAAAGAATTGTAAGTTAGAACAACTGAAATTCCATTTTTTTGACCCAATAATGTGAAAAATAACTTTTGAAATCAGTGATTAGGAAGAAGGAAATAGATTTACTATGAATGAATGATAAGAAATATGAAATATGAAATAAAAAGGAATATTACAATTAACAAATGTATCAGTAAAAGCCAAACCTCATCTTACTTTATTTTGTATTTAGATTGCTTCCTCATACTTTCCTTGGTTGCTTAATTGATTTGCGATGTTAAGTTCCGTGTCCAGCGTATCCGGATGCTCCACTCCCAATACTGCTACTTGTGAATTCAACACTTCTTTGTACATTTGAATTGCCTCCTTGTACTTTCCCTCGTTACTTGATTGATTTGAATTCTTTTGTCTCTTAATTTGTCTCTTCTTCAGGTTATTCAATATCTGATATGCCAGTACTAATATTTAAAGTCAGAAAAAACAATTTTTTTCCACAAACATTCATAGGAATCACAAAAATAAAGTATACTTAGAAAGCCATCAGCCGTCAGATACCATTTTAAATACCTTAACTATGAGCATTACTTAATGTGAAGAAAGCAAGTCAAAGATATTTTTCAGATATGCTAGGGAATAAGTAGTAGATTCATTTTGACGTCGGATTTCATCGCGACAAGACGTGTTTGTGGAGCAGGAGAAAGTCAGGAAGAAGAAAAAGAATAAAAATAAGAATAAAAATACCAAAAAAGTCTGCACAACGGAAATAAGTAAGAAAACGAACAAAAACCACCACTAACAAGTCAATAACGAAAGAAAATTCAACAACGAAGTTAAACGAAAGAAAACCGACGCTAAGAAGTACGAAAGAAAACCGACACAAAGAAGTAACGTAAGAAAAGCGACACTGAGAAGTAACGAAAGAAAACCGACACTAAGAAGTAACGAAAGAAAAACGACACTAAGAAGTAACGAAAAAAAACCCGACACTAACAAGAAGTAACGAAAGAAAACAACACCAAGAAGTAACGAAAAAAAACCACTACTAAGAAGTAACGAAAGTAAACCACCATTAAGAAGTAACGAAAGAAAACCACTACTAAGAAGTAACGAAAGAAAACCGACACTGAGAACTAACGATAGAAAACCGACACAAAGTAGTAACGAAAATAACCGACACTAACAAGTAACGAAATAAAAACGACAATAAGAAGTAACAAAAGAAAACCGACACTATGGAGCTCTAGAAGCTTAAGTTAGGACTTATAATTACGAGCGATTCATAGAGGCACTAATGGGCCTTCGAATCTGTATTTCCTGAATAATGATGGTGGTGTTTCAAGAGAGGTGTGTACAGGCGTGTTACATATATTCAACAACTGGGATATCCAATGTAATGCCATAGCAGCTCGCTTTACTTTTTTGAGAGTACCTCAAGTCATTAAGAAATTTTGAAGGTTGTATATCATATTCTACATACTCAATGCCCTGTCACTTTATCATTATTTATCTGCATGTTAGAATTATCTTTTATGATAAAGAAACAATGACGAAACATATGAAAAATCATATATCATTAATCACATAGCGTATTTTAACCTTTAAGCAAGAAACAGTAGACAATGAAGAAACAATATTTCAATGAAAGCATAGATAATCTAGAACTGCTTACATATTGTTTCAGACGGATACATTAAAAGTGTGGAACACATAGCAAAACATTAATTTCTACTTGAACACTTAGATTCCTGGAATGATTTTTTCTTAATCTGGAAGTATTCTTATGATATAGGGCTTCTAATAAACAGGGCTTCTTATAAAACAAATAATGTGTGCAAACTGAATATACCTACATTTTCTTTTGAATTCGCCCACATTGTACCTAAAACAAAATACAATAATGTTTGTTAAGTCTAGCATTTTGGACTTGAGAACAACCTGGATTCTAGTGAAGTCTTTAAGGTACTCAAGTTTCCAAAATAAGGTGCGTAATTATCTAAAATTGAGTAGAGACCTGTAGAGAACTATATATGTATTGCTTCAAATAAATGCTCAGAAAGTCTATTCAACGGGATGTTTAAAAGAGGGGCGCGTTTATTAAATTTTTGCAGTTTGGTCTTTTTCATGAAAAATCGTTTTTCTACCTTGTATAAAAGACGAACTCAAATGAGCTTGTATACCATCAACTGTTACTGCTAGGTCACACAATGTCATTGACTTAGCCAATGTTTCGTTAGATATGTCTTGGCAATCGACTATACGCCTCGTTGGCACTGGTTTCATATTCCGAGCATCCGTATGCTTGCCCTTTCCGTTTGCAAGCAAATCAACGTAGAACTCGTGAATCTTTCCCCTAACAGCCTTATACCAATAATAGCAGGCGCTTCAATGTGCTTCGTGCACGGTACTGTAAGTCCTTCTTCCAACATATGGTTGATTCTGTACGTTTTTGTTTAGAAGCACTTCAAGGATAAAAGTTCTCGGGAGCTTCTTACTTACAATCTATCGTTATTTTCATTGAATTGTCATTATTATTGTAGGATTCTACCTGATGACGTACGATCTGCTTTAAAACAGCATCTATTATGATGATTGTCGTACTGTTTGGACCGACGGTTGCAATTTCTGTACAGAAGTATGTATTTTTATATAAGCTTGTATTTGTTTTATAAACGTTTTGTATTTACGAGTAAAACTTCAGTTTTCTTAACCGGACGTTCTATAACTTTTAACACAAGTTTCAATTGTTTTAAAAACCTTTGACCCTTTAGAGCCATTTTAAGATAGTATGGATAAAACTATAGAATCTCTTTTTAGTTTCTGTTTAAAACAACTTTATGCGTACAAATGTACAGGTACAATGTAACAAGGCATTGATAAGTATTTTAGTGAGTATTTTGTATAATTGATTTCTGTGATTTTATTGAATTAATGCATACGTTTACATTTGCTGATTATTCAACTAGCTAGTTGCACATCAGCTGGTAATCTTGTTGAACTTTTTAATTCAAGAGCATTCATAAAAAAAATGTTTAGAATTGCATATGCCTTTCATATGCACTAACTAATGTTATAAAACGCATAGTAGCTACTTGGCTTCTACATCCCACAAAACTTCAATGAATTTCTCTGCATATCTCTGTCCATTAAAATCCCAAGTATTTAATTGACAGAAAAAACTGAATAATTCTTTGACTAAGCAATATTGTTTGCACAGAGGATATGCGATATAAAAAGGCTGACATTTTTGATGAAATAGTCTTAGCATTTTTACTGCTTGGCAAAATCTTCAACTAACCTTAAAAAATAGAGAGGACACGCAAAATGTGGATTTAAAGAAATCAAAACTGATTAATCACCTGAACAGGAGAGAAGTACAAGAAACTTACGAAAAGGTAATCTCAAGGGGTTCGGATTCAATGTTTGTTATTTCGGAAATGCTGGAAATTTGCAACATACATTCTTCAAGATGATTGATATCGATGGAAAGTTTACGATAATTGTCTGCAATCAGTTGCCAGTCGCTCTCCTGTGAGTTTAACTTCTTCATACGAATAACAAACTGCTTTTCATCACTTTTCCATTTAACACGATAAGCTGCATTAGATATTTTAGTAAAAGCCACAGGACGAGTCACAGGAAGAGGCTTGCCAATGCTTAAACAATATAACGAAATTAAAAGACGTTTCGCACAGCAGTTTGTGAGTGCATACAGTGAAACATCTATAACACGGACACATTTGAAGAATGGAAAATTTCAATCTGAGAGGCTCCTCATGTTGGGCTAATGGTGCTGAGAAATGGCTAAGTGACCGTCAGTCTTATGGGATGTTTGTCTGAAGGAGGTTTCTCTACAATGTAAAAATCAGGACGATCACGAGTGTATCTAGGGTTAGGGAATAATATGCGAAATTTGATTTATCGGTTGTTATTTCAAAGACGATGTCAGTGGAACAATGAGGATAAAAACAAGGAGGGTAATGCGCAAATTTGGATTATCCGATATTTTTTGATTATCCCAACTGGCTTTCAAATTCCGATGTTCCGTCAGTTCAGATGATTGAAGGCGCATTGTTTAAGATCATATAGATTAAATTGTCAGATCACAAATGTCACATTCATTTACTGTCATGTTCCATAAATTCCTACCTTTTGTATGTTTCAGCATTTATTCCGTCACTTATGTCTGCATCAACTAGATCAATACCTCTTAATTCCTTGCAACCAACATTAGGGCAATAATCAACTTCGATGAAATTGGCCCTTCTTTTTCTTTCATTCAATAATCTTTGAATGACATCTGCGACAATGGGCCATCCTTTAGGATCTTCCATGTTTTCACTATACAGATACGGTATTATAAGTATCAATTGATCTGTAGAACGAGTACATCCCTCTACCATAGTGTGCCGCAGGAAATGTTCCTTAGGTTGCAAGCATAGAATTACTTGTTCAGCTTCCATTCCTCTTGACCCTGCAAAGTTTGTAATTGTAACTTCAGGGTTTTCTTCTTCATCATCAAAGCATTCTTCTTCTTCGTCAGCGTATTTTTCTTCATGCATCAGTGACTTTATACCAATCCAACCAGGGAAATGAGGATGCCACGTTACATTGAGCATTTTCATTACATTGACAAAAAGAAGAAGTTCATCTGTTGTGTTGCAAATTACCAGAGTAGTGCGTTTCTCTGAGAAATAACCTTTTAAAGCATCATGTAACTTCCTCACATTTTTCCTTGTGACCAAGGTTTCAGATACGTCACTGTCACTGTCACAGTCACTGTTGGAACAGTGATTAAGAAAAATCATAGACGGTACATTACCTATAACACCATGGTCAGGTGCTTCAGGTTTTTGAAAGCTGTAAGTGGTCTTGATGTAAGAATCGTATTTATCACTAGATGCGAACCGCCCATATGAATCAAGGTCATCAGGATCGTTGTAATTTACTGTAATTTCTTCATCGGTGTAAAAATCTTCTTGACTTTCAACTTGATTTGATGGTTTGTAAGTTTGTTCTGGTTGTTCTACCTCTAACAGCACAGAGGTCAGACTGTCTGGCCGTGTATTAACTGAGCTTCTATCCGGAATGGGCAATATGCTGTAGCCTTCGATTTCCTTTAGTATAAACTCAGTGAGTTCAAAAACTCTCGTAGGATTTCTCATACAAGTGTTTAATTGAATAATTTTCATTCTGGTATTTTTTTCAAGTTCTGAATCACTTATCAGGCGAATTTTCGATTCCTTATCATCACCAAATTCTCTCGTTTTTTCCATGGCTCGTGTAAAGAACACCACTTGACTTTCTTTCAGCATTTCATGATAATTATCGAAGATGCGTCCAAGGTTTCTTGATTCTTCTTTATCTAACAATTCTTTGTCAACTTCATCGCATATAAGGTGAAATTGAATTGCATTATGACGATATTTGTTCAGCAAAGCCTCCAATAATACTGATGGTGTAATGCTAGCACTGCTCAATTCTTGAAGCTCTTTAAACAATCCTTTGTTTATATCCTCAATATTACCTGGAAAGACCCTTAGTTCAAGATTTGCCAAGTATGAAATTTTATGTAATATGTTATTGCAATACTTTTTGAGGCGGTTTCTGGCTCCAGATGTTTTATCAAAAATGATCATGTAGGCATGAACTGGTTTCTTGGCAAATTTCAAAACTCTTTCTAGAAGGGCCTTTGCTACCAATGACTTCCCTGAGCCATATGGACCTTGGATAATTTTCCAATTTTCCGTACTTTCTACAGCCATGAGTTGCTCAGGTCTCAGCCAAAGGTAGTTGATGACATTCCTCTGAAGAAGTATGGATGGTTCTACAATCTGTGTTGCAATCGAGGCCAGCAAAAGGGCAAAGAAAGCTTTTAACTTCCGCTTTCCACTTGACATCTCCTCCACATTGTTCCTGAACAGATGGGCATTGATCATATTCTTCTTGCAATTATCAAACCAACCTCTGAGTTTTCTCCAGTTACTAAGAGCTTCCTTATCAAGAATAAGACTCTTTTCAGGACCTCCACCGACGCAAGAATAATTTTTAGCGGCAACACAGCTAATGAAATAGATACTTTCTTGACAAAAATTACTACTGTTTGAATACAACAGCAAACGTAGATATTCATCAGCTCGTTTTAGAAGATTTATGACGTCACTTTCCAAACTAGATTCTGAAAACCATAGGTTATAGACACAATTATGATCACCATCTATAATCAGTATTCTGTCAACGGCATCACATTGTTGAAGCTCTTTCAAATTCACGTTGAGTATCTCTGAAACTTTGATCAGATCAAATCCAAGAAGATTGTTTCTTAGTAAATCATATCCATTGATGAAAACTAAACATTGGCTTCGGTTTCCTTTTTCGAATTTTGATACGAATTCAGCAAGATCTTTTCTCCACCAATGTTTCGGTGGAATGGTGTGCTGTCCTGTTATTTCTGATCCTTCAATACCAAGATATTCTTTAAGGAACTTTTCACAGCGAACTTTGTATTCATTAAAATTCCATTTCATGGGGACGTTATTACCACTACATATAATTTCTACTTTTTCAGGTGAAGAAATTTTCTCTTTGAGCAACCACTCGTATGTTGATTCGTGAGCAGTGTATGTAATTATCTTTGGATTTGTGCTTTGATCATTGAGGACTTTGTAGTTAGCCTCCGTGATTGTGGTGCATTCCCTAAAATATAATTTCCAAAGTTAACTGCAAGGAGTAAGAAAAAATATGCAAAGAAATTATGGTCTCTATATAATAGAAACCTTGCCATACTACGATGTGGGTAAAGCAATAGATTTAAATTACTTTATAGCTTGCTTTTAGAATGTAATGCTACAACTATTAAACCTCTATTAAATGGACACAATTTACCCTTCCCATAACGTATCAGCCTTTTAGAGGGCTAACTATATTTAGTGCGACTGTCTCCTTTGCGGTCGTTTTTTAAGGTTCTTATTGTGTTAGAAGCGATAGTACTTACAATCGATGGGTGATTGCGGGGTTGCTATGCCCAAGTGACTTATTGAAATGAGGCTTACAAGCATCTAAACGAAAAACAATTTCTATACAGAAGGGAGCGCGACATTAAAATGATTTCACTTCTCAGTTTCTAAAATAAAATTTCTCAGGAATAAGGAGTTCAAATAACAGTGCTAGCAACAACCAGCATATAACTAATAAAGTACTGAAATATTCATTTCTTGGTAATTAGATTAACACTTTTGAAAAGACCATTGGAATTTTATAGGACTAATACATTACAGATTGTTGATAATACATCAACCAAACAATTTCAACGACGCTGACGATTAAAATTGACTCACTTGAAAACGTTAAATTCTGAACATTTTAAGAGAATCTACTTGTTCCTATTTACACAATAGCCTATATACAACTTTACAATTACATCCTAATTTGTGGTAAGATATTGAGGTAAGTAGTAAGTAAGTAAGTAACGTAAGTAAGTTAGCACAGACAATTGACCAAGAAAAATTGGAAATGGAACTGTTTTGTGGTATTTCTAATTTATTATACTGAAATTCTTTTAATATCAAAATGCCTTTAAGTGAACAATGCAATAACGTAAAAGTGAAATTCTATAAGAGCGTATGAAAATTACATACCGACAGAGCATAATTTCTTTTCAACGTCATCTATGACTCGCGGAAGTCTACACAACTTAAGGACAGGCTTCAGTTTATCCCAGGTGATTCTTTCAGAAGTTTCTTTCCACTTATTCAAGACTTTCTGCATGAGCGTCTGTATTGTGTCTTCTGATGTTAGAAACATATGCGTACAATCTGCGTAGGATAACAGAAAATGCGCAATTTTCCTCACGTGTTTGACAGCAGCAGACTTCGCTATATCCAGAAAAATTTCATCACATAGATGTTTGTGAAAATGTTGAACAGGATTATCTGAAAAAAAAATGTTCCTTAATCTTAAGTACATTAAATAGAAAAGCTAATATAAATATTGATATATTGATATATTAATATATTAATATATATAGTAATATTACATCATTTACAAAAGTATGGGAACACCTAAAAGGAAGAAGGTACGGTAACATGATGATGAACAATCCAACGTCAAGTAGAAATGTCAATAAAGAAAAATATCGGCGTCTTATTTTTCTTAATAGCAATGTTAAAATTTCTTGTGGTACTTTTTATAATCTTTTATATTTCGCAAAGAAGGTAGGGCAGAGTGTTTCATATTCAGTTTGCTGTTTATTCTTGTTGTGTTTAACCCATTCTTAGTTTTTGGTGCTCCTTGAGACCTATATAAGTAAAAGTTAAAAATATGAAAGTCTTACCTTGCAATTGTTCAAACAGGTTGTTAATATCTTCTTCTTTGATTAAGCGACCCAAATTACCAGATTTTGTCAAACCTTTATTAATGGCTTCAACTGGATCTTCCACATTTTGTTCGAAAACTATCCAACACAGATATTCGAATAATGATCGAAGGTCATTTTCGACTTTTCTACAATCTATGCCGAAACGGTTTGCCAATTCAATATAGTCAACTATTGTTGGTATATGGACTTGATTGATCGCCATTATTTTATGATAAGCTATCCAAACAATGACCTTTCCTCGTTCTTCCTCACCTGATTCTAAACAAGGTAAACATATTAAATCTCTTCAACAGGAATTGGTAGTTATTAAAGCACATTTCAAGTCTGATTTTTCGTACCTCTCCTTGTCATTATGCTATTTGCATCAGTTTCAATGAATGTTTGAGAGCATGCCATCTTCCTTGCTTCTTGTTCCACCGCGACTACAGTGGTATCTTTTGTGTGACTGAATTTTAAGACTGGTGGAAGCTCTTGTGTTACTTGTTGAGCTGTTTGTGTTGGTATAATTTCAGCTTGCGTACGTTTCGTTTCTGTTATGGTTGCTTTTATGACATGAAGAACATTCGATACAGGATGTTTTTGATCATCTAGGGAGTATAAAGTTCAATTTACTTCGATAATAATTCTAAATCAAACAAAATTTATAAAAAATAGTTGAAAAACGCAATATATTCATTGTACAGCAAACTTCCTTTCTTCTGGATAGTCTAAAAGACAACTAAAGTTCTTTCTGCTGACTTCATCAATTTTTAGTTCAATTTTTATTTACGTAAATATATAGTTTCTTAAGAACACTTCAGAGTTTTATAGCTAAGCTCGAAGCGCGAAATTGTATCTTATTATTTGACCTGTGCTAGTGTAAATCACCAAGTGCGGAATCTTAAAATGATAAAAAGATTAAAAGAAAGCCAATGAAACTGTCTTCCTTATTATTGAATAAGTTTTGTTAAAACGATTTTAATTATAACGGTTTCCTAAACAGCAGTTGCCGCTGACGCCCCAAACGCCTGTCGAACTCCAATCTATCAAAAAGTTGGCCATTTTCCTTATTCAACTATCTGTATAATATGTCAAACAACTACCAGCACACAATTTTATGATTATTTCCAAAAGCATTTTCCATTGTGTCATTTCCCCATTGTATAATACACTAAGGAGATAAGTGAATAGAGGGGATTGATAATTATTGCCACATCCTGCAATAAGGTTTTTTTTTCCTTTACGACAAAACGTAAGAAGAGTCATATGGATAAAGCTCTGTGGAACAATAAGCATAGTTTCCAAAAAAATAATTGAATTTTGTGTATCAAGGCTCATGGAAAAAGGAACATTATTAGCATTATTAAAATTGCAATTATTATATATTTGAAATTTGGTGAAATATATGTTAAAACGGGCATTTTCCGTCTCCTTCCCCGTTTACTTTTATAGCCGCAGTTCAGCATTGAACATTCGGCTAGCCAAGGCAGATAAGAACAGAGGCTAGTGAACTGAAGTAGTGCGCCATTTTTTAAAGTCAGTGCAGATGGACAGTCAAAGATTTTTGTTCTCTGCCAGCTTCTAAGATGATTTAGGAGATAACACGTTAAACCATAGAAATAATGGTTTGAGTTCAGTGCTGTTCAGTGTACGCTTTGTACTACATATGTTAAGTGAACGTGTGATAACAGAAAAACAATGTTATGTCATGTCACAGATGATTTCGACGATTAAAAAAATCAATCGTCGTAATCGTCAACCGCCAGGTTTGAACACTTCACTAGTATTTCAAAATACTAATTTCAAAATTGCTTCAAACTCACGATACTTCTTTCTGTATGGATACTTCTTTGAAATTCTTTGTAAAATTTGAAGCACATGCCCACAATAACTTAAAACAATAGAATTGACGTAAAATTCAATAGATTGTTACATACAAAGCGACTACGACGATAAAATATCAAAACTCTTTGATATATTGTCGTCGTAAATGCCAGGCGTTTATGATGATTACGACGATTACAAAAGTGTTCACATTAGACGATTACGATTTAAAGCCAGGGTGAAGGGTTTCTATTTTACATCCTGATAGTGTCGCCCAACTAACAACACATGATGTATATGTATACAACCATATCATGAAGGAAACCCCAGCCAGTTATGTTGCTAGAACATGAGAGAATCTGGTTGAGAGTGCTTCCTGGATAGATGTTCAATCTAACAACAGAAACATATGTCACGTAAATTGTTTTTATCTTGTATATGATATTTCATTTCGTAAAAATTAATTTACTGCCAATTTTCCTTACGAACAACGAATGTAAATCAAAACACATTCCAACATATCAGTCTGTAAATTAAAAACACTACACATCCTGTGTAGTCAATGAAGCTGTAGCACAAACTTCTGCTTTTAGCCATATGGAGTGATTTGGTTATAGGTATATATTTTCACATTACTAAAATCTTTTTTTTTTTTTTCATTTGGGATTTAGGAAGGTCATTCATCACATTATATCCATCAGTATGTTAAGGAGTTGTTGAAGGAATAACATGTGTGAGCATAATATTTTGAAACAGCGATGTTTATTCTAAATACTTGAATTTAATTTCTTAAATTGTCATTCTAAACCATAAAACTAACTGTTTTTAACAATGATCTTTTTAGATGAAACTCAATCCAAGGAGAGGGTCAGCATGCGACGAACGTAGTTAAACCTTCATAGCAGAAGGAATATTATTGCAAGCCATATGCGAAGACAATTTAATAGCTAGAACTTACTCGTACATTTTCATGCTTCCAAATACTTCGATTCCTTACCTTCCTGTGACCCGATGCTTGCCAGGCCAGTTTCTTCACTATAACCAGTACATTTCCATTGTGTATCATGATTTGTGACCGTCTCTTCTAAATTAAAAAAGGTTAAGTCATCGCTTTTCAGATTGAATTCATGCAGAACAAGTGATTGAGTTTTTGGAGGCTATATGTTAGGAGAGAGAAAAATTGTTTGTGTTTTCAAGCTTGCGTATATCTGCCTTGTTTTACCTTCCAATGTTACTTTATTGGTCATATTATGTATGGTTTCTTCGGTGCTAGTTTTATCGGCAGCAGGTACATTTTCAGGTGGTTTTTTCGCATTTTCGATATGTTTTGAATGCTCTTCCAAAGACTTCTCTAAAATGTAAATAACAAGTCCATCCAATTAAATGATGACCAAAAAAGACTCACCTTTTAAAATGCGCATTGCATAACGAGGTTCTATGCAGATCTGCCTCAAAACAGCTTGTTTTGCTACATTGTTATGTTCAGATGTGAGCAAACTTTTTATCTTTCTAAATCAGTGTCAAAGCCATTTTAATGTTCTCTTGAGCGACACACTGTGTTTTCTTTTATAAAGATCATGTTATAAAAAACCTTATCCACAACTGTTAGTAGCAGCAAACATTTCTGTTTCGTTGAACATTTCTTTGTTTCTTTCTTAGTTACACGAGATTAATACCGCGTTTACACTGGAGAAAATTGTTACAGATTCAAAAATGTACGGATATCGAAAACGTCTGAATTCCTTGTTGTTTAAATTAAGCTGTTAAAATGTAACAGTAATCGTTTTTACCCAGTGAACACACGATGTTTTTGAGACGTCTCGTTTTAATCGCAAAATGGTCGTTTGGTCGTGAGATCATTTTATGACGAAGTAGGGACGTCGCAATTGGGATCTCTTCATGACCTGATAAAAAGTTTCAAATTTCATTCTGCTGTCATTAAACAGTATGCGTCGAGTAACAATAACATGCTGCATATAGAATTTACATTCGTACCGCATTCTGCCTATTGGTCGTGTGAGGGATGATTTAACGACGTTTATTGAGACGTCTCTGATTTAAGAATTTAAAATAGACCAATCACAAATACACAAGGCAAAGAAAAATTCCCGGGTTATAAAATTCACATGTTATATAAGAAGTGTCAAAAGTATAAAATGACTTTCTTATTAGAAAAGATGTACTTAATAATGATACATGTAACATAAATTAATAGGGTAATAATAGGTAAGATGAGTCGGCGAGGTAAGTCGGGTCATTATAACTTGAAGTGTAGATAGAGCCTTAGAAACCGATTTAAATAAAAATTAGAAAAATTAATTATGCAGGGCATTTCGTCAAAGTTAAACTGGCAGCGTGGAAATGGAAAACCACCTTGTAAAGATACCAACTTATTCGATGGAATTCACGGTGAGTTGCTGTTTTCTGATCCTGTTCAGCGACTATATTTATACATATTCATACATTTTTGTTGTATTTAGTTTCAGTACCGAAGCATCACAAAAGCACTGAAGATGACGTAAAAAGAAAACTTCCGTTGATGCTCAAAGATGCTCCTGATCGACAAAGAGGTCGGTGAAATTTCAAAACGCTTTAACGAGGGGAGTTTTAAATGTGGAAATGCATGTGATTTAAAATTTCATAACTTGATAAAAAATTAGTTCTTATGTTGAAATGTCAATTGATGCGTTGTAAATTTTTAAAAAGATCTAAAAAGGAGACATTTTGAATTTGTATGTTTTGTTCTTTTGATGATCCCAACATATAGTTGATCTATGATCTTACGAAAAGGAGGCTGTTAATCGGACGTCTTTACGACGTCGTTAAATTTCAGATTATTACGACGTCGTGGAGATGTTGTTTGTTTGTTTGCTGCACCGTCTTTTGAGATTCCTATTTCACGACCATTGAGCGACGTCTTTGGGACGTCTTGAAACGACGTTTCTACGACGACGAATGAGTCATTACGATGTCATGAGATGTCGTCGAGACGACATTGAGCGGCCATTGAATGACGTCTTGAATAGACGTCTCTACGACGACTTTACGAAGTGGGTAGTTTCGGCATATACATTCAAATGAAGACGATATTTCCGAAAAATGAATTACTCCCAAGGCTTTTGTACGCATTTGTAAAGGAACATAATGCATGAAGAATTTAGGACGGAAGTAATATTCAAAAGACCAACCTGATGTTGAAAAATTTCATTCAGTGCTTTAAGAAAAACAGCAGAAAATGCAAATGGATTAACATTTTCCTTTTGTTATTTATCCGTTTTCACTTCGAAACGGCAACAATGACGGACTTCTAATGTAGACGCTATCCGTGATAATTTAAAATAACATGACTCATGAATCCGTAGTAATTTTCTTTAGTGTAAACGCTGTTATTCAACTGAAAATTCAACTTACCGCTATCAGTGCCTTTGAAAAAGTATGCATAAATGATAAGCGAAATGATTGCAAGAATGACATATGGTAAGACAGTTTGAAACATAATGTCATTCACTGTCATTTCGCGGCCAACTGACCAGTTTATAGCGTTCACCTCTTGTTTTCAGGACATCGGATGATATCTAAAATGAATATACTCTGCCATATCTGTATAAATATACCCAGTTATAAAATTACAAAACAGATAAATTTTAATTAAAAAATTCCAATTACATATATATACATATATATATATATATATATTTTTTATATATTAGCTGTATATATATATATATATATAGGAAATATTATGAGAAAAGTTACGTGATTTAATTGGTATATAGAGTATAAAGGGCTGATGGAGCAATATCAACAACAAAAAGTACCATTGTCAAGCTAACGTAATATGATCTAACATTGAGCCATTAAGGTCTTGAAAACTTTTTATGGTATAATATACAATAGCTTTAGCAGTCTGGGAAGTTTCTAAAAAAGAGTGCCACTTACTTTGTTTTGAGATTTTTCACGCAGTAAATATCCACTAACACATCTTACCACTATGCAACAGTACAGTGTTTTATTGCAAAAATAGCACAGTTTTCTTGCTTCAACACGTCAGCAAACTTTATTTGCATATCACAAATCAACACACCAAAAAAGTGAGCACTTTTTATTCAACTTGAGTGATTTTCTAGAAGGAAATCAAAATAATCATTCAATCTCACATATTAGATTCGACCCCAGTTAGTAGCCTGCATTTAAGCTTCTGTTTCTGTATAAAACGTTTCTTGTCATATTGACTATTAAAGGTTTGTGTTCACGAATCTAGTAAAGTTTGAATCTTCCACAACACTTTCAAAAAGACACAGCTGAACTTTTTTTCAAGATAATGATTTAAATGACAATATTGGAGAAAATCACTGTTATTCGAATTAATAGTTTCCTACTCCCTGCAACATAAAATTCCTTTTAATTTTTATCCCATGTTCGTATATTCGTGTTTTTGTGTGATTTTCAACGAAATACAGAATTCCATCTCTCTTAATAATATCTCTTCGTTGCAAATTAAATATGCTTACCTTCTTGTCATGAGTGAGTTACAGTAATTCGAATCTACATCATCGTAATAGGAAACGTAACCCAAATGTTAACAACGCATCAACTCTCGTTAGTTACAATAAATCGTATGAATAAGAAATACGCATATAAAAAACTTTATTTTGATATCATTTACGATAGAAAATCCACAGGCGAATACAAAATCTATGACAAAACACTAGAAATATTCCATTGCTTTTAAAACATAGGAAAAAAGGTTAATCCTAGAAAAATGTGTTGTTATTATCATAGCCACTAAATTAAAATCATTACAGCCAGCTTAATCCACTGCATTTATTTTTCCTCATTAACCTTTTTTGTTTGATAACAATTAGAATTTATCACTAAGGTAATTTTCATAAATATGAATATTGTTGATGGAGAACTTTGTAATAGAAAATGATGTCACATTAGAGAATAACGCCGCACCATGGTTTCAATATATGTAGAAAGTAATATTGATTTAGAACTTAATGTCGCGTCATAATAGACCTTTCCCGAATTTTTGTTTAAACGATGCATTGTGGCCGAGTTGTCGTGTCTATCCTCGCTTTTAATATTTTAACTACTTCTAGTTATTGGAATGGCAATTAAGAATAATAGAGACTATCATTAAGTTATAAAGTAATGAAATCAGTGGAAATGAAGGAATATAAACAAGATTAGATATGAAACTCGGCCACAATTCAGTGTTTAAACTGAAATTCGGGAAAGGTCTATTAGTAAGCTGAAGAATGAAAAAGACATATATTGAAACTACGGTGCGGCATTATTATCGAATGTGACATTATTTTCTAATATTCGTCACTTGGCCAAAAATTCGAAGAATCTGACGAATGATTTTAAGTCGACGAAAATTTCGGCCTTTTTTGAAATTGCTTTAATTGCCTGTATGTGTGCAAGGCGCGCTTATTTTTGACGATGAAACCGGTAAGTGTGAACATAGCCAAAGATGTTTCCAAGTGGCGGCTTTGAATTATTGGTAAAAGAGACATAAAACTTTAAAATTTTTGAAATGGTCGGAATGTTTCGTCGGTTAAAAATATCAGTCGGCACAAATTTTCGTCACCTCACAGAAAATTCTTCGTTTTCGGCCGAAACGTGTACACGTTACACACGCTTTGCATTTTTTTTATATAAAAATAACATATATTTGTTTTGGTGTGTGTTATCAGTTCCAAACCAATCTACTTTATTGGAAAGTCAACCAAAAAAACAAGTGATAATACAAGTTTTTACTTTTTCATTACATGACATCTTTTTTCCTACGTTAATAAATATTTTCTACAGTTTTGTTTATATAATCGGTTGGTACGTTACAGAGACACAGTTTTATATTAGCCGAAAACATTTCGAAATTGCTTCAAGTAGCTGACGTAATTAAGAACATTTTCTATAGGATTTAAATCAGGACTTCTTGCTGATATATCTGATATAAGCTTTCGGAGGTTCATCCTCCATGATCACGTATATACACTTTCCAACAAGCTTCACTATGACCACGGGTTTGACTGTAATTTTGCCGGACCAAAGTTTAGAGATCGTTGATAGGAGGTGGTCGCTGTGCACGGCAGTCGCTATTAGAGGCTTCACTGTACTTTCACGAGTGCCTTACTGTTCCCACTTGGATCTCCGTCTTGCAAAAGCATTCGTGTTTGTCGGTTTCCACATTCAATGTTGACGGAAAGTGATCCTTTATAAGCTGACCGAGCTTTTGACCATTTATTCGATCGAAATACCGCGAACACAAGATGACCCCTCTGTTGAAACTTATACCAGCCATGAAGTTTCCAACCCGATTACCAGATCCAACATGACTACCTTTAGATATGCATTTTGGTTTCAGCACCTGTTAGGGTTAGGGTTCAGCACCGTCTTTTTTTTCATGTCATTGTCCTGCATGAATTTTCCTCATCAAAGGGATTGTACTTGTGTTGGAACCCAGCGCCGTCAATATAGAAACCAGACACTTCTAAAAAGAATTTTTCTATATGTTTTTTCGAGAAAGAGAGAATTATGTTTACATGATCCAAAAATTTAGCTGTACAAAGAACTGTTTATATTTTGAAACAAAAAAATCAAATGGTTTAAGGCGAAAATGTCACAATTAACTCTGTCTTTTACGACTTTCTGCTTATCACTGTCATTTAGTTTACAGAACCAAACAACCAAAGGTCACACAAGGTTGCCAAACAGTGAACATTTCATTTCGATAATTCCAGGCAACTCTCCATGAAAATTAAAAGATGGTCGTAAAAGGAAAAACGCCCCTGCAAGTTAAAAAGACATAACAGAAACAGCCTCAAATGGCCTTGCTAGTTTGTATTGAATTTGTATATTTCGGAAGTGATACACCCTTAAACTTCCTGAACAAAGCTTTATACGAAATTTGATTTGAACGACTACGACTCACCCTTATCAATATTTATGCAGGAACCAACGCCAAATTTGACTCGATTACCTCATGCATGACAAATGCCATAAGCGTCCAATATATTCTACATTTTTGTTTCCAAATGTACCTTATGTCCATTAGGTTTATTTCATAAGCTGTGCCGTGCCGAGCCGAACTCGGAAATTGTCTCAGCAGGGCTCGGCTCAGCTCTGTTCGACACATCGTTTCAAAAGAGCCGAGCCAAGCCGAACCGAATCGCGCCAAATCTTTCAAAATGGTGGCTGTTTATAACAACAACATGCTTCTGTATTCTCGAATTCGAAGAGAAAGACAGATAAGAGAAAAATTAAGTGTTTCAGTTGGGTTTCTTATATTAAGTCTGGATCCTCCATCAGCTTCATTATCATTATCTTGTTGCTGAACTATTTGAACTTTTGATGACGGTTCTTGTTTCTTCTTACCGTTTTTTACATTATTTACACTCATTTTCTGTGTTTACTAGTATATAATTTTTGAATTATCTCTTCGCCTGTTTGATCTTCATCTGAACGTGAGTTTTTCACGTTCCTCGCGTTCTTCATTAAATATACGAGTAGATTGCTCTTCAAGAATCTGCAGCATGGCTATCTCGGTCGCCATATCGAAATATTATTTAAAAAGGAATCTTTTTTGCAAAGTAAGCAAGTTTCTTGAAATATACGCATGCGTTAGCACGGCTGAATTTACACTTAATCTCCTGTAATCTCCACGGCTGAATATTGGTTTTATAAGCTGTGCCGAGCCGAACTCAGAGATTACTTGGTGAGTTCGGCTCGGCACGGCACAGCTTATGAAATGGGCCTTAGGAGACCTAAACGAAATTGGTCAATAACAAATTGCCATGAATGAAAAAAATTCCATCTCATCTTATTCATTAGATGTATGTGTAAGTTATGAAGCGTAGTTAAGCCTTCAGTTCAATTCAATAAAATACGAATGTAAATCAAGTCAATTACTTGACAAGGATCGAATTTCCATTCAAAGGCATCGATTTCATTGATCTGATGGTAGTTGACTTATTGGCCTGGCGTATGACACATAGCGAAAAGGTCCTACTTTTTTTGTTGCCATGGATGTATCTTGGTCACCAGGAAACATAAACAAAATCCATTATTTGTGTATGGTCATGAATACAAGCAGCTTAATGCAAGGCCAGCGTCGTTAACCTTCTGTTGAAACTAATTACCACTTGCCTGTTCTAGAATATTGTCATTGTCAATATTGATCCATCTCCGTAAGTGTGTTTGACTCTATTGGGTCAAATTTGACAGAATTATCCAACTTGTGTTTACATATGAACCGCATGATAACTAGAAAACGTAGAAAAAACTGTATTATGAAGGAATGCCCATGAATGCAAACCGTTTCAGCCTAAGCAAAAGATTCAAACGGTCATGTTAAGGATGTCCATCTCAAAGTTTAAAAAAGTGAACACATCATTATAACACTGGTCTCGTTTGTAATCTTGATAAAAATTAAGAAGTTTCCCTGTGTATCATCACTATATATGAATACTAATGTTGAATTTGGACGCCAGGTGAAAACTGGTGTGATGTAATAGTGCAGTGATGTAGGAGTAAAGTCCCCTACAATAATGGAAGCTCTTGTAAATGGATGAATTGAAAATAGATTTGTTTTTATTTTCATTTGACTTAACAAAACCGATTTTCTACAACGAGTAATCAATGTTATTCAAGAGGGAGTTAAGACCAACTGATTTTCAATTGTGACTGCAATTTTTAGACAAGTTCATAATCAAGACATAATTTAAAACGGGCTTTGGTTGTTGTTGTTGGGCCTCGCTGGAAAAACATGGCACAAAATCTAAGCGATAGAAACTACCCCTTTCTCGATATCTCGAACTTTTCTCCCGGTCCCCTGAGAGTTCGAGATATCGAGAGTCGACTGCATAGATTGAATTTACAGTTATATATTGATGCGCTTCTCATCAAGTTGCGACTACCCTCTAGATCCACCGCTGCAGATAGTCGGATAATGACTGAAGATTTTTCAAAACGTGACATAATATACTAAGATAGTAACCCGCGTAAAAGTTTTTTACGACTAATAATTTCGAAAACGATGTGCCGCGTGTTTCCCGTGTGTGTGAACCCCGTTACGAAAATTTTAATTAAGGAATCACGACTCATCAATGTAACCATGTTGTAGAGCTCGAAAAACTGATCAAAAAATGTATGGGATCGTGTGCAACACATTTAACTTAGAGAGTGTTATGTTTTTTTAAATTTACGGCATTTATCCTAGTATACCGTAAATCTCCGAATATAAGCCCTGGGCTTATATAAGGTCGTAAGGCTTTTTTGCTGGGCTTATATACAGGGGGGCTTATAATGGGGGGGGGGGGGGGGGGGGGGGGGCTTATAATCGGGGGGGGGGGCTTATACACGGAACAACATTTGTGTTAACAACAACAATCATATATTTTGTATAGCGTTTAAAAACGTACAATATAAAATATTTTTCATTGTTCATTGTCATCATCATGAAGCTCGTACTCCCCATCTTCTAAGTCTTCTTCATCGTCGATTTTACTGTCACTAGATGCATCGTCTTCATCCTCAGCTATCAGATGATACTCTTCTTCAGGTAACGGCATTGTGTACCCTTCCATACCCCGTATGTTTACTTTATCAAGAGTAAAGGGTCATCATGTTTACGAATACAATTACAAAGTTATATCAAATTAAAGCGACGATTACAGGAGAAAAACGACGGGCACCAGAGGGAACATGGGTCTTCGGGGGAGGCATTGAACTCCCCTGTACTTATTATCTTTATGGACCGAAGATTCATAAATGTATTGTCAGAAATTCACTAAAAAAATAAAAAATGTTTTTCTACAACGTTTTTTGTGTATTTGATCCATGTATTAACCCATGGGCTTATATACGGGGGGGGGCTTATATATGGACCTACCTTTGCGTTAAGATTTTGGTGGGCCTATATTTGGGGGGGGGCTTATATTCGGGGGGGCTTATATTCGGAGATTTACGGTACCGTGTAAAAATCTTTTACGGGTTTTAATTTTGAAAGTAACGTCTCAAACCTGGTGTCAAAAAATTAAATCACAGCATCATGAAAGGAAAGGGTATCAGTGTTGTAAACCCATCAAAAATAAAAATAAGCGCTGTGTGTGCATCGGCTTTTTTCACTCTGTTAAATAAAATGTATCGATTGAAGATGCAATGCAATGGTTCCCCGTGATGAAAATATCTAACGTCAATACGAAAAAACTCACATCTCACCCTTTTAATTAAAAAAGCATTTTTAGTTCACTATCAACACTGGAGTTCTGAACAGAAAAACTTTTTAATCGGAAGATTTGAAACACATCAAAATATTCATAATACATCTTTCCTGATAGTAGTAAAAATAAATTGTGCGTACAGGAAAACAACAAAAATGCTGGATAAATAAACTGTGTTCTAACTATAAACTCTTTACTTTCCATATTTCATATCTGTAAACAAAATAATAATACTTTAAACTACTACTAATTTCAACTACTACTTTCCGGCACACTTTCCTACTGTAAACATATACTTGAAACACTTTCTTCTGCTATTTTTTTCCACTGAAATTACGCTACCATATTTATACGCTGAAAAACCTAAAACTGCTTTCTTCGTTTGGAAAAACTGCTTTTATGCTTATGTGAGGTAACTTTCTCTATTTTGCAGAAGATTTTCTACTAAAAACATACACTAAATACCTCTGTAAACTTTCTTTTCTTTCCAGTAAGTGTAGTAAACCTTTCACCTTTCACCTTCGTCTGCTTTGTGCTAAACTGTCCGTAGACTTACGGATTTACTAACGGATTCCGTCAGCAACCAATCAAAACGGCGAAAAAAGAATTTCTTGCATTTTGATTGGCTTAAAAATAACTGACGTTAGATGCCCCGTGCTATTATACTAATCGTGAATGTGTCTTGCGTGGTCTAACTGCCGCTATATGACCACGATTAAGAAGATTTTGACCATTAAAAAAACAAAAACAAAACACTCTCTAAGTTAAATGTGTTGCACACGATTGCGGATTATTATAAGGAGATTCAAACGCCAAGGCGGCGTCGCTCGCCACCCATGTTCAGCTTGCGTTGTGTCGCAGAATTTGACTTGTGTAGAAGTTTTTTACAGGCATTAATTTTTTAATTCCTTTCTTACATTCAGAAGATTTTTAGAACAGAAACAAATAGCAAATATGGCTCAGAAGATATATTTATACGCAAAAGAGAAGTAACTTTAATGTAAAAAAAATGGCAATATATATACTGTTTACCCGACATACAAAAGCAAACATTGAATAACATTACAAAATGTTAAATAAAAACAAATTGATACCTTCCAACTGTTTCGCATGTGCTTGTTACTGGACTGCAATCATTAATGAATTTTTGAAATGATTATAGTCTGTTCTTCCCAAAACCATCAACATCATGATAAAAACCATGAGTTTCATTTCTTTAACGGTTTACGTGCTTTTTTATTATTAATCTTACCTAAAAAATATTTAAATTGTATAAAAATGCAGAAAAAGATAATCATGCTATGACATGGTTCAAATAAAAAACAAAACAAAAAACAAAAAGTAAATTCATGTACGCATTTATCCTAAAAATAATTAATTAAAAACACAAATTCAATGATAGAATTTGTAAAGGTTTCTGATTGGAAAGTCTATAAAATCAACTAATACTATAAGTTAATGCAGGTTCAACACTCAACACTGGAGCTAAACTAAATAAAGACTTTTAACGTGGGATACACAACAAAAACATCAAAATAATAAAAATAATTGAAACAATGAAATGCCCTACCAAAGCCATAATTTAATACCGAAAAGATAAAAAGTAACAAATAAAAACATAATGCCAAACTTATATACCCAGGCATAGTACGTAAACGATTACCATAACACAAAATAATGCATAATCATGACAAAATATAAGAATCCATCCAGCAATCAATGCAATGCTTCTTAGTAGCACAGTCATATCACATACAGCAATAATGAATTTCTGAAATACATTATCCATTCTTCTCTTAACTAACCCTCACACCATCACACCCTAACAGGTTTATATACACTTTTTCTTTTCTGACCTAAAAGAAAAAGATTTCAGTGAAGAACAGCTACAATCCACACTACTGCAACAACCATATTGAAGCAAACAAAAGCAAAAGACATAAATGACAGACAGGCAGAGAGACAAAGCACCAAACATCGTCAATAAAATTTAATAAAAAACAGAGATGGTTGAGATGAGATAAGACAGCATAAAACGTTCCCCATTTCCACAGTCATGAGAACCATTTTAATTGATCTGTAAATAAATAAATCTTCTTTGCTAACTAATGGCGCGCGTTACCAAAACAAATTTTTACTGCGCTCCCCCTCGTTTTCGTTTCTTTTCAAAACAAACTTAAAATTAAAACCATTCGTTACCGTGTAAATAAACATCATTTTTTTCTGCATTCACTGCACTTCTTCTGTATAGCCACATCATTTGATAACTAAAACGAAATAAGTAACCCTGAAAATGTGCTGAATACATTCTTCCACTCGCATTTCTTCTTTTTTTTTCCACTGACATAAACCATTTCACCGTGATTTTACGTTGTAAACAAACATTTAAATACATGCATAATAAAAGACATCAATACATCTTACTCACTTACGCATGTGCTAATTTTTCTTTTATTAATCTAAAATACAACAACAGTAACAGTTTAGCAATAAGCACGATTATAAAACGTGTTTTATAATTAATAATAAACCTTCGTATATACAAACCTGTGTTTCTTCGTCAAATTCACAACCGAGAATGAAAACCGTTTGAAAGCAACGAAGTTTTTGGAAATCGTCAGCCAATCAAATGATAACTCACTTACAATATAATACAATACAATACAATACAATAACAGTAAAAGTACAACAATAAAAGTTTTATTATTAAAACTTTCTCGTTTCTTCTTCAAAAGAGCAGCAGAAATGAAGAACCTTACTAACGAACTCCGTTGCTATGAATTTTTCAGCCAATCAAAATAGCGCATTTCAAGAGTTTTCCTTTATTAGCCAATAAAATCGATGAGCGCCGGGGCTTCCCCATATATAAAATCCTTTTGTAAAACCACCGTTCCCTCATTTTGATGCAGTAGGAAACGGTTTCATTTCGGCCTTTTTATTTGGGCATATAAGCCCATTGGCGAATGGACTAACTACCGCTATATGACCACGATTAAGAAGATTTTGACCGTAAATTTTGGAAAAAAACCATCACTCTCTAAAATAAAAGTGGGATGCACACACGCGAATTAGTATAGCGCGATTAACAATATCAGTACAACTTGCTTCTTTTGATTCCAATGAGGGCTTTTCACATAATCAACAGCTTCTAAGAGTAAAATACAGAAGAAGGACTGATACCTGCATGGACGTCTGTGTTTTCCGAGATCTGACAAATTATTTTTATCAATAAACTTCAAATATGTTTTAAAAATTTACGTCGTTCTTACGATAGCGTTTGTGTGAAAGTTATTAAGTGTGATTAACAGAAAAACAAGTAATCTCTGGAGACTCTTTTCATGTAATACGTTAACGCTCCATCTACATTTGAAGATAAATTTAGGAGAGACACTTTATCCGAATATCCACTTCGGATAATTATCCGCGGACTGGACCGGATCGGTTCGCAAAACAATAGACCACGTGTAAATGTTACATAATATTATTTTAATACTAGCCGCCCAGGCGGCGTCGCTCGCCACCCATGTTCAGCATGCGTTGTGTCACAGAAAAAGTGTAAAAGTTTTTTACAGGCATTAATTTTTTGATTCCTTACATTCAGAAGATTTAAAACCCGGGTAAAAATTTTTACCGAGTTTAACTTTGAAAAGAATGTGAGCTGTGTGAAAATTAGATGACGAAAAGTTTGATTATCAAATATTCAACAGAAACACAAACTCACATGAAAAGCGTTACAACAATAAAATAACACATAATCCCTAGCTTAATGTTTCTCACATGTTCCAAATAACGATCTTTAGTTTTTCTGTCGAATGTGATACGACTTCGTTAACAGTCCTCCAATGTGCTTTTTATGGTTTAGTTCATTAATTCTTGGAAATAATAATTTTCGTCGTTAATAGCAAGCGCATTGCATCTTTATATGTAGTTTGTTTTATTGAATCTTCGGAAAAGTGAATGTTTAGCGATTCAAGACACTCGTCGTGATATCGTAAACGACAAAAAATTCGTAAGATTACTTGCTGTAACAATCCGAACCAAAACTAACAATCTAAATAAAATAAAATAAGATTGAATTTTAATTCCAAAATGTGCACCCGACAACATGTACCACTAAACTTTCATTCACAATTTTCTTTAGCTAACAACAGCTTTAGTCGGAAATACTCTCATTTAGATAACAACAGACTTCTTATAGAATAAGATTTGTAAGTGATTTGTAACGACTAAATAACAACATATTTTCTAACAAACAAAACTATAAAACTATAAATAAACTAAAATAAACTATGGTATGGAATTACCGTACACTCAACCGCAAATGACTGATTAAACACCCCATTATTCCCTAAAACACAAATTAGAAAAACAATTCGGTAGCTTAAGTAAGTGGGCGCTAATTCACGGTCTAAATTTAATTTGTTGGTTCAGTTCACTTGATTATTTTTCATTCCGAGAATTTTATTTAATGAAAACTGAACCTGAGTGTATGGTAACTCTATACCGTATAAGGGATCAGCCCTCACTTAAAGACAGTGAGGACTGACCCCTTATACTTCATTTCATAATGTTTTTTAATATAATTTGTTTTTTTGTTTTTTTTTGTGGGGGCACGTAATCTTCTCGGTCACGGCCCCCATTTTTCTTCCATATTTGGAAGGCCCTCCTGGACTTGGAGCCAGGATGGGCCTTCCTATAATGCATGAAGTCTTGTCTTGTCACTATAATAAAATGATAGAAAGTTAAGGATCAATTAAGATAATAAAAATACAAATAGTATGGCTTACACGAAAAACTTCACAACTCACAACGTGTGGTCTCTTGTGATTCTAAACAGAAAGATAAAATTAAAATAATAATAAAAAATATATTAGTGTATTAGTGTGTTAGTGAAAATAAACGCTTACTCTAGCTATTTCCTTGGACTAACTGCCCTATAACATAAAAAACAAACACTGTTAATACTGCATCTATTGAACTGCATTCTACGTGTTAAGAAGGAAAATATAAAACCACCACCATTCGCGCAATTCTCCTTATCTATGAATGAAATAAAACGAAATTACAATAGATTGACAGTAATATCCAAAAGACAGCAAAACGAAAATAAGAACTTACCTTCTCTGAGCAAATCATCTTCTTCTGAAAGGAAAGGAAAAGTATCAATAACCTAATTACTACATTGATGGTATTCTAGTATTTATAAAGGATTAAGTCCTTTTGCCTTTCTTGGATATATCACAAACTAAAATATAAAAGAAAGTAGTTCTAAATAGACAACCCTTTTTTGTATATATTAACAGTTTCATTTGATAACTTACCAGCATCTTCTTCACCGTCAACTTCAGCTAAAATAACAAAGACATTCGATAACCTCTTTAATAATCCCAAAAACTAAATACTAAATACTAAAATAAATAAATAAACTAAAAACTAAATACTTACTATCCACAACTGAGCTTTTAGCAACTAAAATAAAACAGTGACAAAATCATTTTTCATTCTTATTTCAAAATAAAAAAAGTAAGGATTACACTTCCAAAAGACAACAGGATGAATGCCCTGGCTTTTGGTTCATGGTTTGTGCACGCAAGGACTATCTCATAGTAGACTCTAAAAAACCAAAATAAGATGATATCTGTTTCCGATGAATTGATAAAATGCATGCACAACCCATGGTAACAGAGTACACGACGTGAACGTATGTCATTGGGACTTGTACTCCACCTAAAAAACGAATATACAGAAATAAACTGTTTTTAGGCAAAATAATTAAGTAACTATAAAAGCATATCATCTATATTTAGCACTACCACAAAGTAATTGTCAGTGATTTAACAAAATAGCATCACTATATCCATCACTACAGTTGAGCAACACAATGTCACTGAGTTGGTATACCAACTTAGCCGAAAAGCCGCTTTTAGACAACTGCAATGATAGTCACTCTCCAAATGAGTGAAGATATCAAAATGCTCACCGGAAAAGCAGTGTTTTCATTTCCGGTATTTTTGTAACTCACTCAACAATACAATACTTTTGTGGATATGAAAAGATGAAAGAAAAGATATGTAGAATTAAGTTACTGTAATACCTGTGGAAAGACAACATTTTGACTATACATCTTTCCATTGATATAACCTTGTTTCCCAGTAGCAGCAACTTTGATTTTCACATTATCAAATGCCTTTGGCCTGGAACATGCGACATATAGCTGACCGTGAGAAAAACACGGACTCTGCAAAAACAAACCAATTTTATCAAATGTTTGACCTTGACTCTTGTTAATAGTGAAAGAGTAGGCCAAACGGATAGGCAATTGTCTGCGTTTCAATATAAAAGGCATACCTGTATCTGAAGGTGACAGTTCAACCCTAGGTATGAAAATGATTTCTCCAACTGCTGACCCTGTCAAAACTTCAGCTTTAATAAAATTGCCTGACAGTTCACGGATAACAAAGCGTGTGCCATTACAGAGACCCTTCCTGATATTTAGGTTCCTCAAAAGCATAATAATAGCCCAACTTTAAGCTTCAAACAATAAGGAGGCATACCTGACGGCGTCATGCTACTTAAAAAATCAAGCGGATAATTTTGCCGCTCGTCTTCATCGTCACATACCACCTCATCAGCACTGTAATAACAAACTGCATTTCCTGGCAATCTGTCCAACACCTCATTGTTAATGATTAACGATTGCTCGTTTGTTGCTGTCAAAATGGCTGTGGCGGCATATTCGTGAGGTTCCAATCCGTCATACATCACCGATATAATAGAAGTGTTTTGGGGAACAACGCAACAATCAGGGATTTCGACTGAGCCTTTAGCTGGTTCATTTTCTTTTGTTGGCAGTTCACCATTACCAAGTTGTAAGCTCTTCCGGCTTGGCTCTCATGTTCCCGGTAAGTGAGTACTTTACCACTGATGCTCACAAAGCAGAACTTGTCAAGCAAACTTCAATAACATCAGTTGGTTTTGCCTTCTTCACTACTGGCAAACACTGACGAAAATCGCCACACCACAAAAGTACCTTTCCACCGAAAAGTGCATCACTACCGCAAATATCACGTAGTAATCTGTCGATAGCATGAAAAATGTGCGTAGACACCATTGTAGCTTCATCAATCAGAAACAGGTCAATACTCCGAAGGTATTCTGCATGTTTAGATGTCAGGGTTATGTTACATACGCCGTTTTCTAAAACAGGAACAGGCAAACGAAATAATGAATGCAATGTACACCCACCAGAGAGTAAGGTGGCTGCAATACCTGAAAATGCAGCAGTTGCAACTTTACAACCTCTGGCTCTACATGCTGTAATAACATAGCTATATGTAAAAGTTTTACCTGTGCCAGCTGGTCCATCCAGATAAAACAATGTTTCAAGTTGTGCGAAACCATTACGCACATTTGAAACAGCAGACAAAATTGCATCAGCCACAGCTACCTGCTGTTCATTAAGTTGAGGCCTTACCTGCTGTGCCCTGTCAATGTAAACATTTACATCCACTTCTTTCTCGGGGATCTGTTGAACCAACTCTGGAAGGTTAAATTGAGTTAAGGACATACCGAATTGTTTCAGGACATTATCAATATAAATCCAAAACCCTTTGTTGTCCTTGAGCGAGAGCTAATGTTCGAGTATAGTCCTCACAGAGATCCTCCTTGAATGTATTTCACAACTCACGAGGATTGGACGGTTCGCAGTGTGTCAAAATCGTGACAAACAGCTGTCTCATCCGTTGGGACATTTGAAACGTTGACGCCTCTTCCAATGTGTTATGCCACTCTTCGTCATCTTTTAGAAGACCTCTGGCAATACACGCTTCTCTGAATGTGTCGTAAACCAATTCATTGAAAGTACGCAGATATTCGAATGATGTGGCACCTGGAACATGCAGCAACAAAACTCGAAGGAAAAAACGTTCTCCTTCTGTTGGCCGGGCATTGTATAACCGAGCAACAATCTGTTTGAATGTCTTTTTTCGTTTTTGCCATTTTTTCTCTTTGTCGTGAAAGACATAATGATATGGAATATCTGAATAAAGAAACTGTCGAGCATCAGGATCTTCCACATTCAGCTTAAACCATGCTGTTAGGTGACTATCTTTCAATGCCCCTTCAGCAGCTGCCTCTTCCTCGCCAGCTCTAAAATAAACCTGATGACAATTAGGTAAATGAACAGCTAAACGTTTGATAGTGTGGGATTTATCATTCATGGAGAACTCGAAAATTCTCCACAATGCTTCCGGTGCACTGACATATCGAGCATATAGAAATATTTTAATTTCGCCATGCTCCAGACATTCATTAATCTCAACATTAGCACGATCATGTCCTTTGTAAACGTATTTAAAGAGATATTTCACACTTTTTATCGTGGTACATGCTTCCAAATTTATGTGAGCATTGTATTTTTTTGATAACCACGGGCAGTATGGTACAACCCATTGGTTATCCAAGTCCACATTTTTTACCCTCACTGTACGACCATCATTGCGTCTGCGATACATTGGATACCCATTTGCATTCATTTGGGTTGCATCACAGAATGGCTTTGGAAACTTCTTGGTACAGTTGCCATCATCTCCCATGCAGACTGAATTAGGATTTGCATTCCCACAGGGACCATGAATCATACATGATTTGATGATGTTATGAAGTTCTGGTTCAAGTTCAATATCATCAGAGATAGGAAAGTGCGGATGTTAGCGCAGAAATTATATCATCATAATCATAAGCGAGAATCCCTGTCAATTATTCTCCCATAACATGGAAATCATATGATTTCGGGAATTTCCCTACTATAGCTAATATTATCATCATATAAGATCTTTGTTTTCATAACGCGATACGAGTTATGAAACGTGTTATTTTGATTACATAACAAAATTCTCAAATAACAGTTTTTATTATTATAACCACAAATTACTCATAAATGTAAACAATTAAATATCTCATAAAAATGTAGTAAAAAGCAGTTTGTAGCAGTTTTAACTTTATAATATAAATGAGCTAACAATACATATAACACACAGACACAGACACACACTGATCATCGATGCAGTCAAAAAGATCTTCAAAGTCAATATCCATAGGTATCATGTACAATTCGTTTATTTTGTTTTGTTTGTTTGTTTGTTTGTTTTACCTCTTACCTTTACTATCTTATACATATCTATAATGTCCTCTGGCATATGTAGCAATACCATCTTTTGCAATAATTCTTTTATCATCATCCGCATTGAGAGCGAGTTTGTTTGTTTTTATAGTGTGAACATCATGCTTAATCGATTGAAAAGTCATCTGTTCTCTGTAAACATTCTTACCATCGAACAAGCATCTCTTGTAATCATCAAACCCCATGGTCTTCTTTACTACGCACTTCTTGACTCCCTTGCACTTCTTGTCTTCTTTTCCATCCAGCTGTTTATATGCATAGGTCTTCGCTCTTAGAGCAACAAACTCTGTCATTATCTTACCACCCAACTCATCTTTCATTAGACCAATGACTTTCTTATTCAAACCTATGGGTAAAGGTCTGTTATCTTTCTCATCATACGCTGAAGTGTCGAATCTCAAAGCTACATCATCAGCAATATCTTTGTAGAAGTCGTCGGTTTTGATGTGATAGACAAAGCTGTCTGTATCCATATAGCAGAGCTTTAGATTGTCACCATATTTTGGTTTCATGTAATCATAGTGAAACTCGTACATAATCGTCTTTGACAAATCAAGAACTGTAGGTCCCAGATAGATTGGCTTGTTCAACACGAGTTTGATCTTTTGCATTTCAGCAGCCATCAAATGTTCACTGAAACAGATACTACCCTTGAAATTAGGTTTCATCACCAGCTTCTCATATTGTTCTTTCTTGGTAGCCAAGCGTATGTCTTTATGTTTACGTTGATTCTCCATAGTTTTACCAAAGACTGAATTGTTCATGAGCTTGAAAAAGTCCTTTTCAAAGTCATTCTTTGATTTGGTACGCAAATTGGTGTTGAAATCAATGTAAGGCTTCAACCATGCGCTTTGCCTAAATTTCAGTACTCTATGAACCTTCTCAAGAACAAGACCATGCTTCAGCGCTTGATCAAGCGCACGGATATGAATAATATAGTTCTTCTTGTCTGAAAGACATGGAGTTAGCTTTTCTACGCCATTGATCTTCTTTCGCTCAGGCATAAACGGAAGATCATTATGTGAATCATGAAGCTCCTGAGGATAGTTCACATCAACTTCAAGAAGATAACCATATTTACCGTCTTTCTCAGCCAACTTTGAAATGAAATCGGCGTTAAATTTATTAGCATCTACCCACTTGAAATTCCCTGTCGGTAGCTTCTGAATCATAGCCCATCCATATAGATTGTTTGCATCAAGGTATTGGAGATAGCTACTTTCTTCAGTCTTCTTATATTTAGCATCCATATACTTGTTATTGGCTTTAGCATGTCTATGAACAGCCTGACAGAGACCTCCTCTAATACCTTGCTCTACGAACAGAAACATATCCATATCTGACAACAGATCCAGCTCAACCTCTGTCTTTTTCAAACATGCTTGCCAAGCTAGTCCTGGAGCAGTGTAAAAATGTGCAGGATCCAGTTTATAGTTTGTTATGCATGTTTCCCTAAAAGTCTCAAAAACATCAGCAAGCAATAGAACGTCTGTCTTGAGGTAGAGATCATGATACGCACCCATATTTTTATTTTTCATATGTTTCCACACATTCTGTGCATGCGTATAATCAGCATCACTGATACCTTTCATGTTCAACTTGCTGTAAAAAGCATCTTTTGGTGGGAGCTTAGTTTCGTTAAACTTATCAAAAGAATCAATGTATTCATAAGGATAAACTCCTTTTCTTCTCAATAGTTTGAATTGCTCATCACCCTTGAAGAATTTTCGAAGGTTTTTACACTGATCGTCAGATAGATTGTTTACCAAGTTATCCAGACTACTAGCCATGAAACGCACACTATCGATGAATCTCAACTGTATCTTTTGAACCCTAGTCTCCCCATTTTTATCAGTATATTCACCAACCTTAATATCCAATGAGAAAGAGATATATTTTTCTTTGTTTTCAGCGATGACGGCAATCCCTTCATCTCCATACTGTTTGGCTAGTTCTTTGATAAATAGATGAGCATCATATCCGCTCAGATTGTGAAAGACGATCGGGATGTATTTAGGCACTTTGTAACGGAGATTACAAGACTGATGTGCAGCTCCACGAAATTTACCAGTAAAATGACAGTGATCCCTAACCTTAATATTATCTTTTTCAAATTCTTTCATACATATGTGACACTTATCAGAATCGGTAAATCCCTGTTCCTCTTCATATGTGAGGTCTCGCATTCTTTGTTTAGGAAACATATTGTATAGCCTTTTCACTTCACCTACCGCATGATCTACAAAACGTAAAACACAGTCTTCACCACGATAAAGCGTTAGAGGGTCTGAAACTTCACCATGAGCAAATTTGCTATAACAACAGAAGCCTGTGGGGATATGTATAGCAACCTTTTTGGTGGATGATCCAATAACGCTACGCGGTTCTTTACAAACCTCTTTTGACAAAGCTTCGAAATCAGCATACATTATGAAAGGAGCTTTGAGCTGGTACTGACCGTCATGAAACTTAACGGTGCTACCCTCATTTGGCATCTCAATCTTCGCAACATCATTATTTTTACAATATTCAAAGTGATCATCTCGTGTTTTCTCGCTTGAGAATCCATTGAGACAATTCAAGCAATAATGTTCTTTATTTTTGTGCTTCGAGTTGACCTTACTCAAGACACCGCTCAAGTTCTTTACAGCTATATAATGTCTCTTTTCCTCTTCACATAGTAAAAACAAAACAACTGTTTCTTTGCGATCAAGATGCTTCGACTTACGACACATATAGATACCTTCTGCCACATCTTTTGTTAAAACATGCACAGCGATATCAGCGTTCCTCCTCTCGAACAAATCTATTTTATTTAGCGCCATTGGAAACGATAAACCCTCCCAATTATATTTATCAACATGTTTCTTGAGATTCATTATCCTTTGCAGATCTTTCTTAATCTCATTGTGGTTCAAAGCAGCAGTAACAGCCCATTTGAAGCACTCTTCATCATCTTCGTTATGTGGATTGATAACAGATCGTTTTCCGCTGAAATTCTCAGGTAAAGGTAAGTAAGAGCTGCCTCTCGTTAATTTTAGCTTGTGAAAGTCTACACCAATATTTAAAATCTTATCGATATCAAAGCCGGATTGAGGTAACGCAGGGTTTTCAACCTGTTCGATTATCTTATTGAACATCTTATTAATAACATCAGATATATCGCTTTCATTGTGAATTGTTTCCATATTGCTATTAAACGCCTTATCGACGTAGATTGTTGCTTCAGGATTGGATAAATCCTCCTTTCTCCATTTGATCCACACAGTTGCTTGAATTTTTATTGATTTTTTGTTTTTGAGTTCTCTCATAATCAGATCACTTAAAATGGGTCGAACCTTTTCGAGAAACGAATCAACGTCCTTTTTTCCATCTGAGTTTATCTTGAACCTTTTGTAAGAACCCTCAAACGCCGTTTCAATGGGGACAAACGCTTTTGGTTCCACCAATTTTTCATCTTTTTCATCATCATTCTTTCTCTTATAGAGATTAAGAATCTTCTTCTTCATCTCTCTGAAAGCGCTACTCACTTTCTCACGAATAGGTTTAGGTGTGTGATTTACTAACCACTCCTTCAACTCATCCAACTTACTTTTCACCTGAGGTCTATTTTTTGCCATTTCTTGCTGTTCAAACAAATCCATATCTTGTTGGGTAGGAATAATTGGAACAGGTCTTGGTGGTGGAACAGGTCGGTTAAACCTAGTAGGTCTCGGTGGTGGAACGGGTCGGACAGGTGGGTTTGCTAATAATTCGATCAACTCAGCTTTTCTGAGTTTTGAGTAGCCATGTAGAGCGCGTTCTCTTGCAAGAGCTTTTAATTCAACAACAGTATTTCTAGTAGTCATGTTGTATAATTATTATTATTTGTATAATATTTAAGTGATCATGATCCTTTATATCATTTTGAAATATCATTTTTTTCAATCATCATCATCAAACGACTCAAACCCTCTAGGTAACTTTTGTTACTCGATTTAAGTAACAAAAAAAACAACCTCTACAAGGATGAACGAGCCAATCTATTTTGTTTGCGAGCCATCCTTTTCTGCTCTTTATTATTCTCTCGATATCTGAGATATTTTTCTTCGTTGTTTTTTATCCAGTTTGAATAGCGTGTATAAAATAACTGTTTCATTTCAGGATCACAAAGAAACAATGGATCCTTATCATTCTTTTCAAGTACATCAATCATTTTAGCTTTACTCATTTGCTTAACATATTTTATTTTTCGTGATGCACATAAGTTTACCAACGCATTAAAACTCATTGATCGGTAATCTGATTCTGTTTTGTCAGTCATGTTTATTCTTTATATAAAAGAGATAAAACTTTTAAGCCACTTTTGTTTGTTTTGTAACAAAATGAGCTAAATAAACGTTGTTTATAAAATAAACAATATCAGCAGGATGCATAAACTTCAAGAGATTTATTATCAACCTCAAAACTTATGGAAAGGACAAAAGGCTGTTCGTAATCTAAGAGGATTTGGTTTCAAACTGAAGGAAATTAAGAAGTGGTTATCAAAACAAGCTTTGTGGCAGGTACATCTACCGGCACCGAAAAGGATCGAACGTCCGCATTATGAGGTAACTAAACCGAATGAGATTCATCAATTTGATATATTGTATATGCCTAGTGATATGTTGTATGGTAATAAATACAAGTACATTTTGTCTGGTGTCGATGTTGCTTCACGCTATAAGGTGGCTCGACCTTTGAATACTAAGAGAGCGAAAGAGGTTGCCGCTATGATCGAAGACATCTACAAGGTTGGACCCTTAAACTATCCAAAAGTATTTCAATGCGATAACGGTTCAGAATTCAAAGCGGATGTATCAAAATTGTTGGAGAAGAATAATGTTGAAATTAAAAGAGCAACTACTAAATATAAGCATACCCATACAGCTTTTGTTGAGGCATTGAACAAGATACTTGCTGAAAATTTATTCAAAATACAAGATGCTCAAGAACTGAATGATTCGGAAAAGGTATCATCTACATGGGTCAAATATTTGTATAAACTTGTGAATAGATTAAATGATACGAAGACGCAGATGATCGGTATGAAACCGAAAGATGCCATCAAATTGAAAGAGGTGCCTCTCGCTAAACGAGAGAGCTATCCACCTGAAGTAGAGCTACCTCAAGATGGTTTGTATAGATATCTATTGCAACCGGGTGAAGAGCACGATGACCATCGAAAAAGAGCAACAGATAGCATATGGTCAAAGAAGACATATAGATTGAGTGAGGTAATAGATCAACCAGGTAACCGTGTACTATATTACCTTCAAGATGGACCTGAACGATCTTTTGTAAAAGAAGAGCTGATGTTGATACCTGAGGATACAGAGCTACCTCCTGATTATGTGCAAGGTTGGTGAACCGTAAATACAAAGTATCTTTACTAGAAACAAGTAAAGATGAGTCGTCTAGCAACGAGGTTTAGCGCCACATAACGTCATAATCAAAGAATTGCCTCTCATGATTCTTTTCAGATTGTTTGAGCCCCTTCGGTCTGACAAAGGCTTCTCTAGAATTCCAACCATAATCCTTCAATTCAACGCAAAGTCTTGCAGGCAACCATGTCTTATATAAATTTCCTGTTCTGTCTTGGACCTCTGCATACATAGCTTTTCCAGACCCAAATTCAGATGCGGGTGTGTCTATCTCAACCACAGATTTAACATGATAAATCACGTTTTCAGTTAGCTCTCTCCACTTTGTGATTGGAGTAATTTGTTCCATGTTTTGTTCAAATGTTGCAACTGTTGGGAATTCCATTGTCTATATATACTTGTGATCATATGTTTTTATATAAGTTTCATTTCATTTCATTTCATTAATCACTTTTTCAAATGACGAGCACACATCCTAGTAACCATTTTCGGTTATGGATTTTTTCAGGTTTTGAAGTTCTACCATCAAACTTTTTTGAAATTGATTTTGGGTTTCAGTCTCCATCTTTCTATCTGTAGAACTGAGTCTTTCTAAAGCTTTGTAATATGTTCCCTGCAAAACCTGGAATTCTTTGTAATTGATCCTCCCATCATTCAATGCCTGTGAGATACTTGTTTCGAAGACAGAAATTGAGGATGTAACAATATCATATAATTTTATCACTTTTTCTACTTTCTTTTGATATCTTTTGATGACAGCTGTGGTAAGTCCGGTACAGATAGAGCCGGCTAAGGCTACACCACCTAATCCTGCAGAAATAGGTATTCCGATAATAGTAGCCCCTGTTGCAATTGAACCGATGCCAGAGCCAATGGTTATAGCGCTTGAGCTAGCATTTAGTAGCATCGATCGTTCTATCGCCTTGTTGTATTTCTTGAGCTTGATGCTAAACTTGTTCTTAAGTTTTATCAACTCTTCAAACTCAGAATTTATTACGCTTGCGTTAAACTTTTCCTGCTCATTCAAATCCTCAGGAGCAGTGGGTAGTTTTGGATAAATTTTAAAATTCATATTTAGAGGGTTGTTATAACATATTTAATAATAAATTATCCTCTAAATAAATAAAATGGCAGACATTGACATTGACCCCTTTGGAGAACATGGGATGACGACAGATGAAACAACCAATGAAACGTTTCCTCTCATACCAACTTCAGGTGGTGAACAAATAGATACACGCGGAGCGACGGGTGAAACCTCATTTGGTGGTGGAGATCGAAAAATTGAACTTTTGAAAAGTTTTGTCGGTGATATATACAAAAGATTATCAGAAAGGCTCCAGCAATACCCTAGATCACGTACCGATCTGTTTGAATTCAGAGATGGTGAATTATACTACAAAGACAGTAGCAAACCATTGACGAGCAAAAAAATACTAAGGGCTACCGGTACTATAGCTGGAATATTGGGTAAGGAGGGGTTACGTGATTTAGGGTATGATATACCTATTGGCAAAATAACAGCACGACAAGCAGTTATGCTAAACAAAATACAAGAAGAACTCCCTTCATCATCTAAAATCACAAAATCGAGTGATGTAGAGCTTGAGGAGATTACGGGGAACATTGCAAACAGTACGGAAGATCTAATTTCATTAATAAGACAACAATCGGTCGATCATGAAACGACTCAGACCGGTGATCTATTTGAATATCCTGTGCGGGAGTTGTTAGGATTGGATAAGGCGCTGAGAAACATAAGAGGAGGTCTTCAGGAAGAGGTCGCGAAAAAGGTTCGAATAGAACAGCGTATCGATCGAGAGAAAAACAAGTTGGAAGAGATGGAAAATGATGCGACATACACGGACGAACAACGAAAAGAGGTCGAAGAGAGAATGGAGGGATTACATGAAGAGTTGAAAGCTAGGAAAGAGAATATTAACATTCTCAAAGGCAAACTAAACAGTCAAGTTACGAGCATCAAAGAAACCATTGCTAAAGTCCTCGACAAAGATACCTCATTAGGTGAAAGGATACGAACACTATTCCGTGAACAAGGTATAACAATCGTTAGCGTTCTGACAGCGTTTGGTATGGCTATCGGTGTCCTTGTGGAAGCTTTGTTACCAGGAGGGTCAGCAGCTGGAAGCTCTTCACAAAATCCTGACAAAGGTGGTGATAAAAAGGACGATGCAAAGGAATGGATAAAAAATAAACTCAAAGCGTTAGCATCACTTCTAGGTAGATTAGCATCTAAAGCGGCAGAGGCTTTACCAGGAATAATTGGACCTATCGTATCATGGATATTGAACAGAACAAAAGAAGTTGTAGGTTGGTTAAGTCAAAATTTATGGGCTCTGATTGTAGGGGTTGGGGGGTTGATCTATACGTACCTTGTCACTAGACGGTAACCATCTGAAAGTGTATATGTTACATGTATCGTGTAACATAATTTTTGTTGATGGTCTTCATCTTTCAAAATACCACACAATTCCACCAATACCGAGCATACTCAGAGCTATAAAAGCCAATTCTCTTTCATGTTGATCATGACTCGGTGTATAAAAGTCGCTCAATACAGGCTCTCGTGGTAGCGGTTCAAGATGATTACTAAACACCCTATTGTACTCTCTCATTGCATCATTTAGTTCTATGAATTTTGAATCAGCCTTCTTTTCGAGCATGAGCTGCTTATTGATAAAATCGATCCTTTCCTGTCGTTTTTGCTGCCATTCTATTTGTGCTTTTTGTAATTTTTCTATGGCCAAATCATGACGTTTTCTTTCCTTATCGATTCTGTCTTTGGATAAACTTGAAAATAGATAGCTTGATCCTGTGAAAGCCAAAGCGTTAGCTAAAGCTCCACCCAACATCATTGCGATAGAAGCCATATTTAGATATTGATATTTTCAGGCAAAATCTTTTGTTTGATTAAGTAGTCCTTTGTCACTTCACTAACGGCGATAATGACAACTAGTTTTCCCGTATCTTCCAAGTCGAACTTTTGAAAAGAGGGAGGTGTCATTTTTAACACCTTTTTTACAAGCATAGAGTAGCCGAAAGCGAGTGCCGATATGACTGATGCGTGATATAAATCGTTGACGATATTTTTCTTGTCCATGTTATTATATATTTATGAGATTGTTTTTATTCCATTTCATGTTTATTGATTTTCACCGGTATTTTAGATTTTTGTGGAAGGGGGGTGGGTGGTGACCCACGTGGTAATATTTGCTCTTTCTTTTTATACACAAAATAAGCAAATCCACCAACTAAACCGAGAGCTATTATTCCACCTACACCTATGGTGTAGTTCATAGGTTGTTCATTTGGTTTGGTGAGAGAGTCATCGGGCTTCTCCATTTCTTTTTGAGGTGACACTTGTTTCAATTCTTCTCGTTTTTTACGGTTGTATTCCGCCAACTTCTTACCCGCTTCAACCTTTTTTGGATTCTTCGTTGTCACTTGAATGGGAGTCTGTTCTTCTGACATTTTTATTATCTGCTGTATTTATATTATCACTAGTAACCCGTGTAAAAATTTTTTACGGGTTTTAATTCTGAAAATGACATCTCAAAAATGGTGTCAAAAAATTAATTTACAAAATGATCAACAGAAAGTGCATTAGTGTTGTGGTCACCACTTCGTCAATAAAATACCAGTTATTTTCTTAGAGGTTTTAAAGATCTTTTCCAAATAACTTCGAGTCTAATTTAGGAGGCAATGCGATGGTTCCTCTGATTTTAAACACCCACTTAAACAGACACAACCTAGATAAAATATTTTCCAAGTTTGCAATCATCACTGGAGTGCGCTCAAAAAAATCGTTTTACTTGGAAGATCTGAAACCCATCAAAAATAAAAAATACGCGCTGTGCATCCGCTATTTTCACTCCCTAAAATAAATTGCATCTTGTGTAAAATATTTTACGTGTTTTGATTTTAAAATAATAACGTCCCAGAAAATGGCCACAAAAATTTTAATCACGGAAAGATGTTGAGAAAGTACATCCAACTGATCTGAAAAATACAGTAACCGTTACCGAGATGTCGGCGATTAAACATCACAGCCCTGTTCACCAATGTTGCGCGGACCATCAAAATGTAGTTCTCGAGATATCTTCCGAAAAGCGCTTTGCACGATTCGAGTTGCAATTCCCCGTTGATTAAAAAATGTGACGTCAATATGGAAAAAACTCCTCACCCTTTTAATTAAAAACTCTGTAGGTATTCCAGATAAAGCATTTTACCTGTTCATTATCAACACTGCACATCATAAACATCTTTTTACTCGGAAGATCTGAAACACATTAAAAATACTCATATTAAATCCTTTCACGATACGATCTAGAAATAAATGGTGCGCACATGAAAACAACAGAAAGATTAAAATCCAAGATCCAAGGTAAACAGAAGCTATTTTGCTATTTTGAAAAGTCAAAACCGTAAGTCGTAAACGTGTCAAAACAAATTAATACCTTCGAACCAATCCAGAACGTCATGATTTAAAATTCATTTCTTCAAAGTTCATTGTTTTTATTGGTCTTCCCTAAAGGAGAAGTAATGATGCAGAAACTCTATTTATATTATAAGAAAAACAAAACAAACAAAAAAGTTCAAGAGCGTACTTACCCTAAAAACATTAATAAATCTTCGTGCAATACTTTCGTTACTAACTTCGTTGTCCTGAGATTTCTTACTCTCGTATGTTTCATTACCTCTTTTTCAAAATAGCAAATGAAAACTTGCTGGTAAACGAACGTCAACTCTATCGATTCTTGATCTTGCGAACAATCAAAACATTTGAAACGATAAAATGCGCTGTGAGGGTTTCTTCTGCTTATACTAATCGTGAATGTGTCATGCGCGGTCTAACTGCCGCTATATGACCACGATTAAGAAGATTTTGACCGTGAAAAACGACCCGAAACATTCACTCTCTAAGCTAAAAACTGGATGCACAGCGCGTATTAGGATATAGATTGGATTTATTTAAATTCCTTTCATTGATATAATGCCTCCCAGTAATAAGTCCAACACTGAGTGGTGCTAATAATGAGCCGAATTTATAATATAAGTCACATGTAAATCTTTGAAGGGCAGAGTTTAAGAAGGGGTCAGTTTCCAGGTCATTGCTCAACGCATCTTGATTGTTTATTCCTAACGTTGCACAAGCTCCCATGGAATAAATACGTATGAGTGATTTCCCCAAGGATTTTACCATTTGACCTGATAGTTTAGCCTCGTAAATACTAAAAAGTTTTTCTACATGTTCATCTTTGAGTTTGTTAATCTGCTCTTCCGTGAACATTTTCCCTAAGTATAGCTCGCTATTTCCAGTTAAGACACACTCGAGTAATTTTTGTCTTTTACCATCTGAAGGTGGAAATTCACCCGGAACATCATAACTCTGGTTGATTAAATTATCGATCGCTGTTTCCGCCATTTTTATTAGGGAGAGGTATTTTTTTAATACAGAATAAAAGTAAAATAGCGAGACCAGCAGTATGCTTAATAATATAAAGTTGATATATTCTTACATTGTTAAATAAATAAACATTGTTTACTTAAACAATTATGTCCGATGATGAATCTTCAGATGATGATATTATATTTTCCCATCAAGATACAAAAAGGGTTACTTTTAATGATATAGTAATGGTCCATTATATCTATGCTTGTGAATCTCGTAGAGGTAACTGGATAGAGGCTGCTGTTGACAGAGTACGCTTTGAATCGAGGATTAAACATATTGGTAAAATTCTAGAACCTGTATTGAGACGTAAATTATTCTCTTATAGTAGTCTTATAGGAGTCTTACAGTAGTCTTACAGTAGTCTTACAGTAGTCTTACAGTAGTCTTACAGTAGTCTTACAGTAGTCTTATAGGAGTCTTACAGTAGTCTTATAGGAGTCTTACAGTAGTTTTATAGGAGTCTTATAGGAGTCTTACAGTAGTCTTATATTTTTTGTTACAAGAGTCATGTAACAAATAACGTCAACCTGTTTAACAAATCATGTGCGTTCTCGGATGTTCCATTCTCATGACTAGGCACGCGTGTTTCCCTCCTTTCAGTTTTTCCTTGACATCTTTCAATTCTTCTTGCGAATCAATCACATCATTCTCTTCATGAATAGTGGCTAGATCGTTTCTATCTTTTGGATACCACACATATAACATTTTAGCTTGTCGTCGTAAATTTTTAGGTATAGCTGTGTATGATTGTGTAAGTAACCATAGCGAATGATTTCGATGTCTACCGCTAATTGCCAACTCGAGCAAAGGCTGTCTCTTTTTGTCCAATTTTTCATCAGCGATGATGTCATCAATCAAAAATAAGGTTTTGTATCCAGCACAGAAAAAGTCCATTTTCTTAATCCATTCATACAAGCGACCTTCCGGCTCAATTAAAATCACATAGCTGTCATTCCAGAACCACTTCCGATCTCTGTAAGTCTGATTCCACCTCAATGTGGGACATATAATCACGATGAAATCAAAGTGATCAAAGTATTGATTTTCTAATAATTTTATGACACGAGCAGTTTTACCGCATGATGTTGGTCCAACGAATAATGCTGTGTGAGGCTCTTTCATGTAAAGTGTGTTCATTTTACTAATATAATGCAGACATAAATTCTCCGTTTTGAATATTTAATTGAGCGTCCATTATTAGATATATATATGCGTTTAAGTTTCCTGCAGTTTCAGCGGTCTTTTCAATCTGTAAAGTGATGCCTTCACTCGCATTTTCAATCCTTCGACCGGTCCCATGCAAGGCATTCTCATCAATTGTTCTGAAATCTAACCATAGAGCATACTTGTTTGTTAAGTAATCAGAGACTTTTACATCATGTAATCCTAAGCGCTTTCGGTTTTCACCGACGCTATTATCTTTTGGTTTTCCTTCAGCAAAATACTTGCAAATCTCATTGTATTGTTCAAACGGCTGCATCCCTTGAGCAAAAAGTTGGTTAGGCTTGCCCTCAACGATGACAGATACCTTTTTGATCTTTGGATTATAGAATTTACAGGTTTCTCGTTTGTAGGATTTTTCTTCTTCAAATAGAACTAAAATACCCTTCAAAGATTTGGCAGGTGTGTTGAATGACCAATTCCACGTTGTGTCTGACTTGTTTACTCTAATTTGTCTGTGCCGCAAAATCCTATCATAGAGCAAAGCCATGTTTTGATATTCAGAAGCGATTTGTCTAGCCAACGTGGGTTGTGTTACAAGCTCATATTCAAGTGAGATGTTAGATATTTTGTATTTACCATCTGGGTTACGTTTTTGACCTGCGGCAGTATCTGGAGGGTCAGAATAAATAACTCGGTTATAGTCGTTAAATGTGATCTCGTAGCAAAGTCTATTCCCTAAACCCGCTTGATAATATGGGATAGTACTATCTAGCATCTCAAAGTCGAGTGGAATGACAAACTTGTTTTTATAGGTGTCAGCAATGGCTTTGTCTTCTGCATCAGTGGTGTCTTTATCAGAAGCACCAATCCTCAATTTCATACAATTCTCTGTACACCCATCGTCGATGATGATACCCTGTCTTATCGCGTTTGTCTTTTCAAACTTGGTTAACCATAAATCTCTGTAACACCCAAAAAGATCAAAGTCATCGATACTCAATATCTCGTTACCTTCGAACTTGACAGCCAACTTTTTAACGATAGCTCTCCCAATGTTACTGACCAATGTTCTTTTTGAATCAGCTTTCGATTCGAGTTCAATATCAAAACTTAGATTAGTTGTTCCTGGAATAATAACATCATCGCTTCCTAAATTTGGAAACCTAACCAATAATAGCTGATTTTGATCGATCTCACTCGGATTGTGTGTGACAATTACTTTTTGACGAGAACCTTTTACACCGCGAGCAGTTCTAAGTGAACGTTCTGGATTTAACCTCTTTCCATACTCCATTATTAATTATGATATATAATTAATTATTCCTTTTTATCTCGGTTTAGCGGATGTGCAAAACAACGGTTCTTCCTAGGTCTTCTTTTAGCATATTGCCATGCTGATCTGTGAGTTTCAACGTGAGAGACTGAAATACACCATTTTTTAATTTTTTGTACTGAGGGTTTTTAGGCTCAACATGTGTGAAGTCACTATATTCAGCCATGTGATAGGTTAGTAAAATATCACTTAGCTTTCCATTCTCAAGATTTTGAGTGTTGTCGAGTTCAGAGAGATGCAAATTAATTTTGATTATTTTATCTAATGTATTGGTTTTGATTATTCGAGGGTCTTTGACTAATGAGGTAAGTTCTACATCACCCTCTAAAAAGGCATCTGCTAAAAAGGCATTCAATTCCCTGCTCGTGAATGTTCCTTGAGGTACCAACTTTTCAGCTTTCCCATCAGCAGACAGTTTCACTGTTAGGTCTGTGGTTATTTCATACGTAACATTGTCTACAAACATATCAACCAATGCAATTTCTTTTGAGCCATCCAAGTTTTGAATGGGGTAAGATAGATATATGGTCTTTTCTCCTTTTGCGATATTTACCGTGATATACATTTCTTGTATTAGAGAATAGAGGATTATATTTTTAAATAATGGAGGATTATATTTTTAAATATGCTCCCAATGCGCTTTATAAACCAAATGGAGGACAATACCTTCAGATATTGAATTCTAAAGATTTATACAAACAAACAATTATTGTCTCTGAAAATGGTTCTTTTCCTGCGAGCTTTCCCAATATTTTTACTAATTATGAAATGGATGAAAATGAACAACGCATGAAAATTTGGCAGGAACAACCATTTAAATTATGGCAAACCCAACTCAATTTTGTCACTTGGTGTGCTTCAAGTGCTTGTGGGGTCAGTTCTGAACATCTGAAAGAATGTCGCTCTACTCCTATTATTAGAGCAGTATATCGTTTTCACGTCTATTATCACATTAGACGAATCATTAAGCGCTTGCAGACACCTCTGCCTTTTGAAGATAGTTTCAACCAATACGATAATCCTTATAACAAAGAAGAGTTTTTAAAAATCTGTAGTGAATACGGTGTCGATTCTGATCCTAAAAAATACAAAGGGCAATATTTTTATAGCTCGTATCAAAAAAGACGTAGAGACTATCCAACGCCAGGTCTGAGTTATTTCACAGACGACTCCATGACACGATGGATTATAGAAAAATCTAAAGGCTTTACAAAAACAGGTCTTGTAAAAATTTCAGAGAGTGTTAGAGCATATTCTTATCTTGTTCTTAGTTCACAAGCCTCAGCTCGTTCTTCTATTTTAGGTAATAATTCAAGCTCTTTGACAGCTCAAAGAGTTTTTATGAACAACTTTGAAGACATTGTTAACCGCAGAGTTGATATTCAAGATGACATTAAACGTTATCAAGATACTTTAAATTACGCTTCAAGCAAAGTTGATTATTCAGTTGGACAAGGTATTTACATGTTACCTGGTGATATGAATCTAAACATCAAGTCGGGGGTGTCTGGTTATAATAACAAAATTCTCATATCTAATGAGAACTTGAGCCTCGGAAGAAACAAAATGATTAATGTTATGCAAGAGCATCATATTTCACACAAAGTGACTAGCTCTCCAACACAAAAGAAAGTTCAAACAAGAGTAGTGAGTCAAACAGATTCACCCCCATCTCACGAAGAAGAGAAAATAGCTTTGGTTTTAGCGATTACCACGATGTTTAGTATATGGTATGTATTTCGCTGATCAGCGCATGTAGTTTGCAATTATAGTCGGCATTGTGGATACATGCTAACACTTCTAAGCCCTGGCGTTTGTTGAATTTCGATCGAAATGACGGTAACCTGAATGTCTCTATGGACCAGAGAAACCTGACAGTGATAAATCACCCAGACGCAATGCTAACCATTCCGCGATATATTCAACACAACTGCGGGGAAGTGCGCACTCATGCAAGTTTTACAACCAGAACATGAGAGATCTACAACCGCCGAAGTATATATACTTCCTCTCAGACGAACTGCGTGGGGTTCGAACACACGACCTTGCTGTTACAAGTTGGCGTTCTTATCCACTAGACTACGCTGATCTGTGTGTCATATGTATTGTTAGCTCATTTATGTTATAAAAATGAAACTACTACAAACTGCTTTTTACTACATTTTTATGAGATATTTAATTGTTTACATTTATGAGTAATTTGTGGTTATAATAATAATAATAGAAACTGCTATGTAATCAAAATAACACGTTTCATAACTCGTATCGCGTTATGAAAACAAAGGTCTTAGATGATAATATTAGCTATAGTAGGGAAATTCCCGAAATCATATGATTTCCCATGTTATGAGAGAATAATTGACAGGGATTCTCGCTTATGATTATGATGATATAATTTCTGCGCTAACATCCGCACTTTCCTATCTCTTCATCAACATTCTGCAGTTTGTCCTCTTGAGCTAAATGGATAGGAATATGTGCATGAGGTAAAGAATGTTTCTGAAACTCAATAACATACAGGTGCGAAATGGATTTCCCCAAAACACCATTTTGAGTAATATCCTCTAAGAGTCATTTCAATTTCAAATTAAAAACACGTGCAACCAAGTCAGGTCGATAATGTGATGGCTCATTATCCAAATTTTCAGTAATTTCTCGCCATTTGGGATTGCACGTGAAAGTGCAAAACAAATCTAGTTTTCCCATTTAAGTGGCCATAGCCATAGCATCTTGATAATTTAGGTAGAAACGTAGAATTACTGGTCTGCCTGCATGAAGGCCACGATTTTCCGCAACATTGGCTAGATGATCAATAAGGCCTTGATATTGTTCAACCCGAAGAACTCTACCTCACCCATGTGTTTATATGCAGTTACATATAATTGCAGTTACATATATTGAATGCATCCATACCGTCATAAATATAAAGTTGACCATAGGATGGAGGAACACCTGGTGGTGGGTGTAAATTACCCGTTCGGTGACATACCTGGCCATTTATACGAAAAACTGGTGGACCACGACCTGGCGGTACAGCCAATTTCGCACCCATGGAAGCAAAAGCAACCGAACTGTTGAACTTTCGAATATTTTCTTGAAAGTTCTTTGCTTGATTGTTATCACCTACTAAAAGATCTTTAAGGTCATTAGGATAATAAATGTTATCTAAATGAACTTTACCATTGTGACAACACTTAAAATTAGTTTCCGCAGCAAACATCTTGCCACCACAAAATTGACAGATCTTGTCCATGGCACCAAGATAGTTTAGCTCAGGTAATTCATCGTGCCGAGCAGCGCGATGCAAGGGTGGAACAACATTTCGTTGAACACCCCGCCTAGCCCTCATGCGATGAACATTAGCATTTCGCCGGGCTACCTTTTGACCGTCATCTTCAACTTGACGATACTGAACACGTCTTTCAGCATTATTCATTCGAAGTCGTTCATTTTCTGATGCGACATGCTGAATATCTGGTGGCTGAATATTAACGTTTTCCTGAAGCTGTGGGCGTCTTGCCTCAGCCACATCCTCAAGTGCATACCGACGCTGAATAACAGAGCGTATTTGCTGCTGATCAGGTGGCTGGAGCACAAACTGACCTGTATCCTGTGCTGCTATTCTTTTGCCGTCGCTATTTCGGGAAGATGTTTCCAAAATTTTTCAGAATTTTGGAGCAAAATTTCATCCGCAAATTGTTTGCAAAAAAGATGTTAACACATTGCTAGATATTATAATAGCTGACCAATTTGCTGTCATTGTCAATAATGTTAAAGTTGGGCATGCAGACGATTTTATTTCAGCAATAATGCGGTTTTTGGTACCTTCTTATGTTAATAACTAAGCGTACCCGAAAGCTATTAATGGACCATTACTTTTTATTCAAAAAGAAGTATTTAGAATTCACGATGTCACACAACCTGTTGCTAAAGTAATAAATCTTATTACTAAATTGAACAAGAGTGAAGTTTTTAGTAATTGTATTTAAATTTTGTCAGATATATTTCATTGTTATGTCACAGAGATAACATGTAAAGTGAATATTAAAGGGCTTCCGTTGTCTGCAACGTACTCAAGGATGATATTAAAGCTTCGAAAGAACATTTTTCCTTGAGGTACTATTTCATTTGTAAACTTCATTATTCATATGTATGTGACGTAAATTTCGAAAAGATCTATGTTATTTAATCTCCATCTTTTTTATGTTTCTTTGCGTTTCTTCATTTTCTCACTATTTTTCGATACAGAACTGGTATTTATTTTAACTGAAACATTCATTAACGAAAATTGGCGCCGTGAAACTTTCTTCGTGTATTCTTTCGTCTACCCTTCATTGAAAGGTGGGAGAGATAATCGAATGATAACATATAAAAAAGAAATATTGTGTATCGTAGAAACACGCAATAAATATTTATTGTTAAGAAATATTCAAGTTTGTATATAAGCTATTTGCGTTTTCATAAATGTTTTGGCATGTATACACTGACAGTTTTAGCGGAGTCATTGCGACTCCTAAACGGGAGTCATTGAACAATGATAACCTAAGAGAGTAAATCAGATGATACAGAGAGCATCTTAAGGGAGTCATTTTTATCACCTTCACTGGTTCAATGGTTTCATTGGTAACATATACATATTTCATATTAGGAGGTTTGTAGTTGTACTATTTTTGGATTCTTTTCTTGACGAAATTGAATGTGTCCGTGTGACTGACAGTTTCTTTCGTTTGTTTTCTTGTTCTTAAATAATCGGCTATTATTATTCTATATGATAAGTTAGCTTGCTTACTCCTTAAATTTCTTTTAAAGAACAAGAAAACAACACTGATGATGGCCCACAAAACACGGTCGGCTATGCAGACAGTAACTGAATATGTTATAAGTACGCTGTTTTTCCTTTATCAGCCATAGACTTCAAATGAAAGTATTTGGGGAAAAGCTAAATGATTTTGAATGATTAGCTACTATATTTTGGTTACTTGTGACAGCTTTAATTTTTACAGTATATTACTTTTTCTTTAGATTCTTATTATGAAATTTTCCTGTAAATTTGATTGCTCTTATAAAACAGTCAATTACAAATGGCTCGTGCGACATTTTTGGAACTTTCATGCAATGCAGGGCAACTTCGCTATTCAATGCAATTCTTCTGGATGTGTATTGAAATTCAAAAATCAAAAGAGCTGTGCAAAAACATCAAAGTTTAACATGAAGACTTAGTTCAGAGAATGATACACTCGAAGTGACTTTTACATATCAATGCAAGTGACAATAATCTTGCTGGTGATAGCAGTGATGATGAAGATGTTTATTATCAGTTTTTTGAGCCGCACTGTTCCATGAATGATGATGATGGTGTAGCAGATGTTTTAATTGAACTAAGAGAAATGCAGGATATTACTCAAAGTGCAATTTTTTTATTTGTAATCAAATTATTGTTATAGTTTCATTTGTAAACGTCATTATTCGGCTGTATGTGACGTAATTTTGAAAAGTTTTATCTTATTTAATCTGCAATCCAAAATTCAATTTTTCTTTGTGTTTGTATTTTCACTATTTTCGAGACAGAATTGGTATTCATTTTGAGTGAAATATTAATTAACACAAATTAGCGCCGTGAAAAACTTTCTTCGTGGTTTTTCTTCATTCTCGGTCTACCTTTATTGAAAAGTGGGAGAGAGAATCGAATTATACTATATAAAAAAGAAATATTGTATATCGTAGAAATTAAAAAACACTCAAAAAATATTTGTTGTTATGAAATATCCAAGTTTATATATAAGCTATGTGCGTTTTCATAAATGTTTTTGTATGTATGTATTCATAGTGTTTTATATGAAAAGATCAATACATGATTTCAAGTAAATGGCATTGTTTTCTTAATTACCTTGAGATCACCATGAAATTCGGGGGCAAGATCAGCAAGATGACCAAGCGTTGAGAAGTGCCTCAATATTATGATACTGGAATGGGAATCGTTTAATATTAACACATTATGCCCAGAAGCGCGTCATTTGATATCAACGCAATGATGCTCTGAAGGGAGTCATAGCGGATTGAAGCATTAAAGGTGATCAAAAAAATGAATCTTGTTTGAGCATTAATTCGAAGTGACTCTCAAACGGGAGTCACGAAATAAGAATCGTGAGAGAGTCATTTTCAATTGACTCCCTTTGGAGAGTCACAAATATCGCCATTTTAGAGAGCTGAAAGGGAGTCATTCATACCAATGAGAAGCTAAAGGAAGTAAAAAGTAAAAAAAAAAGAAGTAAAAAAAAGAGAGAAACAACATGACTCGCAAAAGGAGTCGACACAGGCACTCTGAAATGACTCCCTTAGAGTTCTCACATTGATTCTATTAAAATTGTCAGCGCAGCAAATTTGTTAAGTTCAGTAAGTTTTTTATAAGAAAACACGTGTAAAATCATTGTTGCGTATTTTCATTTATTCTTGTGTCTCTTCCATATTGCATAATCTTGCTAATAAAGGGACCATAATGTTGAATTGCTGATAACGGAGAGGTGGAGTTTATAACCGGAGTGGCGCTAATAGTTGGAGAACTTTTATAACGGCTGATGTTGTATTTGAAAACTTTCTGGCGGATGTCATTTATAGCTTTAAGCAGATCGAAATCGGGTACACTGATAAATTTCAAGGTGTCAATTGACTCCTAAAACATACTCTTTGAGAAAAGACTCCTTTTCGACTCCCTAAAGGAGTCAAAATGACTCCCTAAAAGGTGTCATTTAAAATTATCTTATGTTGAATCCTTTTGTGGGAGTCATGTAATCCTTGAGTACCGAAAAGGAGTCACGTTAGTTTAAAAGGAGTCATTTGACTCCTCTCATTTGTTCAATGATTGTTGCTGACGTTCAATGATTGTTGTGGACGTTCAATGATTGTTGTTTTTGCAATTTATGGATTCTCTACTAATGTCGCTCATATCAGACACACCACAGACATTGTATGAATAATCGTCATGGGATACAATAGGAAAACTTCCGCGCAAAAATATCTGAAATTCTCAAATGATATAACAGATTCTTGATCATTGTATACAAACGATATCATATCTTGTCTCTTTGCATGACTAATCTAGATATTCTCAGAAGAGTCGTTCTACTATAAATTTGGTTTAAGGACGGTTTTCAACCAGCAAAAATGGAATTAGAGAGATTTTTTATTCCCGTCCCATCATTAGGTCCGTAGTTCATTTCCAATTCTTTAACTTAGCAAATACCTTGATACCCACCGCGAAGTACAGTCTACATTAACATTTGAATATTTCTCTCAGAAGAGCGATACTGCGAAGAAAGGTGCTCAAAGAGAAATAAGAGGGTTGACCCAGAGCGAACTGATTTTAAACAAATAAATGACGAGTGTGTAAACAGAAACACTGCATTATATTCCTGACCTCATGTCGGTACTCGCTTTCATGCTATTCATTGTTTTACTCATTCCATTTAACTTAATAGTCAGTGTTTGCCACTGTTGTTTTCGTTGCTTAGTTTTGTGGCTGCCGTATGCGTCACCATGGTTGGCGCCGAGGGAAAATTTTTGGACTTTAGGGTCTCAGGATCGATGGAAAACGATCTTGGGACACCTTTTCTTCGTTCCTCTCGCTTCTTTGAACCGTTCGCGTTCTTATGAGTTCATGTGAACAGATCCTGAAATCATTCAAATCCTTCTACTCAGCGTCCTAAACAACTACACTGACACTAGGTGCGCTCCAGTGTATCGACTGTACGGAACAGACAGCATTGTTATCTCAACAAACCCAATGTGTGCGTCTTCAAATTAAAATTTCCCAAGCAAAACGCAAATGTGCGGATAGCACGAAGTAAGAACGGTCAAGCTACACCGTTTTAAGAGGCGAATGTAGTTAGCTCGTTCACAGGGACTTTTCGGATTTCATTGGATCCATTGGAAGTTTAATTTATTTTTGAACTAAAACAAACAAATTATGCTTTCAGGAGCTGCCACGTAGACGTGTTCCGTAACAATGTGTTCGACAATCTTTCAAAAAATGTGTTCTGAGAAAATTAAATTCCTAGAAAACCATCTGTGGAAGGGAGCATTGCAACGATACGAACTTGCAACGATTCCCGAAAATGGTCTCCTCCACAGATGGTGTCAATATATAAGGTTTGCGGAGTGGGTGCGTGGAATCACCCGTTCTCCAGCGAAAATATGGAATGCGTGAAAGCCGGATATTCATTCAACAAATTCCGACGAGCGAGTTGAATTCGCACCACCCCGCTAAATATTCTGCCATATTTTTTACTGTTCGCTCTTCATCATGGAGATAAAAAATAACCATGATCCTAACCTTAACCCTGACCCTAAAACATCCCGGACGGAGACCACTCTACGAAAAGAAAATAGCACCACTGAAAGAATAGTAATTTTTGTTAGTTTTCTTGAAATGTATCCTATCAATGTAATGTACAATTTAGTTATATTGCGATTCAAAGACCTTATTACTTCAAATGTCTAAATACCAAACTGTGCTCCCTTGCCTCGTTTTGATGTGGTAATTTGATGAAAATTATCAGAAATTGGCCCATAGCAATTTTCAGTTATGAAAAACTTAATATGTGACAGTTTATGGGAAAAGGATAACAAGCTAAAAAGCGATTTAAATCGTTTAATCGATTAAGCGATTATTTGAATCTAAAAAGCGATTTTTTCAAATCGATTTTTAGCTTCAAATAATCGCTTTTCCGATTCAAGTGAATCGCTTTTTAGCCGAAGTAAGCAACAGAAATTCTATATTTACTTTATTCTGACCGTTTATATTATTATTATTATATTATTATTATTATAATAAAATGAAACTACCATACATTTTATATTATTGGTGAGAATATATTATTGGGGGTCAATATTTTCTACCACAGAACTATTATCTCAATGTATGGTAGTTTCATACCACCATCATCAGTTTCCAATTCATTTTAGTGAGACTTTATTATATTGTGTTCTCACTTATGAATTGAAAACTGATGACAGCGTATACTTGTTATAAATAACAGTGTGTCCACTTCCTCCCTCCTCGTTGCTTGTCCACCCACTTAAAGTTAGGGTGGTCCTGGCCCCCGAGCCTTTTCCATGCTCTATAGGCCTTTTGGGATCGGGGCCAGGATGCTCTTTCCGGTACAACAGGAAATCCTTGTATGAATCTATAATAGATAGTTGATTTATGTATTAGTTAAAAAACAAAGTGAAGATGATATTAAAACTGACGTAAAAGTTTTTTACAGCTTTAAACATTATATAATTAAAATTGATGGTAGATGATAAGGAAACTTACATTCTTTATAAGCGTCACTGTTTACTACCACAGCTAAATGAAAGATGAATGTATATTTACAACAAACTCTCTAAAATAAAAACATTTTATTATAATTCAAAAGATTAAAATATTTACAAGTAAATTAAATAAGTTAGAAAAATATATATATCTTATTATAATAATCCGCGATTGTGCATCCCACTTTTATTTTAGAGAGTGATATATTTACTTTTTTTCTCACGGTCAAAACCTTCTTATTTTTTCCCTTTTCGTCGTAAAACCACGCCAAAGCGAGAGCGGTTTTTTTGATTTTCTGCGATTAGTATATGCTCCTCCGTTTTGTTATTTTTGGTTTGCGCAGTGGAAATCAGCCGAAAAACGTCTTTGGAGGAGTGCGAGCAATGCAAATCTTCTTCGTTCGAAATTTGTCAACGATCATTTCGTGAGGAAAAACTTCGCGAAGAAGACGTGTTTCTTTACGAATATTTTTATTTAAATTTGATTGTTTTAGGCAGCAAATCGACGAAAGAACTGACGAAGAAACACAGGTTTGCATGCACGAAGGTATTGTTAAGGTATTGGGTAGCACGTGTAAGTGAGTTAGTTGTTTGTTTACAATGAAAAATCATATTTAGATATACAGAAGAAGTGCAGGGAAGTTTTTAAAAATTAGCTGCAGAAAGATCGAACGAACAAAAGGTATCATTATAAAACTTTTATTACAAGTTAGGTATATGTATTTGTATTTAAATGTATGTAAATGTTTGTTTACGTTTTAGTTATCAAATACCGCTATACAGAAGAAAGTGTAGTGAAGAAATGCAGAACAAAATGATGTTTATTTACACAGTAAGGAATGGTTCTAATTTAGTTTTGAAAGATTAAAGATTAAAGATTAAAGATTAAAGCTTTGAATAGATATCTTATTATATGAGTTCTTTCGTTTAGTTTACTGATTTGTTTTGGTTACGAACTGTTCCTTATTTTATTTATTTCAAAATGGCTCCACAGTTATGAAGTTACGAAGAAAGCCTTTTTATGTCTTTCACTGTATAAAAATGGTAGTGAAATTGCAGTAGAAAACAAATAGAAAGTGTATGTTTACAATAGGAAAGTATGCTGGAAAGTTAATCGAGTGTTATTAATTTGTTTACAGGTATGAAATATAGAAAGTAAAAGAGTTTAGAAGTGTTTGATAATGGCTACAGAACATGATAAATATTGTTTACTATCATGATGATGTGAATTGGTATTGAAAGGTAAAGTTAAAATAGTATCTATTTAGTTAAAACACAGTTAGTATTAGTGGATAAATAAAGGATAAGATGGATGTCTACTGTTGTGTTTTGAATTTTCCAGAGTAGAGGAGCTTTGAACTGGAAATAAAAAATGGCTGTGTTTTTAATTATTATTTTTAAGGTTAATATTTTTAAAAGTTTCCTTTACTTTGTTTTGTTTTTCTTTAGATTTCGTCATAGCATGATTAGGTTTTTCGTATATGTTTTTTGAATGTTTTCATCTGTTAAAATAGAAATGAAGCACATGATGGGTTATATTTTATATTTATAACTTTTATTTATAAGTTTATATTTTATCGCGTTTATGCATATTTTGTGTTATGGTAATCATTTACGTACTATGCCTAGGTATATAACTTTGGCTTTATGATTTTATTTGTGACTTTTTATCTTCTGTGTAAATTTTTGTTCTTAGTTATTGTTTTTAGGATAAATGCGTACTTGAATTTCCTTTTTGTTTTTTGTTTGTTTTTTTTTTTTATTTTCGGTATTACAATTGAAATATTATTTATTTAGACAATAATAAAAAAAACATAAAGAAATGAAACTCATGGTTTTAATCATGACGTTGATGGTTTTGGGAAGAACAGACTATATATCATTTCAAAAATTCATTAATGGTTGCTGTATAATGTAACTTCCGCACGAAAGAAACACAGTTGGAAGGTATCGATTTGTTTTCAATTGACATTTTGTAATGTTATTCAATGTTTGGTTTTGTATGTCTGGGTAAACGGTTCTGTGTTATATATTGCCATTTTTTTACACAAAAGTTTTTTACTTCTCTTCTGCATATAGATATATATTCTGAGCCATGTTGCTAATATTCTGATATTCTGAATGTAAGAAATGAATTAAAAAATTAATGCCTGAAAAGAAACTTTTACACGAGTTAAATTCTGCGACACAACGCATACTGAACATGGGTGGCGAGCGACGCCGCCTGGGCGGCTAGTATAATAAATATATATTATAAAAATATAAAAATATAATATAGAAAATATATATAGGTAAGTATATATATGTATAGTAGAACAGCTAAATGAAATGAATTGAAATGCAAGGAGATTGTGAAAGTTACCTTATTCGTACTAATTTTCGCCCATTGGACATCGATTTATTTCGCGCGTATTAATTTTGGCGCACAGCTATTTTCAGTGCAAATTCTGTACTAAATTTTGCGCACAAATCGATTTTTTTGCGCGAATGCACGAAAATTAGTACGCGCGAAAATTAGTACGAATAAGGTATAACGTGATACTCGTAAATAACATTAAAATTGATGGTAGATGATAAGAAAACTTACATTCTTTATCAACGTCACTGCCAAGCTCTGCCATTCTGTTATTATTTATCACTAAAATGAAGAATAAAACAAAAGTTACACTCCTAGAGATATAATATGCCACATGCCCTGACTTTTAGTTCATGAACTGAGCACAAAGTTTACTTTATGCACAATTCATGGTAACAGAGTACACGACGAGAACGTAAGTCAATGGGACTTGTACTCCACCTAAACAAAAAAGAATCTACAGGCTGTTCATTAGGTACAAAGTTGCAAAAATAAGCACTTAAAATAAGCCACAACAACTATCAACAGTGGCCAATACTATAGCTGCACTTAGAACAAGCCACAACATGAATCAACAGTGCCTGCAACTATAAAAGCCACAACATGAATCAACAGTGGCATAACATACAGATGATGTTATATAATGTTACACTGGCAACTTTGATTTTACCATTTTACGAGAAGCTTTTGATAAGGTGGTTAAGATATTGGTTTGGGTGCAACAACATCTGTTCCTTCTGCACAAAATGGACGGATTTCCTCATACAGATATTTAATTCTTGCAGGAGTAAATCCTTGTGGTTGTATGATATCTGGTTGTTTGAATTGATTAGGAATATTATTTTTTTTATAGGTGCTAACTATAACTGGTTCTGCATCCAGACTATACAGTCCCAGGGTCTAAATGACTGATACGGAAATGGTGGTATGAGGTAATATTGTCAATTTTTCTGAAGTAGTTTGACAGCATTGACGCCCAGTCATATGTTGGCACTAATACTCTACCATCATGAGTTCCTACTAGTTTTGCTCGATAACAGGAGCCAGAATTGTTGCAGCATTGTGCTATGTCGTACAAAGTCCACAATCCAGTTACTGATGTTCGTTTTTTGAGTACACCAAAGCATCGGTCACAACTGAATTTGGTATGACCAACACTCATGAAGGAATACTCAATTTGGCGATGCAATCCAACCATAGTCCGCCAAACCAGATACCAAAGTACGTAGTTGTTTTTGTTTTGGCCTTGAAAAATTAAACAAGTGCTAAGATTAACAAGAGTTTATCTTGAAATTACCATTGTTTCTCAAAATAATATCTAACTTACCAGCACAGTTATCAGCATGTTTGCAGTTTGTTCACCAATTCCATGTTCAGTGAAGTAATCATGAATATACTAGCCGCCAAGGCGGCGTCGCTCGCCGCCCATCTTCAGCCTGCGTAGAGGTCACGAAAAATAAAATTAAGTAATTCGCAATAATAAGTGTGCCCATGTTGTAGAGCTCGAAAAACTGATCAAAAAAATGTATGGGAACGTTTTGCTACGGCCAACCGTTACGGAGATATCCTTGATCAAATATTTTGATGACGTCACAGACCCGTCCCCCAAAAAAAATTAGACCCAAATTTTTCGTCACCCCATCGCCTGTATCGCGGACTTCAAAAAACGTCAGTTATCCCTATTGGTTACGGAGATAATTTTCCCTAAACGTCGCATTTGATTAGGGTCTCAATACAATGGTTTCACACTGACGTCGCGCACAAGAAAAGTTATAATTTATGTGTGATCTTACATTGCTGACTCTCTTTCGCAGTTCACATCTACCATTTTGTGTGACTTACAAACAAACAAACAGACAGACAGAGAATCGGCTATTAATATTTAGACTAGCCGCCCAGGCGGCGTCGCTCGCCACCCATGTTCAGTATGCGTCCAGTTCACGAAAAATTAAATTAAGGAATTGGCTCCAAAAACTGATAAAAAATGTATGGGATGGTTTTAACTCGGGTAAAAATTGTGTACGGGTTTTAATTCCCGGTTCCCCTCTTTCGCTAAAACCCAATGCATTCTGGTAGTTGTATTTAACAATATTAGTTGAACTAGCCGCCCAGGCGGCGTCGCTCGCCACCCATGTTCAGTATGCGTTCTGTCGCAGAATTTAACTTTTTTATAGGCATTAATTTGTTATTACATTCAGAAGATTAAAAACAGAAACGAATAGCAACATGGCTCAGAATATATATTTATACGCATAAGAGAAGTAACTTTAATGTAAAAAAAATGGCAATATATAACACAGAACTGTTTACCCAGACATACGAAACCAAACATTACAAAATGTTAATTCAAAACAAATTGATACCTTCCAACTTTTTCTTTTGTTCCAAAGTTAATACTGGACTGCAACCATTAATGAATTTTTGAAATGATATATAGTCTGTTCTTCCCAAAACCATCAACGTCATGATTAAAACCATGAGTTTCATTTCTTTATGCTTTTTTTATTATTACCTAAAAGAATAATATTTCAATTGTAATACCGAAAACCTGATCATGCTATAAGAATATTGAAATAAACAACAACAAAAAAAAGAAAAAAAAATTAAATTCAAGTACGCATTTATCCTAAAAACAATAAACTAAGAATCAAAATTTACCCAGAAGATAAAGTCACAAATAAAATCATAATGCCAAAGTTATATACCCATGCATAGTACGTAAACGATTTACCATAACACAAAATAATGCATAAACATGATAAAATATATTTAAGAAAAAACCAACCAATAACGCTTATTTTTTGTAGGACAGTTTCATTGCACAGTAATAATTAATGATCTTCTTAAATACATAATCCATTCTTCTCTTAACTAACCCTCTCAACATTATAATTTAACCCATCATGTGCTTCATTTCTATTTTAACAGATGAAAATATTCAAAAAACATATATATACAAAAAACCTAATCATACTATGACGAAAACGAAAGAAAAACAAAACAAACTAAAAGAAACTTTGAAAATATATTTACCTTAAAAATAATAATTAAAAACACAAACGTAATGACAGAATTAGTATAGCAAAAGAATTTTTAACATAATGAAAACATTCACATATGTGAAGCCATTTTTTATTTCAGTTCAAAGCTCCTCTCTGGAAAATTCAAAACACAACAGTAAACATCCCTCTTATCCTTTATTTATCCACTAATACTAACTGTGTTTTAACTAAATAGATACTATTTTAACTTTGGTTTACCTTTCAATACCAATTCACATCATCATGTTAGTAAACAATATTATTGATCATTATGTTCTGTAGCCATTATCATCAAACACTTCTAAACTCTTTTCTTTCTATATTTCATACCTGTAAACAAATTAATTACACTCGATTTACTTCCCAGCATAGTTTCCTGAAACTGAAAGGCATAAATAAAGAAAAAGATTTCAATGCATAACAGTGACAGACAAATAAAAGAAATAAAAACATTCATAGCTGTAGGACCATTTTTAATGTAATAATAGCGCGCGTTACCAAAACAAATTTCTCTCATCTTCCTTTTCATCCAGCAGCATATACACATACTAAACGACAGAATAACTGAGACATCCACTCAAAGCTTTCAAAACTAAATTAAAACCATCAAATATCAAACTGCTTTCTTCTGTATAGCGATATTTGATAACTAAAACGTAAACAAACATTAAAATACATACATAACTTACTTACCAATGTGTCACCTGTTCTTTTATTAATGATTAAAATAAAAGTTTTATAATAATACTTTCGTACAGACCTGTTCGTTCATTCTGCACAGCCAATTTTTAAAAACGTCACTGCACTTCTTCTGTATTCTCACCATGCTTTCACATTGTAAACAAACAACTAATCACTTACACATGTTCTTTTATTAATCTAAAATACAATAACAATAAAAGTTTAACATTCAATTCAATTTTGTGCAACTATACAAAAAGAAACACGTCTTCTTCGCGAAGTTTCTTGCTCACGAAATGATCGTTGACAAATTTCGAACGAAGAAATTGCATTGCTCGCACTCCTCCAAAGACGTTTTTCGGCTGATTTCCACTGCGCAAACCAAAAATAACAAAACGGAGGAGCATATACTAATCGCGGAAAATCAAAAAAAACACTCTCGCCTTGACGTGGTTTTACGACGAAAAGGGAAAAAATAAGAAGGTTTTGACCGTGAGAAAAAAACCAAATATGTCACTCTCTAAAATAAAAGTGTGACACACGATCGCGGATTATTATAATAAGATAGTAGTTTCTCCGGCGAAAAAACTCTCGAAATATGACATGGTATTGATTAATGGAGATAACTGCTTTTGGCGCGCTATTAAAACAAAATTTTCGCATCTCTGTCATTATTTTGATTATCTCCATAGTACACGACTAAGGTTTTAGCGTAAACAAGCGAAATATATTAGTTGAGAGGAGAAAGTAGTAGAAGAAAGAGGAAAATGAGCAATATTATTGATTTTGATACAAGCATTGATCTTACTTTGACAACTGGAAACATGGACCCTAGTTTTTTTCAAAGCTCTAGCGTGGGTCCCAAGCCTGTTTTCAGGGAGATTTCAAATGAAGAATCGTCCAAAACGAATGAAGAAACTCTTGTACAGAATATTGTGGAATGGACAACAGATTTGTCTTTCTTGCCAAAAATAACTCATGAACGAATACATTCTTACATGATACTTGGTCAAAGTTTCGATAACAAACCACGAGGATCGCATAAACACAAAGTAATGGGTTATCAATTATTTAAAGAGAACTATGTGAAAAGGTTGATGGTGAAACCCAATGTACAAGCAGAAAACTTATGTTTTTTAATCAAGTGTTTTGTTGCAGCTTCCATGAAAAAAGACAAATATACAGTTTATATACACCTGTGCCAAAAAACTGGTGATATTTTTTATGCCAAATGTACTTGTAAAGCTGGAGCTGGAGGGTGTTGCAAACATGTTGCTACTGCTCTGTATCAACTTGTAGAGTTTAAAGAAATGGATGTTAAATGTGTGCCTGATGATAAAACATGCACAGATTTGTTGCAAAAGTGGCATGTTCCTGGTGAGATTAAGAACAATGCTCCAATGAAGTTTTCAGAGCTGACATTTGCTAAGGCAGACCTTTCAAAAGATTTGCAAAACAGTCGAAAACGACCTATTGTTTCTGGAGATCGAGAGTATTGTGCGACCCCAGTTTTTGCACACAAAGCTGATTGCAGTAAAATAAAAAAGCTGAGTTATGATTTGTTGACTATGGGAAAAGGAGTTGTGTTTGCTGAACTTTTGAAAGGCAATAACTATGAACCTTGTGACTTTTACTATACATCAATTACACAATACAAACGAAGGAAAATAAGTGAAGAATGTCCTGAAAGATTGATTACAACCATTCCCAAGCTATTGCATAATATGATGCCATCTGAAGATGTCGATTTTAACAAATTGTCTGGAAATGAAATTGACTTTGTTAATTTGCATTTAAAGGTAACGAAACAGGAAATCCATTCTATTGAGGATAAAACAAAGAGCCAGGCTGCCTCTTCAGTTTGGTTTGAAGAACGCAAGAAACGCCTTACCGCATCAAATTTTGGGTTAGTTTTGAACCGACGTCAATCCATATTCCCAAAGTCAATACTTCAAAAGATTTTCCAAGTAAAAGAATTTAAATCTGCTGCTTGTGAATGGGGGAAACAAAACGAAACAGTTGCTATGGAAAAATATGCTGCAAAGTCGGGGATATCTATCGAGAAATGTGGATTCATTATTAATCCTAGGTGGCCTTGGTTAGGAGCGAGCCCTGATGGTATTTATGAATCCAGTGATGGAAATTTGAGAGCAATTGAAGTGAAGTGTCCGTATTCCAAAAAAGACATGACAATAGAAGAAGCGTGCTCTGATAAGAATTTCTTTTTGTCATTTGATAATAACTGTTCATCTTTGAAAGAAAAACATCCCTATTATTTTCAATGCCAAGGCGTGATGGCTATTACTGGACTATTGGAGTTAGATTTTGTTGTTTATACAAATATTGACTTGCATAAAGAAACAATACAGTTTAACAAGATGCAATGGGAAACTATGATGTTACCCAAACTGACTAAATTCTATTTTGAATTCATAAAAGATAGAGTTTTTTCATGTTAGAAATATATTATTAGATTTTTTTTCTGTTACAGCATTAGTGACACTTGTGTTATACATTTTCATATATGTACATAAATAAATACATACTGAATAAGGATGAGTATAAAAGTATACAAGTATATCATCAAAAATCTATATCCTGTTTATTCATCCTTATCTGGTATTAGTTGTGGTAAAAAGTTTACTAGATAACAGCAGACTACCCATATTTTATTAAGTTCTGGTGCCATAGATAACGGGAAGACAGTTTGTAAAATTCGAAAGTTTTTTACTCGCTCAATAGCTCTCTCGACATGAACTCTCACTTTTGCAATTTGTCGTGTTTCATTCTCCTCAGTAATGCTCAGTTGTGACTTTCCATTCAAAAAAGGTGGTATGTTGAGGTTAACTGTGTCTGGCAAATCTTTTTCCAAATCGAAGCCACGATCAGCCATTATACTATCTCCTGGTTCAAGTAACTTGTATATTCCACTGTCTTGTGTTAAACACCTGTCGGAAACTCTGCCTGCATAGAGGTCTGATACAAATGTTATTGCACCATTAGGTGCTATTCCAACAAGACCTTTGGCAGTGTTGTGGTGTTTATAACTGGAAAATGTTGCCGACTGGCTTCGATAAGAAGTTGGCATTTCTGTAAAAATTTCTGTGCAGTCCAATATGACTCTTGTTGAAGGATATGAAGTTTTGAAACATTGCGGCATTGTATTTATGACAGTTTGTTTACTGGCCCATATTGGTAGCATTCTCAACTGTGAATGTAAAAAATCTATCCATGTTATAATTATTCTACTTATATGTGTAGTTGATAAATTGTATCTGACTGCCATATCCTCCAGTGGAAATCCACACCTAAGTCTAACCAGTGTCATAAAAAACTCTTCCTCAGCAGATAATGTTCTGCTCTTGCCTCTTTTATTTATATCAGCTGAGAGTTTGTTTTCCATGTTTGTCTTTGAAGACCAGTACATTAATTTACTTGCTGCAGGTTGCAAATATTCAAAAACAGCTTGGAATATGGCATAGGATTCAAAACCAGTGTAAAATTTAAAGTGTGCTGTGTTGTGTTTGAATCTGTCTAATGTAAATTTGTTAGTTTGAAGTTCACATCCTATGTTATTGATTGTTTGTTGTAGTTCCTCTTCCCTCTTCTCTAATTTTGTTTTCAAGTTTGTAAGTTCGATTGTCAAGTTTGCCACTTGAATGTTCAGCTCTTCCTCGTGTGAAAGCTGTTTCTCAAGTTGCTCTGTAGTACGTCTAACAGGCGAAAAAAGAGTTGTTCTGAGTCCAGAGCTATTTTTAGTTGCTCTTGGCTTAGTTTCTACTGGTTTAATTGTCTTGGGCACTATAGTGGGAATGTTGTTCATGTAGGTCTTCTTCCCACCTAAGAAATGTTCTGAGCAAACTCTGTGTGACGAACGTGGTTGAAAATCCTTTCTGCTAATTTTGAATAACCACTTCTTACGTAGTTCTGGATCTTTAGGTATAACATAATAACTAAGGTCAGGATTTCGTTTGGAGTTGTTGTAACAGTGAGGCACACAGCATGTTATCCCTCCTCCTCTGCTATTTAAGACATTTGACGTCAGATTTGAAACATCTTCTTCGCAAGGAGTGACTTGTAAATAAGAAGTCGAAGGTGTATTTATGGAGCTTTCAAAAAAGCTGTTATTTGTAGTTGAATTTAACATAGTTATTTGTGCTCCACTAGTTGATGTTGTGATTTCTCTTTTTGCGTTGAATACAACTACCAGAATGCATTGCGGTTTTGTCGAAAGAGGGGAACCGGGAATTGTGGAAATGTTGACTATAAAGGTGAGCAAAAAATGTCATAGAATGTTCAGCAGAAACATATATTCTCATGAAAAAGTGTTGACAATACTATAAAGATCGCATAAACAAATAAATAAATAAACCAAAAAAAGGTTATCTTTAATCACTTTTGCAAAAGTGTATATCGACTTCGTTAACCGTCTTCCAATGCGTTTTTTGGTGTAATCCATTTATTCTTGGAAATAATAATTCTCGGTGAATAGCGAGTGCATTGCATCTTTTAACGTAGTTTGAATTATCGGATCTTCTGGAAATGACATGATATCATTCGTAAGAGAAACCAAAGAATCCAAAAGAATCTAAAAAAACATAAATATAAGATCGAATTTAAAATCCGAAATGTGCAGCCGACAATATATCTCAATTTAACGAACTAAACTTTCATTCACAGTTACCTTGACAACGCTACCTAGACTCCAGCAGATACCGTTATCCACAGAATACTGCCAAGAAAGGTGAACTACCAACACCAAGTTGACTTCAATACTATAACTCTAAATAATCTGAATAAATATAAGTTAAAGATAATGAACGTTTTTCCCTAAATCTATTTCATTCAAATCATTTTTCATTAAAGATAATGAACTATCATAAGATCGAGAAAAACGTGTATCAGCAGTTAATCAATTTTATTAGTCAGCAAAGAAGATGTGATTTATTTATTTATTTACAGTTCGCTCGTTCCAAGACCATTTTTCAACTATTCCATTTCTGCTGACATCAGCATACTCCATATAATAGTTTATTATCTTTAACATATGGGCAATGTAGAGTTTTGTCCTCAATGAACAAAACTAAACTAAAGCTATGATTGGTTATCTCTCAAAATGGCAAAGACATTTTAAACTATAATAGGTAATGTCACTTCACAAAACAGGCTGCAGGATGGTGAAATAAAGGTCAAAAGAACTATATAACAACTTTTATTCTAACTGAAAACAACAAATATTAACATAAATAACGATGGTATGGAACTACCATACACTGACCGTGAATAACTAATTAAACACCAATGCATTTCTTGTTAGTGGAAGCTCTATCGTAAATTTCTACACCTTGTATAATAGAATGGATCTAAGAAAACAAAAAATTCTCCTACTGCGGTTTTTTAGAAATCTAGCGGCGTTATGGGCAACGGGTGTTAATCAGCCATTCACTTGAATAACTTATTCATGACATTTTTCTTCCAGCCAAACATGTTTCCCAAAATGAAGAAAATTAGTTTTAATGAAAACGTTTGAGCACAATGTATGGTAGTTCCATGCCATATAAAAACTAAACTACCTAAAATAAACGTTTTCTACAAAATAACTGGTGCTAAGCCCAGAATATTTACTTTCTTTATAATTTTGAATTTTTTTTTTATTTTTAAATCGTTTTTGTGGGGGGGATAAACCCTTCACGGTCTCTCCCTCCGTTTTTGCGCCACACCCAGAACGCGCGGGATGACTGCGGTCCTGGGTGGGTTTTTCTGTATGTCCTGAATGCTTTTCGTGTCACTATGATGTAAGAATAACAAAAATTATTATTAATGAATTAAGATAATTAATATGAAATAATTTGTTTATGTAACTTACGATTGTCAAATTTATCAGGCTTTTGATTGTCTAAGAAAAGAAAATATTGAAACGAAGGCTTATGAAATGGCTAAAAATTCAACCCACTTGCTATTGACGCTGAAAATTAATATCTCCAAGAATAAATTCAGTTGAGTTTTATCAGAAATATTTGTGTTACTTACGGTTGGTTTGCTCATTAGGCGCATTTGTTTCTAAAAAAGAAAGGGAGGCATTAATTAAAGGAATTAACACATAGACAGATGAAAAATGTGCTATTGAGGATGAAAATTATTATTTCCAAGAATAAATTCAGTTGAGTTTTATCTGAAATATTTGTGTTACTTACGGTTAGTAGTTTCCTCAGCCTCCTGTTGTTCTAAAAAAGGAAGGGAGACATTAATTAAAGTAATTAGCACATAGATAAATGGAAAATATATTAAATGCAAAAAATGTCATAAAGCAAATCTTTATTATTTTTACCATCTGCAAATACTCCTCTTTCCTCTGAAAAGAATGAAAGTATTATAGTAATTCTAACACAATAATGTTATTCCATTCAATAAATAAATTCATTTACCATCCTCATCCATTGATTCTACATCTGAAATAAAAAAGAATACAGTCTTAATAAGCAACTTGTTTTAAATTTATAATTCATTCTATTATGAACGCCCACCATTATTAGCAGCATCATCGCCAACTAAAATAACATAAACAAACATATAGATAAGGGCTGCTTTATTTATTTTCAGCATGTTGGAAAGTATAAACACTTTCTTACCTTCATCTTGCACTTGTTGTTGAATTTCTATAAGAAAACAATGAAAAAAATGATATTTTATTTTAAATTCACAATAAAGAAAGTAGCAAGATGAAAATTACCATTGGGTGCCTTAGTCGCCATTATAATGTAATTTTTATTATACTAATTCCCTAACATCAAATAGATAACAGAATGAATGCCCTGACTTTTGGTTCATGGTTTGTGCCTGCAAAGGTTAGCACTTAATATCTGTTGATTCTAGTAATGAATAAAAGGTTAGAGAAACTTTCTCATGGTTAATGAATTATAAAATAAAACAATTGCATGCACAACCCATGGTAACAGAGTACACGACGTGAACGTAAGTCAATGGGACTTGTACTCCGCCTAAAAAACAAACATACAGAAATAAACTGTTTTTTAGGCAAAAAAGTAACTATAAAAGCATATCTTTACATCCATATTCAGCATTGCAACAAAGAAAATGTCATTGAATTAACAAATTAACACTATAATATCAATCATTAACAGTTGAGCAACAGACACTATAGGAAAACTCATGACAGTATATATGACAATATAAAAGTCATGACGCTATAGAGGAAAAGCTGCTTTTAAACAACTGCAATGCAAATCACTCCCAAATGAGTGACGATACGATCAATGTACAACCGGAAACTGATACTTTTACTTTTCCGGTATCTTTGAAACTCATAATCCAAATCCTTTGCACATACCAAGTATATAGATGAAAACAAAAGATATGCAGAATTAAGTTACTGTAATACTTGTGGAAAGACGACATTTTGAGTATGCATCTTTCCATTGATATAACCTTGTTTCCCAGTAGCAGCAACTTTGATCTTCACATTATCAAATGCCTTTGCCCTGGAACATGCCACATATAACTGACCATGAGAAAAGCACGGCCTCTGCAAAAACAAACCAATTTTATCAAATGTTTGACCTTGACTCTTGTTAATAGTGAAAGAGTAGGCCAAACGGATAGGCAATTGTCTGCGTTTCAATATAAAAGGCATACCTGTATCTGAAGGTGACAGTTCAACCCTAGGTATGAAAATGATTTCTCCAACTGCTGACCCTGTCAAAACTTCAGCTTTAATAAAATTATGAGATAATTCCCGAACAATCAAGCGGGTGCCATTACAGAGACCTTTCCTAATGTTCAGATTCCTCAAAAGCATTATGATAGCCCCAACTTTAAGTTTCAAACAATGTGGAGGCATACCGGAAGGTGTTATGCTGTTCAGAAAATCAAGTGGATAATTTTGCCGCTCGTCTTCATCATCACATACCACTTCATCAGCACTGTAATAACAAATTGCATCTCCTTCCAATCTTTCCAACACCTCATTGTTAATGATCAATGATTGCTCATTTGTTGGTGTCAGAATGGCTGTTGAAGCGTATTCGTGAGGTTCCAATCCGTCATACATCACCGATATAATTGAAGTGTTGTGGGGAACAACGCAACAATCGGGGATTTCGATAGAACCCTTGGCCGGTTCATTTTGTTTTGTTGGCAGTTCACCATTACCAAGTTGTAATAACCAAGCACAGAATTCTTGTTCTTCCGGCCTGGCTCTCATGTTCTCGGTAAGTGAGTATTTTACCACTGATGCCCATATAGGAGAACTTGTCAAGCAAACTTCAATAACATCAGTTGGTTTTGCTTTCTTAACAACTGGCAAACACTGACGAAAATCTCCGCCCCACAACAGTACCTTTCCACCGAAAAGTGCGTCACTGCCGCAAATGTCACGAAGCAGTCTGTCGATAGCATGGAAAATGTGCGTAGAAACCATTGTGGCTTCATCGATCAGAAACAGGTCAATACTTCGAAGGTATTCTGCATGTTTAGATGTCGGCGTTATGTTACATACACTGTTTTCTAAAACAGGAACAGGCAAACGAAATAAGGAATGCAATGTACAACCGCCAGATAATAAAGTGGCTGCGATACCTGTGAATGCAGCAGTAGCAACTTTCCAACCTCTGGCTCTACATGCTGTAATAACATAGTTATATGTAAATGTTTTACCTGTGCCAGCTGGTCCATCCAGATAAAACAATGTTTCAAGTTGTGCTAAACCATTGCGCACATTTGAAACAGCAGACAAAATCGCATCTGCAACAACTAACTGCTGTTCGTTAAGCTGAGGCCTTACCTGCTGGGCCCTGTCAATGTAAATATTCACATCGACTTCTTCCTCAGGGATCTGCTGAACCAACTCTGGAAGATTAAACTGTGTTAACGACATACCAAATTGTTTTAGGATATTATCAATGTAACCCAAAACCCTTTGTTCTGCTTGAGCAACAGCCAATGTTCAAGCGTAGTCCTCGCACAGATGCCCCTTGAATGTATTCCACAACTCCAGAGGATTGGAGGGTTCGCAGTGTGTCAAAATCGTGACAAACAGTTGTCTAAGCTGTTGAGGCATCTGAAAGGTTGATGCTTCTTCCAATGTATTGTGCCACTCTTCGTCATCTTGAAGAAGACGTCTGGCAGTACATGCTTCTCGGAATGTGTCGTAAACCACTCCATCAAAAGTACGTAGATATTCGAATGAAGTAGCGCCTGGAACATGCAGCAACAAAACTCGAAGGAAAAATCGTTCTCCTTCTGACGGTCGTGCATTATATAACCGAGCGACTATAGGCTTAAATGTTTTTTTTCGTTTTTGCCATTTTTTCTCTTTGCCATGAAAGACATAATGATACGGAATATGTGAGTAAAGATACTGCCGAGCATCAGGATCTTCTACATTCAGATTAAACCATGCTGTAAGGTGACTATCATTCAATGCCCCTTCAGCAGCTTCCTCTTCTTCACCAGCTCTAAAATAAACTTGATGACGATCAGGTAAATGAACAGCTAATCGCTTAATAGTATGCGATTTTTCATGCATAGAGAACTCAAATATTCTCCATAATGCTTCTGGCGCACTGACATATCGAGCATCCAGAAACGTTTTAATTTCGTCATGTTCCAAACGTTCGTTAATCTCGATATTAGCACGATCATGTCCTTTGTAAATGTATTTAAAGAGATACTTTACACTTTTGATTGTGGTACATGCTTCCAAATTGATGTGAGCATTATACTTCTTGGACAACCACGGACAGTATGGAACCACCCATTGATTATCAAAGTCCACATTCCTTACCCTCACTGTACGGCCATTGTTACGTCTGCGATACAGTGGATACCCATTTGCATTCATTTGGGTTGCTTCACAAAATCGCTTTGGAAAATCCTTGGTGCAGTTGCCATCATCTCCCATACAAACTGCATTAGGGTTAGCATTCCCACAGGGACCATGAATCATACATGATTTGATGACATTATGAAGTTCAGGTTCCTGTTCAGGATCTGGTATTTCAGCAGAAATTAAGCTGTCAATGTCATCAGCATTACGTAGTTTGTCCTCTTGTGCTAAATGGATAAGAATATGAGCATGAGGTAAAGAACGTTTCTGAAATTCAATAACATACAAATGGGAAATGGCTTTCCCCAAAACACCATTTTTATTAATGTCCTCCAAAAGTGCTTTTAATTTCAAATTGAAAACACGTGTAATCAAATCAGGACGATAATGAGCAGGCTCATTATCTAAGTTTTCTGTGATTTCCTTCCATTTTGGATTACAGGTAAATGTGCAAAACAAATCCGGTTTGCCCATTTTAGTTACCATGGCCATAGCATCTTGATAATTCTGCTGCATGGCCCTTGGACCACCCTGAAAAGAAGAAGGAAGAATCACCGGTCTGCCTGCTTGAAGGCCACGGTTTTCTGCAACATTTTCAAGATAATCAATGAGCCCTTGATATTGCTCAACCCGGAAATTACCCTGATTTCGACGAATGTAATTAAGACGGTCGGACTCAACTTTGCAGTAACAATCTACAGCAAATTGTTGAAGTAATCTTTTACCTTTTAAGATGGGGTTAAAAGCATCTCTAAATGCAAACCTATAAGTATAATATTGCAACATGGTAGTACGACAATGCTGGCCTGTTGCATATTCTGCTACATGAGGAATTTCAGAACTCCAACCCAACTCTCCTCTTGGAAAAAATACAGGATACACCATTGGATCGATATTAGGTGAATGAACAGGCAAATCCTGCAATGGTCTATCTCGAGGGTAAACAACAATGTCTCGAGCCAATGGTGGTGCACCATCTTCACCAACAAAAACAGCAGCTACTTCATCATGATGAGGTAGATTGTATCGACGCCTGTCACCGCCACTTCTCAAGTGCATTCTTACCTGAAAATCAAAAGCAAATTATCAAAAGCAGTTGAAAGATCAGTATTTAGTAAATATCTATTTCCACTTACCTCAGATGGTTGGCGATTCTGTTCATTTGCGCGACGCAGTTCCTCTGCTTCTACCTCACTCATGTGTTTATAAGCAGCTGCATAAGGACTCTCCCGTAAAATGATATCTTGCAAAGTTTGCATGACTTCGGGGGAGCAACCTTGATTTTCTGGTCTTGCCATTCGCTCGTTGAATGCATCCATACCATCATAAATATATAGTTGACCATATGATGGAGGAACACCTGGCGGTGGGTGTAAATTACCTGTTCGGTGACATACCTGGCCATTGATACGAAAAACTGGTGGACCACGACCTGGCGGTACAGCCAATTTCGCACCCATAGAAGCAAAAGCAACCGAACTGTTGAACTTTCGAATATTTTCTTGAAAGTTCTTTGCTTGATTGTTATCACCTACTAAAAGATCTTTAAGGTCATTAGGATAAAAAATGTTATCTAAATGAACTTTACCATTGTGACAACACTTAAAATTAGTTTCATCAACAAACATCTTGGCACCACAAAACTGACAGACTTTGTCCATGGCACCAAGATAATGTAGCTCAGGCAGTTGGTCTTGCCGAGCAGCACGATGCAAGGGTTGATTAGCCCGCCTAGCCCTCATGCGACGAACATTTGCATTTCGCCGGGCTGATCTTTGACCCTCATCTTCAACCTGACGATACTGAACACGTCTTTCGGTATCATTGATTCTAAGACGTTCATTATCTGCCTGAATATCTGGTGGCTGGATATTAATGTTTTGCTGAAGCTGTTGGCGCCTTGCCTCAGCCACATCCTCATGTGCATGCCGACGCTGAATTACAGAGCGAATTTGCTGCTGATCAGGTGGCTGGAGCACAAACTGACCATTCCTAAAAACTGCTTGGAAGCCAGGAATAATATTAGTGCCTCTTATATTAAACATCACAGAGTTCAGAAACACTAATAACAAAAGAGAAAGAAATAGCTACCAACTGTGAATAAACAGCACAAATCTAGGCAGAAGCATAAGGAAACTGACTAATACGAAATAAAAAGAAAAGTCGAAACTGTGATAATAATCTTCAACAAACCTTTCTATCTAAGAACTAACTTCTTCTTTTGAAAATAAACTGAAAAAAACGAACCTGGAATGCAGATAAAAAACGTGTTAGAAGACAGAAAGAGCAATAGGTTTTAAACATAAACAAAGGATAAACAGTTCTTAGGAACACTGGGGATAAACACGGAAAACCGCCGTAAAGTTTACCATTTTTAAATTATTATGAAAACAAATAAAGAGATCTCACCTCGTTGACGTATATTTTGCAAGTATAAACAAAACCTGTCTCTCGATCATCAACAGGGCAGCAACCACAACAACACAAAAACAACAAAATGATCTAATTAAAAAAAATAATAATTATACATTATCCAGTAAGTAGCCTATTTTTAAATTTTAAACAAACGGTTTACCTGATCTTTCGCTCTAAATCTTTGGATAATACAAACAATGTATACAAACAATATATTGTTTCGCAAGCGTCCTTACTGGAAAATTAAAAATTAATTTGTTTACGTTCTGAACGAATTGGTTGCTATAGTTTGCCCGATTCTGGAAAACAATTTTGATTGGTTCAAAAGCATCACGTCAATCAAAACAATCAAAATAAATCAAAATAAATGCATTGTATAGGTTTCCCGAAAGAAACGTCACGCTTACATTACGTGTATACTGATTACGTAACATTAGAAAACTCGGCCTCTACGTAGTTTATGCGCATTGTGTTGGTCTCCCGAAAGAAACGTCACACTTAAATTACGTAGATTACGTAACATTAAAAAAAGTGTCTGTCACTTCTTCGTGGTTTTACGACGAAAAGGGAAAAAATAAGAAGGATTTGACCGTTAAAAGAAAAGTAAATATATCACTCTCTAAAATAAAAGTGGGATGCACAACGCGAATTAGTATAATAAGATGATATTGTGGCATTAGCACCTTTGCCAGTGTTAACAATTTCATCAATGAGGTATGTGGTTTGTATATTGCTGCCATCATTACAAATGCCAAATACATTGCATTTCCGTGGGGTTTTAAAATAAATTGGCCCCGGTTGAAAGGGGTTTTGTGGGTAATGTAATTGCTGTGCGTAGTCCCAGCTATAATGAGCCGTACCACTAAAAGAACAAGGTTCATTTTTGGACTGAGCGATGTAAAATGTCCTATTTTCTAGGTCAACTTTTGCCTTGGAGCATTGCAGTCTGTAATATTCAAGTTCTTGTTTTGCTATTTCCAGGTGCTGCATCTGTTCTCGCAAGGTGACTGACTTTTCTTCCAATGTCTTATTGGCACTTCGAAATATCAAGTTGTTGTTTCCCTGACACGTCGCACACAGATCAGTCATGGGCTTTGCAACGACTATTGAAGGGGTCAACTCATTCCACAGAAGTGTAAATTGGACGTATGATACATACAATTTATTTGATTTAAGGCATGTATCTTTGTAAAACGACCAAATATGCTTTTTGGTTTCTGCAGAAGATATCAGAGTTACTGACTGATCACGACATCCAGGTATCCTACCTGGTAATAATACCCCATGCTCTTCCGCATAATTTTCTATGAAGGTTTTAACGTGGTGGTTGGTTTCATAATTAAATGCGTTTTTCGGTAAACGTTTTGTGTTGCCATGAAGTCTAGGTGTCACTCCACAATCATCGTAATGCTTACAAAGACTTGAAAATTTCTTCAGGGAGACATCGAGCATGAAAAGATAAGTAGTTCGGCAAACCTCATGGCCATGAATAGAATAAATGATGTGTTGATTCCACTCTCCTTCGAATTTAGGAGGACGAGACGAAAATAAAAATGAAAAAATAAATGCGTCTTTTTCTTGTGTAGTTAGTTCCCGCATATGATTTCGAGAAAACTCTATGACATCCCTTGAAAAAACATTGGAACAGCACGATTTGTCTGGTCCGTAATGGCATCCACATTGTGAAAGAATAAATTGATCGATTTTCTCAGATTCTTCAAGATCATTTAAATCCAGATCTTATCGAGAATGATTCTCGAAATCTTATATCGAATGATCTAGATCACGTTGCTAAGAAAAGCGATATTCGAATTTTTGTATGTTACGGTTTCCCCTATTATACGTGAATATTAAACTTTTACGCGGGATAATACGGGCGTATGAGCAATGCAGGGGCCTCCGCAAGTCGCGTTTGATTATACGTTTTTCCAATTATTTAAAAGAAATTGTTTATCCTAACAACGAAATCAATTAGCGGGATTTTAATTTTTGAAAATCGCACTTGAAATACGATGTCTTCGACAAGGATCTAATGAAGACCAAAAAGTATGCGTTAGTGAGTTTCCACTGCGATAATGAATTGGCTGTATATTCTACCGCTACCATCGAGGGTGATGTAGAGGTGGGAAACGATTGCCTTGTGCAATTTAAAGGAAAAGGGTATGCAGTGAAGATACTCTCAATGGCAGGTAAATCATAGAACTATAAATTATTATATGTACAAAGAACTAAATAACTAAACAATGAACCAAAACGTTATAGATACAACAAACGAATTGAATGATTGGGAATCGACCCAATCCAGAAAAAGGAAAGAGTCTGAGCAGGTATTGGTTAGGTTCCATTCATATCGTTCTTTTAGTCGTTGACGGACTAAAATAAGTAAAGATTTATTTCTTCAGGCGAGCTCCATCGACGAAAATGCCGTGAAAAGAACGAAAACGGCATCCACAAATGATATGGTATTGCAATCTTTAATGCTTGATGAAACATCGTGATCTTATTCATTTGTAAATTATACCAATGCTTACGTTTTAATGTTAGTCAAATAAGCATGACAATCTCAATGATACTGGTGAAGAGGTGGATGATTCCGATGCTCTCGTAAGTAAACTAAAGAAACAAAAAAAACTAACTAAAGAACAAAACAAAAATACTGTGAAACTTGAATACCTAGCAAATAACTATGGATTTTCTTACACTTTAGGTACCTTCACTAGATTTTCATAGTTCGGTTGAGTATCCAGCGACAAACGAAATTCTTTTAGTAAGACTAAAGACTATTAACAAACAGTACATAATATTTCAGTGAAGTTGTCTTTTTATGAATTTCTTTTTACTCAGAATTCTACAAACATTCAAAATCCAGAGGGACATTTTACAGACATGAACACTATGCGTTTACCTGGAAATGTATGTATCTATAAACTAGTTATAATTGACAAAGTTATAATTACATATATACAATTTGTATAAGTCACGCATGTTTTAATAAAACCTGGTGTGTATGAATAAACAAACAATGAAGCAGATGTAGTGAAATTGGTTCCAGCTGATACCACTGTAGAAACGAGAATATTCGAACGCAATTCAAACTTAAACTTTCTGATTTCTGCATTACTTCCACTATAGTTCCAAAGCAGAGGAAATCGTAATAGATTTTTCGCAAATCTACCTTTCAGGTAAAGAAAATTGATTCCATCACATCGTATGAAGGATACTTGCATACCCTTGATGGTGAGGTGAAGGTGACGGAAAATACGGAATTCCGTAAAATAGGGGAGCTCCTCAAAAAAAATAAAGCTGAAGCAACACATGAATATGAGGAGATGAATAAACAACTTCAGCAAATATCAGGTGTACTGGGTACTGTTGTTAAAACCCTTACTATACTCACAACAGCATTACATGATCACGAGAAAGAGGCAGAAACATTTGATTTACCACCACCCCCATCACCATCAATACCATCACCACCCCCTCCACCAACTGACGAGCATCCATCTATGTTTCTACATACTACAGACGAACCCACATTGCAGACACCACCACTTCCAGCATTCATGTCTACTCCTTTGCCAGTTGTACCAATCTCTGGCTACTCACTGCCTGGTGGAGCTGAGTGTGCCAGTTCACCACCTAAAGATACAAGCAACGACGCTTTTATCGATTACATTTTCAAGATGATCATTGCATCATTTAGCAAGGAGGAATTGCCAACCTCAAATCTAAAAGGCAATCACGGATGCTGCAAGCTGGACCCAGACCGGATCAGAGGCATTAAACTGAATGCGTATGCAGCTTTTCACCAACAGAAGCATGGGAGAAAGGACTGCAGAAGCTAACGTTAAAACTTAAAAATTATCGTGGCAAAATTAGAAAAACAAAATAGTTTAATAGTTAAGAAAAAAAAAAGAATTTGCTATGATACATTGTTGTTTTACACTTACATTTTATCGATTTCCCTATGTAATTGAAATAATGAGCTAGCTAGCACTTGGTTTCCTCATGACATATCACTAGATGGAGAGGTTTGCTAAAACCAAAGAAGTTTAAAAAGTATGATTGTATCACAAAAATATCGTAGCATTGCATGTCTTCTATACTTACATTTTAACGACTTCTCTATTTCGGGAAATCGACGTGTCTTCATTTCATCTAAAAAAAAAAGTTAAAATACAACATTACAACAGGGATCGTAGCACTTTCCCAAAATATTCTCGCTGATTTTCCCTGACTTTCAGGAGAAAAAATATCACTTTCCTTGACTTTTATCTAAAAACACCCTGTTTTCTCAGACTTTATTACCTACTTAAACTGCCAAGTCAAGATTACACATTCACAAGTATCAATTTACAGTCTAGAACAGGGACAAAACAATTTAAATCAAAATTGAAGATATTATACTTAACTTAGTCCACTTACTTTGTTTTATCTAACATATAATTTGATGGTTGCACTCAATGTTACACAGATTTGTTGAGCGCAACCATTATCCTTCGGTGTCATTTTGTGAAAGAGGCCTCATGGTAATAACGTTCCACACAATATAGTGATAAATTACAGAATACAGAACAATTTGCATAATTCCAGCCGAGAAGGATTCTCATTGGTTTAAACAGGCGTAATCGGTACTTTTCACCATGCCGCGACATCAATAACCGGATTTGTTTAAGTTCCCTGAAGAAAACTGACACTAAGCAAAATAACCAAAATTTAGATTATCAAGCGAAACTTCCAATCTTTTAGCAATGGTCAAACATTAAACAATTACATAGCTTCGAAAGATAATTATGAAGTAATTTTTGTGGAGGGTAGTGACAATGCAGCTGCTGTTTATTATGTTCCTGTTTTGAAAAATTTGAAGCAACTCCTTTCTCGTGAAGACTATTTTGGTTCAATCATTAATGGCCCGGTAGAATCGCCTGCTGGTACCTACAGGACCTTTAGTGATGGAACTGTTTTCCATGAAAAGGAGCTACTTTAAGGGCAGAAACTTTCGCGTTGTTTGGTCATTTTCGCGAAAGTTTCTGCCATTTTAAATATTTTAGGCCAAAAACACGAAAGTTTTTTCCGCGAAATTTGTACATTTTTTAAAAAACGCGAAAGTTTTTAAAAAAAAGGTAAAAAAAAATCATTTTTTGAACCGAAAAACATCTGCAAGTAAAAAAACTGTTTTTAAAATCTAAGAAAATTAACAAAACTCCGATATTTATTACATATTTTGTTTTCTTTTATTACTCATTGATTACAATTACTTGGGATGCCTTCTTTTTCTTGCCCGCGCTAAACATTTCCCTAATGTCACGGTTTTTCTTGGGATCTGCTACCTTCTTTCTTTTATTGTTTTTGGTAGCAAGTATGTTCACAGCTGGGGGTAAGGTCATGACGAAGTTGAAAATGTCGCCAACCACCGTGTCTTGTACAGGCTCAAGGTAGAGATTTTTTACCAAATCGAGGTAGCGAGTCGACAGCTTGGATTGAAGAATTGTTGCACGTGTTGTAAACACAACTTCACATTTGATCTCCAGCCCTCCTTCTACTAAAGGCGAACGTCTATAGTGCCTTGAAACTAATTTACAGTACATTGTAACACCATGATCCAAAAGGAATTTTGTCACTCTTGAAATCTTCTTCGGTAAATGGCCTACGATCTCTCCAGTTTCGTCGACTGTTTTGATGGCAAAACGATCGTGTGCATTTCCTGTTTCATGAAAGCAATCAAGTTTTTCATTTAATTTTGGCCTCCAAAATCTTCTGTAGTAATGATATCCTCTAACAGCAGCAACAAAAGTGTAACTTTCCATGTTGAAAAAAAGGTTTAGTGATTGTTACGTGGATGGTTTGAAATGATGCTTTTGAATGTTGCAATAATTTTTTCGAATCTTATCAATTCAAATTTTGCAGTGACATTCGAAAATTGCTCTCTTGAAGGTCCGGAATTATCATTCGAATAAAAATTATTCGATTTTTAGAGTGAACATTCGAAAATCGTTTTTCTCGTTCTCTCGTCTGGTATGGTCTTGTTATTGTTGTTCGTTCGTAGGAAGGCAGGGATTGACAGCAACGAGAAAATGTCATTTTTTAGAAAAATGCAAAAAGAAAAATCTGCTTCAACAAAAGAATTGGAGCAAGTCAACGAAGGTGGCGATACTGATAATAGTCAAGCACTTGGTATGTTTTTTTTGCTTAAGGTGGTATTACCCCCAAAATTTTTTAGATTTTCAAAAAAAAAATTTTTATTGAAAATGATAGACAATTTATCTAGGGAAAAGACCCTTTTTACTGCTTTCAAAAATCTTTTCTCAGAAAAAAGATATCTAAATTTTTCTACAGGCAGGTAGAATGAATTTTTCTGAAAAAAGTTTAAAAATGGCGAAAATTTTGGGATATTTGCGATATTTTGAGCTTTTCCCCCACCTTTTCGACCCAATTGTCTCTATTATCTTCTTTGTTTTATCTTCTTTGCCTTTTTGCGAAAAGCTATATTCTGACACCACTGCCATAAACCTAAAACCATTGCCTAAGTGTGTTTTTGGAGATGGTAGGGCTCCTATAGTCATATACAGTGTATATACTATATCTTTTGCTATATATTGATAAATACTTTGGTTAAATACATTTTGCAATGGGAAAGACAGATAGAGTTAAATTCAGCACAAGAAGACGTCCAAAAAGAAGGTTCAGTGGTAATCAATTCACTAAAAAGAGAGATCTCAAAGAAGAAGCATCAGCATCAACCACACCATCCTTCGCAGGACCATCAACTGTTGGTGACCAACCAACCTCTCACGTTTTATCTACACCTTTAAATAACTCTAATTTTGAAGATATTCATACAAATACCCCAAAAAGTAGTGACAAACAAGTTGATGGATATAGAATTATTGATGTAGAACTGCTTTCAGAATTCATTTCGTCCTCCATGGTGTGCCCGGAATGTTTCAATCACGGAGTTGTATTGCGTGAAAACTTTACCAAAAAGCAGGGACTCTGTTCATTTTTGATTGTTGAATGCTCTTGTGGCTATAAGCAGGATTTTTATTCATCAAAACCAGCTGGGAAATCATTTGATATAAACAGAAGAATAATTTACACTATGCGAAATCTTGGACAAGGTTACAGCGGTATCCAAAAATTTACAACATACATGAATATGCCCGGTCCGATGACTGTGAAAAACTTTGACCGTTCTATGAAATTTATTGCGAAAATGTTGACGAAGTTGCTGAGAGTTCCATGAACAAAGCTGCTGCTGAGTTGAATCCTTCATCTGATGAAATTTTTGATACCAGTGTTTCCTGTGACGGTACATGGCAACGGCGAGGTTTTTCATCATTGAACGGTTGTTTCACTGCCCTTGACTCTGGAAAAATTATCGACACAGAAGTTATGAGCCGGTATTGTAAGGGATGCAAAAATCATGAGAAAATCAAGAAGACAAACCCTGATAAATTTGAAAAGTGGCAAGCAAACCATGTATGTAAACTGAACCATTCCGGAAGTGCAGGAGGAATGGAAATCACTGGGGCTACCCGCATTTTTAAGCGAAGTGTTGAAAAAAGAAAGTTATGCTATTCGAAATATCTTGGGGATGGAGATAGTAAAGCCTTTTCTTCCATTGAGAATATTTACCCAGGCCTCTCATTAAGACCTACGCGATCGCGTAAGCGCACGCAATCGCGTAGGTAGAATTATGCATGTACGCAAATAATCGCGTACGCAAAACCATTTTTCACAATGTCTAATTTTCAAAGTTGAAAAATTCGTTCGTCTCTCTCCCCACCGATTTGCTGACCATTTTTACGGAAACCGCTGTTCAAAATTAAGTAGGACTCAATTTACGTAAATAGACATGAGCAAATTTGTTCCTAGACCTTTTCATCTGCGCAAAAGCATTAGGAACGAGTTTATAACACCTGTGCTCTGTGTAGTGTAATCAGTTACACACACTATTTAAAAAGGATTCGAAAAATTGCCTATTTAATACTTAACAACTAAACAACACGAAAAGCGAATGTGTTTCTTGTTGTGATTCATGAAAATGAGTACCACTAAAGGAAACATTGTGAAACTTCAAACGTTCATGAAATGGGGAGTTGGAAATGTATTCGGGCACAAAGAGACAACTATCGATTCAATGATATATGTGAACGAAGTTTGGTGTAAAGTTTGCGCTAGAAATAAGGATGCGATGTTGAGAAATTCTGATGTAAAAGGTGCCACGAAGACAGCAGCAGAGCGATTCATTAATGGCACAAATAACGTTACGAATGATGCGGTAAGTTTTTTCGTGTTTGTTTTCACGTTCTTGTTTACATGAGGAAGGCTAGTGAAGCTATCGATTGCATTGCTTTAGCTTTCACGCCACATGAAAAGCCGAATTCACCAGATTGCTCTAGAAATAGAAGCGTCAAAACCAAGCAACGAAAGAAACGACGAACTGGTAACCAAAAAAGTACCACTGCAAAAACGTGTTGATGATTTGACGGAGAAATCATTTCGTTCTGGTTATCTCCGACTTATGAACACTGCATACAGTCTGTCTCTCCACCCAGCAATGTCATTAAGTAGTTTTGGGATGCTCATCTCAACGCAACGTATGAATGGTGTAAAATTTATTAGTGGTAAATATTTTTCATGTATCATTTTGCCTCTGTCTAACACCGCTAAACACAGAAAGGCCCAATTGTTTGATCTTGCATTGATTTTCGCATTTTATGTTATCTAGGAAATCACGATGGCCGTACTGCCAAAGAATTAATTGGATCAATTGATGAGGCAGTCAGGGAAAAGATTGTTAATATGATAAACGACTCTCCATTTATGTCTTTGCTAACGGATGGATCTCAAGCAAGAAAAATGCAGCCGATTACGGCAGCAAGTCAGCGGCGTTTTTGTTAATCTTGCAAAATTTTTTCATCATTTACTTGAACAGTACTGACCAGAGAAAGAACAACAAGATGCCCTAACAGGCACAAGTATTCCCTGCGAATGACTGTAAGGCTTTCAAACAATAACAGAATGACATTTTCTGATCCAGAATTATTTTTCTAGAGCTCACATGTGTTCAACAAATTTAACAACCTTATTATTATAAAGAACATCAATTTCTTGCAAGCTTTTTTAAAAATAATTTTATTCATTTACATTCCCTAGAGTATCAAAACATAACACCATGACATAATAGAAAGTTTTGCCAGAGATCAAGCTTAAAATGAAACGTGTTCAGTATAAAAATCCATTAGACGACACTCCTTCAAAGATATTTCTAATAAAAAAATCATAGACGACGACGACGACGACGACGACGAAACCCTATTCCAATAGTCATCTGGCTAAAGCCGCTGACTAAAAACAGGCGATGATAAAGAGATGATTCTCGCAAGAATCGAAAGGAATGGTAAACAATGAGTTTCTTCTCTTCTCTTAACTAGAAAATTATTTTTAAAACTTAAAATATTAACAATCCTTTATTTAGTTTGAGCAGGTAAATAAATATGCAACATGCGCACGTGCAAGTTTTTCTCTCGAAACATATTTTTTTACTTCAAAATGAATGAACATTTGTAATTAATGCCCATATATGGTCACAAGTGAAAAACTTTAAAACATAAAATTCTCCACGTGAGAATAAAATCTTTTAATAGAAAAAGAGGAAAGATATTTCATTCAATTATCAACCTCATGCCCAGGCTTCCTCTTTCTCCTGGCTTTAGAAAGAAGGATAGAGAGAGTAAACGTAGGAGCAAGGTGGTGATGTTATATGTCTGAATTTTAATGTTTTTACTTTTTTTACATATCAATAGGTGAGCCTGTTTTCGTAACTGCTGCGTTAATGCAGATGAGTCAATTTGGTGGAACAGATGCTGAATCAACTAAAGCAGCAATTGATCACACATTCAAAGAAGGAGATTTGAAAATCAATGACTACGGGACTAAACTGATTTCTTCGACTGCGGATGGAGCAAGTGTTAATTTTGGGGCATACAATGGTATGTTGAAAAAGCTGGAAGAAGATGGTCGGCCTTGGCTGGTGAAAATTCACTGCGTTAATCACAGAACTGAGCTCGCAGTGAAGGATACATTTGAGAACTCTAGATTCCAAAGGGTCGACAAATTTTACATAGGCCTTTACAACCTTTTAAAAAACTCAGGTGGCAATCAAATCAAACATAAAATCTGCCGCTACAACCCTTGGAATATCGGTGTACACACTACCGAAGATGACGGGTACACGTTTCGTATCACATAGGAAAAAGGCACTTACAAATCTTTTGAATATGTGGCCAGCCGTTATGACGGCTTTAGAAAACAGTTTGGTGATCAGGACACATAAAGCTGACACGAAAGCCAAAATTCAAGGACAGCTTAAAGAGTTAAGATCATACTCTTTTCTATGTTTAGTGTGCGTATACCTGGACATTTTAGAAAAAGTAACACAAACTTCTCTTGTGTTTGAAGGCGAAGGCCTTTTGCCGTATGAGGTCATGCCGACAGTTCAGATCACCATTAACGAATTAGAAGACTTAATTGAATGTTCTGGCACAGAGGAAGAACTTCTCAATAGCCATTTGGCACGATTTCAGTTTGTTGAAAACGAGGATGGCACTAAAACATTGTCTTCAGCTTTTGTGAAAAATAACAACATGTTAAAAAAGTTGGAAAATCGAGAATATATAACCATAGCTTTGGAGAGGTTTACTGAACTAACCAATGATGCTATGCTGAGTGCATCCCGAATTAAAAAAGAGCTCGCTACTGAATTAATCCCTTTTTTGCAAAACAGATTTAAGAGTTTTAACGATTCAGTATTTGAGCAAATGAAGTGGTTTGACCCGAAAAGCTGGACTGGTAATACCACTGACGAGATAAATGATATCAAAGCGCTAGCAGAGTATTTTGAAGTGCCCCTAAGAAAAACAGTATATGATGGCAAACATATCGCTGGGGAATGGAAACGATTCCAACCATTTGTGAACATTAATTTTGGAAGCAAATTGCAGAGTAACTCAATCGATGCAAAAGCCATTTGGAAAAATATTATCAAGTACCGTCGTGACCAGTTCCCCAACCTATGTATAATGGCGAGTATTATTTACGTGCTTTCGCCTTCGAATTCCTGTGTTGAGAGGTCTTTTGGCACACTAACCACTTTGCTGACTGATCGAAGGTTATCTACGAAACACGATACCGTTGAGAAAATCATCAGGATACACGGCAATGACAAAATTTGGAATGAAAAAGAGAGAGAAGATATCATTGAAAGAGCGGTAGAAATCCACTTGCAAAAACGAAGGAGAAAGCAAATGGATAACGAAAATCCGCCGAAAAGAAAACGCCTTTCATCGATGCAAGAAACTGAGGTGCAAATAATTGATTACAGTGAAAGTGACAGTGACAGCAGTGAAGAGGACGACAACAGAGAAGAAGCAGAGGTTGAAAATATTGAAAGCATGGATGTATAGATAATTGGTTGTACTTTATATGGTGATGAATAAAAAAGATATTATTGTTAAAATTCGATTTCATCTTTCCTTTTATTTGAGAATCCATTCCTGTGTGACTGTAGTCCTGAAATAGAATGGTGTGCAAATATCTGTGTCTGTGGTCCTGTAAATAGCGCTCATTCAGGAGCGTCTAACATGAAACTCTTCCATTGCTCTTGTAAACAAGCGCGACGACGAAGGCTGCTTGACTGATGACCATAAAGAAAGAACACCCCAATTTATGTCTCAAACAAGTTTCAAGGCTATCTAATGGAATTAGAAATTTTTCACTGCATCAGGGTCTTGCATCAAAAAGTCACGTACGCAAAAGAGGTTACGTACGTTACGCGATCGCGTAGGCTGCCAAAATCGCCGACGCTAAATGCCGCGTAAGGGTGAATTTCTTCAGTGAGAGGCCTGTTTACCCTGGTCGAAATGTCGAAAAACTTGAATGTGTGGGCCACATTCAGAAGCGTGTGGGCAATAGGTGTCGTAATTTAAAAAAAGCTGTCAAAGGTCTTGGTGGGCGTGGGCGTTTAACCGATGCAATCATAGACAAATTGCAAAATTATTTTGGCATTGCAATCAGATCCACCTCAAATATTGAAACAATGAAAAAAGCATATATGCTTCCCTATTCCATGTGGCTTCATCAAGAGTGAATGACTATCACGGCCATTGTCCTGATGGAAAAGAAAGTTGGTGCCGTTTCAAGCGGGACAAGGCGACTGGTCAGCAAACCTACAAACCAGGACCTGGTTTACCCATTAATGTCATCAAGTATGTGAAACCTATGTATGAGGACTTAAGTAGTGACAGCCTGTTGAAAAAATGCGTCCATGGAAAGACGCAGTGCCGAAAAATGTGTATGTCTCGCTGACCCAGTTAAAATTTGGAACTTACGATGCAGTGGCATATTATAACATGGGCAGGAAAAGTTCCATTGAGATTTTTAAAGCCATTGGAATGAACCCAGGCCGTTTTATGGAAAAACACTGTCAGGTTTTGAATGCAAAGAGACTTTTTAACAAAACCCGTAAAAGTAGTACGCAAGAGGCGTAAAATTCTGCGGGGACATAAAAAAACTAAGCAAGACTCAAATGAGTTGACTGAAGGTGTCACATATGAAGCTGGAGAATTTGTTTGAATTTGTTTATATTTTTCTATTGTTGACTTTATTTGATGGTTTATACCTTTTTTATTGTTAGTTATAACTTTAAAGGCTTTTTTCTCAAAATGTGATTTTTCAAACTCCCGGCGCAAATATCTCAGGAACCGCTTGAGCTTTTTCTTTCAAATTTTCAGCACATTTCCACTACAGAGAGTACTTTGCAATAAACCTTTAAAACTTAAATAAGGTTTATGATTTTTGCATATTATGGCATCGCAATTTCAAAATAATCCCTTTTTAGGAGTTTGGAATGTCAATGTCTGCCATTTTGAATTGAAAAAATTTTTTCGAATTTTTTTTGGTTTATTGTATAGCCCCACCTATTAATATTTATTTTACCAATTTTCAACTTAGAACTATGTGTAGTTTTTATTATTTTTCTGCCGGTGTAACTGTCCGGTTTGATCAAAAAAAGGCATATTTTCCATGTTACCAGGGCAACGAAAAATTTTTTTTCATTTTTCCGCCCATTTTGAAATATCTTCACCCAACAAGTGTTTTGGAACAAAAAATTCCAATGAAATATCAATTTTTTAATTTAGGGGGTAAGGATCACGGAAAATGTTTCTTACATGCAAATATTGAAAAATTTTAAAACAGGAAAAGAGTTTTTTTCCGGCTCAAATTTGAAACCTTATAGAAAATTATTGTTTATAGAAATACCCGAAGTTTCAAGTCCAGACCTTGGTATAATTGACATGCAAGTGATACGTGACCACGTTGCTTCTCCCGAGAATGAAAAACGAAAATCGCAATATCAAAGGTGGCCAGACAACGATAGATACGAAATCGGCAAATATGCTGCAGATAATGGGAACATCAAAGCTGTCCGAAATTTTGAGAACAAATTTCCTACGCTTTCTGAGAGCACTGTACGTTCATTCAAAAAACGATACTATGAACAATTGACTCAAAAATCTAAAGAAGAAGCTGAAAAGGAGCGAATTATTAAAAAGTACTCAAAGAAGGCAGGAAGACCGTATCTGCTTGGAGAACTTGATGAAATGGTGAGAAAATACCTAGTCAGTTTGAGTAAGAGAGGAGGAGTGGTAAACACAACAGTGGCAAATGCAACTGCCAAAGGTCTGATGAGCAAGCACCCTCACGTTGTGGGAGAAATTGACATTGACTCCTCTCGTTGGGCAAAAAGTTTATTTTCTCGGATGAACTTTGTTAAAAGGAGAAAAACATCCTCCAAGGTTGATATACCTGACGGGGCTCAAAAGGAGATCAAGTTTTTGTTCCTACATGAGATTGTTTCGGTCGTAGAAAAATACGACATACCATCTGCTTTGATCATCAACATTGACCAGACACCTTTGAAATACGTCCCTGTTGGAAATGGAACCTTAGCTCCGAAAGGCGAGACATCGGTGACGATTGAAGGAAGCGCAGACAAACGCTCAATAACAGGAACATTTGCCATTTCACTACATGGTGAGTTTCTCCCCATGCAACTTATCTATAAGGGAAAAACTCAACAAAGCCTGCCCAGATTCAAGTTTCCGAATGGATTTTCACTCAGCGCTAACCCAAAACATTTTTCTAACACAGAAGAATCATTGAAATACCTCAAGGAAATAATTGTGCCTTACGCTCAGAAACAAAGAGAACTCTTAAAATATCCAACCAACCAGAAAGCTCTAGTTGTGATGGATGTTTTTACTGGTCAAATGACCAAAGACGTTCTTGATGCTTATAAAGACGCTAATATATGCATAGTCAACGTCCCTGCTAACATGACCAAGTTTTATCAGACACTTGATTTAACAGTCAATGGTTATGCTAAGCAATTCCTGAAACGAAAATTTAACGAATGGTATTCTAGACAAGTCAAAACACAATTGGATAAAGGAATTAATATTGAAGGTCTACAAGTCGGTCTGCAGTTAACAAAGTTGAAGCTCATTCATGCTGGCTGGTTGGTAGATTTCTATAACCATATGAGTACATCCAAAGGAAAAGAAGTTATCGAGAGCGGATGGAAGGCGGCGGGCATTTATGATGCGATTAAGGTTGGTTCAGAAAAAATGCAATCCATTGACCCCTTCAAAGATATCGACCCTTTATTAAATGAACACTCCGAACCCTACGACAACCAGCATCTACTACCTGTATGCGATATCACTGTGGAAGATTTCGAACTGTTATGCGGTTATAAAATTCAATGAGATAATTTAGAATGCGACGAAGACTCAGATTCAGAATGGGAAGAGGAAGAAAATGTTTAAATCTTTTTGTAAACAATAAAAAAAGAAAGAAAAAAAAAGTAACTTTAAACACGTTCAAATTTGTTCAAAAAAACCAAAAACGCGAAAGTTAATGTCAAAAATTTCGCGTTTTTTCCTACACGCGAAAGTTTCTGCCCGCGAAAGTATATCAAAGGCATCCTGAAAGTATTCAGCTCGTATTTTACCATGATTTCCATGATTTCCAAGTTGCCAATCCACTTGCAAACAAAATGTTATTATGTCCACGGAAATTTAAATGTGAAGTGCCGGTGTAACGGAAGATTAAGACCCCGGGAAATTTTGACTTCATAGTCTTGATTTCCCGGGAAATTTAGACGTCATGAGTCATAATTTGCCGGGAAATTATGATCGGAGCGGTAACTTAAGGCTCAAAAAATATGACTTACAAGTCTTATTTTCCTGGTAAAACAGGACTCTAAATCTCTAAAAGAAGACAGGTATGAAATGTGGCCGCAAATTATCGAGGGGATCCTTTTTGCCCATCGTGTCAGTCGACATTCATCTACGAAGTACTCGCCATTCATGTATAACCGTGAGACAGTTTTGCCAATTGATGTGAAACATAAACTAGATGAAACTGAAAACGAAAAACGAGACAAAGAAGAAGACATAGAGAACAACCGTTCGATCACGACTGCTTCGATGCCAGCTTTAAATCCGCAAAGAAAGTCCAAACAACAATTGTAAATGATGCAGTCGACAATATTAAAGATTCTCTGAAAAAAAAAAAAAAACGAGATTTTGATCTTTGACATACATCTAAAGTAGAAATTAAGGTTGATGATACTGTTTTATAGAGAAAGAACAAACTATTTGATCGAAAGGTTAGGAAGTTCTCATACAAATGGCTCGGTCCTTACACTGTGATTAACATTTCTGATATATATTGATGCGTGGAAACCTTTTGGAAAGTCCTATAACGAAAAAATCATTGTTTCTACCCGAAAGCTAACAAGTACGTTTGGAAAATCGAATTGTATCGAATTGTATTGGTGATAAAAAAATGGAGGTCCTCTTGGCTCATCTTGACACCTGGGAAATATTCTTGGTATACCATAGATCGAATCTTCTCGAAGACAAAAGTGTATCAGCCATCTCCTAAGATTGCCAAGTGGTTAACTTTTTGAACAAATTCAGAAAAATATATTAACAAAGTTGAAACAGAAATATATTTTGATTTCTCAGTATAAACTGTTGAAAAAGCCAATAGGTTTGCTGAATTCGTTAGAGAAAATCTTGAACTCACAGATAGGAACATCCTGGAAGGTAAAGATGGCTGGTTAAACGATAACTTGATGGACGCAGGACAAAAGCTAATTTGTAAGGCTCTTGACAGCCTTGAAACCTATCAATCGGTATTAAATTGCCAAAAAAAGAGTCAACATATTTCCCAGTTTCTGGCGAACATATTCCGTTATTGCACAATGGTAGTAGTTATTGGTTATTATCATTCACTTCGGATGGCAGGGTTCAAGTCTGTGATAGCTGACGACTAACCTAGCATCGATTTCAAAGAAATGTTTAAAATCTTTCTTTCAACCTCTTATGAAGAATGGCAAGCTTGGAGTAACATTTCTTCCCGTTGATAAACAGACCGATGGTTTCAATTGCGGCCTCTTTGCTTTGGGCTATGCTAGTATTTTGTTGGATGGCAAATCTCCCGTTGATGCTCGGTTTGTTGTTAATGAAATGCGCAATCACTTTATGAAATGCTTGAAAGACGTTGATTTGCATCCTTTCCCAACACATGAGAAAGCACTAAATGTTCCAAGCAACAAACTTTTTTACGTTTTAATTCGAAATTAGATTATTTCATTTTATAATTTGATTTAAGGTTTAATTTAGTTCGAAAAAATAACGTTATTTTCTTTTCTTTAATGGTTACAGGATTTATTGATTTTTTTCCAAAGAATCTAAACAAATGCCTATCATTCTAAATGAAATCGTTGACTTTTACTTTACACTTTACTTTGGCCCAAAAAAGTTCAGTAGTAACGTGACTTGATTTCATTTTATACATCGTCGCATGTTTATAATATTTTGATTTTAGTATATTTGTTTACTACTTATCTTCCTTAAGCCTAGTGTCCACCAACGCGCTAAAACATTAACGCAAATGATCAACGCAAAAAAATAAATTCGCGCGTAGATGGACACCTTAACGCAAATAACTAACGCAAAAAATTTTAGGCGCGCGCAAATTTTTAACGCCAAAATTTTGGTTATAACCAAAAATAAGAAATGAAAAAGTTTTCATTTCTTATTTTTGGTTATAACGAAAAATTATTCAGAAGTCAAAGAAATGCCGATGATCTTTAGCATGTGGTGCTATTTAATAACAAAAAATCTATTGTGTTAGGGAAATGCGTTTAAGATATTTCTATAAATCATGGAAATGTTGGATAAAATAATGCTGTTGTGTCAATCGAGATAAAAAAAATATAACATGGGAAGAAAAAAAAGTAATTCACTGCAGGAAGAAGAAACTTTAGCGGAGGAAGTAAGAAAGTATCGATGCTTGTATGACAAATCTGAAGAGGGATACAGAGATCGAACAAAGAACAGAAACGCTTGGAGTGCAGTTGATGATACCCTTGGAGCTGAAAAAGGTTCTTTTTTTGTTTTTTATGATGTCCCATATCAACATCTATCAACAGCCACAAACTAGGTTTTTATATGTGACTAGGAAGTACATTTTCGTTATTATCACCACGTTTTTGTTTGTTTCTGATTATGCATAAAATATTCATACCTTCCTAACATTTTTAGGCGAATCACAAAAGTCATTCGAAAATTTAAAGAAAAGATATCACAAAAAACGAAATCAACTGAAAAAAGCGAAACGCTCAGGAGCAGGAAAAGCTGATATTGATCGCTTTGAAAAGCAACTGAATGAATATTCCTTTCTTTTCTGGCTAAATCCTTACATACGACTGAGAAGTAATACAAAAACAAATCTGCCTACTGGAAATAATGTAGACTCTTCTGAGGAATCTGACGATACAAGGGAGGGGGTTGACAATTTTGATGACGTTTTACTCAGTCCTTTAGATGAAGATGAAGCCGAGGAAGAAAGCAAAGAAAGCATATTGGAAGAAAGGAAAGAAATTCAAAATCAGTCTGTAAAAAGGCAAAAGCATCAGAAACGCAAGCGTGCAGAGGCTACAAGCACAGAAGAAGAAAAAAAAGAAAATGACATATTGCTTGCCATTCAAGAAAGGTTACTTGATCGAAGTTCAAGTGCACAGAAAGAAAAAACTGATGAAGATATTTTCGGGGAAATGGTGGCTTCCGAGTTGAAATCTTTGCCAAAAAAGTTAAGACACAGGTTAAAACACGACATCAACAACAGTATATTCAAGTATCATGATATGTTGGCAGACGAACAAGATGTTTGTGACCACCCATTTCTGCAGGCAAATAACCAATCAATACCTTTAAATTCAACTGCGTCTTCTGCATCAAATATTCCACATTATGGTAGTAGTTCAACTCAAGGAAACGAAAATGGATCAATAGCAAGGCCATGGTACACAAGCTTAACTAAAATGAATGAGTTGACACAATAAACAAACGCCTATTTTATGTTTTTCTGTTTATTTTTATATACTACTTACTAGGATACATGTTTTTGTTACTTAAAAGGAAGAAAAAAAGAGGAAAATATTACATTATATTGTAATATTGTATCGCAAATGTTCTTATTGTTACTTATCTTATTGTCTTTCTAGAATACATGTTTTTGTTATTTTGAAGAAAATATTTCATAAGCAAATGTTCTCATTGTCAAACACTTCTCACGTGGTGTAACTGCCATGGAACCGAACCGAATTCATCATTCACATATTCTTTTAGTGCTTCTCGGACTTCAACTGCAGTGGCTCTACTCCTACACCCTTTTACTGGCGCAAGTGGTTGCAATCCACTACCATTTCCACCCATCTCTTGCTTGCGCCACGCTCCTGGTTTAAACTCCCCTGTACTACTGTAACTGTCAACAAAACCACTAGGACAATATGTTGCATTGTCAGTTTGACGAAAGTAGTTATGCAGACACAAACAAGCCATGGTATAATTTTCAGCATTCTCGACTGCAGCAATGATTGGTCGGCTAAAAATTCTCCAACGTGCTCGAAGAATTCCAAAGCTGTTCTCGATTACACGACGTGCTCTCAAATGTCTGTAGTTATAAACTTGTTCCCTCTCTGGTAAATTACCGGGATACGGTCTCATCAGCCAAGTTTTTAAAGGGAAGATTTCATCACCTAATAAATAATAAGGCAGATCAAGTTGCTTCTCACCAAATGTTTCATTCTCTGGTAGCTTCAGAGTGTTATTTTCAAATGCGTTTCCTATAGCTGAATTGGACAAGACTCCGCTATCATTGTTAGAGCCGTACTGACCCACATCTACCAGGATAAAATTATACTTTGCATCACATATTGCTAACAAAACAATACTGAAGAAGCCTTTATAATTGTGGTATAGCGTCCCGGTGTGTGCTGGAGCTTCTATTTGTACATGTTTCCCGTCAATAGCACCCAAGACATGAGGAAATTGCCAAATTTCTTCAAATTCTGCAGCTATTTTTTTCCAATCATCAGAACTTTCTGGTGGAGACATGTAACTTGGCTGTAACACTTTCACAATAGCTTCTGATGTTTCACTGATGATTCGACTGACGGTCTTCTTTCCCATCAAGAACAAGAAACTCATCGATCTTTGTGAATCACCAGATGCAAAAAAACGTAAAGTTAACATTAAACGTTCAGCTACTGGAATAGCTTTCCGAAAATTAGTATCATTTCTCTTAATCAGCGGTCCAACCAAGGATAACAAGTGCTCGAATCTTTCAGGGGACATGCGAAGGAAACTAAAAAAACAAACACTATCTTTAAAAAGACTTCTGAACATTTCGTTACATTTTTAACTTATGTGACAAAAATAAACAGTACTTCGAAAATACAACTCACTTGAAATAGTCCTCCCTATTCGAAACTCTCATTTTATTTACAAGTCTTGTTGCACCAAACAGTTCTCGGTCTTTGTAAATATCCCGTACCCAGAAAGCCCTCTTTTTACGAGCATTTGCTCTTCGACGACGTCTTTTCCGTATCAATATTACAAGCAAAATATCAAGCACGTCTTCCTCTTCAAAATTCATTCTGCTGCTATGTTTCTCTATACTTCATCGTTTCAAAACATTTTAATAAAATTCAATGGACACGTTTGCGTTTAGTTTTTGCGCCAGACATACTGGCGCCGGCGATAAATTTTATATCTAATTATTTGCGTTTATCATAAACGCTTTGATGAATCTTTGGTGGACACTCAGCTTTAGCGTTATATTTGTTAAGAATTTTATGAAAAATAATCATATTTGCGTTAATACGAATTACGAATACAACGTGTACAATTCATTTGTCCTTTGTTGAAAAATCTTGTTTAACAAACGTTAATCGCAGTCATCTCTGTAATCAATTGGAAAAGGTATCCATACAATTTTTCCGTCAATGTTTTTATGAAGAAGCGTTGACTGTTCGAAGTCTATTCGAAACAAATTGCAGGTGACATATTTTTAAATATTTCTCCGTATATTAGCTATGATAATGAATAATATCTCGTTGAAAAGATAATCTGAAGTGAGAACTTTTGAAGGAATAAAATTTTATTTAAAAAATGAAAATGAAATTGAAATTGTTCAAGCCTCAGGGCTAGAACAATTTCCGCATCAGGCCTAGAGGAAATAGCTTTAGGCGAATTTTCAAGATATCTGAATGACTATCCATGCTGTTCCTGTTGCTTACGTGGGAACAGGTCAATTACAATTCCCAAAATATGACTTATGGTTCACATGGATAATAAAATGATATTCGATAGAAGTGAACCAAAATCATTTGAAAAAAAATTGTTCATAACTTGCATTAATAGGAGCAGGAGAAACTTGGGCATTTCAGAGATTTTAATCCATGACATTTAACAGGATTACAAGAAGATAAAAACTATATTGCTTATAAATGACTTAAATCAACATAACATACAATATAAAAATCTATTTCTACTAAACCTGACAGTGGCGGATCCAGAGGTAAGCCACAACTTGTGTAGGAGAGTGTTAGCAATTCAAACATAAAGTAATATAAATTGGTACCATCTATATTCTAATACGCGCTGTGCATCCGCTTTTTTCACGCTTTCACTCTCTAAAATTTCGGGTCGTTTTTGCGGTCACTTATTCATAATGGAGTGTCAGACCACGGCGGTTAATATTTTTCTACGATTAGTATAGGGGAAAACATTGCATTGCAATTAATCGTTTCAAATGTTTTGATTATTCGTGAGATCAAACAATAGACAACAACGAAAGTATTGCGCGAAGATTTATTGTTCTTTTTTGTTTGTTTGTTTTATTTTTTCTTATAGTATTAATAGGGTTTCTGCGTCATTACTTTTCAAATAATACGGGATTGAAGAAATGAATATCATGGTTTTTAATCATGACGGTCTGGGTTCGTAAAGAAAATCGCAATTGTTTTTAATTCACATTTCGACACTTTTACGACTTTCGCGTTTTGACTTTTATTTACATTGGGGTGTGAATTCCATGAACAGTTACAGCGACTTTAATCTATTTGTTGTTTACCTGTACGCACAATTTATTTTTACTACTGCATACATCGTATTGTGAAAGATTTATTACGAATATTTTGATGTGTTTCAGATCTTCTGATTAAAAAGCTTTTCTGTTCATACTAAATATGCTTTAACCGGAATACCTAGAGATTTTTAATTAAAAGAGTGAAGAGTCTTTTTTTCTGTATTTACGTTAGATATTTTTAATCATGGGGAACCATTGCATTGCATCTTCAATTTATACAATTTATGTAAAGAGTGAAAAAAGTGGACGCACAGCGCCTATTTTTTATTTTTGATGAATTAAAACCCGTGTTCTACACGCTGTTCTACACGGGATACTACATTCTAAACAACATTCTACATTCCAAACAAATTGAGGAACTTTATCATACTAAAATTCATTATAATAAGCCTTTCTCTCTGTTCAGCTCACATTGATTAAAACCTGTAAAAAAATTTTACACGGGTTACTAGTTGGTAATATAAATTGGATACACAAATTATATTCATACGCTTCTCCACAAGTTGCGACTACATTCTAGATCCGCTACTGTCTGCATATTACCATTTCCATGGTGTCTATAAATAACACCAATGTGCACGAAAAGACAAATCACACAATAAAACTTTGTTAGGATCTGTATGAAAATGTTCTTTTCGAACAAGATATACCTTAAGGGGATTTTTTTGCGTGGACTAATTTTTGCGAGCCAAAGTTTGAGAGCGTTTTGCATGGATTAATTTTTTCGAGTCAGAGGTTCTCAAGGAAAATGTATGGATTTATATTTGTGAATGGGCACAAAGTGCAATGCGGGTACTTTATAATATAGCTTAGAAGTAGCAGTAAAAATCAACATTTCCATGCCTGCTACATTGCAAAACCAATGGGTGCTTGATAAGTACAAGGAAATAGTTAATATACAAAAGGTACGCAGAGCCAAAAATTGAGCAAATAAAATCATGAAATTTTGCGTGGGTTTATTTTAGCGAATCATTCTTGTATATAATTGGTTGGATTCTAATCATCATCCAAAGTTTGTTTTCCTGACATATATCCAAACTAAATCATTGTGCCTCCATTGAGCGGTTTGCTGGATTATGTTGAACAATGTCATCTTAAAATCTTTTAAATGTGAATTTAAAACTAATCAGTTCCACACAGTGATAACTTGACCGAGCATTGTACAGTGATGAATAATTTGATACAGTCTGGAATTCCCCAAATTACTCCCTTCTTTAATTTATTACCACTTTTCAATTCACTATGACGTTTCGGAGCCAGAAAAACAGTTTCATAGGACGTATTGTTCACCAATATCTTGCACATGTTTATACTTTCAGTAGATATGTATGTTTGGGTCAATTCATTCACAAGTGATTTGTGCTGCTATGACAATTTCATATGTTTGTTTTTTTTCAATATCTTCAACTTTTCGGTGTAATATTTATTAAATGAAATGAACATGTTTCATGCATTTATTGATACGACGTATTCACCAGTGTTGATACTACATACATTTCTGCTGTGATATTGAAAGTTTTTTTCACAGCAAAATTTCGTTTACTATCAAACCTTCACCACCTTCTTTTTCAAGAATTTTTCCCAGAGTCAGCTAAACATCAATATGTCCTCCATAAGGAATGTTCTCATGATTATATTTCGATTGCAATAGTAGATAAAGTCTTAAAGGGTAATTAAGCCTTAAAATTTATTTTCTGATTTTGAGCATGAAATACTTCATTTATCCTAGAGGAACACCTTTTTATGTATAAAAGGTATTCCAAATGAAAAAAACTGCTAAAAAAACAAATTAGTTAAATCGCCATTACAGCTTTCGTTATAAATATCATGACGTCATAGAGCGAATTTTATTTGCCGGGATATCAGACGTAGGCAGCACATGATGACATGTTTTTTACGCCTATGTTCTAAAGATACGAGAAACAGAAGAAAAACAACAAAGACAACACGAAGATATTTATCATTCACCAACATAACAATCTTAAACATCAAGAAACAGCAAAATGTAAAATAAGTTTATCGTTAACGATTCAAGAAAAACAAAAACAGTCATACTGAAGATTTCATTTTTTTATACATCTAAAATATACACATTTGTGCAAAAACTCACTTACGCACATGTACCTGCTATAAATCTAAAACGAAATACTTTTTAATAAAGGTTTTTTTAACAAAATTTCATCAACAAAAACAACAAAATCTTCACGTTCACGCTATCACTACAAAAAGTTCGATCGCGCTGTGACGTCAAAAATACGCATGATCTCCATCGGAGTGCTCTTTTTTAAGCAGTAATGGCGTCTGTTGTTAGATATTAAACAACGAAAAATTGAGTATAATTATTGTTTTTGACAATTTTTAATGATCACAGAGGATTAATGAGACCTTTCTGCAGCTAATATAAAAAATTTTTCATGAAGGCTTAATTTCCCTTTAAAATCCTTCTTCGAAGCTTCTTCACATCTACAACTTCCTTAAAACATAAACCAAATCGGTTCGAGAACGTTTCACGTGCTCGGTGTGCATATTTTACTGACTTTTTAAGGAAATTTTAAAGATAATTGTATTGGGAAGTTTTCAATATAAAACGGCTGAAATAACTTCTAAAAGTATTCCAAAAGTATAAAAAAGTTAATATTTTTATGAATTTATATTGAAAGTGGCCTTTTTGTATTACATTTTGCATAGAGTTTTGAGTCTATCATTAACTATTCTGAATAAACAAACAAACAATCCGAAATCCGAACGGACTTTCCGAAAACGGCAAAAAAATCTGTTACAGAGACAGATAGATAGATAGGATGTGTAAACCAAACAATTTCCTACGCTTAAGCACGGAAATTGAAAAATGAAGATTTTCTACCAGATAAAAATCTTTGATTTTCACAATACGAAATATTCAAATTGACTGATTTCAAATATACTTTAGGACTCTATAGAGTCCTAATTCCCTGGCAAATTATAACTGGCATCGTAATCATCTCTCGATTTCAAAATAATATTGGAGTCTTAATTTAACTTTCCACTCTTAATTTCCCGGTAAATTTAAACTCGAAAGGTTCTTATTTCCCGGGAAAACTAGACTCAAGAGTCTTAATTTCACGGGTCTTATTTTACCTCGACACCGGTCCAAATAAAAGGACATTCAACTGGTATTGCTATGCAATGCTAACCTTCTGAAAAACTATTCTTATAGTTCCATCTTAAGACCATTTATAGATGATTTAAAGATCCTTGAATCTGAGGGAATTGAAATTGTTTTTGATGAATCCACACATACATTTTTTGGAACCATCTCGATGCTGGTTGCTGATAACCTTGCTTCTCACGCTATTGGTGGTTTCTATCAAATCTTCTCAACAGTACAACGCTTTTGCAGATTTTGAATCGTGTGAAAGATTCCATCTCAGATTTGTATTGCACTGATGTTGCTAGGACGAAAGAAGCCTATGATGCTCAGTTGATTGAGGTTGAAAGAAATCCTGAACTCACAAAGCTGTATGGGATAAAGTACTCATCAGCTTTAAACGAGCTCAAGCATTACCATATCATGGATGGTAGTTCAGGAGATCTAAGTCACAATGATTTTGAAGGATTTGCTGTGGATTTGCTAAGTGGTGTTACTGTTTCCTTAATTCGTGGAAAAAAGCTTGATTTGCACCAAATGAATGAAATCATCAGTAATTTTAATTATGCTGAAGTTGAGAAATGTAACAAACCACAACCTATTAAAGAAAAACCACTAACTCAGCTTCGTATTAAACAGACAGCCTGTGAGATGTGGAATTTTATATGCCTGTATCCTTTGATGTTTGGGAAGTTCATTGAGCCTGGTAATGATTTGTGGAGTTTGGTAATTTCTTTCGTTGATGTAGAAGTGAATAATCTGGATAAATCAATTAGTGCATTTTTGGGAAAACTCTTACATGTTTTTCCTGATGTCTCTCTTAAACCTAAATGCCATTTCATTACTCATTATCCAATGCACATACGCAAGTTTTGACCGCCAGTTAAACATTACGTTTTAAGTCAAAATACAGCTATTTCAAAAATTCCATCGAATCATCTAGAAACCGCATAAATGTATGCAAATCAGTGGCTATACATCATCAAATGATCTTTTATCTTAACTCAAAGCAGGATTCGGATATTCAATTTGATATCAAAACAGTAAGTGCGAAGGAAATGGCTTTAGAATCTCTACCTGAAGTAACTCGAGAAATTGTCAAAGGCAGATTCCCTAATTTACTGACAGACTTCACTGAAGCCAAAGGTGTGATAGCAGATGGTCAAATATACATGACGGGTGATGCAGTTGTCCTTTCGAAACAACAGGGTGTAATTCAGTTTGGGGAAATCCGTATTCATATTTAATGAGTCTGTACATTTGCTATGTGCAAGCCTTGTTATTACCGAGTGTAACAAACACTTCCATGCATACGATGTATCCAGGAGTTCTAACTTTATTTTGTGCAAAATAAAAGAATTAAGAGATTACCACCCACTTGGCATGTATAAACTGCAGAAGAAATTATTTATTCCATTGTGACATTTTATCTCTGAAACATGTAGTATTTAAATGTAGCCATTTCTTAATCTCTTTCTATGTAGATAGCTATTCATCTTCATATAATTGAGCTACTTTTTATCTACTTCATCCTACTATAGTCAAATGCATATTAATTCTTCTTCAATTGCGAGAAAAAAACTGATAATTACCTTTTCAATCATACAGTGTGTTTCAAGAAAGTGGCAACATGTACAGTTATTAACTCTCCTGCCTAGTTTATATCTTAATTATATTTCATTCTGCTTGTATGTTAGATCCAAACATTCAATAACATAATAAAGTTGAATCGAATGATCTTTATCCATGTTTGGATCTTTTAACTCTTGATCAGTGAATATTTTGTTGGCCTTGGTGGAAATGGTTGTCTTGGATTGTCCCATACCTGGTTGTGGATTCCAAACAAATGATGTTGAGGTCGTTGGTGCTGCTGCTATCCTGAACCTGCATGCACACACCCACACTGCTACACCTACTACTGCCGCCCCTCACCTACAGAGAGCACCCAAGCTGGAGCGTCCAAGGATCGGGCTGAATGCCACCTCAGAGGACTGGAACGCATTCATGCGTAGATGGGACACTTTCCGAGTTGGATCCGCGATACCAGCCCCTGCTGAGTCAACACAACTTCTGGAGTGCGCTCATATCCAACTGATGAATATTATTCTCCGTGCTGACCCCACATTCACCACCCGTCCGATTGCTGACGCGTTGCCGATCTTCAAGTCCCACGCCGTTGTCCCGGTCGCGCTTGGGGTTCTGCGTTCTGAACTCGCCGCCATGAAGCAAGATCCCGAGGAACCCTTCCGCACCTTTGCTGCCCGAGTTCAGGGGAAGGCTGAAACTTGTGAGTTTCAAACCGAGTTTGCTGGAATCTGCTCTGGATGCAATGCTCCATTTGGTGGGCGTGTTTATTATACAGACTGTGCGGTACGGGATGTTTTACTTAATGGAATCGCTGATACCGATATACGGAGGGAAGCACTGAGCGCAGAACGCATACAAGAGAAATCTGTGAATGAAGTCATCGCGCTCATCGAAGGCAAGGAAATGGCCAGAAACGCAAACTCATCATTCAGCCTTTCTGCCGTATCGGGTTATCGGAGAAGCCGAAAAGAGCACACCATAGCAGAGAAGTCCCAGAGCAAACCGTCACCATCGCTGGAGGAACGTGAAAAAACTGCCCCTTGTCCGGACTGCGGGCAGACCTATCACCTATTCAGTAAGAAGTCGCGTGGATGGAATTCCAATCCTCATCAGCGATGTGAAGGATGCTGGAAGAAACTACGCAGTGGAAAGCGTGTCGAGAACAGTTCCATCGGACTCGCAGACTCTGACCCTTTTGGTCAAATCTCCAGCATAACCAACAAGAAGAATATGCAACACCAGATCTTCAATAAGACTGAGTGGCGGCGCTGCAAGACGATGGCTCATCCGGAAGTTAGTCTGAAGCTCCAACCAACCACGACGAACTCCAGATCGCTAGATATCACTGGGATTGTAGACTCCGGGGCCCAATCTGACTTATGGTCCCTGGAAAAGTATATCAGCGCCGGATTCCAGAAGGAAAATTTAACACCAGTATCCATCAGCCTCTTCGCAGCAAACCGCTCACCAATCAAAATCAGCGGAGCTTTCTCCGCCGTATTGGAAGGTACATCCTTAATGGGAAAGTCAATCAAATGTCGAACATTGGTGTATGTCAGCCCTGATGTGAAACGCTTCTACATGTCCTACAACACTATGATCGAGTTGGGTATCGTTGACAGCAACTTCCCAGCTGTTGGCACCTTCCCTCCCCCTCCTCAGCGTACCACTGGTGATTCAGACGGAGCTCCATGTCCACAGACAGTGAATGAGATCTGTGGGGCAATGAAGGACGATGGATCACAATGCGGTTGCCCCCGACGCACAAACGTTCCTGGTCGACCAACATTTCTTCCTTTCAACTGCCATCCTGAAAACAACGGCTTGATGAAGGAGTGGCTGCTCAAACGCTATTCTGGGTCTACATTCAATGTATGCCCTCACCAGGGTTTACCGGAGATGACTGGCCCTCCTGTCGAAATCCATCTCAAGGAGGGCGCCCAGCCTGTCGCTTGTCACAAAGCAGCATCCATACCACTGCACTGGCAAGATCAGGTACACGATGATCTCAAACGGGATGAGGCTCTCGGGGTTATCGAACGTGTACCATTCGGAGAGCCTGTTGATTGGTGCCACCGCATGGTCGTGACACGTAAGCCAGATGGTTCACCTCGTCGTACAGTTGACCTTTCCCCCTTGAACAAGCATTGCAAGAGAGAGACTCACAATTCTGAATCTCCGTTTCATTGGGCAAGACGGGTGCCGCACAACACATGGAAGACTGTAGTAGACGCTTGGAATGGTTTCCATAGCGTTCCGCTGCGTGAATCAGACAAACACCTCACCACCTTTATCACACCATTTGGTCGTTGGCGTTATCGACGTGCGCCGCAAGGGTACGTTTCATCCGGTGATGGATATAACCATCGTTTTGATGCGATATTAGCTGATTTTGAAAGGAAAGAGAGGATCGTTGATGATACCCTTCACCATGACACAGACCTCGAGAAACACTGGTGGCGCACAATCGATTTGCTGACCAGGCTTGGTGAGGCTGGCATCGTCGTAAATCCTTCAAAATTTCAGTTTGCCCAACGCGAGGTTCAATTTGCTGGCTTTCGAATCGGAGAGAGAACCATTGACCCACTTCCTAAGTACTTTGATGCCATAAAGAACTTTCCAACCCCGAAATCTGCAACTGATATAAGAAGTTGGTTTGGCTTAGTAAATCAGGTCACTAACTACGCACAGCTGAGAAACTACATGGCACCGTTCCGTCCTTTCCTCTCTCCACGCTGCCCCTTCACTTGGAATAAGGAACTCAATGATGCTTTTGAAGAGTCCAAAGTAGCCATTATGGATGCCATCAAGAGTGGAGTGGAAATCTTCGATGTCCACCGACCCACCTGCCTGCGTCCGGATTTCTCCAACAAAGGTATCGGATACTTCTAGTTCCAGAAGCATTGTCGATGTTTATCTGATGTCCCAGATTGCTGCGCTGATGGCTGGCGAATCTCAATGGCTGGCTCGCGATTCCTGACACCTACCGAGCAACGTTATGCACCAATTGAAGGTGAGGCATTGGCCCTAGTTTGGGGCCTCGAACAGACAAAATTCTTCACGATGGGATGTGACAACCTGACAGTTGTCACCGATCACAAGCCTCTCACCAAGATTTTTGGAGACAGAACCTTGGACGAGATCAGTAACACTCGACTGTTCAGATTGAAGCAACGTGCTCTGCCCTGGTTTTTCCGCATCACACACTTGCCGGGTAAAACTAATCATGCGGCCGACGCTGCGTCACGTAATCCATCACCATCTGCAATACCATCCGACGTGGACATGTCCGAGACGGTCATAGCAGCCGCAATAAGAAGGGACGCTGAATCTGTAACCGCGATCACTTGGGATCTCCTGAAGAAAGAAACCCAGAGTGATCCTAATTTAACCAGTTTACTCGAGGCGATACGCAGCGGCTTCCCGGACAGATGTCGTCAGTCTCCTGCTATCATCCCGTTCTGGCAATACCGTCATGGATTGTACGAATCAGATGGCGTCATTTTGCACAGTGATCGTGTCATCATTCCTTCATCTCTGCGACCAATGGTTCTGAAGTCCCTTCACTCTGCTCACCAGGGAGTCTCCACTATGTCAAATCGCGCAAGGTCTATTATGTTCTGGCCTGGCATCACTGATGATATCAATCGCACTAGGGCTCGATGCCAAGACTGCAATACCAGTGCCCCGTCCCAAGCTGCCCTACCAACTACAGCGGCCGTTCCACCGTCCACACCCTTCGAAGAGATCTTTGCTGACTTCTTTAGCTGTGGATTGCACTATCTTGTTGTTGGAGATCGACTATCAGGATGGACGGATGTGTTCCAATCACCACATGGATCCCCTCAGGCTGGCGCGGATGGATTGATTTCCTGTCTTCGTAACTTCTTTGCCAGGTTCGGGGTGCCACATGAAATTTCCACTGATGGCGGTCCAGAATTTGTTGCTCACTCTACTCAAGAGTTCTTACGTCGTTGGGGTGTATCTCATAGGTTGTCCTCTGCATACAACCCCCAATCCAACGGAAGAGCCGAGGTAGCCGTCAAGACCACCAAACGTCTCCTCAGATCGAATACAGGGCCATCTGGGACACTTGATACCGACAGCTTTTTGCGTGCGATGATGCAGCTACGTAATACCCCCGATCCTGATTGCAATATCTCTCCAGCGATGATTGTCTTTGGCAGACCAATACGGGATGCATTCGCCTTCATCAGTCGCCTCGACAAGTTCTCCAGCCATCACGTTCGCCCCATATGGCAAGATGCCTGGGAGAGGAAGGAAGAAGCTCTACGCGCACGTTTTCACCGGACAGCAGAAAAACTCAACGAGCGGTCACAGCAGCTTGCTGACCTCGCGATTGGGGACCGCTGTTATGTTCAAAATCAAACAGGAAACCACCCAAAACGTTGGGATCGCTCAGGAACTGTCGTCGACCTGCTTAACCATGACAGTTATCTCATCAAGGTGGATGGTACGGGACGTCTCACCAAGCGTAACCGAAGATTCTTACGTAAATTTACCCCAGTCTCACCACTTGTACAATACGAGAGTATTAACGTCGGGGCCCCTCCAACGATGCCACATCCGCCCAATATGAATTCCCCCACACGCCTACCGTCATCAGCTGACAACTCACCCCGTGATACTGCTACCGCACAGGAAATACCAGATGTTACCGACAGTTCACCCACGCTACCTCCAACTCCTCATCACACTCCTGCGGCCCTGTCCTCACTTCCGATCGAGGACCCGTCATCACTTTCAGCCGAAGACCTGTCTACACCCCAGGCGCTCAATGAGAGTCCGAACCCGCCAACGGTGGGCAGTGCACCATGTACCCGTCGTCCACAGCGCGAAAGACGGCCACCCAAGCGTTACGAGCCGGAGTCCGGCAAATGGACCGGATAAGAACGGTTGCACTATCGCAGAAACATTCTCTACGGACAGATATTATGTTGACAGATGTTGTGTTTATGAAGACTTTATGAATTCGCTCCAACGAGGCTATCGGCCTATACATTTACGTTGCTAACGAACTGGTGGGGGATGTACAGTTATTAACTCTCCTGCCTAGTTTATATCTTAATTATATTTCATTCTGCTTGTATGTTAGATCCAAACATTCAATAACATAATAAAGTTGAATCGAATGATCTTTATCCACAACAAGAATTATAATCGTTTATATATCAATAAATTCTGATCATTAGATGATCATTAAGAAAATAATGAGTTTTTCTAGAGTTATTTTTTCGATTTTCTCCTCTTCTATTTTTCCAATTTCGAAAAAAAAAAATACATCATTGGAAAGAGGAAACAATAATGTTGTCAATGATATAAAAATTATCATCGTTTGAGATTCAAACATATACGTTACATATTTCTTCTGATATTTGTGCTTTATTATACTAACTAGGCGCCAAGGCGGCGTCGCTCGCCGCCCATTTCAGCCTGCGTTGTGTCACCACCTGCTCCAAATTATTGCACTTAAATTCAGCCGTAAGACTTCCTTTGCTGCTGGCTTTATCGCTTAATAAAGCTCGTTTGCACGTGAAGAGAAATACGTTCCTGGTGTTTCAAATCCAACATGGTCGCGCCAAAAAATATTATGATTATCATAATTTGTGATTTACGAAAATCTTTATGATAATCATAATATTTTTCGCCTTTCGAGCCAGTAATGAAAAATCACCGGCAACGACAACAACAATCCACGCATGTTCCGTTTTGATATTTGGAAATCGTAAACGACAGGTTTATTCGTCTCCATCTTCGAAAAAGGTATCCTGATCTAACCAAAATTTAGCGTAGCATTGAGAATTCAATTCGATCTTGCTAGCTACATTCCATCATCATGGGTGACTCATCGGTGAAAAAGGCAGACAGTATGTAATGATTATTTTCGGTAGTTATTACTGTCCTCTCGTTCGTTTTTAATCTTGTTTGTTTTTATTTAGTTTAGCTAGCTACCGTAAAGCGGGGTGACTTGAAACACCCGGGGTGACTTGAAACAGCGTCAAAAAAACGTTATTTCTCATGAAATAATGAATGAAACTCCGAATTTTTTTCAGATTCCGTTCGGAGACTATCTAGCGCAACATTCGATAGAAAAATTTCATTAATCAAGGAAGTTCTTCGGAAGCTGAAGATGAACAAAGCGCCGAAAATCAGTACCCCTGTAAAATAGCATGTCACGGCGATACAGCATATCGCCAAATATAATTTTTTTTACATTTGTAAAATAGAAAGGTCAAAGGGAGTAATTCCAGAATGTTATCAAAAAATATTTAAAATTGAAAGAAATATATGCCATTAAAATGTTTCGTTTTTTTCACTCGATACACTTCGTCTCTTCAATTATTGCATAAATATTCTTATCAATTATGATGCAATCGAATCATTGATGTGTGATAAAGTTCAGCCGATGGAGTTTCAAAGGTGGTATAAGTCATTTGGTAATTATTATAAGTTCTATTAATAGAAAGGGTCAATAATCTAAGAATTGAACCTCAATAGACTCGTTTTACTAAGTACCATAACTGAATACTAATCAGAATTCTGAACAAATCGGTGCTGCAATTACATCCTCCGTTCAAGGCTATGGGCACACCATACTTATTGTGAAATTGGCGACAGACGGGCTGTATGTTGTTACTTTTACAATTTCATACTTAACCTCGTTACCAGGGCTTCTTCTTGCCTTTTTGATATATGGACACCGTTTCATACTCCATATACATGTCATATGCAATGGCGCAATAAATTCGCGTAATCCGGATGAAATGATGAAGCGCTTGTGTGGAAAAAACAAAGACAATGGATCAATTTGTGACATCTCTATCGAAATGGTAAAGGAAATATATCCTAAACTAAGAGAAGCACGAAAAAGAAAGTTGGATACTGTGAAACAGGAATTTTATTATATATATTCAACTTACAAGTTTTAAGTAAGAAGTACAGTCGTGTAAACTAGCTATAAATTCAAATTCATCTTGCCTGCTTTCGATATTGTTTCTGAAACAATTACGTTATCACACGCTTAATGATTTTAATGGCTTCAGATAACTTATTTTTTACAATGTTTTACCATTCTGAAATTTTGTGTTTTCAAAATTTACTAATGCTCTCCATCACTTAATAAAAATGAAACTGGCAATAACAAATTATTTTAATTTATGTTTTATACGCAAGTAATCGTAGATCACACGTTTTCTGTTTTGGCGCTCTATACAACAACATTTTTTAGCAAACAGCACTGTTTCAAGTCACCCCCGCACGATAAATTTCAGTAGGTGTACTTTGTGAAGCAATAACTTGAGATGGTATGCATCAATTAGTTTGAACACTTCGTTATCTGAAAGAAAGACAAGATGAATGGACCTTTTTTCAAAATTTCATAGTAATTACTTTCTTAGATTAAAAGTTATGAGCAAATCATTTCAAAAAACGGCGAATTTTGTTTCAAGTCACCCCGTTTTACGGTACAATGCTTGTTTTTTTTTAATTTTTGTTCCTTGTTATGTTCTCTGCAGTTGGTCACATGTTACTAACACTCACTGCTATTATGCGACCCTCCTTTGTAGTACAGCAATGCCTACTACCATATGTAGCTATATAAACTCTTATTTGATCTTAGTTTATTTATTGGTAGCTCTCTGCTAGAGAGCTTTAATACTAAAGTCTATTTCAAATTAGCTGGCAGTGTTTTTTCAAACCTCAATAACTTTTGATAGAATTTGAATTAAGTAGCGATTTTGTGCTCGTTGGAAAGATTATCGGAAGTGGGATATGATTTTGATAAAAAAAATCGATGAAATATCGAAAATGAAGAAGAAAAACGAAAAAGAAAAAAATCAACTTCTTGTCTATTTATGCTATGGACATGAGTTTCACACACGGGAAACTTTAATCTTACCTCAACTAAAATGTGAAAAAAAAATTGAAAAATATTCTTGCAATCGGAAGATATGGCTTAAAGAAACCAACAAGGTAAGATTTTTTTGACTTTTAATGTTTTACAGAAAAATTGAAAAATACGGGGGTTTGCAAAAAAATTAATGCATTGGTCGTAAATTTCACGTTTGAACAGCAATTAAAAAGTCAGATAAAAGATGTGACGAAAAGTCCCAAGGGTAGAACCAAAGAAACAGGTTTAAGAGTTTGATAACTTGTAATGCTTTGGTACTTTTTTCTCTGTGGTAACTTTCTAATATTTCGTGTTAAAAAGAATTTTTTGTCGTTACATTCTTTTTGTATCATATAAAAGAATTGTATTTGCTATTGTTACAAGATTTACTGCTAAATAGTTGGACACCATTAATAAAACTATATCATTCATTAAATCCCTCTAGACACAAGTTGCACGATTAATTACGTAAGTAAATGTACTTATACGTTACCCCCTGATTTTTCATGAATTTCTAATTTTCCTATTCTGTCAAAGAAAGTCAACTCAAGCTCTTTTGATAGCCATATCTTCCGATTGCAAGAATATTTTTCAATTTTTTTTTCACATTTTAGTTGAGCTAAGATTAATGTTTCCCGTGTGTGAAACTCATGTCCATAGGATGAATAGACAAGAAGTTGATTTTTTTCTTTTTCGTTTTTCTTCTTCATTTTCGATATTTCATCGATTTTTTTATCAAAATCATATCCCACTTCTGATAATCTTTCCAACGAGCACAAAATCGCTACTTAATTCAAATTCTATCAAAAGTTATTGAGGTTTGAAAAAACACTGCCAGCTAATTTGAAATAGACTTTAAAACTAATATATATATACCTAAGATGTGAGACATTATGATGCTGATTGATGTTTCCACTTACTGAGCTCACTGTATATAATAATTGTTTTCAAATTACACTATGTACACAGCAGAGTATTATTTACAAATTTCATTGCCCTTTTCTTGATAATTCTTGAATAATACTTCAACATGAAATATTAATGATCAAATCAATTATGTATATACATGTAATTATCTTATACTAATTCACGTTGTGTGTAACACATCTTACTTAGAGAGTGATGTTTTTTTTCAAAATTTACAGTCAAAATCTTCTTAATCGTGGTCATCTTTTTCATAATATAACAATAAAACATTATATAACAACAAAAAATAAATGAAACTCATGGTTTGATATCATGATGTTGATGGTTGGTCAAGAATAGATTATCCATTTCAAAAATTCTGTCCAATGTACCTTTGGCACAAAAGAAACATAGTTGGGAGGTATCGATTGGTTTTCAATTCACATTTTGTAATATTATATATTCGATGTTTGCTTTTGTGTGTTCTGTGTTATGTATTGCTGTGTTTCACGCTAAAAGTTACACGTCTTCAGGGTAAAAAATGATTTTACAAAACCTTTATATATTCGATTCAGCTCCTGTGATACTAAAGTCTGTTCAAAAAAAATGTGCACTAATTTCAGTTATCATGTGGAAACCAGATTTAGCAAATTACATCAATTCCCTTGAGCCTGGTTTTTATATAAAAGCTGAAATTAGTGCACATTTTTTTTGAACAGACTTTATATATACACACATATGCATCTATATATATATATATATATATATATAAATACATTGTAATAGTGGGATATGGGATGATTGGGTGTATAGTTTTGCATCCGTTTTATTATGAGTTGTTTTACGTAGAAGTTACTTTGCATTTTTTGCGTATGAAAAATATAGTTCTCTGTCAATAGGAGATCATTTTTATTGTTGCGATGTTTAGCTATGTCTCACATTTCCAGGGTAAAAAATATGTTTTATCCGGATCAGCTCCAGTGCTTTTTTACACATGATGCTGTATACATTATACATTTACACACATTATAGTAGTGGGATGTTGGATGCTTGGGTGTATTAGCTTTGCATCAATTTTGTTATGATTTGTTTTGCGTAAAGTTACTTTTTCATAATAATGGTTTTCGGTCAATACTAAGTACAATATTTAAGTGTTTCGGTGATTCAGTTTCTTTATCATTTCGATGTTTTGGTTGTTTCGTGTCTCTCAGGGGAAAAATTATTTTAGAATGCTTTTATTCGGTTCAGCTCCAGTATTGATTAAATCTGTAAAATCTTTTTTACATGTGATATTATGTGCATACGCATTAATACCAAATAATTACTGGCTTTTGTGTATCTTGGTATATAGTTTTCCTTTAGGTTTTGTTATTTTCATCTTCTGGGTATAAAAAAAACATGGTTTTGGTCAAAAAGAGGGAATATCAAGCGTTTCGATGTTTCAGGGTTTTTTTATTTTGATATTTGATTCTTTTATGTCTCTTTTTTTATTTTACTAATCCTTTCTAATCCTTTCTCTGTGGTTCAGCTCACATTGAATAGAACTGGTAAAAATTTTTACCCGGGTTACTAGTGTGCATATATAATGCAAGTGAACACTCTATAAACAATTCAAAAATAGTAACCATTGATTTGATTCTTGGGGTCATAACAATATGAAAATTATGGTTTCTTTTAATAGACATAACCACTTTTTGTTCAAGTTCATACATTTTGTTTGATTTTTATTTGAATGGTAATCTCATAAAAACATTTGAAAGTTGTCTGTTATTTAACGTTTTTAGTGACCACCCATATTCATGTTGGAACGCCAAACGTCAAATCAACCTTTGGTTTTATCTCACTCACCTGAAAAAGACAAACATATTTAATTTCAAACGACCAGGGTATCCTATACAAACAAGGCATTCCTGGAGCAGGCAAATAAATTCCCTTCTCATAAATGCAGATTATTCTTTGTCGAACATTTGGGTTATCAAGATATATTTGAAGTATATAAACCTCATCAGGCAGAACACTATATTTTTGTAAATTGAGTTTTTTCATCTTTGCATTTTGAACCCCAATGTCGTCTAATTAAAAGGTTTTTGCATTTTCAGAAATTGATATAGATTTTGAAAAGAATATCAATGTTTCTAGCTATAAAAGGATCTATGTTTTAGATGATGCAATATGCTTGTGTATGCTTCATTTACCTCCTATACTTTAAGAAAATATGGAGGAATCAAAATTAAAACACAATTAAAACACTATAAAAGCCATCTAATGGACATTCCTCACATACATAATTATTTCCTCTTTATGTTTACTAACTTCATTTTTGTTTACATGATTAGCTGCTCTTGAAAAGCTGAAGCTGCTAGCTCAAGGAAATAAAAGAAAGAAGAAAGCAGGAAGAATAATTGAATTGTCGAGATTATCTAATGGCAAGCGAATTTATAATAGACCAAGAACAATTCCTTCAAAGCGATACAAAAGTATGAAGGCTTGTGCCCAAAAATGTGTTTTTATTTAGCCAATCTTAATCATAGGCACTTTACGCACAGATTGATATGCTATTTATTATTTTGTAAATATTTCAATGCTTGAAATTTTCTCAAGAAACCAGGCCCATCCAAACAAAAGAGAACGAAAACAGTACTGTTGATTTTGTCTCGGAATATGGGATTGGTGATGATGGTATGTTATGAAAGCGGATTGAACTTTTTATTTGTTTTATTTATCCGTAGTTTGGTTTTGTCATACTGTAATATTCTTTTTAAGTGATATACTTTACCATTGATGTTTAAAATTGATTTAACTTTTCATTGTTTCAGATTGTCCCAATGACGCTTTGGATCCATCTATACATGTAACTGCTTTAGAGAATTCTCTTAATCTTTTGAGAAAGCTTAGCAATCCAACAAGCAGGAAAAGGTATAGAAGCTTCAATTGTACTTCTGGTTTTATTTCTTCATTAATCATTGATATTTTGTATGTACTATTGATAATTAAAAGTAAATGTTATCTTATCTATCTACAAGGAAATCATGGTTCCAGCGTGTGCAATCTACTCAAGCTCAATGGAGAAAGTGGAGATCACATATCTGGGATTTGATGCAAGCTCAACAGATTGTCTACGGACTCTGTTGTAATTGTGGGGAAAGAAATGCTATTATCAAGTGCCCTGAATGCCATGATAGCCATTTATGCTATTTGTGTGATGACATAATCCATAATATGTATCCATTGCATGATAGAAGTGCATTTTTAGATGGATATTTGCAACCGTTAAGTCCATTAGAGGCTGTAAATGAGTTAGGACACATCGAAACCAATGGTATGATGGATGTTTCTTATTACATATTTCTATGTGCTCACAAATATTTTAAACTAGAAATTATTAAAACTAGTGTAAGTAATGTATAATTGCTGCATGGTCTTATAATCAAGAAGTTAAAAATTAAAACTGTTTTGATATCTTTACATTGCATTTTTGTATTTATTTTTTATGTCCACTTAATAGTGCCTTATTTTACAAACATACATTGAAAATTTAAGTTGATGCTATTTTAGCCAAAACCCCAAAATTGAAGCATCCAAATTGTGTTAGTTGTGGCAAAAATCAGTGGAGGAAGCATGTGAATAGTGAATCTTGTATAGTCATTACGCTGAAAGGTAATTGATCTTGATAGTTAGATTTTGAATAATAAAAGATTCCACAAAACATGCAAGGTTATATGAACATATACCTTGTCCCATATCCCAACCTGCCCTGCATTTCTACTGAAAACATGACTTTGGTGGAGGTAGTCAACATAGTATTGATACAATCTTTGTTTAGGGAGACATGATTTGCTCAAATATACCTTGGTTTGCAGTGACTGTGGGAACCATTTTGATCCTTTCCAACTTGATGTATTATTACCATCAGGTTTTTGGCCTGGAAGTCTCCAAACAATCAATTATCTTATTAAACATGAAGTTTTTAGTTTATGGAGTGCTTTCAGGAATCGAATGCCTGGAAGTTCTGAACGAGCATTTCTATTGGCTCTTTGTGATATAAGTGAAGAAAGTGGGCGTGTAAGTATTTGCATTCTGATGAGAAATTGTTTCTTACATGCAAACTTTATCCATCTTGCGTTGGTACAGTATGAAATAAAATCTTGTTTGTTGAAAAGTAATTAAAAATCTTACTAGCCGCCAAGGCGGCGTCGCTCGCCGCCCATGTCCTGCTCTGTATCACTGTATCAATAAACATCAAATTTCCTTATAAACGGCTCGTATAACTTGTGTTCAACCAGAAGCAGATTCGAAGTCACAACCTCTGGTAAAACCAATCTTTTATCAGTGTAACAATACACTCAAAACGTAGAGAGAGAAAACTTCAACTTTTTATTAGCTTTTGTTTTAAAAAAGTTACGCGCTCTAACATGGGTGCTATCAAACAGGGGGAAAATGGTTTCTCTTCTTAAAAAGTTCACACGGAGGAGAGAAAAAAGGCACGTGCTAAATGAATAAATAGAATAAAAAAACGTTCGATCAGAACGCTTAACAATTAAAAGAAGAAATTAATTTATTAAAAGAAAAGCAAAAAAAAAACATTTTGTTTTATGATACTTTTTTTTTACCTATCGGCTTTTAAACATTTTGATTGCTCAAAAAAAAAGTTCACCCGTCTCAGACAGTCAGGCAAGAGTTAGTGGCAAACCGAACATGCTGCCACGTTCTGCCACTGCTGCTTTTTGTCCAAAATGTTTAATCAGTTAGTTTCTTTGTATTTAGTTGATGTACTGTTTTCAAAGCCAAGTCAACGTGGAATATAAAACTAACAATAATGATAAAAACAAAACGTTATTCCTATTAGTTCATCAGCCAAAAAAAGTCACGTTCGATTGGGGTTGCAATGTATTTGCTTCGAACTCACGTCGCACACAAAAAAAGAAATAATTTCGCTCACAACTCAATCTACCATTTTGCGTGTGACAGACAAACAAACAAACAAACGGAGAATCGGCTATTAATATATAGATTATAATAATCCGCGCTGTGTGTCACACTTTTATTTTAGAGAGTGATATATTTGGGTTTTTTCTCACGGTCAAATCCTTCTTATTTTTTCCCTTTTCGTCGTAAAGCCACGCGAATGCGAGAGCGGGTTTTTTTTATTTTCCGCGATTAGTATATGCTCCTCCGTTTTGTTATTTTTGGTTTGCGCAGTGGAAATCAGCTGAAAAACGTCTTTGGAGGAGTGCGAGCAATGGAAATCTTCTTCGTTCGAAATTTGTCAACGATCATTTCGTGAGCAAGAAACTTCGCGAAGAAGACGTGTTTCTTTTTGTATACGAATATTTTTATTTAAATTTGATTGTTTTAGGCAGCAAATCGACGAAGCCTTTATTATCGTGTTTATTGCTAAACTTTTAAAAGAACACGGGTAGCACGTGTAAGTGAGTTAGTTGTTTGTTTACAATGAAAAATCATATTTAGATATACAGAAGAAGTGCAGTGAAGTTTTTAAAAATTAGCTGCAGAAAGATCGAACGAACAAAAGGTATTATTATAAAACTTTTATTTTTGATTAATAAAAGAACAAGTTAGGTATATGTATTTGTATTTAAATGTATTTAAATGTTTGTTTACGTTTTAGTTATCAAATATCGCTATACAGAAGAAAGTCCAGTGAAGAAATGCAGAACAAAATGATGTTTATTTACACAGTAAGGAATGGTTTTAATTTAGTTTTGAAAGATTAAATACTATAGCTTTGAATAGATATCTTATTATATGAGTTCTTTCGTTTAGTTTACTGATTTGTTTTGGTAACGAACTGTTCCTTATTTTATTTATTTCAAAATGGCTCCACAGTTATGAAGTTACGAAGAAAGCCTTTTTATGTCTTTCACTGTATAAAAATGGTAGTGAAATTGCAGTAGAAAACAAATAGAAAGTGTATGTTTACAATAGGAAAGTATGCTGGAAAGTTAATCGAGTGTTATTAATTTGTTTACAGGTATGAAATATAGAAAGTAAAAGAGTTTAGAAGTGTTTGATAATGGCTACAGAACATGATCAATATTGTTTACTATCATGATGATGTGAATTGGTATTGAAAGGTAAAGTTAAAATAGTATCTATTTAGTTAAAACACAGTTAGTATTAGTGGATAAATAAAGGATAACAGGGATGTTTACTGTTGTTTTTTTTTATTTTCCAGCAGAGAGGAGCTTTGAACTGGAAATAAAAAATGGCTCCACGAATGTTTTCATATGTTAAAAATTTTTCAGCTATACTAATTCTGTCATTACGTTTGTGTTTTTAATTATTATTTTTAAGGTTAATATATTTTCAAAGTTTCTTTTACTTTGTTTTGTTTTTCTTTAGATTTCGGCATAGCATGATTAGGTTTTTTGTATATATATGTTTTTTTAATGTTTTCATCTGTTAAAATAGAAATGAAGCACATGATGGGTTATAATGTTGAGAGGGTTACTTAAGAGAAGAATGGATTATGTAATTTAAATGACTGTGCAATGAAACTATCCTACAAAAAAAAGTGTTGTATTGCTTTATTTTTCTTAAGTTTATATTTTATCTCGTTTATGCATATTTTGTGTTATATATGGTAATCGTTTACGTACTATGCCTAGGTATATAACTTTGGCTTTAGGATTTTATTTGTGACTTTTTATCTTCCGTGTAAATTTTTGTTCTTAGTTATTGTTTTTAGGATTAATGCGTACTTGAATTTCCTTTTTTTTGTTTCTTTTTTTTTTTTTCGGTATTACAATTGAAATATTATTCTTTTAGGCAATAATAAAAAAGCACAAAGAAATGAAACTCATGGTTTTAATCATGATGTTGATGGTTTTGTGAAGAACAGACTATATATCATTTCAAAAATTCATTAATGGTTGCTGTATAATGTAACTTCCGCACGAAAGAAACACATTTGGAATGTATCGATTTGTTTTCAATTCACATTTTGTAATGTTATTCAATGTTTGGTTTTGTATGTCTGGGTAAACGGTTCTGTGTTATATATTGCCATTTTTTTACACAAAAGTTTTTTACTTCTCTTCTGCATATAGATATATATTCTGAGCCATATTGCTATTTGTTTCTGTTTTAAATCTTCTGAATGTAAGAAATGAATTAAAAAATTAATGCCTGAAAAGAAACTTTTACATGAGTTAAATTCTGCGACACAACGCATACTGATCATGGGTGGCGAGCGACGCCGCCTGGGCGGCTAGTCTATCTTATTATAATAATCCGCGCTGTGTGTCACACTTTTATTTTAGAGAGTGATATATTTGGTTTTCTTTTAACGGTCAAAACCTTCTTATTTTTTCCCTTTTTGTCGTAAAACCACGCGGATGCGAGACCGTTTTTTTACGATTAGTAAATGGGGAAATCCCACCGCTGATCGATTTCATTGGCTAATAAAGGAAAACTCTTAAAATGCGCTGTTTTGATTGGCTGAAAAATTCCAAAAATTTCGGTCGTTAATAACGGCTTTCATTTCTTCGTTGTGAACTTCACGTAGAAACACACATTTGTATACATACGAAGGTATTGTTATTATGAAACTGTTTATTGTTAAACTTTTACTGTTATTGTATTTTAGATTAATAAAAGAACTGGTAGCACACATGCGTAGGTGAGTTTTTGACCCGATGTTTTTTTTTTATAATATATATATAGGTTTTTTCAGAGGAAAACCAAACGAAGAACGAGATGGAGAAAGTCTATTTTTATTTTACGATAGAAACGTGTGCTGATTTAACGTATTTCTTTTTATAGTTATCAAATTGTTCTGTATGGGAGTGCAGCAGTAAAGTAGTGTAGATGAAGTTGAAGTTGTTTAAAAATGGCTGCAGAAAGGATGATGTTTATTTACATTGGTGAAAATGTTTTACTTCTTTTCGGTGGGAAATTGTTTAGAAAAGGTATAAAGTAATATACGTAAGTACATGAGTCAAACGGATTTAATAAATACAGCGTTAAAAGAGAGTAAAAACAGAGTTAAAACGATCAAAAAGTTGCATGCCCTCGAGCAGTTACTGATTTGTTTTGGTAACGAACTGGCTGTTCATTTATTTATTTATTTCAAAATGGCTCCACAGTTATGAAGTTTAGAAAACAACATGAAAGAAGAGCTTGCCGCCACTGTCTGTCTTTTTCTTTATTTATGTCTTTCAGTGTATAAAAATGATAGTGGAATTTCAGGAAAGTATGCTGGGAAGTAAATCGAGTGTTATTAATTTGTTTACAGGTATGAAATATAGAAAGAAAAGAGTTTAGAAGTGTTTGATGATAATGGCTACAGAACATAATGATCAAATCAATAATTTTGTTTACTAACATGATGATGTGAATTGGTATTGAAAGGTAAACCAAAGTTAAAATAGTATCTATTTAGTTAAAACACAGTTAGTATTAGTGGATAAATAAAGGATAAGAGGGATGTTTACTGTTGTGTTTTGAATTTTCCAGAGAGGAGCTTTGAACTGAAATAAAAAATTGCTCCACATATGTGAATGTTTTCATATGTTAAAAATTCTTTTGCTATACTAATTCTGTCATTACGTTTGTGTTTTTAATTATTATTTTTAAGGTATTTTCAAAGTTTCTTTTAGTTTGTTTTGTTTTTCTTTCGATTTCGTCATAGTATGATTAGGTTTTTTGTATATGTTTTTTGAATATTTTCATCTGTTAAAATAGAAATGAACCACATGCATGATGGGTTAAATTATAATGTTGAGAGGGTTAGTTAAGAGAAGAATGGATTATGTATTTAAGAAGATCATTAATTATTACTGTGCAATGAAACTGTCCTACAAAAAATGCGTTATTGGTTGGTTTTTTCTTAAATATATTTTATCATGTTTATGCATTATTTTGCGTTATGGTAAATCGTTTACATACTATGCCTGGGTATATAACTTTGGCATTATGATTTTATTTGTGACTTTATCTTCTGGGTAAATTTTGATTCTTAGTTATTGTTTTTAGGATAAATGCATACTTGAATTTAATTTTTTTTCTTTTTTTTGTTGTTTCAATATTCTTATAGCATGATTAGGTTTTCGGTATTACAATTGAAATATTATTCTTTTAGGTAATAATAAAAAAAGCATAAAGAAATGAAACTCATGGTTTTAATCATGACGTTGATGGTTTTGGGAAGAACAGACTATATATCATTTCAAAAATTCATTAATGGTTCCAGTCCAGTAGTAACTTTGGAACAAAAGAAAAAGTTGGAAGGTATCAATTTGTTTTGAATTAACATTTTGTAATGTTTGGTTTCGTATGTCTGGATAAACAGTTCTGTGTTATATATTGCCATTTTTTTTACATTAAAGTTATATACTTCTCTTCTGCGTATAAATATATATTCTGAGCCATGTTGCTATTTGTTTCTGTTTTTAATCTTCTGAATGTAATAACAAATTAATGCCTATAAAAAAGTTAAATTCTGCGACAGAACGCATTCTGAACATGGGTGGCGAGCGACGCCGCCTGGGCGGCTAGTAAATATATATCAGTGAATGCATATCATTTTTTGTGTTTAGGTTAATCTTATTGACCATAGCAATTTTTCCTTGGCTTTTAAAGAATGGAATTATTGGATCTTTGAGAGGAACATGGTGCAAGGGAAAAACTGGCTGGAATGTCCAACTTGCGATGTAAATCAACACAGCTGTCATGTAGATGGAAATTGTAAACTATACCGCTACAATTTGGGAAAGTGAGTTTTGTGTATTGAACACCTGTTATTTTTCTCGGCTTCAGAATAAATTCTATTGCACCTTTGTGTAGTGCAGGTTTTAGAGCAATGTAATAATTTCAGGAGAAAGCAGCCATCTTTCTACTCTGGAAAATTTATTTTCAAAAATGAACATGTTGCTGAATACATGAAAAGCATATATAGTCACAAGCATTCGAAACAGGTACTCACTTTTATTGCTAACGAAAAATATCGTTTCATGAATATTAGAGTATTTATACAGCTATAAAAATTGTATTTCAAGGCCGTTCACTTCTTAGGCAGAAAGGAAACATTAGAAGAAATGAAAACATGTTTTTATTTAGTATCACCGTAGTAACAACCAATGCGGTGGTGTTTGGTCTGCTGCTAAGAATGTTAGTAGAAAAAATAAATCCTTAGATGAAACTGGCTTAGAAGTATTGACTTGTCGTCACAAAATTGCCCAAAAGGCATTGAACATGTTTCAAGGAGAACTTTTTGGCTATCCATTGTATCTCATGAGGCATTTCGCTATGGAACGAAAAATTACTTTTTGTTTTGCGGATGTCATGTGTAAACTATGGAAATTTGTTATGCAACATGAACAAGACATAAAGGAATATGTAAAGCCAGCTTTATCTGTTATGCATGCTAAAGGTCATTCTGTTGATTGTCAGGTAAAAACTTTTTACATTATAAATACATCAGATATATTTAGCATTTCTTTTCAAGATGCTTTATAAGTCTGTTTTTATTTTATTGATCATGTTATGTTTAAGGTGCTGTGGAGTGGCGAATGGACACTTGGTACTGGAAAATCCACTGGAGAAGAAACTGAACAGCTTTTTTCTTATCTCTCACGCTGTGGTAATACTACCAAACACCAAACTCCTGAAAGTAATGGAAGTTTTTGATGAAAAATAAATAGTGATTTTGAGGTGTTCGTTTCCCATTAAAGACTTTGAACTATTTCCTATTGTTTCACATTTTGGCTCTTAGACCGCGAAGATACAATTACAGAAATGGTTTTTGCCTGGAATAAGAGAAAAATAAAAAATATTGTGGAAGAACTAAAGCGACGTTATGTCAAGGTATTAATTAAAGTGTTAAATCTTTATTTCTTTTCAGTTGTGATCTTTCTTTCAAATGGGTTTTTTGATTTTGCTTTCTATTTTTCATAGAATGAACAAGATTTGAAACACATCATTATCAAGCAAAAGGAAATTGAACAAAAATATTGCATAAACGATTTTGATAAAGTTCTTCCTGGATGGGTTACTGAAATTAAAAATAATGCGAAAGGTAATAAAAAACTACAAAAATTCAATTTTCTTAACTTATTGTTATCGAACAGTCTCATTATCTTCAATCAAATTTATTTCCTATGTTTTTTGAACTTCGTTTTCCAATTTAGGTATTAATGTATCCAGTGCTCGAAAACGACTAACTGATGGAGAAAAAACCCTTTTACTTGCTCGTAATTTGGATCATCCAAGCTTCAGTGCGCTTCAAAATTTATTTTTCCAACAACTATTAAAGGAACAGATTACTTTGGTTTGTTGGGATTTGATAGAAATGATCAGCAGAAAGAATTGGAAAGACTTAGTAATCTTGGATACCTTTTTTCTTCTCATTTAAATGCTTCGTATACGACTCTCTCTAAAGATGTTTGGCAGCCACTTTTTGAACAAAAGTTAGAAAAGCTATTTATGGAAAAAGTTGTCTGGGGCTCTAATATAAAGAAAACCGCAGGTAACATTAATTGTCGCCTGCGCTGAAGATTTTGAATTGTGCATGCCACATTGCTATATTTTTTCATGATTTCAAAGATTTATGCTTTGATCATTTTAGACACCAGTAAACGTCGATCTATCCTTCGCGGTAAACAAGCTGCTGTAAATTGCCAATTAAAGGAAGCTCTACGAGATTACTGCAATTTAAGTGGAAGTAACTTTGAAAACACTTTTGAAAGTTGTGAAAAAGGAAACTTCCCCTGGCGTCAAAGCCTTTCACGTTATTCAGGCTCAGGTAAGTCCTATTTTTGGATTCCTCATTGCTGATTTTGTTAGGTAAGCGAGTTATTACCCTAGTAGTCGCAAGATTTTGTATGTACTAATGTCGTTATAAGGTTAAATTGAAAAGCGTTACCTGTCTTTGAACATTATTTTTTCGCTGAACAATGCAAACTTTGCCAGATTTCCTTGATGTATTCCTATAAACATTTTTTATAGCTGTGAATCGTCGCCTATGTGCGGAAGTGTACATAAGAAGACAGCGTGTATTTGAAGAAAGAGAAATTTTGAAATTGGAGATGCAAAATTGTTTGATATTCTTCTCTAATAAAATCAATGCACTCTTAACAGATTACAATGATCTTGGTAAGTGAATGACAACAACATTAAGACAAATTAAAACGAGTTGCACCGACTGGTAGCCTTGTGGTAGAGTGCTCGCTTCCTGTTCGGGAGGTCGCGGGTTCAATCCCCGACCGAGTCATGCCAGCGACTATAACAGTGTGAATCAATCCTCTCTGCTTAGCACTCAGCAAGAGAGTAGGAATGATGTCTAGGGTGGTTGTCTAGTTGAGCGGTTCCTGTCATTACAGCTTCCGTAGCCCAAATGGGGGCTTTAAATGCTCTAGGACCTCCTTCGCAGGACCCTCATTGATAACAGTACCTTAAGGAACCTGAAGAGGCTATCCTGGGTAAACATTCGTAAATAATAAATAATAATAATAGTGAGGAATCTGTTTTTAAAGTTTTATGTTATCTATTCAAATTTCCATTCAGCTGCTACATACAGGTTATTTATAATCTGTTACAATTGGTGTACTCATTGTCCAAATTTTCGTCTTTAGCTAATTCAAATGATTCAGACCGTGAGGAAGGTGGAAAAGAAGACTTTGACATGTTTGTAAGTGTTCCTGCCGTTCACTTTTTCACAATTTTTGTAAGATCTCACGGAAATAATATGAGTAGAAGCAAATATTTTTCAATTTGTATGGTAAAAACATCGTGGCAAATAATATTCTTCAACAATGAACCAACAATGATTTATTTATTTTATTTTCAGGATATATTTCGATATATGTATATCATCTTCAGCTAAAATAAATAGTAAAAACGGTTAAAACTGTTATAAAAATTATCAAATATCTTGCACTACATAAACATACACACACTCTCTCTCTCAATCTATCAAAATATAAAATTCTAAAATGAAAATGCTATTTACATATCTACAAATCACAATTTAATTGTCAACGTGCGACTATGGTATTCATCCTTTGTGTTCAGTACAGGTTTAATTGTTTTAATAAAGAGCGCTTCCAGGGTCATTAAATTTGAAATGGATCGTTGAGACACGGCTTTTATTTCAACATTATCAATTGTAAAATTGTTATTAAAACATGCATGCATGTGCATTGCTACGGGACCCGATCGTTTATGTTCCTTTAAGCGAGTATTGAGATGTCGGCTTGTTTGCCCAACATAGCACGCATCACAGCGTGGACAATTAATTTTGTATACTACTCTGCTTTTAAGGGACTTTTCAATCGGTGCTTTCAATGATGGTAACGTTGCTTTTAACTTTCTTATTGTAGATATAAACTTGCACGGAGCATCGATTCTTCTTAGCGATTGTTCGAATTTTTCAGTCACCTTTCCACGATATTGAATGAAAATCAACTTTTTCTCCTCCTCTCCTTCGTCTTCCGTGTTCTCTTCTTGATCAGTATTAGAAACAATTTTATCAATAGTTCTTTTAATAATCGGATCATAGAAGGCAGGTGGGTATTGGTTTGCTTCTAACATTTTCTTCGCTTTGACTAAACTTGAGTCGAAGTTTGACCAAGTACTGCACGAGCGGTGAATTCGATGAACTAACCCTGATACCACAGATCTTTTGTATTTCATGGGGGCGACAGCATGAAAATTCATTGTCAGTCCGGTGTCTGTTGGTTTGCAGTACCACGTCGATGACAATTTTCCATCTTGACGAACGATTTTCATGTCTAAGAACGGAATTGATTGTTCTTTTTCTGTTTCAATGGTGAAAGATAGAGCTGGGTGGTAACCATTTATCTCGGTAAGTTTTTGGTTGATTTCTGTTTTATTGATGTCGCGAAGAATGTCATCCATGTAACGAGCGTACAAAACAGCGTTTCCCTGAATTCTCTTGTCAAATTTGCTCATCCACCCATTTGCGACGAGTGGAGCCGGGGGACTTCCCATTGCTAATCTATCTATTTGACGATAGTAACCATTATGGGTCAGCATTAGCACATTACAACTGCAGATTTCAAGAAGCTGACGAAAGGTTTCTTTATTAACTGGAGGTACTTTGTATCTTCCCGAGAATAGTAATTCAGTGCAGTCATTAATTAACCAAGTAACCGAATGGCTAAAAGTAGTCCAGGAGTGTAACATCAATACCTCTACTAAAACCATTGCAGACAACCTCAATAACATTCAACTCGATAATGACAAGGAGATTATTAGCTTTGACGTTAAGGCTTTGTATACGAACGTTCCTGTCAAAGAAGCAATTAATGACTGCACTGAATTACTATTCTCGGGAAGATACAAAGTACCTCCAGTTAATAAAGAAACCTTTCGTCAGCTTCTTGAAATCTGCAGTTGTAATGTGCTAATGCTGACCCATAATGGTTACTATCGTCAAATAGATGGATTAGCAAAGGGAAGTCCCCCGGCTCCACTCGTCGCAAATGGGTGGATGAGCAAATTTGACAAGAGAATTCAGGGAAACGCTGTTTTGTACGCTCGTTACATGGATGACATTCTTCGCGACATCAATAAAACAGAAATCAACCAAAAACTTACCGAGATAAATGGTTACCACCCAGCTCTATCTTTCACCATTGAAACAGAAAAAGAACAAGCAATTCCGTTCTTAGACATGAAAATCGTTCGTCAAGATGGAAAATTGTCATCGACGTGGTACTGCAAACCAACAGACACCGGACTGACAATGAATTTTCATGCTGTCGCCCCCATGAAATACAAAAGATCCGTGGTATCAGGGTTAGTTCATCGAATTCACCGCTCGTGCAGTACTTGGTCAAACTTCGACTCAAGTTTAGTCAAAGCGAAGAAAATGTTAGAAGCAAACCAATACCCACCTGCCTTCTATGATCCGATTATTAAAAGAACTATTGATAAAATTGTTTCTTATACTGATCAAGAAGAGAACATGGAAGACGAAGGAGAGGAGGAGAAAAAGTTGATTTTCATTCAATATCGTGGAAAGGTGACTGAAAAATTCGAACAATCGCTAAGAAGAATCGATGCTCCGTGCAAGTTTATATCTACAATAAGAAAGTTAAAAGCAACGTTACCATCATTGAAAGCACCGATTGAAAAGTCCCTTAAAAGCAGAGTAGTATACAAAATTAATTGTCCACGCTGTGATGCGTGCTATGTTGGGCAAACAAGCCGACATCTCATTACTCGCTTAAAGGAACATAAACGATCGGGTCCCGTAGCAACGCACATGCATGCATGTTTTAATAACAATTTTACAATTGATAATGTTGAAATAAAAGCCGTGTCTCAACGATCCATTTCAAATTTAATGACCCTGGAAGCGCTCTTTATTAAAACAATTAAACCTGTACTGAACACAAAGGATGAATACCATAGTCGCACGTTGACAATTAAATTGTGATTTGTAGATATGTAAATAGCATTTTCATTTTAGAATTTTATATGTTGATAGATTGAGAGAAAGAGTGTGTGTATGTTTATGTTGTGCAAGATATTTGATAATTTTTATAACAGTTTTAACCGTTTTTACTATTTATTTTAGCTGAAGATGATATACATATATCGAAATATATCCTGAAAATAAAATAAATAAATCATTGTTGGTTCATTGTTGAAAAATATTTTTCAGTTTATTAGTTAACATAATTATTCTGTTTTAGACCATCACAAAGAAAGGGAGACTTTCTCTAATGAGGAAAGGTATATGCTACTACACAGATCAATTAAGAAATTCTGTTGGCACTTTTAAAAGTTACATAGATCCGTCAGGTGCTCTGGGAGCGGATTTTGTATGCGAGGAAGAATTACCATGTCAAAACGTTGATGCTAATACCTCAAGTGAGGAAAATTTAACAAGTGATGACGATTTTTCAAATGAAAGTGAGGAGCTCCGTATTTCCGCTTCTCTGATTATTGGTGTTGGGAAAGAGATGTCATCCGATTTCATTTACAAAGATTGCCTTGTTCAATCAAACGCAAGTTTAACATCTATTATCCTTCCTCCTCTCTGTTGTCAAAATCGTCTTGGTGGAATGGATGGCAGCAATGCATGTGTACTTATATCCGCTTTATTTGGCTTCGCATTTTTCCAAGGAGATAATTCAACCTTGGACTGGGATAACCCATCTCAATTATTTGAGTCGCTTCTGTCATATTTTTGCGGTGCCATTGAAGTTGGCAATTATCTATACGATAAATTCAATGTTTCCGGTCTACTGTTAGTCCAAGAAGCGCTAGATATCCTTGCTCCTCATTTTGAACTGACTGTACTTGATGAACAAAATTATGATACTAGTACAGGTCAAGCCAGTTCAATTATGACGTTCTTCCGAAATATGTCTCATGCAAATAGCAACATCTTTACAATTCTGGTGGTAGGAGTAAATGCATTTTCGGTATTTTCCTTTGGTACCCGAATACTTTTAGTCGACAGTCACTGTAACGACTCATTTGGCGGCAAAATTATGTCTTTTGATGCAAGTCAATGTTCAGTTGATGACATTCTTGGATCGTCAGATGTTGTTGTATATGCTTGTACGCTTCAATGTCCTGACATTTGAAGAGACATTTTATTATATTCATCTACGTGCTGAGCCACATCAGATTATTAAACGAATTGCAAGAATTTTCTTTCTGTCACTGAAATTCTTACTGACGTCACTGTAACTATAATGGACATGCAATTCTAAAAATTGTAAACTGTGTTATTGTGTGTAAACAAATCTCAGCCTGATTAAGCTGGGTTCACACTAATGCAAATTTAAATTGCGCTTTGATTTCTTTGAAAATTAACATTGTTCCTTGTTCACTATTTTCAAAGTGAAAAGATCTAAAGCTCTTGATGCTTTTTCGCATTGATTTTCGCTTTAAAATTGTAGAAAATGCAGAATGGTTTTGAAGATTGAAGGCAATTAAAAACTATTTTAAATTCGCCTTAGTGTGAACCCAGCTTAAGCCAGTCAACTCGCTTCATATAAAGGCGAGGTGAAACTTCGCAAAGCGAATGAGCTTTCCACCATATGCAAAACCACGCAAATTTTAATGACTTCAGTCATTCTTGTTTAATTTTTTGAAATGTTCGTCAATTTTATTTGGACGACTAGGTAAGCTTTTCACTATTCAGTTGGATCATTAGTTTCTTCGCAATGCATTGTCTTTTTGTCTTTTTTTCCCTTCTTTTTAACTAAGATAAATGCATAAAGGGAACTGCCAATTACTAAATAATCTGTAACAGCAGAATAATTCAATGAAATTTTGATATCGACTATGAGGTTAGACATGTTCAAAGCTGAAGCCATAATGTGGTTGAAATTTGTAATATTTGTAATAACACGTGTATACATCTGCAACGCTACCTATATTGGCGAGACGTCACGTCACCTTAAAGTTCGGGTCAGCGAGCACCACGGTGTATCGCTATTAACAGGTAAGAAATCTACGTCATCCCAACAGACGGCTATTAAAGACCACTTGAGACAATGCGTCAATTCTCCATCTTTTGACGATTTCAGTATTTTAGCACGAGGGAATAACCGCTATCTTTTGGAAATTAAAGAGAGTTTATTCATAATGCGAGATAGTCCATTATCTATATTATCTATATTCTAATACGCGCTGTGCATCCGCTTTTTTCACGCTTTCACTCTCTAAAATTTCGGGTCGTTTTCGCGGTCACTTATTCATAATGGAGTGTCAGACCACGGCGGTTAATATTTTTCTACGATTAGTATTAGGGGAAAACATTGCATTGCATTTAATCGTTTCAAATGTTTTGATTATGATTATTCGCGAGATCAAGAAACAATAGACAACAACGAAAGTATTGCGCGAAGATTTATTAATGTTTTTAGGGTAAGTACGCTTTAGAACTTTTTTGTTTGTTTGTTTTGTTTTTCTTATAGTATTAATAGGGTTTCTGCGTCAGTTTCTGCGTCAGTATTTCAAATAATACGCGATTGAAGAAATGAATATCATGGTTTTTAATCATGACGCTCTGGGTTTGTAAAGAAAATCGCAATTGTTTTTAATTCACATTTTGACACTTTTACGACTTTCGCGTTTGGCTTTTATTTACATTGGGGGTGTGGATTCCATGAACAGTTACAACGATTTTAATCTTTTTGTTGTTTACCTGTACGCACAATTTATTTTTACTACTGCATATATCGTATCGTGAACGATTTATTACGAATATTTTGATGTGTTTCAGATCATATTTTTAATCATGGGGAACCATTGCATTGCATCTTCAATTTATTTTACAGGGTGAAAAATGCAAAAAGTGAAAAAAGTGGATGCACAGCGCGTATTTTTATTTTTGATGAATTAAAACCCGTGTTCTATACGCTGTTCTACACGGGATACTACATTCTAAACATTCTACATTCCAAACAATTGAGGAACTTTATCATACTAAAATTCATTATACTAAGCCTTTCTCTCTGTTCAGCTCACATCGATTAAAACCTGTAAAAAATTTTTACACGGGTTACTAGTTGAATAATAATATTAGATCTACACCACTGTATTTATTTAACTGAGCGTGTATGTATAGTTGTATGTATAATTAGTTAAAATCTTAAAAATTGTATAAAAAAATTTGTAATACTCAACAAGAATTATATTGACTTGAAAATGGTTGTGCGAACACCCGAAACGTTGTCGAAACTGCTGTTTGTTTTTTTCTTTAAACGTGTATACATGGTATGTACCAACTGGTAGCCGTGTGGTAGACTTTTTCCTGGTTACTGTAACAGTGATTCATTTCCCATTTCCTCTCTGTTAAGCACTCAGAAAGAGAGAAGGAATGATGTATAGGGTGGCTGTCCAGCTGAACGGATGTTGTCACTACAACTTCCGTAGCCAGCCAAATGAGGGCTTTAATTGCTCTGGCCCCAAATTCTCAGGACCCTCATTGATAACAGTACCTTCAGAAACTGAAAGTCGTTTAGTCAGTAAGGTTAATAATCCTCAATAATTAAATAAACATGATTTTATATAAAAGTTTGCCAATATATATTTTTCACTAGTTACTTAATGTTCTTCTTCAGCCTCCATTGTCATATCCGATATAACTTGTTCCTTACAGCTTTGAACCATTTGGTTGCACAGGACAGAGATCAAAATGGCTTACGGCAGTCATCGCTTATGTCGAAACTACCCATTTTCTTCATAATTGTATTTTAGGTAGTACTATGCCGTCCTTAGAGAAAATAACGTAGTAACAGTCATTTTTTTCAGATGTTTAGGATTTTTTTTGTGGCGTGGCCTCCGACATAACTTGTTCCTTACAGCTTTTGATCATTCGAACCATTTGGTTGCACAGGGCAGAGATCAAAATGGCTTACGGCAGTCATCGCTTATGTCGAAACTACCCATTTTCTTCATAATTGTATTTTAGGTAGTACTATGCCGTCCTTAGAGAAAATAACGTAGTAATAGTCATTTCTTTCAGATGTATACAGATAAAGGGACCTCAAAATGCTAGGTGTTTTTGAAAAAGTCATAAAAATTGCAATTTTTGAAATATTAGCTTAATTTATTATATAAATGATAGGGAGACATCATAACTACTCCCCCAATGGCTAAAATACTTTTCCAGTAGTTTAAATATATTCTTTGTGAAGAATTTAACTATATGCTTTTTTCTAATAGGAACCTCAAAATGTTAGGTCACGAAATCCTGAATATTATCAGCATTTTTCAATAATTTTTGACAAAAGTTTCCACAATATCATCATTCTGTCTAATTATCATATTGTAGAAAGTTTGTTTGCTTTAACATTAAAATTAATTTGTTTCACCACAAAATGCTAGGTTTAGGGACCCCATAATGTTAGGTAATGGGATCTTGATGATACCAGAGTCTTTAACCATGACGAAACACCCCAATTTGTCAACTATGGAGTAGATGGTACTCCAAATGGACTGGTATATGCTGCACACGGAGATGGTTGTCAGAGAATGACACGAGAAAACAGAGAATGTGTTACTATTCATCCTTTTGTTTCATTTGGAGGTGAAATAGCAATGTGTCATGTCATATTTAAAGGAAAAGGGATAAGTGCACATATGGCCCCAAAAGAAGCAGTTGACCAAATCCCGAATCTTTTGATATCAACAAATGAAAGTGGAAGTCAAGACCATAACACACTTCTTGCTGCATATAAAAAGTTTGACCAATATTTGGATGAACACAATATACGCCCTGTTGTTGTATTGTCAGATGGTCATTCATCAAGGTTTGATAGTGAAGTTTTGACATTTTTAAGAAGTAGGGATATTCGCCTTTTTATTACCCCTCCTGATACAACGGGAGTAACTCAGTTGCTGGATCAAGTTAATCAAAAGTTGCATGCAGAATACAGAAGCGCAAAGGCAGAACTTTTCTCGCCATTCATGACAACGTAGTAACAGTCATTTCTTTCAGATATATAGGATTTTTTTGTGGCGTGGCCTCCGACATAACTTGTTCCTTACAGCTTTTGATCATTCGAACCATATTTGGTTGCACAGGACAGAGGTCAAAATGGCTTACGGCAGTCATCGCTTATGTCGAAACTACCCATTTTCTTCATAATTGTATTTTAGGTAGTACTATGCCGTCCTTAGAGAAAATAACGTAGTAACAGTCATTTCTTTCAGATGTATAGGATTTTTTTTGTGGCGTGGCCTCCGACATAACTTGTTCCTTACAGCTTTTGATCATTCGAACCATTTGGTTGCACAGGACAGAGGTCAAAATGGCTTACGGCAGTCATCGCTTATCTCGAAACTACCTATTTTCTTCATAATTGTATTTTAAGTAGCACTATTCCATCCTTAGAGAAAAGAACCTGGCTAGTTGTAAATAGTTGCTCCCAGACACCCCAACATATTTCTTTTGCGTTGTTTTTTTGTATTGCTCGGAATGTTTTTGAAGATGTCTAATTTTCTTTCAAAATTAACGATACTGATAGCATGTATTTGCATGAAAATGTTAGTTATTCACAGATCTGTTAATCTGGTCATAGCTAGCCTCTCTTTGGGTATGAAGTGGGTCTCTTTATTTCATAAACATGAGCAACATTAAATGGTCAAAAAGCCTATGACACCAACATTTTTACTACTTATTTATGTTGTATGGTTGGGGTAAATTGTAAGGAGAACGTCATTATTCAACCAAACTTTTTTCTTTCCGGAATAATACAAGATACATACCCTTGAATTCCAAAAAAACATACCCTGGAAATTCTATCCACAGTGAAAGTGTCTGTTACACCTTATTATATCCTTTTCAACATGTTTTCATATGGTACTGGAAAACATAACTGCAGTAGACTCCCGTTTAGTCGTACCCCGGATAACTCGGACATTCGCTAAGTCGTACCAATTTCTTGTACCCCATTGGATTTGATGGCCCTCATCAGGACGGATAACTCGGACATTCGTTTAGTCGGACCAATTTTCTGTCCCCCTTGAGAGTCCGAGATAACGGGAGTCTACTGTACACACAATAGCGGAGAAAAATTGTTCATTCTATATAAATTTGAAAACTCCATGAAAATTCTATGGCATTTTTTTATCAAACATTTTCTTCTTCAGGTATTGATAAAAATTGTCGTTTACTGCTCTAGCTCGACCTATGACATTTTTTACCTGGCCAGCTTCAATTCCATGAGCGGTACGAATATGCGTCGACAGGCGATCGTAGTACCTATGATGATTTAGAAAGTATCAATTTTCATCAATGGTGTGGGGTGTTTTACAAATTACAAAATCATATCACGGATGAAATTTAAGTCGTAAAAGCAGGGAATAATGTAATTCAAAGGTTTCTGTACAACAGTTGGATTCATTAAAAGTGAATTAAGAACTGTATCCAGCAGTTATTATGCGAGTCTTATACTTTGATTCTTATTACATTTTTTTACAAACGTACATATAAATTAGAGACGCTTGTGTGGCTTTTTAAGACTAAAACATCATTTCACATTTATTATACTTACTTGTAACAGATTCTACATGGTAATGGCATTGTTTGGCCAGAATGAAAAAGCTTGGTAATGTAATTGAAATATCGCACTTGAAATATTTTATAACGTTTGCTGGAACGTATGGGTGGACATCAGCTAGATGGCGATCCACCTTGTCTCCGAGGTATGAACAGTCAGTAAATGGGCAAGAAACGTAATAAACTTTCTTTCCATTGCGAACCAACATGTGTACGGCATCCACAGCACCCAATTCATCAGTTAAATCCTTTCTTATTTCCCGCTTCCTCTTTTTAACGAACGACAACAGTTTTGTTTTTTCCTTGGACCTGTAAAACAAATTTTGAAACAAGAAGTTGAAGATTAATGTAAAAGCCCAAAAGTGATTTTATACCTTACTTCGCCATCGCTAGTGTCCTTGAGTATATTGTGTTGGAAAGGAACACCTGAAGAAAGAAAAACGACTAAGAAGGCATACTTGATAACATTCTATGGAAATTTTTGATTGCATAAGGATTATGCATTGATTCTTATCACAACAGCTTTGAAAAACTTTTCTCTCACCTGGATAATAATTGCGATCCCCACAATATTTGTATGACTGATGTTTCTTTGGTGCCATCAATGTTTTGTAAACTTTATGACTAACATCATTTCAGGAAAATTAATCAAATAAATAATCATTATTATGAAGCCAGTAGGAAGTATCAACAGATACCACCTTTATAGAACAAAAGCAAAAATGCAGCTGTACATCAGTTATATACATCTTGCATTTCACCTAAGTATTATTCGTAGTGGAGGCGTCGTAAATATCGGTTTCCGTCAAAATAAGACATGATGAGCTGTCGCACAACATACACGACACTAATGGAAACAAACGTTGCATAACACAGTGACTGTTGTGGAGATATTTTCCTCAACAGGTGTGGGTTAATAAAAAAATAGATTTTCAAGCCATCCATCCAATATTTCACCAAATCTATTTTGGCGTTCTGTTAATTGTAAAAAGTAGAAAATAGTCACAAAAGTGAAAAAAACAAACAAAAAAGCTTGATAATAAGTTCGCCTATAGCTATCAAAAGCATGAAAAGTCTCAATTCATTGCAAAACAAAACTCTTCTCAAATTAAGTCGGATCAGCCTTTCTTTTGTTTATACCTGAGATTTCCAAAGAACAAGTTAAGGACACAAACGTTATTATCATCAAACTCCCTACTCACTTTCTGAAAACTATAGGCACTGGCCAAGTAAAAAATTTCAAGATTCTATTGGCAAAATATAGTTTCCAAGATCATTAGAGCGGAGAGTGGCCTTGAAATATTTCTTGTCATTTTTGGAAATGCGGATCACATTATTCCATTTAACTTTAGTGGAATCCCCAACGCTATATTTGCTATCACTCAATTTATTCAACCACGAGCCATTAATTATTCGAGACTGCGTACTTAAAACCAAAAACAACCAAAATTGTTCTGGATCGTCTGGTTGAGCATAAACAGGAAGAATGTCCCCTGGTTTGACACAATCTTTCAGAACGACTAAAGAAATGAGAAGACGAGGTATATAATGTCAACACCACTTGCCGATAACTATCAATTTCAATACACGTATTTTTTTTTACAAGCAACCAATTTATAAGCCACTGTAGTATATTTAATATTTGATCAACGCCATCGAAATCGCCATTCATTTTGATGGATGGAAAGAAATGATTGATGTAGATTTTGATGGGGTTTTTTTTATTTTGTCATGAAGATAATTACGAAGAATCATTTACAGGATCAGCTCTTTTTCGTTTCCTTTACAAATTGGAGATCTTACCAAAAAAATAGAATAAAAAACTTTGGATTTTGCTTATCTTCGAAATTGTTTACTTTATGATACATAAGCAACCGCTAAGCAACTTTCGTATCAATTCTAAGGGATTTTTTTAGCAACTTCAGTAGCAAGTCAAGTTGCTTATAAAAACAAATACGTGTATTTATTTATCTAGCAAGTGAATGTCAAAAAACTCCATATACATGAAATTCCTTGAACCAGATCACATTCTTCATACAAATCGGATGGTCCAGTGAGAAACAGGGAAACAGGTTGATCAATCTCCACTTCTAAAAGCATTATAAGTATATGTAAAACATTGCAAAGTCTACGAAATTTTATAATTCCAACTGTCGAAAATGGAATGAACTGTATGAAAACTATCAATATGTGGTCAACGATGAAGGAGCGCAAGATAGAAACATTACCAATCAAGAGTAACTTATTACATTTAACACACAAGTCATGTGACGTAGCGTAACTTATCAACAAATTTAATCGTAAGAGCAGTCAACTGTCTTTGTAAGTGTTTTATGTCAGTATTTGAGTTGTTGTAGTTACCTAAAAGAAAGGAATGGTGTCAGAAATTGATAGATATAATCGTGTTCCTAACCTGTCATCTACATGGGGAAAATTTGAAACAATGAGCAACGAGAACATTTGTACAGTACTTATTTAAATTCAAAATATGGATGTTCAACGCTGATTTAGTTGGAATATTGAAAACAAATTTAGAAGAATGATCAGACTTTCCATAAAATGAATGTTACTTTTACAATATGACGCATTGTAAGAGGGTGAAGGACTATGCGAAATTGTGTCATTTTGAGGGATGTTTGAATTTCGTCTTTTTTTGAACTGTCATGAATTTATTACGAGTTGTAGATGACTCGTTTTTCTGTCTGCAATCAAAAATATCAAAATATGAACACAAGAAATAAGCAGTATAGGAAAAGGAAGCCAAACTAGAAGAGTAACTTCCAGCAGGAGTATAGATAGCAGCTACTAAGAATTTTACGATTACTTACGATTCGAACTTTCAGCATCGTTGTTATTTTCAGCTAAACGGTAAGAATCATTATGAAAACACACAAATAACCGAAATAGAAATTTCAACATGAGAAGTTGGTGAGAAGTAGGTGAAACAAAGACACAGAGTCACAAAATAAAACAAGAGAAATCCTTACAGACTTCAGCAGTAGATACATGATCATTTCTCTCTTCTACAATACATGACTGTGGATCAGTACAACCTAAAATCGTAGCCATTTATCCATTTCACTTTTCAGAATGATACATATCGAAGTAACAGCATGGCAAGACGCATCATTCAGGAGATTCGTTTGTACCATAGATCATGGTAAACAAAATTAATTGTAACTCACTAGTTTGTGACGAACTTTCTACAATGCTTTTGTCTTTTTCAGTTACTAAGATACAAATATGGCAAAATGCAAACACTGAAAATTCCAAAATAAAGTATAAAACTTTAGGATATAGGATGAAACATTTACCAGGTCGATTACTGATGCTGTCGTCTTCCATAGTTGCATCTAGATTTTTTCCACTTATGTATTCTAAAATACAAATAATAATGTCATATCCATTCAGTATTTTTATGAAAATATTTTCATTCAGTATTTTTTGAAGTATCTCTTACAGAGATAATGAATTTTGTTAAGCCAATATCGAAAGTTATTGCCATCAGTTGACATTTAATTTTTCACTTAAAATTGACTTTAACTACATAAGATATGACAACATCATATCTGTAGTGCTCAAGATATTTGATAGATAACCACATAAGAAATAATAAAATTCTAAAAAACCTTTAAATGTATTAAGAACCACAGAAGCAATGGATTGGCCAACTTCAGTGCGTTCCTCCTTTTTCCCTATAAGTTCTGAGGCAAAGCCAGGTGTAGCGTAGGAATCAAATGTCACATTTTTTGTTCCTTTTTTGACATAAAAAATGAAACTATGGACATTTTCTTTCTGATTTAGAGTCAACATCTACAAGAAATAAGATATGCACAAATTAATGAAGATTGTCTCCCTATATGCTCACTAAAAGGTTGTAATAAAATACAAACAATGAAAAAATGTCTCAGTGACATAATTTGAAACTTATGAAACATACCCTTCCATGAATAATGTTTTTCTGGATGGTTGGGTTGATTTTACCCGCTGGCACATAATCTTCTGGGGTTTTCTGTTTTTTTGGGAAAAGTGACAGGCAAGAAGAACAAGATTTGCTGGCAATTTCATTACTTTCACCACATTTTTCTCCATTATGAATTGCCTCACAAATCTGAAATGACAGACATATCAATATGAATGAATGAAATACCCAATACATACTCATACTTGTTATTTCTATTGAAAAGTGAATGAGATTTAAGCAGTGTTTCTGATATAGTTCATGTCACAATTATCACAAACATGAAAACCTTTACATACACTCTCAGCCATAAAAAAGAAAAATACTGTAACCACAACAGTGATGTATCAAACAAACGGATGGATTACCTATATGAACTTTAGGAATAAGAAGTTGAAGTAAATTTTAGGGAATAACATGATACCTTAAATCTTTTCTTATATGTGATATTCATTTTTTTTTTCATTGAGGAAACTTGATTAGAGTATGAGATATCTGTAAAAAGAAACAATTAGCCATCATACAATATTAACAGAAGCACATCGTCTATGCTTGGAAAAGATAAGACAGAGGGGACGTGTTTCGCCCTTGTTAGGGCTCATCAGCCGTCCATAGCCACCTTCCATAAACCCATCAGGTCAATGAAAGTTGATCTCTTAGCTGACCAGAAGATGTATATATGGCCAGTACCTTTGTGTTCGCTTGTGGTGTGCATTGCTAATATGGAAGAGGTGAAACGCAACAACGACAAAAGCGATCTGATGATCAAAATATTAAACTCCTTTGTGGGCAACATTGGAGAATGCTGCAAGGGAGGATATTTTAAACATACACAGCAAAACAACATGAATTATGTCGTTGCATTATTTCACACTCAACCGGAGTTGAGATCTTGGCAGAACGGGACACGTTTAGCACTTGTGAGGAGCTGTCTATACACAGCTTTATCTGATTGGTGATTTATAAAAGTTTTTTATCGTAAAAAAACAAATGGAGGTGTGTTATTACATAAGCGAAATAAAAAGGAATTTAGAAAAGTGTGTAACTATCATTACATACCTCATTTTGAGTAATATAGCAAATATTTTCAAATGTTTAGTCAAACCATTTCTTGGTTCTTCATCTCCTATCATTAATCAACTTACAGCTAGATATGCATTAAACATTGCAGCTATGGTCACTCCAGAAATTAACCTGTTCCATAATAATTATTTCTGATATCAATTAATTTCTGGTATCAAAGAACGAGCCTTTCTGGTTCTTAGATTATAATTGCAATTGGCATCATGTCTTAGAGTAACATGCACACCATAGCTCGAAAAAACCTAAAATGATGCGTAAGAATATGCTCAATGTGATTGATTGATTATAACAGTTTAGGCACAAGCTTCAACCAAGGGATCCCAAATATAAAGCATGTATTCCCACAAATGGGCATCTCAAAGGTTTCAGACTGGTGGGCATTCGAATCGGAGATATTTTGTAAGATATTTCAAATGGGCTATAATATGTTTTCACACTTATTAGTATTGCCAGAAAAGCCTGGTGTATATATACCTGAAATTAAAGAATTTCTTTTCTAAATTAGCAAATTTAAGGCCTCTTCATTAAAACTACTGAGTTAGTTTAGCGAGTGAGAATAAGGAGCTGGGGCAAGGTTGCTATTTTACATACAATTTGTATGAAGTTATTTTTGGAAAGTCCATTACTGGGATGTTTTTTCACTATAAGTATATAGTTAGTCAGAAACGATTACATTGCAGACCCAAAGGTACCCCAAATGTAGGGGTGAATACACTTTTTGATCAGCTTTTCAAGCTCTATGTGACAAGGTGATTTAATTTTAATTGATTTTATTTTCCATCAAACTTTAAACTATTAGGTAAAAAAAATTTTTACAGGGCAGCATATTCAGCATAAATTAAGAGAGTTCATTTGGTTTATTTCACAAGAAATTATAGGAAGTTGAATGCTTTCAAGTTTTAGGTTTGAAAAAACAACATGCATTTACTTTGTCTACGCAAAATGAGGTGAGAGAAGATGCGATACTGACCCATTCACTGGGAAACAGGTTGTTTTGAACTCAACAAATCATAATAAGGATATCATATCTCAATTAGGATATTTTTTTCATCCTAATTAGAAGAATATTTTCCTATTAAGCTGATAAGGTCCTAATTTGCTATTTAGTGGGATTTAGTGGTGGTGAATAGCTCACTTGGCAAGACAGTGTGCTTGCGATACATGAGTGACATATGATGCAGCTACTGGTGTAATTATCAGGTACTGATGGATGGAGACTTGTGTGAGTGCAGTAATGCGGTGACAAAAAAATACATAAAGATGAAGACCAAACGTATATCTACCAAAAGCTTATTAAAACTGAAATAACTATCATCGTATGTCAGTTGGGTAAATGGAAGCGTGGCGCCATGAAATCTGAGGTACACCCAGGCCCACATCAGCTGCTGCAACTGCAGGAAAGTACACTACCACCTGGTAAATTGAAATTTCAATAAAAAAATCCCTTATTTGTAGGTTGTGCCTACTGTTATAATCAATCAATCACATGAGTATATTCTTACGTGATGTTAAAATTATTATCAGATAGTCCTGCATGAATTCTTAATGATGTGTCTTGTAGAACTTTTTAATTCAGCAACAATCAATTTGTTCAGTTGATAATAAAAAGGTATATATATATAGAAAAACACTATGTTTTGTGCATTATATATAACTTATTTTCTTTGTACTGATAAACCAAGAAACATGAACTAAATATAGTACAGTTGTCCAAAATAAAAATAAAGTCCGTAGATACAAGCTCAGTAAATTTAAAAGAAGAACATTTTGTTTTTGTTACAACTTTCATTTTTTACAGTCAATCGAACAAGACTTGTAGAAAAATACTGATAATTTTTAAATATGGTTGCACAATATTCACATGCTTTTAAGTCACAAGTCTGATTTCCTTCATTTCAATGAGCTTTTAAACTGGTTTTTATGAAGGATAATGTTGTCTTTTTAATCATTTCTTTCATGTGCATATCTTATTATAATAATCCACAATCGTGTGCAACACAGTTAACTTAGAGAGTGTTGTGTTTTTTTTTAAATTTACGGCCAAAATCTTCTTAATCGTGGTCATATAGCAGCAGTTAGACCACGCAAGACACATTCACGATTAGTATAATAGCACGTGGCATTTGACGTCAGTTTTTTTTATGATGACGGGGAACCATTGCATTGCATCCCCAATAGAACACAACGTTTTAGGAAAAATATCTCGAGAACCAATGGGGATAACTGACGTTTTTTAGGGTCTGCGATACGGGGACAATGTGGTGATGCAAAATTTGGGACTAAATTTTATTTGGTACTGCAGCTATGGCATCATCAAAATCTTTGATCGACGATATTTCTGCAACAGTTGGTCGTAGCGAAACGATCCAATACATTTTTTGATCAGTTTTTCGAGCTCTACAACATGGTTACACTGATGAGTCGTGATTCCTTAATTAAAATTTTCGTAACACACACAGGGAACGCGCCACATCTTTTTCAAAATTATTAGCCGTAAAAAACTTTTATGCGGGTTACTAGTAAGTTTGTAAAAAGAAACAAGGAACAAAAGGAACATACACAATTAGAATTTTGTAGAAATGATTCTTTATCAATCTCATATGAAATGGAGTTGAGTTGAGAAAAAGTTTGGATAAAAAAGCTTTTTTAATGCAAACCACAGCAGAAGTCATGTGAAGAAGTTTCTGTCATTCATGTAATGTATTGTGCTTGTGTGGAAGAGTATTTATCAGCAGGGGGAGGAGCAGCCATTCCAGTTTCAAATTTAGAGCCTAAATACCTTGAGCACTGCCGGTCAATTTTAGGTGACCTCCCACCGATCTTAGCTTATGCGAAGTCTCCATCCATCCATCCTTGGCCAAGGAATTGGTTAAAATAAATTTATTATTCTAGCTAGATCTAGCTTTTTATTTCTCTAATGTTGATAGGTCTTCTTTAGTTTTCTTTAGTTATCACCACTGGTAGAAACAAATAGAATCTCATTATCACACCGCGTTATTCATTGAAATAAATGTTACACTGGACTGTCGATATAACGAACCCCCAATATAGCAAACATCTCGATATAAAGAACCATTGTCCATTCCCCTTGGATTTTGCCTAAATACACTCTTATAAATCCTTTCTATATAACGAATCCTCAATATAGCGAACTCTCGATTTAACGAACCAACGTTTTCGTCCCTCAAACCCTCCTCGATATAACGAATTCAAAGTAATAAATGCTACGAAAGAAAATAAAAACAATTATTGCATTGTGCCGATTGAATTTTATGATTTAGAATATATCTCCAACTGTGACTATACGTAACTGAAAATTTATACAGTTACTACGAACTTGTAATGTTTCTTAACTAAAAATATGTCAATCAAACAATCAATAAATGAATTGAACGTATAAAATGTCATTCAAATCGAACGATATTCGGATCGGACCATTTGAATCTAAACATAAACAAAGCTACAATCTGCAAGGCAATCTATTATCTAAGAAGATGAAATGTATATGATGATTAAATCAAGATGAAAGGGGCAATTATCTCCATAACAGATAAGTATATAAAAAGCCCTGCAGAAAATTGCGGAGGGCAAAAAGTACAAACAAGAGCATTGCAGAAGAATACTGTTAGTCGGAGGGATTTGGGTCAGAACCTCAAAAAAAAAGGTATCAAGCTGAAATTTTCAGGAAAGCCTCATTTTTACCTTAGTAATAACATACTAAAATTCCACGGAGGTGCCAGGAGTGGAACATGCCTATTTCTGCCCTTTAAGTCACATGACTCGTTCCAAAACTACCAAAATATAAACATTCTTAAATGGAATAGCCTTATATACCGTTTGATAAATCTTTTGTTCCTGAACAAAAAATATTATTACAACTTTTCTTCAAAATCAGTATTTAGAGTGTTACAGGGGGTTAAAGTTTGAAAAACCAGGGGGTAAAAATTCTAAAATTACGTTGAAAATTCCATAAATACTGGCATATGCAACAGTTTTGCACTTTAATTCTCAGATAGAAATCAAATTTTTATGATTCTGTGTATGGCTTTTCTATTTTTACTTCCAATGATATTTTGAAATACAATAAAAAGAATGTTTTACAACCCCCGTCTCCCACCCGGGAAAACTTGTTTTATTTTCAAGCTTGATGTCACTAAAAAAGAATACTTTGCAGTGCACAAACGTTGAATTCACAAACTGCACATGTTTGAAAATATCTATGTACTAATCGTGGTGTGCATCCGCTTTTTTCACGCTTTCACTCTCTAAAATTTCGGGTCGTTTTTGCGGTCACTTATTCATAATGGAGTGTCAGACCACGGCGGTTAATATTTTTCTACGATTAGTATAGGGGAAAACATTGCATTGCATTTAATCGTTTCAAATGTTTTGATTATTCGTGAGATCAAACAATAGACAACAACGAAAGTATTGCGCAAAGATTTATTAATATTTTTAGGGTAAGTACGCTTTAGAACTTTTTTTTTGTTTGTTTTATATTTTCTTATAGTATTAATAGGGTTTCTGCGTCATTACTTTTCAAATAATACGGGATTGAAGAAATGAATATCATGGTTTTTAATCATGACAGTCTGGGTTCGTAAAGAAAATCGCAATTGTTTTTAATTCACATTTTGACACTTTTACGACTTTCGCGTTTGGCTTTTATTTACATTGGGGTGTGGATACCATGAACAGTTACAGCGATTTTAATCTTTTTGTTGTTTATATACCTGTACGCACAATTTATTTTTACTACTGCATATATCGTATCGTTTATTACGAATATTTTGATGTGTTTCAGATCTTCTGATTAAAAAGTTTTTCTGTTCATAACTCCAGTGTTGAACTAAATATGCTTTAGCCGGAATACCTAGAGATTTTTAATTAAAAGAGTGTTTTTTTCTGTATTGATGTTAAATATTTTTAATCATGGGGAACCATTGCATTGCATCTTCAATTTATGCAATTTATGTAAAAAGTGAAAAAAGTGGACGCACAGCGCGTATTTTTATTTTTGATGAATTAAAACCCGTGTTCTACACGCTGTTCTACACGGGATACTACATTCTAAACATTCTACATTCCAAATAATTGAGGAACTTTATCATACTAAAATTCATTATACTAAGCCTTTCTCTCTGTTCAACTCACATCGATTAAAACCTGTAAAAAAATTTTACACGGGTTACTAGCAGGAATATATTTGAAAATATCAATCTCTGCTGATCTTTGTTGTGTTGATGATTTCATACTTGTCAATGAATTCTGTAGTACTATTTAATTAGAGAAACAGATATAAAAAATAATATAAAGTTGATAGTGATTGATTGGTTGCGAATGTGCTAAACACATGGATGGATTTTGTGTTATCTGCAAGAAAAGTGATGGTCAACTTGGAAAGGTCAAGGATAAAGGCTTCTATAGTCTTTTAAAATACAGTAAAGACAAGCAAGATCATTCTACCCTTAGCTATCTGCGAAAGAAGACGAACAATGGTAAAAAAGTCTCTATTCAGATCCACAATGAATGCAGAAGGAATTATACTAACAAAAGGCGTTTAAGTCAGACCAAAGCAGCAACACGAAGATCCAGTAGTAGAAGTAATGAATTCGAATGGAAAAGGGATTGTTTTATTTGTAGTGAACAATGCAGTTCGAAGAAGAGGAAACGTGGAGACTGGCGGATAGCAGGAACCATTGAGATGAAGGAAAATATGTTGCGGAAATGCAAACAACGTATAGAAGAAAATGCAGCAGATCAATGGGCCATCGACGTACTGCAAGAGTCGAAGATTGTGTTGATTTTGTTGAGCAGAATGTCGCTATCATTCTAATTGTTTGCTTCGATTCAATCAAAACAAGACGTCAGGCAAGATGGAAGAACCAAAACGTGGACGAAAGTCATCAAAAGAGATTATGGAGTGTTTTTCTAAGGCTTGTGAATGGTTAGAGGGGGAAATGGTTCCTCATTCTGTTGTAGAGTTTAGAGAGAAGATGGTAGAATACGCAAAAGACAAAGAAGTGTATGGAGTTCAGTACGTTAAGAAACTACTCACTGAGCGCTATCAAGACCATATCTCATTTTGCTGTGAGAAATTGGCGGCTAGTATTTATTATACCTTAAGAGAAGAAATTTCCACGGGAAGAAAACTTCGCCAAATTTAATTTTGCGGTTGAGATGCAAAGATTTTCGCGGAATTTAATTTTGCGATTGACCAATTTTAATTTTAATTTCTCGCCAATCAATCACAGCTTGAGAGTTCACCAGCAAACGATAACCTGGGAGACCCTGACCGTCACCAAACCAGACCCATTGCGATGGGGATGGAAGGAAGAGGATGGTAAATTGACACCAATACAAACAGATGACAACGTTGCCCCTTCTGAACTTTTGAAGTTCATTAGATGTAACTGCAAATCATTAAACAATATGTGCTCATCACACCAATGTACATGTCGAAGATATGGTTTGAAATGTGTTGTAGCATGTGGCCACTGTAGAGGCGAAGTTTGTGAAAATGCTGAGAAGGTGATTTCTTTTTGTTGTTTTGTTTTAATATTATGATAAAACGTGGATTGAAATATTTCATTTTGATTTGAAAATGGTCTACTAACAAAGTGTCACTGGTGATACCAAAGCTCATGGAATATTAATTTTTCTCTGAACTTTCATACCAGGTGTTGAGTGATGCAGATGAAAATGATGCCGGCAACGATTTCGAAAGTGACGGAAACGTATTTGATCTCTTTCAAGAATGATGCGTAAGTATAAACGCTGTTTTGTTTTGCCAGAAAATATTGCTTTCGTAAGAAGCAAAATATTATTCAAAACCTTTACAATATATTCATAATTTTCCTTTAGGTTTTGGAACGGAGAAGTTGGCCACCCTGATATTCAAAACTGTCGAATTTAGTTTTTTGTTTAGTAAATATCTTATTATAATAATCCGCGCTGTGTGTCACACTTTTATTTTAGAGAGTGATATATTTGGTTTTTTTCTCACGGTCAAATCCTTCTTATTTTTTCCCTTTTCGTCGTAAAGCCACGTAGATGTGACAGACACTTTTTTTTATTTTCCGCGATTAGTATATGCTCCTCCGTTTTGTAATTTTTGGTTTGCGCAGTGGAAATCAGCTGAAAAACGTCTTTGGAGGAGTGCGAGCAATGGAAATCTTCTTCGTTCGAAATTTATCAACGATCATTTCGTGAGCAAGAAACTTCGCGAAGAAGACGTGTTTCTTTTTGTATGCGAATATTTTTATTTAAATTTGATTGTTTTAGGCAGCAAATCGACGAAGCCTTTATTATCGTGTTTATTGCTAAACTTTTAAAAGAACACGGGTAGCACGTGTAAGTGAGTTAGTTGTTTGTTTACAATGAAAAATCATATTTAGATATACAGAAGAAGTGCAGTGAAGTTTTTAAAAATTAGCTGCAGTAAGATCGAACGAACAAAAGGTATTATTATAAAACTTTTATTTTTGATTAATAAAAGAACAAGTTAGGTATATGTATTTGTATTTAAATGTATTTAAATGTTTGTTTACGTTTTAGTTATCAAATATCGCTATACAGAAGAAAGTGTAGTGAAGAAATGCAGAACAAAATGATGTTTATTTACACAGTAAGGAATGGTTTTAATTTAGTTTTGAAAGATTAAATACTATAGCTTTGAATAGATATCTTATTATATGAGTTCTTTCGTTTAGTTTACTGATTTGTTTTGGTAACGAACTGTTCCTTATTTTATTTATTTCAAAATGGCTCCACAGTTATGAAGTTACGAAGAAAGCATTTTTATGTCTTTCACTGTATAAAAATGGTAGTGAAATTGCAGTAGAAAACAAATAGTTTACAATAGGAAAGTATGCTGGAAAGTTAATCGAGTGTTATTAATTTGTTTACAGGTATGAAATATAGAAAGTAAAAGAGTTTAGAAGTGTTTGATAATGGCTACAGAACATGATCAATATTGTTTACTATCATGATGATGTGAATTGGTATTGAAAGGTAAAGTTAAAATAGTATCTATTTAGTTAAAACACAGTTAGTATTAGTGGATAAATAAAGGATAAGAGGGATGTTTACTGTTGGGTTTTTTTATTTTCCAGCAGAGAGGAGCTTTGAACTGGAAATAAAAAATGGCTCCACGAATGTTTTCATATGTTAAAAATTTTTCAGCTATACTAATTCTGTCATTACGTTTGTGTTTTTAATTATTATTTTTAAGGTTAATATATTTTCAAAGTTTCTTTTACGTTGTTTTGTTTTTCTTTAGATTTCGGCATAGCATGATTAGGTTTTTTGTATATATATGTTTTTTGAATGTTTTCATCTGTTAAAATAGAAATGAAGCACATGATGGGTTATAATGTTGAGAGGGTTACTTAAGAGAAGAATGGATTATGTAATTTAAATGACTGTGCAATGAAACTATCCTACAAAAAATAAGTGTTGTATTGCTTTATTTTTCTTAAGTTTATATTTTATCGCGTTTATGCATATTTTGTGTTATGGTAATCGTTTACGTACTATGCCTAGGTATATAACTTTGGCTTTATGATTTTATTTGTGACTTTTTATCTTCCGTGTAAATTTTTGTTCTTAGTTATTGTTTTTAGGATTAATGCGTACTTGAATTTCCTTTTTTTTGTTTCTTTTTTTTTTTTTCGGTATTACAATTGAAATATTATTCTTTTAGGCAATAATAAAAAAGCACAAAGAAATGAAACTCATGGTTTTAATCATGATGTTGATGGTTTTGGGAAGAACAGACTATATATCATTTCAAAAATTCATTAATGGTTGCTGTATAATGTAACTTCCGCACGAAAGAAACACAGTTGGAAGGTATCATTTTTGTGATGTTATTCAATGTTTGGTTTTGTATGTCTGGGTAAACGGTTCTGTGTTTTAATCTTCTGAATGTAATAACAAATTAATGCCTGTAAAAAACTTTTACACAAGTGAAATTCTGCGACAGAACGCATACTGAACATGGGTGGCGAGCGACGCCGCCTTGGCTATCCTAGATTGTAATGTTATTCAATGTTTGGTTTTGTATGTCTGGGTAAACGGTTCTGTGTTATATATTGCATTTTTTTACATTAAAGTTACTTCTCTTCTGCGTATGAATATATATTCTGAGCCATGTTGCTATTTGTTTCTGTTTTAAATTTTCTGAATGTAAGAAATGAATTAAAAAATTAATGCCTGAAAAGAAACTTTTGCAAGAGTTAAATTCTGCGACACAACGCATACTGAACATGGGTGGCGAGCGACGCCGCCTGGGCGGCTAGTTAGAATATATTTCTCTAAAGTTTCGGCAATCACTTTTTTATATTTAAATCCTTGATCCTGCAGACGGACAATCAACATGTTTTTATTTGTTAATTGTTTTCTTTGATGGAATTTTACAATAATTTCGGTATTTAGAGGGTTAAGATGGTCACGTGACTTTAAGGGCAGAAATAGGCATGTTCCACCCCTGGGACCTCGGTGGAATTTTATTATGTTATCAGTAAGGTAAAAATGAGACTTTCCTGAAAATTTCAGCTTGATACCATTTTTTTTGAGGTTTGCACTATTTTTGGACCAAATCCCTCTGACTATGTTTCGAATCGACGTGGCTAGCAAACAAGACCTTTCGATATAACGAACTTCTTTCATTTCCCCTTGGAGGTTCCTTATATCGAGAGTGCACTGTAAGTAATATAATTTTTTTAGCTTGTCCCACCTACTGTTTCCAATGCACGTGTATCGTCGTGATCCGCCATGATGCACAATCGTTTAGACTGCAACCTATCTTCCCTCCTATTCTTGCAGTCTAATTTAACAAAAATTATTATGATTATCATAAACATTTTCGCAAATCACAAATTATGATAATCATAATATTTTTTCACGCGGATGTTCTTAACTCAGCCGTTCATTGTCGCGGTCGCATTTAAAATGTCAGCAAACTTTCTTGCTTTACACAATGCATTCCGAACGTGAACTTCACGTCGTTTTTATTTACCATTTTAAACCAATCAAAAATCAGTTTAACAATACACTCAAAACGCAGAGAGAAAAAACTTTTCAACTTATTATTAGGTTTTGTTTTACGCGCTCTAACATGGGTGCTGTCAGAAGTAGGTGAAAAATGGTTTCCCTTAAAAAGATCACACGGGAGGAGAAAAAAATGCACGTGCTAAATGAATGAAGTGAATAAAAAACATGTTCGATCAGATTAAAATTGATTAAAAGAAATCGATTAAAAGAAATTAAGACAACTATTAAGACAAAAGCAAAAAAATATTTTGTTTCGAGATACTCTTTTTTTACCTTCCTATGTTTTGAGTGTATTGTTGTACTGATCAACGATTGGTTTTAAAAAATAAATAAGTAACACATAATGAAAAACCTGAAAAATAGTTAATGTAACACTGACTGCACACCAGAGGTTGTGACATCTTTTCCAAGTTGTATGAGCCGTTTATAAGGAAATTTGACGTTTAGTGATACAGAGCAGGCAGACATGGGCAGCGAGCGACGCCGCCTTGGCGGCTAGTCTATATATTAATAGTCGATTCTCCGTCTGTCTGTAATGCAAAATGGTAGATTTAACTTCGAAAGAAATCGGGGATCTGCAACGGAGAGAGCGCGGAGAACTTAAACATTTAGGGTGTCTAAATGTGTAGCTCCCGCCAAAGAAATGATGATGGCTGCAAGAAATTGTAATACTTTAACTGCAAATATACATATATGAAAATATTAGCTAATGTTGAATTGATATTTCTACAATACTTGCCTCAGACTGACCTTGAACGAATACACTTTTAAGTATTTGTAACCCCCGTTCAATGTCATGGCAACGAAAGGAAATTGATGAAGTTCGCTTTCAACCATCTTGATTCTTATTCGCGCGAAAAGAAAGAAATAAAGTTGAGAAAAACGATCATTTTGTTTGCCTAAAGACAACAAAGGAAAGTTCGCTTTTTTGTTTATGTTGTCTATTTAGCCAGGTAAACTGACAAAAAACACAGGTCTTGTGTTTTTATTTTTGTGGTGATAAAAATTAGATATACATTCCTGTTTTTGTTTACATTGTTCTTTTGAGTTGTTTCTCAACGTACAACGAGTTATGAATTCTGATGATGACTACGAAATCCCTCAAAGGTTTGTTTTGCCTCGAACACAATTTGATAGAGAGATAGTTGAAGCACGGCAACATCAGCACGAGAGGCAACAACAACTCCCTGATGACCCTCAACAACGCCGTCGAATTAGGATTGCTGAACGACAGGAGATACCGTGCAAATCAAACTGCAATTGGTGCTCAGTTGAGAAGGGAGAGGGATGCACAAAATCAAAGACAGCGACGGGCTAATGAGCAACCTGAACAAGCTGCTGCTCGACGTGCAGCTAATGCGTAACAACACCAAAGAGCATATGTCCGAAACAGACAAGTGCGCTGGGCTCGGTTTTTAAATGCTGCACGGATTGATGTTGAAAACAATGACTTGCCTGACATTCATTCTTTAGGTGAATTCAACGTTTTATGTGAACATTGTGGAGCAGTCAAATTCGACCGTGAAACTAATTTTAAATGTTGCAAAAATAGAAAGGTACAACTTCCAAATTTATTACATTATCCGCCTGAGTTAAGGTATCTTTTACTTGATGATTCTGCACTGGGTAAACATTTCCGTAAGTGTATTAGAGTTTATAATAATGCATTTAGTTTTGCTTCTCTGTCAGCTTATCTACGTCCGCCCCCAGGAAATGGGCCTCCATGTTTTAGGATATGTGGACAACTGCTACATAGGTATGGAGCACTGCATGCTAATGAAAACCAAGTGCCCATGTTTAGCCAACTGTATATTATCGAAGCTGCTAATTCGCTTGACATGCGTATGCAAAACCCTTCCAATGCGGATTGCAACAGAGACTTGATGGGGCAAATACAAACAGTCATTAATAGAGTTTCACCTAATGACGCAGCATATCGTAACTTGGCTCAGGTCGAACGAGAAGAAGAAGAAAGGGCGCTCTTAGAAAATAGACCAACCTCGGTAGTGGGTATGTATATGCGTGAAGGTGAAGACAGGAGGAGATACAATGCTCCACATCACGAAGAAGTCGCAGCAATTTTTGTAGGTAACAATGGTGTGCCTGCGGCTGGTAGAAATATTGTAGTGTATCCAAGAGATCAGCCCTTGCGAAATATTTCTTACATGTCGACAAACATTGACTCCATGATGTATCCAATAATTTTTCCTAGAGGTGATCCTGGATGGAGTCCAAACATGAATCACGTACAACAGCATGCAACTGAAAGGCGAAATAAAATTACACAATTGCAGTATTACATTTATCGTATTGCCATTAGATGTGAATTTTCTGCTTTACATTTAGCTGGAAAACTATTTCAACAGTTTGTTGTTGACAGCTATGTCAAAGTGTGGAGGGAGCGAGACTCGACTTCATACGCCAGAACCAAGAACAATTACGGGCGGATAGCTACACAGGCTTGATGGACTATTTGGAGGAAGCTGCCCATGAACGAAACCTATTGATTTCAGGTTCACCGAGAAATATGCACCAATTGTACCTAGATGCTATGGCATTAGTTTCAAAAAAAGGTAAACCAGATTCATTTTTAACTTTTACATGCAATCCTAAATGGCCTGAAATTGTTCAAAATCTTTTGCCTGGTCAAACTCCATCAGATAGGCCAGATCTGGTTACACGAGTATTCAAATTGAAGTTGGAAGCTCTTAAAAATGATATTATAAAAGATTCTGTTCTAGGTGTATCTGTAGCACAGGTGGATGTTATAGAATTTCAGAAAAGGGGGCTACCTCATGTGCACATGCTGTTGCATCTCGGCAACGAATTTAAGTTGCGCAATGCTGATGACATTGATTCATTGATAACAGCACGAATTCCAAATCGGGACCAAGAACCAGAACTTTACGAAATCATCAAATCTTGCATGGTCCATGGTCCGTGTGGCTTCACCGTGTATGCAAGATGGTAAGTGCAGCAAAAATTTTCCGAAGCAGTTCCATTGTTGAACTGTTTTAAATGTGGATGGCTATCCTTTATATCACCGACCAGATGACGGAAGAACTACTTGCCGTAAGTTGCACAAATATTTCTCATAAAACTCATAATTGAATTTATTCTTGGAGATATTAATTCTCAGCGCCAATACTATAATCTATCTATGCGCTAATGCCTTTATTTCATACCTATTAATTATCTTAGTTAATTATCTTAATTCATTACTAATCATTTTTTGTTCTTACATTATAGTGACACGAAAGGATTTCAATATCTATCGAAAAACCCACCCAGGAACGCGGTCTAACTGCGGTGTAACCGGAAAAAAAATGGGGGGCGAGACCACCAAGGGTTCGTTTCCCCTAAAAAAAATTAAAAAAAATAAAAAAAAAAACATTCATCCCCAAATATTCGGGGTTGAACACAAATTTTTTCGTTGAGAATAGAGCTCAAGCTTTTTCATTAAAGTTAATTTTCTGCGTTCTGGAAAACATCTTTGGCTGGTAGAAGTCTAAATAACTGCTCCTGTGAATCTATATATTAATAGCCGACTCTCCGTTTGTCCGTTTGTCTGTTACGCAAAATGGTAGATGTGAACTGCAAAAGAGAGTCAGCAATGTAAGATCACACATAAATTATTTCTCTTCTTGTGCGCGACGTCAGTGTGAAACCATTGTATTGAGACCCTAATCGAATGCGACGTTTAGGGAAAATTATCTCGATAACGAATAGGGATAACTGACGTTTTTTGGGGTCCGCGATACAGGTTATGGGGTGACGAAAAAATTTAGGCCAAATTTTTTTTGCGACGGGTGTGTGACGTCATCAAAATCTTTGATCGACGATATCTCCGTAACGGTGCGTCATGGACATATGATCCCATACATTTTCTTGCTCAGAATTTCGAGCTCTACAAGATGGTGACACTTTCTATTGTCAATTCCTTAATTCCATATTTCGTGAACTCTTTGGGAGGTGACACAACGCAGGCTGAACCTGGGCGGCGAGCGACGCCGCCTTGGCGGCTAGTGGTTGATTCGAGCCCATTGCCCATTAATCAGGAGTTTTAAGAATTTTGTTTTTGCTTAGATCGATTCTGTTACACAAGGTGTAGAAATTCCTTTTTCTAATAAACTATAGAGCTTCTACTAACAAGAAATGCATAGGGTATTTAATCAGTTATTCACAGTCAGTGTATGGTAGTTCCATACCATCGTTGTATATGTTAATATTTGTTGTTTTTAGTTGGAATAAAAGTTGTTAAATACTTCCTTTGATCTTTATTTCGCTATCCTGTAGCCTGTTTTGTGAAATGACATTACAGGCTATTGTTTGTCAGTTTGAGAGATTACTATTCCTAAATAGTGTGTTAAAGATAATGAATGGAATATGTTGATGTCAGCAGAAATAGAACAATTGAGAAATTGGCTTGGAACGAGCAGCTGTTTATTAATAACAAAGCGAACTGTAAATAAATAAATCACATCTTCTTTCCTAACTAACAAAATTGATTAACTGCTGACACAAACAATCGATGATAATTCATTATCTTTAACTTATATTTATTCAGATTCTTTAGATTTATAGTATAGTATTGAGGTCAACTTGGTGTTGGTAGTTCATGGGAAAAACCTTTTTTGACCGTATCCTATGAATAACCGTATCTGCTATAGTCTAGATAGCATTGTCAAGGTAATTGTGAATGAAAGTTTAGTTGGAAGATATATTGTTGGCTGCACATTTCGGATTTTAAATTCAACCTTAACTTTATTTATTTATTTTTTTAGATTCTTTGGTTTCTCTTACGAATGATAAGTCATCAATTTTTAAAAATTCCGATAATTCCAACTGCATGCGTACATAGATGCAATGCACTCGCTATTCACTAAGAATTATTATTTCCAAGAATAATGGATTAAACCATACAAACACATTGGAGGACTGTTAACGAAGTCGATATATTATTTGGTTTATTTATTTATTTATTTATTTGTTTGTTTATGCTCTCTTAGGAAACTTTTTTGGTGTAGTATTGTCAACACTTCTTCATGTGAATTTATGTTTCTGCTGAACATTCTATGACATTTTTTTCTCACCCTTATAGTCAGCATTTTCGAAATTAAAACCCGTAGAAAACCATCCCATACACTTTTGATCTGTTTTTGGAGCCAATTCCTTAAGCCTCCTTAAGCCTGGGCGGCTAGTGAATAGATATTTCTCAAGGGACCTTGGAGTGGAATTATAATACTTTGGAATACGTTCGATTTCTGACTGTGCGTGCATAAATTATTTAAATGGCCAATCAGACGTTTTGTTGTCGAATAATTTACCTTAAATGTCTATCATTTTATAAAAATAGAAACCCCGCGAACATTGAAAGTGATACTTACATCAGCCACATCCTGTGATAGTTCAGCGCTTGCTACTTTTTTTTAACGATGCTGAAATATGTATTAATCCAATTTGATGCTGATAAGTTAACGGCAATTTACGCTTCGACAGAAGTTAGGTGTGAAGAATTCGCGGTTGGTGCTTCCTGTGAAGTCAGATGCGGGACAAAGTTCTATTGCGCACAAATACTAGCGATGGCAGGTAATCACAAATATTCTCCCAAGTTTCTTCCAAAGGATTTTCATTGCTTGACTTTCATGTACGGTTTTTACATGTACGTAAAATGGAATTAAACGATTGGGAGCTTGCATGGCAAGACAACTTTGAGTCCAGAAAACGGAAAAGAGCCCTCAGCCTGGTACTTTTCTTACCATACCCTTGTATGTACTAAGAAAAAAAAATAGGATGATGTTGCAGTTAACAGCGACGATTCCGTCATAAACAAAAGTTCGGAACTTCTAGTTAGAGTAAGCATTTCTGTTATCACCTCACAAAATTACCTTCAATGAATAGGGGTACATATTCACATTAATCACTTATTATTTGTAGCATTCTACTATCATGGATGATTCAACCGAGAAGGATAAAACATTTTCGTTAATGGATACTGTACCTGTAGGTGTCACTAATTTTTATATTTAAGGCAGAAATTTTTGTGAATTAAAACAAGTACATACACATTGTTGACTTTCCCCAGCCGGCACAAGACGTCTTTTAGACGTCTAAATCAAGCCTCAAATTAGTCTTGAAAAAGGCGCATATATCATGACGTCTTTTAGAAAGCTTATAAATGTGTGTCGTCTAAAAGACGTCTAAAACACGCCTTCATAAATGCGGGATTTTTTCACTGTTAATAAGATGTCTTTTATACGTCTTGATTTAACCGGGAATAAGACGTCCTTTTCAAGATGTCTTTTAGACGTCTATGTATTTATTCCCGTGTTTTCAAAGTTTGCCGAATATATCAGACGGGGGAACAAAAAAATTTTTTAAGTAGTATTTGAAGAAAGAAACTCTCTTATTAACTACAAAAAAAGGAAATTAGTAGTTTTTTTATGTGTTTGTCTAAAGAAATATTTTTGCTGTATTTATCAACAAAAACATATTTTTTAAACAAAAATACTTTCTGTAATCACCTGCTGGAAGGTCTGTTATACAAAACTGTTTTGGCGGCGAAGTTAAGATCTACGTTTTCAAAAGTTTCGTCAAGTTCGTGCATCTGCTATATCTAGTAAGTAAATATTTTACTTTATTCGGAAAGTAAAGTGAGCAGAGTCCAGTTGTGTGTCTGCATAATGGGTTTTGATGATAAAAAAAAACAGGAAAAGAGGAGGGTTGACTTAAATTTACTTGGTCACTTTCGTATAAAGACATTTTTATATTTCGGTAGTGTTTTTCTTGTTGGGAATGTAAAGAAACTTCTTGTCTTTTGTTTTTTAATGTCAAACCTTTTTTTATCTATATCTAGATTTATTTATATATTTTTTTGTAGGTATTGCGATTGTGCTTAAATAGTTGCTTATCCCTTCGAATTCAGTTTCATCGTAGTCTGATTTTAAATTATACTTGATACCTGTTGGTAAATGCTTTTATTTATTTAATTTCCTATTATGTTCACGTATCTTATTATAATAATCCGCGTTGTGCATACCACTTTTATTTTAGAGAGTGACATATTTACTTTTTTTTCAACGGTCAAAACCTTCTTATTTTTCCCCTTTTCGTCGTAAAGCCACGCAAAGTCGAGAGCATTTTTTTTTTATTTTCCGCGATTAGTATATGCTCCTCCGTTTTGTTATTTTTGGTTTGCGCAGTGGAAATCAGCCGAAAAACGTCTTTGGAGGAGTGCGAGCAATGCAATCTTCTTCGTTCGAAATTTGTCAACGATCATTTCGTGAGGAAGAAACTTCGCGAAGAAGACGTGTTTCTTTTTGTATACGAATATTTTAATTTAAATTTGATTGTTTTAGGCAGCAAATCGACGAAAGAACTGACGAAGAAACACAGGTTTGTATGCACGAAGGTATTGTTATTATTATAAAACGTTTTATTATCGTGTTTATTGCTAAACTTTTAATAAAAGAACACGGGTAGCACTATAAGTGAGTTAGTTGTTTGTTTACAATGAAAAATCATATTTAGAAATATACAGAAGAAGTGCAGTGAAGTTTTTAAAATTAGCTGCAGAAAGATCGAACGAACAAAAGGTATTATTATGAAACTTTTATTTTTGATTAATAAAAGAACAAGTTAGGTATATGTATTTGTATTTAAATGTATTTAAATGTTTGTTTACGTTTTAGTTATCAAATATCGCTATACAGAAGAAAGTGTAGTGAAGAAATGCAGAACAAAATGATGTTTATTTACACAGTAAGGAATGGTTCTAATTTAGTTTTGAAAGATTAAATACTATAGCTTTGAATAGATATCTTATTATATGAGTTCTTTCGTTTAGTTTACTGATTTGTTTTGGTAACGAACTGTTCCTTATTTTATTTATTTCAAAATGGCTCCACAGTTATGAAGTTACGAAGAAAGCATTTTTATGTCTTTCACTGTATAAAAATGGTAGTGAAATTGCAGTAGAAAACAAATAGAAAGTGTATGTTTACAATAGGAAAGTATGCTGGAAAGTTAATCGAGTGTTATTAATTTGTTTACAGGTATGAAATATAGAAAGTAAAAGAGTTTAGAAGTGTTTGATAATGGCTACAGAACATGATCAATATTGTTTACTATCATGATGATGTGAATTGGTATTGAAAGGTAAAGTTAAAATAGTATCTATTTAGTTAAAACACAGTTAGTATTAGTGGATAAATAAAGGATAAGAGGGATGTTTACTGTTGTTTTTTTGAATTTTCCAGCAGAGAGGAGCTTTGAACTGGAAATAAAAAATGGCTCCACGAATGTTTTCATATGTTAAAAATTTTTCAGCTATACTAATTCTGTCATTACGTTTGTGTTTTTAATTATTATTTTTAAGGTTAATATATTTTCAAAGTTTCTTTTACTTTGTTTTGTTTTTCTTTAGATTTCAGCATAGCATGATTAGGTTTTTTGCATATGTTTTTTGAATGTTTTCATCTGTTAAAATAGAAATGAAGCACATGATGGGTTATAATGTTGAGAGGGTTACTTAAGAGAAGAATGTAATTTAAATGACTGTGCAATGAAACTATCCTACAAAAAATAAGTGTTGTATTGCTTTATTTTTCTTAAGTTTATATTTTATCGCGTTTATGCATATTTTGTGTTATGGTAATCGTTTATGTACTATGCCTAGGTATATAACTCATGGTTTTAATCATGATGTTGATGGTTTTACTAACTATATCATTTCAAAAATTCATTAATGGTTGCAGTCCAGTAGTAACTTTGGAACAAAAGAAAAAGTTGGAAGGTATCATTTTTGTAATGTTATTCAATGTTTGGTTTTGTATGTCTGGGTAAACGGTTCTGTGTTTTAATCTTCTGAATGTAATAACAAATTAATGCCTGTAAAAAACTTTTACACAAGTGAAATTCTGCGACAGAACGCATACTGAACATGGGTGGCGAGCGGCGCCGCCTTGGCTATCCTAGATTGTAATGTTATTCAATGTTTGGTTTTGTATGTCTGGGTAAACGGTTCTGTGTTATATTGCATTTTTTTACATTAAAGTTACTTCTCTTCTGCGTATGAATATATATTCTGAGCCATGTTGCTATTTGTTTCAGTTTTAAATTTTCTGAATGTAAGAAATGAATTAAAAAATTAATGCCTGAAAAGAAACTTTTGCAAGAGTTAAATTCTGCGACACAACGCATACTGAACATGGGTGGCGAGCGACGCCGCCTGGGCGGCTAGTATAATACATACTATATAAACATGCTTGTTTTTATAAGAACCAGTAAAAGCTGACCTGAGAACAGCCTTATTTTTGGAGCCTTTTTCAGCCTGAATTGTTCTTATTTTGTGTTGGTATGATTCGCCATTAAAAGTGAATATCTTGAGGATTTCATTAATGAGGCTAACCACTTAGCTTCTTGTGGTGTTTCAATTGGTATTAATCAGTACCAGTTCAGGATAAAGGCAATAGTCTGTGATGCTCCTGCACGTTCCTTTTTAAAATGCATAATTGGTCATACAGGCTATAACTCATGTGAAAGATGTGATATTGAAGGACAGTATCATCAGGGTAGAGTTGTTTTTCATCGTTTTGGCAATGAGTATAACAGAACAAATCAAGACTTTTATGCCCGAAAGTATTATCCATCACATCAAAAGATTGAGTTATCTCCCCTTGTGTCTTTGAAGATTAATTTTATAAAACAATTCTCACTTGATTACATGCACCTTGTGTTACTTGGAGTGATGAAGCGTATATTGACATTCCTCCTAAAAGGGCCACCATTATGCCGCATATTGACAAGTCAATCAAAACAGATATCGGAACGTTTGCAATCATTCAATGGGAAGATCCCTTCAGAGTTTAATCGATAACCCCGCTGTCTAAATGAACTGCCTTATTGGAAAGCAACAGAGTTTAGGCAGTTCCTTCTGTATCATGGACCTGTTGTAATGAAAGGAATCGTTTCGGAAGGTGTTTACAAACACTTTCTTGCTCTCCATGTTTCTATGTCTCTTTTGTTGCAAGAAGGCATAGAAAATAATAACAAATTGATTGATTATGCTGAAAGTTTATTGGTTTGGTTTGTCCAAAATTGTAAAGTCATTAATGGTGGCACATTTGCTGTTTATAATGTGCATTCCTTACTTCATATTGCTGATGATGTCAGAAATTTTTCATCTTCGCTCAATGAGCTCAAATCATTGCATTAATTACTGAATGTTATAACACTCTAAGAACACTAAAAACGATTAAACGTCTAACACCATATCATGTTAGAAAAATGTTGGCGGAATCACTGATACTATCGAGATTGAATTATGGTATCGTCCTTTACAAAAATGCTCCTGAATACCTAATCAAACGTATTCAAAGGCTACAAAATTGAGCTGCTGGTTATGTCCTGATGCGCTACGCCAAAGAAAAAGAAGTAATATCCCTTAATTGGTTACCAATAATCGAGCAAATTGATTTTGAAATCTCGAAATTAGCCCATAAAGCGTTGAATAATGAAGCATGGCCAAACTATTTGAGTTTAAATAGAAAAAAGATAGTAAGAGATCTAAGAAATAATGATATACATTTAATAGAAAATTCTAAAGAAAATCACACTTTCCATTACAATTCAGAGAAAGTATTCAATAGACTACCAATAAATATTAGGGAGAAAGGAAATTTCAAAACGTTTTGTAATTTAACTAAGATTTATTTCAAAGACAAAAGTGTTGCTAGAATTATGACTCACTGACATTTTTTACGTTTTCCGCTTTGGTCTTCTCATTCTCTTTTTTCAGGATGCATAAAACTAATAGCACTATTGTCTAAATCAGAGCTATTCCACTTTGACTGTTTTTTTTTGTTTTTTTTTAAATTCTCCTGTACAATTCGCTACAATTTGTTTACAATTACTTCTACTACATCATTTTGCCAATCTTCATTTTCATTATTTCTCATTTTCTATTTAACTTTGCAATTTCGACATAATAGCTATTTGTGTAATGCTCTGATTAATTATTTATTACGCTTTGCCTGTACATAAACAAATTTTAAAGTTTTTACTGTTAATTTTTATATTTTAATATTTTAATGTTTACAGTTTTTTTTTTATATATATATTAGTATTTTAGTATTTTTTATTGTAATTAGGGTGAAGAACCATTGTATCTTTCATGGATCCCGAATAAATGATTATTATTATTACAATGTGGATAACAGGAACGATTTGCGGTGTTGTGTTATTATCGGCCGCAGCGAAATGTATTTTTAAATTTTTCTTATATTATCTTGCAGGGACTACCTTAAATCACAAATATCTGGCTGTCTGCATAAAAAAAACTGATTTTTATTTTAACCCTTTGATGAAACAACAGTTTCTTTGTTCCCTCATAATTACCTTGCCATCGATTATTCCCTCATATTTGCGTGGCCCCCTTAATGTTTTTATTTGATTTTACTTACTTGCCCGTACAGGTTCTAGTGAACTGTTACCACTGTGCAGCTAGTTATGCGAGCCAAATTATACCGATTTTCTTGAACTGCACCCGCCTTCAAATACAAGCCACCCTCAAATAGAAACCCCACTACAAATACAGAAAACAAATAGAAGCCTCGGCTTCTATTCGAGAAAATGCGGTATTAGCGAGTAACCAAAATTATCTGAGAAAGTTCACTGTGTAGTTTAAGTCTGCTGCGTTTTCTGATAGACACATATAACATGATGCCAACGCCTAAAATTTAACATGTGTGCTGTGTATCTAATTTCCAAAGATTTTGCACTGACAGCACAGCTTTAACTTTGAGTATGAAGACCCAGTTTAACAAGGCTCTAGATTTTAACACCTTAGAGGTTTCCTGGCAAATTATTCCAGAATAGGACAGCACGGAAAATGACAGAGTTGGTGGTACTTTCAGGTTGTTTAGGTTCAAAGAAATCCGACGCGAAGCTGTTGCATTGACTTAAAAATTTCCTGCTCTAACAACTTCAATCTTACCGGTGTATTAAATCGCCTTTGTGCAGCACCTCATTCGAAGGGACTGACAGGGATGCCTGTTATTTGTATTCTTTCCTATGTTGAAATGGCCACCTTTAGAAAAGAAATTCCATATTAATGATCAATATCGAAAACTTAAAAGTATGCAGGCGTTATAAAAGACCGTAGCTTGCAGACGCCTCGAAAGTTACGGATTCGAAGAAGTGGATTATCTTACCGTTTGTTGATTTCTTCATTCTATATTTTGGGACCCCCGAATACAAAGGTTTGCCGATCTCACGAGTACAAACGGAATTTTCTACTAGGCTTCATTCAATTTTCTTCTTGTCTGCTAACATAATCGCTTACTGTAACGTTTTCTGTTGCTAGTTTTACTGGAACTAAACGAAAGGATTAAAGATTACATTAAAAAGGCCTAATTATTACATCAAAAATGCCCTCGTTATCATTCTCTTGAACTTACTCTCTTGTTAAAAGTTGTTGATGCAGATCCACTTCTACATCCGTTGATTTCTCAGTTGCTATTTTTAAAATCAGATCTTCCACACTATCATGGCGTTGATGGATGTACCCACCTTTCATAGAGGACATAGCATGGTTTACGACTGCTTTCCACAGGTGCAGGTTGAACGGATATACTTTATGATACACCTTGATTTCATCTCCTTTGTATTTAATGGAAGATTTTTAAATTCATTTCTATACAGTTACTTTTTGAATTCAGCTTTTGTAAATTGTTTAACTCCGTAACACATACTTCCGATAAAAAATCGAATCGCCATTCCTTCAAGCTCTACAGATACGCCATCAAACCTTCTGTGTTCGGATAAAAGGTTTCTATCTACTATATAGCTGGTATCAGCTTCACATTTATGGTCTCGTTTAATAGATAAAGGTTTTCTGAAAGTTGAGGAGTTATTTGCATATGATAATTTGGTTATTTTAAAAAGTATTTTGTAAACCTAGCAGACGGTTTAGGATTCTGACTTCGCAAATTCAGCTAGAGTCTCAACCTACTTCACCCAACTCTTCACTAGTTACCCGTCTTTACTACCTATAAAACCTCAAAGATATCTTCTGCTATGAAGAGCAATTTGAATTTCAGCTTCACGAAAAATTCTAATCGTTTTTTTCTCTCAACCACAAGCCACGTTTTTGAAACGTTTGAATAGTAACCGAACATAGAGGACCAATTACTCCTTCACCACTGATAAAAATCTCTGATCGATCCAGTTTCAACAGGCCACAAACATATGCTGCATATTTCAAAACTGTGGCAGAAAACTTCAGTAGTGGAAATACTATGCAACTACTCCTACTGCGTAAACAGGCATAGCGAAGTAATCTGTATTTTCATCGAAAGATCTAGTTAACCTCTTGTGACGAAGAAACGCGATAGTATGCTTTAGCAATTTCTAACGTACTTTGTAATCGGGGAACATACATACTGTATATTATGATGTAAGATTTTTCTGTTAAGGGAATTAAATGCGTTTGACGAATCAAACAGAAGAACAGCATTCGTTTCATCTTCCTCAAGAATTACTCTCATTACGTGCGACACTGCTTCATATCCTGAAAACAATTCTGCACATAGTTGCATAGATCCCGTATAGCAACATCAAAAAGCATGCTTAATACGCCGCAATTTATGACTCTTGTAGGGCAACTTCTACTTTGAAAAAGATTTTTGAAAATGCTGCAATTAAGCTTCGAAGTTCGAAGTTCTTCGAAATTATTCGATAAAAGAATTCTCCGCCATCCATCAGAATTTACCATTGAAGGATCAGTCTCGCCTTTGGTTCATAAAGCAGGTGTTGCAATGGTCAATATTTCCTTGTCAATATTTTCAAACATGATCTGATCACACAGATGAATGCGTCCTTGTATCATAGCTTCTTCGTCTGCTTTTGAAGCGTCAAGTGTTTCTGTTTTACTTCTGCGATGGTATTATCCAATAATCTGAGTGCTGCACTTTTTTTTCCCAGCAAAATTTGGAAACTTGCTTGTTGTATTTTTTTTATTGCTTCTGCCGCTCAGTTTCGCCACTCTATTGTACATGCTTCTCCCATCATAATGTGAAATTCACCTCCCTTCCGCCATGTTCAACTTTCTCTTTAACTATTCAAAATGTTGTTTTGCTGTGAATTTGTAAGAAAGCTTTTCTAGCAATAGCACAAACCAAAACCATCACTGCTTTCAGGGAAATATTCGTGAGACGCTTGTTGTTATTTCAGGCATTTATCTACCTCACTTTTCTTTTATTCTTTTATCGCGAATCTTCTCACACATCTTTTACCTTTATTTCACGGGACTCGGTGTGTCCGGCTCTTTTCTCTGAAATTTTTTTCTTTTTGTATTAGATCTTAAACACTGTGCATCATTTGTTTATGTACTGTTTTACAAATTACCGCTGACACTAATGGATAGCGATGTGCTCTTTTTACAATCTTGTGCGGTAATCTATAACAGCGTGCACTAATTCGAGATGTGAATTGAAGGTATGCACTTAATAGATTTTTATTAAAATTTCTCTTCGGTATTCCTTTTATTAATTAATTGAGTCAGAGAAACTGGGAATTTTTGCTTACCGTTAGGCAGTTGACTCAGTGCCAGAGATACAAATACCTTTGCTTTAACTTCCCAAGAGGACGATTTGAATGGATCCGATGACTGTTCATATTCTGATGGTTTAAAGCATGGAGGTATAAAACAGAAGGAGAACGAACTCAAAATCTTCTATTGTACTATCCGTGATGCGCTGCATTGTTTAAGTCCTAAGTGTACAATAACTTATAATTGCTATCATCTTGCATAATTTTTATAATTTTGTCGCTCTTGTGTGAAAATTGCTTTTACATCAATTCTCCAATGTGATTTAAGATTTATGCTTAGGTCATTCACATCTGATTTTTGCATGAGGACAGTGCCATCCATTACATACTGTGTTGCACCAGGATACTTCAACTTTGACTTTATTTTCATGTGCTCACATTTTTCCGGATGGAATTTCAATAAGAAGGTATCTGTCCAACGCAATAATTTGTTTAGATCGCTTTGTAGGTTAGCAGCATCAGTCGTGGTTTCAATTTCTCTGAATATTTTCAAGTCATCGGCATACAGAAAAAGTTCTGACTCATCAACAGTTTCAGCTATAGTGTTTATGAAGATAACAAAAAGCAATGGACCTAGGACCGATCCTTGGGGCACTCCTGACGTTACGGGAAATACATCGGATTTGTTTTGATTTACACAAACTTGTTGATATCGATCGGACAGAAAATCTCTGATCCAAGAGAGAACTGCACCTTGTAGTCCGTAGTGACGCAAGACTTCAATTAGTCGACAATGGGGAACAGTATCAAACGCTTTTTTAAAATCACAATATATGATATCAATCACACCTCCATTTTCAAGAATTTCTGTCCATTTATCTATAATTTGGAGCAGTTGCAGAGTAGTTGATCTTCCACCAAGAAAACCGAATTGGCGATTTGACAAAAGTTTATTGGCTTTGGGATATGATAGCAAAGAATTACGCATTATCGATTCGAAAATTTTTGATGCAATGCTAGTCAGGCTAATTGGTCTGTAATTTCCAGCAGAATTTTTGTCACCTTTTTTCTTATAGATGGCTGTGATGTTAGCTCTCTTCCAAGCAGATGGGACTTTCCCCATGGTGTAAGATTGTTCGAATATGATGTGAAGTGGTTCAGCAATCACGGTCGCTAGTTCTTTTAATACACGTGGATGTAGGCCGTCCGGACCAGGACTTTTGCTGGGATTCAATTTCTCTATTTTTTTCAAAACCATTCCTTGTGTCATCTCCAGTTGAAAGTCACTTTCAATTATTGGTTTCTTCAGGCCGTCAAGTGCAACAGGTACCGTTGGTTCATCTATATAGACGCTGGAAAAGAATTCACACAGAACATTTGCTTTCTCTTGGTCAGTTTCTGCCATTTTTTCAGAATTTTCATTCATAAGTAGGAATTGACGATTTAATCTTAGTTTTTGCATTCACGTATGCCCAAAAGGCTTTACTGTTTGTCTTTGTAGATCTAGCAATTTCTTTCTCATAATCTCTTTTCGCTTTGCGTGTCAACTTGCGTACTTGATTTCTACATTTACAGTAAGCGAGATACACGTCCGCATCCTTGCTATCAATAAACCTTTTCCATAGCCGGTATTTCTTTTTCTTTTTAGCCATCGTCTTTTTATTGAGGGGATACCTGAACACTCTTTTCCCAGTCTTTACTGTTCTTGTTGGTATACATATTACTTCGGCTTCCTTATACGTTGCCTCAAATTTGTTCCATAGCTTGTCAATATCATTTCCGCAGTCTTTAAAATGTTCTGCCCAATTAATGTCAAGAATTTTTTTCATTCTTTCAAAGTCGGCTTTGTTAAAATCACAAACAACTTTAGATGGAAGCTTTTCAGGTTGATGTAGGTAGTTCAATTTAAGCAGTTCGTGATCGGATTTGCCAAGAGGTGAAGCGTATTTGATTTCTTTCACATATTGATCACCAGTCGTAAATACAAGGTCTAATAGTGAAGGGTCGTCCGATCCTTGTCCTCTTGTTGGTTGATTCACATGTTGTGTCAGAAAACTATCTTTAACTGCATCAATAAAGTCATGGTCTTGGCTGCTGGTAGATGTTAGTGTCTCCCAATTAATATCCCTTCGATTAAAGTCACCGACAACAACTATGTGGTCGTATTTTTTCATACCAGGAATTGCTCGAAAAAACTGGTTAATCTGGTCGTTTTCTTCAGTGCTACTATATGGGCTACGGTACACAACAGCAAGCAGCATGATTTCGTTGTTTTGAAGACGAATTTCTGTCAGTAGCAATTCTTTCGGTCTTTGCTGTTTTATCAGAATGGATGATTTCTCTATTTTCTTGTACGATATCGATTTCCTGACGTAAAGTGCAATCCCTCTTGTCATATCTTGATTATTCAGATGTTCAAATTCCACAGAGTAAGTATTCAAAATGTAGTCAACTTCCGTCAGCTGGCGTTTATAGTTCTTCGGCTTTAGTTTTGTTATTGCAACAATATCTGGTGGTGTATCGGATTCTATTTCCATCTTTAATTCTTCCAATTTATCTTGTGTTAGTGTATCAGCGTTTGTGTACCAAATGTGCATAAATAAATTGTTTATTGTAGACTTTACTTTCTTTGCTGCATTATTTATTCCGTTATTTTCTTCTGTTTGACTTATTGCGCGGCTACTACCGGCGCTTTCTTTAGTAACTTTATCAATCTTAGGCCGTTTTTTGGATTGCCTCTGACTTTCCAAACGTGAGAAGAATCGGATGGCTCATCGTTGTTTTTTAATTTAGCTTTATCAGACCATCTCCGTATCATGTCTCTTTCTGCTATTGTATAGTCTTCAGTTACGCTTATACTCCTGTATGCTTCATTACCCTTTAAGCTCTTCAGATTATCCAATACTTTTTGTTTGTCCTCAGAACTCTGCATAACGACTTTGATCGGCCTCACTTTTCCATTTACCTTTTGTCCAAGGCGTGCAACTGACTTGAATTGAACAGCAACACGGACCGTATCAATAAACTCATTGAAAAATGCCCTGTCAAGTTCTCTTGTCTTTTTTTTCGTCATGGTCAAGGTTTTCTTGTACCCCATGGATAATTAAATTATTTGCGCGCAGCTTTTTCTGTCGTTCCTCTTCTAGCTCTTCGTTTTTTGCTTCTGTTATTAGTGCCTGAATAGTTGTATTGGTAGCTGCTGGAATATTTGTGGGATATGCAGTGGCACATCCAACAACATCAGCATAAGTAGACTTTTTTTCTACGGCCATGTCGAATTTTTCTTCCAGATTGCGAATGTTTTCCTGGACTTTACGTAGCAAAGTTGATTCGAACTCTTCGAAATTTCTTTCAAGAGTATGCAATATGCCGTTACTTTCAACAAAACTACCTTCTCGGATCATCTTCTTTCTTAGGGCTTCAATTTCACTCACCATGTTAGCTTCTTTCTTTTCATGTTCCGTGATCTGCTGTTCGCTTTTCTTGATTTCATTCTTCAGCTTTGCTATTGTTTCTTTATGTGTTTTAAGGACGCTGACTTCCTCTTTCATGATGTTGCAGTATTCATTCTGTTTATCTCGTAAAGCTTTGTTGATTGTTTTGGTTTTACTGTTTTCCAACGAAATATCCTTCAGTGCTTGCGTAAGTTCTTCAACTTCAAAGGACTGATCGGGGTCATAGTCCTCCATCTCTTTGAGGAAATTCGGACGAATATTGACACAGTTGGCACACGTGTACTTGCGGCCCTTCTTGGTTATAAAGATTTCCAATTGATACAGTGGCAATCTGGTACACCTATAATGTACAGTTCGCTTGCATTCGCCACATGTCAGGTGATTTTCGTCTCCATTATTTGTACATTCACTTTGTGTACATTTTTTTAAGTCTTCGTTGCTGTTGTTGTTTTCCTTTTTCGCAGTTTTCCAAAACTGCAAAAATCGAAGACTTCTGCGGTTGTTTCAGTTTGTAGGACGTCAACTTTTTTCACAGGTTGTATAGTTTAACTATCTTCGTGTAGCTGCACAGTTTATTGTCGATTAAAAGTGTTTTTGGTTAGAATTTTGCAGGTTTTAGGGTATTATAGCTGGATTTGTGCTCAGGAGCAGATTTATGTCAATCTCAATTTTGTGATTTCACAATACAATATCTCTGCAGTGATGAGGTACCTTACAAGTACCTTACAATTTCTGAATGGTTTGGAAGACAATAAATAGAAAACTAGAACATTTTCTACACATTCCCCCGTCATTAGAAAAGATAAGTGAGGTAATGGAGCCATGGTCATTACTTACCATTCGTTCGTTATGCTTTTGCTTCTTCTTAACACAAACAATGAAGATGAAAGGGATGATGAAGGGATCTGTGGCTGTTGGACACTTTTATAGACTTATACATCTTTGCATCTTTAAATCCGCGCCGGGGACTTACATGCAGCCCTATCGTCTAAACTTGAAAGCGAAAAAGCTTTAAATACCCTGATATAGGCACTGGCGCCTTAATATGAGATTAAAGGGTACTAAATGTAAACTGTGATGGTCTTCATAGTCAATATTTGTCAGATTTCGCTAAGCGAAAGATATTGGTTATGTTGTGGGTTCTATTTATCTGTGTATGGCGCAGGTTTACGAATTGCATGCGTTGCAATGCATAACAAAATAATGCACACAGTCCACTTCCCTTATATTAACTACATAATGCCACCTAAAAATAATGTACAATGGAAGGTGCTGGTTTCGAATTCGACAGTCATTTTTTCAAATTTGGAAACTCCTCCCTGCAAGAACACAATAGTTAAAGTAAGAACAACTGAAGTAATTGTAAAAAACCGTTTCCTTTACTCCGTCTTAATAGGTGCTATTTGAGAGAACATCTTGTACATTTCCCTGACATAAAAATTTAATCACAACTTGGAATCTACAGACACTTATCCACACTTATGTGACGGTTAAATTTTCACTGATATGCATGCATTACTCAGCCAATATGGTTTATTTATTTGCCTCAGTGTAAGTCTGTTTAAGCAATCTGAAACTATCTTTTATTTGGGTAATGTCTTTAATTGCCCAAGCACCCCTTCAGTCAGTTTAAGTTACGGTACTGCTTACAAACCAAGCTATGAAACCACGCTATTTTAAAAATGATCTTTGCCACCATCTTCGTAGTATACATGTGCACAATGCCTGCTGAGAACATTTTTTTAAGATACATATGAAACAGCGCACGGTCTTCGCTTCAGATTTGGGAGGGGATTTTTTTTCTCTAAACAATTAGCGGGTGGGGGACGTCTATTCGGGAGGTAAGAGTAAACGATAATTTCATCAACGTTAATCCTCTTGCGTAGAGGTATCCTTGGTTTGAATACAACTGGATCCAATATTTTGTCGCGTTTTCAACTCGGACAGCAAACCGTGGCATTTTCAACACACTCTGTTCATCTGCCCATATGTGGGAACACTGTCGTTTGTGCGAGCAGAGAGTCAGAATGCCGAAGCTGACGAGGGTAAACATAAATTAAACTCTAAAAACTAGAATACACAACATCTCCCCAATCTTTTCTCACAGGCGAGAAGTAGGCAGTACATATGAAAATACACAAGCAAAATGTAGGGTTGTTCCCTACAATAGCCTAAATCAATGTCAGGCACTGCTTTTAAAAGTCTGAATAAATGTCAAAATTGTCTACTTATCATCCTTTATAAGCCCAATAAAACTTTTTTTCGGCAGATTTGACCTCTTTGAGATATGTATTGAATGTCCTCGTTCTTTTCGCTTTTATAATCTTCTTTATCCTCTACCATATTCTTCTTGGTATCAACAGTTATTAACAATTAAAATTAATGATTAATTAATAATCATTGTCCTCCTTCTTCGCATAAGGAATACTGTCAATGTTGTCATTCAAGTCACATTATCGTTATCTGAAAAAATAAGAGGTTAACGAATACACTTATCATGTTGCTTTTTCTGATTAATTCGTCTTGTCTACTTGAACGAAGTTTGCGTGTGGACGGTAGAGATGGCAAATTGTCTTGGAGTGGACAGCCCATCAGATTAAGTGGACAGCCCATCAGCCCACAATTAAGAGGAGTGCTTCGTATGGCTGGCAGTTCAAGCATTTCTTTATCATCGTCTTGGCAGTTTTCACTAATGTTTCGGCTAAACCATTAGGTTATGGGTATCGAGGACTGGCAGAGGATTGTTTGAACCCCTAATTATTTGTGAAATGACAGGGGCCATTATCAGAAACCAGTTCATCTGGGATCCCATGACGAGCAAAAATTATCTTTCATAGCTACGATCATTTGGTTGGACGTTGCTGTGGCCAGCTCATATATTTCTGAGCATAAAGAGTAATAGTCAGTCAATCAAATATGTGCGTCCATAACTTTGTAATATATTGGCACCTATCTTTTTTATCTTATATTAGTTGAGGGTGATGCGGTGCTTCTGATTTCTATGCAGATGCAGCATTGTTCACACTTACGGAAAATTCTATTTGCGTGTTTATTTCTGGCCCAAAACAAGTGTCCTTGGCGCGTGGCTTATATCGTTTTATGCCTAGGTGGCCATCGTGAAGAGGCGTCCAATACTTTTTACGATGTTTTGTGGGTATAGTTATGCGTTTTCCTTTCACAAATGTATCGTCATATCGTAAAGGCAGACGAACAATGGTTTACCTTATTCTGTAGTTGTTTGGATTCTGGTCACCCTTTGTAAGCTGTATCTCACACTTCTTGTAACACCTCGTTCTATTCAATTTGATTTCTGATATGATCTAATCTAGAGTTGGACGCTGGCATCATTTATATGACGGTATTGATTTGCATTGTGACGCCTTTTTCTGTGTGTTCGCCATCATTAGTTGGTTGTTCTATCGGTTCCCTTGATATTGCGTCTGCATCAATGAGTTTATGCCTTTTGACGTGTTCTGCTGTAAAAGTGTATAGTAGCAAGGTCATTCGTAATTGTTGAATCAAGGGGACATTTCGATTAGCATTTTTTTATTCTATTTCAGTATGAATAGCTTGAGGTCCTCCACGATCAAGTGTGGAAGTTCCATTATGTATATTTGCATTTTACGACAGCTCCAATATCTTACAGCTAAAATCTCCACTTCGATGGGGTGGTAATTTTTTTCTCGATGAGCAAAAACTGGGAACCAATTATATTCATGCTTTTGATATAAAATCACATTATTTCCGTGACATTTGCTTCAATCTTTTCGTATTTTCGTTTTTTTACAAGAACTAGTGGTAATGTTAGTATGGTGTTAACGTTTTCGAAAGCGTGTTGGTGTATATGTAGGCATAACCATTTGTTTATAGTAGATAGAAGTTCACGCAGTGGTTCTGATGCTTCAGCTTATTCGGTTGTAAATTTAGACATCTGATGTACTAAAGCAGCTTAATTCTGGATGTTGGTCAGTGGTGGATGACCTTTAATTGCAGTAACTTTGGATGTGATTGGCGTGATGCCCTCTGGAGAAACAGAGTAACCGAAAAATTCGACGGTGGTGGTTTTAAATGTACAGTTCGAAGGGTTTAAAGTAATTGTCTATTGTCCTTCAATCGTTCTAGAAATTCAGTAAATCTAGCATGGCGTTCCTCTGGTGTAGTTGCATATAATATGAAGTCATCCATGCTCTTTGAGATACCTCATAAACCTTCTATGACGTTGTCGAGTGGTTTGTTGAATATCTCTTGCATCGAACTGAGACCGGATAGATTTTGCTTGGAACAAAATCGTTCAATAGAGGAGTAATAAAAATTGTCAATAATTGTGATTGCTTATGCGATATGGTCTACCAACTTCTCGAAGAATGATGTGAATGGGCTCGCTTTTTATATTGGCCAAGTCCGTAAATACCTCTGAAAACTTGGCGATGAATTCGGATTTGGCTTGGTAGTCGGTGGTATTTCTGAGTTGACCGTTCCGCAAGACTAGCTTGATGTGGGATTGAATCGATGAAACCTTTTCACAAGAGGAGTTGCACAACAGTTTTGAAACGTGGTTGTGCACACAGTTTTTCAAAAGAGCAACAAAATTCATAACATATGCACTAGATATTTTTTGCTTTGCTAGTTGAATCTTGAGATTTTTAAGAAACGCAGTGATATGCATTCATTGTTTGCAAAATTGTCCGCCTTCATGATGATAGCGAATTCTTTTACTGCTATTTCTGCATGACGCCTGAAAGATTCACTTAGCTACTAGCTGTTGTTGGACTATGCTTGCAGAAGACATTTTGCGCTAGCAGAGAACTAATTTCCCCAGCCGAGCGACTGAAAGTGATATTATGCTGTTTGGCGACAAGTAAATCACAACTTCGGGTTGTATATTTTGCCGAATGGTGTTTAGCACAATATATATTTCATTTCAAATTTCACTGTTGCGCAGCAACAGCTCTGCAACATACAACAAAATAGATCTTTTCTATCATCACAACACTTGTCGTACAACACAGAAACTGTTGCGCAGCATCATCATGTTGTGGCAACAGTTGTAGAACAGTTGCGCGACTGTTCTTCAACCTACATTTATCAGAAACCAAGCTTAATTTTTTATGGCAGTTATTCTCAATTGTTAGTTACGTTGGTTGATGACGATCAAAAACATGCTCTCCATTGAGCTATTCTCTAGTTAAGAGAAACTGGAGTTGAACCAGCAACCTTGTCTTGATCAATCATAATACCGTTTAAGCAGCAATATGTCTTCCCTGATAAACCCCGCCTCTAATCTTGGATTTAACAGCCTAATGTTGGATGTTTTTCAACGAAATAGTCACCGATTTAATTTTAAGAAACGCTGCATAAAAGTTAACTGCCTGACAGTGTTAACAGTGTTAAGGTCATTTCAAGTTTCAACTCAACGTTCATGCATATAACTTGAGTCCATCATTTAGGGAGTTTAGGCAAAAATGAAGAGAGACATTAACTTGAGACTTTTTTCACTTTCTAAATCATGAGATACAATACTAATAACGACTAATGGTTAATAAACATCAACGTAGCTTTAAACATAACTAACGAAATATCTCATATATTGAAGTTATATCCCTAAGTTTTGAGCTTTTACACCACTGATAACAATAATCTCATGATGGAGAAGGCTTCCAATTCTTCCTATGGTAATTATTGAAATCTGCGGGACAACAAACTAGGAGAAACTACTAAGCTCATTAACTGGATATGACTACAAATAGTCTACTTAATTTTCGCATAAACCGATTTCTTATGGAAGTTTCAAATCTCTCTGACAGCTAGAATGGGGTCTCACGCGCTTAACATATAAAGCGGTGAACTATCGGAAAAACCTAAGTAGCTAGTATACCCTATAATAAATAAAATACAACCTTTCTGAAAAATATACTGATAACTGTTACATGTAACTTTAATCTTTGTCGATTCTGCTTTGCTTCATCTAAATACAATCGATCAATTGAAACGAAATATGTCAAAAGCCTGAACTTAAAAAAAAGTTGATGTTTGTAGTCTAGGTCAGTAATCATTAAGTCGATCTTCAATAGTTTCGATGGAATATAACAGACAAATAGCTAGCAACTCCTGTGACATTACTTGGACATGAATGAACACTGGTCAGTCAAAGATTTACTGTTTAAATAGTTCTCCCAGTACGTGCGTTTTATGGAAACATATGTAAATACTATTGAATTTATTGAAGTTATGAAATAGTACTTACTTTTGATCGTTCATATTGGATTCTTGTTCGAATTTGCTGAAACGTATATTTTTTCAATATATCTTCACTGTCCAAGGCGTCATTAACAGCATCAACGGTGATACCACCGTTAACGATGAGACTATTACATTTTCTGGTGATGATCCTTTCTTCGTGATCACTGAACAAACGTTTTCGTTTCCTTGGTTTTCCAGCAAACTGCAAAAGAGATGCACAATAGATTTATTAATTACTTGATATTTAATGTAATCGAGAAAACATATCTTTATTTGAGTCGACACAATACTCACATAAATCTTTTTCGGAGAGGCTCGGATAATTGATCGAACTTTATCAATAATTTGCTTCTCCGATAACTCACCAATAGCATTCCAACGGTTTTTTAATTCGCGGACTCGCTCTAAAGCAATCTCACCGTTTTGTATTTCACATGCGAAAATAGAACGTATTTTTTTATCGTCTTCGATGGTCCATTTGTACTTCGGAGATAATGGTTGGGATTTTGTCTGACCCTTTTTCTCAGGTGAATCTAGAATATTATAATACTTTCTGACAATGTTGGCACCAATTCCGGCTGTTTGCTGGCGTTCACGAATGTGGTAGTTTATTTCAGCCGTTTTAAGACTGTGAGCCATGGTATCCGCGACTTCTTGGTGATGTCCAAGGCCAGCTTCACGGATACCAGTAGTTGTGCTCTTTCTTACAATGTTCAATGATAGGTTTTTTGGAATGTCTCGTCCTTCGAATACGCCGGCTTTCAAAAACAGTGCATGGATGCGTTTGCTCATGTCACCTGATGTTAAATTATTACCGTTCCACGAAACAAAAAAGCTTTCACTGATTGTTCCTGTCTGGGAACGGAAATTGGCTTTGTACAACTGGAACCATCGATAGTGTTTCTCAGTTAACGATACCATGGCATGACCTTGAGAGTGGAACGTTTTGTGATGACGAACACGTATTATAAATTGATTTTCACTTTTGGTAGCTACTTCAAACTCTTTTAATAGCATATTAGCTGAAACACCTGACCTATGCCCGTGACTGAAATGAAGCAGACAGATTAGGTGATCCCTAACTGCACAATATTCGAATTGGGCCAACTGTTTTGACTGTCCACATTCAGCGTCTTTTAAAAGATTTTCAGCGAGTACAGCATTTTCTGACTGCATGTACAACTTTACTTGGTCAGGAGTGACTAGCATTTGCTGATCCTCTTCTTGTCTCTCCCAAAAACGCTCTCTAGATAGTTTATTGTACGAGGATTTCCATTTCTGATACAGCAATTTGAATTGTAATATGTCATTGAAGTCAATTGATATGTCCACCTTGTCGGTAAATAAGAAATCGCAAAAATCCATCAACGAAAATAGGTACTTTTTGATGGAATCGGGAGCGTAACCATTTCCAACCAAATAACCGATATAATTCGTTCGCATCAATTGGCGATTGAACAAAACTTTAAAGTTGTCCGCGTGCAAAATAGCCAGAGCCCTTTTGATATCACTGACCACATTTTGCGACGATGTTCGATTCCGATTACCGCCATCAGCGCTTATCAAGTACGAAAAAAAAGAATCAAGTGTCGTTTGCACAAATAACGGTAACTGTTTGTTAAGACGGCTGCTTTTTTTGATTTCCAAACTGTACAGAAAGAATTTCATTAGCATTTTGTGAAAAGCATGCACTGACACATACTCTGCGAATCGTACTTACTTTTCACTAATCGGGGGTTCAACAGCTTTTTCTTGGAAATGAGAATCTCGCTCCATATCAACGTATAAATGATTAACACTTTGATTACTAAGGATAAAAAAACTTGATAACTGATGTCATCGAAAAAATCAAGCGAATCTTAAGATGAAATATTCAAATGCCTTAACCTTTCACCAACTTGAGACTCGGTATCATTTTCATTCTGAAGACCCTCATGTTCCATATTCAAAAACAAATTGTCTTCATCTATGTTGCTATGAAAATAATGAATGCACTTTTCAGTAGTTAGCAATATCAGTTGTTTAAAATCTCAACAAAATAACGCCATACATAGCCGAAAACACAGAATGTTCTGGATTTACATCGATGTTGCAATTAACACTTAAATGCCTTAACCTTTCACCAACTTGAGACTCGGTATCATTTTCATTCTGAAGACCCTCATGTTCCATATTCAAAAACAAATTGTCTTCATCTATGTTGCTATGAAAATAATGAATGCACTTTTCAGTAGTTAGCAATATCAGTTGTTTAAAATCTCAACAAAATAACGCCATACATAGCCGAAAACACAGAATGTTCTGGATTTACATCGATGTTGCAATTAACACTTAAATGCCTTAACCTTTCACCAACTTGAGACTCGGTATCATTTTCATTCTGAAGACCCTCATGTTCCATATTCAAAAACAAATTGTCTTCATCTATGTTGCTATGAAAATAATGAATGCACTTTTCAGTAGTTAGCAATATCAGTTGTTTAAAATCTCAAAAAAATAACGCCATACATAGCCGTAAACACAGAATGTTCTGGATTTACATCGATGTTGCAAGACTTGTCAACAGCACTGGAAGAGAAATTGGATTGTAAAGTGTGAAGGAAATTGTAAAGTTGAGCATTAAGTGAAGTAACAGCCTTACGTTTTTGATTCAACAGCTTTTGTACTATCAACAGGTAACCAGTCAGTACGCGCCTTTTCATTTAAAACACAACTGTAAGAGATATCCATAATCATAATGAAATTCCAGGACCAGTTTTAAAACAAACTAAGAACATGCAATTTTCACATACACATTGCGAGAAGCTGCCTGCAACAATTCATAATACTTGTCATCCACGGGAAATTTATGAAATTTTCTAAGGTGTTCACCAAGCTGCATGACTGAACGTGTACAACCTGTGACCGGGCAAGTACGTTTGCGGTGATAGTTTTTCCACTTTCTCTTCGGTGATGGTGTTTTTGCCATGCCAAACAGTTTCGTTCGCGATACTTTCTTTGGAGATTTGTGTTCGCGAAATGTGTAAGGCTTTCTTAATTCTTTATTTTTCATCTCAGCATATTGGCTTGATGTTTTATGCACTGTCATCAGATGTTTCGTAAGATTTGCTTTCGGTTGTCTGCAGAGTGGGCAGACTTTAGGTCTAAGATTTAAGAAGAAGTCTTTTTATGGTAAGTGCTACTCTTTTTAAAAATCACTAATGGTCACACTCACTGTCGTGCATACTTGACCTTTGATGAGGGTTTATTTACTCCCCTAAAAAAAAAGTGATACGATCAAGACAATTAACTAGACTATGCCAATTATCATCGCCCTGTAATGAAAGTTTGAACATTTCAACTAACTGATCAACGTTTTCTTCATTGGAACTAGCGACTTTTCTTTCATTATCATAGTTTTGGATGCATGCACTACTAAAAGAGAAAAAATAGAGAAAAATAAATGTTCTCATAACAAGAATATTTATGATACGACTTCACTACTCAGAGTTCCACTAGAATTGTTACAAGTCGTTCCCAGGTCACAAACGGTTCCTGATATAATGTCGCAAATCGTTCCTAGAATTGTTGAGAATATCATTGTGAAAAAGGCATTTGTTAGAATTTTTGATTTTAGATGCTAACATTACTAAAATTAAGAAAAAAGTATCAATGCACACAGTGCCTTATATGCCACAATTTCATTGAGAATCGCAAATAAGTTCGACTGAAGTGATTACTAGTACTAATAGTGCAAGAAATCACATATTTGGGGTTTGTTATTCAACTAATTGTAACAACCAGTGTTACAATAACCAGAAGCAATTTCAGCAATCTTTCTTGCTGATAAAGGGAACATGCAAGATGGAATATAGTGCAAATCGTTCCGAGCATGAGACTTTTAGTTTCCAACGATTAATCAATGCAGGGACTTATTTAAAGAGCACATACGTTTCTGTCAAACTTTCTGCGAAAATTTCATTAGGATAAATGGCAGTGAAAAGCGTTTCTTGAGTCGAGTTTTCATTGATACTAACATTTCTATAGAAAGGGACACATGAATGGTTAATATCAAAGCTATCAAAGAAGGAAAGAAAAGTCAATGAATAGACTAATGAACAATAGTATTGAGTTACCAAACTTCAGCTTACACACAAAAATAATCATACCGTTCATGCTCTGTTGTCTGAATTGCCGGAATACAATTGAAATCTATGTTTCTTCTGGATATTGATGTACTAAAACTAAAGAAAACGTGTCAAGTCAATGAAACTACAATAGAAGTTGGTGACTTTTCATTAAAAGTGATTTGTTCAATTGAAATAAAACAGTTACGGTTTCAATTACATCATTTCAGTCTTTTCAAACACATCATCAAGAACTTCTAACACTTCACCACTGATGTTTTCACTATTGACATTAAAAACACATTACATAGTAAAAATTATCATCGATTAGAAAACATTTGGATACAATAGAGGTAAAGTATGAACTAACTTCTCATCTAATGCAACTTCGGGACAGTCGTCAAACAGAATTGGACTTCCTGGGCAACCAGTGGTAACGTCAGTCTGAAACGACCATCCAAAATATAAATCATACAAAAACATTGACTAAACAGTGCTTGTAAGATGCAATGATTTTGTTGAATACGATACCTGTGGTGGTATTGTCCCTTCAGATGCACTAAAAAATAAAATTATTTTGAGAATAGAAATTACTTCAAAAAGTAACAAACTGAAATATGAAAGTGCTTACCATTGGTCATACAATTCCTTAGCAAATGTCTCAAATGATCTTATATCCAAATCATCAATCCTTGTAAACTTCTCCTTGCAAACTTGGTGCATGGGAGTTTCTAAATGCTAAAAGAAACAAGAAACATATTCAAGAATTAAATCAGACTCCATAAAGAAATATGTTTTACCTAAAGTTAATAAATTAACAGCAATTCTTTGTGAAGTCACTCCCAATTCAAGCTTCAGTAAAAATAATTCACCTGCAACAGATCTGTAAACGACATCTTACAGTTTTCACAATAACCTTTCTGACTGTCACTGGATTGTTTGTTTAGCCTAAAGAACATCAAACGACCAAATTGTACTAAAATGTTCGCAAAATATGTCTACACTAGGACATTAACAATTTTAAGTTCCATCAATGTTTGAGGTGAGAACTTGATCTTGTTTAGATGTTTTGGTGGTTATTTATTGAGTTGAAACTGGAAATTTCAACTTGGTAATAGTGTCCATTTAGTAGTTTTGAGTGGATTTACAGGGATCGAAATAAGGATTTTTTCATTGCCAGCTATTTTTAATGATTTGGAAAAGGTGTTTGGAAGCATGAAGTACCAAGTAGATATACCAGTAAGTGTGAAACTAAATTTTTCAATAAAAAACATATGAAAAACATGAATTTTATTGCCGGCTAAAAAGGAAATTTTCGGGAATTTATAGTCGGCTTAACCTAGAGTTTGTCTGGCTTTTGCCGCCAGCCGGCCGTTATTTCAACCCCTGATTTACATTACTGACTTATCCCAATTTTCATGGTTTTGTAATTGTTTTGCTTCCCCATGCATCAGTTATTAAGTTTTGAAAGATTTTGGTATTCAATCATAATAAATGACTGGTAATGATCAACAACTATTTTCATGTTATGAATGTTTCCGCTAATATTCCAACCCAGTGACTTTTCTCTCAGTAGTAGACCAACAATGTTAGTATGTTAGTATGTTAGCATTTTGATTACTATGAATAAGAAATCAGAACATGGAAAGTGGATTCATCAGGTGTTAGGTGAAGGTATGGAGAGGTATGAAAAATATATCACACAAGTATACACAAGAGATATGAAGCATACCTCTGATATGGCTGTGGGAACTGACCCCATGGAGACGAATACTTTATGTTTTCTGAAATTAATGGTTTCAATTTTCTGTAAAAATGAACAATACCACAGTTAATTATCAATAGGAGGCATATGCAACAAAACAAAAATAATCTTACTCCACTTCATCCATAACTTTGATAAAGGGTTCTTTAAGCAGTGTAACTAAATAGTTATAACTTTAGTTAGTGTCATTTAACATCAAAATTTTCATAGCAAAAGGAAACATAACAAATACCTTCACAGTAGGGAACTGTTAGCAACTTTGTTGATGCCTAAATATAAGATATTGGTTAGTTAAATAAGTAACAAAATATTTGGTAGTTATAACACACTTATAAAACATATTAACCTGTTGTTTTGTGGTGTCAACATTATTTTTCAATGGCTGTTCTTCAGCTGCTATCGTCTTTGACTGAAAAATTGGAGACTAGTATTTGAGTATAGGAAAGTATAATAAGCTTGCAAGAACCAACCAGTAAGTCAAGATAACCTTTATTATTGGGTGAGGGTATGGGGGTTGGCCATCAAAAATAACTGGAGGCTTCCTTAAGTTGGGGAGATGAGAAACAACTTGGGGGTTAAAGTTGTTAGAAAAGGGACCATGCAAAGTAACCAAACCTGACCTGTGTTATGAATTAATTAAATTTTATTTTAAAATACTCAGTTAATATGAAAGCCATAGCTACTTCCTTTTATGATAAGAGGCAGAGTTTATGATCAGTGTATAAATTATGTTCTGTTTACCATTTCTTTTTCGGATGATGGTTCACAACCTTTTATCTCCTTTAAACAGCAAGGCTTCAAAAAATCCTCCTATAAAGAGAAAGAGATCAAAAGTCACTTTTATTGTTACATTTGATCACTCATTAAAAGTACCTACCTTTTCTCTCCAGCAAAGATTTCTATCATCATGATAGTCATATCGGAGTTCTTCACCCTCTACTATTGCTCTTTTAGAGATCAGGACAAGATGTGGATCCCCATTAACAATAAGCTTTTTCATTTTGCAATTAGCAAATCTTTCTGGGGAGTCATTCACATATCTCCCTAGCGTTGATGATAGTGTTGCATCAATGCTAAAATATTAAGATATGATACAATACCATGAGAGTGATTAGAATGTTATTACAGGAATGGTTTCACCTTTTTATTAGTTCCAAATAAATCAATTTTTAAAATCCATTGCCAAACACTTAACGACCAATTAACACTTAAAGAACAAAGCAGATATCATACCACATTTTTCTTCCATTATGGGAAAACTCATACATGTAACATCCAAGTCTTCTCTGTTCATACATACTGCTCCGAAGAACAGATTCTTTTCTCGTAATCAAAATGCCCTTGTACGTAAGTATATATTCATTCTGGGCTATATTTTCTTTGGTAAAAACACCAAAACCTAAAAGCAAGAAGAGCTGATTACTTTAGTTTCATTTTAGTGAATTTTTCCATTTAATGACAACTAACAGACTTAATAAACAATGATCATAGAGAAGGTACCTATATCTTTTGAGATATATTTCTTTACCAACCGCTGTGGATCAACAGCAATTAAAGACAATAAAACGTCCTTGGAAGATCTTTTTACACCCTGAATAAATGGCATAGTTATTAAACAGCAAATGATTACACATTTATGTCAAAATTAAATTTTAACCATACTGCAATAACCTTAGTGCTTAATACTTGATAAGCCACACTTACTCGTTTGGGGTATGTTTTTTCCATTATTGACTGAAACAAATAAAATAACATTGTTGGAAAGATTCCAATATTGTTTGATATAAATTACAAAAGCTCAATTTTAGGAAAACATTATTCATGAAAAAGAAAACAAACTAAAAGGCCACCTACAAATCCTGCGCACTGTAACAATAACTCAAATCTTCACTTTTTCTACTTTATTCTGTTTCTAATTCTGCAGACTGGAATTATTAAAGCAGTTTAAAAACTTTTCACAGGAAACATTTGTTTATTAGGAATGATAAGTATATATATACTATCATTTCATTGATACATGAAAGAAAAGAAAACTTGATGCAGCAGAAACTCAAATAGATTAAAAAAAATAATTATTTCCCTCCTCACTGAGTAGATTTACAGATCTGAGAATAGATTATCAAGAACTGGAGATAACAAAATTAAGACTATGAACTGATAAACAGGGTAAAGAACCTATACAAAAACCACATGATGCAGGAATGGTTCTTTCTAATGTGCAATTCCATTTTAAAAAGAAAACTTCTGTTTTATGATTTTACTAAATCATGCACTGTCACATCTCATCTCTGAGCATATGAGAATTATATTCCAAATTCTTTTTTTCAAATCTTTATTTATCAGGAGTGTCACTGTTTATGTAAGCTGACTGTGCTCCCAATTTTCATCAATAAATTTCTTCTTCCACCATTTTACTACTATTCACTACACAATATCTGTTGTGTATAACAAAAACAACTAAACTGTAGAGTCAAAAGCAGCTTTAATCTAGAAAAAAATCACAAAAACATTGTAAAGGAAATATGTAATTTGATTTTTACTTGTCATTCAAAGCTTCAAAGCTCAAGTGAGAAAGTTACAGAGTAGTTTAAAGATTATGCATAATAAAAAATTGAATAAAAAATTCATACTTACACTATGCCATACATCCAATTTCACAATACATGCAAGGAAAAAAAGAAATATATGTTACTGAAAATACATAAGAAAAAATCACTATTGAAAAACATCATAACCCTCAAGGTTAAAAAGGCCTACATAGAACATAATGACTTAAGAGTTTTATGCCATCATAATTTGATTTTTCAAAACACCTGTTAGAGTTAAAAATAGGAAGACATAAGAATATTAATTTCAAGCCAAAAAATAGCAATTATACATGACCTGGAGTGTCATGATTATGTGCAATATGTAAACAGGCCAAAATCAACCAAGATTTTCAATGCCTCTGATCTTTCTCTGAATCTAGAAAAGAAAGTTTTAAAATGAGTTATATTCACAAAAGCTTTAGCAAATGAGTAATCACAAGGCTAACAAGATTCAATGTACAAAATTCAATGTAAAATAAAGAAAGTACTGTTATTCCTATCTTTTCAATTCTTATAAATTTCACATATTTCATCCTTATTTCATTATACAAATTTTTTCCACTTATTCCTTATCTATTTCGAGCTTTCAACAGGTAGGGTATCTCAAAAGAGTAATGAATTTCAGTTTAGGGTTTAGCGTCACAGATTCTCAAATTTTCTTCAGGTGACTTTAGCCAAGTATAGACTGCTTTTAACAGCCATAAATAATTTAAAATGAGTAAGTACTGTCATTGCAAATCTATTGTCAATTCAATTTGGAATTGTCATTATGCTGCACACATGCAGTTTGTAAACTGGTAAAGGTGTTTGGAGAGTTCAGTAACCATCTGAAGATAATAGATGAATAATTTATTTGAAATTCTATACAATATAAGGTTTTCAATAGCTTTCACTTTGTCAGACTTTTCAATCAGCAAGACATTCTGAGGTGTGCATTCCAAATGTAGCTCATTTTATCCAGCTTCAGTTTCGTGCATCAAGTGGTCAAGATATACATGTTCTTCTTTATCAGCAATTCTTTTCACAACCCATGATTGAGTAAATGTTTGTTTTTCTTGATGATCTTGAAGCATGAAATCAAGCACTGCCAGTAGGTTCATGGGACCAATCCAAGAGTTGAAAATCCCATTTTGGGCAATACTATGTTAAAAGAACGGAAAACCATCAGACTCCCAGGATGGCAAAACTTTATAAGGTGGATGAAACCGGACGATTCTTTTGTTATGAAAAAGAGTTTCCAGAGAAGAAAATGCAGCTTTCCCTATTTTTGACCACTTTCTCTCTTTCACAAGCAGGGGATATTCACATGGCAAAAATTAGAAGTGAAACACATATTTTTTAGTCCTTCAATAACTGCTCATTGCCATTAGGCGATATGCAACATCGCAATGTAGTGTATCTAGGTCTAACCAAGCTACCACGAGGGGATGTTTGGAGTGCTTGATTGTGAATTACAGTAGACTTTGTAATATAGATATAATATGTAACATACGTAATTGCTGTTGCCTAGATGACAATGTATATGTGTGAGAATAATGAAGATTGACAAGAAATTTAAACCATATTTGTCAATCTTGAGGTTTATGTAACACTTCCCCAGGGAGGTTTCAAAATTTCTTGAAGTTATCACATCGATCAAAACAATATTGGATGGATAACGAAAATTATGAATAACGAATATTGACTGTTGATCAGCACGCAATATTAACCACCACAGATGATGAACACCAATATTTGACCATAGAAGTAACCAGTAACAACAAGTTATCATTTGACCTAAGCTTTATCATTTAATTCTTCCATGAAATCTAGTTCATCAATGGATTGTTTTAAAATTAAAGATCAATACATTTCACAACTCTTCTCCCCTCAGAAATTTTCATTTGCATTGAAATATTTCACTCAAGCCTTTTCATAATACCATCCTTGGTTGCTTCTACTCTAGCTATGGTTCCACATCGATAAACTGATGAAATGACAGAATCAATTTTAGTAAAAAGTATGACGTCACCAACTCGAAGATGTCACCATTTAAACCATTTGTTTTAATCCATTAGTCTTGGTATGTGATTCAATAGCCATGATTCAAACCAGGTGTTGTAAACTTTAAGGTTTTCCTTAATTAGCTTTGATGAATTGCAACGTACTACCATTCCACATACTGGACTTTGTTAGTATATGTAGTAGTATCATTTATTCAACTAAGTCAAATTCATACAGACTGTAAATAAATTATATAGTACAATATACAATTTTTAACTAAATATATATAAATTTAACAAGTAAGATTTAAAGCTGTACAAAGTATAGACTACTTTCAAACAAGTAAAACAAAATTAAAGAATAGCTCAGTAGTTAAAAACAATGCTTTTATAGAGTACAGTAAATAAATATTTTGAAATTTTGGTGAGATGTGATCCTGGATAACGCAGCTGAAGATCATTCCATTGAATGATAGGTAACATAGTTCAAACCAAGTTTTGTGGTATGGCATTGACAAATCGATAGGATTCCTAGCAAATTACACTTAGTATTGTGAAATATTTGATATTAACTAAGACTTAAACATCAATTATGGCTGAAGGTCCAGAGTAAGAAAGTAGATGGTGAACTAATCAGAAAATTTAAAAATTTTAAGATAAAAAAATAGAGATAGAAAGGAGCATTAAACTCTGGAGAGGTTATCAATCTCATGCTTATCTTCTGAACTTTAAAAGATTCTAGATTCCAGTCAATGGTGCAGCCCTCACAATTAGGAAAAATCTTCGACAGCAAGTTTTTGCCGTCGACTTTTGAACATTCGATGGCATTTCGACGGCAAAAATTATTTCTTTTTTTTAAGGCTAAGCCACGATTATTTTGTTTTTATAAGAAAAAGAACTTAGAGAAATACCTTTCTACTTCACTAGCATGAATATCTTCATTAATTTTAAATGTTTACATTGTTTTATTTCTATCTGGTGAAAAAAAGCAAACGTCTTCGGAAAGTAAAGCATACGAACGTGTTTGGAAAAATCGTTGTACATTTTAGAGGTAGTGAGCATAATAGTTAAACAATAAACAAGATTAAGACAGAAGATGTGTACAAAACACAACACAAAACTATCGCGAGTTGAAATAAGAGAATGATGTCGAAAGTGAGTATTTTTCTTAAAAGAATTTGAATTGACGTCCTGTATTTAAAAAGAATATATACACGTTCTATTGCATGTGCGCACATTCTACTTTTAACAATAGAAGTTATTGACAGATCAAGTGAAACTCACTTAATTAAATCATCTTTGGAACAACAAAACAGGCTAATGTGGGTTTATAAAAAAATGAAATCAGCGTTTACGTTGCTTAAACTTGAAAAATATTTTTCATGTATTAAATGTTGCAAAATGAAAAAAACCTATGTGGGTTAAAAAAAATAAAACTTCAAAAAAAATAAAACTTCATGAAGAAAGTCATTACTAATTCTAAATAAATGACCGACGGCAAACTTTTGCCGTCAATGTTTTTTTCGTCGATAGCAATATCGACGGCAATTGCCTTTTGCCGTCGGTAATTGCGCGGGCTGATGGTGTGATCAAATTCCAATTCTGTAAATTAATTTTGGTACCAATTCCAACCGTCAGATCATTAACTACTGGCTATGACAGCAACTAAAGTCTCCCACTGCATCAGAAATCTTTTATTATGAGCGGTCTTTCCACCTTTCCATTCATATTATGTCCTCCAATAGGACAAATGGTCAAATCAACAGCAACACGCTTATGAAGTCAAAATTGATGATCATTGAAGTTGAGTTTCATGTTGTTACAATCTTTCAATAGCTGGCTATCACTGTCACTTCTTGAAAATCCGGTGAATGAAAAGATGAATGCATCTTTCTACTGAGTAATCATCCATAACTTTAATGCTAATAGCTTAAGTAGAACAACAACAGAAATTGCCATCAAAATTGTCACAGTCTTATATTTGTAGATCCATGAATATGCTGAGTATTGACCTAAATAATAAACTTGACATAAAATATAGAATGCAGGGGCTATAGTAAGGTTGTAGCTAGGACCATTGTTGCTTCAACAGTCTTTTTTTATCAAATAACAGCATCTTATGACAACTCTTGTGGATTGACTTCATATAATAGTGAATGTCCCTCTATGTAAACTTTCTTCATGATGAATCGCGGGTTGTTTCATGCTAGAATGCTTATGCTTTGGATCATTCTATTGAAAGTCCAAAGCAATGCTTTATGCAACGGGAGAATCTTTATCCAGGATAGGTACACAAAATGTATGTAAAGCCAGGTCTTTAATTGAATGTGAATCATCCTACGATTTTAACTACATCTTCTGGGAGAATTCCTCCTGTATATACATATCAGCAGATCATCTCTACAGTACTGTTCGCATGAAACTTTACATGTACATGAGATTTACGACTTCATGTAACATCTCATGTTTACACAAAGAATGTTCATTTGTCCATTCTTATCACACAAAGTTAAATATTTTTTATTGTTATACCAACTGCGTGTTTTAATAATCAAACTCATGTGCATTCTTTTGTTCGATCACGAAATATGCATGTGATAATTTTCATGTACATGTAAAGTTTCATCTGAACGGTACTGTATGCATGGGGAACTTCTTAAATTTATTTAGTGGGATGAATTATAGATTTCTGGAGTTCCTTTCCTACAGAAATACTCCTCAGAGATCTTACATTCAGTCAGTTGATTTGATGCTTGAGTATTTTATTGTAGGTCAGTACGCATGATTTGTATATATATGTATTTACGTATTCATACATACTTTTTTATAAAAAAGTTAAAATGTTTATATATACTGTATATATATATATTTTAACTGGACAGCTTTCGAAACATATATTTATATTAAACACATTTTAAGTATGAAGCTTCCTGCTTTTATTTTCACAATAAAGGTTTTAGCCAAAATCACGTTATTTTAAAAGCTTTATAATTATTAGTACTACACGTAAATGGTTTTCCTTTTAGCACTTACAGTAAAAATGATATGAAAATGAATATCTGCCTGCTTGTACAGTGTCATTAAATGTAGCTGATAAATCCCTTGAAAGTGCTATAGCAGCAGTGAAATAATTAGATCCTTTCTTAAAAAGAATGAGGAGTGATGATGAAATTGCATGCTCTTCAACTAGACTGGTAATTTAATTCCTTCTTGCTTCATCAGGGATTTTCCAGTACATATATACTTTTTCAAGTTATAACCAAAAAGGCATTATAGTAAATTGATATAACAACCTTACCTATATTTATAATCTTGCGGCAAAATGGTTTCAAGTAAAAACATATACATAAACAACATACTAGCTAAGAGTCATTATCATGTATATATATATATTGTTTATGAAAAATAATGATGTGTGATCCTTCTAATTATTAATTACTTAGCGAAAAAACTCAGAACAGAATTATAAAGAGGTATTTATGAACACATGGTCACCCTTAAGGCTCTGCTGAAACTAAACAACGATGTCATCAACTTGTTTTCTTGATTTTGGATTTTGGTAAATGTATATCATCGTGGTTTATTAGATCCCTCTAACAGTTGTGTTTAAACACTTCGTCAGCTTTTTGAAATCTCACAAAACCTCTAATTAAATAATTTCTGATGTTTATCTAATGTACATGTATGAACACGCTTACCTCTCCGCTTACGTCGACGCCATTTTGTTTTTGTGTAAAATCGTCCCTAAAATGCAAATCGTTCCGATGATGGTGCAAATCGTTCCGATGATGGTGCAAATCGTTCCGGGTTGGTGCAAATCGTTCCGATGAATGTGCAAATCGTTCCGATGCATTGTGCGAATCGTTCCGATAGGTTACAAATCATTCCTAAGAGACTAATCGTTCCTATTGGCGGTTTGCAAATCGTTCCGAAAAGTGTTTCAAATCGTTCCGTGATTATCGTTATTATTATTATTATTATTATTATTATTATGAGCTCTCTGCTTTTAAATTTGAAAATTATATGCAATCTTTGAAGACACTCAAACAAAACCGGGAAACTGATTTTCAGTGGTAAAGATAAAGATTCATGCTTCCAATTGTGTAACGGCAATGAACTGCATTAGATAGAATAGTATATATATACTAGGCGCCAAGGCGGCGTTGCTCGCCGCCGATGTTCAGCATGCGTTGACTTCACGAAAAATCAAATTAAGGAATTGGCAATTACAAGTGTTCCCATGTTGTAGAGCTTGAAAAACTGATCAAAAAAATGTATGGGATCGTTCCGCTACGATCAATCGTTACAGAGATATCATCGTTCGAAGATTTTGATGACGTCGCTCGCCGCCCATGTTCAGGATGTCTCCCCCAAAAGAGTTCACAAAAAATATAATGGCATGGAAAGAGGGGAATCAAGAAAAGAACCGAAGAAGATTTATAATTCAACATATGAAATTAAGTTGTGCTCACAACATGAACTTGTGAAAAAATCTAACTGAATCTACTTTCAATTTGTTAGCAAAGCCTCAAGTTAGGAGGAATATTTTCAAAAGATTTCTTACCCAAGTGTCTCAATCCAAAGCTACACAACATGCAAATTATCTGTAGAGGTTTACGCTTTGTCTCATTATCTAAAAATGAAAAGAAAATCTAAGAGAACTGCAGGTACAAAAAATAGTAATGGACTATCAGGTTAAAAAAGGAAAAGAATTATATATATACTATATACTAATCATTTGGCATATTCAATCTAATCTATTTAATGTAAACTAATCTAATTTCTAGGTCATCTAATCTAATCTAATGCTAATCTAATGCTATACTCATTCAATTCAATTCAATTCAATTCAATGTAATTCATTTCAATGTAATTCATTTCAACGTAAACTGCTTTAATTTCAGTATTATTCAATTCAATGTCTTCCAATTTAATTTCCAGGTAATGTAATGTGATGCCTCCTCATTAACCTTGCGTAAAGTTTCAATTCAAAACATTTAATATCAATTGCACAAATATTTTTGCAAGGTAAAAATATTCATAATACCTGTTGGTAGACTACATTTCTAGTGTAGCATCTCTCTCTAACATAGCCTTGCTGCAAAGTTGTACAAACCTTTACTTTCATCGTGTTCGTGAAAATGCAACATACAGTTGACCGTGACTGAAGCAAGGCCTTTGCATGTAAATACCAACCCGTTCAAAAGTCTGACCTTGACTTTTGTTTGTGGTTATTGCGTAGGACAAATGGAGAGGAAATTGTGTACGCTTCGTGTACGCTTCAATTTACATAATTTTTATTATCACCACAAAAATAAAAACACAACAGGCCTTGTGTTTTTTGTCAGTTTACCTAGCTAAATAGACAACAATAAACAAAAAAGCAAACACAACTTTGCTTTGTTGTCTTTAGGCAAACGAAATGATCGTTTTTCTCAACTTTCTTCACTTTCTTTTCGCGCGAATATATGAAAATTTGTTCAAAGCAAACCTGATCAGTTTCCAATTGTTGCCATGACATTGAACGGGGGTTAACAAACGCTTAAAAGTGGATTCACTAAAGGTCATTCTTAAGTATTGTGGAAATATTAAGTTACTAGCCGCCCAGGCGGCGTCGCTCGCCACCCATGTTCAGTATGCGTTGTGTCACAGAATTTAACTCTTGCAAAAGTTTCTTTTCAGGCATTAATTTTTTAATTCATTTCTTACATTCAGAAAATTTAAAACAGAAACAAATAGCAACATGGCTCAGAATATATATTCATACGCAGAAGAGAAGTAACTTTAATGTAAAAAAATGCAATATATAACACAGAACCGTTTACCCAGACATACAAAACCAAACATTGAATAACATTACAATCTAGGATAGCCAAGGCGACGGCGCTCGCCACCCATGTTCAGTATGCGTTCTGTCGCAGAATTTCACTTGTGTAAAAGTTTTTTACAGGCATTAATTTGTTATTACATTCAGAAGATTAAAACACAGAACCGTTTACCCAGACATACAAAACCAAACATTGAATAACATTACAAAAATGATACCTTCCAACTTTTTCTTTTGTTCCAAAGTTACTACTGGACTGCAACCATTAATGAATTTTTGAAATGATATAGTTAGTTCTTCCCAAAAACCATCAACATCATGATTAAAACCATGAGTTTCATTTCTTTGTGATTTTTGCCTAAAAGAATAATATTTAAATTGTAATACCGAAAAAAAAAAGAAAGAAACAAAAAAAAGGAAATTCAAGTACGCATTAATCCTAAAAACAATAACTAAGAACAAAAATTTACACGGAAGATAAAAAGTCACAAATAAAATCATAAAGCCAAAGTTATATACCTAGGCATAGTACGAAAATGATTACCATAACACAAAATATGCATAAACGCGATAAAATATAAACTTAAGAAAAATAAAGCAATACAACACTTATTTTTTGTAGGATAGTTTCATTGCACAGTCATTTAAATTACATAATCCATTCTTCTCTTAAGTAACCCTCAACAGATGAAAACATTCAAAAAACATATACAAAAAACCTAATCATGCTATGCCAAAATCTAAAGAAAAACAAAACAAAGTAAAAGAAACTTTGAAAATATATTAACCTTAAAAATAATAATTAAAAACACAAACGTAATGACAGAATTAGTATAGCTGAAAAATTTTTAACATATGAAAACATTCGTGGAGCCATTTTTTATTTCCAGTTCAAAGCTCCTCTCTGCTGGAAAATTAAAAAAAACAACAGTAAACATCCCTCTTATCCTTTATTTATCCACTAATACTAACTGTGTTTTAACTAAATAGATACTATTTTAACTTTACCTTTCAATACCAATTCACATCATCATGATAGTAAACAATATTGATCATGTTCTGTAGCCATTATCAAACACTTCTAAACTCTTTTACTTTCTATATTTCATACCTGTAAACAATTAATAACACTCGATTAACTTTCCAGCATACTTTCCTATTGTAAACATACACTTTCTATTTGTTTTCTACTGCAATTTCACTACCATTTTTATACAGTGAAAGACATAAAAATGCTTTCTTCGTAACTTCATAACTGTGGAGCCGTTTTGAAATAAATAAAATAAGGAACAGTTCGTTACCAAAACAAATCAGTAAACTAAACGAAAGAACTCATATAATAAGATATCTATTCAAAGCTATAGTATTTAATCTTTCAAAACTAAATTAGAACCATTCCTTACTGTGTAAATAAACATCATTTTGTTCTGCATTTCTTCACTACACTTTCTTCTGTATAGCGATATTTGATAACTAAAACGTAAACAAACATTTAAATACATTTAAATACAAATACATATACCTAACTTGTTCTTTTATAAATCAAAAATAAAAGTTTTATAATAATACCTTTTGTTCGTTCGATCTTTCTGCAGCTAATTTTTAAAAACTTCACTGCACTTCTTCTGGAATATATATCTAAATATGATTTTTCATTGTAAACAAACAACTAACTCACTTACACGTGCTACCCGATAATAAAACGTTTTATAATAATAACAATACCTTCGTGCATACAAACCTGTGTTTCTTCGTCAGTTCTTTCGTCGATTTGCTGCCTAAAACAATCAAATTTAAATAAAAATATTCGTATACAAAAAGAAACACGTCTTCTTCGCGAAGTTTCTTGCTCACGAAATGATCGTTGACAAATTTCGAACGAAGAAGATTTGCATTGCTCGCACTCCTCCAAAGACGTTTTTCGGCTGATTTCCACTGCGCAAACCAAAAATAACAAAACGGAGGAGCATATACTAATCGCGGAAAATCAAAAAAACCGCTCTCGCTTTGGCGTGGTTTTACGACGAAAAGGGAAAAAATAAGAAGGATTTGACCGTGAGAAAAAAACCAAATATGTCACTCTCTAAAATAAAAGTGGTATGCACACTACGCGATTAATATAATAAGATAAATTGACTTATATTACTCATGTACATATATTTCAGTTAAAAATATTACAATTTCATGCAATTATCGCTATTTTTTAGAAGCCATTTTTTTCCGTTTATACCCCCTAATTTTCTTCAGATCTCCGCGATCTCTCCGTTGCAGATCCCCGATTTCTTTCGAAGCGAAATCTACCATTTTGCGTGACTTACAAACAAACGAACAAACAAACAAACAAACAAACAAACAAACAAACAGACAGACAGAGAATCGGCTATTAATATATAAATATATATATAATCACAATTATAATTAGTTTATAACATCTATAATAATAACTTTAATAATTCTTTTTTATTCCAAAAATTTTCTAAATTTTACATGATACCTTAATGGAAGAAATTGTTTGCGAAAGAAATTTGTACAGAACTTTTTTTTCGGAATTTATTTTTGCAGATTTCCCTCAAATCCTTTTCATATAAATGAAAGTCTCGTCTTTACAAAACGTTTCGAAAAAGGGGGTTGCAGAAGGAAAGAAGTCGAGGTTATTGAATATCTAAGGACTGATTTGTTACTCCTCCTCAATACAAGCAGCTTTTAGATGCTATTCTATCCCCGCCAAAGTGGACAAAAGTGTATAATAACTTATATTGAATATATTTTATCCATATGGATTAAAGAAAATTATATAAAGTCAAAACCGTCATATACAAAACAAAATTGCTTAGTATGTAAATTCAAAAGTCTCATATTTGAAGATTAAATATTTTACATATATAAAGTCAAAAACTTTCACATATATAAAGACAAAAACTTTTACATATATAAAGTGCTCACTTTCTAAAAGAAAATGTTGAGCATGCATGCGCAACTTTACCCTAATTAAAAGATTGCACTTTTGTATTGGGAAGATAATAAAGACGGCTACTGTACACGTTCGGAATTGTTTCCTCTTGTAGAAGAAATCTTATCACACCCTGAATTTAAAGGAAAGTGTTTCAATACTTACTTCCGCAGACACGAGAAATATAAATTTACATGAAAGAATAAATGTCAATTTAACTCCCAACACCAACAGATTTCACAAATTTACAGAAGGGCCGGTGGTGGTGGGGCTTCAATGAACGTTACAACCACCCAAGGAGCTGCAGTTGATAGATTTCAACGAGGACGTAATTATTATGCTCTCCATAAAAACCATACGAGAAGAAATCTCGCAGGAAATGTCGCAGTAGTTTGTTCATAACCAAAGAAGTGGTGCTGCTTCCTGACTCGAAGGAAACAAACATAGTAAAACGCCAAAGGTGATGCATAAACTATTAATGAATACAGTGAAACGACGATCTGGGTTGGGTAAGGCAGTCCATGTATTTTTCCTCGAAGATTTTATTTTAGGAAAGTAACACTTTATTTAGAAACTTTTTAAAAGGCTTTATATATCTAAACTTTTTATAACTATATGTAAAGGTTTTGACTTTATATAAATATGTAAGTACTAGCCGCCAAGGCGGCGTCGCTCGCCGCCCATGTCCACTGTCCATGTATCACTGTATCAATAAACGTACAATTTCCTTATAAACGGCTTGTACAACTTGTGTTCAACCAGAAGCAGATTCAAAGTCACAACCTCTGGTAAAACCAATCTTTTATCAGTGTAACAATACACTCAAAACGTATAAAGAGAAAACTTCAACTTTTTATTAACTTTTGTTTTAAAAAAGTTACGCGCTCTAACATTGGTGCTATCAAACGTAAGGGGGAAATGGTTTCTCTTAAAAAGATCACACGGGAGGAGAGAAAAAAGGCACGTGCTAAATGAATAAAGTGAATAAAAAAAAACGTTCGATCTCACTAAAATAGATTAAAAGAAATCGATTAAAACAAATTAAGACAACTATTATAACAAAAGCAAAAAAAATATTTTGTATCACTCTTTTTTTACCTATCGGCTTTTAAACATTTTGATTGCTCAAAAAAAAAAGTTCACCCGTCTCAGACAGTCAGGCAAGAGTTAGTGGCACACCGAACATGCTGCCACGTTCTGCCACTGCTGCTTTTTGTCCAAAATGTTTAATCAGTTAGTTTCTTTGTATTTAGTTGATGTACTGTTTTCAAAGCCAAGTCAACGTGGAATATAAAACTAACAATAATGATAAAAACAAAACGTTATTCCTATTAGTTCACCAGCCAAAAAAGTCACGTTCGATTGGGGTTGCAATGTATTTGCTTCGAACTCACGTCGCACACAAAAAAAGAAATAATTTCGCTCACAACTCAATCTACCATTTTGCGTCACTTACAAACAAACAAACAAACAGACAGAGAATCGGCTATTAATATATAGATATATATAGTACAGTGCATATATATAATTTACATATAATCTCCATACAAAACTTTTTCATATATAACAATTATTTATATATATATATATATTGACTTTTTGTTTTGCATTTTTTGTAATACTTTTGTCCACTTTGGCGGGGGATACTATTCCATAAAGTTACTCTTTCCAACTAAAGTTTGTAAATACCCAGAGGTACTAAATTAGGTGTTTTGCGACTTTCGATTTTACAAAATTTCTTGCATCCGCAAAAATTAATTCCGCAAAATACGGCATTTTTGGGTCATTTATCCGCAACAATACATTCCGCAAATAATTTATTCCACAAACAATTTCTTCCCTTAAGGTATATATAATTATATTTCTGCTAGTTTTAGCCACTCATTCAAGAGTCAATAGTCTTACAGCTAAGAATAAAAATAGCTCAGTGGTTTATATACATAGTAAAATAGCCTTTTGCCTGAAAGAACAAGTCTTAAAGTCTTCATATTTAATTTTTTGTATATATGATGTATAAATGCATTTTAGTGACTCTCTTAGCTATATTGTAAATAAGATTATTCATAGTCAGTATTTAAGTTTAGAATGAGTCACTGTTGTGTTGAGTGTGTTGAGGATGGTCTCAGGACCATGACAACTGTGCCATCCAATTGGGTTTCCGGCAACATGTTATATTGGCCGAACAAAATTAAGAACAGTAAGTTATACAAGACCCGAGCACAGCCTTCCAATGATTGGAAAAAGATACCTATTGTAAAGGTGTTGCTGACAGGTATAATGGCATAGTCTTTTACAGTTAAATCATTTTTATTAGAAAATTGTTAAGGCTTAATTGAAATTATATTTTCTAGGAGATGAAGACAGATGTGATAATGTTGAGAGTTCAACGGAAACTGATAATGAGCATCATGCTGAAAACAGTACATGTAAAAATATTTGATAAATTGCTCCTTAATTATAAAAATGTGTTGTTTGTTTGTTTTTCTTGTTTTATAGTAATAATTTAATTATACTAATAACCTTTTGAACAAGACCCCCAGAGCAGGAAAATTTCTGATGACTATGCATATATACAATACTTTTGTGATTTTAGATGCTAGAAATTAATGTATATAAAGGATGATTAAGCATTTTTTATGAACATCTGCTTTTCTCATAGTGACTTTCAAGTTCACCACAATACGGATGATTTGGTGAAGAGGCTGGACAAACTGGAAGGTATATATATATATAAATTTATAAAATCCTAGAGATATTATAATATTATAGATATGTTAGAATATGAATAAAAAGTATATACCTTTTCATAGATGTTTATCTTTGCGCCAAGATAATATGGATTACAATAAAAAACGAATTTTTGCAATGAATAATCTGTTCTTCGGCAAACTTTCAACAGATCATCACGATTTAAAACCATGACTTTGCAGAGCCATCTTGTATTTGATAGTTTAGCTTGAGTTGTTATTTCTGTCTGTATTAATCGAGCAGATTATTACGTAATACATTGTTCTTTACGGAAATAAGGGACTTAGCCACACAAAAGGCATATAAAGATTTGTTAGTCCCAATGGTTAGTTAAATTCACGAGGTTAAAATAAAGCCTCTGATCTAGGGTAATGAGGATTCCAAGATATATAAACAGTTTGTTAGGTTTTGATTGGTATTTTTCACTGCACGAGCGCCAAACAAAGATCATGAAACTTTTGTTCAAAATTGATCAAAAATTGACAGCTTCTCCAACAAGTATAACCATGTCAAAGGTATCCGTACAAAGTATGGATACCATCGCCCAGTTACATGAGTTGAAAATTTTGACTGTTAGTGCAGAAAATTGTGCCGATGTTGTGAGTAACCTTTTATTGACTAAAATTTCCATTTTTGCAATGATGTTGACGTAGTATAGCTGCATCTTGAATTGTCCTCGTTTTCCCCTATATACTGTGTCTAGCATTTTGACTTCTTATTTTAGATTACACAGCTTCAACAAGTTGGTGGTGTGGATTACCGTGAAGCAACAAAACTTATTACACACTTGTTAAGTGTGTTTGAAATTTCTCACCGATCGATTTCACTTATTTTATATCTGCTTTTCAGCCTTTTTACAACGAACCTGTTATGTCAGTTTAACCTTAAAGGGAATTGCGGAAAGTTAGCTTTTGAAAATCAAAAAATCTTCAGTATAATTATTGGTAAGAATCTGTTTGTAATATTTCAGATTAATGCAAGTCCTACAATTGCCACTAATGTATGAGCACACTAGAGTTCTTTCGTGCAGATATAAATTTTGTTCACTAATCAACAACGGTGTTCGGTTTAATGCTTTACTGAAAAAGTCAGATACATTCTCCAATTAAAAATTCATTAGGCTTTGCATTTTCCATCTTTTGTTGATATGGCTTAGTCAATAATTGATAATAAATGTTCTTAGTTAATAAATAAATGAATAATTGTTGTTTTTCCATTCTTTTAACATAGATGCAGTCAAAATAAATATGAGGGGACGGAGGAAAGAAGTATTAGACAAATTATTGGAAATAAACTGAAAAATGCTCCAGGTGCAAAAGGTGGTAGTGGGAGAACAAAAGTATTACAACCATTACATGATGTAGCACGGAATTAAATTTCTATATTAATTATTGTAAATATTATTGTTTATTTATTTATTTATTTGTTTATTAATTTATTTGTTCGTTTATGATTCGCAGACCAAGTTTCACCTCTAAGAATCGCTCTTATTATTGACGCTCGTGATCGTCACGTAGGGGATGATCTTTCCAGTAGCTATCTAGACGGTTTTTAAGTGATCCAGTATGAACGACCTCTTTCGGTCAGGCATTCCACGTTTTGATAGTACGTAATAATAGTTTTGATAGTACTTGAAAATATTCAAAAAAAGTTATCTTGTTCCAAATTTTAGATTAAATTATAATGTTAATTTACTGAATAAAATTTAGTGTTATGAAAATATTTTAAACGTGTTGTTTTATTTATTGCTTCGTTTCTCGAAAGATTTAAAATGTCATATTCACGTCTTTTTCCTTCCATTTTCTTTTCTCGCACAGAAACAATAACAATGGCAAAAAGAACAATAATAATATGAACGTATAATATGAAAGACGTCTAGAAAAGGTCTATTTTGTCCGCTTTCAAGACGTCTTTTCAAAGACGTCTTGAAGAGGCATTCTTAAGACGTCTGTTAGATGTCTTAACAAGACGTCTAATAGACGTCTTAGATTAGACGTCTTAAAAGCGGACAAAATGCGACGTCTTTTAGACGTCTTTGTTTCGGCTGGGTCATAAGACTGAAAAATAGTTCTTTCACAATTCATGAAAAATTTTAACAAAAACTACTGCCTTCAAAGGATATAATCCAAAACCTTAACTCTTATTTATCTTTAAAAAAAATACTCAAAATACTCAAAAACAGATTAAAATATCATACTCTTGAGTTTTGAATAATCAAAATGGGTGAAATTAACTGAGTGTATTGAAAATTTCCTTGTAATTAACAAGCAGACGATAGACAAAGATGGTGTGAGAATAAGCCTGTACTGGGTGGCATTTGTTTTTGAAATTAATAACCATCCTGCAAAAATTATTCAGAACTCAAGAGTAGTTGCAGTTCACTCCCAAAACTATACCACGCCTTGCAAATAAGGCATCATAAATAACATCTTTTAACATCTTTTAAATATCTAGAATTGGTAAACAACAGTTATGAGATTGAACTGCAACAAAATCATTAAAACTACATTAATGAATATTCGAGACTTTCAATTCAATACACAAATGCACTCTTTGATGTCATTTTCTGAATAACATTTATAAACGAAACTTGACTTTATTTTCTTTTGAAGAGTTTGACGTCCTACGATCAATACCTAGAGAAAATAAAAGTTATTGGTGAAGAAGTTCCCAACAAAAGATAGCAAGGGAACTCAAACAAATCAGGGTTGGTAACACTTCTCACAAAATATTTTCACTGACTTTCCCTTATTTTAAGGAGTAAAAAAGCATCATTTTCCCTTACTTTTCTGCCATTTCAAATTAAGATTGAAGATATTGCGATACTACACGCTAGCTTTTTCCTGATTTTCCAGATGCTGTTCCAGACCCCGCGACTGACCTGAAAAAGGGAATGGATTAGCTGAACAAAATAATTGAGAACATTGAAAACAAATTAGACAAATTGTCAAATTTGTTTATAGAATATCTTTCAGCTGTGCCGTCGCCATCCCTGCTGCCATCTTTAAACGATCATAACAATCCACTGTTTTCGGACAATAAAGAAGACGAATAGGAGAGTGTTCGGAACACAGTTGACTTACTTTATAGTCTTGATGTTCCTTTTTCTACTGCCTCTGTGCCTTCCGCTGTTCCCGTTCCTGCTTCCGTTCCCATTCCTGCTTTTCCGGTTCCTGCTTCTGTTCCCATTTCCGTTTCCGCTGTTCCTGTTCGTGCTTCTGTTCCTGCTACTCCCATTCCTGCTGCTACACACCCTCTGCCAGACAAATATGTTGCAGCACATATTTGTTTGAAACATACAAATATGGTGGACGCTGCATTTGAGCTTTTACAGCTCATATTTCCACCAGAAGTTATGAAGGTATATTTCCACCAGAAGTTATGAAGGTTTCTAACCTACGTGTAAAAATTTTTTACAGGTTTTAATCGATGTGAGCTGAACAGAGAGAAAGGCTTAGTATAATGAATTTTAGTATGATAAAGTTCCTCAATTGTTTGGAATGTAAAATGTTTAGAATGTAGTATCCCGTGTAGAACAGCGTGCAGAACACAGGTTTTAATTCATCAAAAAAAATAAAAATACACGCTGTGCATCCACTTTTTTCATAAATTGTATAAATTGAAGATGCAATGCAATGGTTCCCATGATTAAAAATATCTAACGTCAATACAAAAAAAACACTCTTCACTCTTTTAATTAAAAATGTCTAGGTATTTCAGCTAAAGCATATTTAGTTCAACACTGGAGATATGAACAGAAAGACTTTTTAATCAGAAGATCTGAAACACATCAATATATTCGTAATAAATCTTTCACAATACGATATATGCAGTAGTAAAAATAATTTGTGCGTACAGGGAAACAACAAAAAGACTAAAATCACTGTAACTGTTCATGGAATCCACACCCCAATGTAAATAAAAAGTTGTAAAAGTGAATTAAAAATAATTGCGATTTTCTTTACGAACCCAGAGCGTCATGATTAAAAACCATGATATTCATTTCTTCAATTGTGTATTATTTGAAAAGTACTGACGCAGAAACCCCATTAAGACTATAAGAAAAAACAAAACAAAACAAACAAAAAAGTTCTAAAGCGTACTTACCCTAAAAACATAAAATCTTTGCGCAATACTTTCGTTGCTGTCTATTGTTTCTTGATCTCGTGAATAATCAAAACGATTAAATGCAATGCAATGTTTTCCCCTATACTAATCATAGAAAAATATTAACCGCCATGCTCTGACACTCCATTATGAATAAGTGACCGCAAAAACGACCCAAAATATTAGAGAGTGAAAGCATGAAAAAAGCGGATGCACAGTGCGTATTAGGATATAGACTAGCCGCCCAGGCGGCGTCGCTTGCCACCCATGTTCAGTATGCGTTGTGTCGCAGAATTTAACTCATGTAAAACTTTCTTTTCAGGCATTAGTTTTTTAATTCATTTCTTACATTCAGAAGATTTAAAACAGAAACAAATAGCAATATGGCTCAGAATATACAGGGTGGGCCAAAAAAAACGGACCCCCCTTTGAAAAACTGTCATTAAAAACAGAATAAACAACGAAACTGTATGAAAATTCATAGAGACGTTTTTTATCATATCAGAAGGCATTTTGAAAAGTTTGGTGCTCTAAGTAAACATAAAAGAAAAGATATTGCAAGTTATAGGTAACAAGGTGATAACTTGTTGTTAAAGTTTTTTTAACAATTGACGTCATTTAATTTAAACCCGATGCAGAAGATTAAAGCTATCTTTTTCCTTTTTAGCAATGCAATGTCTTCTCAATGTAAAGTCTTCTTTGTTTCTATGCAAACAAACAAACAAACAAGCAAACAAACATTCAGCAGACAAGGCGTCTGCTTGACGTCTGCTTGACGTCTGCTTTTTCTTTGTTTTATCTTCGTTTATGTTCTTTGATTCATTGTTTTCCTGACCGATTGTTCCGAGGAAGATCAACATTCTCGCCCGGTGTTATGGTTTCCGGTTTCGTGTCAAAACTTGGAAAAGCTCCAATTGTATTTGTTGAAGAAGGGGCTAAAATCAATGCTAGTTATTATCAGAAAATTTTGCGAAAACAGCTTCGTAGCATACGGAAAATGTCTGGAAGAAAGTATACCCTACAGCAAGATGGAGCAAGAAGCCACACGGCAAAGTCAACTTTGTCTTTTTTAGATCAAAATGTTCCAGATTACATTTCTAAAGATGATTGGCCTGCTAATAGTCCAGATCTAAATCCTTTAGACTATTCAGTTTGGGGTGCAATGGATGAGTTAGTGTACCGTTCTGGACATAAAATTAATGATATTGAATCACTCAAGATGGCCATAAAAGCAGCTTGGGAAACTCTGTCACAAAATTACCTAAATAAGGCTATTGATCAGTGGCATTTGAGATTGAACCTTTGTGTAGAAAACAAAGGGGGACATATTGAACACTTGCTCTGAACAATATCTCTAAAGAAGATGATATTGTTTTATTCTTGCATTGTAATTTTTTGACGTCAATTATGTAAAAAATTTTAACAACAAATTGTCACATTGGTATCTAAATCTTGCAATATCTTTTCTTTCACGTTTGTTTAGAACACCAAACTTTCCAAAATGCCTTCTTATATGATAAAAAACGTCTCTATGAATTTTCATACAGTTTCGTTGTTTATTCTGTTTTTAATGACAGTTTTTCAAAGGGGGGTCCGTTTTTTTTGGCCCACCCTGTATATCTATATGCAGAAGAGAAGTAAAAAACTTTTGTGTAAAAAAATGGCAATATATAACACAGAACCGTTTACCCAGACATACAAAACCAAACATTGAATAACATTACAAAATGTCAATTGAAAACAAATCGATACCTTCCAACTGTGTTTCTTTCGTGCGGAAGTTACATTATACAGCAACCATTAATGAATTTTTGAAATGATATATAGTCTGTTCTTCCCAAAACCATCAACGTCATGATTAAAACCATGAGTTTCATTTCTTTATGTTTTTTTTATTATTGTCTAAAAGAATAATATTTCAATTGTAATACCGAAAATAAAAAAAAACAAAAGAAACAAAAAACAAAAAGGAAATTCAAGTACGCATTTATCCTAAAAACAATAACTAAGAACAAAAATTTACACAGAAGATAAAAAGTCACAAATCTTTAACATATGAACATATGAAAACATTCGTGGAGCCATTTTTTATTTCCAGTTCAAAGCTCCTCTCTGGAAAATTCAAAACACAACAGTAAACATCCCTCTTATCCTTTATTTATCCACTAATACTAACTGTGTTTTAACTAAATAGATACTATTTTAACTTTACCTTTCAATACCAATTCACATCATCATGATAGCTAAACAATATTGATCATGTTCTGCAGCCATTATCAAATACTTCTAAACTCTTTACTTTCTATATTTCATTCCTGTAAACAAATTAATAACACACTTGATTAACTTTCCAGCATACTTTCCTATTGTAAACATACACTTTCTATTTGTTTTCTACTGTAATTCCACTGCCATTATTATACAGTGAAAGAAATAAAAATGCTTTCTTCGTAACATCATAACTGTGGAGCCATTTTGAAATAAATAAAATAAGGAACAGTTCGTTACCAAAACAAATCAGTAACTGCTCGTGTAGGACCTGCATCTTTATGATTTGATCGTTTTAACTCTGTTTTTACTATCTTTTAACGCTGTATTTATTAAATGCGTTTGACTCATGTACTTACATATATTACTCTGTATCTTTTCCAAACGTTTTCCCACCGAAAAGAAGTAAAACCATTTTCACCAATGTAAATAAAAACATCATCCTTTCTACAGCTATTTTTAAACAACTTCAACTTCATCTACACTACTTTACTGCTGCACTCCCATAACAATTTGATAACTATAAAAAGAAATACGTAAAATCAGCACACGTTTCTATCGTAGAATAAAAATAGACTTTCTTCATCTCGTTCTTCGTTTGGTTTTCCTCTGAAAAACCTGTTATATAAAAAACAAACATCTGTTCAAAAACTCACTTACTCATGTCCCACCTGTTCTTCTATTAATCTAAAATACAATAACAGTAAAAGTTTAGCAATAAACACCGTTATAAAACGTTTTATAATAATAAAACATTAGTATTACAAACCTGTGTTTCTTCGTCAAATTCACAACGAAGAAATGAAATCCGTTATTAACGACCGAATTTTTGGAATTTGTCAGCCAATCAAATGAGCGCATTTTAAGAGTTTTCCTTTATTAGCCAATGAAAACGATCAGCGGCGGGATTTCCCCATTTACTAATCGTAAAAAAACGCTCTCACCTCCGCGTGGTTTTACGACAAAAAGGGAAGAAATAAGAAGGATTTGACCGTGAGAAAAAAAACAAATATATCACTCTCTAAAATAAAAGTGTGACACACAGCACGGATTATTATAATAAGATTATTTTGAGGATGAGTTATCAGATAATATTAAATTGGAAGTGTTGTCGCAATGGTCTCCAAGAAAATGAGGGAGCCTGAAGTCAGATCGACAAAATGATTATATTGACACTAGAGGGGCGCTATTACAAAAGGCTGCAGAATATTTGGAAAACACTAGCGGCCGAGGCGGCGTTGTTCGCCACCTATGTTCAGCCTGCGTTGTGTCACCTCCCAATGAGTTCACGAAAAATGAAATGAAGGAATTGACAATGGATATTGGTACCATCTTGTAGAGCTCGAAATTCTGAGCAAGAAAATGTATAGGATCATATGTCTATGACGCACCGTTTCGGAGATATCGTCGATCAACAGTTCTGATGACGTCATAGAGCCCCATCCCCTAATATTTTTGTCACCTCATGGCCAATATCGTGAACCCCAAGAAACGTCAGTTATCCATATTGGTTTTCGAGATACTTTTCCCTAAACGTTGCATCCAATTAGGATCTCAATACAATGGTTTCACACTGACGTCGCGCAAAATAAAATAAAATAGTCTCTCCCATAGCTCAATCTACCATTTTGGGTTACAGACAGAGAATCGGCTATTAATATATAGAAGGGAAAGAAAACCGAAGACCGCTATGATGCATTCGGTAAATACATTGCATCTCAGAAAGAGAAAGCGAGTTCATACAGTTTAAATACAAGAGCTTATATTCCATACGAAGATGTTTGGAATAAATTCCCTCAACTGTGTCCTCAACAAAAAAAAAAACAGTAACGCAGTCTTTCACAAGTCAATTGTATGATAATTAAAAAAGTAACAATAAAAAATCACCTTCAAATACGTATCTTTGAGCCCCTCATAAATTGCCTCACAAACTTCTGGAATAAACTTGCTGATTGTTGACTTATGAACCCAGAAACTAGATTACAAGTCTTGGTAGGAACTACCAGTTTGTCTTCTGGTGGTATCGGATCAGATCACGTAAATGTGTTGTTTCTTTCATGATTAACTTTTTTATTAAGGATGAAATCTCATCAAAATTTTCTGGTGTCATTCTCAAAAAGTTTTTATAAATTTCACCGTCTTCTACCCTTAATTCGTTTAACAACTGGCTATAGCATCCATGTGTAACTCTCCATTGGAGCCAGAGTTTCACCTAATGCTTTCTTTCCCTTCGCTTTTTCTCTGGCTCTGAGCAAACTGCTAAAATAGTCATCAGCAATGTTTACAGTTCACGAAACTCATAACAAAAACACGTATGTGTATACACTGCAGGTTTGTGAAAACTTTCTTGCTTTACACAATGCATTCCAAACGTGAACTTGGCGTGGTTTTTATTTATGATTTTGAGCCAATTAAATATCAGTTTAAACAATGGTTCCAAAAAAACTACATTTCATGATGTGCTATTTATTTACTTTTTAAAACCAATCGTATATCAGTTCATTAATACACTCAAAACGTAGAGACAAAAAACTTATTATTAGCTTTTGTTTTAAAAAAAGTTACGCGCTCTAACATGGGTGGTATTAAAAGTAGGGAAAAAATGGTTTCTCTTCTTAAAAAGATCACACGGGAGTTGAAAAAGGCACATGCTAAATGAATGAAGTGAATAAAAAACATGTTCGATCAGAAGCGCATAACGATTAAAAGAAATTAAATTATTAAAAGAAAAGCAAAAACATATTTTGTTTCATGACACACTTTTTTCACCTGTTGAGCAAGGAAAGCTTTGGTTTTTAAACATTTTGATTGCTGGAAAAAAAGGTTTACCCGTCTCAGACAGTCAGGCAAGCGTTAGGATACAACACTGTCAAACCAAACATGCTACCATGTTATGCCACCGCTGCTTTCTGTCCAAAATGTTTAATCAGTTAGTTTCTTTGTATCTAGTTGATGTATTCTTTTCAAAGCCAAGTCAACGGCGGTTCTTGGAATATAAACTTAATAATAACAAAAAAAACGTTATCCCTATTGGTTCACCAGCCAAAAAATGTCAAGTTCAATTGGGGTTGCAATGTATCTGTTTCGCACTGACGTCGCACACACATAAAAGAAATAATTCTCTCACAACTCAATCTACCATTTTGCGTGACAGACAAACAGAGAATCGGCTATTAATATATAGATGACTAATTATTGTAACTAGCCGCCAAGGCGGGGTCGCTCGCCGCCCATATCCACCTGCTCTGTATCACTCTATCAATAAACGTCAAATTTCCTTATAAACGGCTCGTACAACTTGTGCTCAACCAGAAGCAGATTCGAAGTCACAACCTCAGGTAAAACCAATCTTTTATCAGTGTAACAATACACTCAAAACGTAGAGAGAGAAAACTTCAACTTTTTATTAGCTTTTGTTTCAAAAAAGTTTCGCGCTCTAACATGGGTGCTATCAAACAGGGGGAAAATGGTTTCTCTTCTTAAAAAGTTCACACGGAGGAGAGAAAAAAGGCACGCGCTAAATGAATAAATAGAATAAAAAAACGTTCGATCAGAACGCTTAACAATTAAAAGAAGAAATTAATTTATTAAAAGAAAAGCAAAAAAAAAAAACATTTTGTTTTGATATGATACTCTTTTTTTACCTATCGGTTTTTAAACATTTTGATTGCTCAAAAAAAAAGTTCACCCGTCTCAGACAGTCAGGCAAGAGTTAGGCAAACCGAACATATGCTACCACGTTCTGCCACTGCTGCTTTTTGTCCAAAATGTTTAATCAGTTAGTTTCTTTGTATTTAGTTGATGTACTGTTTTCAAAGCCAAGTCAACGTGGAATATAAAACTAACAATAATGATAAAAACAAAACATTATTCCTATTAGTTCATCAGCCAAAATAAGTCACGTTCGATTGGGGTTGCAATGTATTTGCTTCGAACTCACGTCGCACACGAAAAAAGAAATAATTTCGCTCACAACTTAATCTACCATTTTGCGAGACTTACAGACAGACAGACAGACAGGCAGAGAATCGGCTATTAACATATAGATGAAGAGATCAATGCCATTGAATAGATTTTTCCAGGCATTAATTTATTCTGTAGTAAAAATCAAATCATGATGACTCAATTCTTTGTGATATTCCTTATTTGTACATATAATCCTTTGCAGATTTTACCATTTTCATCGTGACCAAGCATGGGAACGCTGGCTTAACGAAGACGATAAAGCATCAACAAAAAAAAGTGAAATTTTGAATAGGTTATGTAGAATTGTTTGTTCTACAACTACTAAAGAATTCTGTATTACCAGGACTTTCAAAAAGAGGTGTGCCACAACCCTTACTTTAACACATAATGGAAACCTATTATGCAGGTAACAAAAGTTTTTCTGGTGAGAGACCTTATTTATCAAATTTTGATGTCTTTTAAAAAATCCCATTTTTTATCTTAATGCAGTTGAATCGTATAATAAGTTACTAATTAATTGCAACACAAAAAATTGCAAATAACGACAAAATCAGTCCTTCAAGTATCAATACCTACAAAGGCACACAAACTCTCTCACTTTCAGGAATGCTAACTATACTTGTGGATAAATTTTTGATTGCCAAATATGAAAGGTTTGTCTATTCTCTTTTATTCTCACAATTCTACATCAATACTATTGTTCCTTTTTTTCAGTTCTCAAAAATAAAATGGTGTTGAAGATGACAATATCAAAGATACTGCACCTTCAACTGTGCTAATTGATGAAAGTAGCATTACTACAGAATACCATCATTTCATAAATATATATTTAAATACTATTTAAATATAATTTGACCTGCAGAAATAAAAGAATCATATATATGCCCACTGGTTATTTTTGTTTGTTTGTTTAATAGGGTCTGTCGGTCAAGAAAGATTCTGCGAAAAAGCATTTAGCTAGTGACTTGCATCTCACAGCATTAGATTTGGAGCAACTAGCTACAATGAGCAAGTCATCAATCAAACTCCCACTGGTCAGGGTCTCGTTAAAATGGCAGACAAAGACAAAAAGAAGTTTTGAAGATATGCTTTGACACATCATACTATCTAGTCGAGCAAGAGAGACCATTCAGTGCTTATAGGACCTTGTCAACCACAAAAATGGTCGTGCAGAGGGAATTTTTATGGACATTGTAGGAGACATAATGAAAGAAAAGTTTGTTGAAAGAATTTCAAGAGCAAATAATTGTAGCTTTTTGACAGACGGTAGCACAGATGCGGGGGGTTATAGAAGAGGAATTGGAATATGTCTTATTTCTGGAGTTGACGGGTGTCCAAAGGTTAAATTACATTGCTGCAATCACCGATTCAAGCTGGCAATAAAAGATTCATTTGAGAGAACATTCTTTTAGCTAAATTGAATCTTTTCCTGTAAAACTCTATTATTTGTACAAAAAAAGTTCCAAGCGAATTACAGGAGTTTAGTGAAATTTATGAACAATCCATTCTGAAACCTGCTAATGTCAGAGGTACACGTTGCATAGCCCACAAATTTCGAGCCATGGCTGTTGTGCCTCAAAATAATGGAATCTTTATACCTCATCTTGAATCACTGGCTCAAACAGATTCCCAAGCTCTGAAGAAGGCAGAAAGAGAACGGTTTGCAAAGAAATGGCAATATGCCAAGTTTCCATTACATATAGCTCTTTTATTTAGTTTGACATGCTGTTGAAGATCGATTTCGTGAATTAAAAGATAATCCTGTTTACAATCATTTGGTTACTCTGATGAGTCATGGAGATGATGTGGTACACAAGTTGAGTGTTTTGAAGGTGAAAAATTGAAGACTTTGATCCTAATGAAAGCATAAAAGTGTGGTATAACCAGAACATTTGCAGGATATCTGCCGCGAAGCCACACAAATATCCAGCTTAATGAAGGAAGACCGGTAATATTTCAAACGTTCCTGAAGATATCTCAAAATATACGGATCAGACATAGATCAGACATAGACATATTTTTTTGACTTCCAAACCAAACACGTCACTGCCACTTTCTTCTTATTGTATTAGAGAAATAAAACCTGTTTAAAGTCAGTAATATAACTTAAATGCAATACAAAAAAGTCAGCAATTTCGTTCCCAAGACTTCTTTTCGCTACACACCCCTTCCATATTTTCAAAAGTGAAAGAGGCCGTAGGAACAAGGTTGAACTAACAGTTCATTTAGTTTCACTTTTCAAAGATTGATTTTACCAACTTATTCACAGTGTTTCTTTTTCGATTTAAATATTTAACATTGACTCAAACCACAAACAGTCACGATCGATAGCGATTGAAGCCTGAAATATGGTTACAAGAAGGTTTCCCACAAGCATCATTTATAAATACTAATTTGCCAAATGATGACCAAATGACCGCCAAATGACCAAATGACCGCTTTCAGATGTTCAAAAGTGAAGAAAAACTGAATGAACTGCCTGAAAATTGACAGATATGTGGGTAGGCCAAATAAAACTTTCTCAGGTGGGAAATTCCTAGTCATTGATTCATTGATTTGTGCTTTGCACAATTTTCTGCATATTATCGGCTTGATTGCAACAAAGACTATTCAGAAATGCAAAATGATTACCAGCAGATAATTTTGAGTGATGCAGTTGTTCAGGAAAATCATGAGCAGAGTGCCTTTCCTAAAGTGATTTAAATAATGTTAATGTCTTCGAAAGAATGTTTGAAATGTAGAAAGGTTAAAAAGGTTTACGTTTTTATACACCTAACAAGCATAGGTATCCAGAAAAATATGCACACTATATTTTGATGTTATTCTATACATTTAGGAATCTTTCTTCATTCCTCAAATCTATCATCATTTTCGTGCACAACACATTCGTGCGGAATTTCGATGGAGTCTTTAAATGGCTCATCCACTTTTTTCGGTATCGTTCCACTTCCTAATTCAAGTAGGAATTCGGCAAATCCCCTTTCCCCAGGTGCAGCTCTCATGTTGACATTTAGATGGCAGATTTGCACTATTGGCCACAAGACAGAGCTCTTGATGCATGCTTCCACTATTTGAGCTGGTCTGCCTCTTTTCATTACTGGAAGAGTCTGTCTAAAATCACCACCTAAAAGAACAACCTTTCCAGCAAAAGGCACATCACTGTTACAGATATCTCTGAACATTCTATCAATAGCCTCAAGTGCATGCTTAGGAATCATACTTGCCTCATCAAATATCAAAATATGCTGACTACGTAAGAAATCGGCATGCCTACTGTTAGGCTTGACATTGCATGTTGAATTGTCCAATACAGGAACAGGTAATTTAAAAAGAGAATGGACTGTCTTACCATTTTGTAACAGTGTTGCTGCAATTCCAGTCCATGCACACGTACTTACTGATAGGTTTCTTCCAATAACCTCGCGAATGATGTAATTGTACGTGAAAGTTTTACCTGTTCCACCGGGTCCATCAAGGAAAAAAACTTTAGCATTATTATTGTCGTTTGTTGCCACTGCATCTAGGACTGCATCAGCAACAGCAAGTTGGTCAGCATTCAACGTGTTCCTCATGTTGATGGCCTCTTCCCTCATTTCATCAGCATTTGGTAGATCGTCAGCAATAGCTTGTTCAAAAGCAGGTAAATTAAAGTCAGTAACAACCCTACCAAATTGCTGCAGGACTTCCTGAATTTTACCAAGAGCTGACTGCTCTGCTTGTACTTCCGGCTGATGTCTCAAAAAATCTTCAATCATGTGAGCACGGAATCTTTCCCACAACTCAGCTGGATTTCTTGGCTCTCCATGGATCAGAATGAAAGAGAACGCTTTGCGAATTTTAGAGGGAGTTGCTGATTCGCCAAGTTCTTCCATGGTTCGTATCCACAAAGTATCGTCATCCAATAGTCCAAGTGCAATACACGCTTCCCTAAAAGCTCTATATAAAATCCCATTAACAGTTCTAAGGTATTCAAAGGAAGTTGCACCTGCGTCATAAGGTGAAACTCTATTAATGACTGTTTGTATTTGCTCCATCAAGTCTCTGTTGCAATCCGTATTAGAAGGGTTTTGCATACGCATGTCAAGCGAATTAACAGCTTCGATAATATACAGTTGGCTAAACATGGGCACTTGGTTTTCATTAGCATGTAGTGCTCCATACCTATGTAGCAGTTGTCCACATATCCTAAAACATGGAGGCCCATTTCCTGGGGGAGGACGTAAGTTAGCTGACAGAGAAGCAAAACTAAATGCATTATTATAAATTCTAATACACTTACGGAAATGTTTACCCAGAGCAGAATCATCAAGTAAAAGATCCCGTAACTCAGGCGGATAATCTAATAAATTAGGAAGTTGTACCTTTCCATTTGTGCAGCATTTAAAATTAGTTTCACGGTCGAATTTGATTGCTCCACAATGTTCACATAAAATGTTAAATTCACCTAAAGAATGAATGTCAGGTAAATTATTGTTTTCAATATCAATCCGTGCAGCATTTAAAAAGCGAGCCCTGCGCACTCGTCTGTTTCGCACATATGCTCTTTGGTGTTGTTGAGCATCAGTTGCACATCGAGCAGCAGCTTGTTCGGGTTGCTCATGATCTCTTAGCGACTGTTGTCGGAGGGCTTGCGCTGCAAGTCGAGCAGCTACTTCATCAGGTTGCTCATTATCTCTTAGCGCCTGTTGTTGTGAGCTTGCGCTTCAAGTTGAGCAGCTACTTGATCAGGTTGCTCGTTATCTCTTAATGACTGCTGTCCGACGACGTTGTTGAGGGTCATCAGCAGGGGGTTGTTGTTGCCGTGCATCAACTACATCTTTATCAAATTGTGATCTAGGCAATGCAAACCCTTGACAGACAGACAGACAGACAGACAGAGAGTCGGCTATTAATATATAGATATTTGTTAATTTATTCCAGGTTAATTATTGAAGAAATTTTATAATTGAGTGCTGTGCTGTAATGGTTTTTAAAAACTTGAATTTGATGATGATGATTCCTTGATGTTGAATGCGAATTGGTGATGTTGTACATGTGATATATATTATGATATGTTATGATCTTTTGGACATTTTTGTTAACAATTAACATTCTAACAACTTCATCAAAACTTTTGATCAACGATATCTCCGAAACGGTGCGTCATAGACATATGATCCTATACATTTTCTTGCTCAGAATTTCGAGCTCTACAAGATGTTAACACTTTCCATTGTCAATTCCTTAATTCCATTTTTCGTGAACTCTTTGGGAGGTGACACAACCCAAGCTGAACATGGGCGGCGAGCGACGCCTTGGCGGCTATCTATCTATATATTAATAGCCGATTCTCCGTCTGTCTGTTTGTTTGTTTGTCTGTAAGTCATGCAAAATGGTAGATTAAGTTGTTAGAGTAATTATTTTATTTTATTTTGTGCGACGTCAGTGTGAAACCATTGTATTGAGACCCTAATCGAATGCGACGTTTAGGGAAAATTATCTCCGTAACCAATAGGGATAACTGACGTTTTTTTGGGGTCTGCGATACTTATTAATTTATTTATTTATTTCGAATGTTTATTTACCACAGGATTACCACTTCAACATGCTTTATGCTGTTGTTTTTCAAGTGGGTCCTGTGGGTTCTAAAATATACAATTACTATTAATTACTATAAACAAATATAACCATAAAAACTTATAATTAATAAAAGTAATAAAAAATATAAACAATATAAACAGTAAAATCGCGAAAACCATGGGAACCTGGCGAGTAGGAACTAGAAACTGGTCAGCCAGACTAAATGAACTCAAAGTGGGCTAAGAAATCTGATAAGAACGTACTACAGAATAAATGTGAACTGGAAGTGAAGTAGAATAAACTATAAATAACGAGACGTAGATTGCAATTACCTAGAAAAGTGAATTATAGACCATTACCTGACGATAGGGCGATAGGGTGACGAGAAATTTGTGTCTAATTTTTTGGGGGGACGGGTCTATGACGTCATCAAAATTTTTGATCAACAATATCTTCGTAAGGGTTCGACGTAGCAAAACGATCCCATACATTTTTTTGATCAGTTTTTCGAGCTCTACAACATGGGCGCACTTATTATTTCCAATTCCTTAATTTTATTTTTCGTGAACTCAACGCAGGCTGAACATGGGAGGCGAGCGACGCCGCCTTGGCGGCTAGTCTATATATTATTAGCCGATTCTCCGTTTGGCCGTCTGTCACGCAAAATGGTAGATTAAGTTGTAGAGTGATTATTTTATTTTATTTCGTGCGACGTCAGTGTGAAACCACTGTATTGAGACCCCAATTTTTTTTCTAGACAATACATTTTATTTTTACGCAGGCCACCGTTCACACGAGAACGAGAGGGCGTGGTCTACACTAAATGAAGCACTGCATACACAATTTGATGGTAATCGCTTGAGTGGTATGTTATAGCGAATATATATCCCATCCCAAAATCATTGCTTGTCAAGTGAAAAACCATACTGTTTTATTGGTAAAGTTGAAAGCCAACTTGATGCACCTTTCCCAAGATTTGCTTCTAAAGTTCTACTTTGGTGTTTGTCGTTTTTCATTTCAACTTTGATGGTATCTAATTTTTCATTATTTCATTATTTTCATTATTAATAGAACGTGACGTTTAGGGAAAATTATCTCGGTAACCAATGGGGATAACTGACGTTTTTTGGGGTCCACGATACAGGCGATGGGGTGACAAAAAATTTGGGTCTAATTTTTAAGGGGACGGTTCTATGACTTCATCAAAATTTTTGATCAACGATATCTCGGTAACGGTTGGTCGTAACGGAACGATCCGATACATTTATCAGCTTTTCGAGCTCTACAACATGGGTACACTTTCAGTTGCCAATTCCTTCATCTTATTTTTCGTGAAGTCAACGCAGGCTGAATATGGGCGGCGAGCACCGCCGCCTTGGAGGCTAGTATATATTAATAGCCGATTCTCCGTTTGTTCAATTGTCTGTCGCGCAAAATGGTAGATTAAGTTGTACAGTGATTAATTAAAATTCTTTAAAATGAGACCATACTTACGGCTAAGCCATAACACAGTGTTTAAATACAATTTTTCTTCCGTGACTATTTATTATTTACGTTAGAGAGATATCACAGATATCAACCGATCAACCACCCAAAAATATTAAGGTCCAAAACTTTCGTCACCCCATCGCCTGTATGGTCAACCCAAAAAAACGTCAGTTCTCAAGATTTCCCCCCAAAACTCTGCGTTTGATTAGGGACGCAATGCAATGGTTCCCTTCATGGCGTTAAAAAAACTGACGTCACACCACATGCTACTATATAATAATGGTAAAAAAAGAATGGCCTAACAAAGGATATGACCACGATTAAGAAGATTTTGACTGTAAAATTCAACAAAATTTATCACTCTCCAAAATAAAAGTGTGACACACACTCGCTGTTACATATGAATATGTGCATTATTTGTTGCTGCGCTTCATTTCACTTGCAAATTTTAGGTAAGCTTTAACTGCAAACCCCTATCACTGTACTTCTTTCACAGCTTCAAAACAGCCCCTTTTGACCCATTATGCTATGAATCATAACTAACAGTTATAACTCACATTATTTATGACAGCCTTTCATTATAGATTGCCAATCCACTGATGTCATTACTCTGGCAATGTATACAAAATATATGTAGTATTGCTGTCTGATTGATACTGTATAGATGGATTATCATCATGAATTCACAAAATACATGTAGGTCATGGTTTAGTTGAAAATCAACTTGAAAATGTTAAGATTAAAACAGTTTATTTATATAACTGTGATGTAGTGATTAGTTGTTCAAATAAATTTGTGTAAATTTACTCAAGTACCTTTTTGCAGTCAATATGTGTATAAGAGAACTTCTCAAATCCGCCAAAGTCATTTATGCAAAAATATAGCTATTGTGTTTGTACAATTGATGAAGATGTTCATAGAACATCCAAATAGTCTAAATACAAGAGCAGAAACATTATCCAATTGTAAAAACAATAATTTCTGCTGGTGTTATGAGTTTTTTATCTGCGAAATGGGGTGGGAGAATCTCAGAAAAGCGAATTACACAGGAGTCTGCCTTTTGTTGTAAACGATGCATAGGTGATTGTGATTGTGCTGAATCTATGAACCAAGCTGCTTTAGACGATCAAAGTCATAAATGAAGAGCCTTTTAAATCAAAGTGCAATGTAGCCAGTGTGGTTGTTTAAGAGGAACCATCTATTGTCAATGTTGGTGGTTAGGAAACTGCAATTTGAAACAGCCACATTTGGGATAAATCAAGATACATTAAAATTACTTTGTGGAGGGAATATCCAGACTTACAATAATAACATACATCTGTAATCGGTGAATGCCACAGCCATTACTAAGGTTTCCCATCGCTGATGATATTGGCAGCTCTTCTTTTAATTGAATTCATGAGTTTCTTTTGCCCATCAGTCTTGGCCAGGTTGTAGGTCAAGAGTGGCACTATCATCATCTCGTAGATTGTACGACAAGTACTTGGCGACAAACAGGAGCGAATGCGTTCCAGTAATCGTGGTCTTATACTAGCACGTTTATAGCAAGTTTGAAAATGTTCAGCAAAAAGTGTTGTCAATCAAAATTCCCAGATATTTGTATTTTTCAACTCTGGAAGCAACAGTATCTCTATGTTTAACAGTGTATTTGTCCACATGTTTACTCAGACGTTTTGCTGTTCCTAGAATCATAACTTCTGTTTCGCCCTTTTTAAGTTAATTATTAACTCGTTTTCATCGAAATAGTCAACGATTCTGTTAAGTTCTTCAGTCAAGGTTTTAACAACTACCTCTTTCAACTGATGTGAGAAATATATCACCGTGTCATCAGCATATTGTACAACTTTACATTCTTGTAGGATATCAGGGAAGTCATTGAAAAATATTGTGAATAATAATGGCCCCAGGATTGATCCCTGAGGCACACTATTGTGAATAGGCATCTGGTCTGAAGTGTTGTCTTTCACACTGACAGTCTATGAACCAAAACAGTTATTTATTTATCAAATACACCATGCGATTTTATTTTGACTAATAACATGGCATGACTAATTGTGTCGACCACCTTCATTAGATTGAGGAAAATAGCTCCAGTTAGCTTTCCTTTGTCCATTCCTCTAAAAATGTCGTCCACAAAGATGGTGTCGATCTCTAACTTCTATATATGAATATCCGAATTGAAAATTAGATAATAAGTTGTTGCTTTCAAGATGTTGCATGAGTTGACGATGTATTGTTCATTCTAGAACTTTTGAGGACCGAAATCCGGCGGTAGTTTTCCGGTTTACTTGGATCCCCAAATTTTAATACTGGTGTAATGTTAGCAATTTTCCAGATACGTGGTACTGTTCCGGATGCTATGGACAGGTTGATGATGTGACATATCGAGCCGCTAATCAAAGTTGCATAATCCTTTAGGAGAGTCGTTGGTAAAACGTCAATGCCACCTGCTTTTTTACGTTTGAATGATCTTATTTCCTTTCCGATAAATATTCTGGAGATGTAAATGAATTTGAACTGCTTTAATGTTCTTTTGCTTTTGATTGGTTATCTGCTAATGACGTGGCTGATGTTTTAATTGCTTTTGTTGGAAACTCAGCTTAGAGCAATATTAATGTTGAAAGACGTTGTCTAGTTGAGCGGTTAAGGTTGTCCTGCAAATGCTCCTAGAGCCTCCTTCGCAGGACCCTCATTGATTACAGAGGTTGTCCTGGGTAAAAATTAAAGCAGTGAATAAATACTAACGCAAATGCCGGGTCGAAGGTGGGCACTAAATCTTAGATTTAACTGCTTTTTCTGTTTATTCTGAATTATTTTATACGATCTTAGACTTGAATGGTATTTATTAAAAACAATTATTTCTTTTTATGATTAAGTAAAAAATGGGCAACAGCGTCAATCGTGTTACCGAGTTGGAGAAGGTGGTGGCAGCCAAAAATGTCATGCTGGCTGCCAAGAACAAGGAGATTTGTCAGCTGAGAGATCTTCAATCTGTAGAATCCCTGCCAGTTGTGCAATGCCACCTGCCATGCAATCGCCACCAGCCGTGCAATCACCCCAACAACCTGTTGCTGTTGTTGCTCAACAACAACAGGTTCCTCAGCAGTCTGTGTTTGGATGGAAGGTTAATATTGTTTTTAAGATTATGCTCTTTTGAGAAGTATTACGTTTTAAATTATCATTTGTGATTTATGACATTTCAGTTTACCACAGTAGACCCTTTTTTGGGAAAGCCATAGGTACTTACTTTGTTTAGATTCTTTTGTGTACACATAACAATTATCAACAAAGAAATTAAATAGTTATAATTTTGTTTAGGAAGAAAAAAAGACGTTGAAGATATGTGCGGGGATATTTTGAGGAACAATTTGTACCTCTACAAATTAATCTTGTATCATATGGAAAATTTAAAATTAAAAATTTCAAATTTGTCAGTTTAGATGGTATGAAATGTTCCTTCTATCATTTTCAATTTTAATATTTCCATATAATATAAAATAACTGTGATTCCCTGATGCCAATTGTTTGTCTTGTCTTGATTTTACCCCGTAGCTAGGGAAAATTTGGGGTAAATCTTGAAATTCTCTAGTAAGCACTGCACCTCATATTTGCTTATTTTCTATTTAAACCGACTCAAAAGTTGCCGGTTGCCTAATTTCTTGTGTTGCAACTACTTGAAATGTGCATTTTGGCTTGATTTTACCCTGTTGCTAGGGGAAATTTTAGGTAAATTTTGAAATTCACAAACACATATATGCACCACTCCTCCATGTTTGCTTATGTTCTATCTAAACCAACTCAAAACTTGCCAGTTGCCTAATTTCTTGTGTTATAACTACTTGAATTGTGCATTTTGGCTTGATGTTGCCGCATTGCTAGGGAAAATTTGGGGTAAATCTTAAAATTCACAAAAATATATAAGCACTGCACCTCATAATTGCTTATTTTTAATTATGTATAAATGACTAATTATCATATTCATAAAATAAAATTAACAAAAGAAACCACTGTTTCAAAGCAGTTCTAAAGGCATAGAATGGATAGTTTTATTCAAACACGGTTTGTCACGATTAATGAGTAAACTCTCCTTCAACTTAAAGTCGTTAGATTCTCTAGATAAAACAGAAAAATTGTCAAATGATGGAGAACAACCACACATCACGGAGTGTTGAAGTACTGCTGTGTATTGATTAGGCTGTAGTGATCTTTTCTTATTAGTCAAACAGGAGACGCCCGTATGTTCACTGATCCGAACTTTGAAGTGGCGTTTGGTTTTGCCAAAATAAGTAGCGTTGCAGCTACTACACGTAAATTTGTAAACAAGTCCGGATTGTAAACACCTGGGAATCTTATCCTTGAAATGAAACATGTTCTGTAGTTTGACATCTGAGCGAAAAATAAATAATATTTTACAATGAGGTAATTTCTCTTTAAATAATTCCGTTAATCGTTTGCGTACTTGCAAGGATACTGAACCCAAGAAGGGGAGAGAAATTTTCACTTCCTTTTTGGGCACAGTAGCAATAGCGTCACTTGAACGATGAATTTTATTAAGGAAAGTATTAACACAAAAATCAATAACGTTGGTAGGATAACTGTTTTTAACTAAAATATTCTTTAGCAAGCAAACCTCGTTGTGAAACTTGCTAAAGCCAGAACAAATTCTGAAAGCACGAAATAATAAAGAATAGTTCAACCCATGTTTAAAATGAGTGGGAACAAAGCTGGTGAAATTGGTGAAAACTCCACTGAAAGTGGGCTTTCTGTAAACATCAGTAACAAACGTATTGCTATCTCTGGTTATCAGAACATCCAAAAAAGAAAGTGAATTGTTTTTCTCAACCTCTTTGGTAAAATGAATGTTGGGGTGTTTAGAATTCATATAAGACAGAAATGATTCAATATGATCAGAGGAGGAGAACAACACAAATATGTCATCAACGTATCTTCTATAATACTTAGGTTTATAATCAATGGGACATTCCTCCAGCCATTTGCGTTCATGAAAACACATGAAAACATTGGCGAGAGTTGGGCCTAAGGGTAAACCCATAGCCACTCCATCCAACTGCTTGTAATAGGTACCATTAAACATAAAACATAAATTTCATTCGCAAAATAAAAAGAGTCCTTAACTGTAAAATCGTTAACTGTCAATGGAGGCAGAAGAGGGACTAGGTACTTAGCCAAACTGTATGTGGGTGTAGCCGACATAATGGGACGAAATTTGGGAATACCATTGACATAGGGTTTGTGAACCTTGGCAAGGCCGTATAGTACACCTGGTCTCGAACCAGTTGGGCTAAGTTTTTTATACGTGTCGTTATCCACCAATAGTAATAGTAATATGTAATCTGGTTACTATTAGAAAAGAAAGGAGAAGAAAATTCAATGGTTTCATTTTTACATCATCGTTTCAACATTTTTTTTGTACTTGGTGGAGCAATCTATTATCATCGTAACCACTTGAGTGAATTTGTTGGATTATTGGACAGTGATAATTTCTTTCATGTATCTATTAAAAATGTATCTATTAAAAAAGACATTGATTATCCAGTCTATTAAGCAACTGCACGAGCCTTGTTGATTTTTAATAAATTAGTCACTGGTCCTTTTGTATTGTTGAAGAGTCTGGGCATATATTTGCTTTGAATAAAATGTGGGAGAAGCTGTTGGAATATTTGTGTTCAGCCAGAACTGATGCTTCTGAAATGATGCAAGGCTTTACCGTATTTGAAGAAAAATACTTATCAAAAGACAAGATTTACCTTGAATTGTTTGAAAAGACAGAAAAACCAGAATTTGACAGTTTTACCCAAGAATGTCTTGAAATAATTTGCTGTACATGCTCTCTAATGATTCAAAGCCAGTTAAAGGATCAGTTGCCTGGAGGGCTTTATCATCAACCTTCTGAAGATGTCATTGATGAAACACGAAATTGCTTAAGAACGAATGTTATATCAGAACGAGATTTTGCACAATATCATAGGTAATTGAGCATGAAACCAACACTATGAACAATAGCAGCTTGTGGAGTTATAATGTTCAGTAACAACAAAACCGGCAAACGTCTCGAAACAAAGACAACCGAAGAGTTAGGAAACATTATATGCATTGCGAGAACAAACAGGTACAACTGGATAAAAAGTACAGGCAAAGGAGAAGAGAAATTCTGCAATTCAAGATGGACCAAATGGACAGAAAGAAGTTGACGAGAAAGAATATCTCACACAAAAAATATCGGATGTGGGCTACATTAATTCTGTTGCAAAGCTTGATGGGATATGTTCCAGTTATCCACAACATAAATTGCTCAGTGTTAAGTAAAAAATGGACAACAGCGTCAATCATGTTACCGAGTTGGAGAAGGTGGTGGCAGCCAAAAATGCTATGTTGGCTGCCAAGAACGAGGAGGTTTGCCAGCTGATCTCTCAGCAGCAACAGCAGCAGCCTGTGTTTGGAGACTATCAAAATAGACCCTTTTTTGGGAAAGCCAGAAGTACTTGTTTACTTTGTTTATATTCTTTTGTGTACACATAACAATTATCAACAAAGACATTAATCTGTTATTATTTTGTTTAGGAAGAAAACGGCGAAGAAGATATGTGCAGACCTCCCACGCCCCTAATACTCATTTGTTTTTTAGGATTTTAGGACAAATTTTATGCCATATTTTAGGACAAACTAGCATTTTCACTATGATTTTAGGACATTTTAGGACCTGATTTTCTCAATCAAAATACCAAAAAAACATTGATATAAAAAAACAAGCTCTAGAGACATTCTTAATAGCCTTAGACATGGAAGAATAACTCTATGCTTTAAACGACCCTATAGTTCTCATGCAAGGTCAATCAAAATTAATCACTTGATTGAACAACAGCACCCAGAGCAGCAAGTGATTTATTTTGACTGCCCTGAACAAAAACGATCGAACAAAATATCGAACAATGAAAAAGTCAACAAAATAATTTTGCCACTTCTTCATTACATTTTCAATCTTTAAAAGAAAACAAGAAAGCAAAGCATTTAAATCTTTAATCAACGCAGGTATTTGATGTGAAACAACTAATTCAAACTTGTTTCAGTTGAACAAATGTGTAACTCAAATATATATCCTAAATATTCTCAAATTAAAAAAAAAAAAAAAGAAATCAGCAATGAATAACTATATCTATTACTATAAACATTCCTATAAACAAGCTTTAAACGACCCTAAATTTCTATCAAGAAGCCAAATCAATAAAAGTGATTTACTTAAGCTTTGTTTGAGCAAAAACTGTTTATGAAATACATTCGGACAAAATTGCCCTTACCACTCCTTCATTATCATACTTGAAACAAGAATGATAAATATTTACATCTTTAATGCTAAACTGAGCAGACAATTGATATTCAACAGATGCTTCAAACTTCACTAGAACACATATGTAACACATATATCCTATATAAATATTCTCAACATAAGACAGCGAATTGAAAAAAAGGGCTAGTATGATCAATTAATGTTAACAATATCACTATCAATAAGGGACACATCATAAAATTCCTAGCATAGAAAAAAGATCATTTCTCTGCCGGTTCCGAAAGTTCTGCTCGACGCTTGACTCCCATTTCAATTTTACTTTGCGCCCAATGTAATGCTTTCTTTGTACTATTCTTCTGTGCCAGCAGATCCTTGAGGTTTTTATTTCCTTCTTCAACACTCTCATCAGCAATACTGAGTCCATTTTCCATTTGAAGAAGGGCAGCTTTAACAGTTTCTACTTCTTGCTCGTTTTGCTTAATTGATGCTGCTTGCTCCTCTTCTTCCTTCTGCTTCTGGTTCCTCTTCTTTCTTTTTAAGTTCTCCTCTCTTGGCCAGAAGGCGTTTCGCTTCCAAATCTGCCTGATACTTTTGTCTTGAAGATTTGACAAACTTAAGCATCTCTCGTGTAATGGGGATATCACAAATAGATGAGTAACGCAAAATGGCATCCTTCACAATTCTTACAGCTTCGATTGTATCTGCCTTTAAAGAGTTTCCATGGATATCTGGAATTCGCTTGTTAATAGAGAATCCACCTTCTGGGGCACTGTTACCATGTGACATTGACAGGATACACTTCATCATAGCAGTCAAGATTGGGAATTTAAGTGCATTACTTGAATTACAAGTTTCTCAATATCGAAAGCAGACAATGAATCATTCTCTGGGATCTTTTTTAAACCAGCAATTTCAAAGGCATGTTCCCAATATGACCATTGCTTACGTCCAGAAAACAAAATCTTCTTCTCTTGTAACTTCTGTCTGATAAAGTCTCCACTCTGAACGGAGAGTCACATACTTCTTCTGATGACGTTTTTCCTGGGAAAACCATACTAAGAACCTCTGACAGAGCTTTTGTGACATTTTGTGCAACATCAGTTATGCCTTCAAGTGAACCTTTGCTATTCTTTTTCCTTAACTGTAAGTAACCGCAGTTAAGAAAGAAAGAATTAAAAGGTAGCTTCCTTTGCAGGTTTTCAGACGTTTCTTGCATACACTTCAAGCCGTCTTTCCTAAATGCTTCCTCCTTTTCATTGATGTCTAAGGGTGACGGTGGAAATAAACTTTTTGCTTTCGTTCCGATGTCTACCTTAAGTGTATTTAATTTCGCGTTATCCAAAAAATTTTGCGTGTATTAAATATACGCAACCATGACTAAATATTGTCCAAAGTTTTCAAAAAATTATCTGAGAAAGGATTTACACTAAATTTACCAAAATGCATATTTGACAAGCCAAATTTGGAATACTTCGGGTATATCTTCTCCGCTGACGGTATGAAACCAAGTCCAGCGAAAACCCTAGCACTGAAAAATGCAGACCGCCCAGAAGACCTTAAATCACTAAGAAGTTTCCTTGGAATGACAAACTGAAAAGATTCTTTCCGAACTATAGCACCATAATGTACCCACTTAGGCGACTTATACAAAAAGATGTAACGTACGAATGGAGCAGCAATTGTGAAAACGCATTTCAAAGTCTCAAAACCGCACCTCCAGAAGAATCGTGCATATCATACTTTGATGAAAGTAAAGAAACACTGATTTATTGTAATGCTAGTCCAGTAGGCATTTCTGCGATTTTATTACAGAGAACAAAAGGGGAAAATGACAACAAAGTCGTAGCATACTCGTCAAGATCACTAACCAGTACAGAAATGAGATATTCTCCAATCGAACGAGAGACATTGGCAGTAACATACACAGGTGAGAAAAATCACCTTTATTTATTAGGGAGAAGATGCATACTTTACAACGACAACAAAGCTTTGACAAACATTCTGAATAATCCAAGATCAGTACCACCTCGATATCGAGTCCTGTGTGAGGTCGGAGTTATTTCTAAGCTTGTCACCTCCTCAAGCTTAATCAGTTTCCCAGGTGTTGTGAAGACTGGACCAAAAGATGTCAAAACAAGCATTAGGGAGTCCGCTAGGAAGTTACTTTCTACTCAAGTTAAATCCTGTTAAAAGTCAATGTTTTTGTTTTGCTGCTGGTATCTCTTGTTCCTCAAGATGCCATAAGTCGAATAGTAGCACTTGTCAAAACAAAGAATAGAAACAAGAAAGAATGAAGGTCCTTCCCTCTCAACTTTTGGAGGCTCATTCTTAGTTGATGGAATAAACTATAGCTTTTCAAATACTTGTTATATTGACACATGGCTGTCCGTGATCAAAATCGTCCAAACTAATTGTGATATGAAACTGATTGAAACATGTGAAAAAAGGAAATTTCAATGAGGCGGAATGGCAGGTTGCTTTGGATCTTGGCTTAAAGGAGAACGAACGTCAGAAAAATTTCGTTGATATGACATCAATATAGCCTATTCAATATAAAAATGATTTTTATTTTTCTATTTTTTTATTCTAAGGGGTCAAATTCCTTGTTTTTATATAAGTGAAAGTGAAACTAATTAGCACGGTTTATTTCGAAAACATGCTGCATAATGACGTCAATGTTGCGGCACAGCAGAACGAGAGCAGATGGCAACGTAGGAAGAGCAAGAAGCAGTGCGTAGTGAAGAGTGTTTGGATGACAATGAAAATTTTGAATATAGCTCTGATGAAGAAGATGATTGCCAATACGTTGAAAGTTATTCATGTGAACCGGAGTATTCGAACGAAAGAGCTGCATTACGATTAGAACAACTTTATGACTCGTTTGAACCACGCTTAAGAATGTTTTTTTCAAGAACTATAAACTTATAACATGGACCTCGTGTTTTAATAAACTAAATCTCAACGGTTGAAACTAAATTCAGAATTTTTCCGAAAGCTGCGAAAAAAGTGCTAAATGTTAATAAACAAACTTACTGTTCTTGAATTTGAATTTCCTCGTCACATAGATAAACATGAATATGAAAAAATGCTTGAGAAAAAATCAACTAAAATCAAACAGCGTTGACAATAACACATAGAACTTATGCGATATTCTTCGCCAGAAACTGTAATTAGCTTTTCGAATTCATGAATAATCAGATACCATGCAAAGAGACAAATGAGTTGGTTAATACACCTCCATGGTTAACATCACTGATAACATTGCATTGCATAACATTCAGAATGATTTCACGCACATCCGCAACACTGACGTCATATCACGGAAAGTTATTGAAAAGTTGTTTAGGGCTAATTTGGGACCAAGTTGAATGAATTTTGCAAAAAAAAACTTTAGAGGCTGTTACTGATGTTAAAGACTGAGAGTTAAGATGAAAAAAATATCTAACGTTCGTTCTCCTTTAACAGATAATGATTGTGTAGATTTTTTTGGCAATGAAAGCAACTTTTTCATTGGACCATACTTCAGTGAAATATTATGGTACATGCAAACATCAACTTGTTCAAATCCGTTGTGTCCAAAAGAACATGCCATGGTGACAAGTGAATCCCCTCCTGAAATCAACTTTGAAAGTGATGAATGTTTCGCCAAGCAAGTTGCGGACTGGTTCACTGCAAAGTCTGTTTCGGCTTGCAGGCAGCCACTGACATTTCCTGAAGATACGGAAGAACAACATATTTCTGTTGATGTTAATTATGAGACAAGGTTTTTTTTTATTTTCTCCTGAATTGCATTGAATTAATCATTTGTACACTAATATAAATAATATATGGAGTTAAAAATTTACTTTAAATTTAGCAAAAGAAGATTTTATTGTAACGGTAAAAGGTACCTGTCAAGTCCTCAGTTTCATGATTTTCCACTAATTTTACCAGTAAATGTATGTGACAGTAGCAAACACCAAATTTGACACCACTAAGATACCAGAATGCATTAAAATTGTGGATAGCAACAGTTCAGAATTGTGGTAAATAGTTAATTTAAATGTATTACTCTTTTGTAAATCTTTCTTGCAGTGTGTGATAAGTATGTGACTTATTTTGATTAACATGATACTTATAGCTACAACTTAGTTGCCATAACAATATGGGGCAACAATCATGACACAGTAAACCTGAAATCCACCGAAAGATGGTTACATTGGTATTCAATATCACCTGGAAAAATTCTCCTCCACAGCAATGCATCCCTACTTTTGCTGTTGATGGTGAGTGATATGAGGAGGTCACACGTAGTAATAGTTTATCTATCATTAGAGAATGACTTTGTTTTAAACACTGTTCAGTACTGGCTAGCGGCAAGCAGATTCCAAGAGAACACATTAACAGCTAGAAATAGATCATCTTGGATATAAAACTAAAATTCAGAGGTTCTAATCTCAGATGGTAACAAAGGAAACTTTAAGTTTTTATGTTGAATTTTAACTTTATATGTTGAAAAGTTTTGTAATATTTCCCTATTGTAGATGTACTTGTTGAAAATGTATCTTCAACAAATGTTGAAGATAATAGAAAGAGAAATGTAATAAATATTTCTTTCAGAAAATTGAGTGTTATTCAATTTTTTCAAACACTGATCATCGAAACTATTTTTTACAGATTGGTTTCTGGAAGGATATTTTACAGACTAAACGAAACACTTGACTTATGATGATCAACATTATAACATTGATCGGATAATTTCACGCTCTTCATTTGACTTTGATTACTTTGTTTTTAATGATGTTATACTGTTGTTGCTCCTAGATAATGCCTCCTCAACTATGGATATTCTTAACTGTATCAAATTATCCTTATCACTTGGTAACCCTGTAAGTATCTAGTAAGTATCCTGCAACTTTTAATCAACACGATTCTATTGAAAATAGTACAAAAACATTTAGGACCATCCCCAATGTCTTATTTTGCTGGAGCATCTGAAATCAAGCAGAAACAGTTGCAGATTGTGCAGCAGCAACAACAGTATCTGCATCAACTAAAACAACAACAACATCAGCAGCAGAAGCAGTTTCAGGTGATGCAACAGCAACAAAAACAGGAACAACAACGGCAACAACAGCAGACACAGATGCAGGAACTACTGCAACATGTCCTGCAACTGCAGGAAGAAAACAAGAAACAAAAGGAACAACTTTTGCAGTTGTAGGAAAGATGTGAACAGCAGCGGGAGATACAGACTACTCTTTCACGGTTGGAACGTCAACTGGATGCATGTCGACGGGGAGAAATAGTGGAAGTTTGACAACAAATGGAGACATGAATCAACAGATACAGCAGGGCAACCGGGAACGTGCTCGTCTCTTGACACGTTTAGTGGAATGTGAGAGACAGGCAACTGATTGTCAAGTGGGACTTTGGCAACAAGAAAGCTACCAACGAAGGCTACGATCTGATTTGGATCATCTGGAAACCTACAGTGAGCAAGCGCTCCAAGAACGACAGCAATTTCTCCTTGTGATGCAGGCATTTGAGCACCTAGTTAGGCTGCTCTTTGATCCGCAACATCAAGGAGATAACAATAACTGAAGGACTGACGTAAGTGACAAACAAATGACTGACGGACAAGGGTACATTTGAATTGCAGAGGCTGGAGCTGGACAGGTTCTTCAAGCTGCAATGTCTTCGAATCATTCTGCAATCTTTTTAACAATAACTAACATTACAATTAAGGACTAGTGACAGGACACTAACTGGTAACGTTGAAAGGGAATTAAGGAGACTCTTGTGTTTATCGCGTACAGACCCTCCCAGAGCAAAATCAAGTAATTTTTTTGTGAATTTAATATTTTTGGACATTTTAGGGCAAAATTTAAGAAAATTTAGGACAAAGACTAAAACGTTAGGACAACTTTAGGACAATTCCCAAATTATGGACCTGTTACAGTAAACATATCTTTATTTAAGCATATCATTAAATTAAACCATCAAAAGAAAATCAAGATTAGATATATATAATAACGAAGAACAACATAAAGTTTCCCTTGGCTTCGACTTTTAAAGAGTGTAAATAAGCATAAACAACTATCAAACCTTGTATACCTTAAGTGCGGAAAAACCTAAAAATTAGGGTAAAAACAACAAGAAAACAAATGATTGTCTGTTATCTACATTTTGAGTAATATGAAGGTGCAATATCAATCCATGTAGTCTTGTTTTGTTCAATGTAAAGTCGACTAGATAACTCAATGGTATAATCAAAAGTGATACGAAAGAAACTCATTAACTTCAACTGTTTAAAATACTGTAGTAATATAATTAACTAACTTCAACTGGTAAATATACTGGAGTAATATAGTTAACTCAAAAGCTAAATGAAAACAAAACTCTCAAAAACTATTTACACTTGAAACGAGATCTATTCAAGTTCTTTTTTCCGAAACAGATTTCAAAACTAAATTTCTCATATCTTCTAGTAAAAGATCTTTCAAATAAGGATACATTCCAAACTGAATAGCGTATTCTGTTTTACAAATTCGCAATTTCTGAATCCGGAAACATCTTCATTAGTTGAAGAGGATAAAAAGTTAGACTCAATACATTTTAAAGCCGGAACAATCTCTGTTTTCCTGATTAATTCAACTCTAGTTAATGTTATTTATGGACATTTTACTTTCAATGCATTGTCACTGTCCTGTCTTAAGTGGTATTTTCTCTTTCCCTCCTTCTCCCTGGTACAATGCAGCTTGCTACTTGTAAGACTCCTGATTTGTGATATACCACTTCTATTAACTGAGAAGACCTTTTGGCATTTTCCGTATTCCGCTGAAAAATATCTCCTTTACAAGGTTGTATTCAGTCAAAAATCAGAATGATAGTAGACAATTCAACGAAAGCTGAAACAAAATATACTCAAAATATATCATGTATTTTCAATCTCAATATCTCAATAACTACACTCAAAAACAGGAATTGTTTTCTTTTTTCATTTGAACTTTATCCAAAATTTTATGACATTTAGGACAATATATCAAAAGTTAGGACAATTTAGGACAAAATTACTAAAATTTATAATTTTAGGACATTTTAGGACACTCTGGAAGGTCTGCGCGTATTAGCAAGGATGTAAAAGTTTGTTCATCATTTTATTGTTGTGGCATAACTAGCATAGAAATTTTTTTTTTATATTGGGTGAGTCAGGAAAAAGTACTGGCTTTTCACAAAAAATATCTTCAGATTGAATAATTAAGAAAGATCTTTTATTTCTGATTAGAGTAAGTATATTTTTATGTATATTTGGGTGATAAGAAAAAAAATGGAAGCGGTCCTTGTAAAAGTTTTCGAAAAATAAGCAAAAAGGTCCAGAAAAAGATCTCCAAATATGATTTATGTTTTTATTGCAACTAATATGGGAATAAAATGCATACATACTTAAATGTGCTAAAACTAATTTTTGTTATTCCAAAGTTAAATGAAGTAAAGGTTCAAACTTTGTTCAACATTTTCTTAACACTTTATTTGCTGAAACATTTTATAAAGACTTTCTTGTAAAAATTATAAAAATATTGAGAAATGCGAGACACCTCACATTTGGGTATGTATCCAGTTTGCTAGAGTGAATAATGGTGAATAAGACAATGGAATAACCATTGGCCCAACATACCTATCTCTACTTGTAGAAATGTTTTCAAAACTTTGCTCAGCTTTTCTTTAAATTTTTGAAAGATTTTTACAATGACAGCTTCTAGTTTTATTTGTCTAATTCTTTTCTACTTAACCAAATTACAAGAATGATACAGCTAAATATACTTAACGGATTCCCATATTCAGAAGTAACAAAAAATTATCTTTCATAATTATCCAGTCTTAGGATGTTTTTCATGAAACACTTGTACTTTTTTGACTCACCTCGTATATAATTTTAAGTAAAAGTGTTGATTTAGTTGATGGTTTAGTCAAAAGCATCTCTCAGTTGTTGAAGTTAAATGATGTTCGCTACATCTCACATTTCAAGCAAATCATATGAACCTGGAATCCAAGAATTTTAGTAGTTATGGGCAAGAAATATGTTTATATCAAATGAAAATAGAGGAATTTGTTGAAATCATCTAAATTTCTTTTGATTGAAGTGTAGTTATGTAGTTCCTTAAAGTATTTCCTGTGACAAATATGTTTTTTGTTGATAGTGATAATAATAGGAATGGGAATTAGACAAGTATTCCATAGAAATTTTCAATCTGGAGTGTTAGATGACTATTGGAAATTGGAGTAGCTATTTTAGTCAGTCTGTTGTAAAAGTGAATGAAGATGAAATTGTAAAGCAAATGTAAAAGCCTTTTGTTCTTTTAATTTGAATTTTTAATTAGACCTTTTTTATTCTTGCAAATTGTGCTTAATCATCCTTTGTCAAAAATAATCAGTGAAAACATTAGCTGTTATTTGATTTTGTTCTTTTGTTTTTCAACCACAAGTATAAATCAATCATAAGTAAATTAATAATAGTTTGAGCTCAAGGTAGTAGGTAAAAGTGTCAAATAAAATCGAATAGTAGCTATGTTATGTCATAACAATAACACTTGGTGATTAGATTTGCCAGTATCAATTAAAATGAAGCAGAAGCTTTTCATTAAAACAACATCATCAGTGCTATGTTACAAAGTATATGAAAATGTACAAGTAAAAATCTAAAATGAGAAAATTGAAAAAATCACAGTGATCTTCATGGGAGAAATGGCAGAATAATAATTATCATGATTTATTACATTTTCTACGTGACTCCATTACAAAAAAGTCATAGAACTTTTGTCTCAAGATTATTGTTCAAGCTTGGGCATTTGATGGGCAATTAACGATGCCTCCAAATTCTTTCAAGTTCCATTTTTCAAAGGCACACTAATCAATACTTTCCATGCCAATTTGTGCAGCATGTTCACTTGCAGGTCAAATGACGTGAGATGGACGGCGATGAAATGATTATTCCTGAGAACTTGTTTGATTTACCAAAAAAGCATGTGGTACTGGAATTTCTATATTGTCCAAAAAATAAAGATGTTGCAAAAAGTATTCTTGAAAAATTCAAGGACTTTACTAACAAGGAATATGACACAATGACCAAATGAAATGCGAAAAAGGTCAAACAGCTTTTTAAATTGAAAAGCACGAACCCTCACCTTGCATGCAAAATGTATAGTGGGGAATGTTCCTGTGGTGAAACATATCGGTGAAATGATACAAAATGTAGAAGTGTGATGGAGCGAGCATAATCCACTAACTGGAGTGTCAGAGCCTTCAAAACACCGGCAGGCAAACATGCAGCATGAATTTTCATGGAAAGTATTGATGAGTTCGCCTTTGAACAACAGAACTCAGAAGAATTTGGAGGCATGGTTTATTACCCCTCAAATAAAAGTTCTATGACTGTTTTGCAATGGAGTGACGTAAAAAATGTAATATTATTATAAACGGAAATCATGATAATCATCATTCTGGTTTTGCTCCAATGAAAATTACTGTGATTTCTCATTTTTCTCCTTTTATATTATTTACTTGTACATTTTCATAAAACTTGTAACGTAACACTGATGATGTTGTTTTAACGAAAAGCTTCTGCTTCATTTTAAAACTTGTTTTTTTTCCTTATTTATTCGATATAATATCACTTTTGTTTCAACTAATTCAATCTAGTTTCTTAAATTCCCTTAAATCAGATTCCACCAGAAAAAAATTTGCAATGAAAGTTTTTTTCTATTTGAATTCAATGTTGTGATGTTGATAAAATTTAATTCTTAGATGTTTTTTTTTAGATGCATTTTTCACTTGGCCATAGCATAGGGTTTAAACAGAGATGAATTTATGAAAAATCTAAAGCGTTTAATTTTTTTTCCTAGCACTTCACAAAATATTCCCTAAAACATGTTTTAAATACCAAGTGAGTAAAAATAATTATCGGTGTTTCACAAAAGAGGTCGAATAACTTTGAAAGGTTTTTTTATTTCTGAATATTTCCTTATGTTTTGGTGTATCATTTTTGTAATTTGGTTGAGAAGAAAAAAAGTTATGGACGAAAAACTGGAAGTGGTCCTTGTAAAATTCTTCCAAAAACCATACTAAAGATCCCTTTTTACCGTCAGTTTCCATGACTGGCACACAGTTAGAAGAAAGCAACTCCTTTTGTCTCCTCGGCATCACTTTTTCACAGGACTTCTCGTGGCGCTCCTACATTTAGGCAATCGCTAAATCAGCCTTGATGAAGGTGAGCTCCCTTCTTCGTGCAAGAGCATACCTCAGCCCTGATGCCATTCTTTACATCTATAAATCTACTATTCGACCTTGCATTGAGTATTGTTGCCATATCTGGGGTGGTGCACCCTCTGTTTCTCTAAATCTTTTAGATCGTATCCAGAAAAGAATCTGTAATGTTATTGGTGATGAACTTGCAAGTAAATGTGACACACTCTCCCATTGCAGATCTGTGGCGTCTCTTTGCCTCTTTTATAAATACTTTTACGAAAAATGTTCAACTGATCTCTCTTCTCATCCCTGCATTAAAAACTTTTAAGCGAAACACAAGATATTCATCTAATTGCCATGATCACAGTCAGCATCCCAAAATCATCAAAAACTTTTTACCAACAAAGTTTCATTCCTCGCTCCTCCACTCTCTGGAATTCTTTACCCCAGTCTGTTTTTTCCTTCTCATTATAATCTTCAACACTTTAAATGTAATGTTCATCGTCACCTTTTCTCTTTGTACCTCAATACACATTAGTGGTTTTAAACTGAGCGACTAATTAAAAAAAAAGAAGAAGAAGAGAGTAAGATGTTTTGATTGATGTGAGACGTGTTCTCATTGAATTAAAATAATCTTAGGAGAGCCAACGTTGAAACTTAATGAAATGTCATTCAGCGAGCACACCTCATCTGTCCAAGACAAAGGTAAGAAATACAAACAAAAGAAAGTATTTCTACAAATGTAAGTTCTGACAGATAAAAAATGAAAGCGTAGTCTTTACTGCTATTCGTCGTTACTTCTAGCACAATGCTCTTTCTTGTAGAAATATACTGACAATGTATGGTTGCGAGTATGTTTGCGAAGAAGGAGTTCCTATACAAGATATTGGATTGCAGTTTTTATTTCGAAACAAATATGTTCAAGATATACATACCAGACTCATCAATCGGCGAGATGGTAGATGAAAATATCCTGGAAACACACTGTGAGCCGCAATGTTTTGTAGAAATTCTTGAAAACGTTAAAGGAAAGAAAGATTCAAACAGGTGACAATGCGGTACTTGTCAGAAATTACTTGCTGGTCGAAGCATAATGTGTGATCGATGTTTAAACTGGAGTCATTGGAGTTCCTCAAAGTTGGTTAAGAATCCTAAAGGTAATTGGTTTTGCTTGCTGGTGCGTTAAGAACGAACCAATAGGTAGGCTGTTTTCTGCTGTTTAAAAGTCATATACTTCTAAAATCATATGCCTAAACGTTGTCACATTTCATTTTCCAAATACCTGATCATCTTGTATTTTAGAGTGCGAAAGACTTCAAAGACTGTCTAAAAAAGGTATCAGTTATATCGTTTTGAAGATTCAAGCTGTGGATACGTACTTTTTTAAATGAAATTCATTAATAGTGTGGAAGTAATTTGGTAGCCGAAGAGGAGATGCAAAAGGAAACACACGCTCTGTTATGGAAAGACTTTCTTTTCAGTTGTCACAAAAAAGGCGTATAATTGCTAGATTGATTGAAGAATCACAACACGTAAATTTGAATTCCCTCTTGCAAAGCAAATTGACTGGAGCAAAATATATGAACAGCAAATTTGCGGAGTTAGCAACTGCGTATCCCCAATTTTTCAAGGAATATCACGCAAATGAGAAATTAGGTCCGCAGGAATTAATATTAATGAAAAATGTGGATCGTGTGACAAAAAATTGAATAGGTTATATAAGCACTGCTTTGATGTTTGATGTTTGATGTTTGATTGTTTAAGAGAAATCATATTAAAACGTTAAACCTAATCATGCAAATTTTGAAGCTCAAACGTATCTGTGGACTGTCTCTTTACAGTGGAGTTCTTTCTGTAGTCTTTCTTACGAAAAGTTCGTAAGTATCGAAGATGTAGTGAATACTTTATAATAAGCCTGAATACACATACTACAACAAATTTTGACACTTTTCTTCGTTTTGGAACAAAAATTTTGGAATAACTATCCATATAAACCCTATAAAACTATATATTTTCTGAAAGTACACCTAGTATCAAACAATAAAATGTTTAAAAACAATCATCAAAATTAAAATTTTTTCCTAAATTAGCCTCTAAAAATACGAAAATTTTGAAAATTTGCAAAAGGGGGTAACTTTGACCAGCAAAAAAGGCAAAAAGGGATGGTTCAACGAAATTCAAACTTTTGTAACTGAAAAATTTAAGGTTTTAGCATGCTCAAATGATTGGTTTCAAATAGATCTAGACTTTGGGATATTGATGCTTAGAGGGTCATTTCAGGGGGTAAATTAAATAACCTGATAAAATAGTCAGGTTCATATATATAATACTGAAAATATCAATCAAAAACTCATTCAAACCTTTAGAAGAAGTCATTGCATTGTTTCTAAAAGACATTGCATTTGGTAATTCTTTTTTCAAATAGAATGTGCTTTGTTTTGTAAAATGTTCTGCAAAAAATAAAATAATTCATTTTATTTTTGATAGTGATGTGTGATTTTTCTAGTATTAAAAAATGGCTGTTGCAGCAAATAAATGTTGCATTGGAAAATTAAGAAATGAAGATTCTTTTTTAAAGATATAGAGGATTTGTCATAGGTTAATTTGGAACTGTTGAAAATCAGAATGTGTATTAACAATCTTGATAATTTGTCTACGATTTGTTCATTTCATGAAGACAAATTTTTAAATGATTTTTCTGAAAGTTTTGTAAAATGTTGTAACCCATTTGGAATACATACCGAGTCAAAGGGTAGAAAGAAAAGTGGAGTGAGAACAAACTTGAAAGAAGTTTCAATAGAGAAGAAGAATACAAATCATTGAAGATCAACCTGATACCTGGAAATAAGATTGGTCCAAAATGTGAAACGAAAGCAAATGAAGAACTTAGACCTAATGATGATGAAGATGATAATGCCATGGACATTTCAGATATTTATCGTGAAGAAGCAGTTGAAATCGCAAATAAGTCTTTTGCTAGAAGGTAAAAGAAAGTTACAAGATGCAACCTCTAAACTTGCTAATGTCATATCTGTTGCCCTTGATGACCCTTTGTTGGTTTCTCAGTCTGACAGTCAATGTGAAAGTTGTAATGATTTAGCTGATGAAATTGCCACTAAAATGAAAGTGTCAGATCGCAATAACAACAGCCAAGTAACAATTCACCCCATAGTTTTCTACTATCGAAGTAATGACGGCATTCAGCATCTTAACATGGCAATGATTAGTGACCACCACATACATGATACAATTGCTGTGTATGCATTTCAAAAAGTTGCCCTGAAAGAGATATCTGAGTTTCTTCCATTTGTGAAAAAGGTATTCTACTTCAGTGACGCACAGTACAAAAACTTCAAAAACTTTGCAAATTTAGTGAACCACAGAGAGGCATTTTTTTGCCACTTCTCATGGCAAAAATGCGTGTGATGGAGATGGAGGAACTTTGAAACGGCTTGCAGCAAAGGCAAGTCTTCAAAGACCAATGCATGCCTTACTCCGCTTCAGCTTTTTGAATTTTCTTCAACATGTGTCAAGGGTATCAAAAGTTTCTTTGTTTCTTCTGAACATGTTAATAATGTTGCTAAATTTCTTGAAGAACGTTTCTCAAAGTTTCCGGAAATTTTGGATATATGCAGTTGCTAAAGGAAGAAAAAAATTTCAACCACCATAGTTCTTTCTTGTTTGCTCAAATCATTTTATTGACAAACAAACAAAAGATAGCACAAACAAATACTTTTGGCTGTAATAATGAAGATCAAAATGCTGTGATCATCAGTATTTTCTAAAATGTGTCTGTAATACAACAATATATGATGAACAGAAGATAAAAGAATGACACTTCCCTAGTATATACTTAATTATCTAGTCAGTTTTGAACATTTACAAAACAATGCAAAGTAGTAAACCGAAAAATGTCTTCCATACAAACACTGGTTATCAGAAACTGGTTTCTCAAGTATGAACTTCCTACAACACAAAATATAAAAAAAAAGTAGAATGTTTATCTGAACCCAAAACAAACTCTGCTGTGATTGGCAATGAGAATTGTTGACACACAAATTATCTCCATCAGCACAATCAATTTCATTACGTTCACAGCACTCATGCACTTGAGCTGCATATATAGTGATAGGGTGTTGAACAGTTCCAAACATCAACTTGATGTATCGGATAGGTAGTCTTGAATATTTCGCACGTAATGGACATAAAAAATGTAATTATTATCCGTGTAGGATCTACATCACCAATGTTGTATGTAGTTGGTAGCTTGTGTAAAGCATTTGTCTAATTTAAACCAAAATTTGAACTTCCTTTTCGATCTATAAAGGAAATAATCAATGAAGTCCCAATTCATTCTACCACTGATGTCATATATGTTTCAGTACATTATTTTAGTCGAGAGAAAGCCTCTACTATGATATGATGAGAAACCCAGGCTAGGCCTGTGGACAAAAACTATGAAATAACGGGCAGACAAACACTAATGAAAGATCAGCTGCTATAAGCGTGCTAACATACGGAAATGACACACCAGACCTAGACATAATAGGAGAGACAGAACTTTTGTTCGAAAGTAAGGGGAAATTCGTACACACCAACTTTGTCTGAAGAAGACTTTGTCAGAACAGAAAGTTCAGCCAGTTATTCTGAGCACCAAAGACATCTGATCCAATCTATGGGTATCGAATTGTTGATGTTAGAATTGTTATTGTGCAGTATTTTCAAAGCAATGGCATGCGCTGATTGCAAACAAGTGACTTCATCGTTGCATGAAAATATGCTGCAAAAAAGGGGCTTGCATCATCCCTTATTGTGTCCTGCTCAAGATGCCATTATGAAAAGGATTTCTATACATCCTCGATGAGTAATAGAACTTTTCATGTAAACAAAAGAATAGTTTATGCAATGAGATCATGTGGGCAAGATGATATCGTCATTGAAACGTTTTAATGCATATGCCTAAGCCAAAGACACAGAATAACCATGACAAAATAGTAAAAGAGTTTGTGCAGGGAAAATAAAGTTAATAACATGATAATAATAGTAGTAAAACGTGATTGTGATCAGAAGAAATAAGGATAGTGGTCCATAACAAACTCTTCATATGAACCACTATTTATTATGTCAAAGAAATGAAAAATTTAAAACTGACAACCTGGTAGGGACGGATTTTCAGTTTTACTTGATTGTTTTAGCTTTATGAAACCACCATCAGTGAAGAATCTTAACATCACACCATTGTCGGATACAACCGTTCAATTGACCTGGACGAATGATGAGAAGTCATGCACAATTCGCATGCAAAGTGACTAGTGAGATATCGCCGACAGAGCATCACATTCATTTTGGGATTCAATATATTGGTTTCGCACTGACATTGCGCATAAGAAAATAAATAACCTCTCACACAGATAACGTTTACCATTTTGCGTCACAGACAAAAAAAACCCCACATAAACAGAGAATCGGCTATCAATGTATAGACTCGTAAAAGAAGGCACATTAGAAATAATTGAAAATGAACCTACCCCTTGGTTTTACCCCATTGTCATAGTTCCGAAAAATAATAAAAAACGTAACAGTTGTATTGAAATGAGAGATGCTAATCAAACAATAACTCGAAATCCATATCAACAGTAAATGATATGTTGGCAAAAATGATGTAACTTTAAATTTACACAAATGCCGGTTTTTACAAACTAAAATTGAATTTTACGTTTCCACCAAATCAGAAATACATCCAAGTGAAAGTAAGATTGAAGGGATAAGAAATGCACTGTGACCACAATCTAAACAAGGATTAGAAAGTTAAGGTATACCTTAAACAACTCACAAAAGTAAAGGTTATATTTGAAGGTGAACAGAGATTTAATGACTTAAAATAACAACTGACATGTGTATTGCCTATTTGGATAACAACATTTCCAAGAGACAGACTGTTACGCAAGAAAAATTTGATTCAGAGGTCGGTGGAAAAAAACTAATGATGATAATGAGAGTGGTATTTATTTTGATGTTGATCTCCAGTACGAGGATCTTTTCCAAATTACAGCAGCACTGGAAAGAGGATAAGAGCAAACCAAGTTAACAGCTTGGTTCGAATTAAATGGTGTTGATGAACAGGAATGTCAATAGTTATATCCCGATATCCCCTACCATAACGTGTTTCAAACACAGCCATATAAGTGGTTGACTCGGCAGCATGGAGCAGAAAAAATTGTAAGTAGAATGTATGCTAGCATTCGGCAAGGTATGTCTTAAGTGTGCTGCTTTACATGGGTTTCATATATTCAAACTTGATAACATGTAAATAAGAAGTTATTTGTTCCAAAGTTTTCCTCTATTAAAGTGTTTAAAATGATTTCATATTTATCTGACTCTTCATTGTAAAATATAAACATGAAGTAAACTGGACACATTTACAAACAGATTGCTCGATGCTTGATGTATCTGACTATACATTGTAAAATATATACCCTAACCCTAACCCTAACCATGGTCTTTTATCGAGGAAACGGTATTAGGCACCCCAAAAACGGGTTAGGTCATATCTGTCGTTTTAAGAGTGGGTTAGGGTTCAAAACACTCGGAATGGGTCCCTTTCACCCTAACCCACCATATTAGCCTTTATTTGGTTCCTAAAAGTGAAGAATTAGCCCAGGGTGAACCTTCGAAAAAAGCGGGTTAGCACATTTCGCGGCCATGCGGGTTAGGACATAAATTCTTTTGTTCTTTCTCCGAGCCTAAACATTTTCCACATTTGGCATCTATGACTCCCTGACTAACCCCTCCGAGAGTTTCAACTCAATCTGCAATCGTGTTAGGGTTAAGAATTGAATTTTAAAAAAGGTCGAGTAGGTTTAGTATAAGCTACCGTAGCTTAGCAAGGCCATTGTATACTTAATACATAAGAATGCATATCTCTGGTTCATGAAGGATTTAGGAATTCAAACTTGGTGAGCTTGTGAAACTCACCTTGGGTCATCCTACGGAGGAATTCATTTTCCTTAACCCGCGCGTAAATTGGATTCCGAGGCTAAATCTCATTTCGCGGCCTCTTCTTAAACCCAGCCGCGTAATGACAATTTTAAGAGTGAAAGTGGAAAAGTTTAGGTACTAAAAGGCCTAAATTTGTGCTGTAACCTGTGGTTGTGGGTAGTACAGAACAGCAGCCAACTTTTGACCAAGTTTCGCTGCGTTTTTTAAACCGGAAATGCCTTAAAACCTTTAACCCAATATTCGGTATTTTGCGGCCTATGTGGTATAAGGCGCCATCTTATTTTTGTAATTAAGTTGCCCAACTCTTTGTCTTATCATAAATCAAGTTAATGACAGAAAAAGGCATTTCCTCTACCTTTCCAGAATCGCAAAAACCGAAAGAAATTTCCTATTATTTCGGAAGGAACAGCCAAATTGAGGTACAAAGTGGGTTAGCATTTATCTTGATAACGAGGCCTTCCGACTTGGCAATTTTTAGGTTGATTGTAGATATTAGTATTGCCGACTATTTTGCAAAGTTTGGGCGAATGAGGTCAATTATTGGTAAAGTTATCGCTTTCCAATTAAAAAACAACAAATATAGGGGCTGCATCATTTTTTTACATCATTTTTGACATTTTTTTATTCTTGCGTCAAATAATAGCTTTGTGATAGGCAAACCCACAAGTAAAGTTTCAGCGATGATGGCGCAGCAGTCCCGCCTATACGAAAGGTTGAAATTCCTTTTTTTCAAAATTTAACGGTCAGTTTCACCAAAACGAGGCTATTTCAAAAGAGCTCTGACTTTGCAGCGATGAGTCTTGTAATTTCCTACAACTTCCTGGAGTTTGCAGCTTCAAGAAATACAACTGATCATTTTTTCCCCCTAAATTTACAGGTTTTTGGGCGTTGGCGTCTGTTGGGCGTTATTACCTAAGGCGGTATCCATCTCAGAAGATAGCGCGTAATGTGTTCATTCCATAATGGGGTCATTTGGTCTTTTTAAGAAAGAAATGGCTGAGTTATGTACGAAATCAGAAGTGGACACTTAGCCGTTTTTACATGTTTTTTTTCAATCACGCTCTACGCATAGTTTGTCGAGGTATAGCACATCACTCACAGATGTACAAATCAACTCCTTCCACATATGGGTAGGCTTTACGGCGGAGAATGTGCTTCATGAAAATCAGCTGCTCTGTATGGTTCATCGAGCCACAATGAGCGAGACAAAACTCAAATTTGTGTTATGTAAAATGTTCAAAAACTCAGTTTTTTGGCTATAACTGGCTGATTTCTCAGTTTTATCACTAAATATTTGGCACACTTGTACTGCAGGACATTTCGCGGCCGATCCTGGTAGGATTTTTTAAATGGCGCATTTTTGGCGCGAAAAACACCTTTGAAATATTCTTTTCTTTGTAATTTGCCCTTTCCCGTATCAAGACGTGTACCAGGCTGTGGTAAACCTCTTGGAATGCTAAATAATGCTATTTGTAGAGATTGATCCTTATGCAAGGTACATCAGGTATATGGTATTGATTTACGGTTTCCATTAACACTGCATATCCTTCACAAAAAGAGAAAATTCAACGATTTCTAGTTAAAACCTAAACGGCTGTAACTTTTTCAAATTTTAAGGTTTTGCCTAGATGTTTTGGCTGAAGACTACTAGTGGCACGTACAATTACTTCCTGGTAGGATTTTAAAAATGGTGCATTTTTTGCGAGCTTTTCAAATATTTTTCCGAATTTGGCGAAAAATTTTAGAAAAGGGGAAGGAGGCTACCAATTTGATCCAAACTTGACGAGAGTAGACCTAGTCAAGTTGTCATTCTGTGAGTGCAAAATGAAGTATATAGCTCATTTACTTTTTGAGAAAGAGCGCTGCAAAGATTTTCGTCAACAGTTACGGAAACGTGACTGATGCTACCATTTTGAACCAAACTTGGTGTGAGCAGACCTAGTCACGTTGCCATTCTGTGAGTGTAATATGAAGTACATAGCCCTTTTACTTTTTGGGAAAGAACGCCGCGAAGAATTATGTCTTCCACTTCGACTTCGATTATGCCGAAAGTTGCTTGGGCATGATAAACTTTGATAACAATAGTCTTTTATAAAACTTCAGCTGCTCTTCCAGATAGTGATAGAGCACCAGCTAAGTTTTTTTTCTAATATGTTTTAGTAAGAAAAAACCAATGTGTTATGAAATTTTTACGTACGTTAGTTGAAGATTTTTGATATTGATTGTTGTTTATTAATATAGATTGAGTTGCGGTTTACATTATATTAAGAAGAGGATCTTTTGCTCTTATTATTGGCGTTAATATTGGTAGCAAATTATGATTTAATAAAGAAGAGCTTCGGGGAAGTTACTTATGATTGTTTTTAATAGATATAGATTGTTTGTTTGTATATTAGGAGGGAGATTCCGGTAATTATGTTAACGGTTGTGATCCTGTACGGTATGTGTTTGTATCATTAAAATTAGTTTGATTCAAAGCTTTAGATTCCGTTCGCATTAGGATGATGTTTGATTAGAATTCATTGGTGCACTATCGTGCGTTAGTGTCAAGTCAAGCCTGCTGTAAAGAGAAAACGCGCTTTTCCTTATATTGTTATTCTATCATTGCTGGATATAATTTTTTTGAACTTGCAATTGTTTTAAAGTTGTAGATTTCAACTAGCTGTATTTACATCAACGTGTCTTTCTGTTGATTATTTCTGTTTTATTGTGCGCGCTTAATCATTTTTGCGTTTCTGTAGCCACATCACAAAATGGATGTTCAACCAGAGAATAACCGTGAGGAGTCACTAAAAAGAAAATGCGATATAGTATGTAAAGGGATATAGAATCATATTTATTATTGATGTTAGAGGGTCATCAAACCTTTATACATTATCTCAGGTTGATGATCCAAAAAAGAAGGTCAAAGTAACAGAACGAGCCACGGGCCGTAAGGAATATGCGGTTACATGCCCAGTTTGTGGTATCAGTTTTAAGAAGCTTGTGCGCCATCTCACAAGCAAACTTCATGGTTGGTCGGTGCAAAAGGCACAAGATTACAACACAAGGATGGTAAGTTCATGGTTTGTTACATCAACACGTCAGTTGAGTTTTCTTATGTTCTTAATAAAACTTCAATATTGAAGTTACATGGACATCATTTACATCGACAACATTTTCTCATTTATTTAGTTATCTCATTTTAAGTATGAAAGTTCGAGTGAAGGGAGAACATCAAAGCCTTGCATGATTTGCAAGAAATGGTTCAATAGGCTGGATGTGCACTTATTTCATGTACACAAGTACCGAAGAGGCTCCAATCAATTTGACCATTTCATGAACTTGGCAAAGGATGAGGTGTATCACTACCATGAAAAAGACCCATACTTTTGTGCTCTGAGTAAGGGTTAGGCGCTTACATTGCAGTTGCTACGTTCTTGAAAATAGTGATACACCAAGTCGTTGCCTTATTGAAAGAGATACTTGAGCTTTTGTTGCAAATGTTCACGAAAATCTCGTTCTTCCTCAATAACTAGAAAATCGACATAAGGAAAACAAAAGAAGAACAGGCTGTTGAATTTTCACCACTCACGGACGCTCCGCGTAATATCGGATTAAGTCCTTTCCACATGAAACCTTTAAATGCTGCAATGGTGAAGTATGCCATCATAAACTTCTACAATCATGCACTTCTGCAATTACTTTAGAAGAATCATACATATTTCATTAAAAACATTCTACAGGCGAATGGGTGCTTCTTCTCTGATAAGAATGGTCGGAATGGAGCCATGATGTCACGGAGCTGGGCGTAATGGGCAACTTGGTTGACGAGGCCGAACCAGCTTTTTATGTCTGTTGTAGATGATGGCGTTGGAAAGTTGCGAATGGCACTGAAGTATTTTGGGAGTGGATCAATCTTATCCTGTGAAATGCGGAATCCGGCGAAGTCGACCACAGGTTCTGCAAACTGAAACTTCAACGGATTAAGGACGATACCAGATTCGCCTGTTGTAGTGAGGAAGTCTATCGTCCTCCACCAATGTGTCGCCAAGTCGAAGTCGTAGTGCAAAGTGTCATCGACAACTCTTTCTTTCCTCTCAAAGTCGGATAGAATCGCGTCAAAACGACAATTGAAAGCATCACCAGATGAGACATACCCTTGAATGCCGCGTTTGTAGCGCCATAGTCCGAAAGGGGTGGTGAATGTAGTCAGATGGCGGTCTGATTCTCGCAACGGGACAAGATGGTACCCGTTCCATGCATCAGTCACTGTCTTCCATGTGTTGGCAGGCACACGACGCGCTACATGAAACGGGGATTCTGAATTATGCGTCTCTCGTTTACAATATTTGTTCAGGGGAGAGAGATCCACTGTTCGGCGGGGTGACCCATCATGTTTGCGTGTGATCACCATGCGGTGTGCTAAGTGCCTCCCGACGGATGTCTGAGTCCATTATACCATTCAGAAGAACGTCCTTGATCATCTCATTGGTGTAGTACGTGGAACCGGTGACAGCGTTGTGGCAGTCTGGGCAGCTGCTACGGAATGGAGTGCGGAATTCGCAAGTCTCAGCCTTACCTTGAACACGGGCTGCGTATGTACGAAACGATTCTTCCGGGCGTTGTACCATCTGGGAGAGTTGTGAGCGCAGGACGCCGAGGGCGACAGGGACTACAGCTAAGGACTTCAGTATACGTAAGGCATCAACAATTGGTAGGCTTGTGAAGTTTGGATGGGCACGAAGAATTATGTCACCCAATTCATCTGTTGTGCACTCAAGTAGTTGACTTGGGGCATCCGTATCGGTGATTGAGGATCCTGTGCAAAATATGGACCAACGACGGGTGAATGCATTCCACTCCTCACCAGTTATATTTGGATTTACCTTCGGTCGAATCAGCTTAGGAGCACGAGCAGCAGTTGAAGACTGAAGGGGCTAACTGGTGGGCCAATGTATGAGCATTGAGGAGAGCTGCAGCAGCTACTGCCTCGTGGGGGCCCGTTGAGTACAAACAGTCTGGAAATGGGCACTTTAAGTCGATTGTGGCCATCTTTCAAGCGTAGTGTCAAACATAAACTCAATGTCACTGATCAATAGGTAAAGGAGTAGAACATGGAGAAAACCTCATTGATTCAAGACTGTGGTATATTTATCACTAGAAATCAATGTTCTACTCTAAAATACAAACAGAAGAATATACATGCTCATGGGCAATAGGGTAGAGGTACTATGCATTAATTTCTTAAGCAAATATTAGCTTAGCATAGTAAGATAAAAAAGTGGCGGTTGCTAGTAATAAATGCTTTAGGTTATTTAAAGAAACGAACGTCTTAAGTTGGGAATTGCCATAACAAGCTGAAAGCTGGAAGATTTGGCAACTACCATGGACAATACAACATAAAACAGGACAAAGGGATAAGTACATTACACACAAACATACAAACATATATTCTGTCTAAGCATCCATAGGATAAACTAGTATTTGAGGATCTAGTATGTCTCGAGAAGCAACAGTTTAAGTTTGCGATTTAAAGCATTGTAGCTCAGATCAAAAAGCTTTCCGTTACAGAATAATTTCTGTAATTCTTGCCAGGTTAGGAGGCTTTGGTGGCGTATAGACTTTAGGCCATAGGTGGAAGTTCTTACTGATCTAAAATTAATTAGTCCCTGTTCATTGGCTCTTGTGTTATGAGCATGGGTGAAGTCAACCGCAAACGAATCTATGATAGGTTCAGGAATTGAATTATGATAAATACTGTGGACGAATTTTGCGTTGTGAAGTTTCACAATGTCTGCAAACTTTAGTAGGCCAAGATTTTTGTAAAGAGCAGACGAACTGGCGGTTGGTTCAGTAAAAGACATTAGGCGGATTGCACTATTTTGGAGAACTGAAATGCGGTTAAGGTAAAGACTGATCGGTTGACCCCAGATTTGACAGCAATAGTTGAGGTGAGAAAAGAAGAGCGCATAATATACCAGTTTTAATAAGTTCAGAGGTAAGAAGTGTCTTAGCTTCGTGATTGCTCCATTTGCTCTTTTCAGTTTGTTAGAGGTGTCATCAATTTGTGTTTTCCAGCCTAGATTTGAATCAATATGTATACCTAAGTATTTGATGCTTTTACTAGGATGTATTCTTTTCCCTCCAATCGAGAGCTTAATATCTTGATCAATTGGAGTTCTGGGATGATGGAATAGAATGTATTCAGTTTTATCTGCATTTAGTGAGATTTTGTTTGCATTAAGCCAAATCCAGAGTGATTTCAGATCACTGTTTACTTTTCTCGAAAGATCTTTCAAGCAGGGGTTAAATTGGAGAATGTTAGTATCATCTGCAAAATGATGAACAAGTGAGTGTTTGATTGCGTGATGTAGATCATTTATGTAAATTAGAAAGAGCAGGGGGCCTAGGACAGAGCCTTGGGGTACTCCATGCTTTATTTTTGCTTGAGAAGAAGACATCCCATTGACAGATACAAATTGGAGTCGATCCGTTAGATATGATCTCATAAGAGATAGTGCATTACCTCTTATGCCATAATGGGAAAGCTTCGAGATAAGGATTTGGTGGTCAACCGTGTCAAAGGCCTTTTGTAGATCAATAAAGACTCCACAGGCGAAGTTTTGTTTATCTAGCTTATCTGAAATCGATTGAATCATGTTAAGAAGAGTATGTGAAGTGGAGTGACTATGCCGAAATCCAAATTGATGATCGAAGAGAATTTTGTTTGTAGTGAAGAAGTTATAGAGACGTCGATAAAGAAGTTTTTCAAAGACTTTGTCAATATTGGGAAGTACAGAGATTGGTCGATAGTTGTTACAGGAAAATTTTGATTGTTTTTTATACACAGGAATAATTTCAGCAATGTTAAGGTTAGTTGGATATTTGCCAATTTTCATCGATAGATTGAATATATTGGCTAAAGGTTGACCCAACAGATCTGTGACATAAGGAAGTAGACGATTAAGGATGCTATTTGGACCAGATGATTTAGATGTGTCTAGAGAATAGAGGCATTTAGAGACTTCCCCCGGTAAGATTGGGGAGAGAAAGATGGAATTTCTCTGAGAACTTTTAAGGAAAGTATGATATGTCTGAGGTGTACGAGCAATTTTAGATCTGATTTTGTCAGCCACAGATGCGAAGAAAGAGTTGAAAGATTCAGCAACTACTTTAGGATCGGCGCAGAGTGATCCATTAATATCTAAGGAAATTATCGAGTTTGAGTTGGTTTTAGTAGAAGAAATAATTGACCTAACTCCTGTCCAAACTTTAGATATGTTTCCCATATTTTCAGTAAAATATTTAGAATAGAAGTTTTTTTTGCTTTTTCGGATGAGTGTGACAATAATATTTCGGTACATTCTATATCTGTTCAGGTACTTCTCCCTCAACAGATGGTTTTTGGTCTTTGTAAAGGAATTGAAAAGCTTGTTTCTGATATTAATTGATGCCAGTATACCTTTGGTCATCCATGGATTTAGGGGGGATTTTCTTCCCATTTATCTTGGATGTCTTCAGTGGAATGTGTTTGTCCACAAGTTTGTTTAAAATTTCGAGAAACTTGTCAAAAGAATAATCAACATCTTCATGGTGGATTTTCAATTTTTCGTCCCAATTAATCGCCTGGAGCTCCTCCTTAAAGTAATGCTCCTTAAAGTTTGACCAATCACGGAATGATTTGAACTTGTTGAATTTAGTGGAGTTAGAGTTTCCTAATATAAGAAATTGTGAAAGATGATCAGAAATGCTGGATGTTATGTTACCTGAAAGTGGATTGAGTAAGTCAATGGAACAATAGATATTGTCAATAATAGTATGCGACGAGTTAGTGATTCGAGTAGGGAGAATAATTTGTGGTAGAAGAGAGAAAGAAGCAGTAATGTCGAGAAAGTTTGAGATTTCAGATTTGGAATCTACTTTGAGTAGGTCAATATTGAAGTCACCCATCAGAACTAGAGATTTATTTTCAAGTGAGACTTTTTGCAGCAGCGTAGTTAAGAAGTCAGTATTAAATTCAGTAACAGACATAGATGGGTGGCGGTATAAACATCCTACAATTATGTTTTTCTTATTTTTGTAATGAATTTCAATAAATTTAGATTCAAGTTCTTTTGGTTTGTAAGTTAGTCGATCGAGGTCCAGTCTAGGGGAATATGTGAGTTTATTTGAAACACTAGTAACCCGTGTAAAAGCTTTTTACAGGTTTTAACCGATGTGAGCTGAACAGAGAGAAAGGCTTAGTATAATGAATTTTAGTATGATAAAGTTCCTCAATTGTTTGGAATGTAGAATGTTTAGAATGTAGTATCCCGTGTAGAACAGCGTGTAGAACACGGGTTTTAATTCATCAAAAATAAAAATACGCGCTGTGCATCCACTTTTGCACTTTTTACACTTTTCACTCTGTAAAATAAATTGAACATGCAATGCAATGCTTCCCCATGATTAAAAATATCTAACGTCAGAAAAAAACACTCTTCATTCTTTTAATTAAAAATCTCTAGGTATTCCTGCTAAAGCATATTTAGTTCAACAATGGAGTTATGAACAGAAAAACTTTTTAATCAGAAGATCGGAAACACATCAAAATATTCATAATAAATCTTATATGCAGTATATATGCGGTAGTAAAAATAAATTCTGCGTACAGAGGTAAACAACAAAAAGATTAAAATCGCTGTAACTTTTCATGGAATCCACACCCCAATGTAAATAAAAGCCAAAACCCAAGTGTCGAAATGTGAATTAAAAACAATTGCGATTTTCTTTACGAACCCAGACCGTCATGATTAAAAACCATGATATTCATTTCTTCAATCCCGTATTATTTGAAAAGTAATGACGCAGAAACCCTATTAATACTATAAGAAAAAATAAAACAAACAAACAAAAAAGTTCTAAAGCGTACTTACCCTAAAAACATTAATAAATCTTCGCGCAATACTTTCGTTGTTGTCTATTGTTTGATCTCACGAATAATAAAAACATTTGAAACGATTAAATGCAATGCAATGTTTTCCCCTATACTAATCGTAGAAAAATATTAACCGCCGTGGTCTGACACTCCATTATGAATAAGTGACCGCAAAAACGACCCGAAATTTTAGAGAGTGAAAGCGTGAAAAAAGCGGATGCACACTCACGATTAGTATATAGATAGAGAAGAGCTCCTCCATTCTCACCTTCGCAATGAGTATGTTCGATAGCATAGTCTTGCATAGCACAGTTAGTTAGGAGAGAGGAATCTTTAAATTTTGTCTCTGTTATACCTATAACACTGAAATCAAAACCTTGCTGCTGCAGGAGAGATTGCAACTCATCGAAATGGAGTGATAGGGAAGCAATATTTGTGTGAAAGAATGATAGTTCACATTTTTGTCCCAAGTTTTTAGTGGCTAGTTCACCTACGTCATAGTATTTGCACTTAACTCCCCCCATACCCATGGAGTTTTCGAATATTTCCGAGAAATTATCAAGATTATTCATTTTGCTTAGAACGGATTTAAGTTCCAGGCAGTTGGTGGCATTACTATTTGTTATGATAGTAGGATCAGTAGTATCAGGTGAACAGATCTTTGGCAATGCTTCATCAATGCAAATTTTGCAAGCCCATTTCAAACTAGGGGAATTTTCAAGTAAGACATATTCTTGGGCAGACACATTGTTGCACTTTGTGTGTGACCATTGATCACACAGGTCACATTGGATCGCTAAGTGATTGTTTGAGACATTTTTGGTGCAGACACTACAGGGAAAAGGGATACTTAGACACATATATGAACATAAAAACAAAAAGATAAAAAATAAAGTTTAATCAGTCTCCTAGAGTTTCCTTTAGGCCTCTTTTTAGGCATGCAAGAGAGAGGGAGAATACCCCACTTACGCGTATTTGTCATCATCGTCGTAGCCAATGGCTGATTCATTTGACCATGCTAAATTGTTAATAACGTCTTCTAAGTCATATTCATCGACCACCGGAATAGTGCGGACCTTGTTTCGTTTGTCTTTAGTAAGTATTTTGATTGTTGCATAGGAATCAGCAAACGCGAATTTAACTGTCGGTGGAATGCTATTCCTTGTTGATGAGATGCGATCGTTTGACAGTTTAAGCAGATTTGACCTGCGTTTGGTCAAAGACACGCGGAATTTGATACGATTAGATTTAAGATTTTTCCGGCGGGAGTAAATCTTTTCCCGGAATGAATGATTCCGGAATTTGACAATTACGTCTTGACTTCCGTCGTCCTTTATTCGCCCAATCGGGTGGCATTTATCGAAGTTATCGATAAATTTTGCAGCCGTTATGTTTTCGCTGCCATTATTGTCGATGTCCTTGGTTACGATTTTTTGAACCGTCTTCGCCAGGTCTTGTTCCTCAGAATTATCATCAGCAGCAGGGATCCCACTGATAATCAGGCATGCTCGTCTCTGGTACTGCTGCAGATTGTCGACTTCTGCAGACAGTATCGAGTTAATTTTGCTGGTGATGATATTATCAGCTTCCAGCTGATTGATTCGGCATTCCAGTCTGTGAATTTTGTTGTTGTAGTTCTCAAAAGCTGACTCAAAAGTCTTGATCTGTTTAACGAGATCGTCGTAGGTAGGTTGGTTGTTGTTGGATCGTGGAGTTCGAGGGCTGGGTGTCGTAGGAATATTGGAAGTTGGTGTTGTTGGGTTGGTTGAAGAGTGGGAGATGGATGAAGACGACTTGGCTTTAGAATTTCTTGTGAGGGGTTGCTTGGGCATGTTGTTGTCGTAGTTTAGTAGAAGTAGTGGACGTTTAGTAGGTTGGTTCAAAAGATTTGACTAGATTGGTATGTTAGTAATACGATTGAGGTTGTTCGCGCAGCAGGTATTCTCTTCTTTCTCAACTACATGTCCGCCATGTTGGAATCGCCATGTTGAAAAAAAAAAATTATATTTAACTTATCTAATTTGTTTTTTTAGGAAATGGTTTATTGATCCTGTTCAGTTTTCGCATTTCTACGCTAACGCCAAGGATCTTTTTAAAGACTTCCGATACTACTTAACGGAAGTTATTGGTTCAACAAAAATGAATGCTGATACGCATTATTGTAAATAATTAGCTATTCCATTTATCTTGTCATTTCAACAATCTAATAACTCATGTTACATTTGCATGTTTGCAGTATATGGCGTGCACAAGATGAAAAATTCAGTTTATATCCAAACGCCCTTGCCAGCAGTAACGCCGTACACGACATATACTTCCTGCCGTTATTGAAGAAAGTTCGTGAAAATTCTAAAGTAAGTTAATAAATAGTCTATGTTTATTTATCCACTTCCATCTTTGCTGAGTAATAATGCATCATCTTCTTTGAAGAAACCGTTATCTTGTCAAATGCCGCATTTAAAACCACAGACACTGATAGTCAGGTCGCTGCTGGGTCTGAAAATATGTTTTTGAAACATTTTGGGGCACCAATTTTCAACCTTTGGAAAACCTTCTTCAACTATTAAAAAACACAAATCTGGTTGTTGGCAACTCCAAATTTATCAAAATAAGCCACAGTAGCCAATTATCCTACAACATGATCGCGTGTCGTCGAAAATTTTTCATCCACCATTTTGTAATCCATTTTCCGTGCTTCGCTTTTGAAAACCAACGAGTTTGTTTTTAAAACCGGGGGTTATTCCTCCCTTTCCATGCGTTGCTCATTCGAAATTAAAGTCTTTTTCTTATTCTTTTTTTTTTTACAAATTTTTTTCTTTTCTAATGATTTCGTGATCTTGTGGAGCATTGTTTTAAGAGACAAAAACTTATATAGTAGCAATCTTTTCTTTTGTGAACCCCCTGACGCTATTTCGAACACCGATGTTCCATTTAACATTCGAATATTGCACGCTAATAAAATGTAAGCAAAGAAAATCAAAATAAAACAAATGTAAGGGGGGCTGTTCATATGAGCCCGCTCAGCCGGGCTGAAATCTCTGAGCTGTCATATGGATTTTTCCCAGCCCGGTTTTTCCTCACGACGGTGATCATAATTTATGTTTACATTTTTTCTCTGTCATGGCATTTCGAATTTCAGAATATAAATATGGCTTATCCCCATCAAAGTCGAGTCCTTTGAAGCTCATTGCTGCTTTGAAATTACTTATACAAAGTACTAGATCTTCAATCATATCATCTGTCCACCTGAAACTTTTCATTTTCTCCGGCATTTTATTTGCAAATGTGATGTTCAGACGGACATGCGCAGTACGGCTGACCGGGCTGAAGCTGTCATATGGTAAAAAATCAGCCCGCTTTGCCGAGATCTCGGCTGAACAAAGCAAGATCTCGGCAAGGCGTGCTGGCTCGGTTTTCATGTGACAGGTTGTTGATTTTTAAGAGGATTTGTTAAGAGAGCCGAGATCTCGGCCAACCGAGATGATCAGAAGATTCAAAATTTAACAGAGCAGAGCTTGAAAGCATTGGTAAATGCAAGGTACGGTGTATGTTTTGTTTTTTTCATTTTATTTATATTAACCATGAGCAGATGATCGATTTGACGACAACACCGAGATTAGGCTCTCTTTCAAATTCTACCGTCGAAGAATGATCTCCATCTTAACCAGCGAAAATTTAAACAAGTCATGTAAAATTTTGTAAATAGGTTGTTTCTTTTTAGCAATGTCAGAGGAGATTAAAAAGTAAAAAGATTGTTAGCGGGCCCTACTGAAGCTCTTCTTTCCACCGAAATTGCAACAGCTCATACACTCACAGTTGATTTGAATCATGCGGACCAAAATTTGTTTATTTGTTTATTACAACCTATTTGCAACCTGTTTATTTGATTCATATTAATTGTTTCTACTTATACAACCTTCAGAGTGTGGCCTCACTCTCTTAAATATTATTGTAAATTATAAATATAAGGTGACTTTGCTTATAATTCTAGTTTTTGACAAACGTTTTAAATGAAAATACTGAATAACATCAATGTTACTTTAAGGTTACTTGTGCTGAAGAAATCGATCTTCAGAAGGACCAAGAGGAAGCAGACAAGAAGATTTTTCTTTTAGCCAACACGCTGTTACCCATCATGGTGCATCTGAGGTATGTATCACTGTGGATAGTGACATCACCATAGACGCTTAGATGCACGAAGATTCCTGCTTCTTTTTTCATCAAAATCGGGGTTGAATATCGCACGCGAATTTTGGATATCACAGAAATCAGAAGTGAAATTGGAGATGAATGTTGTATTGCCCTTCCTTCTTTGCATACGTTCAGCGGAAACGACTACACTTTTGCGCTTTTCATGGTTTAGGAAAGAGTAAGGCCCTCGAAGTGTTAAAAAATGACATAGAATTCATTGAGACCTTCGGTAAATTTGATGATTCTATTACTTTTGACAGAAACCTATTCCTTTCTTTGGAGAAACTTGTGGTACAGCTTAACGGGTTGAAGTGTCATGAAGTCAACGAAGCAAAATACCAGAAATTCACTGCAAGCAAGGTGATTCCACCGCCACAGAATTTGTCACCTACACGTGACGCGTTATTGCTACATTGCAAGAGAGTTTCTTACGTCACATACTTGACCAAACATGCGTTAGACCGGCATGTCAGGATGCCCAGCCCCGATACATACGGGTGGAAGCTGATAGAGGAGTCCTTGACGATCGACTGGCTGCTGTTGCCTTCCGCTCCAGAGGATGTTCTTCAGTTGGTCTTCTGTTCGTGTAAAAAGTCTATGTGCAAAACTATGGCTTGTGCATGTGTTTCTCATGGGCTTAAATGCACAGATCTATGTCAATGTGATGTGTGCAACAATGTTAATTCGTCAGACAGTTGCAGATCTGATGACGAGGATCCAATTAACTAAAACGCTGTTTGACTATTGTATTGATTTTAATACAATGAAGAGTAAACATATCAATTTGTGACTATTTTTTCTTCAAAATTCAATTTACTTTCATAATAATATAAAATTTCCCGTTTGGACTACTGAAATTCATCTGTGACATCATAAAACGTTATAATGGCTCTGGATGGTTGTTTTGCTATTTTTAGATTTGCCAACAATTGATTTCGTATTCAGGGGGCTAAGATTTACAGATTTTCACTGAATATAGTTGGTACCCGACCCGCCAACTTTTTTAGCCTGGTATCGTCCTGACTATGATAGCCCGCTTTTCCAGTCTGGAATCCTCACAAATTTCGTAATAAATCGTGAAGCTTACATTGGCCTGTCAATGCCACAAATTCGAAAGTTGAAAGGGCGAATGACAGAAATGAAGAAAATGCTTGAGTAAGGATCAATTTAATTGTTGAATTAGTACAAAAATTGTCTACTTATATTAATCATAGCACTTTTCCATTAGTAATTACAAAACTCAAAGACAAAGAGACCTGGTGGAATATGCACAGGAGCATCTTATTACCCCAGCTGAGTTTCTGGCGTACGGCAGATCCGAAGCTGTAAATCGGGTAATTGAAACATTACAAAAGTTGTCAAAAGCGAAAGCTTTTGATAAACACGCCGTCACAATGACAGAAGCCTGCGGAATAAGAAATTATCTTATCTTGATGACCACGCTTATCAATGGGGCCAGGTCTTCGAACATTATAAGCATGACATTGCAAGAGCTTTCCACAGTCACGGAAGATGCGGAGTTCCCAAAAACGAAGGTAAATTCTTTATCTGTTATGGACTAGTTTTGCGAGCTCCTTCTAAAAATTCATACTTAATGGTGGAATTATTTTAGATCATCCGTAACAACCGTTACAAAGATATTTGTCTTTCCGGAATACATTTACCAGCACTTGCAGGTACATAAAGCATTTGTATTGATAATGTTTTAATCTACATAGAAGTTGTTCAGCATTGTTATTTCGTTATATAAACGTACATATCTCACGTGCGACCGGTATTTAGCGATGACACAAAGAACAAAGATTGTGAGCGGTATTTGTTTGTGTCGTCAAGACCAATACAGCGATCACCAGCCCAACAAATGAACCAGTCCTTGGTGTCAAAAGCGTTGACCAGTCCCATGAAAGACACTAACGTTCTTGGTAGCAAAAGTCCCTTGATTTCAACTACAAGAATAAGGTATTCATATTACTTGCACATTACCTGATTTCTCATTTACATCATTGGCTGGATAATCAATAACAGATTTTAATATTTTAAATAGAGCTAGCATTGCGACGGAATTGAGATAAGAGGTGAAGACTGTGAAAAACTGGCTTTGCACTTTTTCAAGCACCGCCCTGAGACGTGCAAGAAATTTTATGTAAAAAATTGGGCAAACAGGGAAGCTTTGCGCTTGACAATGTCGGTTGCAAGTCCATTCACTGAGATGTCAAAAGATTATACCGACAGATGCTTGGCTAACTACAAAGAACCAACAAGATCCGAAGTCCTTAATTTTGTTCGTCAGGGCACCCTAGGAGACAAAGACGAGCATCTAGAAACTTTTTTCAAGGACAAATTACCAGGTGTGGATCCAAATGCAAATTTTGTTCTTCTACTGACGTGTTTCTGTGTCTATGCACTATTATCTTTCAGAAGGTAACAAAGACGCAAATGCGGTGAGACGTCGTATTTTTCTATTTATTTTCTACTTCTTTACGTGATTAAGTAATATGTCAATATTGTAGGATGGAGCTGTAGCGACAAATGTACATACAGTGACTCCAGAATCGCTGCATTTGGTGGGCGAAGTTATTACACCAGCAAAGTTGGTTCAGTTATCTGTGCATATTCCACCAGGTCTCTACGTTATCCCTTGCATGTGCCAGAAGTACCATGATGAAATATCACATCATGGCTTCGATTGTTTTATTACGGAAAGTCTTTCCCCTTTAACCTAATCACATTGGCAATCTGTGCTTGTAACATTAAACCCATAGCTTTTTTACTTTTTGAGAACGAACGATTCAAGTCTGTGTATGTTTTAGAATGTACTTGGAAATGGGAAATGGATGTTTCGTTTTATTCGTTTTTATTCGCACACTTTTATGTTGCTCCATTGTAAAACGGAAACCTTTATGTTGTTTGATAAAAGACCATTGATGTCAATCATTAATTATTCATTAATATTTCCGTGCATGTTGAAGGAAACTTCTATAAGTTTCTAGATATCATCATTTTCACTAACCCTATCCTGTTGTTTTCAAAATGGTGTTAAAAAAGGGAAGATATTTGAAAGATGTATATTGCATTTCCTTTTTTGTTTTATTTATCAAAGACTTGTTGGCATGTTGCATTTTATCTTACAGTATTGATTTTACTATTGATAGCTGCTTTTATTGTTATAGAGATGGAAAAATCAAAACTGGAAAGGTTAATAAAAAAATTGCTATTGAAAAAAAAAAGAAAGAAATAAAAAAGATTCAAGAAAAAAGAAAGAAAAAAAGAAAAAGAAAAAAGAAAAAAATTTGAAAGAGAAAAGCAGCAGGCATTGGTTGAAAGAAGAAAGAGATTATTATTATACTTATGCAGGTTGACCACTTTAGAGTATTTAACAGTTTCTTTTTTAAATTCAGGAGGCTGATCAATGAGGAATCAAACCGGATCTTACATAAGGAACGGAATGATTTGCGTAGGTAGACAATTTTAAAATAATAAAGAAAGTTATTGAATATATAATAACTGATGGATCTTGCAAAATAGTGTTCAAGAGAACAAATGGATCCTCGAATTGGGAGATAGCCCACAAAATAGTTCTCAACGAGGTGAACCTGAGTGGGCTAGAAGAAGTGAACATGAAAGAAATGAAGGCCAAGTTCATTCGGAACTTGGCCGGTGAAGAAGAGAACCTCGCCTTTTGGCATTTTTTAATCAAATTTCAGGTTGACAGGTGGAGGGAGGTGGATGGCTATGCCACCCGTCCCATACGTCACCTGTCAAAAAAAAATTAAAAAATGGCAATTCCAAAAAAAACAAACCTTGTCTTTTTATATGATCCCCTCCATTTTTCATCAACTATGCTTGACGTAAAGGTTGTTTATTTTTGTACATGTCTTGATACGGGAAAGGGCAAATTACAAAGAAAAGAATATTTCAAAGGTGTTTTTATCATAGGAAAGTGCTGAAATAAGCAGAAACGTGGTTTGCATCCTGCCCGCATTAGTGGCATGTAGACCACTTTGCATTTTTACGCATTTATTCAGCTTTGTAGTCCATCTAACTTTTTCCGCTAACGGTGGACGCTCCTCTACTGTCCTAACCCTTAAAAATTATTTTCTAACCCTGCCTCGTTTTGAAGTTATGACGGTTAAAATATTTTTTATATTTTTTATATTAACCTTTAACAAGTGTTTTTTCGTGTAACACCAAAACGAGGCTATATTAATCAGCCAAATTTGGTACAATGCTACATAGCCAAATGTTTAGTTTTGTGTGTAAGTATCACACGGAATGACTGAGAGAATCATAAGTTATTGTAAACTAAATTTTTAGGCAGTTTTTAAGGGATTTTAACCGCGGGCGTAAAGGCATGGACGCCGCCCCCAAAAATTTCTTCTTCAAATGATGCATTAACTTTAGTGGTTTCCATAATGTGGTCATTTGTCATGTTTAAGGAACAATTGGCCGAGTTATGCACAAAAAACTAAATTGAAAGAGATGCTCTACGCATAGTTTGTCGAGGTATAGCACATCACTCACAGATGTACAAATCAACTCCTTCCACATATGGGTAGGCATTACGGTGTAGAATGTGCTTCATGAAAATCAGCTGCTCTGTAAGGTTCATCGAGCCACAATGAGCGAGACAAAACTCAAATTTGTGCTATGTAAAATGTTCAAAAACTCAGTTTTTTGGCTATAACTGGCTGATTTCTCAGTTCTATCACTAAATATTTGGCACACTTCTACTCGAGGACATTGCGCGACCGATCCTGGTAGGATTTTTAAAATGGCGCATATTTGGCGGGAAAAACATTGAAAATATTCTTTTCTTTTTAATTTGCCCTTTCCCGTATCAAGACGTGTACCAGGCTGTGGTAAACCTCTTGGAATGCCAAATAATGCTATTTGGAGAGATTGAGCCTTATACAAGGTACGTCAGGTATATGGCATTGATTTACGGTTTCCATTAACGCTGCATATCCTTCACAAAAAGAGAAAATTCGACGATTTCTAGTTAAAACTTAAACGGCTGTAACTTTTTCAAAATTTAAGGTTTTGCCTAGATTTTTTGACTGAAGACTAGTAGTGGCACGTACAATTATTTCCCGAAAGGCCAGGTTCGGACTCTATGAATTTCCGGAGATATGTATAGTTTCCTCGTCATGGTTAAAAATGCTCGTCATGGTTAAAAATGGTGTTTCGCTACTCGAAAACGTAGAAGCACGCCGCCATTTTGAATGAAATTTCGTGCAGATATACCCTGTAATGTTGGCAATTATTGAGTATAATTTTAAACACATAGCTTTTTTAACTTTTCAAAACGAACTCTTCAAATATCACGGTCAAATCCTCATGTAAAACAGCAAAATCAGGTTTTTCGGATTTTCCGGATAATTTCTTTGTTCAAATCTTTAAACTTTTTCTGTACGTTTCATAATGGGGTCATTTGCATTTTTTAAGGAATGAGTGAGTTATAAACAAATCAATATATATAAGGTTTGCGGAGTGGGTGCGTGGAATCACCCGTTCGCCAGCGAAAATATCGAATGCGTGAAAGCCGGATATTCATTCACAATAATGTGTTGTTTCAGAGTCATCTTCGAAGAGTAAATTTAGATATACATCATTTTACGGAAAAATACTCTATCGTTTTAAATTTTCAGCAATATTTCGAAGGGCTGTTGATACCTTCGTCGACGACAACAAAGTCCGAAGAGCGAGTTGAATACATGAATACACATCCATGACTGAAAGGGCGCTATTATACATAACTGAAAGGGCGCTATTTCCTTTTTGGGATAAGGAAATAGCACCGCTGCAAGAATATTATGTAATTTTTGTTAGTTTTCTTGAAATGTATCCTATCAATATTAGTTATATTGCGATTCAAAGAACTTATTACTTTAAATGTCCAAATACCAAACTGTGCTCCCTTGCCTCGTTTTGATGTGGTAATTTGTTGAAAATTATCAAAAATTGGCCCATTAGCAATTTTCAGTTATGAAAAACTTAATATCAAGTAATGTCACAATATTTTTTTTTTTTTTTTTTTTTAAATCACTCACCCCACTCAAGGCCGAAGCCACTACAAGGAGTGGGGCTACACATTCCCGATGTTCATCACAGCGTTAATCTCCCCGACTAGCCTTCATTTTCCCCGAAATACATCAGGGAATTGAGCTAGTTGCAGTACCTCCAGGAGTCGTGACTTTTTCAGTCAGGTTTGATAGTCTGATAATGTGTATTCAAGGATTTGGTCAATGTGGGATGGAGATAGAAAAGAGAAGGAAAACAAAATGCTTTATGAATCAATAATTTCCAGTTCTTTTATGCATAAGTACAGATTTCTGACACTCATAGTGACAAAAAGAGCATGAATAAAGATGGCCTATTCTTACAAAAATAGCTTTTTCAAAGCATAAAGAAGCACTAGGAAGTAAAACCGACAAGAAATACATAACAGGCATCTTCTAAACTTTGCTAAAATGTTCAGGTAACTTAACCCAGATAATCAGCAACATCCGGTTTTATGTTGCAATGTCAATCAACAAAATTCAATTTACATAAAAGATTCTTGAATCCATCACATGTTCCTTTCAAATGAACGATAAAAAACATTTTGAATGTCTCTAACTACATATATGCTGGAAATGCCAGACACGTCAAATTTGTTACTCCTGTCTTGGTTCAGCAGTTCCATTGTTTCAAGTACATATACCAGATGTTCCATGACCATATAATAGTGATTCGTCTTGATTCATAAATTGATATCAATTACTCTTGATAATGCCTTATACACCTGAAATAGTAAAACCAACCAACAAATTATTAAGAGCATAAATTTTCCATTCACAATACTGAAAGTAAGCAAAATCATTTATATTTCACATATTTAATTATATTATTATAATTATTACGTAACTATAATTATATTTTTAGAAATAACTCAAGTATATACATAACATGTATATATAACTGATTTGTTTCTTAGCTCTTCATTGTCGTTTATTTTTAATTATCTTATCCAATCAAAGAATTTGTAAGCTGTATATATATATATAACTATTTTACCTTCAGTTATTTTTCTCAAAGTTATAAAGTTTCACCCAGACATACGTACTAAATGTAAATACTACAACAGAGTTGACTAGAATTCAAAATCATAGAATATTTTTCAGTATAGATGGATAATATTGTCTATATACATTTTTTGTTGTTAAGCAGTCTGATTTGATAACACTGTACTCTTTTAAATAGACAAATTCCATGATGATGTTTACTGTTTTGCAAAAACAAAATCGAAAGTGGACACTTAGCCGTTTTTTCGACATTTTCTTCAATGGTTCTCCAGACAAAGTTTGTCAAACCATAGTATCGAATCTGTACAAGTAGAAGTTTACTCCTTTAGGGTAGCAGTAGCAAATGCAGCGTAGATCAAGGTTGGAAGCAATGAGCTATTCTTCCTGTTTTATCGATTCAAAATCAGCGAGGCAAATCTCTATTTTGCGCTGTTTTGACAGCTCTAAAATCAGTTTATCAGCAATAACTGGCAGAATTTTCAATGCCATCACTAGATATTTGGCACAAACATACTACCGTGGAGTGCCTGCAACATTCTTAAAAGATTTTTAAAATGGCGTACTATTTCCGCCATTATGGCACTTTTAATCAAAAAGAGTTGAAATTGTATATGTTCTTTCAAATTCCCCAAAAGTAATTGAATTTTTACAGTGCTAATAGAAAATGGAGATATACATAGCTGTGTCATGTTTCATTGAAAAAAAGTGTCAAGGTATTTTACAATTATTTAGAATTTAAACTTGAATAGGTAATTAACAGGTTAACATGTAGTTAACAGGTTAACAGGTAGTTAACAGGTCACTTTTTTTCTATTTGCTACCAACTTTTAAGTATTATATTGTGAGTTGGCTTTATTTAATATGTGAATGTTTAACAATTAAGTAGTACATGGATTCTGGGATAATAGCATTTTGCGACATATAATTATTTGAATAATTTTGAATAATTTCGGATCAGTATTAATTTTGTGTTTGTATCTTTCATGGCTACATTTCATATATCCTAAGATTATTGGCAGTTTGCGACATGTTGCTATTTAGTATGAAAGAACATCTTAAGCCACTTTTATTGTTTTTATACTAACTTTTAATTTTCATATGGTCAGCTGGCTTCATTTAATGTGTCAATGTTTAACGGTTACATACTACATGGTTTTGGTATAATAACGGTTTGCGACATATAAATATTTGATCACATTCATGGCAGCTCAGTATTAATTTTATGTTTGTTTCTTTCATGGCTACATTTCACATAAGCTAAGATTATGACAGTTTGCGACGTGTTGCTATTTAGTATGAAAGAACACCTTATACCACTTTTATTATTTTTATACTAACTTTTAATTTTCATATGGTCAGCTAGCTTCATTTAATGTGTCAATGTTTAACGGTTAGGTATTACATGGTTTATGGTATAATAATGGTTTGTGACATAAATATAACTATTTGATCAAATTCATGGCGGCTCAGTGTTAATTTTATGTTTGTGTGTTTAATGGATACATTTCACATATTTCAAGATTATGGCGGTTTGCGACATGTTGCTATTAAGTATGAAAGAACATCTTAAGCCACTTTTATTGTTTTTATACTAACTTTTAATTTGCATATGGTCAGCTAGCTTCATTTAATGTGCCAATGTTTAACGGTTAGGTTCTACATAGTTTATGGTATAATAACCGTTTGCGACATATAAATATTTGATCAAATTCATGGCGGCTCAGTATTCATTTCATGTTTGTATCTTTCATGGTTACAATTTGCATTTTTTAAGGTATTGGAGGTTGTTTTGATAAAAAATTTTACTTTGCCATTGTCCATTGCATTTATTTTTGTTTAATTTTTCAGCGACAGTGAATTTTTAATTCGTTATTGTAGATGGATTTTCAAAGTAAATGAAAAATGGAAAGAGAGTTTAAATGTAAAGTGTGCAAAAATGTTGTGTGCGGTGTTTATACGCGCGTATGCGTGGTCAATGTGAGCAGTGCTGAGTCCAAACTTTGACGGACTCGGTGAACAAGCAAAGGGAGAAAATGCTCAATCAGGTTTCCAATAACCACAAAATATTAATACTAACCAACGAGCTGCTAAAATTGAGACAGGTACCTACGGAGTTTGAGCAACAGGAACCTGCTACTGAAAGCGACACTGACTCTTCAGACGAGGACCAGGATCCCACATTCATTCCTGGTGATGATGAACCGCTCCGAAGGAAATCCGAAGGAAAGCGCACAAGATCTTCTAACAATATGACAGGTAGTTTTTAAGTTTCCCTCGGGACTGGTTGCTTTTGTAATAATCAGTAAGTTAGATTTCGATAAATGATTTGAGCCTTTTCATTTTTTTAGAATTGACTACAGAGAAGAACAATGTAGAGCAGTCACCTGTAGACCTCCACAGTCCTGCTTATGACGATAACGAGGATGGTGAATAACTGATTTATTGGTCATGATTGTTTGTCGTAATAATCAGTGAGTTAGATTTCGATAAATGTTTGAGTCTTTTCTTTTTTTTTAGAATTGACTACTGAGAAGTTTAATGTAGAGCAGTCAAGTGAAGATCTCTACAGTCTTTCTTCTGAGGACAACAAAAATGGTGAATAACTAATTTATTGGTCTTTTATGTGATCTATTTTCATTTTTCGTCCTTTTTTTGCTCCTTCTTACATAGTCTTGATTCTTTTGTACCTTAACATTTTAGATGAATATGAAGATGACAAAACATTTTCAAAAAACGCAGTGTCTGCCTTCTTTTCCGTGTATAAGGGACCCAAAAACTATCATCCCGAGAACTTTAATTACTCTATGGAGGTACAACATGACCTGACTGAAGATCAGAAAAAGTTTGTAGGCAACTATCTTACCGAAAGAACTAGTCGAATTCGAAAGGATTTAACAAACTTATTCGGTTCCGTTAATGCCGCATATTGATCCAAAGTCCAAAAAAATCCGATATATGATGTCGTATCCGGTTCAGAACTGCACATCTCGCAGCAGGGACTTGCTGAGACATTTGACTGGCATAAAGCATGGTTGGAGCTACAAGGAAGCCAAGCTATTAGTTTCTTTTCGAGTGCGAATGTACTCATACATTGTAAAACTAGACAGAAGGGGATTACGCAAACCTGGCATGTGCCACGTGTAACATCGTATTGGATCGCTTGGATAACCACCTGGAATGGGCGCACAGCTCGAGTCGCCGGTCCGATGCTTTTCAAGAAGAGATGAGCAAATCAATACAAGTAATGGAGAAAAAGTTTGCCAACGTGAGAAACGAAGAGCATCACAAGGTGTTTCCACTGGTGGCAGTTGCTGATAGTCAAAGCAAGGAAACTATCGAAGCAAAACAGAATACCAAGCCAGCTCAAAAAGGTTAAAGATAGTAATGTAACTGGTTTTAATGTTAATGGTTCATAACTGCTTAGTATAAAGGCTAATACTTATGATTTTCAGTTTTTAGGTAGCTTGAAGAGGGGATTTTTAAAAATTACACCTTCCAAAAATGAAAATATGGTGTGCCGTCGGGCACAATATTTTTCAAAAGAGAACAAACGACTGTTCAAAATTTAAAAAGAATCGTTCGATAAGTGGTATGACGTTGCTACGGACCTACTGTTAGATTTCAAAGTCTGGTTGGCAAGGGCTGTATGCCAAAGTACTGAGAACGTGGCGCAAACAGTTCAAAGGTTAAATTCTTTTGCTCCCTTTAATAATTCTTTCTTATTAGCTGAAGCATAAAACTGTCATTTACTATAGGGTTCGTAATCTTTGGTCTCACCTTGACCCAACCCTTGGAATGTTACATCAACTGAAATTAAGGGATGTAGATGCCCTGGACGATTACTACTTTTGGCCGCTGAAACAAAAACTCATTGCAAATCAAAGGTTGCCCTTCGAAAAGAGGAAGCCGGTTATCCAGCCGGGAACTATTAAAGCCACATTCTTCTCTTTAAAAAAGTTTTGCAACTTCCTGAGTACCAGGTTAGTATGCATGTAAGTGGGTTTTTCACGCGTTTCCTTATTGCCCATTCTCTTCATAAATGTTTTTTTCTTTTTAGAAGCATATATATTGGTTTGAATAAGGAGCAAATCCACAAAGTCGTGTTGAAAGTGGATGAGATGACTGCTGGTTTGCACCGACTTTCGAGTCAGCGTGAGAAAGATCTGTCTGCGTGGAAGTCGGACAACTTGGTGACACCAGCAGATATGTTTCGTTATGCGGAAAGCGATCATGTCCAAGGAATACAAAAGTTGTTTGAAACACTTTTGGTCACACCGGATTCACTCAATATTACTTTATCAAAAGCAGTTACTGCCAGAAATTATCTGATGTTAATGGTAACTCATAACTGATCAATGGTAACTGATCAATGCGTGCAGGGCATCTAATATAATGAATATCACTTTACATGACTTAAACAAGGCCACCACCAATGAAGAATTCGAAGACGCCAAACTGATGTACAGCAACCGCTATAAAACATCGATGCTATATGGTGCAAAAGTGATTGCAATGCCAAACAACATTTTTGGGCAATTGCAGCTGTGTGTTTCGTACATGCGGCCAAAGATGATCATGGATGAATGTGAGCCTGCGGAGAAACGATATCTGTTCACGTCTTCTAGGATTACTGAAAAAAACATCTTAAAGCCCTTGAGGCATTCATTAATAAGCAATGCGCTTACAAGCTCATTTAAAGCAGCTAAGGTAACACTTTTCTCCACTTTACTCCAGGTGACTCTAGTGATTCCAATATGAATTAACAAAAGTAAGCTGCTTTACTTTCATTGATATGTGCCATTCAATTTCAGGTTTATAATGCTAACGAGAAAGATGACCGCCTGAGCCCTTCGCGAATTTCGAGCGAGTGTGGCGACAGAGCTGGCGGGGCTGGGTGATGAGGACCTGAAAACGATGGCTGAGGTAGTTAAGATTCATATAAGATTAAAATGCGACATTTATATTGGCGCTGAACCTTTCCACTTTGATTATTAAAACATCTTAGGTCTTCATGAAGCACAAGGAGAGTACGTGCCGAAAGTTTTATATCCAGCACTGGTCTAATCGCAAGGCCATGCAAATCTCGATGAAGTGTTACGACCACTTCTCAATCACAAGGGAGGTCAGTGAAAAGGCGAAAGCAGTGCGTCAAGAGGTAATTGGCAAAATCATCCAAACCATCACTTGCTGCAATAAAAGCTTGGTTATCCTCCTTAAAATCCAACATACGGAAGACCTTTAACCAAACCTACGATGAGGACACCGAGTTGTTACAAATATTGGAAGCGGATGATCATGAACAAATGGTATATTTATGTTGCTATAACCCTTTATAGGACGTTGAAAGATGCTTACTATATCAATTGTTTTTAGGTGACGATGACATGTCTGGAATTGTGCTTTCATCAAATATCAGTAATCTTAGAAATTTTTACTTCATGGAGTCCGTAATAACATTCCTTTTTCTTAAATAATGTTTTAATTTTATATTAGGAAAACGGATGCTATCTTTTGACAAAGAGGAAGGAAACGAACCTGTCGTTGAAAAATCAAATTTATCAAATTTACCATCGAAAGGTAATTTATAAATTTCCGTTGCCAATAGCAACTAACTCTTTCTTCATTTTATTGTCCTTCTAATGCTTTACCTTGCACCATTTCAAGGAAGCCAGAAGTATCTGCGCCACTTATACTCGAAGACAAAATTGGTGAATATAAATTCAGCAGATTTATGTTTAAAAGTTTTCTTGGTAAACGTTAATTCCGATGGTGACTATTGCAATTTTTACTTTCAGCATCCGAGATCGTCGACTACCCACAGATTGAAATCTCCATGTCTTCAGCAGATGTTTCCATCTCGTCACATAATGGTTAGTGATAGACTTGCTTTAACATTAATTTCCGTTAACTTTGTCCACTGAAGTAAATTGTCATTACATTTATCAGTTCCAGTTATTGTTTCAAATATGACTACTGCTACCCTTGAAGACGTTTCAAATTATCGAGGTAATAATAACTAAATAAATAAATCTTGGCAGGGTTTTGAGTCGATAGTGTTCATACCTGAAAGTCGTATTTCATTTATTAGCTCCTCATTTTGAACTTATCGAAACAGCAAGTAAGCAGGCCGAACCTGAAACAACAGGTAGTTAATAATTTTTACTGAGTGAAGTTTTCATTTAAATTTTTCCGACTTTCTTACCCTAAATTCCAATAACAATGTAGATACGCTAATCGTCCCGAACAATGAAAAAGATGCTATAGCTGCATCTTCCATGGAGAGTGAAGGTATTTGATTCTTGCACATTTATAGACATTTTATTTATCATTTCCGCTGTTGCAAATCTCGTTTTCATTTCATTTCATTTATTAGTCCCAAAATGTATTTTACATGAGGGTATGACCGGAAGTTCCGCAGTGATCAAGCCTACCACTGCACAAGTTGAACGTAAGTACAGTATTTCAGAAGGTTTTGTGTTTGCCCAAGGTATTCCCATGTTATATGTTTTTTCGCCCTTTTAGGGAAAAAGATTGTCATTGAAAACATACCCAGCGTTTCCGATTGGTACATTGGAAAATCGCGTGAGGGATCGATCTCTTGACACCTTGCTTTGGCCATCGCGTTACTGATGAAATCAGAGCTCCAAAGCATTGAAAAAAAACCCATCAAACATGAAGATTTTAAGGCGGCAATAGACCGTATTCGAACAATCAGGCCATTTCCTTGGGCTGATGAGTTACTCCAGATGGACTGGCAAAAATTGAGAAACATCACCCGGGCAATGAAAAAAAAGTACGAGAAGGAAAGTTGCCACAAGAAATTCGATATGTTTATAGCTCTGGCAAAAGAAATATGGCTGCAGCAAGTCAAGGATGACTGAATTAACATACTAAATGACTTCATGACTTGTTTTGTTTTGTTTTGTTATACGAGTTACCTTTTTGTTTGATATTTTGTTATTTCCTATAATGTTGGTTTTGTTCAAATGATATCCCACATCGTTTCGCCTACAATCGGCCCTTTAACATAGTTTCTTTATCAATGTATTGTGTTTGAAGGATGAAGGTAAATTTTCGCAAAATAATTGAAAAACTCTTCGAAAGTTTACACGTATTTCAGTAGAAACTTTTTTATCATATGCATATGTATTACAGATGTGCTACAGATGAATTATTGCATAAGAAAATATTCTTTGTTGGAGCATTCCATAACTAAAGACTTTTGTTCTAGATGACCCGCTGAATGATTACAGTAACGTAAAAATTGTGTACGGTAATAAGGTGACGATATAACAGTTGACAAGGAAAGTTCACTATGAAATTTCGCTCATATATATTAAGTATTTGTGCAGAATATTTAGAAGAAATATGAAAAACCTAGCCAGTTATGGTGGAAAAACATTTATAATGCTGTGAAAATAGAACAAATTTTGATGATTTTAACTTCATGAACCGTCAATAACCTTTACGAAGCTGAAAGATTCCAAAGACACAGCCAGAGTACTGTATGACTATTCTCGCCTCACTTGAAAAACATAAAACAAGCTTCGCGGGCTATGTGCCACTTTTGCAGGCTATGCGCCACTTCTGCATTTCTCTTTGCGGGTTATGTACTACTTTTGCGGGCTTTATACCATTTATGCGGGCTACAAACAATGACAAAGTTTACCGCGATCCCTATGTTGAAACAGCCCAAAATACAGCACCCGAATACGCGCGTAAAAATCAACGGGAAAGGTATCAAAAGACCTGATGAGGGCAACATGCCATTTTATGCAGGCTATGTGCCCCGGTAAGCAGGCGGTATGCCACTTATGCGAGCTATAGACAATTTTTTGCGGGCTTTGTACAACTTTTGCGGGCTGAGAACAACTTTTGAGTTTTTGGCGGGCATGTCACAACTTTTTTAGGGTCACATGCAAGTTTTTCAAAAAATGAGGGCCCAATGCCAAATTTTGCGGGATATATGCCACTAAAATATTACCCTAACCCTAACCCATCACAATAATGACCCAAACAAAGCTTTATGTAAGCACCTCAGGATAATTATCAGAAGTAATTATCTACTAAAAATATATCTTAGCAATGTTTATGACTTATTGTTATATAATCAATTCTTTATTTTAGAGGTTGGAAAGTGAGGACATCGAACCGACGATGAAACAGGAGCAGTCAAAATTGAAACAAGTAATTATCTGCTAAAAATATATCTTAGCAATGTTTATGTCTTGTTATTATATAATCAATTCTTTATTTTAGGGGTTGGGAAAGTAATTTGTTTTTCGATGTTGACTCTGAACACCTGCTAACATGTTAGGGGTTTTTGTAATAATGATTTATATTAATCACTTTATATAACTTAAATTTATAGGCTAATGCAACTAATCAGAGCTTGAGTGACGAAGATGACGACTTTCAAAGACTATTATCTGGTCTGCTGTGATATATACATAGTCTTGGGTTTTGGCATATCTATTTTGGACAGTCAATGCGTTAATAATAGGCAGATAAATTATTCAATGATTAAAACCTGATACTTACTTATAATTGTCTTGCTTACTACTGCGAAGTTACTGCAATACCTTCATCGTTTGAAATTACGGACTGTTACTTCTGATAAACAAGTATGTATTTTATATCTCAAATATTAACGAGTACCAGTCATTAATGCAGTCAATCAGAAGGTATTATTAATAAGATTATAACTGGTCTCGGTTAGGGTTACATCTTAAAAGATTAGTATAGCAAGATTATAACTGGTACCTGTTCCGGCTTAAATACCGCTTTTTGTTTGCGCACGTGAAGCCTAATATGAGTTTTTAATGCTTTTATAAAAAGCTGATAGTTTATAAAATGGCAAAATGGCTTTGACAGAAAAGGAGTGTAAGTAAACTTATGATTTTTATTCATATAAGGAGGCCGTTTATGTTAGTATCACGGTGTCTAAATTAGCCAACGGAAACAGTGAGTACTAGCACGCTATTTATAATATTTTCTTCACTTTTAAGTAATACGTGCACTTTTAAATTCAATTTCAGTATTCAAAGCCACGGAGGGACTGTCAAACTGGGAGATAGCTCATTTAATTGTGATACATGAAATAAATAAAGTGTCAGATGAGATCTTTTCGAAAGAAAGATTATTACATATATACCGGATTGAGAACGTGTCAGACGACGAGCAGTTTGACTTTTGGAGATGGTTGTTGGAGTGGTGCTGTAAAGAAGAAGAGTGGGTGATGAATAAAAAATAAAAACAATATATTTAAAGTTTTTCTTTCTGTTTATGTTATGGTCCCCTTTCTGTCCGTTTACAAAATCCTTTCGTTCTGTATTGCCTTAGAAGAGCAACACATACTTCGGTTGTTCATGCTTTCTTAAACATTTAAATCATACAACAGCTGATTATGTGGCTATCCAAACACTGGACTTTGTGCAGCTATTCTAAGAAATACATCGAAGGAAGAGAAAAGATTGGAAAGGGAAGATAGGAAAAGAAGAAAGCTAAGAGGGAAAAAAACGTAAGTGTACAATATTGGATCATAAAATATTATATTTAGTCACTGTTAACACATAGAATTTTTTAACATAGTGTTCAAGGCAACCATGTCAATGAGCAACTACAAATGCATCAGGGACCAATATACCATGGAACGAATGCAGTTAATTTTCCAAAACAGCCTCCAAACAGATGAGGAAAACTTCCTCTTCTGGAAACAATTAATTTCCTTTGTAGTAGAGATTGAGAGGGTTGCGATGAGAGATCAAACACCTCCATATAGAGGACAATAAACTAAAAAAAGGAACTATATGTGTTTTCTATACAAAGCTCCGCAAGTCAATATGTAGCCTTTCAGGAATAACACCATAACTATTGTTATAATTATTATTTTGTCCACTCGTAGGACATAGAATGGTTAGTATTGGAGTTTCAAGTATTGAATTAGCCTTGTTCTTATGCTTCGGCCTAACAACTCTGTGTTATAAAGGGTAATTGAAGGGTTAATAACACAGCGATACTCCCATGCCATCCAAAGAGATTTGTTAATCTATTTCTGCAATTCCAATAAAGTAGTGTTTTCAAAGAGCAGCGTATAACACTGACTTCAGACGGAATAACAGTCCTTATTATAGCCTAACCCCCAAAAAGTAACCTTAAAAATGATTAATTGCAATATCTTATGAACTGCAGTAGCAGTAATACTCGAAATGCAAAGAATAGTAGGTATTCACACTAAAAATATTGGTGCAAAGTTTTAAATCTTAATGCTGATGTCAACACATATTATTAAGGGCCAAGGAAATAGCAAAAAAAACCCAAAAAAACACACACACCCAAAAAAACTCCATATCTTTTGACTTTCTGTATATTGGCAGTTATTAATAATTAATTAGATAAAAACGATTAATAACAGATCAATGATCTTTCTATTAATGCACACTCACCTTCGATCATATTTTATTGTTCAAACTATATTAAATTTTCGTACTTTGCGCATTATTTTAACTTTATAAAGAGAAAATTGCAAATATTTTTAAAAAGTAAGTAAGGACGGCTGATATTATTTTATAAAAGTTTACCGTAAGTTCATATTTTTAATATTCACTGTTATAATACAACGACTGGAAATATTGAAATTTTAAAGATACAAGTATTACTGAAGGGAGACTTTGTTATTTACAATAAAACGCAGTCGATTAATTTGTGGATTTTTTTATTTTAATTATAGCCTATTTAGTAAATCAAACATGCCTGATTGCAGAGTTTGCCTTTTACCTTTGGAAGATGGAACCCGCACGATATGCTTGATTTGTGAAAACAAACAAATCAGAGATAAAATGCATAAAGTAAGGGCAAAGGTTCTTACTTTGGAGCAACAAAGGCTGGAAAATGTAAAGTTGAAAAAACAATTAGCTTTACTGGAACAGTACTATCCAGAGGCTTTTGTATCGTCCGAGGAAAGTGACAGTGATGACGAAACGTACACGTATGTAGCAGTGAGGGTTCAAATTAAATTTATATATAAATAATTAACTGTTATTTTTATTCAACAACTTTGTGCACTTACTTTTGAATGTGATAGGTTAAGAATCCTGGCAACAAATGTATCAACAAATAAGTCAGAAACAGCTCAGAGACCGGTGCGTAAATTAAAGTTTCGTATTGGAAAAATAATTATTTAGTCACTAAACACAGATAACTTGTTTTTACTTGGTTTTAGGTTGTTACTATTAAGCAAAGTGAGGTGAGAAAAACTCAAGCATATGGAAAGACAGTATACGAAGTGAAGTGCCCAGAATGTGTTGTCTACCAGCCTAAGCTGACTAGGCACCTCACTGCAAAGTTGCATAACTGGATCGAAACCGATGCAAGGGACTACCATACAAGAATGGTAATGAATGTTTTGTCAATACTTTATATTTCGTTGGTTTGATTTAAAACACTTTTCCCTCTTAGATATCTCAATACAAATATTCAGATGGCTTTCGAAAGCCCAAGGCATGCATCATTTGCAATCGCTGGTTCATGCGACTAAACCAACATTTGGAGAACGTCCATAACCTAAAACCAGCGTCATCCGAATATTTGCAAGCTCTCAAAGGAGGAGCAGAAGAGGTAAATGGAATAATTTTTTGTATTCAGGTACTTTTTATATTCCTATTTCAGTAATGTTTTTTATATCAGTTTGAGAACGCTAACAAACCTTCCCATGAAGTTACAAAGACATTTGTACCCATAAAGGGACAATTCAAGAAGAGTTCCCCAGAATACTCCATGGTGATAGTAAATGCCGAGATGATATTGTAAGTGATTTTGATCGTATGTTAGATTTACTGTCTAACCAAAATGCAAATTTACAACATAATCCATGTTATCTTAAGACAATGGTCAGTTGACGCTGCTTCCTTCAATTTTTTCTATAAGGAGAAAAAGGAGTTGTTCACGGACTTCCACTATTACCTAGTGAACGTGTTAGGCTCCACAACCAACAATGCGGCTAACCATATTTGTAAGAATTAAAAAATACACTTTTTTATTAAAGTAGCTAAAGATGTCATGTATTAAATTTGCAACTGTCTTTAGCGAATCTTCGGAACATGTGGAGTGCTGGATGATCAGTTTTCTCTTTATCCAAATGCATTAGCAAATGTGCACAATTTTGAAGACATGTACTTTCTGCCATTATTGCAAGAAATTCGAGAAAATTCCAAGGTAACCAGCTTTATATATATGGTTGTGTTAGTGACTATGGTATCCTTGAAATTTGAAGTTTGTTTCATCTTTATCAGTTCATCTTTTAACTTGGAGTTCTTTTTTCAGCTGCCATTAACAAGTCAAAAGCCTTAAACCATAATTAGCAGATTCTCTAGCCTGAAACTGTTGCTGAACTTTTCTCTGAATACAGAAGTCTATATTGGTTTGAGTGCCCTAGTTATAGAAAAACTTAAAAACAAAATGGCAGAACTTAAAAAAACATTGGAGTAAGTGCTCTAGTAATTTTTCTATAATTATTTTTAAAGTGTTTTCTATAGACTTCTGACTGCTTATGTATTTTCTTTCTTTAACTATTTCAATGATGCTTTTTGACTTTTACTTTGATTTCCAATGTCTACGCATAGTCTTATGACATGAATATTGATCATTTCTTTAAAGAAGTTACAAAGTTCAAAGACAACATGATCTTATTGCACATGAGAACGAGAACTTACTTACGCCAAATGACTTTATACAATATGGAAAAAGCAATCACGTGCTCAAGGTGATCAATCTGTTGGAGCATTTGAAGAAAAATGCCAGCAAAAGCATATCTGTAGCTGAAGCCTGCAGCATCCGTAATTACTTAATATTGCAGGTCTGCATATTTAATGGAGCTCGCTCTTCAAACATAATGAACATGACCATACGCGAATTTGAAACTGTGTTTGAGGATCCGGAATACCCTGACACTTAAGTACCTCTGAACTGTTGAATAATTTTAATGAAGATCATCCAGTATGTTACAACTTTTACTTTACGGTCATCAAGAATCATCGTTATAAAACGTCTTTCTTGTACGGTGACAAGATCATGGTGTTTTCAAATGACATATACGAGCACCTACAGGTATATTTGATAAACCTTTTACTCATTCAAAAAATTATTGTTCTAATATTTGTAGTACACATCATATATCAAATTTCACTTAGACCTATGTTGCACATGTCAGAAAGGTGTTTGTAAAAGACAACGACTTAGCACCTGAACTGCGATACTTGTTTGTATCATCTCGACCAAACGCAGTGAATTCAAAGCACCAAATGACACAGTCTTTGGTCACAAAAGCACTGACTTCAACCCTTAAGAGCGGAGATGTGGTGCCTTTAGGCAGCAGCAGTGTTTCAACAACACGCTTGCGGTATTTCATTGCCTTTATAGTATAAAAATATAAGAATTGTAGTGATATCTATATTGAATCTAATTTTTTTATAGTGCTGCTATCGCAACTGTAATTGCAGGCATGCAAGGCGAAGATTGCGAGAAATTGGCGCTTTACTTTTTTAAGCACCGGCCAGAAACTTGTAGAAAGTACTACATAAAGAATTGGGCCAACCGTGAGGTGTTGCGGATTTCAATGAGCGTAGCAAACACGTTTTTGGAGGTAAAAACCTATTACCAAAAAGCTTGTCTCGGCAACTACAGTTTGCCAAAACGGGACCAAGTGCTTAAACTGATTCGGCAAGGAACGGGGGAAGATAGAGATCCTCAGTTGGAAATGCTTATAACCGAACCTTTGCTGGTAGGATTTAGAAAATCTTTACTATTTTTTGGTAATAGCTGTATAAATCTTTATCTAGTGATTATAATACAATATTTTGTGAATTGACTTTAGAAACCACAAAAGAAAGAGAAACGACACTCCCTGAGCCTGGTAGTGCAGAACTGGTAAGCCATACATTTTAAGGGGAGGTAAGTTTCAATTTTTAACCATACTGCTTACCGTTTTTATCTTTTTATATCAGATAAGTGCAAGCAATAATGAAGAACCCTTGGTTGGAAGAGAGCAAGTTGAAATGGAACAAGTAATCATCTATTGAAAGATATGTTATAGTTATTTGCATGCCATTGTATGAAACCATTAAAATTTGTTTATCAGGGGCTGGAAGCTGAGGATATCGAACCGTCCGTGGAAGAGGAGCAGCCAGAATCGGAACAAGTAATTATCTACTAAATATGTATCTTAGCAATGTGCATATCTTCTTATTATATAATTAATTCTTTATTTTAGGGGTTGGAAAGTGAGGATATCGAGCCGGTGGTGGAAGAGGTGCAGCCAGAAATGGAACAGGTATTTATCTGCTAAAAATATGTTTTAGCAATGTTTATTTCTTATTTTTATATAATCAATTCTTTATTTTAGGGGTTGGAAAGTAATTTGTTTTTCGATGTTTACTCTGAACACCTGCTAACATGTTAGGGTTTTTTGTAATAATGATTTATATTAATCACTTTATATAACTTAAATTTATAGGCTAATGCAACTAATCAGAGCTCGAGTGACGAAGATGACGACTTTCAAAGACTGTTATCTGGTCTGCTGTGATATATACATAGTCTTCGGTTTTGGCATATCTATTTTGGACAGTCAATGCGTTAATAATAGGCAGATAAATTATTCAATGAGTAAAACCTGATACTTACTTATAATTGTCTTGCTTACTACTGCGAAGCTACTGCAATACCTTCATCGTTTGAAATTACGGACTGTTACTTCTGATAAACAAGTATGTATTTTATATCTCAAATATTAACGAGTACCAGTCATTAATGCAGTCAATCAGAAGGTATTATTAATAAGATTATAACTGGTCTCGGTTAGGGTTACATCTTAAAAGATTAGTATAACAAGATTGTAACTGGTACCTGTTCCGGCTTTAATACCGCTTTTTGTTTGCGCACGTGAAGCCTAATATGAGTTTTTAATGCTTTTATAAAAAGCTGATAGTTTATAAAATGGATTTGACAGAAAAGGAGTGTAAGTAAACCTATGATTTTTATTCATATAAGGACGCCGTTTATGGTCTAAATGTAATGGTCTATAGGCAGCCTAAAGGGTTGTCAATACGCAACCTGATGTAGGGTTAGGCCTCTGGAAGGCGATTTAAGACTTCCTACTTAGTTTGTGCTTTACCCAAAGACATACTTCCATAATGGCGGACTTTTGACCAATTTTGGCGAAATTTGAAATTGGTCATTTGGAAAAATAAGTGACACATGGGTTGGGGTTAGGGTTATTATCATTTGAAACGTTCATTCTCAAAAAATGAAAGTGCTATGTGCATCACATTACACTCACAGATTGCCAACGAGATAAGGTCTGCTCACACCAAGTTTGATTCAAAATGGCAGCCATGTTGAACTTTTTTGGCCAAATTTCTAAACAGTGAAGGAGGACATCGAAATTGCTCAATTAGCCTACTATTTTGAGCCAAACTTAGTGTGAGCAGACTCAGTCACATTGGCAATCTTTGAGTGTATTATAAAGCACATAGCCATTATACTATTGGAGAACGCACGTTTCAAATAATATTTTCAAAAACTTTGAACACCGGAGATAATCGGCCATTTTGAAAGAGCTTCGGCCAGAGGATGCCTTACTAGGTGAAATACCATTTGTTGCAATATCAGACACATAACTTTCTTAGTTTTTGAGAAATAGCGCTTAAAATTTTAAAATCAAAATTTCAAAAACGGTCAGGAAGGTTTCCATTTTGAATGAAACTCGGTGAGAGCAGACCTAGTCACGTTGGCAACCTGTCAGTGCAATTTGAAGCACATAGCATTTTTACTTTTTGAGAACGAACGTATTGAAGGAAATTAAATATCATTATCAAAAATTTGTAAAACCGGAAGTAGGCCACCATTTTGAACCAAACTTGGTGTGAGCATACTTGGTCATGTTGGCAATCTGTGTGCGTAATATGAAGCACACAGCCTTTATAGTTTTTGAGAACAATCGTTTCAAATGATATTTTCAAAAATTTTGAAAACCGGAAATAGTCCGCCATTTTGAAAGAGCCAATATCAGGTTAGCTACTATTTGTTGCAATATCAGGCAAATAGCCTTTAAAATTTTAACGTCAAAATTTGAAAAACAGTCAAGACGGCTACCATTTTGAATCAAACTTATTGTGATTGAAGCTACTCAATCTGTGTGTGTAATATGAAGCATATATCATGTTTACTTTTTGAGAATGAACATCTCAAACTTTAAAGTCATTAATGTTTGAAACGTTCATTCTCATAAAGTAATAATGATATATGCTTCATAATATACTTATGCAGGCCATGTGCCTGATATTGCAACAGATAGTAGCTAAACCAATGTAGTATGCCCAGGTCGAAGGTCTTTCAAAATGGCGGACTATTTCCGGTTTCCAAAATTTTTGAAAATATCATTTGAAACGTTCGTTCTCAAAAAGTATAAGGGGTATGTGATTTATATTACACTCACAGATTGCCAACGTGACCAAGTCTGCTCAGACCAAGTTTGGTTCAAAATGGTAGCCTACTTCCGGTTTCTACAAATTTTTGACTATGATATTTAATTTCCTTCAATATGTTCTTTCTCCAAAAGTAAAAATGCTATGTGCTTTAAATTGCTCTGACAGGTTGCCAACGTGACGAGGTCTGTTCGCACTAGGTCTGGTTCAAAATGGTAGCGTACTTCCGGTTTTACAAATTTTTGACAATAATATTTTATTTCCTTCAATACGTTCGTTCTCAAAAAGTAAAAGAGCTACGTACTTTAAATTACACCCATAGGATGCTGACGTTGTCAGGTCCACTTGCACCAAGTTTCATTCAAAATGGTAGCTGTTTTGGCCGTTTTTGAAATTTTGATGTTAATGTTTTAAACGCTACTTCTGCAAAAACTAAGAATGCTATGTGGCTGATATTGAAACAAATAGTAGCTAACCTGATAGGGTATTGTCAGGCTGAAGTGTTTTTCCAAATGGCGGACTATTTCCGGTTTGCGAAATTTTTGACAACATCTTTTGAAACGTTCGTTCTCAAAAAGTATCAGGGCTTCGTGCTTCATGTTACAGTCACACATTGCCAGCGTAATTAGGTCTGCCCACACCAAGTTTATTTCAAAATGGTAGCCATCTTGATCATTTTTGGAAAGTTTCGCGAAATTTCAAAACGGTGACGGGGGGAATATCGAAATCGCTCAAAGAGGCTACCATTTTGAACCAGACTTGGTGTGAACAGACCTAGTCACGTTGGCAACCAGTCAGTGCAATTTAAAGCACATAGCATTTTTACTTTTTGAGAACAAACGTATTGAAGGAAATTAAATATTATTGTCAAAAATTTGTAAAACCGGAAATAGGCTACCATTTTAATATTACCATATTAAGATTATGACTGCTCTCGGTTAGGGTTACATCTTAAAAGATTAGTATAACAAGATTATAACTGGTACCTGTTCCGGCTTAAATACTGCTTTTTGTTTGCACACATGAAGCCTAATATGAGTTTTTAATGCTTTTATAAAAAGCTGATAGTTTATAAACCTTTCTTTTGCAAAATGGCTTTGACAGAAAAGGAGTGTAAGTAAACTTATGATTTTTATTCATATAAGGAGGCCGTTTATGTTAGTATCACGGTGTCTAAATCAGCCAACGGAAACAGTAAGTACTAGCACGCTATTTATAATATTTTCTTCACTGATTTTTTATACTTTTAAGTAATACGTGCACTTTTAAATTCAATTTCAGTATTCAAAGCCACGGAGGGACTGTCAAACTGGGAGATAGCTCATTTAATTGTGATACATGAAATAAATAAAGTGTCAGATGAGATCTTTTCGAAAGAAAGATTATTACATATATACCGGATTGAGAACGTGTCAGACGACGAGCAGTTTGACTTTTGGAGATGGTTGTTGGAGTGGTGCTGTAAAGAAGAAGAGTGGCTGATGAATAAAAAATAAAAAATATCTAAAGTTTTTCTTTCTGTTTATGTTATGGTCCCATTTCTGTCCGTTTACAATATCCTTTCGTTCTGTATTGCCTTAGAAGAGCAACACATACTTCGGTTGTTCATGCTTTCTTAAACATTTAAATCATACAACAGCTGATTATATGGCTATCCAAACCCTGGCTTCGTGCAGCTATTCTACAGGAAAAAAATCGCCAAACGTGTCAACTTTCGTTTTTAAACGCGCATATGTTCTAAAGACGTAACTTAATTTCATTAAATAAACCCCTCTACAGAATCAAAAAGTGTCGACTTTCGTTTTCATTTTTCTTGAATATCTTCCGAAGTTTTTTCTTAAACCTAATAAGTAAAGCCATTTTAGAATGCTATCGCAATTTGCCTTCTACTGATATATCACAAAAAAAACAACTTAGACGACAGTCTCGTTCCCAGGAGAAAAAGCAAAAAGGCAAAACGTGGTACCAAAAAATGGGACGGTCTTTACACGAGCATATCTCCTGAAGTCGTAACTCAATTTCATTAAATAACCCATCCACAGAATTCTTATCAGAACAGCTAGACGCAGGACACAAGTAATTGGTAATGTAACATCTCAAATTTGTGTCAGGCCCAAAATGCGTTAGATTGTTTGGGTCAAAATCGGTATACTCACGTTTTTGCAGTTAGGCCAAAGCTTGGAAAAGAATTGGCCAAACCTTGGGCAAAGAGTGAACTCTATTGCGCATGCGTTTAAACAGTTATTACGGAGTTAGGGTATTTTGCCTAATTACGGCTCATTCAGGTCATATTAGCGTCTTTTATACTGCGCATGCGCCGTTTTGCTTTAATAATATGGGCACCGGATAGGCCATAAGAAGTTTCCAGGTAAAGACCTTCTCGTCTTTGGTCTATGATGGCTTACTTACGTCATATTATCTGGGTGTTTCATTGCGCATGTGCAATTTTTACTTTTATTATAAAGCCACCTGATGCCCCTTGAAAAGTTAACTGGTAAAGATGTTCATGTATTTTGCCTAATTACAGCTCATTCAGGTCATATTAGCGCCTTATTTACTGAGCATGCGCGGTTTTGCTTTAATTTTGCGGGCAACTGATAGCCCTTGAAAAGTTACCTTATGAAAACCTTCACGTGTTTGTCCTAATTATGACTTACTTAAGTCATAATATTGACGTGTTTCATCGCGCATGCGCGATTTTTGCTTTTCTGATGATGCCACCTGATACCCCTTAAAAAGTTAACTGGTAAAGACGTTCATGTGTTTTGCCTAATTACGGCTCCTTCTGGTCATATTAGCGTCTTTTTTATTGAACATGCGCGGTTTTGCTTTAATTATGCGGGCACCGTATAGCCCTTGAAAAGTTACCTGGTGAAGACCTTCACGTGTTTGGCCTAATTATGGCTGATTCGACACTTACATCCGAGAGTGTAACAATTTCCAGAAGTTTCTAGAAGTTTCCATTCACATGCCGAATAGTGCGGGCATGTAATGAATAATTAATGAGTTATTTCAATGGTCTTTTATTTGTTAACTTTAAAGATTCAGCTGTCGATCAATTTATATAATAGAGCACCAGAAAATATGAGAATTTTTTATTTAGTAAGAGGAAAAAGCACAGTTTTATGTGAATTCGACGTAGGTTATAAAGACGTTGTTTAAAGAAGATTTTAAAGAAGATTTTTGATATTTGTTAGAGGAGCCATTTTGTAATAATGAGACAGTGTGGAAATTGCAAACTACCCATTGAGGAGGAGCAGGACGAGTCGTCCAGTTTATGCTTGACATGTGAGTATAAAAAATTGAAAAAGCGCCATACGGAGATACGCTTGAAGCTGCTCACACCTGAACAGCTACGTCTGGATATATCTAAATTAAAGAACCAACTGAGTCTAATGGAGAAGAAGAATCCGGAAGCTTTCGTTCCGAGTGATGAAAGCAGTGGTGAAGAATATACGTGAGGAAGTCTTTTGAGTACTTTGTTTTACTTTACTTTTTTCTCTGTATCACTCACGTTTTGAATTTTGTGTTCACTGCATCGGCGAGTGAAGCCAAAACAATTGTTAATGAAGGAAGGAATGACAATAAAACGTCATTAAAAAGGAAATACGATATGGTATGTTTGGCAATTTAAAATCATATTTATTAATGTTAGAAGTTCATTAACATTCCTATACATTATCATAGCCTGACGAAGTAGAAAAAAAGGTTTCTGCGTTAGATCGGCCTACGGGCTGTAAAGACTATGCAGTAGCGTGTCCGGTATGTAATCATCCATATAAGAAACTTATCTGTCACCTGACGAGCAAAATACATGCTTGGCCATTGGATAAGGCGATAGACTATAACACAAGACTTGTAAGTTAATGACTTTTTATCAATACATCAGTTGATTTGTCATTCCATATTGTCAGCACTTACATCGACACTCTTTTCTCATTCGTTTAGGTAAGTGAATTCAAGCACCTCACATCCGCACCCTCACGTAGATCATTGCCATGCATGATATGCCACAGATGGTTCAATGGGCACTTGGTAAATTTTCATCGATATAGGAGAGGCAGCAACCAATTCGAGCATTACATGAACGCTGCAAAAGACCAAGTGAGTCTTTATTGAAGCAGGCATTTGTGCTTTAGAAGGAAATGTTAATGCAAAACTCATTTTTCTTGCTTATTTAGAAATTAGACATAAAGAAAAAGAAAGAGGAGGGGGTTGAGTTCTCACCACTTCCAACTGTTAAAGCGAATGCACCACAGAGCGTTTATCGCATGAAGGAAATAAATGCTAAGATGGTGAAGTAAGCCAGCATAAAGTTCTACAACCATGCACTTCTGCAATTGCTTTGAAATTATGTTTTAATTTTTTAATTTGTTTTTTAGAAAGTGGAACATTGATCCCGCTCAATTTTTAAATTACTATGAAACTGTTGAAGATCTGTTCAAGGACTTCCGGTACTTTCAAATGGAAGTTTTACGGTCAACAAAAGTAAATGCTGATACGCATTATGGTAAGTAATGGACTGTTCGATTTACCTTGTCAATTCCAGTTATTTTCAAAATTCCTTTTTCACTTGTCTTGATTTCAGCGAACGTTTGTAGTATTTGGCGGGCTTTGGATGAGAAATTTTCGATGTATCCGAACGCCCTTTCCAATCATCACGCAGTTCATGACTTGTACTTTCTTCCTTTATTGAAGGCAATTCGTGAAAATTCGAAGGTAAGATATTAGTCTATGTATCTTTATCTAGTTGTACCTTTGCAGAGTAATAATGTATCACCTTCCTTAAAGAAACCGTTATCTTGTCAAACGCCACATCTGAAGCCGCAAACCCTGATAGCTCGTTTCTAAAGTTTGCGAATATTTCTAAACTTCACGATCACTCGTGAAGTGTATATTGGCCTGTCTGTGCTGGATATTGAGAAACTAAAAGGGAGAATGACGGAGATGAAGAGGATGCTTGAGTAAGAATTTACTTAATCGCTGAATCATTATAAAAAGTTTAAAATTTTAGTAATTGTAACATTTCCTTTAGGTCGTACAAGTGTCAAAGACAAAGAGACCTGATGGAGGATTCCCAGGCACATCTAATCACTCCAAAAGAGTTCCTTGCATACGGCAGGTGTAAGGCAATACGGACAGTACTTGAGAAGCTGGTGGCTTTATCAAAGGCGAATGTTTTTGATAAAAGCGGTGTCACACTGACAGAGGCTTGTGCGATTCGGAATTACCTGATCATGATGACGACGCTGATAAATGGGGCCCGATCATCAAACATTATCAGCATGACCATTAAGGAATTTTCAAGGGTAACGGAAGATGAGGAATTTCTGCGAGCAAAGGTAAACGCTTCATCCGTTATGGACTCGTTAGGGTTAGGGTTATTCATATTAAATGGTGAAATTATTTTAGATCATCCGAAACAACCGATACAAAACTCAAAAATTTTCGTATTTCTGAACGAACTATTTCATTACCTGCAGGTATGTCAAGCGTCTAGATAATGTTTAAATTTCGATAAAAACTGTTAAAAAATGGTTAATATTTTGTTTAATAGACGTACTTAAGACACGTGCGACCCATTTTTATTGAAGACGGAAGTCAAGAAGACGATACCCGTTACTTGTTTGTCTCCTCGAGGCCTACTACTAAGTCACAACAGATGAACCAGTCCTTAGTATCTAAGGCTTTATCAAGTACTTTCAAGGACGCAAATGTACTGGGAAGCAAAAGTCCTCATGTCTCAACAACACGCATAAGGTATTGATGGCAATAGTGCATTGCCTGATCTTCCATTGATATCGTTGGCTAATAATCATTATTTACTTAAATTTTGTTTCAATAGAGCTAGCATTGCAACGGAATTGGCCGGAATGAGAGGAGAAGACTGCGAGAAGCTGGCTTTGCACTTCTTCAAGCATCGGCCAGAGACTTGCAAAAAATTTTATGTGAAAAATTGGGCCAACAGGGAGGCTCTTCGCCTGACAATGTCGGTCACAACGGTGTTCACCGACATGTCAAAAGATTATACCGACAAGTGTCTGGCAAATTTTAAGGAGCCTACCAGATCCCAAGTGCTTGATTTCGTTCGACAGGGTACAGTCGACGAACAAGACCTGCATTTGGAGTCGTACTTTAAAGATAGATTGCCAGGTATGATTCCAAAACTTTCCTTTTATGGAAATTCTCTTTTCTTTTGTCATGTTTCCGTGTCCATATAACATTATCTTTCAGAATGTAATCAAGACAGGGAACAAAGCATTGAGAGTCCAAAGTTACCGGCAGAAAAAGAAACTGTTGAAGATGTGGTAAGAACTCGTGAAGATATTACTTTTATTTATTTTCTAGTTAGATGGGCAATTATCAAGTATTGTGTTAATAATATAGGATGAATTTGCAAGGACAAATTTATTTGAAGAACATGCCGAATCACTGCCTTTGGTGAGTGAGGTTAGTACTACAGCAAAGTTTTTTATTATTCATGCTTTGTAAGTTATCTACATAGTTATCTGTATGACCTGCCATTGTTATAGGAAGGAAATATGGCATTGCATGAGTTCCCGGAAACAGCTCCTCAATCGCCGATATTATTCCACGAGGTAAGTTTTAGATAAAATTGGATTTTTATCCAATCTCCTTTCCAATAATTTATTAGTGATTTATTAAATTTATAGACACCAAGTGACATATCAACTACCAAAATTTCAACTGATGCCTCACATTCAGTGTCAGTAAGTATTACAGTCGCCTGTGGCATTTCTATAGTTTCTTCAAGATGACCCTTTACAAGAATAAGCCTTTTTCAATTAATAGGACGCAGCTGGTAATGTTATGCCTCTCGAGGAAGTGGGTGACAATTGCGATATTTCAGATGAATCGGTAAGTGTTCCAAAGATTAATGACTTCATAATGGCTTCATATTTCATTTTTTCAAGCATTCATCATTTTAACTTTAGGACGTGAACGACGAGGATTACAACCAGCAGTATGATGAAAAGTTAATTTGAATGGTCAAAGAAGTTGTGAATATTTGTCACATGAAGGGAGACCTACAACTATTCTTTCAGCAGTCAATGACACTAAGCAATCCCCTGCTGCAATCGTTGAAGACTGTGAAAGGTGGTAAACACCCAAATCAACAGGACATAGATGAACGTGCATTTGAAATCATGGAAAATTACAACGCGGAATGTATGCCGAGTGCGAGGATTAAAACATATATTTGCAAGTTAGTTTGCGATTCTTGGGAGAGGATGCCTCTCCTTGAACAACCGCTTTGTTCAATCTTTGTTCTGCAAAAACTGCAAAGAATTGCAGCTGACACATCGCCAGGTAAATTGTAAAAGTACTTAAAATTGCTGATTAGGGTTGCTTTATATGGGAAGTCATCAATGTATTTTGTGACTGCATTTAGATTACCGTCAGTATTTAACCAGTAGAAATATCGACCTAAATACGTTGCAAACAAAAAGAGACACCGAAGAAGAAGATTCTGACGAAGAAGAACTGGAGAGGTATAAAAATTCCCAGACTTAAAGCTTTTTTGAAGGAATTATACATCACAATGTCACTTTCCATTTAGGTTTTCACGAAATTTGCCTGATTTTTCCGCCTCGAAGCTGGAAATACTTGGGATACCGCCTTCCAAAATGTATGAAAAGTAACCACTTCGCCGGATAGCTTGTAAATGGGACACTCAATAATTACTTGCAAATTTTTAATTTAGAGCCACTTCTATACCAAAGCTTGAAGGGAAGAAGAAAGTCGTGGAGAGCAAACCAAAGCCATCAAATCCATCTCCAGGCTTAGAGCAGTATGTTTTGTGTTAATTTTTCAAAACGATCTTGCGAAGACATATACAACACCCAAATTCACTTCCAAAATACTTTTTTAAGGTTCGACGAAGTAAAGGAAACCGATTGGTGTGCTTCCCGCATCCGAAATGGAAGAAGAGTACAGCGGCACATCATTCTGGCCATTACATACGTCGCCAGAGAAATGATAAAGACAAACTCATTCATCATGACGGAATTAAACGAAGCGCTGAGAGTTGCGAAGGAGAGCGGATTTCCTTATATTGAGGATATCCGAAACATGCAAAGGCAATCCGTGAGAAATATAATTAGATGTATGTGCCAAAAGTATCTGGAAGAAATGGTTCACACTAGCTTCGAAGACTTCATCCGGGAAAGTTTGAGTATGTACAGAACGCATATGGAAATGTAAAAAAAGTTTATTTTTATTATTATTTGATTACTATGGGATCTTTCGGTTTTTCCGTTTAAAAAGTAGCTATTAAACTATTTGCTTATATTATGTTTTGGGAAGTTTTAACCTTTGAAACCTCTACTGTTCGTCTTCTTCGAAATTACTTGCTTTTATTGTGTGCTTGAACTTTTTACAACACGTTTTTTCCTTTACTGAAGAATATAAATAGAAAAAATTATTTCTTTATGGTGTCCCCGTTAAGAGCTGCGCTAAGTTTGGGTCATTTGAAAAAAAAATTGACCCAAAAATGCGAAAAAGCTGAGTCGTGTTTTTCCCGCCAAAAATGTGCAATTCTGAAAATCATCCAGTATCAGTCGCCCGATTTTCTCCAGAATATTTGTGTGAATCAGTTAGTGTTAGGATGGAAAAGTAAGTGAGTTATGGCGAAAAAACTGAAACAAATGGTTAATTTGTGTCAAACCTGTACCTTAAAATTTCAAATGTTCGTCAATTCTCATGAAAATTGGCACGAAAGACAATAAGAAGGTGGTGAAATCGAATTTTGAAAAAAAATTTTTCCCGCCAAAAATCAGCCATTTTGAAAATCATACAGAATCAGTCGCAAATTCCACACAGAAAGTCTGTGCAAAATATTTAGCGATGGAATGGAAAAATATGTCAGTTATGGCGGAAAAACTTCAAAAATGGTCAATTTGGGTCAAACCCTTACCCACGAAATTTCAAAAGTTCTTCAATTCACATAAAAATTGGCACAAATGACAATTAGAGGGTAGCCAGACCGAATTTGAAATAAAAAAATTTTCCCGCCAAAAATCCGCCATTTTGAAAATCCTTCCAGGGGCCAGCGCTCATTTACCTATAATACAGTTGTGCCAAATATTTAATGATGGCACTCAGAATCAAGCCTGTTATTGAAAAATTCACTTTTGTCTGCCAAAACAGCACAAAATAGCGATTTGTCTCATTGATTTTGACTCGTTCAATCCATTAGACCTGCAGATATTCCGCAAGCTAGCTCTACGCCGCATTTGCTATCAGTACCGTGAAAAAATAATCTGGTAGTTGTAAAAGGATGATTTTGTAGAGTGTCAAACATTGGCTATAACGCGTCTGAAAAAACGCGAAAAAACGCCAAGTGTCCACTTTCGATTTCGTTTTTCGTCCATAACTCGGCCATTTCTTCCTTAGATATAACAAACGACCCCATTATGGAAAGCCCACATCAATTACTACCAGACTTGAGGACAGCCGCCCTGGCTGAAAGCGCCCAAAAACCTGTTTTTTATAGCAAAAGTATTCTCTTGACTCTCTTCCTCTTCCTCCTCTATCAGAAAAAACACCACTACAATCATATGGCAGTGCTAATATTACTCATTTTAATACAACCACCACTGCTTCCATTTCGCCTCAAATAAATGCAATAAATTGTAGTGATTTGTTAAAAAACATAGATCCATACATGTTTATAAGAATAGACATAGATTCATACGATGATCTATTCTGTGCATATGCTAACGTTATGAACATGTTCAGAGGAGGTAATGAGGGGGCATTACATGGTTTGTATGTGCGTCGTGTCAACGCGAAAGAGATAGTTGTTATTCTGCGCAGAAATGTGTTGATAGCAACAAATACAATTACACCAACAAATAAATTTCCATTAAATTTAACATCAGGTATTTACATTATTTGTAACCTAAATTATCTATTATCCACCCGAATAACAGACATTAATTACATAGAATATTCATCATTCGATGAATTAGTAAATGAAGTCGGTAGAGTATATGAGAATGACATATGGTATACTCATGATGATGGAAAAAATGGAATTTCACAAGGCGATGGTGGTCCGTTGGATAATCTGCGTCTTATTCCAATGATGAATAAACGACTGTTTTCTAGCAAAAGTGTAAGCCATAGAATAAGTTTGACTAGTGATCGTTATGTTATTATTAGTTGCCACCACATTCGACCTCGAATTTATTTTCGAGATGAAAAAAATGTGGCCGCTAAATCAGCATTATGGGAGATTGCTAAATTAAAATATGGAGTCGGTGCTAATTATTTAGATATCGATAATTTTGCCGTATCTACTGGTTATGATGGATTGTCGATTAAGACAGTTTATCATATGTCAAAATCGGTACCGTGTCAGTTCATCAGACCAACAGTAATTACGCATCCACATTTCCGCCCTCCTCCTTTCATCCATTCAATGAATGAAAGAAGGGCTGCTTTGGATAATGTACATGCATTTTCTTATAACAATAATGATAATGGCGATTTTCCCTGCCCCTTCTTCCCTCCTCCTCTTATTCGTATCGACAATGTTGTATCTGTACACAATACTGTTGATAAGAATGTAATTGGGAGAAGAGATCCTATAAATCACCATCCATTAATTCGAGATGGTAGCCATGGTCATATGATTAATGAAAATAATTTTGCGACAAAACAACAACCTCCTATTTTCTCCTACAATAGCCGCAGCAATCGTTATCCTTATTATAATAATTCACCAATCAATGTTGAGAAAAATCAAATAAAAAAAAGAAATGCCATTATTAAAACTAATAATGACAATAATTCTGAAATGATATCAACGAATAGTGTTGATGATGATAATGATAATTTATACATAGATGTGGTAGATAGTGGCACTCCTCTGCCTTCCAACACCACTAATACTATTGTTAAAAAACCAACGTCGTCATATCTGCATCACTATTCAAAAGGCGGCAAATGTCAATAATTCATAAAAACACTAAAACATCTAAACTGTCAATAGAATAAAAAAAAATACTTATCATATGATGAAATATATAAAACGATTTAAGATTGATAACAACGCTAAAAACACCATAATTGTAGTAAAATAATAAAACATAATAATAAAAAAAATAAAAAACCGTTATCTTGTCAAACGCCACATCTGAAGCCGCAAACCCTGATAGCTCGTTTCTAAAGTTTGCGAATATTTCTAAACTTCACGATCACTCGTGAAGTGTATATTGGCCTGTCTGTGCTGGATATTGAGAAACTAAAAGGGAGAATGACGGAGATGAAGAGGATGCTTGAGTAAGAATTTACTTAATCGCTGAATCATTATAAAAAGTTTAAAATTTTAGTAATTGTAACATTTCCTTTAGGTCGTACAAGTGTCAAAGACAAAGAGACCTGATGGAGGATTCCCAGGCACATCTAATCACTCCAAAAGAGTTCCTTGCATACGGCAGGTGTAAGGCAATACGGACAGTACTTGAGAAGCTGGTGGCTTTATCAAAGGCGAATGTTTTTGATAAAAGCGGTGTCACACTGACAGAGGCTTGTGCGATTCGGAATTACCTGATCATGATGACGACGCTGATAAATGGGGCCCGATCATCAAACATTATCAGCATGACCATTAAGGAATTTTCAAGGGTAACGGAAGATGAGGAATTTCTGCGAGCAAAGGTAAACGCTTCATCCGTTATGGACTCGTTAGGGTTAGGGTTATTCATATTAAATGGTGAAATTATTTTAGATCATCCGAAACAACCGATACAAAACTCAAAAATTTTCGTATTTCTGAACGAACTATTTCATTACCTGCAGGTATGTCAAGCGTCTAGATAATGTTTAAATTTCGATAAAAACTGTTAAAAAATGGTTAATATTTTGTTTAATAGACGTACTTAAGACACGTGCGACCCATTTTTATTGAAGACGGAAGTCAAGAAGACGATACCCGTTACTTGTTTGTCTCCTCGAGGCCTACTACTAAGTCACAACAGATGAACCAGTCCTTAGTATCTAAGGCTTTATCAAGTACTTTCAAGGACGCAAATGTACTGGGAAGCAAAAGTCCTCATGTCTCAACAACACGCATAAGGTATTGATGGCAATAGTGCATTGCCTGATCTTCCATTGATATCGTTGGCTAATAATCATTATTTACTTAAATTTTGTTTCAATAGAGCTAGCATTGCAACGGAATTGGCCGGAATGAGAGGAGAAGACTGCGAGAAGCTGGCTTTGCACTTCTTCAAGCATCGGCCAGAGACTTGCAAAAAATTTTATGTGAAAAATTGGGCCAACAGGGAGGCTCTTCGCCTGACAATGTCGGTCACAACGGTGTTCACCGACATGTCAAAAGATTATACCGACAAGTGTCTGGCAAATTTTAAGGAGCCTACCAGATCCCAAGTGCTTGATTTCGTTCGACAGGGTACAGTCGACGAACAAGACCTGCATTTGGAGTCGTACTTTAAAGATAGATTGCCAGGTATGATTCCAAAACTTTCCTTTTATGGAAATTCTCTTTTCTTTTGTCATGTTTCCGTGTCCATATAACATTATCTTTCAGAATGTAATCAAGACAGGGAACAAAGCATTGAGAGTCCAAAGTTACCGGCAGAAAAAGAAACTGTTGAAGATGTGGTAAGAACTCGTGAAGATATTACTTTTATTTATTTTCTAGTTAGATGGGCAATTATCAAGTATTGTGTTAATAATATAGGATGAATTTGCAAGGACAAATTTATTTGAAGAACATGCCGAATCACTGCCTTTGGTGAGTGAGGTTAGTACTACAGCAAAGTTTTTTATTATTCATGCTTTGTAAGTTATCTACATAGTTATCTGTATGACCTGCCATTGTTATAGGAAGGAAATATGGCATTGCATGAGTTCCCGGAAACAGCTCCTCAATCGCCGATATTATTCCACGAGGTAAGTTTTAGATAAAATTGGATTTTTATCCAATCTCCTTTCCAATAATTTATTAGTGATTTATTAAATTTATAGACACCAAGTGACATATCAACTACCAAAATTTCAACTGATGCCTCACATTCAGTGTCAGTAAGTATTACAGTCGCCTGTGGCATTTCTATAGTTTCTTCAAGATGACCCTTTACAAGAATAAGCCTTTTTCAATTAATAGGACGCAGCTGGTAATGTTATGCCTCTCGAGGAAGTGGGTGACAATTGCGATATTTCAGATGAATCGGTAAGTGTTCCAAAGATTAATGACTTCATAATGGCTTCATATTTCATTTTTTCAAGCATTCATCATTTTAACTTTAGGACGTGAACGACGAGGATTACAACCAGCAGTATGATGAAAAGTTAATTTGAATGGTCAAAGAAGTTGTGAATATTTGTCACATGAAGGGAGACCTACAACTATTCTTTCAGCAGTCAATGACACTAAGCAATCCCCTGCTGCAATCGTTGAAGACTGTGAAAGGTGGTAAACACCCAAATCAACAGGACATAGATGAACGTGCATTTGAAATCATGGAAAATTACAACGCGGAATGTATGCCGAGTGCGAGGATTAAAACATATATTTGCAAGTTAGTTTGCGATTCTTGGGAGAGGATGCCTCTCCTTGAACAACCGCTTTGTTCAATCTTTGTTCTGCAAAAACTGCAAAGAATTGCAGCTGACACATCGCCAGGTAAATTGTAAAAGTACTTAAAATTGCTGATTAGGGTTGCTTTATATGGGAAGTCATCAATGTATTTTGTGACTGCATTTAGATTACCGTCAGTATTTAACCAGTAGAAATATCGACCTAAATACGTTGCAAACAAAAAGAGACACCGAAGAAGAAGATTCTGACGAAGAAGAACTGGAGAGGTATAAAAATTCCCAGACTTAAAGCTTTTTTGAAGGAATTATACATCACAATGTCACTTTCCATTTAGGTTTTCACGAAATTTGCCTGATTTTTCCGCCTCGAAGCTGGAAATACTTGGGATACCGCCTTCCAAAATGTATGAAAAGTAACCACTTCGCCGGATAGCTTGTAAATGGGACACTCAATAATTACTTGCAAATTTTTAATTTAGAGCCACTTCTATACCAAAGCTTGAAGGGAAGAAGAAAGTCGTGGAGAGCAAACCAAAGCCATCAAATCCATCTCCAGGCTTAGAGCAGTATGTTTTGTGTTAATTTTTCAAAACGATCTTGCGAAGACATATACAACACCCAAATTCACTTCCAAAATACTTTTTTAAGGTTCGACGAAGTAAAGGAAACCGATTGGTGTGCTTCCCGCATCCGAAATGGAAGAAGAGTACAGCGGCACATCATTCTGGCCATTACATACGTCGCCAGAGAAATGATAAAGACAAACTCATTCATCATGACGGAATTAAACGAAGCGCTGAGAGTTGCGAAGGAGAGCGGATTTCCTTATATTGAGGATATCCGAAACATGCAAAGGCAATCCGTGAGAAATATAATTAGATGTATGTGCCAAAAGTATCTGGAAGAAATGGTTCACACTAGCTTCGAAGACTTCATCCGGGAAAGTTTGAGTATGTACAGAACGCATATGGAAATGTAAAAAAAGTTTATTTTTATTATTATTTGATTACTATGGGATCTTTCGGTTTTTCCGTTTAAAAAGTAGCTATTAAACTATTTGCTTATATTATGTTTTGGGAAGTTTTAACCTTTGAAACCTCTACTGTTCGTCTTCTTCGAAATTACTTGCTTTTATTGTGTGCTTGAACTTTTTACAACACGTTTTTTCCTTTACTGAAGAATATAAATAGAAAAAATTATTTCTTTATGGTGTCCCCGTTAAGAGCTGCGCTAAGTTTGGGTCATTTGAAAAAAAAATTGACCCAAAAATGCGAAAAAGCTGAGTCGTGTTTTTCCCGCCAAAAATGTGCAATTCTGAAAATCATCCAGTATCAGTCGCCCGATTTTCTCCAGAATATTTGTGTGAATCAGTTAGTGTTAGGATGGAAAAGTAAGTGAGTTATGGCGAAAAAACTGAAACAAATGGTTAATTTGTGTCAAACCTGTACCTTAAAATTTCAAATGTTCGTCAATTCTCATGAAAATTGGCACGAAAGACAATAAGAAGGTGGTGAAATCGAATTTTGAAAAAAAATTTTTCCCGCCAAAAATCAGCCATTTTGAAAATCATACAGAATCAGTCGCAAATTCCACACAGAAAGTCTGTGCAAAATATTTAGCGATGGAATGGAAAAATATGTCAGTTATGGCGGAAAAACTTCAAAAATGGTCAATTTGGGTCAAACCCTTACCCACGAAATTTCAAAAGTTCTTCAATTCACATAAAAATTGGCACAAATGACAATTAGAGGGTAGCCAGACCGAATTTGAAATAAAAAAATTTTCCCGCCAAAAATCCGCCATTTTGAAAATCCTTCCAGGGGCCAGCGCTCATTTACCTATAATACAGTTGTGCCAAATATTTAATGATGGCACTCAGAATCAAGCCTGTTATTGAAAAATTCACTTTTGTCTGCCAAAACAGCACAAAATAGCGATTTGTCTCATTGATTTTGACTCGTTCAATCCATTAGACCTGCAGATATTCCGCAAGCTAGCTCTACGCCGCATTTGCTATCAGTACCGTGAAAAAATAATCTGGTAGTTGTAAAAGGATGATTTTGTAGAGTGTCAAACATTGGCTATAACGCGTCTGAAAAAACGCGAAAAAACGCCAAGTGTCCACTTTCGATTTCGTTTTTCGTCCATAACTCGGCCATTTCTTCCTTAGATATAACAAACGACCCCATTATGGAAAGCCCACATCAATTACTACCAGACTTGAGGACAGCCGCCCTGGCTGAAAGCGCCCAAAAACCTGTTTTTTATAGCAAAAGTATTCTCTTGACTCTCTTCCTCTTCCTCCTCTATCAGAAAAAACACCACTACAATCATATGGCAGTGCTAATATTACTCATTTTAATACAACCACCACTGCTTCCATTTCGCCTCAAATAAATGCAATAAATTGTAGTGATTTGTTAAAAAACATAGATCCATACATGTTTATAAGAATAGACATAGATTCATACGATGATCTATTCTGTGCATATGCTAACGTTATGAACATGTTCAGAGGAGGTAATGAGGGGGCATTACATGGTTTGTATGTGCGTCGTGTCAACGCGAAAGAGATAGTTGTTATTCTGCGCAGAAATGTGTTGATAGCAACAAATACAATTACACCAACAAATAAATTTCCATTAAATTTAACATCAGGTATTTACATTATTTGTAACCTAAATTATCTATTATCCACCCGAATAACAGACATTAATTACATAGAATATTCATCATTCGATGAATTAGTAAATGAAGTCGGTAGAGTATATGAGAATGACATATGGTATACTCATGATGATGGAAAAAATGGAATTTCACAAGGCGATGGTGGTCCGTTGGATAATCTGCGTCTTATTCCAATGATGAATAAACGACTGTTTTCTAGCAAAAGTGTAAGCCATAGAATAAGTTTGACTAGTGATCGTTATGTTATTATTAGTTGCCACCACATTCGACCTCGAATTTATTTTCGAGATGAAAAAAATGTGGCCGCTAAATCAGCATTATGGGAGATTGCTAAATTAAAATATGGAGTCGGTGCTAATTATTTAGATATCGATAATTTTGCCGTATCTACTGGTTATGATGGATTGTCGATTAAGACAGTTTATCATATGTCAAAATCGGTACCGTGTCAGTTCATCAGACCAACAGTAATTACGCATCCACATTTCCGCCCTCCTCCTTTCATCCATTCAATGAATGAAAGAAGGGCTGCTTTGGATAATGTACATGCATTTTCTTATAACAATAATGATAATGGCGATTTTCCCTGCCCCTTCTTCCCTCCTCCTCTTATTCGTATCGACAATGTTGTATCTGTACACAATACTGTTGATAAGAATGTAATTGGGAGAAGAGATCCTATAAATCACCATCCATTAATTCGAGATGGTAGCCATGGTCATATGATTAATGAAAATAATTTTGCGACAAAACAACAACCTCCTATTTTCTCCTACAATAGCCGCAGCAATCGTTATCCTTATTATAATAATTCACCAATCAATGTTGAGAAAAATCAAATAAAAAAAAGAAATGCCATTATTAAAACTAATAATGACAATAATTCTGAAATGATATCAACGAATAGTGTTGATGATGATAATGATAATTTATACATAGATAATATCTTAATACCATCGCCTTCTGGAATATCGGCCCTAAAATTAATATCACTTGAACCATAGTGACGCTTTAAATCACTGATCATTTTTTTGTATTTTTTGCCATAAATACTGCACCATAATTCATTTACAGTTTTTTTTGTACTCTTTCACCGTTTTTTTATAGTTATTATTTAGACATATATAATGTCCCTAAAATGATTAAGTTTGATTCTTTTATCATTGATATTGATTATTTTATAATTAAACGATTGATTGTTTGTTAAATTAAGATTCATGTTATTTCTTATGATTTAGTTATTGAAGCTTACATTTATTGAAAAATTGTAAAATTTGAGTATCATTGTTTCACAATGAGTACTACTCTCCCAACTGACCAATTTTTAATGAGAAAAACCATTAATCAATGCCGACGTGTTACGAGTCGCGTTGTTAGAAAGGCGATTAATACATTTATAAAAGAAGGTGATGATGAAAAACCATTCGATTACGGATCGGAAAACAACATAACCATAGATTTGGCTGTTTACAATACGATTAAGAATGAAGTCACGAATATTCTTGACAAATTTCTGGAGGATCTTTACAAATTTGTTCACAGTACATACAGTGTCGAAGGAGGAGATGCAGTATATATAGATAATATATATAGCGCGCATATAAACCGTGATTGCAGTATCGATAGTGAATATTTCATTATCAACCCGAATATTAATGTTGCGCAGCTTTTTATGGCTGACAATTTCGTAGACATTCGCTTGTGATTTGTGGTGAAGGGAACGTTAAGTATAGTATTGGAGCATTATTGAAAAAGCACGAAATACCCACTGTAGATGCAATGGTGATCGCGGATGTAATTTTGAGTTGTATAAGAATATATGTCTAGGGATTGTCACAAATAGCCGTGATTGCCGCTTAACTTGCAATGTATGTTACAATGAAAAGGTCGAAAAGTGCATTTAGTGCCTTGATGTGCAATGAATGTAAGGAGCGAACGGCGGAAAATGAATTCTATGAACAGAGTGATTACAGCGTATACGAGAAGTTTGGACCAAAGTACACCGGAAAAGATCCTTTGACTACTCAGAAGATATTTAGAGTCGAGGATATTGAGGCACAGTCATCAGTAGTGCATATTGCCGGTGAAGAAACTGCAGCAGTGGTTTCCGTTCCTCCTTCTCCTCCTCTAAAGACCAATGAAGCATACAAAGTCCTCAAACTCAACTGTGGATATAATTTCGAAAATTTTAGTGATGAAATAAAAGATTTACACTTGGGTGATAAAGTGAAAGCTATATGCGGTCATGTGATTAAAATATTTGAATCTGACGGGGTTTTTTTGAAGGATTATGGTGCGAGAAACAACAGAACGAAGATGTCTTTAGTTAATATTTCCAGGTTTTATAATGATATGATCGCGTTCGACAAAATGATAAATAATGGCCATCTTGCTTTCAGTAGGCATGATGATAGATATCTCATCACGTATTTCCTTCTTAGTGGACTGCGACTTCTTTGCATGGAGTCGATGAATAGTGATAGTGATCTCAGAATCAATCCAGAGAGTGGCTATGACAGAACACCTATTGATGTATTAAAGGAATCGCCCTATTATGCCAAAGGTTGGGCTAATCTGATTGGTTGCGCGGAGAAATTGTATGAGATCTTCGAGAATACATTGGTTGGTGCATTAGATTGGGACGCTCGATGTGCACCAGTGATAAAGTACGCGTTAGTCTTTTCGATAATCGGGTTTTCTAAGCGAAAGAGTAGTATAAATAAGAAGTGCCCCGATTATATAAAAACTGAAGTGTTCACCAAGATTAAGCAGTGTATTCACAGTGGATTCACAAAAGAGGTCGATGAAGCGCTAATGGAGCTATTTAGTGAGGAAAGGAAATCGGAAGTTGAGCAATTTTGTCGTGGCATAAATCGTGTAGAAGAAACAATGCAGCGTGAAGATAAAGATGTGAAAATTGAAACTAATTTTCATAAAGCTGTCGACAGGGAATTTAAGTGTTCACTCTATATGACTAATAACAACTCGTTATCGAGTGGTAAAGCGTTGTATTCGGATGTGTCGAAGGGTGTAGGTGAAAAATCCAAAGTTGCATATATTAAGCCAACGGTAGTCCCCACTCCTTCTGCTCCTAGTAGTAGTAATGGTGGTATGACGAGGCCGATTTCAACTGTCAGTAACAATAAGAAGAGTAAGAATGAAGAAGGATGGAAGGTTGTTGGAAATAGCCGCAGTAGGAATCGTCGGAATGTTAATGGTGATACTAAGAATAAGAATATTGCTGGTGGTAAGCACGGCAGGTATGTTTCAGCGGGCACTTATTGTCATAGTGTTGCTGAGGAGGACAGTAGTGTATTATTGGCAGTACAAAAAAATACCAACGATTCAGAGATGAATGATCCAACAAAGAACAGTTATCATAAACCTTTTCAACATAATCCCTCCTTTGTCAAGAAGCAGAAGAATAAGGTCATAAGGAACAGTGGTGACTTGATATTATTTGTTGAATCATAAGCAAACCAATGTTTTTTAAAGATACTCTTTAATGTAACGATATTTTTATCTATCATTGCAGAACTACCACTACCAGGATCATTAATTGGAGAACTAGCCCGTATTTTAATATCACTACTATATTTACCTTTATCATCATTATTATAAGAAAGATTTGAGATTTTGGGGCCCCATTCCATTAATGCTAATAAAAATCCGTAAAAAGGAGCTTCTCCGACAAACATTAATGTGTTATTAGGGTTATAATTACATTCTTTTAACATATATAATATCTTAATACCACCGCCTTCTGGAATATCGGCCCTAAAATTAATATCACTTGAACCATAGTGACGCTTTAAATCACTGATCATTTTTTTGTATTTTTTGCCATAAATACTGCACCATAATTCATTTACAGTTTTTTTGTACTCTTTCACCGTTTTTTTATAGTTATTATTTAGACATATAATGTCCCTAAAATGATTAAGTTTGATTCTTTTATCATTGATATTGATTATTTTATAATTAAACGATTGATTGTTTGTTAAATTAAGATTCATGTTATTTCTTATGATTTAGTTATTGAAGCTTACATTTATTGAAAAATTGTAAAATTTGAGTATCATTGTTTCACAATGAGTACTACTCTCCCAACTGACCAATTTTTAATGAGAAAAACCATTAATCAATGCCGACGTGTTACGAGTCGCGTTGTTAGAAAGGCGATTAATACATTTATAAAAGAAGGTGATGATGAAAAACCATTCGATTACGGATCGGAAAACAACATAACCATAGATTTGGCTGTTTACAATACGATTAAGAATGAAGTCACGAATATTCTTGACAAATTTCTGGAGGATCTTTACAAATTTGTTCACAGTACATACAGTGTCGAAGGAGGAGATGCAGTATATATAGATAATATATATAGCGCGCATATAAACCGTGATTGCAGTATCGATAGTGAATATTTCATTATCAA